>JAGTTD010000018.1:10645068-12067263 GCA_018398585.1 Simmondsia chinensis
ACCTAAAAAGTATCCCTATTTATAGTACATAAGGTTGGAATTAAAAAAATACAAAAAACTGCAAGCTTAAAGCTCATTGCACCTTCATTCTACTCCTTGCCACCCAGTTCTGCAGATTTCAACAAGTTGCTGATTTTTTTAATTTTTTCTTGCTTTGCACCATCCAAAATCAGTCTTGAAATCATATTGGACATGTTAATGAATTTTATAAGTCATCCTTGTATCTGATTTGTTCATTTTTCCACCCAAAACTGCAAGTTGAAGTGAATTGTGCAGGCTTGTGTTCATTTTCTGCAACTTCAATTCTTTACTGTTTTTCTTCAATTTTTTCCAGATTTGGCCTCCCATAATCAGTCTTAACATCAACTTGAACATGTTATTGAAGTTTACATGAGGTTCTTTCACTTGATTCGTCCATTTTGCCACCCAAAATTGCAAGTTGAAGTGAATTGTGCAGGCTGGTTTTCATTCTCTGCATTGTTGTTGTTCTTGCTGTTTTTCTTCAGATTTTTGAGCTTAGCACCACCTAAATTCAGAGTTTACATCAACTTGGACATGTTAATGTATTTTTTAATCAATTCTTGCTCTTGATTTGTGCATTTTGCTACCCATTTTTTGCAAGTTGAATTGAATTGTGCATGTACTTGGTGATTTCTTGCTAAAACTAGTATTTTGATTGATTTAGCTCATTTTTATGCTTTTGTTTGATGTATCTTGCATTCAAATATTGATGTTGATGATAAAACCTAGCAAGGTTTAGAATAAAATAAGTGTTTTTGCAAGAAAATGGCAATATGAGCGAAAAAGAGTGAAACCAAGCAAAAGCGATAAAAATTTGATGTAAAACGGTCAAAAATGAATCAAAATGATAAAAATAAGTATATACTAAATTAGACTTATCAGTGTGCCTTGCATCATTACGTCTATGTTCTCCAAAAATCTAGCCTTCTGCTGCTCTGTTTTCTAAGTCTGTGATACATAGGCACTTATGACGTTGAATATCCCCCATCTAAGACCAACTTGATACATATAATCCTATTTCCAATCCTAGACACTCCACTGCTTTGTCCTTAAGGTTTTTATCCCCCATAATACCGAATCTATTCCTACCATGGATTTTGCCCACATACCACAACTTATATCCTATTACATCCCTTGCTTTTGTGCCAACCCATTTAGTCTCTTGAAGGCACGGGATGTTAATCTTTCTCTTCATCATCATTTGGGCCACATCAAAACTCTTCTTTTTTAACGTGCCAGCATTTAACATCCCAAGTCGTAGGCTTCCTTCAACTTGTTGACTCACCCTCCCCCTCCCCAATCCCTTTGAAGTTGGCCTCAAGTTCTGAGCTCCATAACTAATAGAGTTCATTAAATAAACTATCAACAATCATAGGTAGGTAAGCACACAAGTACAAAACATTGTGGCATAGTTAATACAGCAACAGCAACAATCAAATTACGGAGTTCAAAGGGGGAAAGAGGAAATGAAATAATACCCATCAATGGGACCTTAGCACAGTGCCACGGAGAGAGGAGAGATCTAACCTAGAGGTGCTGCCTAGTCCAGAATCAGACCTGGCTATTTGTTATGTTTGTGCCCCTTTTTGATGTAATTGGTCGTATTGAAGTATCATTGTAATAATTGTGCTTGTAATGTTCAAAGTGTATGTTCTGGTAGTGGCGCCAATAGCAAGGTGTTAGTTAGGTCGGTTATAGAGTATAAATTTGATATTGTATCTAGTTCAAGTATAAATAGTTTGTTAAAGTGTAAGAGGGATTCATTCAATGGAAAATCTAATCAATGTAGAGATATTTTCTCAATCTTCTCATCTACTTCTCTACTTCTTTTCTCCTTCATTTCTCTTTCTCATCTTACCTCCCTTCAAACCGTAGCCCTCTCACGTTTTGGCTCTAATTTGATTAGAACCTTAAGATTTGGTATCAGAGCCTCGTTGAGGCCATCTTTTTGACTTGATTATATTACAAGAATTGAGAATTATGGCTAGTGGTGTTACAACGAGGTCAGGAGCAGCAAAGGATGCTGCAAACCCGTCCTATGCAGAGGTTGTTGGTGTTGATACTGCAACAGACCAAGGGTTTGTTACTAAAAATCAATTGAACTTGCAGACGAAAGAAATGTTTGTGCAGTTGCAACAATCAGGTAGTGAAATGACGCGACAATCACATAGCAAATTGATGAGAGATCTGGATCAAAAGTTTGATGAATGATTTATTCAACATGCTCAGCAAGTTGAAGTGAAGATTGTCGATCGGGTTAATCAGCAAGCACAAGAGTTCGAGGAAAAAATGGCCAATCAATTGAATCAGCAAATGCAAAGGTTTGAAGAGAAGATGGCCGAAATCAACATTCAATTCAGGGGACATGACGTGGCTCCCATTCCAGAGCCTTTGTTTCCTGCTAGTCAGTTATTTTCCTGCCATCAGACAAGGTTACCTTATGAGGTTAATCCTCAAATGCAAAATGTTGCTGCAAGACCTCAAGATCGAACCCAAGCAACTGATGTCAGAACTCAAGAATGAGATGTAGATGCTGATGTAACAGTAGGAGCGCAGAATCATTCAGTTGATCAAGGTCAGTTTCGATCCACCAGTATAAACCCAAGGCATTGTGCTTGCCCTCCAGATCATCAGCAATGATCAGGGAGTAATAAAGCTTCATCTGGTAACAAAAGTAATGGGTTTAGACAGCCAAGGGTCCATATTGAACCATTTGATGGGAAGCAGCCTCAGTCATGGATGAGAAGGTGTGCGAGGTACTTCCACTTTTATCACATTGATGAGGCAGAAAAGCTTGAGATGGAAGCTGTGTATCTCCTTGGAGAACGCAAGGTATGGCTTTATAGTTTGCTCAAGAGTAATCCTGCACTGTCGTGGGCTGAATTTGTAAAAGAATTGTGTGAAAGATATAGTGATGATGACCCGAGTGACATTGTTGATAATTTCAACAAAGTTAAGCAAGAAACAACTATGAGAGATGACAAGGGTTGAGAAGATTAGGGACAGCATGATAGCTACATACCCACATGCCACTGAGTCTTACTACGAGAGAGTATATGACAAGGTTCTTTGGGCCACATAAGATCTTAGAAAAGATTGGCAAGGTGGCTTATAAGTTGGAATTGCCTCCTAATTCTTATATTCACCCGATTTTCCTTGTGTCACTACTGAAAAAGTAGGTCGAGAAAGGTCATACATGCTCTTCCCAACCTCATGAAGCTGGTTCCGATCTGCTGTGTTGGGTTCTAGGACAAGGCAATCCAAGGGCAAGAAGTTCAATGAAGTTCTGGTGCGATGGCCAAATCTAAGCAAGAAGAATGTGATGTGGGAAGAACCACAATTCTTGAAGAGCCAATTTCCCAGCTTCCATTCTTGAGTACAAGAATGTTTTTAAGAGGAAGGGATTGTTATGTTTGTGCCCCTTTTTGATGTAACTGGTTGTATTGACGTATCATTGTAATAATTGTGCTTGTAATGTTCAAAGTGTATGTTCCAGTAGTGGCGCCAATAGCAAGGTGTTTGTTAGGTCGGTTATAGAGTATCAATTTGATATGGTATCTAGTTCAAGTATAAATAGTTTATTAAAGTGTCAGAGGGATTCATTCAATGAAAAATCTAATCAATCTTGAGATATTTTCTCAATCTTCTCATCTACTTCTCTACTTCTTTTCTCTTTCTCATCTTACCTCTCCTCAAACCCTAACCCTCTCACGTTTTGGCTCCAATTTGATTGGAACCTTAACACTATTGCTTACACAGGGTCGACTGGCTGCAAGCCATAGAGTATGGCTATAGGGGCTATGATTGGTGGGTTAGGGTCCAGGTTTGGGTTAGGGTTAGGGTCATCGTGGGTTAGGGTTTGGGTTTCAAAGGGCGGGCTATCGGGTTTAAGGCCATGGTAGGGTTTCAAGCGGTGGTGGCGTTTGGAAGGGTGGTGATGGGTTTAGCGTAAGGGTGGGTTAGGGTTTCAAAGGGATTCGAGTGGTAGTGGCGTGTGATTAGGGTTTCGAGTGGTGGGGGCAGGGGGACGGTGTTTGAGGTTAGGTGTTATGGTTTCGAGGGTGGCAGGTTATGGTTAGGGAGGAAAGAGGAGGAAGAAGGTGAAGAAAGGTTGGGGGTTGAGGGTTAGAGTCGGGGTTAGGGTTAGAGCTACCAGCATTGGTGCCGGTGTTCGCTGTAGTTGGTGGTCAGCGAGAGAGCGGACAATGGTGGCAGTTGGTGTTAAGAGAGAAAGCATGGGGGCAGAAAGAGGGAGAGAAAGCGATCGGTGGTTTCAAAAACAACACGAAAGAAAAATCAAAAATCCACAAAAATATATAAAAAGTCTCCTTATTTGGAGCAGAAATGGAATCCACATAAGTTGGAAACCGAATGCGGATTCACTTAAAGAAACATCCCTTTTCCTCAAATATGTGATTGGTTGAGGTCAAACACGTGCAAACTAGAATTCAAGCTCAGTCCCATGCCGTTGCGAGTCCATTTTTTCATGTTTAATTGATTTGAATTTACGGCGACCACACACACACTAAACAAACAAAAAGAGCAAACATGCCTTTTGGCAACTACAGTGGGAGGCTTATCATAAAACATAATCATCTTTAACCCCATCGTGGATTATCAAAATATAGTCTCAGACCATTCATCATGGTCTGAACAAGAAGATCCAGTGCTCTTGAACCTAAGGAACTCGAAGTGTTAGCCTTGATTGGGTCTCCTCTTGAGCACCCCCTAGAGCAAAATCCCGTGTCACAAGGGGATGAAACAAGTCACAATCGTGATAATGAAAGTAGAGGTGATGAAAAATTTGCCAAAAGACGAACATATTGGGCACGATGGCTACTCTAGAAAGAGTTTCATGGCCATGCTCAAGCACCGAATGGAACTTGTTGATCAAAGGCTTGAACAAAATATGAAAGAGGTCCATGAAACAGCATACGGAGATAGAGAGTGTACTCTAGTGGCTCACCGTGAAACTTACCCTCGTGATGCTCCTTTAAGCTCACGAATGCCATTGGCTCAGGTTGATAACACCATGGCAAACCCAATGTCATGATTGTGATATGTGGGATTAAGTAGTCAATTCATTACTATTAGTCAATTAGATAATTGGTTAGCATTAGTACTTCTTTAGTACTATTAGTCGTGCATTAGGAGGGAGTGTGGGTTAGTAGTGGTGAAGTAGATATTTTGGAGTTAAGACATTTTAGGAAGGAGGCAGTTATGTTAGTTAGTTAGGATTTAGATATTTGTTGAGTTGTTTCTTCCATATGCTTGTAAGGAGGTAGTATAAGTAGCTTGGTTCTTCATGCGTAAAGATCATTGATTGAATAGACAAAACATCTCTCTCTTTTCTAATTTAAATTATCTCTATCTTTCTCATCTCCTTCTCAATTCTTCCTCATCTCATATTCTCTCTTTTAGGTTATGATCAAAGATCTTCTTGAATCATAACACCCAAGTGCCATTCACTTAGATTCTGGCCAAGGGAATGACAACGAACCTACGGAGTTGTTGGCCCTTTGAACCAACGGCATATTTAGCTTCAAGGCACCTCAACACCGATGTTCACGTCACACCTATCCTGAAGACATAGGGCACGGCCATTCATACCCTCATCATGCTGCACAGGCTACCTCGGGGCTTAATTAGACCCTCGGAGTAGGTGTATAGGAGCAAATTACTAATGCTGGAAATCAATGTCCCTCCTAGGCCTAGCAAGCCAACTTTCTGCATCATGAAGATCAAACCTTGGGGATTAATTAGGTAAAGATGTCCCGATAGCCTATTAATGTAGGTGTGTCTTTAGGCATGCCACATATCCAAGGATATGTTTGTCCATGCTCCATGGCCAATCCACCAAATAGCCAATATGATCAAGGGGGTTACTACCCTGCACATATATATGGGACAACATCCGTTTCCACATCCAAGTGTCATGGGAACCTAGGCATATCCTGTAGATCCCCTCGAGATCCTCAACCTTTTGGGGGGGCAATGGTAGGTGCATAACCATGTGCTAAACCTACCCCTTCAAGACCAGTTGGTCGCCTTTATTGAGCAGGTGTATGAGCAAGGACTCAAAAAGGTCAATAGACCTTTTTATAGTAAGTCGCACCCTGACTATATCGACAGGGAGTACCCGTTCCCTCGAGGATATAACATCCTCAAGTTTACTCTCTTCTTTGGAGAAGGGAGCGTATCTGCTCTCGAGCATTTGAGAAGATGAAACTGCCAATGCAGGGAGGTAACTAACAACCTGTACTTGAAACTTACACGGTTCCCTAGTTCTTCGATAGAGACCGCCTTCCAGTGGTACATCAGTTTACCACCTAATTCCATTTACAATTGGGATGACATGGCCAGACAATTTCAAGTCCAATTCATTAGTAGGAACCTTTATGTCAGACTTGGCTCAAATGAGACAAAAGCAAGGTGAATCCGTAGAGGATTATATCAACCGGTTCAAATAAGCCAAGTTAAAATGCACAAGGGCTCTCCCCTAAGGTTGAACATGCCAAGACGATTGAACGGCTTGGATATTAAGTTCAAAAAGAAGTTTGAAGGTTCAAACTTCACAACTCTCCTTCAGTTGGCAAAGTGTGCCACTGGTTATGAGGGTGTCTCGAAGGAAAAAAGCCTTAAGGAGAACAACATGTATGGAACCTATATACATAACCAGATTGACAAAGAACATCCTCCATATGAAATTAACGTTGCTAAATACGTCAAAGGACCTATGATTGCTTGGTGTTTTTGCTTAGCAAGTGCACTAAATCGTATCAAGTAATAAAAAAGTGAGTAGAGTATCGTCCCACGAGGATTGTTATTGAATGAGCACCGAAATTCGAAGTTTTTAGTGCTATTTGAAAAATCGAAATTGTAGTTTTTGAAATGCAACAAACAAAATGAAAAGAACTCAATCAGTTTACTGATTTTTAGAAAGTTTTTTGATTTAAATAAGGTCCAAAGCATCCGATTTTACCTAGTTGCATTAATACGCCTTTCTATTCTCGGTATTTAAGTTGTTATTACATGTTGATGGTTGAAAACCCTAGTTTACTAAATATTCTGTCTCGAGAAAAACTTAGCATACTCCTTTACATATTAACTCATCATCCTCTTGCATGAATTTAATAAAGAAAAGAGTTTTGAAGATCCATGATTTTCACTTAAGACCACACAAAGCGCATTAATCTATCATTAGCATTCGCTCAATTTGTGGTCTTTATCACTTTAGAAATCATTGTAAATCTTCTCTCAGACTCATTATGAATTATTATAAGCTTTGAATGGTGATCAAGCATTCAAAACTCATGAAGAACAATGATAAACACTCAAACAGCACAATAAACAAACTTTGAATACGTTGAATTAGAAAAGAGCATATATTACAACTTAGGCTATATTGTAGACTTGGAAAGACAAAATTAGTTCATGGAATATATAATATAAAGCAAAAATAAGACAAAATCCATGAACTTAAAGAATAATGGATCGAAAGAACTTAAAAAAAGCAAAATTACAAACCAAACTATTCTTTCCGTCCCTCCGGTTTTCCTAAGCTCTCTACTACTTTGTATTGAGTTTTTGCTAGATGAATTCATGATAAAACACTTCCAAAACCTCCATATTTATATTACATGAGGTTGGAAATACCTAGAATAAAAAATTTTACAAGCTTAAACCTCATTGGACCTCCTTGCCGCCCACGCTTTGCAAATTGTAACTTTTGCTGATTTGTTCAGTTATTTCCATCTTTCCACTGCCCAAATTCAGTCTTGACATCAACTTGAATATGTTCTTGAAGTGTACAATGCATCCTTTTTCTTGATTTTTCCATTTAACTGCCCAAGTTTGCAATTTGTAACAAATTGTACATGTTTGTTGTTCATCTTGCTTTTGCTGTATAAAATGATGTGCTTAGCCCAATTTTTGCTTTTGTTTAATGTATCTTGCATTCACTTGTTGATGTTGATGATAAAACCCAGCAACAATATGTTGGGAAAAACATATGAATTTTGTTAGAAAGAAAACTATGATGCCGACTATTGGGTTTACAGTTCACAACTATGGTCACAACAATAGGCACCTATTAGAGTACTTAGAGTAGGAGACTCTTCTGTCTACCCAAGCCCCCGGTCGGAGAGTCACGCTTCGTGACACCTCACGTGCGAGAGTTCCCGGGAATAGGTTTATCTCTGTAAACCCTCTGCCTAAATACCTGCTGTTGGGATGAATTTCAAAAATTCTCTCTAAAGATTACGCAGCGGAACAGGTTTAGAATTCATAATGCTAAACCTAGGGTTGATTTAAAATTCCTAATTTTAAATCTACTGACTTCAGATTTTAAATCATCAGATCTAAATTCTTAATTTAGATCTACAGGTCTTTTACTCTTATACATTCATAACAATACATAAACTTAAACAGGCATAATAACGAATACTATAAATAAATAGAAAAGCGAAACTAAAAGAAGAAGGAAAGAAAAATATACCTGGAATTTCTCTAATAAAAATAAAAACAGAAAGACAATAATATTCTTCAAAACCGAGACCTTGAAACCTTCTACGCAATAACCTCGAACTGCCCGGAGGGTGGGCTCCAAAAAATAATAAACTGGACCTCCGAAACAATTTCAGAAACCCTAAAGAAATATTTTGACTCGAATGCCAAACCTCGGAATAAGCCCCTTTATTTATAGAAATATTCCGGAGCGAAAAAATCTAATTATAATCGAAAAAGGACTGCACAGTTTAAGTCAAAACGCAATGTTTAATCACAAAGAACATTTAAAACGCGTCATTTAAGTACTGTTCAAAATCGCGTTATTTTTAAATTCAAAATGGCGTCCCATGTGTCGCGCGCTGGTTGGTTGGATCCGATATATGCGGACCACGGCTGTTTTGTGATTTTCGTCCTTTTTTTTTACTTTGTTTCACATATGTAAAAATTCATCTTATGAATTTTAATTCTCAAAAATTATTTTATTTTATAATTTTTAATATTTATTCATCTCATGAATAATATTTGGCAAAATTAATTTACCCATCTTATGGATAAATAATTCATCTCATAAATTCTTTAATATTTTTCTAATGGCAATAAAATACAGAGGCTTGCGTAGGGACCTCGGGGAAAATTTAAATCTAGCTCCAAATGGTTAAATTAAATCATCTCATGATATTAATTTAATTACCATTTAATGAGACTTAATTCCACTAAATAAATCTCACTGCACTCCAGATTTAAATTATTTATTCGATATCTCCATAATATACTACATTGATGACAACAATCCCTCCACTAGATGTCCATGACAAAGGATAAATATAACCAATACCATTATCCTTCTCGCAGCTTCTCCATTAGTTACCGACTCGCCCTTCATTGAATAATTCATTCATACTTGAACATATTCACAGTATAAATTCCAAATGTCAAACACTTGGAATACTTTGGCCAAAGTTTCCAAACCATTCAAATATTTGCGAATCAACTAAGGGGACACCTGCATCTCATAAGAGACTGTAGATTCCCTATTGAATACCTGATCCTTGTCACACTTCACGCCACTACCCAGTGTACGTGGGATTTCAGTCATTCGTTTAAGACCTTACTTATAGTACACCAAAGTAACTAATGCTCCATGCACAACTCCAAATACCCTCAGGATTTAGAGTCGTCGTTCAAACAGTACAATACGAAACACTCATCTCCGATAGTAGTCTAGAAATAAGTAAACCACATGGTCCAACTCAGTGTGTCAAACACACTAACCTAACACTTTTGGATCTCCATCCACATGACCAAGACAAGCAGGTTAGCAAGATCAAAGAAAGAAGAGGCCGATAAAGAGATTTGGGAGACTTTTCGGAAAGTAGAGGTGAACATTCCCCTTTTAGATGTGATTAAACAAGTGCCGAGATATGCAAAGGTCCTCAAGGAACTTTGTACAAACAAAAGAAAGTTAAAAGGGGATGAAAAGGTAAGTGTGGGGGAAAACGTATCAGCTATTATCCAAAAGAAGCTTCCCCCTAAGTGCAAGGATCTAGGTATGTTTTCAGTCCGGTGTAAGATGCAATACTAGGTTAGAAAGAGCAATGCTAGATTTCGAAGCATCAATAGATGTCATGCCTATATCTATATATGCTTACCTAAACTTAGGGCCATTAAAAGAAACTGGAATTGTCATTCAACTAGCTGATAGGTCAAATGCATACCCAGATGGTGTGATTGAGGATGTCCTTGTGCAAGTAAATGAACTGGTCTTTCCTGCTGATTTTTATGTTCTTGATATGGAGGATGATAATATAGCTTCTAATGATGCTCCAATCTTGTTAGGAAGACCTTTTCTTAAAACATCTAGAACTAAGATTGATGTGAATGAAGGAACACTCACTATGGAATTTGATGGAGAAACTTCAAAGTTTAATATTTTTGAGGCCATGAGATATCCTAGTGATGTGCAATCTATTTGTTCTATTGATGTAATTGACACGTTAGCACAGGAGGCATTTGAGTTAGATGGAGAGGATGTCGTGAATGTGGTGATTAGCCACAATCTCGATGTGGATAGCATGGGTGAAAGCGAGATGGCCATGAGTGAGTCACTTGAGGAAGCTGTTATGGCACTGGAATCTTTGCCAATGGAAAGGTATGTTGTATCTAGTTTGAGTTTACCTATTTATTACACAAAACTTCTACCTTCCATTGTGCAGCCACCGGAGTTAGAATTAAATCCTTTGCCATCCTATTTAAAGTACATGTATTTGGGAGAAGGAGAGACACTTCTCGTGATAATTGCAAAAGATCTCTCTCATTCTCAAGAGGAGCGTTTGGTGCGCGTGTTAAGGGAGCATAAGACCATAATTGGGAGCATAAGACATGAAGGGAATCAGCCCCTCTATGTGCATGCACAGGATTTTACTAAAGGAGAATGCCACACCATCTAGGGACGCACAAAGCAGGTTGAACCCACCTATGATGGAGGTGGTGAAGAAGGAAATTTTGAAACTGTTGGATGCAGGAGTGATTTACCCAATTTCTGACTCTAAGTGGGTAAGCCCAATTCATGTGGTCCCCAAGAAGACTGGGATCACGGTGGTAAAATAACAAAGATGGTGAGTTCGTTCCAACTCGAGTACAGAATGGTTGGAAAGTGTGCATAGACTACCGCAAACTCAATGCGGCAACTAGAAAGGATCATTTTCCTTTACCTTTCATAGATCAAATGATAGAACGCCTAGCTGGTAGATCTCACTATTGTTTTCTTGATGGATATTTAGGTTATAACCAGATTGCAATTGCACCAGAGGACCAAGAGAAGATGACCTTCACTTGTCCTTTCGGGACGTTCGCATATCGGAGGATGTCGTTTGGACTTGGCAACACCCCGGCCACATTCCAAAGGTGTATGGTTAGCATATTTTCTGACTATGTTGAGCACACATAATGGAAGTATTTATGGATGATTTTACAGTTCACAGAAATTCATTTGATAAATGCTTAGAGAACTTTACACTTGTACTTAAAAGGTGCATAGAAACTAGCCTTGTTTTGAATTTTGAAAAGTGTCATTTTATGGTTGAACAAGGTGCAGTTCTAGGGCATGTTGTCTCTTCTAGGGGAATTAAAGTTGATAAAGCTAAGATAGATGTTATAAAATCTCTACCTTACCCAACGAATGTGCAGGAAGTGCGATCTTATTTAGGCCATGCAGGATTCTATCGAAGGTTTATCAAAGATTTTTCCAAGATAGCAATGCCCCTATGCAATTTACTAGATAAGGATGTGGAATTTGTGTTTGATGAGAGTTGCAAGGAGGCGTTTAACAAGCTAAAGCAGTACTTGATTTCAGCTCCAATCATACAACCTCCTGGTTGGGACCTACCATTCGAGATAATGTGCGACGCTAGTGACAGAGCAGTGGGGGCCATGCTGGGCCAACGAGTAGGACGAGTACCTCATGTTATCTACTATGCATGAAGGACTTTGGATGCTGCCCAATGCTATTACACCACGACAGAATAGGAACTTTTTACTATTATATTTGCTTTGGAAAAATTTTGTTCCTATTTGCTTGGTACTAAAGTTATTGTGTACTCTAATCATGCAGCTCTAAGGTACCTTTGGAAGAAGAAAGAAGCAAAACCAAGACTGATAAGATGGATATTGTTGTTGCAAGAATTTGACATCGAGGTGAAGGATAGAAGAGGTGCAGAGAATTATGTGGCAGATCATTTGAGCCGCTTAGTTCGAGAAGAAGAAGCACTACCTTTAGAGGAACTCTTCCTCGATGAGCATTTGTATGCTATGTCCAGGGAGTGCCTTGGTATGCGGATGTAGTTAATTATTTGGTTACTAAGTCACTTCCGGGCAACTTGACAAAAGCCCAAAGGGACAAAATCAAGAGTGATGCAAAATACTATGTTGGGATAATCCATATCTATGGAAACATTGTGCAGACCAAGTAATAAGAAGGTGTGTTTTGGAGAGTAAATTTTATTCTATTCTAACTTTTTGTCACTCTTATGAAGGTGGAGGTCACTTTGGCCCAAAAAGGACAGCATACAAGGTACTTGAATGTGGATTTTATTGGCCTTCTATTCATAAGGATGCACATTTGTTCTGTAAGACTTGTGACCAATGCCAAGGGATAGGTAACATCTCTCAAATGAATCAAATTCCCTTAACTTCTATACTTGCATGTGAAATTTTTGATATTTGGGGTATTGATATTATGGGACCGTTTCCTCCCTCCTATGGTAATGTTTACATACTTTTAGCGGTTGATTATGTTTCCAAATGGGTGCAAGCCAGGGCCACCGGGACTGATGATTCTCAAGTTGTTGTAGACTTTGTTAGGAGTTCTATCTTTAACAGATTTGGAACACCTAAGGCTGTCATCAGTGATCGAGGTACCCATTTTTGCAATCGGGCTGTTGACGCACTTTTAAAGAAGTACCATGTAATTCACAAAGTGTCCACCGCATATCACCCCCAAACAAGTGGGCAAGCTGAGATTTTCAATAGAGGTAAAATCCATTCTTGAGAAGGTCGTCAATCCCAATAGGAAGGATTTGAGTGCGAAGCTAGATGAAGCTTTATGGGCTTATTGGATAGCCTACAAAATGCCAATTGGTATGTCCCCATATTGCTTGGTGTTTGGGAAGGCTTGTCACCTTCCTATGGAACAAGAACATAAGGCATTTTGGCCAATTAAGGAATGCAACTTAGATCTTGAGGAAGCCGAAAAACAAAGGAAGTTGCAGCTACAAGAACTGGGGGAGATAAGGAATGATGCATATGAGAACACAATGATTTATAAGGACAAGACTAAGGCTTTTCATGATAAGATGATTGCTAGAAAGAATTTTAATGTTGGGCAAAAAGTCTCCTTTATGATTCTAGACTCAGACTTTTTCCTGGTAAGCTTCGTTCTAGGTGGATTGGTCCTTTTGTTGTTACCAAGGTTTATTCTCATGGTGCAGTGGAAATACAAAGCTTGGAGATGAATAAGATATTCAAGGTGAATAGACACAGGCTCAAACCGTTATATGACAATTTTCAAGTGCAAGTGATGGATGGTCTTAACATGGAGGATCTGTAAATGGAGCTTGAAGTCGGGCAAACGACTCTAAATAATTGCGCTGCTTGGGAGGCAACCCAAGAATAAAGAGATTTGAATTTTCTATCCCTTACGTTTTAATGCTTTCTAGGAATTATTACTCTAGGTTGATGGTTTCACTCTTATTCTCTACTTATATGAAGTTTTCTTTCCTTTGCGTGCAAGACTTCCATTGGGGACAACGGAAGGATTAAGTGTGGGGGAATTAGGGGAAATTTTGTGCACAACACATATTTCATGATCATTTTTAGGAACTTTCCTTAGATTGATAAGATTCTACATGTCATGAGTTGAGTTGAAAAGTTGAAGCATGTTGATATGGTAGATCATGACCTTTTGCAAGCTTTTGAGCCTTTGATTGATACATCTTTATTTCAATCTGATTTCTTCTATGTGTGTTGTTCATTCTTGATTGTGTTACTCTAGAACTTGCCTTAGATCTTGTCGAGATTACACTGATTCATATGCATACATGAAAGTGATGAAGGCAATTAGGTTTCTTTCCACCACTTGAGCCAAATAAGCCTACCCTGACATTTGATCTCTAGTGAGCCAATTTTGAGCCTTATATATGCCTTATTTCTTTTGTATTAACCCACAATATGAGCCAATATCACAAAAAAATCAAATGTTTCTACCTAACCTAAGGATTAGAAGAGCATTTGAGTTCTTGATTAATGGTGAAGTTTGGCGTTCATTAGAAGAAGTGGAATAAGACCGGAAATTGAGTTTATGTAATCAAGGAATGGCATATCTTATTTGCTTTGATCCAAATAATATTCGTATGTGACAATATGAGCCAATATCACGAAAACCAAATGTTTCTACCTAACCTAAGGATTAGTAGAGCATTTGAGTTCTTGACTTAATGGTGAAGTTTGGTTTTCATTAGAAGAAGTGGAATAAGACCCGAAATTGAGTTTATGTAGTCAAGGAATGACATATTTTATTTGTTTTGATCAAAATAATATTCGTATGTGATAAAAAAAAAGGGTATAATGAAGCAGAAAAAAAAAAAAAAAAAGAAGTATGTTATGCTCATAAATTGTCGTCTTTGAGGTGGAAAGCGGTTGTATTATTCCTGATATTACAATGTTAGGTCAAGGATTTAATAGCTCTACTATTTCCTGTGGTTTTTAGCACCACATAACCTAAATGTTCCATACCTTTGTTACCCATGGCCCCGTTACAACCAAATTAAAAGACCTTCTAATTCATGATTTGCATATGATCTAAGTAGTGGAGATGAGATGGATAAGCAAGCCTATGGTAGTACATTTTCAGGAATTGAACCTGAGCAATAATAAATGAAACCGAAACACGTGAGAGTTGGAGTGCAAACACAATACCATGTGAGGATCTACTATGTTGATATGTTAAGCTCTTCGATTCAAAGTCTATATTAAGAGAGTTTGAATTAGTTGGGAAGATCTGTTTTAGAAACTCTGTGTTTCTTGGATTACTTGGATATGTTCTTACTTATGATGTGAGTTTCTTTGACATCTATGGAAAGGTAGAGTTCAAATATAGTTTAGGTTTTGCTCGAGGACGACCAAAAGTTAAGTGTGGGGGGAATTTGATAAGTGCTAGAAATGTTATATTTAATTATCATACTTTATGCTTTTTGGTTGTGTGTTTTTTTTTTATGATTATTTATGTTTTTAAATTAATAATTCTTTATTTTCAGATTTTAGTAATGATTTGATTGTTTCCTTGATTTTAGGAGCTGATATGGGATTAATTGATAAGAAGTTTGGATGGCAAGCTGGAGGGAATTTCAGTTGGACGTTGGATAAGAATTGGAAGTTACTTGGGTGACAAGAAGCTCGTTATATGTGGCAAAACGTTTTTGGGCTTTTTGTCTTATTTTCCAGCTGGAAAATGTTTATCTTAAGGTGTTTCCTAATTCAAAAAGGATTCCAAGAAGATTACATGCCTAATTTTTAGGAGAATTCAGTTAAAAATATATATATATAACGTGGTGGAGAGCCCTAAGCAAGAATCATCAAGTGATACAGATTTTTGAAGATCCAAGGAGCTGTAGAGACGTGTTTCATAGTGTTGATTAAATATCTGCGTCATCGTATGTTATTGTCTAGGATTGATGATGTCTTTCTCATTCGTTAAAGCTTCCATTAGGTTAAACTTTTCAATCGTTTGAGGGTTGGTTAGTGGTTAGGGTTTAATTGCAGGTCATCCAGATTAAACCAAAATTAAGGAAAGATAGGGAATAATAGCTTCGTTGGTGAATTCTACAGTCAATCTATTTAAACTAGTAAATTGAATGTGTTGATGATTAATTAATAAATTCATGGTGAATTTCTCTATTCTCTACTGAATGCTTTTAATATATTGTTAAGAACCTTTAGAAGGTTCACATCTTTAACAGATTTCCTTCATCTAGCGTACTTTAGGTCGTTGAATCTAGAACCCCCCCCCCCCCCCCCGAATTTACTTGCGTTATTAGATTAGTTATTTAGGAAACTCGAATTTAGATAATTGAAACACTTTAGTCCTTGTGGGATCGGCCTCTACTCACCCTATCTACAAGTTAGTTAGGTTGATTTAGAGTTTAATTTTAATTTGCTGCACTCGGCACGCATCAATAATAATTTTCAAATAACTTTTATTATGACAATTAACCCCCCTACTGGATATCCATGAGGAAAAATAACTTTAACTACTATTATAATTTTTCTCACATCTTTCGCTGTAGTTCCTAACTCGCCCTTCTCGAACAATTTATTAATACAGAAAACAAGTTTTGTACTAATTCCAAATGTCAAACACATGGCATGCTTTGGCCAAAGATTCTCAAATATATTCATATATTTGCGAATCAACTAAGGAGACATCTTTATCTCGTAAGAGACTATAGATTTCAAGTAAAATACCTATTCCTACTATACTTCATGTCGTTACCCAATGCATGTAAGACTTCTGTCATCTATTGTGACCTAATCCTTTTTAGCACATCAAAACAACGAACATTCCATGCACGAGTTCGGACTATTTTTTTGGATTTAGAGTTATCATCTTAGACAGAATTAATTATTTCTGATAGGAATTAGGAAACAAATAATTTAGGTTGTCCTATTCGGTGTTCGAATCATAGACAATAGTAATATAGCACTTTTGGGTCCCTATCCATATGACCAAGACAAGTCATCTAAAGTATCATATTATAGTCTTATCAAACAAGTTGTCCAAACTTATCACTGTCTACGAACATACTTTGACAATATATTACTAATTTGATTTAAGTCTATCCGTGGCCCAATCTCATTGACCACTAAACCAACCTTGACATGTCATCTTGGACTATGTCTATCTCATGGAGCGTTTTAGAAAACAATCACACGCATATTTGACGCATAAAACATAATCAGACAACAAATATATAAAATAATTTTATTTAATTAACCAAATAATTGGGTTTTTAGGACAATTATTCCAACATGGTAAACCACTGAATTTCGAGCCTTCGAACTTCTTCCTAAACTCAATATCCAAATTGTTCAAGGCTGGTTTGCATTATTCAATTTCAATCAATGCAACTGTGCATCCTAACCTGGGTCTTTTGAATAGGTTAATGAAATCTTCCACTGATTCTCCTGGATTTCTTTTAAACGAGCCAATTGAAGTTCCCAACTTCATTCTTGAAAACTGGGCTTGAAATGTTCTAGCCATGTCATCCCACGTGTGAAGGGAATTAGATGGTAGAATAATATACCACAGAAAGGCCGTCCCAATTAACGAACTAGGAAAGAGCCTTAATTTCTAGTATGGCTTGTCATTGGGCTCCTTGCATTAGAAATTGGACCTTGCTAAGTGCTCGAGAGTGGACATGTTTCCCTCTCTAGAAAACAAGGTTTACTCAAATATCTTATGGCCTTGAGAAAAGGGATAATCCCAATCCATGTGGTTTGCACATGGTTTGCAATGTATTTGGCTACTTACGCTTTGTATACTAGGGTTGTACACTTGTTTTATGATGTTAGTCAATTGATCTTAGAGGGGAGGATTAACCAGCTATAGAGGCACTGGTAGTTGTCCTCCTAGAGAAAACTCATTCCTCACAGGGCCAGTCGGCTACCCTTGGGCTCCCGTTATTACCTTGTTAGGACATGGGACTAGTCTTGCATGAATAGGATTGTACCCGTCTTGACCTAGGTGGTCCCGTTGGTAATTAAACCTACACCCTTATAGGGGTTTGATTTGCACTCAAATTCCCCTTGTCATAGATTAGAAAAATGTGGGAACCTAATAGAGCACTAGCTTGGGTGACTCCTAGAGGTAATCTAGAGCTGAAAACTGTTAGGAATAGTGTCCTAAAATCCAAATTTATTCTATTAATATTATTCTATTAAACAATAAAATTGAAATTCAAGTCGTTTCTTTGTTATATTTGTGTAAGCGAGCATTTATACTGCATGTCATTTTCTTTTTAGAAACATTCATGAGATGGGTGTAGTCCTCAGACTACAATTTACATGTTCGTTCTAAGTGGTTTATGAGATTAACTTACAGATTGACCTAGAGCAAATGGTATGGATTGTTGTTTGAAAGACTCATTGTCGAAGACAAGTTTGGTCCACTTGTATGCTAAGACTATAACGTGACACTTTATAGACTTGTCTTGGCCATGTGGATGGTGATCCAAAAGTGTTGTGTTGGTGTGTTTAATAAGATTGGCACACTAAATTGGACCATGTGAGTTGCTTGTTTCTAGACTTCTATCAGAGATGACTGATTCATGTTGTACTATTTGAACGACGACTCTAAATCCTGACAGTATTCTGGAGTTGTGCATGGAGCGTTAGTTACTTTGGTGAACTATAAGTAAGGTCTAAACACATAACTGAATTCCCATGTACACTGGGTAGCGCGCGTGACGTGTGATAAGGATCAGGTATTCAATAGGGAATCTACAGTCTCTTATGAGATATTGATGTCCTCTTAGTTGATTCGCAAATATTTTAATAGTTTGGAAACTTTGACCACAGTATTCCAAGCGTTTGACATTTGGAATTTATACTATGAATATGTTCAAGTATAAATGAATTAGTCAGTGCATGGTGAGTCGGTAACTAATGCAAAAGCTGTGAGAAGGATAATGGTAGTAGTTACGTTTGTCCTTTATCATGGACATCTAGTTAAGGGGTTGTGTCCATCAATACAGTTTATTTGAGAGATATCGAATAAATGGTTTAAGTCTGGAATGCAGTGAGATTTATTTAGTGGAATTAAGTCTCATTAAATGATGATTAAATTATTTCATGAGATGATTAGTTTAACCCATTTGGAGCTGGATTTAAATTGTTCCTGAGATCCCTGCGCAAGCCTCTATATTTATCGCCATCGGAAAAATAGTTAAGAATTCATAAGATGGGTAAATTTAATTTTGCCTAACATTATTCATGAGATGAATAAAAGTTAAAAGTGATAAAATAAAATAATTTATGAAAATTAAAATTTATAAGATGAATTTTTACATGTGGAAAACAAAGCAAATTAAAAAAAAAAAATTGCAAAATTTCGCAGCACAGTAGTAATCCGCATCTAAACGGATGGACCAAGTAATGCGCGACACTTGTCACACGCTGGGAGCTCCTGACGGGGTCCATCCGCGCCTTTGGCTGTGGACCAATCACCGCATGTCACGTGGCACGCGGTGACAAGGCAATAGAAGCGTGTACTGTGCTTGAAACAATGCGTTCTTGCTTATATCTATAAATGCTACGTCTTATGTTACCTGGTTTTTTTTTTTTTTTGAACAGTAACTGGGTTGTTTATGAATCCCACATCGGCGAATTGATTTTTTTTTGCTCCGGTAGCCTACTATAAATAGGGGTGTCTATTCAAAGGTTTGGCAATTCAATTGAAACAAATTATTTTGAGTTTCTAGAATTGTTTCAGAGACCTAATTAGAGAGAAACATTTGTGTTAAATTTCTCTTTCCTCGCTTAATATTTTTTGGAGCCCACTCTCCCGGTGGTCCGAGGTCATTGCGTAGAAGATCACTGGGTCTCGATTCCTTGGTATTTTCCTGAAGATTATTATTTCTTCCTGATATTCTATTTTTGGAGCAATTCAGGTATGTCTTCTTTCCTTCTTCTTTTAGTTTTCGCTTTTCTATTTATTTACAATATTCTTTATTATGCTTGTTTAAGTTTATGTATTGTTATGTATGTATTAGAGTAAAAGGCCTTTAGATCCAAATTCTTAATTTAGATCTGTAGATTTAAATTAGGAATTTAAATCTGTAAAAATTAAGAATTTTAAATCAACCCTAGGTTTAGAATTATGAATTCTAAACCCTTTTCGTTGTGTTAACTTAATTAAATTAGGGAAATTTTTGAAATTCATCCGAACAACCGGTATTAGAGCAAAGTGATTTATAGAGATAACCCTATTTGCGGTAGCTCTCGCACGTGAAGTGTCACGAAGCATGACGGTCCAACCGGGGGCTTCGGTACAGTGAAGAGTCTCCTACTCTAAATGCTCTAATAGGTGCCTTTTGTTGTGAACATAGTTGAAAACTATGAACCTAACAGTCAACATCTGAGTTATTTTTTCCAATAATTGGTATCAAAGCCAGTATCTGATTATATTCATAAGTTAGCGATTTTATTAATAAGGAAAGTTTTCTTAAGCTAGCGATTTAAATTGTTTAAATCGTTAAAAGAACTAATAGTTAATTAGATTGTTAAAAAAATGATTTAAATTATTTAAATCGTTTATGAATTAATAGTTAATTAGATCATAAATTATTTGTTAATTTGGATTTGTCAATTCATGAAATTACATCCATATTATACGCATGATGAGATTGTGCATATTTAATCATGATTTTTAAAATTGGATAAAATTGATTTAATGAGATTAGATTCAATTAATTTTTTACAAAATTGGATAAAGTTGATCTACTGAGATTAGATTCAATTATTTTCAAATTAATTACTTTTTTTTACAAATAACAAATATATAATTCTGACATTAGTGTAAGATTTTATAAAAAATTATTTATTTTTTTATTTATTTTTGAGGACGTGTAGATGTCAATACTGATTTACATAATAATTAAATTAATTATTTTATTAATTAATTTATTTTTGGAATGAGAATCGAAATTAAATTACAAGATAATCTAAGTTGTGAATAAGTGTTATTTTAAATTATTTTAGAATAAGATTGTAAAATAGACTATAAGATAGTTTAAGTTAATATTATTTTAAAAATCAAAATAAATTATATTAATTAATTTAGTTTTAAAATAAGATTATAAAACAGACTATGAGATAGTTTAAGCTTATTAAACTTTTGGAATGAGATTCTAAAAATAGTCTATGAGATAATCTAAGCTCTAAAAAAAGGCAAGATTATGAGATAATCGATGTTGTGAAACGAAAATGGTTTGAATAAATAAATAAAGTAATTTTTGTAATTTTAGAATGAGAATCTAAAGGGGGTTATGAGATAATCTAGGTTTTAAATAAAAGTTAATTAAAAACCACTAGTTTTAAACATCAAGTGGGAGCGAGGTTTTAATTGTTGTAACCTCTCGGTTTTCATTACGGGTCTAGCAGTATAGCAGATCGATAGACCTCCTGCAGAGGATGTCAGTTTGCAGATTATAGGGTCAGACTTCTATTAGGATAAACCAAAGTGCAAAGAAGCGATGCGACCACGCTGCTGTGGAGTATTATGTGCATTTGTATGGAGGTTGAGGTAATGGTTTACACTTGACTAGCATGATGCATTCGCCTCCCCGAGGAGCTCTATTGTGTTATGTTAGAGACCAAGGTAAAGTGGTGAGTTCATCATGTTTAGAAAGAATTACAAGAAAATAGGTTAATTGAGAATGGTTCTCACCCGAATTAGCTTCGTACGACCCCGCTGCCGGGGACTGAGGAGTGGTGTGTTTGGTGAATATTGTATGCATGATAGTACAGTTTGGTAGAGATCTGACTCATTGTGTATGCTAAATTGGAAGAATAGATATCACTGCATTATACATGACTCTTGTTAGACAGTTACACAAATATTTATATTTTCAGTATTTTGAAATGGATATGACTGATGAACTTCACTCGATTATTAATGCATAATGAACTCACTAGACCAAATTACTTTGCCTAGCAAAACCAAGTTTGACTCATTTATTACTCACAAGGGACCTACTAAAAAGAAAGGAAAGGGAGTGGTTGCTATTACAGCAACAAAGTCCATAAAGAAGTCAGCAAAAGGAAAGGGTTTCTTTTGCGAGAAGACTACCCACGGGATGGAAAACTGTACTAAGTACTTAGCTTCTCTTCTTATAAAGACGACTAAGCCATCTGGTGAAAATATGTTGATATCTCACTTGGTTGAGCCATGCACAGTTGAGAGTCCACCAGATTCCTGGTGTTTGGACTCAGGGTCAACTGACCATGTCTATAATACATTACAGGGGCTCAAAGCCAACCATAGACTGCATGATGGGGAGCTGTACTTGATGGTCAGGGACAATACAAGAGCAGTGGTCTTAAGTGTAGGAGATGTTAGCTTGGTCTTTAGTGCCAGAGTTTTAAACTTTTAAAGATTGTTTATTTGTAGCTACTCTGCACAGGAATTTGATTTATGTATCTCATTTGATGAAAAATTGTTATTTAGTTGATTTTGATTATGAACCTTTTAATACAAGAAATAAATTTTGCAAAATATACATGTATAAATGGTTTATTCATGTTGTTTATTGATCAAAAATCCCATATTTGTTTAAAAGAATATAATACAAGCTCACTTATTCGATCTCCTAAAAGAAAACACCTTGAAAGGGATATTGCCCACTCATGGCACCAATGTTTAGGTTACACTAATTCGAACAGGATCCAAAAACTGGTGAGCGATGGGCTGATTGAAGCTTTGGACTTGACGTCATTACCAGTTTGTGAATTCTGCTTGGAATGAAAGGTGACCAAGTCTGTCTTTAAGAGTAAAGGAAACAAGGTTAGTGACTTGCTTGAGCTGGTTCACACATATGTATGTGAACCAATGAATGTTCAAGCAAGTGGTGGGTATGAGTACTTCATCACATTTACTGATGATTACTAAAGGTATAGATATGTTTACCTAATGTGATAGAAGTCAGACTCTTTTGAAAAGTTCAAAGAGTACAAAGTTGGAATTGAAAAGCAATTAGGTACACCGTAGTTGAATGGTGTTACAGAAAGAAGGAATAGGACATTGTTAGAGATAGTAAGGTCCATGATGTATCATGCAGCTTTACCAATCTCTTTTTTGGGTTATCCCAAAAGAACAAGGGGATGTCTGTTACGTTTGTGATCGAATCTCAAACTTAAGCTAAGAATAAGAGAGTATGAGATGAGAAAGAAGTGAAAGGAGATGAGAAGATAGAGAGAGAATAAGATGAGAAGAGAAGTTGATCTCAAAGAGATTGGTAATTTTTATTGAATGCCTTTAAATTACACTTGATCAACCTATTTATAGAAACTAGATACAAGCCAGCCTCCAAACTGGACTAACCGCAACTAACGGCCAAAACAGACTTTGGCGCCAAAAACATAATTTAAATGCTTACAAGCTTATTACATTCAAACAAGTGAGAAACATAACAATCCCCTCCCCTTAAAACATTCTTGTCCTTAAGAATGAAAAGAAGGAAATTGACTCAACAAAAAACGCTTGTCTTCCCATGTGGTAAAGCTACATCCAAATTGCGCCAACTAACACATAGTTTCTGGCCTCGGGTGTCTCCTATTGCTGCTTGTATCGACTCCATTATTGCAGCAGGCTGTAAGATCAACGAGCCATTGGAACCGACTTTCGTAGGACTTGGAGAAGGCCTATGACCATCCTTAACCTGTTTTTTAAGAAGTGAAACATGAAAAACAGGGTGAATATCAGAGTCGGGTGGAAGCTCCAACTTGTACGCCACCTTGCCAATTCTTTCCAACACCTTGTAAGGCCCAAAAAATCTCGCACAAAGCTTAACATTTTTCCTCACTGCTACTGTAGATTGCCTATATGGCCGCAATTTTAGATATACCATAACTCCCACATCAAAATTTTTGTCAATTCTTTTCCGATCTGCATACGACTTCATCCGGGCTTGGGATTCACTAAGATTACGCTTCAGCTACTGCATAATATGTTTCTTCTGGTGCACCAGCTCATTTACTTCAGCCACATTTGCCCCAACTCCTTGTAACATCAAGGGAGTTGGAGGATCATACCCATACATTGCCTTGAAGGGAGTAGTGCCAATTGAAGCATGGAAATGAGTATTATACCAAAACTCCGCCAACGAGAGCCATCTTCCCCACACCTTGGGATGACTAAACACCATGCTTCTAAGGTATTGCTCAATGCATTGGTTGACCCTCTTCGTCTCACCGTCAGTTTGAGGGTGGTAGGAAGAACTAAGTGCCAAGGTCGTCCCCAAAAGGCCAAACAACTCCTTCCAAAACCGACTTGTAAAGAGCTTGTCCCTATCAGAAATTATGGATTGGGGCAACCCATGGAGCTTGTAGATGTTATCTAGAAACACACGAGCTAACTTCTCAACAGCCACACGTCGAACCAAAGCAATGAAGTGCCCGGACTTGGTGAATCTATCAACTACTACCCAGATCACCCCTTTCCCTTCTAACTTAGGCAATCCTTCAATGAAATCCATGCTTATGTGTTACCAAGTACCCTCGGGAATAGGCAAGGGTTGGAGAAGTCCTTGGTATCTATGAACACCAATTTTAGTTTATTGGCAAACCTCACAACTTTGCACAAAGTTTTACACTTCTTTCTTCATTCCCGGCTAACTAACATGAACCTTCAACCTCTGGTATGCGCCCTCCATGCCTGAATGTCCACCCCATGAAAAATCATGAGTAGCACTGATAACTTGCTGCCTAAGATCAGTCGAGATGCCAATATACAGTTTTCCTTGAATTCTGATAATGCCTCGGTTCACAGATATTTCTGCACCAGTAGCCGGATTGCACGCTTTACCCACAATGGCAGCAGCTGTACATTCTTACGCAAATGAGTCATTCTCATAGGACTAATGTAACTCTTCCATCCAAGCAGGAGAAATCACGGAGATAGCCCCAAGAGAGCCCTGTTCAAGGTCCTCAAATCTGCGAGACAGTGCATCTGCAGCTAAGTTCTCCTTCCCTTTCTTGTATTCAATGTCGTAATCAAGCCCTAACATCTTCATTAGCTCCTTTCTTTGTATCCTTGTGACAATCTTCTATTCTAACAAGTGCTTAAGACTTTGGTGATCAGTCTTAATGAGGAAATAATGCCCATCCAAGTCATGTCTCCACTTGTCAACCGCAAGCAAGATTGCGAGGTACTCCTTTTCATATGTGGAAAAAGCTTGATGCTTTGTACTCAAAGCTTGGCTGAGGTATGCTATAGGTCTTCCACCTTGAGATAACACTGCCCCAATTCCACTTCCACTCGCATCAGTCTCTAAAGCAAAGCTTGAAGAGAAATCGGCATTGCCAAAATTGGTGCTCTGCACATTTCAGCTTTGAGTGCATCAAAAGCCTTTTGAGCTTCATCCGACCACTTGAAGGAGTCTTTCTTTAACAGATCTATTATTGGCTTGGCTAAGGCTCCATAGTTCACCACAAATTTGGGGTAATAGCCGGTTAATCCCAGAAATCCTCTTAATTGTTTCAAAGTAACCGGAGCTGGCCATTCCTTCATGGCTTGTACTTTTGATGGATCGGTCGCAACTCCTTCACAAGAAATCACATGGCCAAGATATTCCAAGTGAGTTTGAGCAAAGGCACACTTGGTCAACTTAGCATACAACCTATGCTTTCTCATGACAGAAAACACCTCCCTCAAATGCTTCAAATGCTCCTCAAATGATGCACTATAAATCAAGATGTCATCAAAGAAAACCAACACAAATTTCCTAAGAAATTGTTTGAAGACATCGTTCATAAGAGCCTGAAATGTTACTGGTGCGTTTGTCAAACCAAATGGCATGACCACAAACTCAAAATGTCCATGATGTGTTCAGAAAGCAGTCTTGTAGACATCATTCTCTCCCACTCGAATTTGATGATATCCTTGCCGTAAATCCAACTTGGAAAAGACTTGAGCTCCATACAACTCATCTAACAAATCATCTATAACTGGTATAGGAAACTTGTCCTTAACAGTCATAGAGTTGAGTTGCCTATAATCAATACACATGCGAGCCGTGCCATCTTTCTTCTTGACAAGAATAACCGGAGAGGCAAAGGGGCTATGACTGGCCTGTATGAAATTGGTCTTAAGCAATTCCTCCACTTGCTTCTCAATTTCTATCCTCTGAGCATGAGGATATCTGTAAGGCCTAAGCTTCACTGGTTTTGCACCCTTTTTGAGAGGAATTACATGATCTAAACTCCTCTTGGGAGGTAAGGACTTAGGAACCTCTAACACATCCTCAAACTCTATGATCACAGCTTGCACTTCTGGCTCGGCAATGTCCATCATTTCAGTGGAAGAAATAGCAAACAGCTGGCCAACCCACAGATAAGCACAGCTTTGAATGCCTTTCTTCAACCTACTTCCCTTTATTACTTGTAATTGAGCTTGTTCTATTATGCCATGCAATGTCACCTTAGAGCCTTGTACATCAAAGGAAACCGTGAGGTTTGCATAATCAACCAATACCGGACTATAAGTTCTCATGCAATCGACCCCAAGCACCATGTCACACCCTCCCAAAGGAAGGATTCTAAAATCATAGCTGAACTTACGGTCTTGCATCATCCAAGAGAAACCATGGCATTTGTTCTGAGTAGTAACTGACTTCCCATCAGCCACGGTAACAGCAAGAGGATGTGTTTTGATCACTTCATGGCCTACTTTCTTGACCAATTTAGGACCCACAAAGCTGTGAGTACTCCCACTATCAATGAGAATGATAATAGACCTCTTTATAGCTTTTCCTTTAATCTAGATTGTGCTATGAGCTTCATTACCTGTCAAAGCCTTAACCGAAATCTCCACTGCAGCATCTTCTAAGCTCACCTCACTTTCTTGATCTGAATCAGTACCCTCCTCTTCAATTTCCACGCCATCAGAGTGTTCACCAGTATTATTTCCTTCAACAGCCACGAGGAACTTGGGGTTACACTTGTGGCCAAATTGGTAAGGCTGATGTTACGTTTGTGGTTAATTCACAAACGTAAGCTAGGATAAAGAGAATATGAGAAGAGAAAGAATATAGAGTTTAGATGAAAGAAAGAAGGGAAAGGGATGAAAAAGTAGAGGGGATATCAAGGATATCAATTCATTCATCAAAGTTATGAGGTTACAAGCCTAAGCCTTACTATTTATACTACTTACATGATATGATCTACTACATTGCATCTAACTCATGCCATAACCATCCTAAGCTCTAGACTTCACTTATTACATGACCTCACCAAAGCTTAAGTTACTAATTACAATATCAACTAGCTATTACAACTCAATAGGCTCAATTCCATGCCTTATTACATTTATACTTTATTTCATATGCCCCCTATTATGAGAATCGTAACAATACTCCCCCCTTTAAAAGATTATTGTCCCCAAGAATCAAGAAGGAAGTTGAAGCTTGAAGAACCAATGCTACAATAGGAAAAACGAGCTAAACATTAGAAGAGCCGCAGCCAACTTGGATGAAGAGCTGTAGCCAGAATGCAGCAACATCTGAAGAAGCTAACACACTAACAGCAGCAACTTAACCAATCAATCAACACATAAGACTTAAATCAGCAGCATGATAGCAACAGCACATTAGCAACAACAAGAACACAACAGTAGCAGCAGAACAGCATAACAGAAACAGCAAGAACATAACAGCAGTAGCAGAACAACATAATAGAGTTTAGCCATCCTAACATACTTTCCCGCCATTTATCCAATTTAAGTCCATGCCTCGGATTCTCGGTTTATGACATTCCCTTCCCCTTGAAAACATTCTTGTCCTCAAGAATGGAAGAGAATTGAGACAATGAAGAACTCTAATTGCATAGAAAAATATAGCTGAAGTGATGTAGTTTTGCTGAAATCTGCAGCTGAAGATGATATCTTGTTTTCAACTTAAGATTGCGTTTGAATGCAAAATACCACTCAGGAGGTCTGCATTGATCAAACCAAACATCAACAATACACCCCCAGCACCTCATTTTGCAGTTCATACAACTCAAAGTTCTATCTGGCTGCTGAGAATCATAAAACACATCAAGAATTCTGAATCTTTGCTTGTGATAAGCTGCACAATAGGTTTTGTATGTCATGAACCACACCAAGACGCATTTGAAATCCTTTAACACCTCGGGAGGCCTTCCAAACTCAAACCAAGTGAACCAAACATCAAATTCTGATTGTTGGCATTCCCAAACGCAGCTCCAACAGACCCAATTCTTGATCATGGCAACCCAATACATTGTAGGTCCATAAGGACGCAGCTGTGACTCCAAAACTTCAATGATTTCTTTGTCCTCAGCTGAAACCTTGGAGACAAATGACTTGCAAATGTCCTCCCAGTAGCATGGCTTCATGATATTGACCTTGTTGATCAAAACTCCCTTCAAAAACAGAATTATTTCACCCCGAACTTGCCGATCGGCATGCCAAAGGTGCATATTAGCTACTGGGATCTGATTTCTTGCTGATTTAACATGCTCTGCAGCAATGTTTCCCAACAAATTCAACTCACACAACCACCTACTAACCCAACTCATGACATGCTTAATAAATCCATGATTATTTCTTAATTGCACTGAAAGTGATGCAGAATCCAGCAGCTCAGCAGAAACAACCCGATGCAGTTCATAACAGCGTATTGCAGCTAGGTGTATGTCCATGTGGAAGCTACTTGAAGTGAAGAAGTTATTACATCTTCTAAAAGACATAATAGCACCAATCAAACCAAATCTGAATAGCTCATTCCCAACTGACAGTGAAGAACGTCCCCAAGAATGTTCAGCAACCTCAAAAACCTGTAATTTGTTCTTTCCTGGATCAAACGGTCTGTCATCACCAATTACATCACTTAAATCACCAATTTTGACTCTTTTTAGCTTCATATAGTCTTGAGAGTCTTCCCCCGGGTCAGGAGGCCACTTATCACAAAATTTTGCACTTGGATATGTCACAATTCTACTCAAAAGAAGTAATAGATCATGCCGAACTTGCCGATCGGCATGCCGATAGTACATTTCAGCCACTCTACACTCGCAATCTCTCACCCCACACGTGAGACCTTGCTCAACCTCCAAGATGATGTTGTTATGGACCCAAGTTAACACTCCATCATGCCCAAAAGTGAACTTAAGTATACCTTGGTCTGTATTTGAAGGTACTGCAGCAGCAACAACTGAATCTTCAACAGAATCACATTGCTCAGTGATGAAAATGCTTTCATTCTGCATATAAGCTTGCCAAGGAGTAATACTTAATGGATTTGGAGATGTACTCTGTGAAATTTCAGAAGCAACCTCGAATTTTTCAGTTGGAATCATAGCATCTGCAGCAACCGTACCAAAGCCTTGTGTACCAGCATGTACAGCAGTAAGATCAGCATTTTGAGTTAACTCTTGTTGATCATCACACCTCATATGCTGCAACACAACCTTGCAGCTCAATTTCTTCTTTGTGATCTTCTTTGTTTCCAAAAAATCTTTCAATGCGTTGTTAAGTTGATTCTTCTTCACTTTACTCTTTGCATTCTTTAACATTTCCATGACATGAAAATCATACTCCCAATCTTAGAGTCTGCCATGATGTAGCTCATCCTCTTCAAAATACTCTAACTCTAACAAAGAGTCTTCATAAAGATCATCACGTTCAACCTCAGGTTCATCCAACTCGTTGTCATCAACTATGGCAATAACTTGATCCAATTCTTCTTTAACTACATTAAGTGGCTCCACAATGTGCACTTCAGCTACTGCGGAAGAGTTTGACCTTCGACCTTGACCTTGAATCTCAGCTAATTTCACTTCAAGTTCCTCCCTACACTGATCCCAATGCTTGTTAATCCTGTCCTCCAATATTTGTGATTGAAAAATGATCTGATCAAATTCTCCACTACAATCGGCTGAGCTTGCTGTTCAATCTTCACGTTGTTTTGCTGGTTCATTTGATGTATCTATTCAGCATTAGATTTCTGGAATTGATCACACATTATTTTCAACCAATCCGGAATTGTTGCATCACAACCATCCATAGTCGCTCTTTAACTTCACACTGAATGATCACAACCAATCTGGATTTCAAGATTGGGTTTAAGAATCACCTCAGATTCAAACCCTACTGACAACTTCAAGCAGAGGAAGTTCGAACAAACCCTAACCGCAATGTTAGTTCATTAATCCGACTTACGCTTCTGACCTAAGCTCGACTCAAGCTCGCAATCAAGTCCTCAACTCAATACCTAAAGCGAATTTCACCTATGCTATCAACAATTTTCACGAACGAAATCAGATTTCAACAATTTTCTCATCTGTCAGATTTTCGCTATGCTGTCAGATTTTCGCCTAGAGCTGACAGATTTTCACCTAACTCTTCTCCACTCGATAACATTCAATGCAGATTCTTATGAGATCAAACCACTTCTATGCTTTATCAACACAATTTAACCACAATCCAGTAACAACAAGCAGATTCGGATCGAGTATGAACTTGTAGCAGAATCAATTACCTCAATCTCCAATTTTCGAATTGTAGAGTAAGAATAAACCTCAATTCAGCCTGTTTGTGATCTTTGGATGATGATAAAGTGCAATGTGGATGAATTAGCTCACTTGTAACTTATCTTAAGTAGATTCAAGTGAATGATTGACTTAGCTCAGCACCACTTCTTCAGCAGCTCAAACTTGCTTCAGCACTAAAATTTTTCAGCAAATTGCTTGATCTATTCCTATAAATTTCAATCTGAATCAGCTTGATGTTGAATACACTCAACAATACTGATCAATTGAAATTTTGTTCTATGTAATTCACTCAATTATCATCTCAACCACAACACCTCTTAATCGCTTGCTGAAAACTGTGCAATAACCGCCACTTCCACTTCAAAATTCAGATTTGAATTCTGATCCCAAAAATTTGAACTAAATTTGTAACACGATTGTTTTTATTGATTAATTGCAATACAACTAATCGTATTTTGTAATTTCTTTCAGGATATGAGCTTGATTCGGAAGCCAAATCAAGGCTCTGATACCAATTGTTACGTTTGTGGTTAATTCACAAACGTAAGCTACGATAAAGAGAATATGAGATGAGAAAGAATATAGAGTTTAGATGAGAGAAAGAAGGGAAAGGGGCGAGAAAGTAGAGGGGATATCAAGGATATCAATTCATCCATCAAAATTATGAGGTTATAAGCCTAAGCCTTACTATTTATACTACTTACATGATATGATCTACTACATTGCATCTAACTCATGCCATAACCATCCTAAGCTCTAAACTTCACTTATTACATGACCTCACCAAAGCTTAAGCTACTAATTACAATATCAACTAGCTATTACAACTCAATAGGCTCAATTCCATGCCGTATTACATTTATACTTTATTTCGTATGCCCCCTATTATGAGAATCGTAACAGTTGATTACAACGATAACACAATTTCTGCTGCGTTCTGTCATCAACTCTGTATGTTTTGTTTCTGCTCGAGCCTTGCTAAAATTTGGAACTACTCCCACGAGGTCTGGAAGCATCACTTACTGCTATGTCCGTGGATTCATAAAGCTTAGCTTTAGCAAAAGCCACAGACAAATCAGTAGGATCAACAGCTTTAACCAAGTTCTTCAACTTAGGCTTCAAACCACTTATAAAAGCTTATACACAATAAGACTCGGAGCCCTCAATTTCGATCACAATGCTAGCCCGGAGATTCTCAAATCTGGTCATGTAGTCCTTCATAGTCGTCTCTTGCTTCACTTTATTGCATTCGTCAACAATATCACTACCATCTTCATCACTGTGATCACCAAGCAAATACACAGCTGCAATTTGTACCTTCTCCGATTGATCAATGTGATAGAAGTGGAAATAACGCTCGCACCTCCTTAGCCAGGAGTGAGGTTGTTTACCATCAAATGCATCGATCTGCACTCGAGGTTGTATATGGCTATTATTTCTGCTATGGGATGACTCTTCATTACTTCCTGATCGTTGCTGCTGCCAAGAATCAGGTGGCCTATCCAATTGATTTGCATTTACTTCTCGAGGTCTGAAAGTGTGCTCAATTTCTTGAGCTCGGCCCTCGTTTGCCGCATTCCAGTTTGAAGGCCGAGATTGTACATGCTCACTGCGCCCTTGCCTGTCAGTAACATCAGCTTCTTGTGCTCTAACCGAAGCTCCAGCTTCACCCTCACGATTTAATATCTCGGCTCTCATTGAGGGATTAGCTTGTAGCACACTTGCTGGTATTAATGGATCCGGTACAATAGGAGGATTTGGCCTCCTAAATTGCTCACGAATTTCAGCTAATTTTGCTTCCAACTGCTGCATTTCCCAATCAAACCTCAAGGTAATCCTTTCCTCCAATTCTTGTGCTTGTCGTGTGAACTGATCAGAGACCTTAAGTTCAACCTGCTGAGATCGTTGATCAAGCTTCACATCCAGTTGCTGATGCATCTGCTGAATTGTATCAGCACTAGATTCCTTGATTTGAACAAGCAAGTGAGCACACATCGCCTTCAATTGACTATCCAATTGCATATTTGTGACAACATCCTGACCTGCAGCATCATTACCTCCAACCACATCAGCATATGAAGATCTGGCAGCTGCCTTAGCTGCTGCCGATGTGGTGGTAACTCCATTGCTTAATGCCGCCCTCAGTTAAATCCATGGCTACTTGATATCAAATCTGTTTGAATTGGAATCCAAACGAAACTCTGATACCAATTGTTACTTTTGTGATCGAATCTCAAACGTAAGCTAAGAATAAGAGAGTATGGGATGAGAAAGAAGTGAAAGGAGATGAGAAGATAGAGAGAGAATAAGATGAGAAGGGAAGTTGATCTCAAAGAGATTGGTAATTTTTATTGAGTGCTTTTAAATTACACTTAATCAACCTATTTATAGAAACTAGATACAAGCCAGCCTCCAAACTGGACCAACCGCAACTAACGGCCAAAACAGACTTTGGCGCCAAAAATAGAATTTAAATACTTACAAGCTTATTACATTCAAACAAGTGAGAAACATAACATTGTCTTCTCTACAGTCTTTCTGATCAAAAGGGTTTTTATAAGAAAAAGAATAGTGTTAGAAAAGTTAAAAGAAAATGACAATAATTTTGAATAGCTAGACACAATTCGGCATACAGTGGATGCATTAGATGCACCTACTGTTAAGGTTGAGAATGTTTTTAAGTGCACGAAAGCCTAGGTGTAGTGGGAGGATTGTCAGGGCACCTGACAGGTTCATGGCGGGAGCCTTAATAGTTGACCGTGATATTGAATCTGATCCTCTCAGCTACAATGAGGCAGTTAAACACAAGGATGCTGACCAATAGATCTTAGCAATGAAATCTGAGTTAGGATCTATGTATTTTAATCAGGCTTGGAATCTTGTAGAGGCACCCGTTGGCATAAAGTCCATTTGTTGTAAATGAGTCTACAAGAGGAAAAGCGGAGTGGACAGGAAGGTAGAGACCTTCAAGGCAAGACAAGGTGCCAAGGGTTTTACCCAAGAGGAAGGAATTCATTATGATGAGACCTTCTCACCGGTAGTCATGCTAAAGTCCATAAGGATACTCCTATCCATTGTAGCTCATCATGAGATTTCGCAAATGGTAGTCAAAACGGCCCTTTTGAATTGTGGTCTTGAAGAAGATATCTATATGGTGCAACCAGACAGTTTCATTGGAAAAAATCAGGAACATATGGTATGCAAACTGAAGAAGTCCATCATCGAATATTAGATTCAATGAAGCGATTAAGTCTTATGGTTTTAAGCAATTGGTTGAAAAACCATCCGTGTACAAACAACATCAAGAGAAATTAGTGACTTTCTTAGTATTGTACGTTAACAATATACTACTCATTAGGAATATTGTGGGGGTGTTATCAGCTCCAAAGATTAGATGAGCTAGTTCTAGTTGGCTATATGGGTTTTGACTTCCAGTCAAATAGAGATGCTAGACGTACGACGTTTGGGCACGTCTTTACCCTTTGAGTAGGAGCCATCAGTGGGAGGAATGTCAAGTAGTATTGTATTGCTGACAATACCATAGAAGCTAAATATGTTGTAGCTTTAGAAGCTGCATAAAGAACATGTTGGTTCGGATAACATAATTGACCTAGTAGATTTTTAGATCACACACAAAGGAGATGGGTATAAAGCTTGTCATAAATTGGATTTAGGACAAGTGGGAGATTGTTAGGACCTAAAATCAAGATTTATTCTGTTGATATTGTTTTATTAAGGAATAAAATGGAAGTTCCAATCATTTTCTTTGTTAAATTTGTGTAACCGAGAATTTATACTGCATGTGATTTTCTTTTTGGAAACATCCATAAGATAGGTATAGTCCTCATACTACAATTTACATGTTTGTTCGAAGTGGTTTATGAGATTAACCCACATATAAACTTAGAACAAATGGCATGGAATGTTGTTTGAAAGACTCGTAGTCGAAGACAAGGTTGGACCACCTGTATGCTCAGACTATAACGTGACACTTTAGATGACTTGTCCTAGTCATATGGGTGGTGATCCAAAAGTGTTATGTTGGTGTGTTTAATAAGATTCGCACACTAAGTTGGACCATGTGAGTTGCTTGTTTCTAGACTATTATCAGAGATGAGTGATTCATGTTGCACTCTTTGAACAATGACTCTAAATCCTGAGAGTATCCTAGACGTGCATGGAGCGTTAGTTACTTTGGTGTGCTATATGCAAGATCTAACCGCATGACTAAATTCCCACGTACACTGGGTAGCGGCGTGAAGTGTGATAAGGATCAGGTATTTGTTATGATCATGCTTCGTAGCTCTATGTTGCTACTGATATCTTCTAATATATTTTGCTAGGCTTGTGGTTAATTGCTCTTAAGTGAAGTATTACGTTTTGATGTATATTTTTGTATGTTGGTTGTTAGTTGCTTTTGGTGCCAAAGTTTTATTGTATCTAGTTAAGTTGGTTGATGGTCAAGTGAAGCCTAGAATGAGTCAATTGTGGCGAGTGTTGATTGATGTAAGTCGGTTAGATTGTTCTTAGTCCAATGTATCTAGATTGAGTATAAGTAGCTATGTTTCAAGTGTAATCCTCATTCAATCAAATACAAAATATCTTTTGATATCAATTCTCTCTCTCATCTAACTTTCTATCTAATCTCTCATCTCTTTTCACTTCTTCCCTCATCTTAATCTCTTCCTCCACTAGGTTAACTTCAAGATTGATCTTGAAGCTTAACAATTGGTATTAGAGCTTGATTGTTGTTGCTGATCAATTACTTCTTGATTGATTTGAGCTGGCGAGGCGCAAGAGGTAGATATCAATGGCTGGAGGTGTAACAACACGATCTAGTGCTACAAATGCTGCTGCAAATCTTGATCCTAATGTCGCTTATGCTTCGATTGTTGGCGCTAATGCTGCAGTAGTAGTTGAGTACATTATAGCAGCTTAATTGAAGAATCAAATGGATGAAATGTTCTGCTAAATGCAGCAACTACTGTTGGAACAAGATCGAAAGTTTGCTGATTGATTGATTTAGCAAACTCAATGCATTGAGGATAAGTTTGTTGGACTGCAGGATCAGCTCAATAGGCAGAATGTGCCCTTTGGTGCTAGAATTCTGTTACCTACTAGGCAACATATTCGACCTCCATGCATAGTTTGACCTCAGGAAGCTAGTGTGGCTGTTTGACAGCAGGATCATCCTCCTAATCCAATATAAGCTCCAGTTGCAAGTATGACCATGGGACAGAATGATTTTCCATCCGATCATTGCAACATCAAAATTCTGGAAGGAATGATGCTTCATCCAATAATAAGAGCAGTGGTTACAGGCAGCCAAGGATTCAAACTGAGCATTTCAATGGAAAACAACCACAATTATGGATCAGAAGATGTGATCGATACTTTCATTTCTATCACATTGAAGAAGTTGAGAAGGTGGAACTAGTAGCTGTTTATCTCCATGGAGATCATGAGGTATGGCTTTACTGTCTTTTGAAGAGTAATAGATCATTATCTTGGGCTGAATTTATGGAAGAACTTTGTGAACGTTATGGAGATGAGGACTCAAGTGACATAGTTGATAACTTTAACAAAGTAGTACATGACGAGATTTGAGATTTGAGAACCTTAGAGCAAGTATGATTGTAGCTTATCCTCAAGCAACAGTATCATACTGTGTATCTAGCTTCATAAGTGGCTTAAGGCCAAAGATAAAGAACCTTGTCAAGGCAATTGGCCCTAGAACCTTATCCAAAGCCTATGCAAAGGCTAAACTATTTGAAGCTACTGTTCTTGCATCAAATAATGGGCCTAGGTACAAAGGTGGAAGCTCTAATCAGCAACAAAATGGATCTGTTAGATCAAAATCTACTCGTTCTGTCGAGGAGAAGGCTCAAAGACTATGTTTTAAATGCAATCAGCCTTATCAATTTGGTCACAAGTGCAATCCCAAGTTCCTCATGACAGCAAGAGGAGTTGATGCTGATGATTAATCTAAGGAAGAGGAAATAGAGGCTGAGTTGGATAGTTCGGACCATGAATCTCAAGAGGAGCTTCTTGAAGACGTGGTTGAGATCTCTATGAAAGCCTTGACAGGAAATGGGGCTCATAACACCATTAGGATCAAAGAACAAGCTGACAAGAAGTCCATTGTTATTCTGATTGACAGTGGCAATACTCACTGCTTCATTGATCCAAAGGTAGTGAGAGAGGTTGGGAAGGATATGATCAAAACACTACCATTAGCTGTGACAGTGGCTGATGGAATTCCATTATTACTCAGACCAAATGCCAAGGATTCCAATAGACTATGTAAGATCATAAGTTTGAGTATGACTTCAGAATCTTGCCATTGGGAGGTTGTGATATGGTTCTTGGTGTTGATTGGATGAGATCTTTCAGTCCAGTGGTCTTTGATTTTTCCAAGCTGACAGTGACTTTTGAAAGGCAAAGGATCTACTGTAACATTATAAGGCATGGCTGAACAAGCTCAATTACAGCTGTTGAAGGGAAAGAGCTTAGAAGGTGGATTCACGAAGGGTGCTTATCAGTGGGTTGGGAAATTATTTGCAATCTCACATACTGATTTGGGAGAGCCATCTCATCCAAAGGTGATGGCATTGATTAATGAGTTTGGGGATCTGTTTGAGCAGCCAAAGACTTTACCTCTAAAGAGGAACTTGGATCATGAAATTCCTCTCTAGCCTAACTTAGAACTAGGGAAGTTAAGGCCCTACAAGTACCTTCATTCACAGAAGACAGAGATTGAGAAGCAATTGGATGACTTACTCACGACTTGCTTCATTCGACAAAGCCTCAGCCTTTCTGCTTCTCCTGTGATATTGGCTAAGAAGAAAGATGGCTCGGCTAGAATGTGCATTGGCTATAGGAAGCTTAACTCTACTACAGTCAAGGAAATATTTCCAATTCCTGTCATTAGTGACTTGTTGGATGAGTTACATGATGCACGCTTATTTTCCAAAGCTTGATTTGAGGCAAGGCTATCATCAAATCTGGGTGATGGAGCAAGATGTTTACAAGACTGCCTTTAGAACTCATCATGGGCATTATGAGTTCGTGGTTATGCCTTTCGGCTTAACTAATGCCCCAGCTACTTTTCTGGTAGTGATGAATGATGGCTTCAAGGCGTTTCTGAGGAGATTTGTGTTGGTATTTTTTGACGATATCTTAATTTACAGTCATACCATGGAAGAGCACTTGAAGCATTTTAAGGAAGTGTTGTTAGTCATGCGCATTCACAAGTTGTTTGCCAAATTGACTAAGTGCTCTTTTGCTCAAACTCAACTTGAGTACTTAGGTCATGTGATCTATCATAGAGGAATTTGTATTGATCCTTCCAAAGTTAAGGCAATGAAAGAATGGCCAATTCTTGTTACATTGAAGTAGTTGCGAGGATTCTTGGGATTAACTGTTTACTACAAGAAGTTTGTAGCTGGTTATAGAGCAATTGCTAAGCCTCTATCTGAAGAAGGATGCTTTCAAGTGGTCGGATAAGGCTTAGGAGGCATTTGAAGCCTTGAAAACAACTATGTGTGCAGCACCTATTTTGGCAATGCCAGATTTTGAAGAGGAGTTTGTTTTAGAAACAGATGCTTGTGGGAGTGGCATTGGAGCTGTATTGTCTCAGAATGAAAGGCCAGTAGCCTACCTTAGCCAAGCCTTAAGTCTTAAGCACCAAGAGTTATCCACATATGAGAAGAAGTTTCTTGTAATCCTTCTAGCAGTTGATAAGTGGAGACACTAATTGGATGGCCATCGCTTTATCATAAGGACGGACCATCCAAGCTTGAAGTACCTGCTTGAGCATAGGATTGTTACAAGAATCAAGAAGAAAGGCTTGATGAAGATGTTAGGACTTGATTTTGCTATTGAGTACAAGAAGGGGAAAGAGAACTAAGTAGCTGCTGCTTTATCTCGAATATAGGAAGAAGTTGAGCAAGGTTATTGTGGAGCTATATTAGTGATTCTTCCAGCCTAGATTGAGAAAGTATACGAGTCCTATGAGAATGACAATTTTTGCACAAGAGTGTATAACTACTTTTAGCATCAACAGACCAAGCAACATTGCTCCTGAGGCTGAAGTATCTGTTGTCAAGCGAATCACCAAATTGAAGGGGAAATTGTACATTGGATCCTCTACTGATCTGAGACAACAAATCATCAGTGCTTCCCATGATTCAGCTTAGGGAGGCGACTCAGTTATTGATGGTACTTATCAGAGGCTCAAAGCATACTTCAGTTAGACTGGTATGAAGAAGGAAGTGAAGGAATTTGTGCAAGCTTGTGAGACTTGTCAGCAAACCAAGGCTGGTGATCACAGGTATCAGGGACTTCGCCAACCTCTACCTATTCCGAATGGTGCTTGGCAGAACATAAGCATGGATTTTATTAAAGGCCTACCCAAATCAGAAGGCAAGGAAGTTATTTGGGTAGTGGTGGATCGCTTTACCAAGTTCAGTCACTTTGTTGCATTGGCTAGACTTGTGACAGCAAAGAAGCTTGCAAGAGTGTTCCTAGATAACATCTATAAGTTTCATGGATTACCACAATCCGTAGTATCTGACTGGGACAAGCACTTCACCAGTCATTTCTGGAGGGAATTGTTCATCCTCATGGGCACAAATTTGGCTTTGAGTTCTTCCTACCATCCACGGAATGATGGCCAAATGGAAAGAGTTAATCAGTGTATAACACTACCTTCAGAGCATGGTATTCAATCATCCTAAAGTTTGGAGAAGATGGCTATCTTTAGCTGAGTACTGGTATAATATACATGCTCATGCTTCAATTGGGACCACCCATTCAAGGCTTTATATGGTCATGATCCGCCTTCACCCTTGATGTTGCAAAAGCTAGTGACATCAGTCCCTAAAGTGGCTAATCTGATGCAACAAAGAAGACAGTTGGTGCAACTTTTGAAGGATAATCTTCATCTAGCTCAAGCAAGGATGAAGTATTATGCAGATAAGAAGCGTGTGGACAAAGCTTATGAAATAGGAGATATGGTTTATTTGAAGCTTCAGCCGTACTGACAAGCTTCAATGGTTGTGAGAAGGAATGTTAAACTGTGTGCTAGATACTTTGGGCCATACACGATCATTGAGAAGATTGGGAAAGTAGCTTATAAGTTGGAATTACCCCCCGACTCTTACATTCACCCTGTGTTTCATGTGTCCCTTTTGAAGAAACAGGTGAAGAAAGGCCAAGATAGTTCAGCTTTGCCCCCTGAAGTTGGTTCTAATGGTGCTTTGCTATTGAACCCTACTTCCATCTTAGATTCCAGACTGCAAAATGTTGAGGGTCGGTTAGTAAAGGAGATTCTGGTGCAATGGTCCAATTTGGACAAGAAGAATACTTCTTGGGAGGAGTTGCAATTCATGATAAGCCAATTCTCTACCCTTCATTCTTGAGACAAAAATGTTTTCAAGGAGAGGGGATTGTTATGATCATGCTTCATAGCTCTATGTTGCTGCTGATATGTTTTGATCTGTTTTGATAGGATTGTTGTTAACTGCTCTTAAGTGAAGTGTTGCATTTTGATGTTTATTTTTTGTATGTTGGTTGTTAGTTGCTTTTGGCACCATAGTCTTATTGTATCTAGTTAAGTCTGTTGACGGTCAAATGACGCTTAGATTGAGTCAATTGTGGCGGCTGTTGATTGATATAAGTTGGTTAAATTGTTCTTAGTCCAATGTATCTAGATTGAGTATAAGTAGCTATGTTTCAAGTGTAATCCTCATTCAATCAAATACAAAATATCTTTTGATATCAAGTCTCTCTCTCATCTAACTTTCTCTCTAATCTCTCATCTCTTTTCACTTTCTCTCATCTTAATCTCTTCTTCCACTTTTCTCTCATCTTAATCTCTTCTTCCACTAGGATAACTTCAAGATTGATCTTTAAGCTTAGTAGTATTTAATAGGGAATCTATAGTCTCTTATGAGATACAGACGTCCCCTTAGTTGATTTGCAAATATTTGAATAGTTCGAAAACTTTGACCAAAGTATTCCAAGTGTTTGACATTTGTGATTTATAATGTGAATATGTTCAAGTATAAATGAATTATTTAATGAAGGGCGAGTCAGTAACTAATGGAGAAATTGTGAGAAGAGTAATGGTAGTAGTTATATTTTTTTTCTTTTGTCATGGACATCTAGTGGAGGGGTTGTTATTATCAATACAGTCTATTAGGGATATCGAATAAATGGTTTAAGTCTAGAGTGTAGTGAGATTTATTTACTGGAATTAAGTCTCATTAAATGGTAATTAAATTATTTCATGAGATAATTAATTTAACCCATTTGGAGCTAGATTTAAATTGTCCCTAAGGTCCCTGCGCAAGCCTCTGTATTTATTGCCATCAGAAAAATATTAGGCTGTGTTTGGAGCATGGAATTGGAGGCTGGAATTGGTGTTGAGGCTAGAATTGGGGCCCAGAATTTCAATTCTGTTGTTTGGTTCACCTGCTAGAATTAGAATTACAATTCCACTGCCTAATTCAATGGAATTGGATTTTAACTGAAAATCAAACTTTTCAATTCCTTAGGGTGGGGGTAAAGAATTGTAATTCCATATTAACTCCATTGACCTAAAACCAAAAATGACCCTACTTCATTAACCTAAATCCAATATGGCTCAAAATCCAAAGACTTAGACACAACCTATAATTTGACTCAAACCTCGAAATCACCTGACCGAATGACTTAAACTTGAAATGACCGAAATCACCTTAACTCGAAGTCTGAAATGACCCGACCCATCTCAAAGTCAGCATAAGATGACTCAAATTTTAAAATGACACAACTCATTTGTCCCAAACCTAAGATGACTCGAGCTTGAAATGACCTAAATAAACTCAAACCCAATCATAACTTTCTTGAATCCCAAAAACACCTAATCTGATTAATTGAAAATCCGAGATAACTCGAACAGCAAATGATCCGATGCGATACCTCACCCGATTTGACTCAAAACTCGAATATTCCAACTCAAATCGAATCGCTCCGACTATAATAACTCAAACACAATATTAACCGCTCTGACCAAAATCTGACCGTGGTTGATCTAAAACTCGAAATACTCTAACTCGATTGACCGAAAATTTGTGATGACTCGAATCATTATTGAATTATAATTTCGAGCTCTGATTCCTTTGACGAACCAAACAATGGAATTTCAATTCCATCATAATTCTAATTCCACCAGAATTGGAATTGGAATTGGAATTGCAATTCCACAGTCCAATTCCAATTCCATGCTCCAAATAGAGCCTTAAAGAATTCATGAGATGTATTATTTATCCATATGATGGGTAAATTTAATTTTGCCAAACATTGTTCAAGAGATGAATAAAAGTTGAAAATGATAAAATGAAATAATTTATGAAAATTAAAATTCATAATATAAATTTTAACATGTGGAAAACAAAGCAAATTAAAAAAAAAATTGCAAAATTTTGCAGCACAATAGTAATTCGAATCTAAACGGATGGACCAACCAATGTGCGTCACATGTCACGGACTGGGAGGTCCGAAGACGTTGACCAATCACCGCATGACAAAGGGGCAAAAGACACGTGTACTGTGCTTGAAATGACGCATTTTGGCTTATATCTATGTTAAATGCTGCATTTTATTTTAATTGTTTTTTTATGAATCCCACGTTGATGAATTGAATTTTTTTTTTTTTTTGCTCTGGTGGCCTTCTATAAATAGGGGTGCCTATTCAGAGGTTTGGCAAATCAATTGAAACAACTTATCTTGGGTTTCTGGAATTGTTTCAAAGAGCAAATTGGAGAGAAAATTTTTCTGTTAAAATTTCTCTTTCCTAGTTTTATAATTTTCGGAGCCTACTCTCCTGGCAGTTCGAGGTCATTGCGTAGAAGATTGCTAGGTCTCAATTCCGTGGTATTTTTCTGATGATTATTATTTCATTCTGGTATTCTATTTTTGGAGCAATTTAGGTATGTCTTCTTTTCTTCTTCTTTAGTTTTCGCTTTTCTATTTATTTACAATATTCGTTATTGTGCCTATTTAAGTTTATATATTGTTATAATATATTAGAGTAAAAGGCCTGTGAATCTAAATTAAGAATTTAGATCTGTAGATTTAAATTATGAATTTAGATCTGTAGATTTAAATTATGAATTTAGATCTGTAGATTTAAATTTTGAATTTAGATCTGTAGATTTAAATTTTTAATTTAAATCTGTAGAAATTAGAAATTTTAAATCAACCCTAGGTTTAGAATTATGAATTCTAAACCTTTTCCGCTCTGTTAACTTAATTAAATTAGGAAGAATTTTGGAAATTCATCCCAACAACTGGCATTAGAGCAAAGAGATTTATAGAGATAACCCTATTCCTAAGATCTCTCGCACCTGAGGTGTCACGATGCCTCACTCTCCGACCAGGGGCTTTGGTAAAGAGTCTCCTGCTCTAAGTGCTCTAATAAGTGCCTTTTGTTGTGACCATAGTTGAGAACTGTGAACCCAACATCGGAGTTATTTTTCCCAACCAAAACATGCTGGTATTTGCCTAAGTGCTTCAGCCCCTGGAAAATATTCTGGGGATGGCTAACACTCACGTGCCCCAGTCTCTTTGAGTGGCTCAAGCGACAGAGCGGGGTACAAGTTCCCTTAAGACGGAACTGCGTCATTGACCCTCGAGCTCATATGTGGCGTCAGCCCTTGAAGCAGTGATAGTTATCCCTATTGAAGGGGTTTGTCCTTGCCTCCTAGTATGATAAACTAGTGCCACTCAAGGTTCGAGATTCAAATTCCTTGAGATTTGTGCAGTTCAGGACTTGAGATTTGAGGCTAGGACTTATCCTTAGTAAAAAGGATATGAATTCCACTGCGTGACACTGTCAGTCCTCATATTGAGGCTTCCCTCTAGGATCCCAAGCCTATCTACCAAAGGATGCCCTTGGCCATAAGGGGTTTATTTCCCTCTCATTAGTTAACCCCTCTATTTACACAAAGGTTGCATGACGGTAACCTACAGGTGCTGCAATTGAGACCTTTGATCTTAATTGTCTAACGTCCTCCTTGTGAGTCTCGGACTGTCACTACAGAATGGGCTCAACTTCAACAATTTGTGATGATGCTAGCGGTGGATGATAGAGTCGCATTCATTTCGGTCATGATTTTGTTAGTCTCTTTATGTACCTTCTCGTTCAATAAGGCCCCAACTCCACTAACAAAGTCCCTTAAAGCTGTTGTATTGGCTAGCCAAGGTGCTGGGAAATATTTCCAAAGAATACTTACATAAAAAATGACCAGAACTGCACAACGGGACAATTTAAAATTCTCAAGTCTAAATCTAAGAATCTTTAATTTAATTCATTCTATTTACACCCCAGACTCGAGGAAGTTGGGACAATGCCGTTTTTGGTTAAAGCGCACGCACATGTCAGGTGAGGCCATCCTCGAGGAAGGCAAGGCTTTTAGATGCTATTGTAATGATGCTCAAGCCCAGCTGGCCACGAAGATAAAAAACCCTTTCAAGGGAATCAGCTACTCGAGGTGGTTAAGGGGGTAAAAGAAGCTCAAGCTCAGGGGCTTCCTAGAAGGCTGCAAGACAAGTGGTTACTTGGAGCGCAATTTCAGATATGTGAGCTTCAAGCCTATCTAACAGAACATGGGGCATCTAGAAGGAACTCTAGCAGAAAACGCAAACGTGGACTTCCAGAAAGACGCTCAAGCACACCAATTCAGGGCACGTTCATTGCCCATTCAGCGCAACAAAGGAGCTTTGAGGCCAACGTGGGAAAAAAATGCCATGGAATTATGATGTAGTAGTTATTTGCATTTTCTATAAATAAGAGACCCTATTGTAGTTGTAAAGGGTCTAGCACCACTCATGCAAACTTTTTCAAGTTTCTTTTACAACACATTTGTGCTTTTGACCTAGGAGTGGCGTAACTTAGCCTAGCTTAGGGTGGCATAGATCATTCTTATACTTACTTTCATCAGAGTAATATAGTACTTTGGATTTTAGGTACGAGCTCTCTGTTTTATTCAGCTCCCACAATTGACGAGTTGTGGTTTGAGGCATTAGTTTAAGGCTTTGACAGCCAAGGCTTAACCTTGGTATCGATGGTCTTAACATTGCTGCCACTGCTTAATAAGTCAGGTGAACTTAGATTTGCATTATTATTTGATGGCTTTGACAGCCAAGGCTTGACCTTGATTGTGTTGGTCCTCATCCAGTAAGCCAGATAAGATTTGCTCCATCTTAATCTTGTCAGACTCTAACTCATTCGAGTTATTACAAGTCAAGGGTGCCAAGCCTAAGAATTTGATTGAGTTGGGCATGTAAGTGAACTATTGAGCTCTTGAGTTTGTCTCTTCTCCAATTCCTGATTTTTTAGTGTACGAGGAAAGGTGCATGTGGGCCCTACTCGTCACAGTAACTGCCACTTGAGCTAGGTCTATATCCTTTTACTTTTCTGTCAAACTTATATATGGAAATCCATAAAAAAATAGTAAAGTCTCCTTAATTGGAGCCTAAGTAGAATCCATTTGTTTATTGCAAACCGAAGTTGGATACACCAAAAGCGCCATCCCTTTTCTTCGAAAGGGTGAGTGGTAGAGGTAAAAGACGTGTAGTCCAGAATTTAGGCTCGCTTCCCAATCGCGGTGAGTCCCAATTTGCACGTGTGTTTGAATTTGTATTTACGGCGACCACATTCACACACTTAACTAACAAATATGGCAAACACATTCACAATGTTATAGAATATCGTAACCTAATAAACAAGAAACTAATACATATAAATGCAAAAATTAAAGAAAAGCTTAAAAAGAAAAGAATCATGATACCTGGAATGTAGACTTTAAATGTCGCCTAACAGGAACTATCGAGAACTTGAGACCTTCTCCATAATCTTCTCTTCCCCATTGGAGTGTGGGCTCCGAAAATATTCAACCTAAGGAAAATTTTCTAATAGAAATTTTAGTTTTGATCTCCGGAAAATAAATTTTTTAGAAAATTATTGGATGCTGAATTCAATTTCTAAGACTCGTATTTATAATACAGTATTGGATAGAAAAAGCTCATTTTTTTTCAAAGTCGGATGCTTTAAGAAAAACACTATCAGCATGACATAATTTAACATTAAAAATGTAGTCAACTTCGCCATGTGAAAATGAAAGGCAGTGCCCGCCGATTGGCCTGCATTTCGCACCTCCTGGTGCCTTCTGATAGGTGCGCGCATATGGACACAGATCTCTGAGACACATGTTGGGCGCTGGTTGACCGCAGCTGGGAGGCACGGATCGGACCATTTGACTAGTGCTGGCATTTGCAAGACACATGCTAGCTATTTAAACTGCTTCCTTTTTATGTTTATTCATTCTAAGCCTTTTTTATTTTATTCTATATATTTCCACGTATACAAATTCATCTTACAAATCCTTTTAGCAAAATAAATTTATTTATCTCATAAGTAAATAATTCATTTCATAAATATTTCTTAAATATTTTAAACTTGTGTTCTATTAAAGTCTTGCGTAAGAATCTCAAGGACAATTTAATTCTAGCTCCAATGGAGTCAAATATTATTATCATATGATAACATTTGATTCCCATTTAGTATAACATAATTCCATTAAATAAGCATTACTATACTTTGAAATCAAATATATTGATTTATAATCCCCAAAATATCATATTAATGATTGACCTCTCTATTAGATATCCACTAAAAATTGTAATTAAAACTGCAATCATTGTCACACCCTTTTCTTAAGTTCCCAACTTGTCCTTTCCAACTATTCTATGATATAGAATATTACTTTTGTATCAATTCAAGTGACAATCACTTGGAATTTTTTGGCCAAAGATTCCGTATTTTCCAACACTTACAAATCTACGCAAGAGGATATCTCTATGCCAAAAGAGACCACATATTCCCTCTTGAATGTTTTGTTCCCACTACACTTCATGCTATCACTCAGTGTACAAAGGATTTTGGCTCACTTATTAAGACCTCACTCCTGAGCATATCAAAGTGACACACACTACGTGAACGAGTCCAAGAGAGTCATCGCCTTAACCAAAAGAACTATTTATTTATGACATTAGTCAAGAAACAACTAATTTAGGTGATTAGGTGGCGTGTTCCAATCTTATTGAAAAATACCAATATGATATTTTTGTATCTCTATCCATATGGCCTAGATCAGTCATCTCATAATATATTATTGTCTTATCCAACAAGTTGTCCAAATTTATCACCAACTACAAACATATTTTCACAAAATATCACAATTTTTATTTAAGCATATCCGTGGCTCAATCTCATTGACCACTTAAAGTAAATTTTGACATCTCGTCTTGGACTACGTCCATCTTATGAAACGTTTTAGAAAATAATAATATGTATGTTTGACTCATCAAACATAATTAGACATAAAATAAATAAAATAATTTTATTTATTAATATCTAAAAACAAGAATAATTAGGTTTTCAGGAGACTATACCCAACAATCTCCCACTTGTCATAAATCCAATTACCTTGCACTGTGTAACTATTCCCTAGGGTTCTGGAACAAATTGACTATAACAAATTCAATATTGATGCCTCACTATTTCATTATTTCACTCACAATCTGTGGAACCTTTAGGAACCAACAAGCATACTTTACAACTTCTGAAGTTGTCAAGTACCTAGTGTCCATAATGACTAAGCAACAAAGGATTACTTGACATTTCACCATCTAATGACTCCCACTCCTAAGGTGGACACAAATTCTAATATTAAATGTCAAGAATCCTTTTAAAACAAGCAATGTATGATAACCCAACATCCTTTCTTACAATCTCACTAAAGCCTAATCCTAAGAACATAGTTGGCTAGTCTGCAATCCATCATTTTGAAATAATTGCACAGTGAAATCTTATTAACTCATAATAATTTTAACATTCTTAATAAGTAGAATCCAATATATATACAACACTCAGAAAGTCACTACTGTTTTTTTATGTCACTCATAGACTCATGGTTCACTAAACATATGTTCAAATCAATAGCATATGATAGCTTCATTAAATGTGCTATTCAACAAATGAGATGATTATTTAAGTCTATAAATAGACTTCCACAATTTGCATCCATGTGCTCTTGACTCTTGACAACAAACATGTTCAGTTATATCATATAGATATCTTTCTCAAAATGACCATTCAGAAAATGTCGTCTTGACTTCCATTTGTCGTATCTCATCATAATAAGATATAATGGATAAGAGTATCCTTGTGGACTTAAGCATAGCAACTGGCCAGAAGTCGTCAGAGACCAGTCCTTCCTTTAGGGTTATAATCATTGCCATCAATCTAACTTCCCCTTGAACGTTTGACCTTCTTGTCCATGGTTCTCTTTCTTTTGTAGACCTGCTACATCCAATTCGATAGACTTAATGCCTTTTGGTGCTTATATAAGTCCCCAAACTGGATCATAATATATTTATTCTAACTTGGATTTTATTACCTTGACTCATTGGTCTGCATCATTATTCTTGAGAGCTTCAATGCAGTTTAGAGGACCAAATCCATTATCCTACTCAATAGCTAAGGCTGAAGACATGAATCTTTGAAGTGCCCTAACTATCCTCTCACTATACCTAGGCTCCTGTATAATAAGTGCAACATTAAATGCTAGCAATGGATGTATCCAATACATCAACTGCATACATATATATATCAAACTGCTAAGATACGGTATCTCGTATTGTCATTTTATCTAACATAAGCTTACTTTCGTACTCATATGATTACTAATAAAACCTCTTACATAACAAACCTTTTGGTACGTAGACGTGACTCATCATGTGAATTTTACCATATTTCAATAACTCATTATTGATCTTATGTACAACACCTTGTAGGAAGTAATTCTAAGAACTCTCCTTAAAACTACCACCTCGATCTAATCAAAGAGTTTGATATCTCTACCAAGTTAATCCCAGCTTCAATCTTAAATTCTTTGAACTTTTTCAAAAAAATTCTATACATATAAATAGTCATTCATAAACGTTTATGAAATACTCGTGGCTTCCTCTAGATCGAACATTCATCAATCAACATGAACAAGTTCAAACAACTTAGTGGCTTTACTATATGTACTCTTAAAGGCTTTCTCAATTGCCATTCATTCAAATATGACTTACAGAATGGTAATGATTTTGCATCCAATGATCCTATACGATCATCGCAAACGAATTTTGAATCATATCAAATTATTGTAACCAATGCTTAAGTGCCACTTAAAAAATATATCTACTTCAGGTAATTCTTCTTTATATGGTAATACAGCCTAACTTGTATTATAAAGAATTTCTACTAATAAAGTTTTGATTTAAAAACTATTTAGCAATGTACCTTTTCAAATAACCACTTTATAGTTTATTTATAGAAAACAAACAAAAAGCCATTTTATAGAAAAATTCAGAAATAGAAATCAAATTTCTAAGAAAACTAGTACATAAAGATAGTTTATCGAAATCAAAACTATACTCTTTAACATGAACAACTATCTCTTAGTGTCTATACTGAAACATTTGTACCACATTCAAGCAAAGGATACAACTTGCCATCTAGAAGCTTCCTAGTTAACTTAAAACTCTCCAATACAACTAGAGCGGACAAGATATCAAATACCTTGTCATTATGGCTTGCCAGTCTTGGCAACAAGAGTAGCTACATACCTAGACAATTCCTTTTAAAATACTAATGTCTAGTCCTTTTACAAAAGAAACATAATATTTTATTTTTGTTTTATTTTAGGCTTTAGAATTCCTAATTCCTTGATATTGATGCTTGCACTAAGTGGACTATTCCCTCAGTACTCACATTTTCTCTCTCACTTTATCGTCATCAATTTAGACAAAAAGTAATCCCTAGATGTATTCCAAATTGAACTGATCAAAAGACCTTGGTAAGTAAGTCAAAATCATTGCCTGTTGAGATTGTTTATCAAAATCTGCATCAAGGATACCAATTCGATTTCATAAGCCATCATCATAATGACACGCTCTTGAGTTGAAATTACTTAAAACAATCAAGTGTCAATTATCTTTCTCATATGACTTTCTCATGCTACCAACCCATCAAACATTTTTTAAGTGTTGGAGCAATTCTATTATAGTTGACATTTCGAGTAGCTGATACTAGAATGCATTTGATAATTGTCTGAATATAGCACCTGAGTAATTCTTTAGCCCAGGCAAGCATTCATAATGTTTTTTCAACTTAGTAGATAGTTTAGCAAAATAAAAACTTGAGAACTATGAACATACGCTAGTGCTACTAATGTACTAAGGCATAGCAATCATATATCAGCGAGAATAATAAGACAAGTGAATAACATATATTTGAATATTAATTGCAATACATTAAAAAACAAAACACACTAATTGAAAAGTAAACTGTAAACAACTCATGCAACATTCAATGATGTTTTTTTTCATAATTTTAGCAAATAAACAAAGTGTAGAGTTTAGAATCTCATACTAAGATGCATGTCATGGTGACCCAACCAAACTACTTGTTACTCCCCGTTGGCGGGGTCGCATTGAGATATCAGTAAGATGATATGTTGCTAAACATAATTGACACATGACTCTTCCCTTAGCCCCTAAAGTAATATGATAGGGCTCCTTAAGGAGCCTCATGTAGTAGCCGAGTCAGTTATACATCGTTATCTAGACATTCATACAAGTCCACAAAGTACTCCAAGGCAACATGGTCACACTTACTTTCCCATACTTCAGTTTATATCTAGAAAATCTAATCTTGTACAGTGCAAATGAACATCTCACTCAAGGAGGACTTAAGTTCCCTTTTGGTCACCAAAGTAGCCAAAAATGATCAATTTGGTCTCACAACCCAAATTTGGAAGATCACCCAACTCCTAATAAAAGTCCCTTTTAGTCACAAAATGGTTTAAAATAGACAAGTTTGTCACCCAAGTAAAAATTTAGAAGACTTAGTCACACAAACTCCTAATAAAAGTCTCATTTAATCATCCAAGTGGTTTAAAATTAACAAAATGGTCACTAAGTAAAAATTTGAAGAATTTTATCACCCAATATCAAATAAAAACTCATTTTGGTCACAAAATAATTTGAAATTAATGAAATTCATCATCCAAGTAAAGAATAACAAATCTAATTATGCTGTTGACTTAATATATCATTGGTCCACATCTTTTTTTTTTTTTTTTCAAAATAGTTCTTAATGTTTTATTTGTAACCAAATTGATCCTCATTGGGATATTGGCATTAACTAAAAACTAAAGGACTATAAATCGATTTTTATATTATTATTTCATTGGTCCCTTTTTTTTTTCCCCCAAAGTAGTTGTTCATGTTTTATTTGTTACCAAATTGATCCTCATCTGGTTATTAGAATTAGTTAAAAACTAATTGATTTTAAACCAACTTGGATATTAAATAAATGGTAAATTATAGAAAATTCCATGACTTTTGCTTCAAAACAAAAATCTCCTCACTTTCCAAAAATCCATTACTTTGCCCCCAATCAATTTTTTATGACCATTTTGCTCCTCATAAGTGAGGGGTTATGTGTTTAATTTTAGGGATCTTTGCATGAAAGGTCCATATACTTTACTCATCATGTCAATTTAGTCCTTGTACTTTTATTTGTGTTAATGTACTTCCTCTACAGTTGATATTGTGTCACTTTAGGCGTATGACTGAATTAAAGTTAAGTTACTAATTTAACTTTTAATGGTACAATCATATTAGATTTAAATAATTCACTACAAATCCACCCATTGACTTTAATTTAACCCAACTTGTTGCCAAATAACTAAAAATTTTATCAAAAACTTGACATAAATTTTGTTCTAGGGACCAAATTGAGACAATATAAATAGTAAAGGGACTAAATTGACACAATTAAAAGTACAACGACAAAATTAACACAATGAGCAATATACAAGGACCTTTGGCATAACTAACCCTTAATTTTATTTTTAGAAGGTGTTTTTCTGTTTTCAGGCAAAAGTTAGTTGTTTTATCTTTTTAGCAAAAAATAAGAACGTTTACATATTTTTTTTAAAAATATATATTTTTTAATTAATTATAACAACAATATTATAAGTTAGAAGATGAAATAATATTTTCAAAATTTTTATAAAAATATTATAAGATAAATATAATATTTTTTGTTTAAAATAGTTTTAAGATTAGATTAATAAATAAGAAAATTTAAAAATGTATGAAATTAAAATTTGAAAACAAATTATGGAAAAATATTTTTTGAAAAAATTTAATAATATTTTTTCAACTTTAGTTTTTCAAAACTTTTCCCAAAAAAAAATATTTTTCTATAATTCATCTCAAAAGTTTAATTTCTTATTTTTGGAATTTAAATTTATTAATCTAACTTTAACTTTATTTTTATCCAAAAATTATTATAGTTTATCTTATAGTATTTTTTATAAAAATTTAAAAATAATTTTTCATATTTTAAATTTTTAATGTTATTATTATAACTAATTAAAATAATTATTTTCTTATAAATATATAAAACACTCTTTTTTGCAAAAAATATAAAAACTCCTATTATTTTGCCTAAAAATATTAAATCCCCTTCCAAAAATAAAATCTAATACTTGAACCCTTACTTTTGAGGGCAAAATGGTCATAAAAGATTGATTGGGGGCAACATAATGGACTTTGGAAACGTAAGGGGTTTAAGTGTTTGATTTTAAGAGTGAGGGAGGTTTTTTTGTTTTTGAGGAAAAAGTCAATGAGGGTTTTCTATAATTTACCCATAAAAAAAAGGGAAATAATCACTTAGGTATAGGGTTTGAACATTTATCATCTAGGTATCCTGACATTTCATTACATACAATGAGAGTATTGTTTGAATATTTTATCACTTAGACACGCTATGTCAAAATTTGATGAATTTTTTAGAATCTCGCTAATTTTATAATGCTAATGTAATACGTAACTATGATAAGAGATACTATATATATAAGTAATGCCAACACTTTTAGCAAAAGTTCGAACATCATAATAAAAAATTCATCGAATATTAATGTAATTTATCTAAATATTATCACAATCATTTATTAAGTCAGCAGTTTGTGGACAAAAATCATAGTATTCTAATAAATATACCAATACAATATCAAAAATCATGTTCTATTTTAGCATTTTCCAACTCAAAATTTTCAAATTTCAACAAAAGGGTACTTAATTGATAAAATTTTAAACTTTAGCATACCTAAGTGATAAAATATTTAAATATCAAGGCATTACATTATATATATTGAAACGTTAGAGTACTAAGGTGATAAACGTTCAAACATCTAGGTACCTAACTAATAATATTTCTAAATTAAACATGAGAAAATATTTAAAAAAATAAGAATCAAGAAATCTCAAGTGTTTTAAACATGAGAAAATATTTTTTTTAAAAAGGACAAATTAAATATTAGAAAATATATTATTTTATTGCCAAATTGGTTATTATCATTTTTTCATCATTTTTAGTCACCTAACATTCATTGATTCCCCTTGTTCACATATTTCTTGACTTCTCATTTTTTAGAATATTTTATCAAGTTAATCTTTTAATTTTTCCTTAATGCTAATAACAAGGAGGGAATCAATTTGGTTAAAAATGAAACATGATGGACTCTTTTGGAAAAAAATGAGCACCAACAAAAAGAATAAGTCAAAAACATTATTGAATTTGTTATTTTTTACTTGTATATTGAATTTTATTATTTTAAATTATCCTTACAATGAAAATGAGTTTTTATTTGAAGTTAAGTGATACAATTTTCCAAATTTTATAGGTGACCAATTTTTCAATTTTCAACCACTTGGGTGACAAAATGAGACTTTTATTAGGAGTTGGGTGACTAAGTCTTCTAAAATTTGACTTGGGTGACTAACTTGTCAATTTAAACCATTAGGGTTGTCCTATGCAATGCACAGTTAATGTTTGCATTTTGAGCAAGGTGTGAACTTCTTTGAAGAAAAGGCAATTGTTGTGTTTTTTTGAATCTTGTTTTTTATGTTCAATTTTCTATATGTTTTGTTGCAGGCTTATATTTTCTTATTTAATGTTTCCATCTGAAAGTTTGGTTAATCCCAATCTGGTGTTTACATTGGAGGCAAGTAGTTGGTGATTGTTGTAGTAGAAAATTAATTTGATGCTCACTTTTGGCTCACTATCTTGTACTTTGTAGGCTTTAATTTTCTTTGTGCTGTAATTGTGTTTGATTGGTACTTGTGCATGTGCTGCAGTTCGATTTATGATGTAGTAACACTCATCTTTTCATAGGACTTATGCTTGAGGTTTATAATTGGGTTTGTCAATATCAATTGTTAAAATTGGGGCATTGATTATATATTCCCAACCTTTTTTTGCGAAGTCCTCCGAATATTCGAAAATATATTCACCGTGTTCCTTTACATTTTCACGTAGTAGTGGTGGTTGTTTTTGAATTCATTCTCATACCTTTGATTTTATTTCAAGTAAGTGATTGATTTTGATTACTGTTACTACGGTAGCTTGATATCCCATAGCTTGTACGGTCATTTGTGAATCGTTTTGATCTTTTAATCACCTTGAAACAAATCATTGCATTTTCATATAGATGTTTAAAATACAAATCATTCAAAACATTATTATGTGTTGTATTTGTGAGAGTATAAAACCAATCCTGGACCTTCACCCATCAGCTTAAGCTTTTGGGATAAATGGTTCATTGACATGGTATTAGAGCCTTGATGACCAAGAGGTCAGGAGTTCAAATCTCAATAGCCCCCACTTTCAATATTAAAACAATTAAGCACAAGGTAAGAGGTGGGCTTGTGCATTATCCACGCTTCAAGCCCAAACGGGCATTTGCGTGAGGGGGCATGTTAGAGTATAAAACCAATCCTAGACCTTCACCCATCAGCTTAAGCTTTTGGAATAGATGGTTCCTTAACAATATTCAATTTTGTTTTTACTTCAATGCGTACCTTTGCTTCACCATTGCATTTTCATTATTGCTTCACCTTTGATTCAGGTTAAGTGAATAAGCCAGAGGAAGTTTAGTTTATTTTAAGTAACACAGTTCAGCACCAGGTAACTGTTTCAAATGATGTGTCAAGAGCCAATTCAGAGAAGAAGAAGATTAGCATTGCTGATAACCTCTCAGATATGTTCACTCAGTTGCTACCTAGCAGGAAGTTCAAGCATCGCTCAGATTCGGTTAGGTTTTTTGTTTTGTTAATATAACCCGGTGTGTGGAGTGTTATGTGGAGTAGGTGGAGAAAGTTTGCTTATGTGTAAATTTGAGTCAAGTTTGAGGTTTGTTAGGAATATGCCTCAAATTTATGTAATTTAGTCATGATTCTCACCATGAGCAAGCCGATTGATCGGGCGGTACAACCGATCGATCGGAGAGCAACGCTGGAGAAAAATCAAGATTTGCAGCAGAAGGGGGGCCAATCGATCGACACTGGCCGATCGATCGGGAGTCGTTTTCCACATACCCTAGCCATTTAGTATAAATATGGCTTTAGGGCTTCTTTTTTAGCTATCCAATCATCCAATCAAAGTGAGCCGCCGTCATCAAGGCGTCTGAGAGCATTACAAGAGTTTAGAGGGAATGATTAAGTAATTCTCCATAGATCTCATTCAGTGGAAGTGTCGTTGTAATTCTTCTATTATTCATAATCATTGTAATTCTTCTATTATTCATACTCAATAAAGAATCTTCATCTCCACCTAGGTTTTCTTCCCTCTCAATTGAAGAGGGTTTTCATGTAAATCACTGTGTTCTTCATTTGTTCTCTTTTACCTCTTTTAATTTACTTCTTTTGTGTGTTATAGTATTTTAATCGAATCAAGTTCTGGGGTGTTACGCATTGAGGAGGTATTAATTTCTCAACAAATTGATATCGGAGTATATCAAGTTTGTTCAAGATTTTTCCTCACAAATTAGTATCATAGCATATTAGATTTGTCCAGATTACCTCAACAGTTGTAGTAGAAAATTATTTTGATGCTCACTTTTAGCTCACTACTTTGTAGGCTTTAATTTTCTTTGTGCTGTAATTGTGTTTGATTTGTACTTGTGCATGTGCTGCAGTTCGATTTATGATATAGCAACACTCATCTTTTCATAGGACTTATGCTTGAGGTTTATAATTGGGTTTGTCAACATCAATTGTTAAAATTGGGGCTTTGATTATAAATTCCCAACTCTTTTTCTCGAAGTCCTCCCAATATTCAAAAATATATTCACCATTTTCCGTTACATTTTCACGTAGTAGTGGTGGTTGTTTTTGAATTCATTCTCATACCTTTGATTTTATTTCAAGTAAGCGATTGATTTCGATTACTGTTACTATGGTAGCTTGATATCTCATAGCTTGTATGGTCATTTGTGAATCATTTTGATCTTTTAATCACCTTGAAACAAAACCTGAAATGTAGATGTTTAAAATACAAATCATTCAAAACATTATTGTGTGTCGAATTCAATTTTGTTTTTACTTCAATGCGTACCTTTGCTTCACCATTGCATTTTCATTATTGCACTGTTTGCATAAGAATCCTTCATAGATGTGGGTTAAACCTTATTTTATGTTAAAGCCCTTAACAGGTGTGTGCAATTTGAAGTGCTTGGGGCAGAAAAGGATGGATGAATCTAGTGTTTAGTGCTTTTGTTTCCCTGCAATGTTCTTGGCTTCAAACAATATATGTGATTGAAGTTCTCACGTGCTTTTGTGCTTGATTCATTTAACTTTTTGTTATGCTTATTTTGTTTTTTCGTACCTAATTGTTAGGATCGAAAAGAGGAAATAGAAGTTTGAGATAGAATTGAGAAAGGAGATAGAGTTTAAAAGAACAAGAAGTAGAACGAGAAAGAAGAGAGGAAGAATAGAGAGTAAGAATGGTTATCATCATTAACATATTCTAAGAATGGTTATCATCATTCACATATTCTCATTACAACATAAAAGTGCCTTATATACATACTTTACTTTGTAACTAACTCTTAACCACCCATCTTTAGAAGATTCTCTTTAGTTAAAAGTAACAACTCCTAGGAAATTGCAATCTAGAACATGTATTCCTCTAGTTCATATTTTGGGCCCTAACAATTCCCTCCCCCTTAAAGAATACCCTTGTCCACAAGGGTAGGAATCTGATGTCTTGCTGAATTAGCAATAGCCACAATAGAACCTAGTTGTCCTACAGTTTTCTTGGTCGTTCTAGGAATCCAAGATCTGAATTGAAGTATAACAATTACCACTACACACCACATTGATTTTTCTAACCTTTCGTTCGCCCGCTTGAATGTCATTTGAGTCCAAGATTGTATATGAAATCTATTAATTGCCTTGATCTTTACCTTAGGCTTCCCAATTCTCGTGTTCTTGATCATGTGTATCTTTACAAGAACTCTTTTATTTGGCTTTGGAAGTAGGAAATCAGGTGGTCTACCATTGTAATGCATTTTTTTTGTAGCTCTTGCTCCAAGGGACTTGCATTTGTAGTGCCTTTGAAGGCTGTTGAATTGTGCAGGCTCAATAGGACTCTTTGGTTGTACTGCAATAACAAGAAGCTCTTTAGACTTTGCTTGTTTGATCTTGTCTTGAATCTACTGAGTGCACCACTTTTTATCGATTTCGCTTTTCCTAGCTCAGGAAGCTACAATTGAACTTGATTCATTGCTGTAATTGCTATTGGGTGATACTTGAATGGATCTTCAATATCAGCTTTCGTTCCCATTGTTGCAGCATCTGATCCACTAGCCTTGCTTCCATCAATTTGCACCAATTCCGGATCGCGTTGTGTCTTTCTTGCATATAATGGTTCAAGTGGTTCTTGAATGGATGCTAATACTGATTCCTTGATTGATGACACAATGGATTCTTTAATTGAGTCCAAAGATGTTGTAATAATATCCTTCCAAGACTTTTCAAGCTGCTGCATGTCCACCATGTTAGCTTGCTTCTTAGATCTGCTCAAACGCTATCACGATCTACACATGGATGAGGGAAACCGACTCTGATACCAAATGTTAGGGTCGAAAAGAGGAATTAGAAGTTTAAGATAGAATTGAGAAAGGAGATAAAGTTTAGAAGAATAAGAAATAGAATGAGAAAGAACATAGGAAGAATAGGGAGTAAGAATGGTTATTATCATTCACATATTCTCTTTACAACATAAAAGTGCCAATAGACATGGTTTGTTAATACTTTACTTTGTAACTGACTCTTAACCACCAATCTTTAGAATATTCTCTTTAGTTACAAGTAACAACTCCTAGGAAACTACAATCTAGAACATGTATTCTTCTAGTTCATATTTGGGGTCCTAACAGACATGGTTTGTTAATATTTTGAATTGAATGCATTTTTCTTGTAATCGAATGAAAAATAACCGTTATATTTGGACTATTAGGATTCAAATTCTTCTATTTTCAAGTGGTTAGGATTGATTAGTAGCCATGTTTGGGCTCTACAAGGGTATTATATATTTGGAGGTATTGAATATGGTTTTTTAAGCTCAAAACCACGTTCAAATAGGGTCATTTTAAAGTAATGACTGTTGAGAAAAAAATATAACTTTTGTTGAAAAAATAAACTCTGATGCCAATCGTTGGGTTCACAGTTCTGAACTATGGTTACAATAAAAGGCACCTATTATAGCACTTAGAGTAGGAGACTCTTCTCTTTAGCTAAGCCCCCGGTTGGAGAGTCTCGCTTTGTGATGCCTCACGTGCGAGAGCTCTCGGGAATACGGTTATCTTTTATAAATTCCTTTGCTCTAATACCGGTTGTTGGGAAAAAATTCAAAAATTCTCCCTAATTTTATAAAGTTTACGCAGCGGAAGGGTTTAGAATTCATAATTCTAAACCTAGGGTTGATTTAAAATTCCTAATTTTAAATCTACAGACTTAAATTTATAATTTAAATATATAGATCTAAATTTTAAATTTAGATCTACATGCCTTTTACCCTAATACATTCATAATAGTACATAAGCTTAAACAGGCATAATAAAGAATACTGTAAATAAATAAAAAAGGGAAGGAAAGAAGAACATACCTGAATTTGCTCCAAAATAAGAAAACCAAAAAGAAATAATAATCTTCAAGTGAATACTAGAAATCGAGACCCCGCGATCTTCGACACAGTGACCTTGAACTGCCTGGAGGGTGGGCTCCGAAAAATATTAAACTGATGAAAGAAAAATTTGAACGGAAAATTTTCTCTCCAATTAGGTTTCCGAAACAATCTTCAAAAACCCAAAATAATTTGTTTGATTGGATACCAAACTCTTGGAATAGGTACCTCTATTTATAGGAGTATACCGGAGCAAAAACAAGCTATTAAATCGATGTGGGATTCGTAGCTTTTAAACAGAACACGTTTTTTTAAAACAACAACACGCCAAAATGCAACGTTTCAGAACCGGCCGAAAACAAGTGTGTTTAAGCCAATCGAATGCTGTCACATGGCAGCGTCTGATTCGTCCTCAAGCGGAAACATGGATAACCCTTGGGTAGCATGAATGCGTGACACGTGTCACGCTCTGATTGGAGGAAAGTGTGTCATGCAAATTCTTACTGTGTGAACGCGGTTTTTCAACTTTTTTTTTTTTTTTTTTTTTGCTTTTGCTTTGTTTTCACATGTAAAAATTCATCTTATGAATTTTAATTTTTAAAAATTATTTTATTTATAATTTTTATTTTTTGTTCATCTCATGAATAATGTTTGGCAAAATTAAATTTACTCATCTCATTGATAAATTAATTCATGTTATGAATTCTTTAATATTTTTTCGAAGGCAATAAATACAGAGCCTTGCGTAAGAACCTCGGAGACAATTTAAATCTAGCTCCAAATGGGTTAAATTAATCATCTCATAAAATAATTTAATTACCATTTAATGAGGCTTAATTCCACTAAATAAATCTGACTTCACTCCAAACTTAAGCCATTTATTCGATATCTCCCTAATAGACTGTATTGATGACAACAATCCCTCCACTAGATGTCCATGACGAAGAACAAGTGTAACTACTACCATTATTCTTCTCACAGCTTCTCTATTAGTTACCAACTCGCCCTTCACTGAATAATTCATTTATACTTGAACATATTCGTAGTATAAATTCCAAATGTCAAACACTTGGAATACTTTGGCCAAAGTTTTCGAACTATTTAAATATTTGCGAATCAACCAAGGGGACATCTATATATCATAAGAGACTGTAGATTCTCTATTGAATACCTGATCCTTGTCACACTTCACGCCGCCACCCAGTGTACGTGGAAATTCAGTCATGCGTTTAGACCTTACTTATAGTACACCAAAGTAACTAACGCTCCATGCACAAGTCCAGTATACCCTCAAGATTTAGAGTTGTCGTTCAAATAGTATAACATGAATCAGTCATCTCCGATAGTAGTCTAGAAACAAGTGACTCACAGGGTCCGAACTCAGTGTCTCAATCTTACTAAACACACCAACCTAACACTTTTGGATCTCCATCCACATGACAAAGACGAGTCATGTTATAGTCTTAGCATACAAGTGGTCCAAACTTCTCTTCGACTACGAGTCTTTCAAACAACAATCTATGCCATTTGTTCCAAGTCTATCTGTGGGTTAATCTCATAAACCACTTAGAACAAATATGTAAATTGTTGTATGAGGACTACACCTATCTCATGGATGTTCCAAAAAGAAAATCACATGCAATAAATGCTCGCTTGCACAAATTTAACAAAGAAACGACTGGAATTTCAATTTTATTCTTTAATAAAATAATATTAACAGAATAAATTTAGATTTTAGGACACTATTCCTAACAATCTCCCACTTGTCCCACATCCAATTTATTATAAAATTTATATTCATCCTTTCTATGTATGAACCAAAGGTCTTGTGGAGTCAAGGTCTTAGTCAAGTTAACTACATTATTTGAACCTACATGCCCCTCTTTGCAGCTGCTAAAGCAACAACGTGTTGAGCCTCTATGGTGAAGTCTGTAATATAATACTACTTGACATTCCTCCCACTAATGGCTCCCACTCCAAGGGTAAAGACATTCCCAGACGTCGTACATCTAGCATCTCTATCTGACTGGAAGTATGAATCCGTATAGCCAACTGGAACTAGCTCATCTAATCTTTACAGTTGATAACACCCCTACATCATTCCTAATGAGTAGTATATCGTTGACGTCAATACTAAGAAAGTCACAACTTTCTCTTGACATCGTTTGTACACGGATGGTTCGTCAACTAATTTTTCAAAACCATAAGACATAATCGCTTCATTGAATCCAATATTCGATGATGGACTTCTCCAATTTGCATACCATATGCTCCTGTTTTTTGTCAATGAAACTGTCCAGTTGCATCATATAGATGTCGTTTCAAGATGACCATTCAAAACGACCGTTTTGACTACCATTTGCCAAATCTCATGATGGGCTATAATGGATAGGAGTATCCTTATGAACTTTAGCATGGCTATTGGTGATAAGGTTTCATCTTAATGAATTCCTTCCTTTTAAGCAAAATCCTTAGCAACCAGTCTTTCCTTGAAGATCGCTACCTTCCTACCCACTCCTCTTTTCCTCTTGTACACCCATTTACAACAAATGGGCTTAATGTCGACAGGTGCCTGTACAAGATACCAGACCTGATTAAAATAAATAGATCCTAACTCAAATTTCATTGCTAAGATTTATTGGTCTGCATCCTTGTCTTTAACTGCCTCATTATAGCTGAGAGGATCAGATTCAATGTCATGGTCAATCATTAAGGCTCCCGCCATGAACCTGTCAGGTAAACTAACAATCCTCCCACTACACCTAGGCTCTCGTGTACTTAGAGCATTCTCAACCTTAACAGGAGGTTCATCTCATTCATCCATTGTATGCCGAGTTGTGTCTAGCTGTTCAGAATCAATGTCATTTTCTTTTAACTCTTCTAACACTATTTTGCTTTTGTTTTTGTAGTTTTGTTGCAAAAATCCTTCTCTATGTATTTCGTATTATTCATGTACAAAATAACTTTTGATCAAAATGTCATGAATAAATCATGCACATACATCCTTACTAATAAACAATTTATTTCTTATAATAAAAGATTCACAATCAAAATCAACTAAAAACAATCATCCTTTAATAAACCACATAAATCAAATTCCTGTCCAATGCAGGTACAACTAAACAAAACTCTTAATAACAAAAACTCTAGCACTAAATTCTAAGCTAACATCTCCTACTATTAAGACTGCTACTCTTGTACCCTCCTCAACAGTCAGGTGTAGCTCCCATCATGCAGCCTCCTGGTTAGCTTAAGCCCCTGTAACGAATTACAGACATAGTCAGTAGAATCTGAGTCCACACACTAGGTACCTGGTGGACTCTCAACTACGCATGGCTCAATCAAGTGAGATATCATCATATCTTCACCATATGGCTTAGCAGTCTTTGCAAGCAAAGTAGCTATGTACTTTGTGCAGTTCCTCTTCCAATGGCCCATCTTTCTACAAAAGTAACACTTTCCTTTTACTGGCCTTTTGTTGCGATTATTCACTCCACTAGCAACCTTGCCGTTGCATTTCTTTCCAGACAGTCCCTTGTTAAGCTTGCTCCCACTAGCCCTTGATACCTGGGTCAAGCGGACACTCTGCTTGGCTCGCATAACACCCTCTGCTACCTGTAGTTCCTTCAACATCTCAGGTTATGAATAATCCTAATTATTCATTGTATAGTTAAGCCTGAACTGAGTAAAAGAGCTGGACAGAGAGGTGAGGATGATGTCCTACTGAGACTAACTATCAATCTTAGCACCTAGAATCTCCAACTCAAACAAGTATGCCATCATTTTCATGACATGCTCCTGGGCTGGAGACCCTTCCGACATCCTCATGTTCAAGAGCTTCCTCATTAACTCTTGCCTAGCTGCCCTATCTTGACCACCAAACATTTCCCATAAATGTTTGATCATCTCAGCTGTTGTTTCCATCTCAAGCATTTGACGCTTGAGTACATTGGTCACATAGGCCAAAATGTAGCATCTAGTTAACTCATTAGCCTTATTCCAGCGTTCATAACGCTCTTTAATAGCAGCTGTAGAATTATTAGCCGGCATCGTAGGTCGAGCTTCAGTGAGAACAAACTTATAACCCTCATGTATTAATATTATGTCCAAGTATTCTTTCATTTTAGCATACACAATAAGCCAGGTATTCACTAAACTGTACTATCATGCATACAATGATGACCCAAACACACCACTCCTTACTCCCGACAGCGGGGACGCATGAAGCTAGTACAGGTGAGAACTATTCTCAATTAACATGTTTTCATGTAACTTTTACTAAATATGATTAACTCACCACTTTACCTTAGTCTCTAACATAACACAACAAAGCTCCTCGGGGAGGCTAATGCATCACGCTAGTCAAGTGTAAACCATTATCTAAACCTCCATACAAGTACACGTAATACTCCATGGTAGCATGGTCGCATCACTTTTTTGCACTTTGGTTTATCCCAATAGAAGTCTAACCCTATAATCTGCAAACCGACATCCTCCACAGGGAGGTCTATCGATCTATTATACTGCTAGACCGGTAATGGAAACTGTGAGATTACAATAATTGAAACCACGCTCCGACTTGATTTTTAAAAACTAGTGATTTTTAATTAACTTGCATTTACAACCTGGATTATCTCATAACCTCCTTTAGAATCTCATCCTAAAATTAACCAAAAATTAATTAATTAATTTATTCAAAACATTATCATTTTATAATATCGATCATCTGATAATCTTGCTTTTGAATTGCATTCTAAATTTATTCAATAAAATTAATTAATTAATTTTACTTTTAAAAATGGTACCATAGATTATCTCATATCCTATTCTTTAGAATCCCATTCTAAAATTAAATAAATTAATTTAAGTTTTTTTATTTAAAATAATACCAAGATTTAGATTATCTCATAATCTATTTTTAGAATCTAATTCTAAAATAAAGATTAATTAATAAAATTAATTTTATTCAAGATCAGTAGCAATTTAGATTTAGACTATCTCATAGTCTATTTTTAGAATCTCATTCCAAAAATTGAACAAGCTTAGACTATCTAATGTCCATTTTAGAATCTTATTCTAAAATTAAATTAATTAATATGATTAATTTTTTATTTTTAAAATTAAATTGGCTTAGACTATCTGATTGTCAATTTTAGAATCTTATTCTAAATTAATTTAAAATAACTTTTACTTAAAATAACACTGATTTACGACTTATATTATCTTATAATCTAATTTAGAATCTCATTCTATAAAAAAAATAATTAATTAATAAAATAATTGATTGATAATTATTATGTAAACCAATAAATAAATAATTATTATTATTATTTTGGATTTGACGCTGACGTCAGTGTCAATTTTTTAAAATTATAAACTTTTAAATTAAAATAATTAATTAAAAAAATAATTGAATACTAATCTTATCATATCAATTTTATCCGATTTCACAAAATTAATTGAATCTAATCTCATTAAATCAACTTTATCAAATTTTATAAAAATTTATACAATCTAATCTCACTAGATCAATTTTATCCGATTTCGGAAATCATATCAATCATGCATAATCTCATTTGTATGCAAGTTTATAAATTGATATATCCGAATTAACAGTTTATTTATTAACGATTCAAACAATTTAAACCGCTATTTAAAATAAAAACTTACCTACTTAATAAAATATTTATTTTATTGAATCGCAAATCTATTTATTTTGATCTTATTATACCGATTCATGCATATTATGAATGTAATCAGAGACTGAATCTGATACTAATTTTTGGGAAAAAATATAACTTTTGTTGAAAAATAAACTTTGATGCCGATCGTTGGGTTCACAGTTATGAACTATGGCCACAATAAAAGGCACCTATTTGAGAAATTAGAGTAGGAGACTCTTCTCTTTATCTAAGCCTCCGGTTGGAGAGTCACGCTTCATGGCACCTCCCGTGCTAGAGCTCCCGGGAATAGGATTATCTTTATAAATCCCCTTGCTCTAATACTGGTTGTTGGGATGAATTTCAAAAATTCTCCCTAATTATATAAAGTTTACACAACGGAAGGGTTTAGAATTCATAATTTAAATCTACAGGCCTTTTACTATGATACATTCATAACAATACATAAGCTTAAACAGACATAATAACGAATACTGTAAATAAATAGAGAAGCAAAAACTAAAAGTGAAGAAAAGAAGAACATACCTGGATTTGCTCCAAAATAAGAAAACCAGAAAGAAATAATAATCTTCAAAAGAATACCAGAAATCGAGACCCCGCGATCTTCTACGCAATTTCAACGGAAAAGTTTCTCTCCAATTATGTCTCCGAATCAATTTTCAGAAACCAAAAATAATTTGTTTGATTGAATACTAAACTCTTGGAATAGGTACCTATATTTATAGGAGTATACCGAAGCGAAAATAAGCTATTAAATTGATGTGGGATTCACAGCTTTTAAACAAAACGTGTCGTTTTAAAACAACAATAGGCCAAAACGCAGCATTTTGGAACCGGGCCAAAACACGTGTTTAAGCCAATTGAATGCTGCCACATGGCAGCGTCTGATTCATCCTCGAGTGGAAACGTGCATAACCCCTGGGTAGGGGTGTAAACGAGGCGAGCCGAGCCGAGCACCCCCTTGTTCGAACTCGAGTTCGATAAGGCTTATCGAGCTCGAGTTCGAGCCAAGCTCTTATCGAGCATTTCTAACCCTTGTTCGAACTCGGTTCAATAAGAATATAGTGTGCTCAATACTAGGGTCGGCTCGGCTCGTTAGGCTTATCGAGCCTAGTCGAGTCGAGCTTGTTATCGAATCGAGTCGAGCTCATTATCGAGCCCAATCGTGTTTAAAATCGAGCTACGCTTGCAATCGAGTCGAGCTCATTAACGAGCCGAGCTTTTTAAGTTATTATCGAACCATTTTTGAGCTAATACCAACTGTTATCGAGCTCATAACGAGCCTTTAACGAGCTGATATCGAGCCCTTTAACGAGCTCTTATCGAGCCCTTATCAAACTGTTCGTGAACATTAGCGAGCCGAGCAACCCCTTGTTCGAACTCGGCTCGTTAAGCTTATCGAGCCTGCCCGAACTCGGTTCAATAAGCTATCCAGCCCTCTTAATGAACACGAACGAGTCCTAATCGATTTCGAACACGAGTAGTTCATTGAACGCTCTGTTCATTAACACCCCTACCCCCGGGTAGCATGAGTGCGTGACACGTGTTGCGCTCTGATTGGAGGAAAGCGTGTCACGCGGATTCCTACTATGTTAACATGGTTTTTCAATTTTTCTTTTTTTTTTTCGCTTTTGCTTTGTTTCCCACATGTAAAAATTTGCCTTATGAATTTTAATTTTTAATTTTTATTCATCTCATGAATAATGTTTGAAAAAATTAAATTTACTCATCTCATGAATTCTTTGGTATTTTTCTGATGGCAATAAATACAGAGGTTTGCGTAGGGACCACAGGACAATTTAACTCTAGCTCCAAATGAATTAAATTAATTATCTTAAGAAATAATTTAATTACCATTTAATGAGACTTAATTCCTCTAAATAAATCTCACTGCACTCCAGACTTAAACCATTTATTCGATGTCTTCCTAATAGACTATATTGATGATAATAGCCCCTCCACTAAATGTCCATGATGAAGCATAAGTATAACTAATACCATTATCCTTTACACAGCTTCTCCATTAGTTACCAACTCGCCCTTCATTGAATAATTCATTCATACTTGAACATATTCATAGTGTAAATTTCAAATGTCAAACACTTGGAATACTTTAGCCAAAGTTTTCGAACTACTCAAATATTTACCAATCAACTAAGGGGACATCTATATCTCATAAGAGACTATATATTCCCTATTGAATACCTGATCCTTGTCACACTTCATGCTGCTACCCAATGTACGTGGGAATTCAGTCATGTGTTTAGACCTTACTTATAGTACACCAAAGTAACTAACGCTCCATGCACAAGTCTAGAATACCTTCAGAATTTGAGTCATCGTTTAAACAGTACAATATGAATCACTCATCTTCGATAGTAGTCTAGAAACATGTGACTGACATGGTCCAAACTCAGTGCGTCAATCTTATTAAACACACCAACCCAACACTTTTGGATCTCCATCCAATAAACCAAGACAAGTCATCTAAAGTGTCATGTTATAGTCTTAGCATACAAGTAGTCCAAACTTGTCTTCAACTACGAGTCTTTCAAACAACAATCTATATCTTTTGTTCCAAGTCTATCTATGGGTTAATTTCATAAACCACTTAGAACCAACATGTAAATTGTAGTATGACGACTATACCCATCTCATGGATGTTTATAACAAGAAAATCACATGCAGTATAAATGCTCGATTACACAAATTTAACAAGGAAACAACTGGAACTTCAATTTTATTCTTTAATAAAATAATATTAACAGGATTAAATGTGGATTTTAGGATACTATTCCTAACAATGACCACAGCTTTCAATTACATATTTGATTAATAACAAATAATATTTTCTTAATCGCATATCGCAACCTAAATCATGACCTTTAAGCCTGGATAATATGTGTATTTATTAACATATTAATATTACGTTCATATGAATTAATATAAATATAAGAAAATGCTTTATAATATTATTATAATATTAATTAAAATACGCATTATTATTATTTTTTAAACCTAGATAATATGTTTGTTTCGCTAATATGCAATGTCTTCTGTTATAATTCAGTGAACTTTTTCGTAATCAGATAATGTTTTACTGGAAACATTGACGTACTATATATATTATCATAATATGCACCAAATCAACATTTTATGGTTAAAACTGGACAAATTTGGACAAAAAAGTCATTAAGTTCTTGCATAAAGTACCTAAATATGAATCCACGAAGTACCTTAGTAATATATATTGAGGTGTCCGGATATTTCGGTGATAAAAGTAGGTTATCTAATTAATAAATTCCCTTATATCATGTCTATTTGTGGTAAATATGTAAAGTAAATTTATTGATGAGGTATGCGGGAAATTGCAATTTATGGGAAGTGCGGATTTTGATTCTTGTTTGGTATGTGGGAAGTAGGCCAAATGCAGGAAGTAACTTACCTGGCCCCTTAGGTAAGTTCTACTTCCTTATTAACTTATAAATTATATGACAATCCTATCCCTTGTAATTTGTAAATATGATAACTTTACACTTCTAATTGCGAGTCTATCTATCAACTTTACCTTCCTTAGTGGCTATTTGAATATTAGCCATGGGTGTAACAATCATTTTAGTTGCATTTTATGAGCAATTGTTATAACCAAACATAACATAGAAATTAAACTCACAGGAAGTTCTATTTCCCTTATGGGCAAACCAACACTTTTATACTACTTTATGAGAAGCTGACAAGGGAAATGAATTCCCGTGATGTACAACTTTCTATAGGAATTCAATTCCTTTGGAACCCAAATGAGGCGTAAATATTATGTTCATTTTGATTAATATAAATATTAAGTAAGATATGTAATATTAATAATATGTACATTAATAACAAATTTTACTATCATATGTGATATGTACTTATCACTCAAAAAATTCAAAAACTCCACATTGTTGCGTGAAGCAGGGCTCCAATAGATTATTAACGATTTTATAAATTGACGTAATATAAATTATATTGGTACTTAAATGTGTCTCGCATTATATATATATTTTAAAACACATTCCTACGTTATTGTCAGCAATTACATGTGTGGTATTGTATCGGAGTAGGGACTTCCTGAGAAACAGTGAAAAAGGGCTCAAATGGACAAATTCAGAGACTGCATTGAGAAACTTGACAAAGTGTGGAAAAGAAATACCCATTGGTACAAGATTCAGTTTTCAATTACGTAATTCTTAAGTTTTTAGTGCTAGCTAATCAACAAAGAGAAGCAACCTCTGTTCGATCAGTAGCCAGCGCATGCCGTGCCCAAGGCTTGGATTAGAGAGACCCGATTCTCACTTTTCTATAAATAAGGGAAGGGACCTATTTTCTTAATACTATTTGCCTATTTTCACTTCTCTTTCCCCGAGCAGCCAAGATAGACTCGATTCTCATGAAGGCCGAAGCGGCAAGAGTCAAGTCAACACCAGTCAAGGAAGTCATCAATCCATGAGTTTTTTCCCTTTTCTCTTTTAAATTAGTGATTTGTAAAATTCTCATAGAGGAGTAAACTCGTAGTTTAGGGATGAAGGATGGATAGCAGTTCGGATCACGGATTTATGTTTGATTTTCAATAATGACTTTTGTTATACTACTTCGGCACCCCCGTGGGGAGTTTTTTATTTTGAGATTGGTTTTCTTATTATGTGCTTGTTGCCATTCTTCGATTTCCAATTTTATTAGCATGTTGTTGTGTGCTTGTAGCCAACACTGTAGTATAACATGTTCTTCATGAGTGGTGGGGTTGAGGTTCTACCCAACTCTGAACACAATCTTTATACAAATTAATACAAAATTAGGAGTGACAAAGAAATTTGTTAATACTATTGAGATAATCCATGCTACGTCTAGAGTGATAAGATGGGTTATGCTCTTAGACTAGTTCATCACCGTAAGCCCTAATCTAATGTTAATATAGGTTTTCGAACTTGTAGCATAAACCTTTAAAGTCATTGGCATGATAAAATATAATGATGGGACTCGATTTAGGCGGACCTAAATTTATACCCTAAATTAACTTTCATCAATTGGCAAATCTGTTTGGTGTTTAATTCCTGTAATTTATTTAACCACTTACATTCTCAACAAAAACCCAATTTAAACTGCTCAATAATCATTAAATTTAACTTTATACCAATTCCATGCAGATACAACACCTATATACCTGCCACAGCCACGGCTTGCTCACGCTTGAGAATACACGGTTTTACACTGTCTTTAAAACCACATCCAGTTTTATAAGAAAACCTTGATCTCACTCCACATCTTGGAGCGAGTGTAAACCTCATCTTGTTCTCGATTTTTCAGGAAATGGGTACAGGAAACCTTAAGCCAACCACCATTACGCTTAAGTTGGTTGATAGGTCAAAGCGTGTACCTCACAGAATGTTAGACGATGTACTTCTGAAAGTTGACAAATTTGTCTTTCCAATTGATTTCATTATTTCAGATATGACCACACTCCTAGACGAAAGAACAACACCCCTGTCATTCTAAATTGATTGTTCCTAGCAATGGCAAACACTGTGATTCTTTGTAAGACAAGATTGTTAGAGGTTTCTTTAAGAAACCTGAAGGAAAAATTGAATGTCTCGAATATTGCTTGGCACCCTAAGACTGAGGACAAGTTAGAGTGTTATAGGGTTGATGATATTGAACCTTTGGTAGAGTTGGGCGCACCCAATTCTATTAAAAATGCCGATGGGAGTAAAGTTTCTATCTATGTAGATAATTGTGCGTTAATCGATAGTCATCACCTGGGCATATGCTAGGATAGAAATTCGAGACCCAAATGCTGGCCAAGTTTCCAACATGAATGGCCATTGAACTAATAACGCTATTGGTGTAGGGGACTGTACTAACGAGCTTTACATGTTTCATTTCGAGGAAGTCGCCTTGGATTTTGGATGACAGGTATCTTTACGCCACGTTCGGCTAAAGTCGTTAAACTTAGCGTTCTCGGAAGGCAACTTATTCTTTTTTCTTTTCATATTTTAGTTTTATTTTTTATTTTATTTATTATGTCTTTTTTTTTTTTTTTTTTTTTTTTTTTTTTTTGCATTGGCCTAGTTTTATTTTTCAGGACTCTTTTTGTTACCCCAACCATAGATTACTTCATTTCTCGGATGTACTGAGTACTTGTGTTTTGAGTATTTCCTAAGGTTTTTAACGGGTTCTCTGGGCGAGTTTGCCTTGATTTGTCTTATTGTGCAACCCTATCTCTTCGCGTGCTCTTTTTGGACGTCTTTCGCCGTGCCAAGCCTAGCGGACTTTGTTCAATTAGCTTACGCAATGATGCTTGCTTTGCGTATGCGTTAGCAAGTGCACCAGTCATATCAAGTAATAAAGAGTGAGTAGAGTATCGTTCCCACGAGGATTGTGTTTGAGTGAGTACCGTAATTAGTAGTTTTAACACTATTTAAAAGACCGAAAATTGAAGTTTTGATTATGTAACAAAAAAATTGATAAGAGCTAAAATTTTTTTACCGAATTTTTATCTAAAATTTACCGATTTTTGTTGGGTTTTATCAATTAATAAGATCCAAGGCATCTGATTTCACCTAGTTGCATCAATACGCTTTTCTACTCTCGATATTCAAGTTGTTATTATGTATTGATGGTTGAAAACCCGAATTTACTAAATATTCTCTCTCGAGCGACATTGACCATGCTCTTTTACATATTAACCCATCATTCACGTGCATGAATTTAAATAAGAAAAGAGTTTTTAAAGATCTATGATTTTCACTTAAAACGACATAAATTGCGTTAATCTCTCTCGAGCATTTGCTCAATTGTGGTGCTTATCACCTTAGCAATCATCATAAATCTCTTCTTGGACTCATTATGAATAATTATAGGCCCTAAATGATGATCAAGCATTTAAAACTCATGAGGAACAATGGTAAACACTTCAACAATGCACTAACAAAACATTGAATACGTTCAATTAGAAATGAGCGTATATTACAACTTAGGCTACATCGTAGCCTAGGAATAAGAAAATTAGTTCATGATAAACATAATATAAAGCATGTCTAACACAAAATTCATGAACTTAATGAAGAAAAGGATAGAAAGAACTTAAAAATACAAAATTACAAACCATTCCTTCCTTTCTTCTTCTTTTCTCACTTATTTTCTCTCAATTTTTCTCACTTGTTCTTATGGTTTTTTGCTGAGTGAGGGATGGTTTAAACCTTCACAAACCTCCCCTATTTATAGGATTTGAGGAGGAAAAAAATATGAACAAAAATTATACAAACTTTGTCCTCATTTGCTAAGAGTTGCGGTTGCTACCAAATTGCTTTGCCCTTCAATTTTTATTTTTTTTTCCTCTGATTCCGCCGCCCAAAACCTACTAAATTAGATCAGTAAGATGTTATTTGAGGTCCATAAAATGAATTTGATTTATAAAAAGGGACAAAAGTTTCTGCCCAAAGAAAAATGTAGTAAAATTTGTGTTATTTTATGTGTTCTTCATTTGAACCGTGTAACTTGTGTGTTTTTATTTTTATTTTTATTTTTAATTGATGTATCTTGCATTTAATTATTGATGTTAATAATAAAACCTAGCAAGATTTAACATAAAATGAGTGTTTCTGCAAGAAAATAGCAATATGATTGAAAATGAGCACAACCGAGCGAAAGCGATAGAAGTTTGATGTAAAATGGTTAAAAATATATCAAAATAATATACATAATTGTATACTAATTTAGACTTATCAAAATACCTCCAAACTTAAATCTTGCTCGTCTTCGATAAAGGGTAAACATTAAGGCGCAGGATCTCATGCTTTTTAAGAATTCTTCCGCAATTGAAAGCAACTATACTCTTATTAGAAAAGAATGACCAAAGCTCAAAGTTTTAAGGTTCTAAAGGCAAAACCATCTTTTCCAAGGAAAAACGTGTCAATTATCTAGGTAACCGAATTCAAAAGTTAGCTTAAGCAAATTATGTTTATCCGTTCTTTCTTCAAACCAAATAGAAAACAAAAATCATACCACTCAAAAAAAGACTTATCAAGTATGCCCAAAATTAAAATTATTCACAATAAGCATCTTTTTCTCCCTTTTTTTTATCTGAGGAATTTAATTGCTTAAGTCAATCTCGGCTTATGAGTATATCTTCAGTGAGAATCAAGCTTTGACTCCTGGGCAATGACCCATAACCAAGAGAAGCCACAGCTGAGACATCCCCAATATTACCGTGTGAGTATATCTTCAGCAAGAATCAAGCTCCGACTCCTGGGCGATGACCCATAAGTAAGAGAAGCCACCACTGAGATGCCTTCATTATGACTTCCCGAGTATATCTTCAGTGAGAATCAAGCTCCGACTCCTAGGCGATGACCCATAAGTAAGAGAAGCCACTACTGAGACGCCCGCTTAATGGGTACCACATATCTTTAAAATTATTTATGTGGGATAGCGGTGCTAGAGTTGTTTTCCTCTCTTTTTTTTTTCCCTTTTTTTTTAGTGCTTGTTTCCTTGTTAGCTTTCTAGGTACCCCTTGTAGCGAGCTTTCAATGCGGCAACTCCCGTTCCAGTTGGCCCAGGGTACCAGGTGTTGAAACACCCCTATGGATTTACTTGCTCGAGGTACCAAGGTACGAAACCATCACACCATAGCACATATTCAAATGATAGATGTTTTTAACAGGATAGCGGTGCTTAGTGATTCTCTCCCTCTATTTTTATTATAATTTTCTTTTATTTAGACTTAGGCATAACTCTTCAAAATCTATTATGTAAATGATAATCTTAATGCAATCTATTCAAATTTGAGCATCTTTTAATCAGAAAGAAAAGTAAAACAGCCATGCTAACTAGTGAACTCAAATACCATGGTTTTATCAAGATAGTGCCTTAGATTAGATCGTGTTTTGTAGTTAGAACACAAAAACAATTAATTATCAGGTTATTCAAATTTAATTAAAGTAAAAAAGTTAAAAAGAGTAGAAAAAGTGCCTAAAAAGCATGATGATAAGTTCTTTCTTTCTTTCTTTCTTTTTTAAAATGAAATTTTTTAAAGACTAATTATTAAAACTGTAATAAGAAAACAATCTTTTTGTTGGCCGATACTATTTACATCCCCATACAAAGGTTCCGAACTCTGGGAGGCACTAAAGCCAATCTAAAGCATAAAACAACAAAACTTCTCAAAAAAAAATTTTTGTTCAAAATTTTAAAGATTATTTTTTTCACCCCCAACTTAAAGTTAACATTGTCCTCAATGTTAAAAGAAATATAAAGAACGAAGTAGTAGGTGAGAGATACTTTCTAGGTTTGAGGATTAGCTTTTCGATGTTGTGATCAAGTTACCCCCAAATTTGTTTTCAAAAACTTGTTGAAAAAAATGTACAAAAATATTAGAAAATTATAAAAATAAAAGAAAATTGAAAGAAAAGAAGTAAGGAAATGAAAACTTGGGTTGCCTCCCAAGAAGCACTTTTAGTTATAGTCGTTAGCTCGACTTTCTGATGATGATCTATTCCGTGTCTTGAAGGAGAATGGAGTTTCCACCATCCACCGTCAATGACCATTTTCTTCTGTGGATCTTTTTTGTTCCATTCTTTACAAGACCACCTCCACCTTCTCTAATCTTGAGATCCTTGAGCCTGATTTGCCACAACTTGAATTTTCTTTTCCGATCTTTTCTGCAATTTTTCACTGAGGCATCCATGGTTCTGAAAACCTCTGACCATGTTAGACAAGATCGACATTCTATTTCAATAAATGGTGGTGGTGGGCAGGTGAAAATAGGTTTGGTCATTGTTGGCCATGAGTTGACTGCGGGGATTATGTCACATTGAGGTGGATCTTCTAATATGTTCTCATTCCTCAATGTTGTGGCATTAGTTTGTTCCCTTGGGTTGGTGATGGTATTACTAGGCAAGGAATCTTTGGACCTCTCAAAAAGTTCCTCCAATATAGTCCCTACTTGAGTTTCTAAATTTTGGATGAGTGCTTCTTGATTTCGGATGGAAGCTTCTTGATTTCTAAAGCTAGCTCTGGTTTTTTGTGTAAAAAGTGTCCATTCATGTATGGACTCCCTAAAAATCTCTTCTAAGTCATTTTTCTTTTCTTGGTGTGGATGAATAGGTGGCCAAGGTGCTTCGTGATGGTTCCATAAAAAATTAGAAGCGTTCATCCATCCTTGATTGTAGGTGCTAAAGTAGGGATTGTACTGGGGTTGGTTATAATTTGACATGTAGGTATCTTGTTCAAAATCCCACCAGGAAAAGCTCTTAACCATTTGACATTCTATACTAGCATTGTTGCCTGCACAAAATTCACATCTAGGAGTACGAGCAGCAATTATGTCATCTAATTGTTTTTGAATTAGTGTGAGTTAAGCAGATATTGTACTAATTTTACAAATGCTCAATTGTCTCCTTAGTACAACTGGATATTGAGGTCTCATAAAGTTGTAGCAATCCATCACTTTTAGCACTCTGTTTTTTTTTTTTTGAATAAATAAATAAATGAATTTCAAAGTTAGAGGAAAAATAAAATTAGTGAGAAAGATTAAGAATACAATAATACTAAAGTTTTAAGAGAGGGGTATCAATAATACTAAGGGTTTTGAAAAACTTAAAGAAAACAAACTTAACTTTGGAAAACTTACATAGGTAAATTAACAGTTAAAACAAATTTAAAATTAATTAGAAAACTTATGAATACAAATTTTAATATAAAAGTTGAGAAAAAAACATAGTTTTAGGAAAAAAAGGAGGGTAGTAACACTAATGTTTTAAAAAAATTTAAAATAACAATTTTAACTTTCAAAATTTTAATAAAATGAATTTTTTAAGTAAAATAAAGATTAAAGTAAGAAAAAAATACAAGAAAAACAACAAAATAATACAAAACTAACAAATTTTAACAAAAACACAATTTAAGGGGTATGCTCTATACGAATTTTTCTTTTCTTTTTTTCAAAGAATTTATCTTTACAAAAGAACCAAATGAAAATTTTCTTAGACTTAAATAAAATTTACAAATTATTAACAATTTCAAATTAGCATCAAAACTAGTTGGTATCAATATCACACAAATAAAGACAATCCCCGGTAATGGTGCCAAAAACTTGATGCTTACTTTGCGTATGCGTTAGCAAGTGATTATAGTATCATTCCCACGATGATTGTGTTTGAGTGAGTACCGAAATTAGTAGTTTTAACACTATTTGAATGACCGAAAATTGAAGTTTTGATTATGTAACAAATAAAATGAAAAGAGCTAAATAGTTTTTACCGAATTTTTATCTAAAATTTACTGATTTTTGTTCGGTTTTATCAATTAATAAGATCAAAGGCATCCAATTTCACATAGTTGCATCAATGCGCTTTTCTACTCTCGATATTCAAGTTGTGATTACGTGTTGATGGTTGAAAACCCTAATTTACTAAATATTCTCTCTCGAGCAACATTTAGCATGCTCTTTTACATATTAACCCACCACTCGCGTGCATTAATTTAAATAAGAAAAGAGTTTTTAAAGATCTATGATTTTCACTTAAAACCACACAAATTGCGTTAATCTCTCTCGAGCATTTGCTCAATTTGTGGTGCTTATCACCTTAGCAATTATCGTAAATCTCCTCTCGGACTCATTATGAATCATTGTAGGCTTTAAATGGTGATCTAGCATTTAAAACTCATGAAGAATAATGATAAAGACTTCAACAACGCAATAAGAAAATATTGAATACATTGAATTAGAAATGAATGTATATTACAACTTAGGGGTGTTATCAGTTGTAAAGATTTGGTTGTCAAGTCAGTTTGAGTCGGTTCCAGTTAGCTATATGGATACAGATTTCCAATAAGATAGAGATGCCAAACATCTGATGTCTGGGCATGTCTTTACCCTTGGAGGAGGAGCCATTAGCAGGAATGTCAAGCAATATTGTATTGTTGACTTCACCATAGAGGCTGAATACGTTGAAGCTTTAGAAGTCGCAAAGAGGGCTTGTAGGTTCAGATAGAGTAATTAACTTCGCTAAGACTTTGACTTAGTAGACCTTTGAATCATACATAGAAGGGATGGGTATAAAGTTTGTAATAAAGTGGATTTAGGACAAGTGGGATATTGTTAGGAATAGTATTCTGAAATCCAGTTTATTCTGTTAATATTATTTTATCAATGAATAAAATTAAAGTTCTAGTCGTTTCCTTGTTAAATTTGTGTAAGCGAGCATGTATACTACATGTGAATTTCTTTCAAGTATCATCCATGAGATGGACAGAGTCCTCATATTACATTTTACATTTTACATTTTTCTTCTAAGTGGATAGTGAGATTAAGCCACAAATAGACTTGGGACAAATGGTATGGAATGTTATTTAAATAACTCGTGGTCAGTGATGAGCTTGGGCTACTTGTCTGTTAAGGCCATGACATAAACACTTTAGATGACTTGTCTTAGTCATGTGGATAGTGATCAGAAAATATTAGGTTGGTGTGTTTAATAAGATTGACACACTGAGTCGGACCATATGAGTTGCTAATTTCTAGACTACTATCAGAGATGAGAGATTCATGTTGCACTGTTTGAACGACGACTCTAAATTTTGAGAGTATTCTAGTTTGTGCATGGAACGTTAGTTACTTTGGTGTACTATAAGTAAGGTCTAAACAAATGACTGAATTCCCACATACACGGGGTAGTGGCGAGAAATGTGACAAGGATCATGTATTCAATATGGAATCTACAGTCTCTTATGAGATACATATGTCCCCTTTGTTGATTCACAAATATTTAAATAGTTCGGAATCTTTGACCAAAGTTTTCCAAGTGTTCGACATTTAGAACTTATACTATGAGTATGTTCAAGTACAAATAAATTATTCAGCAAAGGGCGAGTCAATAACTAAAGGAGAAGCCGTAAAAAGGATAATAGTAGTAGTTATTTTTATTCTTTGTCATGGACATTTAGTAGAGGGGTGGTTATCATCAATACAGTCTATTTAGAAATTGTCAAATAAATGATTTAAGCCCAGAAAGCGGTATGATTAAGTCTCATTAAGTGGTAATTAAATTTTATCCCGAGATGGTAATAGATTTATCCCATTTAGAGCTAGATTTAAATTGTCCCTAAGGTCCCTACATAAGCCTCTGTATTTATTGCCATCTAAAAAATATTAAAACATTTATGAGATGAATTATTTATTCATGAGATGAGCAAATTTAATTTTTCCAAATATTAATAATGAGATGAATAAAAAATAAAAATTATAAAATAAAATATTTTTTGAAAATTAAAATTCATGGGATAAATTTTTACATGTGGGAAACAAATCAAAACAAAACAAAAGCAAAAATACCAAAAAACACTGTAGCAATCCGTGAGTACAGGTATCGGCCAACCAGCACGCAACACATGTCGCGCACGGGACTGCTAGGGCCTCTATTAGTGCCTTCAGGCGATGGCCAATCAGGCCTCGATGCATTATTTAAAAAAAAAAAAGAGGCGGTTTGAACTGTCTACTAAACGCATCGTTTTGGCTTGTTTTTGGTATAATGCACTGTGTTTTTGTTTGTTATCTGTGCGTCCTACTTCGACAAATTGCATATCTTTTGCTCCAGTATGCTACTAAGAATAGAGATACCTATTTTCAAATTTAGCATCCAATTAAAAAATTCAAGATTTTAGAAAGTGTTGACTTTCGGGGACCTAATTGGAGAGAAAAATTTTTATTTAAATTTTTCTTTCCTTAGTTTTATATTTTATAGAGCCCACTCTTTGGGCAGTTTCGAGGTCATTGTGTAAAAAGCAGCTTGGTCTCGGTTTTCTCGACTTTCTTGAAGATAATTATTATTCTTCCGTATTCTTTATTTTGGAGCAATTTCGGATATGTCTTTCTTTCCTTTTTTTAGTTTTTATTTTTCTATTTGTTTACAGCTTTCTTATTATGTTAGTTATAGTTCATGTCATTACTATTAATGTATTAGAGTAGAGGCATGTAGATTTAATTAGGAATTTAAATCTTTTGATTTAAGTTATTAATTTTTAAATCAAACCTTAGGTTTAAAATTAAGAATTTTAAACCCTTCCGCTGTGCTAACTTTATTAAATTAGAGAAAATTTTTGAATTTCGTCCCAACGGTAGTGATATGACTTAAATGGCGAAGACTCTTGTTAGAACCACTGTAATAACATCATTACCTAAGGATTTGTCTTTCTTGAGTTCCCTCTTATATGTGTTCATAAAATATTGCTAATTCATGCAACCATATGCGTGATTGAATCCCTTCTACAATTAGCTTATTTGAAATGAGTCTTGCTTGAGGACAAGCAAGGCTTGGGCTTTGGGAAGTGATGTGCCTTGTATTTTATACATTTTATAACACATTCTAATGACATTTTCGGCTATTACATGTGGTATTGTATAATTTATACATATTTAGGCTTGGAATGCACCGAAATAAGGCCATCTTGAAAAACGGTGAAAAGGGCTCAAATGGACAAATTTAGAGACTATGTTGAGAAACTTGACCACGTGTAGAAAAAGAGTACCCATTTGGACAAGATTTGGTTTTCAATTATATAATTCTACGGTTTTTAGAGCTAGCCAGTTGATCAATTGAAAGACCAATCAATCAGCCCGATCGGCATGTAGAAGCAACACTTCTATAGTTCACTGATCGATTGGCTACAACCGACGTTCGATCGGCAGTCGACGCGTGTTGTGTCCTAAGCACGCCGCCTCTATAAACAAGGGTAGGGACCTATTTTTTTTGGTACTTTTGGCTTATTTTCACTTCTCCTCCTTCCATGAGCCGCAAAGAGAGACCTGTTTCTCATGAAGGCTGAAGCGCAAGTTGTTGGAACACGTGTGAAATAAAGCAAGAGTCAAGTCAATACCAATCAAGGGAGTTCATCAATCCATGAGTTTTCTTTCCCTTCTCTCTTTTGAATTAGTGATTTGTAATCTCATGGAGAAGTAAACTCATAGTTTAGGGGGAAGGACAGGTAGCCATTCGGATCCCAAATTTATGTTTTATTTTCGATAATGACTTTTGTTATACTACTTCCGCGACCATGTGGAGAGTTTTATATTTTGGGATTGGTTTTCTTATTATGTGTTTGTGGCCATACTTTGATTTGCGTGTTGTGTTGTGCTTGTAGCCTAGACTATGGTAGCTTTTTCATGAGTGGTCAGGGTTGTGGTTATACCTAACCCTGAACACAATCTTTATACAAATTAATACTAAATTAGAAGTAACAAAGGAATTTGCTAGTACTACAGAAATAATCAATGCTACAACTACAGTGATAAGATGTGTTATACCCTTATACTAATTCATTACTCTAAGCCATAACTTAAGGTCTAATCCAAGATTAACATGAAATTGGGAGTGATAAAAGAATTGTGTAGTACTATTAGGATAATCCATGCTACACCTAAAGTGATAAGGTGGGTCATGCCCTTCAACTAGTCCATTACCCTAAGCCCTAATTTCATATTAGTATAGGTTTGGAGCTTGTAGCCTAAATCTTTAAAGTCATTGTCGTGATAAAATATGATAATATGGTATGATTAAAGCTAACCTAAATTCATATCCTAGACTAACTTTGATCGATTGACAAACCTATTTACTGTATAATTCCTTTAATTTAGTTAACCATTTACATTATCAACAAACCCAATTTTGCTCGATAATTATTGAATTTAACCTTATATAAATTCCCCGAGGATACAACACCCGTATACCCACCACAGCTACGACTTGCTCTTAAGCTTGCTTGTACACAGTTTTACATGCTCTTTAATTTGGTGTGGAAAAAAGCTTGAGTGCCTACATTTCTTGGATTGGGAAAATCAAGCGTTTTGGGGGAAGCGAACACTTGACAATAAAGTAATACGAGCAGAGTCGTCATCAAAGTCGTCTCTCATGTACATGTCACCAATGGAGGTGCACTTCTGTCTCCCACAGGCCATGACGAAAACGTCCTGTGCTCTGATACCAACTGATGCAAATTGGTCTAATGATCTAACATGAAGCCTGGAACCTCGACGATACATGGTGAGAAGGATAAGGTGCCTTCAACCCCTTGATCGTGCCAGACGATGTCGAATTGACAAGTAATGGCTAGAACTTGTTGATTCTACTAGTACTCGTACAAGAACCTAAAAGAAGAGCTATGTAATTTTATTGAACTCTTTCAAATAAAACTATAAAGATCAACTTAAACATAAAACTGATCACAATATTTCAATAATCAAAAGCTTTCTAAAATAAACCACTAATGGCCTATTTATGGAACTACTAAACCCTATACCTAATTCAAATTAAGCTCTAAAGACAATTCTACTTGAATTCTAAACAATTCTGATATAATTCAAAAATCCTAAATCTAATTACATAATTTAGTATGAATAAACTATAATAAATAATAAATAAAATACTAATTAAGCAAATGATTCTAACCTAGTTAAGCAAAAGTACCCTAAAACCCTAATCATAATAAAACTATGTCTCGTAGTACTTTTCCGGCTCCGATGTGATTTCTACAATTCTCGGGATCCGCTTTCGCTCTTTGTCGTCTTGATTGGGTTATTTTCATCCCTCTTTGCATCAGTTTTTCTAAGATAATAATTGAATAGAATATCCACCTTATTAACATATGTTATAATATTAAAGCTCCCCCAATTGGTTCAAGATAAAGTCTAAGCATGCCTAAATTAACATTCTTCTTTTTTGTCTCCAAAAAATCTAGCAATAAAGCTACATGCAGAAGCCAGAAGCCAAGAAAAGGTTTCTTACCTCGTCTTCCTCTTGCTCCCCATAGAGTTGGATAAATTCGCATATGTTCTTGGCTGGAAGTTTGTCGTCTTTTCCCTTCATCAATAATCGTCAAGGTGTGGTGGATTTGGGATAAGGAATTTGTGTATGAATGTATAAAGTTTAGATTGTTTTATGATTTTATTCTTTATAAAATAGGTAGAGGTTGTTGGACTAAACTCTTCAGTTTTGCAAGTAACGGGTAACCAAGAGATCTATAGGTTTTGAGGCGTGTGAACACTATCCTTAAGACTTATTTCAGCGTAGGAAATAGTCTCGGGGATACAATGATAACCAAAATGGATAAAGGAGAAAGTATGTTCGAGGAGAGATAGAAGAGACAATGAGAATGATGTTTTCACTAGAACAAAACCCCAATTCTTACAAGTGCATTCACTTTCTATCTGTTCATCATCCAAACAAGTAAAGACTAAGGGAATATATACAGAAGAATTGTGAAAAGAGATGTCCCAAAACACACCCCTAAAAGAGGCGCCAAAAACAGGAAGTTATAGCTCGAAAAACTGTTAAAAATCTGTCTTGTGTGTCGACACACAGCTCTGCACCATGCATTCAGTAAGTTTGTGCGTCGATACACGGGCTCTATGTGTCGACCCACACCTTTGCAGTATTATTCTGCAGGATTGTGTGTCGACACACGAGCCCTGTGTGTCAACACACATCCCAATACACATTAAAACATTTAGAATAAACATTGGGTCCAACTTTAAACACTTCATTCACAATTCTAGTTGTCTTATTTTGAAAATACATCAGCATTTCTCCACCATTTTCAAAATACAATCATTCTCACAAATACATCTCTAAATTAATGGACGTCTTATTGTGCATCAATTAGGGTGTCTCTTGATTGAACCCCACACAACCCATTTGACTAACCAAACACATAAACACGCACAAGCCGTACTCCCCGTACATACCTTACACTCTCCAAATCGACACTTAAGAAGCCTTGTGTCCTATACCCTTCGTGAGTGTTTCAGAGCCAGACCCTTTGTCAAAAATCACTCCTTGAAGAGGAAAAACTTTTCACTCACTAAGGTGGACCCCATTGATCATGTCCCTGTGATGCAACATTCAGTAATTATTGTGTGAACCGGGTCCATTAAGAGCATACACTCATCCTCTTAGAAACTCGGACGTAGGTTACCAAGCACTACACACACGGGATGGAAAATCCTTTTGTGCTTGTAGTTACACTGATGATAAATCTCGCTCATTGAACCTGAGACCTAGCGTCAATACTAGCCGTCGAGTTGAGGGCCTATCATGGGCCACTAAAAATGACAGGTTTCAACCCCAACCCTTTACTAGTTTTCAGAACCAAGTCTCTAGCTTGGCCTTTCATCAACGGATCCGCTAGATTCTTACTAGTTCTCACAAAGTCCACAGTGATGACACATTCTCTAATAAGTTGTCTCACAATACTATGTCGTACACCAATGTGCCTGGACTTTCCATTATACACCTCACTGTACGCCTTTGAAAGCATGGCCTGACTATCACAGTGGATAGATATCGGTGAGATCGGCTTGGGCCACAAAGGAATCTCATACAAGACATCCTTTAACCACTCGGCTTCTTGAGCCTCAGAGGCAAGAGCTATGAATCTGTCGCCATTGTAGAATCAGATATGCAGGTTTGTTTCTTAGAACCCCAAGAAACCGCACCCCGACCAAGCAGAAATACCCATCCACTTGTGGATGCATGATCTTCCACATCGAAGATCCAACTGGGATCAGAGTATCCTTCTAAATTGGTAGGATACCCTATATAAGAAATACCATAATTCATGGTACGCTTAAGGTACTTCAGTACTCTATACACCGCATGCCAATGTAGTTTGCTCAGACTACTAGTATATCTACTTAGCTTTCCCACGGCATAAGCTATATCAGGCCTAGTGCTAGTCATGGCGTACATAAGACATCCAATGACTCGGGCATACTCTAACTACAATATAGGAGTGCCCACATTTGGTACTAGTTTCAAACTAGGGTCCATCAAAGTGGACACTGATGCACACGCATATAGTTGAATCTATTCAACACATTTTCAATGTAGTGAGACTGTGTCATGGAGATGGTATCACCACACCTTAAAATTCTTATACCGAGGATCACCTCTGCCTCACTAATGTCTTTCATAGCAAAGTTCACCGAGAGAAATTGTTTAGTTTTCTCTACTAGTTCCAAATTAGTACTGAATATTAACATGTCATCAACATATAAACAGATCATGACACTTTTGCCATTCTCGAACTTGCTATAGACACATTTATCCGATTCATTTATGATGAATCCGTTGTTTTGAACAACTTGATCAAATTTTTGATGCCATTGCTCCGGGGCTTGCTTTAGCCCATATAGAGAGCATATGAGTTTACATACCTTCCTCTCTTGACCAGGAACAACAAAATCTTCCGGTTGTTTCATATACACCTCCTCTTCTAGTTCACCATTCAGGATTGCCGTTTTGACATCCATTTGGTGAATCACTAATTTATAAATAAAGTCAAGAGCAATTAATACTCTTATCGTCAATATTCTTGCCATCGGGGCATACGTATCCAAGTAGTCTAACCCATGTTTTTGGGTAAACCCTTTCGCTACCAATCAGGCTTTGAACTTATCTGTAGTTCCATTGATTTTCATCTTCTTTTTGAAGATCCATTTACACCCGATAGGCTTACTACCTTGTTCTCCTGCTGCCAGGTCACATGCTCCGTGCGGCGGATCTGTTTCTCATGTTAGGGGTCCTCGGAAACAGCATCTCTTCAGGGTAGCCCCCTGAAGGGGGAAGGCTGCGTACATCTACCCCCCCAGATCTTCCTTAGGTGGGAGCCCTTGAAGGCACTGGGTTTGTTGTTGTTGTTGTTGGCTTATTACCGTGTGGAAGATCCGCTAAAATCCAGGTATTATTGCCCATTATGGAATCCATCTCATCATTTAACGCCTCTCTCCAAAAGGAGGCGTCACGATACCTCATAGCCTCATCAAATGTCATGGGGTCGGCCTGCTCTCCAAAAAGAGGCGTCACGATACCTCATAGCCTCATCAAATGTCATGGGGTCGGCCTTCATGACACAACAGTGTGGAGTCACACTCTCCACACCATTTCTTGAATCTTCTACCAAAACTATGTAGAAATCTGAACCAAAATATTTCTCTTTCCTTGCTCTCTTACTCCTTCAGAGTTTTAGAGCAACATCAGGGACTTGTTCCCCCTCATGATAATCATCATCACTATACGACACTGGTGTGTCATTTTCAACCAATGCATAGTCCTTAGGTCTAGGGATAGAGGTAAACCGATTCTCGTCAAAGATGGCATCTCTTGATTCTATTATCGTGTTAACATTGATATAATCATTAGGCTCAAATATATAGAATTGATACGTCTTACAATGTGATGCATATCCAACAAATATGCTATCGATGCCTCTCTCACCTAACTTTTTACGTTTAGGTTCAGGGACTTTAACAACTGTCCTACACCCCCACACCTTAAGATAACTCAACTTCGGGGTCGAACGTTCCAAGATTCATACGGGGTTATTTTTCTTTTCTTGTTTGGAACTTTCTTTAAAATATGACAGGCCCTTAACATAGCCTCACCCAAAAACCCATCGCTGAGACCGGAGTAGGACAACATTGAATTGACTATTTCAGTTAGAGTCCGGTTTTTCCTCTTAGCCACGCCATTTTGGTGTGGCTTGTAGGGTGCCATGATTTCATGCACAATACCAGTGGTTTCAAAATACTTGGGATCATATTATTCTCGACCACAGTCCGATCTTAGTCGTTTGAGGAAGGTCTCAAAGTGTAGTTCAGTTTTCGCTTTATATGCCTTAAACCTCTCTAGTGACTCATCTTTATGATTGATTAAATACACATAGTAAAATCTCGAGGAATCATCAATGAAAGTTGTAAAATATCTTTTTCCTCCTACGGTTGGAGTGCTTTTAAAGTCACACAGATTGCTATGTACTAAATCAAGTAATTTCGTTTCTTTTTGAGCCGCTGGAAATGGTAACTTTGTTATTTTCATTAACATTCACATTTTGCATTTATCATCCACTTTATCAATATGTGATATCAACGACAAATTAACCATTTCATGCATCCTATGGAAATTCACATGTCCTAATCTTTGATGCTATAATTACAAAGAGTCAAGCATATAAACTGAACTATCAATTTTATTTTCAGCATTTAATTTAAACATTCCATTACACAGGTGTTCCTTGCCCACAAAGACACTCCCCTTCAAAAAAAACAACTTGTTGGCCTCGAAGACCAACTTGAACCCGAACCTATTCAGTAGGCCACCAAACACTAGGTTCTTCTTACCATCCGGGGCGTAGCATACATCGGTTAGGGTAAGGGTTTTCCCAGAAGTGAAAAGTAAGTCAATTTTTCCCTTGCCCTTAACACGTACGCTCACTCCATTGCCCATAAACAACACATCTGTGTTGTTCATGGGTTCTAAAACTTTGAAGAAACCCTCGTCTTTACAAACATGTTTTGTGGCCCCCGAGTCAATCCACGAAGAGTCATCACTCTCGACCAGATTGATCTCCAAGATCATCGCCATGAACCTATCATTCAAATTTTTGTTGCGATGAACAAGTCCCTTGCCTTTCTTGTTCTTTAGGTGAAAATAGTCCCTCTTTAGGTGAACGGGCTTCTAACACTCCCAACAAACCAGTTTGGCCTTCTTCTTGTTTTGCTTCTTTTGGGAATGTCCAGTTCTTTTGGTTTCTTTACTCGATTGGCCTTCTTTTGTAACATTAATTTTCCCAATGTCACGGGGGCGTTCCTTGTGGTCATCCTATAACCTGTTACCTTCCTCAATTCGTATGGTTAGCCAACTCTTCAATTGACATATCTTCCATCTTGTGTTTGTGAGATTTTTTGATGTCTCTCCACGAAGGGGGAAGTTTGTCAATTGAAGAAGACACAACGATGGTATTGTTCATATTCAAGCTATGTTGTTTAAAATTATTTAAAATTCTTTCAATTTCTTGGAATTGCTCCATGACCGGACGTTCATCAACCATCTTGTAATTATTAAATTAACTAACTAAAAATTTCTTAGTTGTGGCATCCTCCGCCTGTAGCGTGCCTCAAGAGCGTCCCACAATTCCTTTGCTGTAGGCATGTTGGAGTACATGTCAAAGAGGGCATCCGTCATCCCATTGAGTATGTTCCCTCTACAGATGTAATCATCATTCTCCCATTTCAACTGGGCTCGTTGCTCAGCCAGCGTCTCCTCCTCCTCAGTAGCGGGGGTAGCGACTGGTGCATTCAGGACATACACCACATTCAGGATAGTGATTAGGAAATACATCTTCCTTTGCCAACCGCAGAAATTACCATCATCAAAACAGTCCAACTTCACAAAATTCGTTATCATCTCCCTCAGTGATAACGCCATATCAAACCAAGATCACAATACAAGAAATTAAGTCTTAAGATTGTTGAAGTAAACTCTTCAATTTTGCAAGTAACGGGTAAACAAGAGATCTACAGGTTTCGAGGCGTGTAAACACTTTCCTTAAGACTTATTTCAGTGAAGGAAATAGCCTCGGGGGTACAACGATAACCAAAATGGACGAAAGAGAGAGTGTGTATGAGGAGAGATAGAAGAGACAATGAGAATGATGTTTTCACCAGAATAAAACCCCAATTCTTACAAGTGCATTCACTTTCTATATGTTCATCATCCAAACAAGTAAAGATTAAGGGAATATGTATAGAAGAATTGTGAAAAGAGACGTCCCAAAACACAACCTTCAAAGAGGCGCCAAAAACCGGAAGTTATAGCGCGAAAAACTATTAAACAATTGTCTTGTGTTGACACACAGCTCTGCGCCATGTGTTCTGTAAGTTTGTGTGTTGACACACGGGCTCTATGTGTCGACACACACCTTTGCAGCCTTGTTCTACATGATTGTGTGTCGACACACGAGTCTTGTGTGTCAACACACATCACAATACACATTAATACACATTAAAACGTTTAGAATATATATATATATATTTATTTATTTATTTATTTATAGAGATTGAAGATTGATTTTGATAACCAAAAATGATTATTATTAGGAGTTGAGTGATTAAACCTTTCAAAATTTGAGTTGGGTGGCCAAGCTATCTATTTTTGGCTTCTTTTGTGATCTAAAATGGGACATACGTCCCATTAAATAATGTTATAATCACATTAGTTTTTTCTTAATTATGCAACCCGTGTAACTTATTAGATGTTCTATAACTGGTTTTTATTTCAAAATAATTCAACTACTTAATTTTTAATCCTATTAGATCCATTTGGAACTTCTCACACTCAAAAAAAATAAAATATATTATTAGGTTCGAGTAATTATATAGGCTTTTGAACACATTTAGATTGATTATCATACATTCTCCATTAGAATCTTATTCTAATAAATTATTTATTCATTTAATTTTTATTTAAAAAATAAAAAATAACCTTTTTTTATATCTTTTACCTTTTCTTTTGACAACGTCACCACCAACATCAACATCTAACACATTGATGGCAGCATCATCACTGATGACACTAGCATAACCAATCATGTGGGCATGATAGATACTGATGTCAGCTGTAATAGAAAAATTAAAAAATAAAATAATTAAATAATTACATTAGATCTTAATCTCATTATATTATAATATTTTATAATAACAAAACTTTTTATCTTATTAAATATAATGTTTCTAAATATTTCAGCAATTTCAATATCTAATTATTTTAGATTTAATTAGAAATATACTCCCCCTCAATTCAATTAAAAAAAACATCTTAATTTAAAAAAAATTTAAATTTTTTATGATTAGACTATTTCATCAACAGACTCACCTAGCAATAATATTTAGGTCGTTCTTTTATTTAATGAAATTTTCAATTTTTCACATTCGGGATTCTATTTATAACCTTTTGTTATGTTTGATGTTAACTTTATGCCATTATGAACATAAGCAGAGGTTGGTTCTAATACCAATTATTGGAAAATAATTTCAAAAAACAATTCACTAAAACTGACTAGAGCGGCACATCGGAACAATTTAAATTCTCAGTTGTAAGGATCTCTAATTTAATTCATAACGATATAGAATATTATAACATAATAAGCAAGACATTAATGCATAAATAGAAATGCAAATAATTATTATAGAATCAAGAATACATGGAATGTTTGCAAATGTCACCCAAAAGGAACTATCGATCCATAATCTCCTCTTGACCACTAGAAGTGTAGGCTCCTTAAATATTTAACTGAAGGAAAATTTTCAAATTTTTTATTCTTAATTCTTCGAAGAATAATTGTTTTCAAAAAATTATTGGGTGCTAAACTCAATTTTCAAGACTTCTATTTATAATAGGCTATGGATAGGAAAAAACTCATTTGTGTCGATGTATAGGATGCGCTAAAAGAACGCTATTGAAATGACGTCATTTAACATCTTTGCCACATGAAAATGACATGCGGCACTTGCCGATAGGCCACCCTTATGCACCACGTGGTGCCTTCTGATTGACGCGTGTTAGGAAATGACACACACAGAAACCCTAGATTGGGTTCCAAAATAAGTGAAATCAAGATAAAGAAAGAAAATGACACAAAGATTTACGTGGTTCAGCAGAAGCCTACATCCACGGAGGGGGAGCAGCGAAATTTCACTATGAAATTCAGGGTATTACAAGAGTATTTTACTCTCTCACTTCTTCTCTCTTTTATTTTGTTCACTTTGCCCTACCATTCCATAAGACACAAGGCTCTATTTATAAGCCTAGAACAGCCATGGAGCTCAATAATGTCTTCCCATTACTGCCATCAACAGTAGCCAGTTGGTCAATAAAAGTGGGTGAGCATTAAATGTGGTGAGGAAGAAATCAGCTTCCAAATCTTTGCTGAAACAAATCAGCCAAACAGTCTCCACCTAACAAATCTCCCCCTTGGAGACTGATGCGGCTTATAGACAACCTCTGCTCATAGTATTCCCCATGCTCCCCCTCAAACACTATCATCAGGTGTTAAGTCCAACTGAAGCTGCACAGAGCTTCAACTTATCAAGGGTCACACCCTTCGTCAGCATATCTGCTGGATTCTCACTTCCACGAATTTTCTCCAAACACAGCTCCCCTTCTTCAAGCAAATGAAGAATGAAGTAATATCGAATCTGGATGTGTTTGGTTCTGGTATGAAAAGCAGCATTCTTCGCTCGAAAGATCGCACTCTGATTATCACTGTATAAAGTGCCCTTCTCCACTTTCTTTCCCAACTCTGTCAAGAAGCTCTGTAGCCAAACCATCTCCTTTGCTGCTTCGGACACAGCAATGTACTCTGCTTCTGTTGTTGACAACGCAACAACCTTCTGTAAACTTGAACACCAAGAAATGACAGTACTACCTAAGGTATATACGTAACCAGTAGTACTCTTTCAACTGTCAATGTCTCCAGCAAGATCAGCATCCACATAACCTTACAAACTCCGACCAACAGATGTAAAATTAAGACAAACATCAGTAGTACCTCGAAAGGTATCTCATGATCCATTTCACTGCCTCCCAGTGCTGTCTTCCAGGATTGTTCATGTATCGGCTCACCACTCCCATTGCATGGGCAATATCCAGTCGAGTACAGACCATAGCGTACATGAGTGACCCAACAGCTGAGGCATATGGCACCCTACTCATCTTCTCACGATCTTCCGTTGACTTGGGTGCCTGATCTCGGCTAAGTAGGAAATGATTTGCCAAAGGACTGCTTACGGGTTTAGCTTTATCCATGTTAAACCGCTTAAATACTCGTTCAACATACTCGGCTTGTGATAACTTCAATGTACCAACGGCTCTGTCTCTGATAATAAGCATGCCAAGGATTTGCTTTGCGGGCCCCAAATCCTTCATGGCAAAGTGACTTGACAACTGTTTCTTCAGATTCTCAATCTCCTCAATACCGGACCCAGCGATCAACATATCATCGACGTATAGTAACAGAATGATATATGAGGAGTCACAGTGTTTGATATAGCAGCAATGGTCTGCTTGACATCTGGTATAACCGGCATTACTCATGAAATTGTCGAACTTCTTAGACCATTGTCTCGGAGCCTGCTTCGAACCATACAAACTTTTCTTCAATTTACAGACCATATGCTCCTTCCCGGATTCTACGAATCCCTCTGGCTGATGCATATAGATGTCTTCTTCCAGGTCACCGTGTAAGAAAGCTGTTTTCACATCTAACTGCTCAAGATGCAAGTTTTTAGCTGCCACCAGCCCTAGAACAAGCTTGATGATTGTAAGCTTCACCACTGGAGAAAAGATCTCAGAATAATCAATTCCCAGCTGCTGCTGAAAACCCTTTACGACGAGCCTGGCCTTGAATCTCTTACTGCAGTCAGGTTCATCTTTCACTCGATAAACCCACTTGTTGTGTAAAGCCTTCTTTCCTATCGGTAACTCTGTCAACTCCCAAGTCCGATTGTCATGTAAGGATCTCATTTCATCTTCCATAGCAAACTCCCACCTGCTAGCATGCTCATCTTCAAGGCTTTCTTCAAAACTCTGCAGTTCTCCTCCATCAGTCAGCAGAATATAGTTCAAAGATGGAGAATATCGTTCCGGAGGTCTGATAGTTCGGTCAGACCTGCGCAAGGATGGAGCAGGTGTACTCGGCTCTGCTTCACGTAGAACTTCCTGTTGAATGACCGGCACTGGAGAGTCTATCAGTTCACTGGACTGAGGAGTGATGTCAAGAAGCGGCTCCAAACTGACATACTCTAGTTCATCCTGAGCAGATATCTCATAATCTCTCTCTAAGCTGGCTCGGTCCCGGTACAAGACTTTCTCATTGAAGACGACATCTCGGCGTCTAACGATCTTCCGATTTTGTTCATCCCAAAACCGATACCCGAACGACTCATCACCATACCCGATGAAGAAACACTTCTTTGACTTGGCTTCAAGCTTATTCCTGGCATCGGGATCAAGACATAAGATGTGCACCCAAAGACCCGTAGATGAGTCAATTTCACCTCCTTGCCACTCAAGACTTCTTCCGGCAATGTGAAGCCTAAGGGAACGGATGGACCACGATTGATTAGATAAATAGCAGTGTTAATAGCATCTGGCCAGAACATCAGGGGCAGACCAACATGCAACCTCATGCTCTGAGCCCGTTCATTTATGGTTCTGTTCATGCGTTTAGCAACACCATTAAGCCGAGGGGTCCTCGGGGAAGTTTTCTCCATTCTTATTCCGTTTGCAGCATAATATCTGATAAAACCACCATCAATGTATTCACCTCCATTGTCGGAGCGCAAACATTTCAGCTTGGAATCTGATTCCATCTCCGCCATGGCCTTCCACTTCTTGAATACTTCGAACACCTTTGACTTGTGCTTCAAGAAGTATACCCAGACCTTCCTGCTGAAATTATTAATAAAGGTCACCTTAAATTGGGAACCACCAAGGGAAGATACTGGGGCAGGCCCCCAGACATCAGTGTGCACTAACTCTAGCCATTGTGATCTTGGTGCTCGACCTTGCTTTCAAAAACTGACTTTCTTCTGCTTGCCAAGGATACAGCTTTCATATGTCCCAAGGTCTAATGACGTCACGTCTGGTAATTTCCCTTTTGCAGCAAGGATCTTTATGCCCTTCTGACTTATATGTCCCATCCTGCAGTGCCACAGTTCAGAAGTACTCTCGGATTCTGCAACAAAAACACTGTCAGCTAGTTTCGAGGTTAAATACAACGTGCCCGATTTCACACCACGGGCTAGCACCAGCGCACCCTTCGAAACCTTCCACTTTCCATTCGAGAAAGTGACAGAATGACCGCTATCATCTAGCTGTCCCACAAAAATCAAGTTCTTTTGCAATTTTAGCACATGTCTAACATCAGTTAGAGTCCAAGTCGACTCATTCGGTAACATTATACAAACGTCACCCTTTCCCACGATATCTAGTGGTTGACCATCAGCTAAGTACACTTTACCGAAATTTTCGGCCACATAGTTTTTAATCACCTCCTGACATGAGGTCGTGTGAAAAGATGCACCAGAGTCTAACACCCAATCATCGATTGGAGAATTTATAGCAAGAAGCAAAGCATCATGTACTTCCTCGATTATAGTATTAGCTGAGTCTGAGTCAGACTTCTTAGTGGCTTTACAATCTCGTTTAAAATGACTTAATTTCCAGCAATTCCAACAAGCAATTTTACGACCCATTCGACTTTTACTTCTCCCCCTAGGTCTAGACTTAGACCTACCTCTACGTGAATTTTTCTCAAAATTTCGACCACGGGTTTCAACATTTAAGGCCGAACTCGAAGTGTTTGACTCGCCCGAGTCATGCCGGCGCACTTCTTCTGACAAGATTAAATCACGTATATTGTCATAGTTTAACTTTTCTTTGCCCGCGGAATTGCTAACGGCCATTCTCATGGCCTCCCAGCTGTTAGGTAACGACGCTAACAGCACTAACGCCCATATTTCATCATCAAAATTAATATCCACTGATGACAACTGATTTGCAATGGTATTAAATGCATTCAAGTGTTGAGTAACGGGACTACCTTCAGACATCTTCAAGTTGAACAATTTTTTTATCAAATGTGCCTTATTTTTCGCTGATGGCTTTTCATACATCCCTGAGAGTGCTGACATCAAGGCCGCTGTTGTCTTCTCCTTAATGACGTTGTGAGCTACCGACCTGGACAAGGTAAGACGGATGACACCCAGAACCTGTCAATCCAACAAATCCCATTCCTCGTCCTTCTTATCTTCCGGCTTTTTACCCAACAAAGGCAAATGCAATTTTTTCCCATACAAATAATCTTCAATTTGCATGCGCCAGTACCTAAAATTAGTACCGTCAAATATTTGATACCCGAAATTTTTATGTCCTCAGATGCCATAAAAAAATTAATGCTGGGCTGCAAAAAAAAAAATATATTTTTTTTAATTAACACTGATTTTTTTTTATTTTAATTTTTCACTTTGGTCAACTATTAAGTTGACCAAAACCAAAAAAAAAAATCACAACTTTAATTCTTTCTTCTTCTGTGTCTTCTCTGTCTCTCTCTCTGCGTCTTCTCTTTCTCTCACCGAGCGATTCTCACTCTCCTTCGAACACAACCGCTCTGACGCCAAGAACCACCGATTTTGACAACTTCATCGGTTTCAGAGAGGGCTACCACCGGGGACCCGACTTTGGTCGATTTCACGACCACCACCACGGGATCTTCGTCACCAAGCTCGAAAAACACTAGATCTGGCCGGATACCACCAGATCTGCTCACCTGTGCTCCGATTCGACCACCGAGCACCACGAAGCACCAGATTTGGGATGGAGGCCCCCAAATCCGTACACCTCCAACCACCGAGAGCACCGTCGGAACACCACCGAGGTTCATCCGTCCTCTTTCTTCCTCCTTCACCTCTGTCAGACCCGATTTGGGTCTAAAATGGCTCTGATACCAGTTGTTAGGAAATGACACACATAGAAACCCTAGATTGGGTTCCAAAATAAGTGAAATCAGGATAAAGAAAGACAATGACACAAAGATTTATGTGGTTCAGCCAAAGCCTACATCCACTGAGGGGGAGCAACGAAATTTCACTATGAAATTCAGAGGTATTACAAGAGTATTTTACTCTCTCACTTCTTCTCTCTTTTATTTTGTTCACTTTGCCCTACCATTCCATAAGACACAAGGCTCTATTTATAAGCCTAGAATAGCTATGGAGCTCAATAATGTCTTCCCATTACTGCCATCAACAGTAGCCAGTTGGTCAACAAAAGTGGGTGAGCATTAAATGTGGTGGTGGAAGAAATCAGCTTCCAAATCTTTGTTGAAACAAATCAGCCAAACAGTCTCCACCTAACAACGCGCGCATATGGACTTCGTATAGGGTGGCCTAGCGCATGACACACCGACGATTGGGAGGCAGAGATTGCACAATTTGATTAGTGCTATAATTCAATATCAAACTTGAATTTAGAGTTGAGATGAAAAAAAGAAGGGAAAGAGACGAGAATTATAGAAGAAAATTGAGATGAGAGGATAAGAGTTGTTTAATTTTCATTGAATGATGCTCAATACACTCTAAGTGTTTTATTTATACTAATTGAAAGATAGCTAAAACAATCAAAGAACCCATACTCCACTAAAGCCAATTTCCTGCCAAACGCAACAAGAAGAACTACCAAACCCGTTAAAAGTGTTATTTAAACTTTAATAAGAAAATTACATCAAAATTTACTAAGAACAATATAAGAATCCTCCACGGTCATGGCAATACCTTCCCATCATTCTTGTCCCAAGAATGATGAAGAAGGGAACTGGCTACTCAAAAATTCCAAATATTCCCAACTGACTTGTGTTGGCTCCAAATTAACCCATTGCACCTGAACTTCCTTCCTTCCCTTGTCTAGCTGTTGCACGCTTCTTGCTTTCAGAATAGCTGCAGGGGCTTGAATTAGTGTGCCGTCTGATATTGCAGCAAGGGAATCAATAGAGCAAGGTTTGTCCTCAGCCTTGTGTTTCTTCAGCAAGGAAACATGGAATACAGGATGAACCAGGGAGTTTGGAGGTAATTCTAGTTTGTAAGCCACATTGCCAATCTTCTCCACTATCTTATAAGGTCCAAAGAATAGAGCTCCCAACTTTACAATCCTGCGCACTGCCACATAAGACTATCGGTATGGCTAAAGTTTGAGGTACACCATGTCTCCCACAGCAAAACACATGTCACTTCTCTTCCTGTCAGCGTAAAATTTCATTCTTGCTTGAGATGGAGGTTATCCTTCAACTGTAACATCAACTGTCTTCTTTGAGAGATGAGATCAATGACTACAGACACATGAGAAGTCACTCCTTGCAGAACCAAAGGAGCAGGTGGATCGTATCCATACAAGGCCTTGAAAGGAGTTGTGCCTATAGCTGAATGGAAGTGAGTGTTGTACCAGTATTTTACTAAAGCCAACCATCTAGACCAATGCTTAGGATAAGTGAAGGTCATGCTGCGAAGGTATTGCTCTACACATTGTTTCACCCTCTCAGTTTGGCCATTGGATTGGGGGTGATAAAAAGAGCTGAGAGCCAAGGTAGAGCCCATTAACAAGAACAATTCCCCCCAGAACTGACTAGTAAACATCCTATCTCTATCTGAAACAATAGATTGAGGCAACCCATGTAACTTGTAGATGTTTTCAAGGAATAGTTTAGCCAATTTCTTAGCAGAAATTGGATGGCTTAAGGTAACAAAATGGCTAAACTTGGTGAACCTATCCACAATCACCCATATTACTTCTTTCCCTTCAGCCTTAGGCAATCCTTCCACAAAATCCATACTGATATGCTGCCAAGCTCGAATAGGCACGGGGAGAGGTTGAAAGAGCCCTGGATATTGGACATGTTCTATTTTGGTTCTTTGACATACATCATAGCTCTGTAGAAAGACCTCCACAACCTTCTTAGCTCCTTCCCAGCTGAAGTACTGCTTGAGCCTCTTGTAGGTGCCATCTATACCAGAATGGCCACCCCAAGCTGAAGAGTGAAAAGCCTGAATGATCTGCTTCGTCATATCAATAGTAGTTCCCACATAGATCTTCCCCTTGATTCTCATAATTCCATTCAGTACTGAAATTTCTCCTTCTTGGCTAGAAGGATTGTGGATTGTATAGGCAGCAACACAATCTGAAGCAAACTTGTCTCCTTCATAGCTTTTGTAAATCTCATCCATCCATTCAGGCAAGGCAAAGGAGATAGCTAAGCAAGATCCTTCTGCTTCCTCCCCCGTTCTTCGAGAGAGAGCATCTGCTATAACGTTTTCTTTCCCTTTGCGATATTCAATGGAATAGCTGAATTCGAGCATAATCATCAGCCCTTTTTTCTGAACTCTCGTGGTTATCTTTTGTTTAAGCAGGTATTTGAGGCTCTGATGATCTGTCCTTGTAATGAAATGATGCCCCTCGAGGTAATGCCTTCACTTCTGCACAGCTAAAAGAATTGCCAAGTACTCCTTTTCAAAAATAGAGAGCTGTTAGTTCCTAGGGCTAAGGCCCTAACTAATGAAGGCTATTGGCCTTCCCTACAGAGAAAGGACTGCTCCAATTCTTGAGCTACTAGCATCTGTTTCCAAAACAAAAGGTTGCTAAAAATCTGGTATGATGAGCACAGGGGTTGAACACATAGCAACCTTGAGTCCTTCAAAAGCTTCCTGAGCAGTTTCTGACCATAAAAAAGCATCCTTCTTCAATAGATTGCTAAGAGGTTTGGCTAGTAACCCATATCCAGTAATAAACTTTCGGTAATAGCCTGTTAACCCAAAAAAATCCCCTTAATTGCTTGAGATTCTGAGGAACATGCCATTCTCTCATTGCCTGCACCTTGTTTGGATTAGTAGCAACTCCCTCCTTTGAGACAATGTGTCCCAAATACTCCACTTGAGCTTGCGCAAAAGAACACTTAGCAAGCTTGGCAAAGAAATGATTCTTGCGCATGATATGAAATATTTGCCTCAGGTGATTGATATGAGCTTCTAATGATGGGCTACAGACCAAAATATCATAGAAGAAAACCAGCACAAACCGCTTGAGATGAGCTTTGAATACAGAATTCATCACAGCTTGGAATGTAGTAGGGGCATTGGTCAAGGCAAAAGGCAGGACAACAAATTCATAATGCCCGTGGTGAGTTCTGAAGGCTGTCTTAAGAATATCATCATCCCTCACCCTAATCTGATGATAGTCTTGCCTCAAATCAAGCTTTGAATAGTACTGAGACCCCTTCAACCCATCTAGCAGGTCATCAATAACAGGTATGGGGAATTTATCCTTGACTGTGAGAGAATTCAAGTGCCTGTAGTCCACACACATATGAGCTGACCCACCTTTCTTCTTAACCAAGATTACTGGAGAAGCAAATGGGCTGTGGCTATGTCTGATGAAGCTTGTCCTCAACAATTCTTTAACCTGCCTCTCAATTTCACTCTTCTGTGAATGAGGATACTTGTAAGGCTTCAAGTTCACCGGATTAGACCGAGCCTTGAGAGGAGTAGCATGATCCAGGGAACTCCGAGGGGGTAGGGAACTGGGCTGAGCAAATATATCTTCAAATTCTAATATCAGCTGTTTAATGCGAGGGTTTGTGACCATCAGCTTTTACTTCTGTATCAGTTGTGATGGAAAAAAACTAGCCCATCCACTGGCATTCTCCCTTCTTCAGTAGTTTTTCAAACTTGCTCCCATTCATTAACTATAAGTGTCCCGTTTTCATGATTCCTTGCAACACTATCCTTTGTCCTTTCCTCTCAAAAGAGATAGAGAGCTGTGCAAAATCAAAGACTAGAGGACTAATCGTCTTCATCCAATCCACTCCTAATACCATATCGCAGCCTTCCAGTTTGAAGGGGGAAGTCCTCACTCCTAATACCAAAGACGGCACCAACACGTTGTCATCGGATGCCATTAGGACTCCGAAGTTAAGTGTGCTTGGGCGAGAGTAGTATTAGGATGGATGACCTCCTGGGACATCCTCACCCTCCGGTTAGGGGCACTCGGAAATAGCCTCTCTTCAGGTTAACACCCTAAAGGGGGAAGGCTGTGTATATCTGCCCCCCCAAACCCTGCGTAGGCGGGAGCCCTTGAGGCACTGGGTGTGTCAGCCTCCCAGTTTGAAAACTCTTAAATCATACTCAAATGGATGTCCCTGCATACTCCAACTGAACCCTTTACACTTCATTGTGTGATCATCGAATTTCCATTTGCCACAGTGAGAACTAAGGGGCTGGGCTTGATCATCTCATGTCCTACTTGCATCACCATTTTTGGATCAACAAAGCTATGTATAATGCCACTATCTATCAAGATTAGCATGTGCTTGTTCCAGCATCCCTTTTAATTCTAATGGTATTGTGAGACCCACAGCCGGTAAGAGCCTTGCTTGAAATTTCCATCTGATCAAACTCCAATTCACCAGAGTCATCATCCTGTTGCTCTTCAACTTCATTTTGATCATGTTGAATCTCAATTTCCTCACCAGAATTAGTACTAGTGATAGACATCAACAATTTGGGATTGCATTTATGTCCAAAGAAGTATGCCTGATTGCACCTAAAGCACAACCTCTTATTCTTCTTCTCATCCACATTGGAGGACCTTAGGTCACTGCTAGAAGTACCCTGCTACACAGAAGGAATATGTACTGATCTAGTCCTTGGAGCCCCTGAACCAGCTAAGACTGTGGCCTCCATCAACATAGCCTTGGAGAAGGCTTAAGTTAAGGCACTAGGATTCAGAGCCTTATCCAAGTTTTTGATTCTTGGCTTACAGCCACTGATAAAACTTGATATATAATAGGATTCACTTGCACTAGGACACACAGTTAATATTCTAGCACGCAAGTTCTCAAAATGAGTCGTATAATCCCTTATAGAATAAGTTTGAGTACGTTTATTGATGTGATCAATCACCTTCCCAGGGTCCTCTTCACCATACCTCTCACAAAGTTTATTAACAAAATCATCCCAAGATAACCTAGGATTGCTACAAATCAGACTACAATACCAGATCTTATGATCACCTTGAAGGTAAACTGCGGCTAACTCTACCGTCTCCACATCTTATATGTGATAAGATCGAAAGTACCTTTCACAACATTTGATCCATGACTATTGATGCTTTCCATCAAAGGGCTCCATCTCCACCCGAGGTTTCTTGGGTCCCTGAGTTCTCCCTCCAGCTGATCCCTACTCACTGTTTCCAGAAGAGTGAAGGGAAACAGGATCTGGTGGTTGATCATGTTGGCTAGCAGCCAATAGTAATCCACCCCGCATCGGCTGTTGTTGGCAATCCATTTGCTACTGTAAACCCTGAATTCGAGCTTCAATTAGCTGAGAATGTTGATCCAATGAGTTTGCTGCATTTGCACAAACATTTCTTGCATCTGTAACCTCAATTGCTAAAATTGATTGATCTCACCACTGTCGTGAGGATTAGCTCCCACAGCAGCAGCATAACTGGGATGAGCCGCAGCAGCAGCAGCAGCTCCAGCACGAGTAATTACACTAGCCACTGGAACTGATTTCTTGCAACGAGCGAGATCAATCAAACAGTAGCCGATTAGGCACTGATACCAAATGTTATAATTCAAGATCAAACTTTAATTATAACTTGAATTTAGAGTTGGGGTGAGAAAAAGAAGGGAAAGAGATGAGAATCATAGAAGAAAATTGAGATGAGAGGATAAGAGTTGTTTAATTTTCATTGAATGATGCTCATTACACTCTAAGTCTTCTATTTATATTAATTGAAAGATAGCTAAAACAATCAAAGAACCCATAGTCCACTAAAGCCAATTTCCCGCCAAAAACATCAAGAATAACTAACAAACCTGCTAAAAGCCTTATTTGAACTTTAATAAGAAAATTACATCAAAATTTACTAAGATCAATATAAGAATCCTCCACGGTCATGACATTAGTGTTGGCACGTGTGCCAAGCACGTGCCAATTATTTAAGTTTATTTCCTCTTTTTATTTATTCATTTTAAGCTTTGTTTTTATTTTGTAATCCACACATGTATGAATTCATCTCGTAAATTTTGTTTAGCAAAATAAATGTACTCATCTCATAAATTCATATTAAATGTTTTTAGCCGGTATATTATTAGATGCTTGTGAAGAGACCTTAGACACAACGTAATTCTAGATCCAAATGAGTCAAATATTATCATCTTATGATAACATTTGATTAACATTTAGTAAAACATAATTCCACTAAATAAGTGTTACTGCACTCTAAAATTAAATACATTTGTTCAATAATTCCCAAATTGATATTATATTAATGATTGACCCCTCTATTAAATATCATGAGAAATTATAATTTAAACTACTATCATTATATTTCTCACATTTTTTCTTTAAGTCCCTGACTTACCCTTTCAAAAAATGTTATGACACATAACATATTTTTTGTATCAATTATAGTGATAATCACTTGGAAGACTTTGGTCAAAGATTATCAATTTCCCAACGCTTGCAAATCTACCCAAAAAGATATATCTGTCTCAAAGAGGCAGTAAAGTGATACACACTATGAGCATGAGTCCAAGACAATCTCAAGATATAGAGTCATCTCCTTAACATAAAGAACTATTTATTTCTTGCAATAGTTAAGAAACAAATAATTTTAGTGGTCAAGCTCAGTGTTCCAATCTTATTGCAAAACACCAATGTGATAGTTCTTGATTCTCTATCTACATTACACAAGTCATCTCATATACCATATTATAATCTTATTAGACAAGTTATCCACACTTATTATGCACTACAAATTACAATTTGGATTTAAATTTATCCATGGCTCAATCTTATTGACTACTTAAACAAAACTTTGACATCGCATCTTGGACTATGGCCATCTTATAAAACGTTTTAGAAAATATTCACATGTATGTTTGACTCGTAAAACATAATCAAACACAAAATAAATAAAAATTTTTTATTAATATTTGAAAAAAGTTATTGCATTTTCATGACACTATTCCCAACATAAAGTGTGTTACTTTTTAGCACATTGCCTCACAGAGAAGTCATTCAAAGACTGCTCTAGTTTTCCCTCATTACTCTGCTTAAGTCTTTTGAGCATTGCAAGAATAGCCGTCAGATCGATACACTTATGCTTGTAAATGTTTTCATTACCTCCGCTATCACAATCAAGGTTCAAGTTCCCGCAAGGAATGGGATTGATTTAAAGGGTGTCTGAATTCTTGCTCAATTAAGGTCAGGCCTTATGCAACGTCGCCCTTGAGGGTGGTAATTCTTCATGTTTGCACCCATTTGGAAATGGTCTAGTTTTAGATTTTGACCCTCCACTATGGGTGGACAAGTGTTAACTTAGCCTCCCATGGTGGTAGCCAAAAAATATATTTTTGTTCTTTGTATTGGTTTGTTCTGTGTGGGTGTGTGTGATCTTTGTAAAGAAATATGTGATCAAACAAAGATGCACCTCGGGACTTAAAGCAACTTAAGATAGAGTCTAATTTTGAACTGCACATATTTGACCACATTCAATGACCTCGAGACAAGGGTTGATACTTTATGTGAATCCGACTTCTATTTTTAGTTAATATGTGGATTCTGCTATTGCTACAATGAAGGATACTTTGATTAAATATTTTTGGTACTTTTTAGTTAGATAGTTGCAGAAAAATAGAGAAGATATGGACTTGGCCAAAGGGCAATTGAGATGATGGAGCAAAGCCCATAGACACCTTACCTCGTACACTTAAGAGCTAGGAACTGCAGTGGAGACAAGTTTAAGATATCAACAGCCTATCGCAAGCTCGAGTCTAAGTATTTTTACACCTGATACCCTTTGCTCGAGATAACCTGTATGAGTTTAAGCATGACAAGATTTAGATTAAGTGAACCATATTTGGGTCATTAGATTAGGATTAATACATATCAAGGTAAAAGCTTTGGTTGTCAAAGCCCTAAAATTGTAACTCAAACCTAAATTTACATGATGCACTATGCTATGTCACTAACTGAAGACCACTGCAAATCAAGCTTAAGGGCTAGGCCGTCAAAGCCTTAAGTTGATGGCGCTAAACTTACTTTTTCAATAAGGGTCAGGGATAGAGACCATTGTAGGAGGGGACACCTTCCCGTGCACTATAGCTAAGCACCATGTCGTATTGTTGAAGAGCAAGACATAAGTTATAACTACAGCTACTTTTGCGGAAAGGAAAAAGTCAAGCACTAATGTGTCAAAATGGAATGAAGATACTGAAGAGTTGTTACTGATGCTGGGACTCTTTGCTCAACAGCGTGAGCCCTTTATTTATAGACTAAAATTCCTAACTGTTGTGTTCTTGTTTGGCCACATATTCCCGCACTTTTGGCCTCCGTGCTTCCACAACCTTGGACCAAATTTGAATATGCTTTGATGCATGTGCTCGAGGTCAAATGGTCTTCCCCACATTTGTTCATGTTTACTTGAATTTCCTTAAGGCCCATGCTAGCTTTTGTTACGTGCTACAAATAACCATCTCGAGCTTAGGTAGTTATCTTTCCCACAGTGCTCCTGGCAATACGCTCGAGTGCGAGCTTAAAGTCCAGTAGGCCACCTTGAGCGTCTATATTTTAAGGACTTTAGTTATTCGGACTGTAATATTTCAGACGATGTTGCTTCCTCTCCTCGAGCTTCCCGTATCATGAGCGTCTCAAATGTTGAAAACCGTGCCCTTTTAAAGTCAAATGATGTCAGTCCAACTCCCTCGAGTTGGGGGTGTAAATAGGTTCTACCTCCTCCTGAATCTCTTCTTCGTTTATTCTGCCATCTCCAACCGCATGTCCTTCAATTTAAAAGTGCTTACCCGGTCTCACCATAGTGACCCATCTCATGCAGTGACCCATCTCACCACACTTGAACAACGTGTGCTCAATTTATTACCTTGGCAACTTAGTATGTTCGGATTCGCCATAATTTGTTTCCCTGCTAGTTTTTGGGCACTAATATTGGTTGTCATCCTACCCTGATTAGATTCAAGCCCTCCTACTTAACCACTCTAGCAAATTTTTCACCTAGCTGTCTCTGTTGCTTCTCAACTTGTAAGACTCTTTGGTTTGTCCAAAACATAAAAGATGTCGAACATGTATAACACTTCTTTAATTGACTCCCTCAATTCTATAATATACCTATCCGCCAATTGTTCCTCTGATTTCGCCAAGTCTTTTCTCGCCACCAAGGCAAAAAACTTCGTTGTGTTGCCCTTTACTGTATGAGAACCTTGGCACAAATTTTGGAACCGCTGGTACACAAGTTTGACATGATTATAGAGAAGGACGGTGCTAGGCATGTGCTTCTTTATATGTTCCTAAGTCTCAATCTTAGCCCTCCCCTGCGTAACCCTCGCGTGCTTTAATTGCAGTCGGCAAACAACAACTCTCTACCTTAATGTAGTCACAAGTAAACTAGCCTACTTGTGTTGAGGAACCTTCTTGTATTCAAGAACCTCTTCTACTAACGCCAACCAATCCAAGAATTCCCCTAGTTGCCTATCTCACTTTAGCATTCTAGAATCTTAGTCTATAGATTAGATTCCCAATGCCTTCCTTCTGAGTATTCGAACATACCTGAAGTTATAGCCTCTCCCTCTTAAGGTTTCGCTCATTGGCAGCCTCCCTGATGAAAGGATTGTTAGATATTTGCTCTGTTTCTTCCTCTCCTCCCATGTCTTGTGGTTGTTAAGGCTGAGCTGTTTGGTTAGGCTTCGTGCCCAATTGCTTCAGACTCACCTTTATGTGCTGGAATCTTGTGTCAATTTCCTCGAACATCCTATACAAATGGCATTAAGCATCTCTCTCATAAACATCACCTATGGGGGCATGCCTCTATCTACCACGGGTCATGACAGAAGTGTATTTACCTCTAATACCAACCGATGCAACACCAAGGATGATTAGATGAAGTTGTAAGGATTCAACATCCTTCCTTTAGTTCTCTTATTAAAGCTAAGAAGAATAAAGGGAAAGCCCTCAATCTCGCAACTCTTTCTAGAGAACAAGACAAAAAAAATTTATACTCAATTGAAATCAAGGGAAAAACTTCCAAATAAACTAAGGCTAATTAATCCTATTTATAGAACTAGAATCCTACTAGTTTCATAAGGTTCGTTTGGCACATGGAATTGGAGCTTGGGAACCAAGAATTCCAATTACGTTGTTTGGATCACCTATTGCAAATTGAATTACGATACCACTACTGAATTTCATGAAATCTAATCTTAATTGAAAATCATAAATTTCAATTCTTTAGGGTGGCGGCGAGAAAATTGCAATTTCATATCAATTCCACTGACTTGAAGCCCAAAATGACCCTATTTGGTTAACAAAATCCAATATAACTTAAAATTGAAAGACTTAGACACATCTTAATTTGACCCGAATTCCGAAATCACTCAACTTGAATGATTTGAGCCTAAAATGACCATAATCAAGATAAGTTAAGAAGTGACCAACTCGATTGATCCAAGACCCGATATGACTCAAATCAAGAAAAGGAAACTACTTCACTCGAATAGGACATAACTAGGCTAAGCCCAATGTCAAAATGACCCAACTCAATTGACCTGAGACCTAATTTGACCAAACCCAAATGACCCCACTTGTCTCACCTTTAGCCTAAATTTGAACTAACCCAAGATAACCCGAAATTTGAAATGACGCAACCCATTTGACCTGAAGCTAAGATGACTCAAGCTCAAAATGACCTAAACCAACTCAAACTTACTGATTATACCTTCAGTCCCGAAAAGATTGAACCTGATTGACGAACTACCCTAGCTTATTCAAAACTCAAAATGCTCCAACTTTATTGACCAAAAACTCGTGATGACTTGAATAATTATGGAATTATATTTCCATCCTCCGATTTCTTTGATTAACCAAATAATAGAATTTCAATTTTGCCAAAATTGGAATTGGAATTACAAAGAGTCCAATTCTGATTTCATGCGTCAAGCAGAGCCTAAGTCTATTCTAAATTAGAAAGACAAATCCAAAACCCAAATAAATGACAATCCTATTTAGGCCTAAATTCTACCTGCTAGAAAATATAAGGAAAACGTGCTAAATGGCAAAGAGAATTAGAAAACAGATCAAAGTCCGGGGTTCTCAAAGGAGGGCTCCTTCTACAAGCCGCCTTTTCACTCGCCAACTCAACATACTCGCAAATTGACTTACTTGCCAACTTACTTGACTGGTAGCTTAATAAGCTTGAAACTCGAGTTGCATCATTTACCAAGTTAAGGAAAAACAACTTGTATAAATTGATTCACCCACCCTCAAATTTTCTATGTGGGATAAAACACCTTGAACAAAATTAATGCACCTTCATTTCTAATGAACACAAAGGAAAAGACGAAGTAAATGAGAAAGGAAACAATGGCCCACCTTAGATACTAGATCAGTTATTATATTTGCCTCCCGAAAACAATAATTGAGCCCATGTATTCGTAATTATTGCATGTTACAAAAACATCTAATAAACTATACTCAATTTATAAGAAAAAATGTATTGTGGTATCTCATATTTGCCTTCTAGCATCCCCACGGAGATCCCTTTGACATTTTTGCAATCCTCTGTCATTGTTGTATGCTATTTTGTTATAGCACCACGTGAATTGTGCAGAAAAGAATTATTGAAAAGATCCTGGAGATGATTTCTTTTATTTAGTTTGTCTTTTTTTATAAATAGTTTGTTTGATTGGGAATACTTTTGAGTCTAAAATTTTAGTATTTAAACGTATGAGATCGAACAGTAAAATCAATACCTGTACTAGGGGTATACATGGGTCGGGTGATACCTAGTGGTGGCCAATGGGCCGGGTCGGCCCGGAAACCGGCTCGGCCCTGCCCGTTTATGGCCCGGCCTGGCCTGCATGGCACTGTAGCCGGCCCGGGCCCAGGCCCGAGGTCCCCCAGGCCGGGCCTCAGGCCTAATTTTTTCAGGGCCTGGGCCCGGCCCGGCCCAAAAGAGCCGTTGGCTTTGTTGTTGTACAGAGGCAACGGCTCCTTTTTTACAAAAAAACAAAAAAAAAATTATATTTTTTTTTCTATAAATACTTAAACCTCCCCAACTCATTTTCTCACAAAATCTTCAATTCTCTCTTCTCTCTCTATACATTCATCATCTCCCGTCTTCTCTAATTTGCTAATTGCAAAATTGTACTCTAAAGTTCGAAGTTCATAAAGTATTTGGCTGAAGTGTGAATTTCATTGTTCTCCCGTTTCGGTAATTGTAGTATCGTAATTTTTTTTGATTCGCATTTTTAGTTATTTAATTTGCATTACTACTGGCATTTTATAAATAATAATCATTTATACTAATATGGCACACAACTCTTCATCATCTGGAGCCGGTCGTGCTAGTTCTAGCTCTTCTCGGCCACCCAGAATCCCTAAAAGGACTAGAATTGTCTTACTTGATACTGAAGAATGAGCTTTTATACAACCAGACCGAACACCCCAATACACTGATGATAGCATAGATTATAACTTTTCACAACCATAAGATTATCATGAGTCAGGTAGTGGTGGGGTTGGAGGCCCACAAAATGATGAAGAACCCACCCCCACCACCGATGCCCAGCCTGAAACTAGTACCTTGACTAGTAGGCATACAACTAGTGGGGTATGGAAGCACTTTACCCCTAATAAGATAACTAATAAAGCAACCTGTAAATTATGTGACCCACCTAAGCATTTTAGCCATCAACCCGGCAGTGGGACGGGCACACTAAATAGACATATACTTCGGTGCCACCCCGAGCAATTCCCGGAAAAGAGCCAACAACATTTAGTACAGCAAGTGACTGGTGCACTTGCTAATTTTAGCTAAATATGTAATTTTGAGTGAAAGGCCTTTTAGTACCGGCGAAAACCCACATTTCGTCGACTACCTCCAATGAAATGTGAACCCCGCCATTGTGAGGATTCCTCGGAACACCGTAAAGCGGGACGCTTTTACGTTGTACCACAATCTTAAAATTGGGATACATACACTTTTTGCGACGAACATGAGCATGTTCTCGTTGACGTCGGACGTATGGACGTCCAAACCCGGCCAACCTTATATGTGCATAACGGCACACTGGACCGATGAATCCTTCATCATCCAGAAGAGAATAATTCATTTTGGGCTTTTAGATTGCCCCCATACTGCCGAGGTAATTACAGGTGCGATTATGTCGGCAGTCCGCGATTGGGGCATAGAACAACGTATCTTCAGTATTACGTTTGACAATGCTTCCAATAACACTGCATCCATAGCACATTTAATTAGGAAAATGAGACCCATGTTAGGTGGGAAGTGTTTTCATGTTCATTGCATCTGTCACATTTTGCATTTAATGGTAATGGATGGTTTAGATCTTATAGACGCATCCCTTGCCACCTTAAGATCTGTAATAATATCAATTAAAGCATCCGTCGCTAGGAAAAAAGGATTTAAAAATATATATAGGTTGCATAACATAGAATATAAACAATTTAAATTAGACTCCAAACCTAGGTGGTCGTCTACGGTAGTAATGTTAGAGCGCATTCTACCATACAAAGACGCTCTGATGGAATTCGCCCAGGAAAATCGTGTAGAATGGCGGGATTACAACCTGGACGGTATACATTGGGAAACAATAGATGAAATTTGTATATTTTTTAGCATGTTTAAAGACGCGACAACATTTTTTTCGGGTTGCTACTATCCGACTATGCCTCAAGCAATATCAACATTGCTTGATATTGTAAATTGGATGGTGGGTAATCAATCCAACCCCATTTTGTTCGTATCAATTACGGCAGTGAAAGAAAAGTTTGCCAAATATTTTTCTGAACTACCTCTTACTTATTGCTTTGCAACTATTTTAGACCCTCGTTGTAAACGCAGGGGTTTCAACTTGTTTTGCCAACATTTTTTTAAATATTTGCATCCTACTCTTAACGTCGACACTTTCATTGCCGATGTCAATAACGACTTGCATAATTTATTTTCTTAGTATTCTCGTAAATTATCATTTAATAATCTTAGTGCTATTGCAGTAGGATCTTCCACATCTAGTGGAAGTAGTTCACACATGTCATATTCGTGGAAGCTGTTGGATCAATTTACGCCCGCTGTAGCCCCCACGTCATGTGCCGAGCTAGATTATTACTTGCGGACACCGTTGGTCCATATTTTCGGGCCGCCGGCCAACCCGCATTTTGACCTTTTACAATGGTGGAACACAAACCAAACCCAATATCCCGTGCCTTCCACCATGGCACGTGATATACTAAGCTGTCCGGTGTCTTCAGTAGCATCGGAGTGTGCTTTTAGTCTTGGTGGCAGGTTGCTTGGAACGAAGAGGGCAAAGCTATCGCCGTCGAGCTTGGAGATGTCTGTGTGCTTGAAGGATTGGCTGCTAGCTGAGGCAAGAGATCAACAGAGAATGAAGATGGATTCATCGAGCGATGAAGAAGATGACCGAACAACTGATACTTCAAATGATGGCGTAGAAACCCCCCAATATGACTGATATCAAGATTCAAGACTTTTGAATGTTAATTATTTATTTTCAAATATTTACGTCAAAAGATGACCGCACACTCCATATGTCAAACTTTATATTTTTTGATAAATAAATTTGTATTTTTAAATATTAGGCCCCAACTTTGTATTTGTATTTGATACGTTATTTTTTTACTGATATTTTTTTGATAATTACTTGTTATATATTGTATTTTATTTATTACATATATTTAGTATTATTTTTTTTGAACATGTATACTTGGAAAGAAATATATTTGTATCTCATATTATTTATCAATGAATTACAATAATTTTAGTACAAAACGACTATGTATTTTTTTAATTTTTTTTTAATTTAGTTAAAAAGGCCGGGCGCCCGCACTATAGTGGGCCCGGGCCTGGTCCTGGGCAGGGCCTCCCGGGCCTAGGCCCAGGCCCGGCCCGGCCTGACCCGGCCCATGGCCACCACTAGTAATACCCAAGACCCACCTAGCCCATATCAATTGGGTTGGATTGGATTGGGTCAATTTTCTTTAGTGGGTTTAACGGGTCCAAATCACTTTGTACCCATGGGTATCGGATCTGGGTCCGGGTTTCCCATGAATAGGCATTGATTATGCAGGAGTATGTTATTTTTTTGAACCAATATAGGAGCATGTTCGAACATGTCTAAATTTAGTCTAAATTAGCCTATATAAAGTGAGCTAATCTTGTAACTCATCGAGCTAGGTACCTTGAGATTTGACTATTTATTACCTAGGTATCCTAATATTTGAATATATACAATAGGGAACCTCAAGGTTTAAAATTTTTGGTTATTTGCATCAAAGGTCCATGTACTTTTTTTATTATGTCAATTTAGTCCTTGTATTTTTGATTGTGTCAATTTAGTCCCTCTACAATTTAATCCTTTGGTCAAATTTAAGTCAAGTTATTGACGTAATTTTTAGCGATACAATTAGTTTAAATACAAGTAATCCACAATAAATTCATCCATGGACTCTATTTAATCTAACTCGTGGCTAAATCATTTAAATTTTCATAAAACACTTGGGAATAATTTTACTTTAACGACCAATTCACACAATATCAATTATAGAGGGACTGAATAGATACAATTAAAGTACAAGGACTAAATTGAAACAATGAGCAAAGTACAAGGACTTTTGGTGTAAGTAACCCAAAATTTCATCACCTAGCTATCATGTTGTTTTAAAATTTTATTCATTTAGTTACCGTTTCCTGAAATTCCATAAATTCTCCTTGGAAAGTGTCAAAGTGGAACATGAAGCCGATACTATATAAGTATCATCATTGAAATTGGATTTTGACAAAAAAAATTTAAAATTCGATCAATCTAGTATCTTTGTTGAAATTTGATAGATTTTCATTAGAAAATGTTAAAATTGAACATGATTCCAATAATATATTGGTCTCTTTATTAGAATTTGATGATTTTTTGCCAAAAATGCTAACAAGATTCTAACAATATTTAGATAGCTTACATCAACATCCGTGAATTTTTTATCATAATTTATTGAATCCTTGCTGAAAACATTGACATGAAATATTATTATAATAATTATGTATAATATCAATATTTATGTATAAAATATGTCATATTTTTATAAAAATTCATCAAATTTAAACATAAGATACCTAATGTGATAAGATATTCAAAACCTTAGGATATCTCATTGCATATATTAAAATGTCAGGGTATCTATGTGATAAATGGTCAAACCTTAGGGTACTTAAGTTATAATTTTTCAAATTTAAAAGAATGTTTTTTGATATGTTATCCCAAAATGACTTGACCTACCCAACCCGACCCGACCCGACCCCACCCAACTCAGAAATATTGTTTTACCGTTTTATGAGTCTGGGTTGGGTATGGGTCAAAAATTGGGTGGGTCACAATGGTTCTAGATAAAGCTGTTAGAATCGGGGTTCTACTTAGGATTGTTAGGGGTTTATGAAATTGGAATCGTAGGATCGAATCAAAAATTGTAAGATTCTACTTTTAAGGCATAAAATCAATTTTGAACACTCACCCATCAGTTTAATCTTTTTGAAAAATTTCTTTGACATAGTATTAGAGTCTTATTGACTCCGAGGTCACGAGCTCAAATTCCAATAACCTCCACTTTCAATATTAAATAATTTAAGCACAAGATATAAGGTTATAACTAAAAATTAAGCTTATTTTAAGTTTCTTGAGAATATATAAATATTTAATTTAACTTTCTTTTACTTCAGGTTAAAAAATTACGTTCATTTATAATATATGCATGAAAATTTTTGCTTTTTTGCTTATTATGTATGCATGGTAATATCGAGGTAGGATCGGTAGAATCGTAAAATCGTATTATGATCCTATCCAATAGTTTTGTTTAATATCAATAGATTGTAAGATTCTATAAAATTAAGATTCTACTTAGAATCCGGATCGATCAACGATTGTAGGATCTTAGAATCGTAAGATTCTAAGATCCGTATTGGGAGTTTAATAACCATGGTTCTAGACCCAACCTACCAAAACCCGACCCATGAACACCCCTAACCTGTACACAGGAAATATATTTGATTATATTTTCAATATAAAATATAATATTATTAAATTATAAAATTATTAAAATTGATTTTATTTTTCATAATTTTATAACTTTATTTCATGTGTATTGTTAAGCGTGCTTGGGCGAGAGTAGTATCAGGATGGGTGACCTCCTGGGAAGTCATCACCCTCAGGTTTGGGGCACTGGGAAACAGCCTCTCTTCAGGTTAACACCCTGAAGGGGGAAGGCTGTGTACATCAGCCCCCCCAGACCCTAAGTAGGCGGGAGCCCTTGAGGCACTGGGTATGTTCCTTTTTTTATTTCATGTGTATTGTGTGCATAGTTTATTACTTTTTGGACATATTTAGTATTTTTCTACTTTATTATGCAATCATTATCCCGTATGATCAAATTTGCCCCCTGTTTGCAGTCGGATAAACGGGGTAAACGTAATGAAGGTCAAACCCTTGCCCCTATTTAAGAGATTATTTAATTACCTCTATTTTCTTTATCCTTCAATTTGGAGGCAGCGTGAAAAAGTATAAAATTTTGTAAATAATTTGGCTAGTGTTACCCTTATTCTAGCAATAGTTCTCTTTATCCTTATTCAATTTATCCTTAATTTATTGAACAAACACAATTAAACGTAGAATGAATATAGAATGAATATCAATTTATCCTTATTCAGTTTAATGACACCTGCATTGAAGACGTCTTTCTTTTTTTCCCTCTTGAGAGAATTTCCATTTTAATCTCTCACATAAATCGATCTCATGTTATTATTTTGTAAAGAAAATGCTTTATGCGCGATCAAATTTTCGTGGCATATTTTCTATTAGTTAGACTCTATTTGAAATTAAAAAACAAAAAGTTTAAAGAAAGAAAAATATGAGTAAAAAAAGTTGAAGGGAAAAATTAAAAATATGACTTTTTGTCCCGTATTTGGTAGGCAAAGAAAAATAGGGAAAATAAGTAACTTTTTAAGATCAATTTATTTTCCTTTGATTGGTTTCATAAAATGAATTGGAAAAATAACTACCATCTATTTCAATAAACTATATTTTCCTTGTATCTTTTGGACCGTGTGAAAATTTCTGCTTAGTTGTTTCGACAATATTCCGTTGGAAATTTATATAGGTACCCTGAGTTTACTTATCACCTAGGTGCCTAAGATTTGAATATATATAATTAGAGACATTGAGGTTTAAAAATTTAGAAAAAATTTAGTTCAGATATCATGAGATTTCATAATATACTTTTAATGTATCTTGAATTTTTGAAATAATTTTAATATATAATAAACTTTGATAACTTTTTTCCAGGCACCCTTCTCATAACTCTATTAAGGTTCTATTAAATTATATTGACATGTTACTTAAAGAGAAACCTAAAAAGTAATGGGAAAAATATCAAATGACCATTTGAAATTTACAATTAAACACAAAAAACTTCTTGAACTTTCAATTTTATAAAATAGCCCCCTAAATTTTATAATTAAATACAACACATCCCTCATATTTTTAATTTAATAAAATAGCCCCATAACTTTGTTAACATGCACAACACACCCCTTAAACTTTGAAATTAAACACAATACACCCCTTACACTTTCAATTTCAAAAAATAGCCTTTGAACTTTGTTATTACGCACAATTCACTCTCGGAATATTGTTACTAACACAACTCACCCCTTAGACATTGAATAAATTTAAAATTTAAAACAAATTATGAAATAAAAATTTAGACAAATTTCAAAACATATAATAATATTTTTATTACTATGGAAATAATTAGATTAATAAATTTAAAAATAAAAAATGTATCAAATTAAAAGTCAAAGATTTTTCACTTTATACAAAAGATAAAGATTTTATATTTTTAAGGAAATGATAGGAGCCTTATGTTTCTAAGCAAAACATAAGAAGATTTTCTTATAGTTACATAAAATAATTTCGTAAGTTTATAATAATACCATTATAAATTTAGAAAACCATAAAATATTTTTTAAAATTTCATAAAAAATACTATAATATAAAATATAATAATTTTTAAAAAATTTAAATTTTAAAATTAAATTAATAAATATAAAACTAAAAATAAAGCAAAATTAAAATTTTGAAAATAAAATCTGAAAAAAAAAATTTTGAAAAAAGTTGAATTACAAAAGTTAAAAATATTACTATATTTTTTCAAACTTTTTCCAAAAATTGTTTCTTCATAATTTGTTTCAAATTTTTTAATTTCATATATTTTCTAAAATTCTAAATTTATTAATGTTTAAGGGCTGTCTTATGTTTAGTAACAGAGTTTGGGGGTGAGTTATCTGTTTTTTTTTATTAAAAGGGGTGAGTTATGTGTAATAATAAAGTTTAAGGGCTAAATTGAAAGTGCAGGGTGTGTATTGTATTTAATTGTAAAGTTTACGAGGCTATTCTATAAAATTAAAAATATAGAAAGTGTATTTTGTTTAATTTTAAAGTTTAAGGAGCTGTTTTATAAAATTAAAAATGTAGAGAGTGTGTTACGTTTAATTGCAAAGTTCATGGGTCATTCTATATTTTGCCCAAAAGTAATTTAACTAACGGTAAAAAAAAGTTGTCCATATCTAAAATAAAGGTAAAATTTAAAAATATTGTAAATATTTTATTAATATTTTAAAAAACTAAAAACTGAAAAGTTGTTTTAAATATTTAAAATTATAAATATATTCTTTTATAAATTTATTAAATATTTAGTAAAAATATTTGAATAAATTAACTATTTGTCAAATATTGAGTATATTTTTAAAATATGTACAATTTTTTAGGTGTTCAAATATTTTATTAAATATTTAAAATGTTTTGAAAGATTGAAAGAAAATTTTATCGCTTAATATCCTAAAGTTTTAAAATTATATTGATTAATATCAAAATTGATAAGAATTATATTTGACACATACTTTGTATATACACCAAACATATTTTATGTGCTTAATGAACATACGTGACAATTGTTCAAAAAGAAAAAAAAAAAATTACGTGATGATACAAACATAAGCTAAGTCCCCCTTGGTGCCACTGCTATCCTTGGTGCCTTCATCTATTCTGATACAATCAATTGGGATTGTGTCTAGAATTTGATGAAGAATAGTGAAGAATTAGAGAGAGAGAGAGAGAGAGAGAGATAGAGAGAGAATTAGGGTTGGGGTTTAAAGGGAGACAGAGGAAGGAAAAAGATCTTGTTTGTTGTTCCATGCCTAATTTGGTATTTGTTACAAGTATTTATACGAATTCACCCAACAACTCACCTAACTCAACTAACTACACTTTTATCTATAACTAATACATGTATCATTACCCCCCGCTCAACAACGACCTTGCTCATAAGGTTGAAAATCCAGGAAACAAATCTGGAACTCGTAGTATTCGTGCCAACAAAGGGCGTAATTACAAGTCCCTTAAACATTTCTCCACCAGGATTAAAGACGAATATTTGGTTGACAAAGTTTTGAAGTTGAGATATCTCTATATGAAGTTCTACGGTAGCCTTGGATGAAGGATCATCCTGAAGTACAAAATCAGCACACAAGGTAGAACAAACAATATATGCTTTAACCCCACTTTTTGTCATAGCATTGGTGATTATAGGAAAGGAAGCATCACCGGCAGATTCAAATGCTAGATTCAACCTAGAGAACTGAGCTCTCTTATCTATCAGTGGGTCGCAAACAATAGATGCCTCTGGTTGAGAAGTAGCTTCCAATTTTCTTAAATTGAGTTCTTCCGTCGTCTCATCTTTATTAGAAACTCCAATGAGTGCATTTATTTCTAAGCTGTCAAACTCCTCAATTTCCCTCTTGATGCTTGAATCCATGTTGATAGTGCCTAGCGATACTTGTTCATGTTTCTTCAACCAGGTAGTTCCAACAACTTCATGTATAGGTGTGGGCTCAATAATTTCAACAAAAGAGGGTGGAACTTTATTTTCTTGTATTATTGAAATTTTACTTCCACTATTAATACAGAAATCACTCTTGATATGAATTGATTGCACTTCCTCAACCATATGTTGCTTAAACAATCTAATGAGGCATCATGTGTACCTCCAATAGGTTGTGTCATGTTATATACTTGAGGCTCAAGATTGAGAAATTGAATATCCATGTAACAACAACTATCATATATAGCTCTTCCATTTAAGGAAAATGTAGAAATTGCATTAGCTCTTGTTGAAAAACGGACTTGAGCTTTAACCTCCAAAATTGAAGATGAGCTTATTTTGATCTCTTCAAGTGGGCCAAATGAAGAGAATACTTGGTAAAGGATATTCTCATTTACAGAATAGAAAACACAAGTAACCCTTACCGCAAGTGTAGCTTCACTAGATGCCAATCTTCTTTGACAAATTTCTTGCAAAAGATCCATAATCTTGCCTTGTCCTTGCTTAATTGAAGTGAGATCTGATTTAATTGCTTGGAACGTCTCATCCATGGAACGATGTAAATGAGCCTCAGTATTGTCCAATCGAGCCTCAATCCGACACAAATCTGTAATACTTCGTGTGCCATCCACCATGATTGAGTAAGAAAACGCAGCATGAACTTAAAATATGATACCAAATGATGCAACTATTAGGGTTGCATCCAAGAATTTGATGAAAAATAGTGAAGAATTAAAGAGAGAGAGAGAGAATTAGGGTTAGGGTTTAGAGGAAGAGAGAGGAAGGAGAAAGATCTTGTTTGTTATTCCATGCCTAATTTGATATTTGCTACAAGTATTTATACTAATTCACCCAACAACTCTACTAACTCAACTAACTACACTTTTATCTATCACTAATACATGTATCATATTCACCATCAGCAGCTCTACTTGCCGCCAATCTGCTTCCCGCATTCTTCTTCAATTGTGAGTTGTGCCACATCAGTTCAAGATATTTTTTTAGATATTTTCTATTGCTTTCTATAACTAGGGGAGTTAGTTATTTTAGGGTTTTCCATGTTGATGAGAATACCCTTCTCTCTCTCTCTCTCTCTCTCTCTCTCTAGCTTTCTTCTATGTCTTTTCTCCCCCCTTCTCTTGTAAATCTCCATTAAAGGAGCTTATACCTATACCATAGAAACACAAGTACAATAGGGCAGCCCGATTACTACCCCGTAGGCCCAATTATTGGGTTGATTGAGTAGATTGGTATCAATTAGTATAAGAGCACTCTTTCCTCGGCCAATTTCACCACCACCGGAGCATTTTCATCATCCCCATCATTGCCATTCAATCCTTCCAACTACAAGTTCGCATCTACCGTGGTTGATGGGACCTGATCTCAGGTCTCGATGAGAGAAAGGGACTAAGCTCATGACCAGCGTTTTCCAAAGCTTGAACACATCGTGGCCAGAATCAATGAGACTTTGGATGAGTTATCAATCCAGTACACTGGCCTAGCTCAGATTGTCACCCGCCCACCACCACCCCCGACGCCACCCCCTAAGCCAGCACCCCCACCTCCTCAGCATCCACCTCCACATTAGGCGTCCCCGAATTTCAAAACACCATCGTTTGCTAGAGGAAACTACCAAACCCCCACTCGATTTACTAAAATTAATTTTTCGAGGTTTTGTAGTAAGGGTGTAGAGGGGTGGTTACAATGTTGTGAGAGGTATTTTGTGTTAGATGGAACTCCGGAGGAGTTGAAGGTCCTGCTGGCTAGTGTCTCAATGAAGGACGATGCCCAAGAATGGCACAACTTCTTTGAGAAACCTTGGCCCCCTGGCGTCTACATTCCATGGGAGGCTTAGCCCAGCGGATTCTGTCTCGCTTCGCGAAATCCACTAATGATCCCTTAACCAAGTTGATGAGACTTCGGCAGGAGGGTAGTTTAACGCATTCTTAAGTGGATTTGAAGCATTAGTGAACCGTTTTGGATTGAATGAGGACCAAATGATCCACATCCAGTTAGGCGGGTTGAGAGAGGATATTGCATATCAAGTACTTATGTTCAAACCTCGGTCTATACATGACGCCGTTATGCTTGCTAAGCAACAAGAGCGTAACTGCGCCTAGAACCCCACCTCAGGGTCAACTCAGTTTAACACCCGTGGAATTGGATGACCTACGCGCCCGTAATTTGTGTTTTTATTGTCGAGAACATTTTACCCCAAGCCATTAGTGAGCCATGCGCAATCAAGCTCGTGTGTTTTGGCTTGAGGCGGATGAAGAAGATCGGTAATCTGCCAACATCACTCCACCAGACCCTAACCCTGACCCGGTTTTTGATATGCACATTTCAATCCATAGGCTCAAAGGGGTCCCGCATTGTCAGACGATGCGAGTGCAGGGTCGCCATCATCATCGCCCTTTGAGCATCCTTATTGATAGTGGCAGCACCCCTAACTTCTTGGATGCCGAATTCACCAAGATTCTGGGTTACCCCCTCGATACCGCCATCGACCATCGGTCACCGTAGTTGATGGCAAACCCTTAGTTTGCAAAGGTATTTGCCGCAAGTTCTGTTGGCGTCTCTAGGACATTGCCTTCCATTCTGACATGTTACTCATTTCGATATCTGGCTGTGATATGGTACTGGCTATTCAGTGGCTTCGCACTTAGGGAGATGTCCTCCGGAACTTCTCTAAACTCCGCGTGTCTTTTAGCTTACATGGTCAGCGATACACTCTTCTAGGGATCCGCCCTACTCCACTCAAGGCTAGAATGGAGAACACACTTTCTTTGCTTCTCACCTCCTCCACTTTGTTCTATGCTATTTCAGTGGCCCCGCCAACTAAACCCGCCTTATGTTTCTCGGTTCATATTGATCCGCCTATGCCGAAGCTCCGCCGGAACTTCGTGCCCTACTTACTGAGCTTGCTGACATCTTTGTCCCTTGACCTGGAATTCCCCCGTCACGCCAATCATTTGATCATCACATTCCACTTAAGGAAGGCACTAACCCAGTCAACATTTGCCCATATCGGTATCCCCTTTTTTAGAAGGATATCATTGATTCTATGATCAAGGAATTGTTGCTCGCCGGGGTCATTCAGAACAGCAACTCTTCGTACGCATCTCCCGTCATCCTTGTCAAGAAGAAGGTCGGGTCTTGGCGCTTATGCGTTGATTACAGGGTGCTTAACAAAATGACCGTTAAAGGCAAGTTCCCGATACCCATCATTGAGGAACTCTTGGATGAGCTTGGCGGTGTTGCTTTCTTCTCCAAGATAGACCTCAAATCTGGTTACTGGCAAATTCGAATGTCTACTAAGGGTATTCCCAAAACTGCTTTTCGGACCAAATTCGGTCATTATGAATTCATCGTGTTGCCCTTTGGTTATCAAATGCCCCATCAACTTTTTAGAGCCTCATGAACGATTTGTTTCGACCTATTCTACGACAGTTCGTCCTCGTCTTTTCTGATGATATACGGATTTATAGCCACACTTGGGCCACCCACTTGGATCACATTCGTTTGGTCCTTAGCTTCTTACACCACAACCATCTCACTGCCAATCGCGCCAAGTGTACGTTTGGCACATCTCGCATTGATTATTTAAGGCACTTCTTTTCTAATGAAGGTGTCTAAGTTGATCCCAAAAAGTTGGAAGCTGTCACCAATTGGCCTCATCCTCAATCTTTAAAATAGCTCTGCAGGTTTTTGGGTCTTTCAGGGTACTACTGCCATTTTAATGCTCCTCATGGTGCCATGGCCAAGCCCTTGACTGGCCTACTGAAGAGAGATAACTTCTTGTGGAATTCAGAAGCTGAAGTCCCCTTTGGACGTTTGAAGCGTGCCCTTACTTTAGCTCCAGTACTCGCCCTTCCCAATTACTCTCAGCCCTTTATCATTGAAACGGATGCCTTCGAAATTGGGATTGGCGCTGTCCTTATGCAAGGCGGACGGCCAATCGCTTATATCATCCGGACTCTTGCACCACACCATCAGGGCCTATCAGTTTATGAAAGCGAATTACTTGTTGTTGTCTTCGCTGTCGAGAAGTGGGAACAATATGTGACGGGATGGCACTTTATCATTCGCACCGATCAGCAGAGCCTCAAATTCTTGCTGGAACAATACTTATCTACTTCATTGTAGCGTTTATGGCTTTTTTGCTTGATGGATTGGATTATGATATCATATATAAGAAAGGTTTTGAAAACCGAGCCGCCGATACCCTCCCTCGCCTTTCCGGGTTCGAGGTCCTTTGCATGGCTCTCTCTTCTATTTCTTCTAACTTTTTCAACTGATTGAAGGTGCCTTGGTCTTCTGACCATGTATTGGTGGGTATCATCACCGATAAGCTAATAGAACCTCTCTCTTTCTCACCCTCGTTATTCTTGGCACCGAGGTCAGTTATGCTACAATGGTTGCCAAGTTGTTGGCGAAGACACTCGCTTTTGCTAAGATACCCTTCTCTAGCTTCATGACTCCGCCCAGGGTGGGCATTCCGGCATTGATGCCACTTACTGGTCACATCCACCTGTTGTTCTACTTGAAGGGCCTCTGCCAAAAAATCCAATCTTACCTCCGCTAATGCCCTGTCTGCCAACGCCACAAATATGATATACTCACCCCTGCTGGACTTCGCCAACCTCTTCTCATTCGGACTTCGGTATGGAGTAGTACTTCCTTGGATTTCATCGAAGGCCTTACCCCTTCGGAGGGTCGATCTGTTATCTTGGTTGTGGTGGACCATTTAAAAAAGTACACACATTTCCTCTCCCTCACTCACTCATACAATGCCGTTGGTGTTGCTAAGCTCTTCTTGGATCACACATACTGTCTCCATGGTCTGCCAAAAACAATCATCGATCCTATTCTTACGAGCCTCTTTTGGAGTGAACTTTTTTCTCAGTTGGGCACTCACCTCAACCTCTCATCGTCATACCGTCCGCAGTCCGATGGCCAAACATAGGTCCTCAACCACTTTTTGGAAACATACTTACGCTGCATGATCATTGAATAGCCCAGTGGACTTAGCGGCTTCCTTTAGCAGAATGGTGGTACAATACTTCATCCCAATCCTCTGCACAGTCCTCTCCCTTTGAGCTCTTTTATGGCCAACCACCACCTATTCATCTCCCTTACTTAGCTGGTGACTCCCCCGTTGATGCAGTGGACTGCACTCTTTTTGCTCGCGAAGATACTATAGCATGCCTTCGGCACCATTTGTTCCATGCTCAAAACTGCATGAAACAACAAGCTGACCATGATCGCGTTGATCGCGAATATCAAATTGGTGAATACGTCTAGCTCAAGCTCCAATCCTAACGCCAACAGAGTGTTGAGACCCACCGCTTCCATAAGCTTGCACCACGGTTCTATGGTCCGTTTCGGATCATTGATAAAGTTGGCGCTGTGGCTTACCGCCTTGATTTGCCTGCAGATGCTTCTATCCACCATACAATACATGTTTCTCTCCAAAAGAAGTGCTTTTCGGTTCTCACCTCTAACACCTCCTTACCAGAGGTTTGGCCTCCGGTTGCTGCCCCAGCCTAACCGCTCGCCATCCTTGACCGCAGGCTTGTCAAACGCCATCGCTTAGCTGCCACTCAAGTCTTGGTATAATGGGTGGGCCAATCAACAGAAGACGCCAATTGGGAGTTCTTTCATGACTTCCAACTTCGTTTCCCATCTTTCGATCCTTGAGGATGAGGATCTTCTCAAGGGGCGGAATTGATACTAACATAAGCTAAGTCCCTCCTTGGCGCCACTGCCACCCTTGGTGCCATGAGCTATTCGCCATCAGCAGCTCTGCTTGCTGTCAATGTGCTTCCCGCGTTCTTCTTCAATTGTGAGTTGTGCCACATCAACACAAGATGTTTTATTAGATATTTTCTATTGCTTTCACTATAAGAAAGCTGGCTTTTAATGACCAAATTTAAAGACTGGAATTTTTTTTTTGTCGTTAAAAGTGTGTGTGTAGTGCCTAGTTGCGACGGGATTAAAGCACTGTCGTTAGAAGGTGGTACATGTTGGGCTTATAACGACGGGCACTAAATCAGGTCGTTAATTCTACTCACAAACTATCGTTAATATATAGGCTCAAATAAATGGTAAAAGTTTGGTCAAAAAAGTTAAAAATTCGTTAATCTTTACAAATTAGGTGCTTTTTTTAAAATTTATTATCGCTAGTTTTTTTATTCTCTTACATTTTCTAATTGACAATTTACCCATTCATACCGTAATTCAAGTTCGAGAATTAAATAATAATCCGAGTAATGCTTAATTAGATATTTTACTCTTTTAGTATATTTCGATTATACATGATAATTTTTTATTGTATGTACTAAAATATAATTTTTTAATTAATTAATAAATATAATAATAAAATAATTTAACAAAAAATTCATCAAATTTATTTTAGATAAAATTATTTTCTCTCCCTCTTTCCCTCCATTTCCCAAATACACTAATCCTAATTTAAAATTTTGTGTTCAAAAAAAAAAAATAAATAAATAAAACTACCTTGCTGCGCCCCCCTTCCCCTACCCTTGTCGTCTCCCTCCCTTGCCCCCCAAGTCCATCGTCGAAAACCCTAACCCCATCTCCACGCTGCTCCTCTCTCTCTCTGCTCGCGCACAATTAGCTGCTCAACGACCCCCGTCCTCGCTCAACGACCTGATTTGAGGTTTTTTCAAGGTAAATCAACTAAATCGAACATTGATATGTTTGACATTGCTTTTTGAGTGCCTGATTGCTTATATGTTAGGGTTTATTAGTTTAAAAGACACATTACTTTTGACAATGTGTTAGTGTTGATATTGTGTGATTATGGTTGTTGATGTTGCTATTGACATTAGGATTTTGTCAATTTAGTTCTCTATTGTTTGAGTAGGGTTTTGTAATGCTAGAATTTTGTCATTTTAGTTCTATGTTGTTTTAGTTCGAAGTTTATAGTTAACCCTAAAATCATTATTGATGACATTATCGATTTTAGAGTGGGGTTTATAGTAATGGAACTGTTAGGAACAGCGTCCTGAAATCCAGATTTATTCTAGATATATTATTTTAATTAATAAATAAAATTGAAGTTCCACTCGTTTCCTAGTTAAATTCGTGTATGTGAGCATTTATACTGTATGTGATTTTCTTTCGAGAGGCATCCATGAGATGGGTGTAGTCCTCATACCACAATTTACAAGTTTGTTCTAAGTGGTTTATGAGACTAAGCCATAGATAGACTTGGAACAAATGATATGGATTGTTGTTTGAATGACTCGTAGTTAAAGACAAGTCTGGACCACTTGTATGTTAAGACTATAACAAGACACTTTAGATGGCTTGTCCTGGTCATGTGGATGGAGATCCAAAAGTGTTAAGTTAGTGTGTCTGACACACTGAGTTAGACCACGTGGGTTACTTATTTCTAGACTACGATCGGAGATGAGTGATTCGTATTGTACTGTTTGAACGACAACCCTAAATCCTGAGGGTATTCTGGACTTGTGTATGGAATGTTAGTTACTTTGGTGTACTATAAGTAAGGTCTAAAATGAATGACTAAAATCCCACAAACACTGGGTAGCGGCGTGAAGTGCGACAAGGATCAGGGTATTCAATAGGGAATCTACAATCTTTTATAAGATACAGATGTCCCCTTAGTTGATTCGCAAATATTTGAATAGTTCGGAAACTTTGGCCAAAGTATTCCAAGTGTTTGACATTTGGAATTTATACTGTGAATATGTTCAAGTATAAATGAATTATTCAGCGAAGGGCGAGTCGGTAACTAATGGAGAAGCTGTGAGAAGGATAATGGTAGTAGTTATGTTTATCCTTTGTCATTGACATCTAGTGGAGGGGTTGTTGTCGTCATAGGGAGATATCGAAAAAATAATTTAAGTCTGGAGTGCAGTGAGATATATTTAGTGGAATTAAGTCTCATTAAATGGTAATTAAATTAATATAATGAGATAATTTAATTTAACCCTTTTGGAGCTAGATTTAAATTGTCCCCGGGGTCCCTATGCAAGCCTCTATATTTTATTACCATTGGAAAAATATTAAGGAATTCATGAGATGAATTATTTAACCATACTATGGGTAAATTAATTTTTCCAAACATTATTCATGAGATAAATAAATTTTAAAAATTATTAAATAAAAATTTTTTTTTGAAAATTAAAATTCATAAGATGAATTTTTACATGTGAGAAACAAAGCCAAAAAAAAAAAAAATTCTCAAAATAGGGCTGAATCCGCGTGCGACACGTATCCCCTGCTGGGTAGGCTGATGGCAATCCGCGTGTGCTGGGACAGGCCAATCACGGCCTGACATGTGTCGTCCTTTATTTAAAATAAGAGGCGGTGCACTGTTTGCTTAAACGACGCGTTTTACTTGTTTTAAATTCAAAACGGTGCGTTTTGATGTTAACAGTGCAATCGTTTTTCGATTTTAGTTATATTTTCTCGCTCCGGAATATTTCTATAAATAGAGGGGCTTATTCTGGGGCTTTGCCAATTAAGTTTATCAGAATAAAATTTATCTTGAGGGTTTGTGAAATTATTTTGGAGATCCAGTTTAATATTTTTCGGAGTCCACCCTCCGGGCAGTTTGAGGTAATTGCATGGAGGTCTCGAGGTCTCGATTTTCAAGAACATTATTATCTTTCTGGTTTTCTTTTTATTGGAGCAATTCCAGGTATGTTTTTTCTTTCCTTCTTCTTTTAGTTTCCCTCTTCTATTTATTTACAGTATTTGTTATTATACCTATTTAAGTTTATATATTGTTATGAATGTATTAGAGTAAAAGGCCTGTAGATCTAAATTAAGAATTTAGATCTGATAATTTAAATTATGAATTTAAGTCAGTAGATTTAAAATTAAGAAGTTTAAATCAACCCTAGGTTTAAAGTTATGAATTCTAAACCTGTTCCGCTACATAATCTTTAGGAAGAATTTTTGAAATTCATCCCAACAACCGGTATTAGGGCAAACGGTTTATAGAGATAAACCTATTCCCGGGAACTCTCGCACTTGAGGTGTCACGAAGCGTGACTCTCCGACCGGGGGCTTAGGTAAAGAGAATAGTCTCCTACTCTAAGTGCTGTAATAAGTGCCTATTGTTGTGACCACAGTTGAGAACTGTGAACCCAATAGTTGGCATCATAGTTCATTTTCCAACAAAATTTATATGCTTTTCCCAACAATTGGTATTAGAGCCAGCCTCTGATTACATTCATAATATACATAACTAGGTATAATAAAATCGAAATAAATAGATTTGCGATTTACTAAAATAGTGCTATTATTAAAAAGGAAAGTAAGTTTAATTTGATGTATCGATTTAAATAGTTTAAATTGATAATGAATTGGAAATTAATTCAGACTACTGTTTGTATTTGTGATTTAAATTGTTTGAATCATTAAAGTAATTAATTGTTAATTAGATTATTTTAAAGTTTCGATTTAAATTGTTTAAATCGGTTGAAAGAGTTAATGGTTAACTAGATAGTTTATGGGGATGATTTAAATTGTTTGAATCGTTAATGAATTAATCGTTAATTTGGAACAACCCATAAATTTGCGATTGTGTTGTTTGTATAATGAGATTGTACGTTCTTAATCATAATTTACGAAATCGGATAAATTTGATTTGATAGGATTAGATTCAAATATTTTATAAATTTGGATAAAGTTGATCTAATAAGATTAGATTTAATTATCTTATACAAAATCGGATAAAATTGATTTAATGAGATTAAATTCAATTTATTTTAAAATTAAATATTTTAATTTTAAAATTTAAAATATATATATATATATATATATATATATGACTAGTTTTGTCAGCGTCAGGCTGACTCTGACATCAGCACCAGTAATTAAAAAAAAAAAATTTTTTGGGACATAAGGAGGTCAATACTGATTTACATAATGATTAAGTTAATTATTTTATTAATTAATTTCTTTTTAGAATGAGATTAAATTATGAGATAATTTAAGTTGTAAATCAGTGTATTTTAAATAAAAGTTATTTGAAATTATTTTAGAATAAGATTCTAAAATGGACTATAAGATAGTCTAAATTAACTTTATTTTTAAAATAAAAGTTAAATTTTGTTAATTAAATTTTAGAATAAGATTCTAAACTTGACTATTAGTTAGTCTAAGCTTGTTTAACTTTAGAATGAGATTCTAAAATTGATTATGGGATAGTCTAAGCACAAATCGCTACTGGTTTTAAATAAAATTATTTTAATTTTGAAATTAGATTTTGAAAAGTAGATTATGTGATAATCTAAATTAAATAATGGTATTATTTTAATTAAAATTAATTAATTAATTTTATTGGTTGGTTTTAGAATGAGATTTCTAATGTGAGATTATTAGATAATCCATGCTTAGAAACGAGAGTGTTTTTGAATAAATTAATTAATTAATTTTTGTTAATCTTAGAATGAGATTCTAAAGGGGATTATGAGATAATCCAGGTTGTAAATGCAAGTTAATTAAAAACCACTAGTTATAAAAAATCAAGTGGGAGCGAGTTTTCAATTGTTGTAACCTCACGGCCTTCATTACTGGTCTAGCAGTATAGTTAATCGCTTGACCTCCCTGCGGAGGATGTCGGTTTGCCGATTACAGGGTTAGACTTCTTTAGGATAAACCAAAGTGTAAAGAACCGATGCGACCACGCTGCCGTGGAGTATTTCGTGTATTTGTATGGAGGTTTAGGTAATGGTTTACACTTGACTAGCGTGATGCATTAGCCTCCCCGAGGAGCTCTGTTGTGTCATGTTAGAGGCTAAGGTAAAGTGGTGAGTTAATCATGTTTAGTAAGAGTTACAAGAAAAAGAGGTTAATTGAGAATAGTTCTCACCTGAACTAGCTTCGTGCGACCCCGTTGCCGGGGAGTAAGGAGTGGTGTGTTTGGGTCATCATTGTATGCATGATAGTACAGTTTGGTGAATATCTGACTTATTGTGTATGCTAAATTTAAAGAATATATATATTGCTGCATTATACATGACTCATATAAGGAAGTTACACCATTATTTGCATTTACAGTAATATTTTAGATGGATACGGCTGGGAATTTCACTTGATTGCGAATATATAATGTACTCACTGAACCAAATTACTTTGCGTTGAAAAACAAGTTAGACTTGATTATTAATCATAAGGGACCTACTAGAAAGAAAGGAAAGGGCAATGTTGTTATTGCAGCAACCAAGTCCATAAGGAAGTCAACAAAAGAAAAGTGTTTCTTTTGCAAGAAAACTAGGCCACTGGAGGAGAAACTACACTAAGTATATAGGTACTCTTCCTACAAAGACTGCTAAGCCATCTGGTGAAGGTATGTTGATATCTCACATGGTTGAGTCATGCGCAGTTGAGAGTCCACCAGTTTCCTAGTGGGTGGACTCAGGTTCAACTAACCATATCTGTAATATGTTACAGGAGCTCAAGCTAGCCTAAAGGCTACATGACAGGTGTTGTACCTGATGGTCAGGGACAGTACAATAATAGTGGTCTTAAGTGTCGGAGATGTTAGCTTTAGACTTTAGTGATAAAGTTTTGTTTTAAAGGATTGATTATTTAAACCTTCTCTATACAAGAATTTGATTTCTATGTCTTATTTTTGGGTAATTGTTGTTCAATTGATTTTGATAATAAAAATTTTAATATGAAAAATAAATTGTTTATTTACACATGTACTTGAATAAATTGTTTATTCATGTTATTTCTTTATCAAAACTATGGTAATTGTTTAAGTGAATTTAACGTAAGTTCACTCGTTTAATCTTCTAAAAGAAAACACCCTGAATGTGATATTGCCTACACATGGCACCAACATTTAGGTCACACTAATTCGAACAGGATCCAAAGACTGGTAAAAGATGGACCGATAGAGTTTTGGACTTGAAGTCATTGCCAGTTTGCGAATTCTGCATAGAATGAAAGGTGACCAATTCTGTCTTTAAGAGTAAAGGCAACAGAAATGGTGGCTTACTTGAGCTGGTTCACAGAGGTGTATGTGGACGGATACATGTTTAGGTAAGAAGTGGGCATGAGTATTTGTTCACACTTAGTGATGATTACTCAGGCATGTATATGTTTACCTAATTAGACATTAGTCGGACTCTTTTGAAAAGTTCAAAGAGTACAAAGCTGAATTTTGAAAAGCAATAAGGTAAACAGGTTAAATCACTACGATTAGATCGAGGTGGTGAAAATTTTTCGGGTGAGTTTTTGGATTTCCAAACTGCAAAATGAGATGAGATCTCAACTTTTTGCTCTGGTTACACCGCAGCAGAATGGTGTTACAAATAAAAGGAACAAGGATGATTTTTTCCATAGTTTTTGACTTAAAAGTTCTTTTCTAAATACAATGCAAAATACTTAGAGAAGGATTTTCCAAGTAAGCTATAAAAACGAAAACAAAATAGTATTAAAGGAAAATGACAATAATTCTGAATAGCTACATACAACTTAAGTTATAGTGGGAGCATTAGATGCGTCTACTAATAGGAACAAGAATGTTCCAGGTACACGAAAGCTTAGGTGTAGTGGGAGGATTGTCAGGACACTTGACAGGTTCATAGCGGGGGCCTTAGTGGTTGACCGTGGTATTGAATTTAATTCTTTTAGCAACAATAAAGCAATAAAGTGTTCTAGTTTTGTGCAATCGATTGCACAAATCATGCGTGTACAACCGACATTAAGAGAAAGTAGTGACTTTCTCAGTATTGTATGTCAACTTTATACTACTCATTGAGAATGATGTAGGGGTGTAGTTAGCTATAAAGACTTGGTTGTCATGATAGCTCAATATGAAAAAAAATAGGAGAAGCCAGCTCTACTCTTAGGATTAAGCTTCTGCGAGGTCGTAAGAGTAGGATGTTGGGTCTTTCTTTAGCCACTTTTATTGACAAGGTGTTGTCAAGGTATAGCCTGGAGTCCCTTTCCTTTTTGAGCAGTGTTCTAGGACACCTCGATAGGATCAATTGAGGAATATTCCATATGCTTTGGCACTGGGAGCCTCAGGTATGCCATGTTGTGCACGAAACTTGATGTCTGCCATGCTATGGGATAGTATGCAGGTGTTAGTCTAATTTGGGTGCAATGGACTAAGTGGCAGTAAAATATTTTCTCTAGTTCTTGAGGAGAACTAGGGATCCTATGTTGATCTTTCAAGGTGATGAGCTAGATCCAGTTGGTTATACTGATTTAAGACTTCCAGTCAGATTAATATGATAGACGTTCGACGTCTAAGTATGTCTTTACTCTTGGAGTGGGAGCCATTAGTGAGGGGAATGTCAAGCAGTATTGTATTGCTGATTTCACAATAGAGTAATTGTGCGCACTAAGGGTTAGGCTCAGTAGATTTTTTGGTTTAAACTTAAAAAGGGTGAGTATGGACTTTGTCATAAATTGGATTTAGGACAAGTGGGAGATTGTTAGGAACAGTGTCCTGAAATCCAGATTTATTCTGGATATATTATTTTAATTAATAAATAAAATTAAAGTTCCACTCGTTTCCTAGTCAAATTCGTGTATGTGAGCATTTATACGGCATGTGATTTTCTTTCGAGAGGCATCCATGAGATGGGTGTAGTACTCAGACTACAATTTACAAGTTTGTTCTAAGTGGTTTATGAGACTAAGCCACAGATAGACTTGGAACAAATGATATGGATTGTTGTTTGAAAGACTCGCAGTCGAAGGCAAGTCTGGACCACTTGTATGTTAAGACTATAACGAGACACTTTAGATGGCTTGTCTTGGTCATGTGGATGGAGATCCAAAAGTGTTAAGTTAGTGTGTCTGACACACTGAGGTGGCCCACGTGGGTTACTTATTTCTAGACTACTTTCAGATATTAGTGATTCGCATTGTACTGTTTGAACGACGACCCTCAATCCTGAGGGTACTCTGGACTTGTGTATGGAATGTTAGTTACTTTGGTATACTATAAGTAAGGTCTAAAACGAATGACTGAAATCCCACGTACACTGGGTAGCGGCGTGAAGTGCGACAAGGATCAGGGTATTCAATAGGGAATCTACAATCTTTTATGAGATACAGATATCCCCTTAGTTGATTCGCAAATATTTGAATAGTTCGGAAACTTTGGCCAAAGTATTCCAAGTGTTTGACATTTGGAATTTATACTATGAATATTTTCAAGTATAAATGAATTATTCAGTGAAGGGCGAGTCGGTAACTAATGGAGAAGCAGTGAGAAGAATAATGGTAGTAGTTATGTTTATCCTTTGTCATGGACATCTAGTGGAGGGGTTGCTGCCATCAATACAGTATGTTAGGGAGATATCGAATAAATAATTTAATTCTGGAGTGCAGTGAGATTTATTCAGTGGAATTAAGTCTCATTAAATGGTAATTAAATTAATATCATAAGATGATTTAATTTAACCCATTTGGTGCTAGATTTAAATTGTCCTCAGGGTCCCTACACAAGCTTCTGTATTTTATTACCATTGAAAAAATATTAAGGAATTTATGAGATGAATTATTTATCCATACGATGGGTAAATTAATTTTTCTAAACGTTATTCATGCGATGAATAAATTTTAAAAATTATTAAATAAAATATTTTTTTTTGAAAATTAAAATTCATACGATGAATTTTTACATGTGAGAAACAAAGCAAAAAAAAAAAAAAAAAAAAAAAAGAAAAATCGCAAATTAGGGCTGAATCCGCGTGCTCACGGATCGACCAACCAGCGTGCGACACGTGTCGCTTGCTGGGTAGGCTGATGGCGATCCGCGTGTGCTGGGATGGGCCAATCACGGCCTGACACGTGTCATCCTTTATTTAAAATAAGAGGCGGTGCACTGTTTGCTTAAACGACGCATTTTACCTGTCTTAAATTCAAAACGGTGCGTTTTGATATTAACTGTGCAATCCTTTTTCGATTTTAATTATATTTTCTCGCTCCGGAATATTCCTATAAATAGAGAGGCTTATTCCGGGGCTTTGGCAATTAAGTTTATCAGAGTAAAATTTATCTTGAGGGTTTTGGAAATTATTTCAGAGATCCAGTTTAATATTTTTCGGAGTCCACCCTCCGGGCAGTTTGAGGTAATTGCGTAGAAGGTCTTGAGGTCTCGATTTTCAAGGACATTATTATCTTTCTAGTTTTCATTTTATTAGAGCAATTCCAGGTATGTTTTTTCTTTCCTTCTTCTTTTAGCTTCGCTTTTCTATTTATTTACATTATTTGTTATACCTATTTAAGTTTATGTATTGTTATGAATGTATTAGAGTAAAAGGCCTGTAGATTTAGATCTGACGATTTAAATTATGAATTTAAGTCAGTAGATTTAAAATTAAGAATTTTAAATCAACCCTAGGTTTAAAGTTATGAATTCTAAACCTGTTCCGCTGCGTAATCTTTAGGGGGAATTTTTGAAACTCATCCCAACAACCGGTATTAGGGCAAACGGTTTATAGAGATAAACCTATTCCCGGGAACTCTTGCACGTGAGGTGTCACGAAGCGTGACTCTCTGACCGCGGGCTTAGGTAAAGAGAATAGTCTCCTACTCTAAGTGCTCTAATAGGTGCCTATTGTTGTGACCACAGTTGAGAACTGTGAACCTAATAGTCGGCATCATAGTTTATTTTCAATAAAATTTATATGCTTTTTCCAACAGGAACTTGAACTTATGACCTCTTATATGTATTCTCAAATTTGGGTACAATTTTATCACTAAACCAAGAGTTTAATGGCTTATATTTGAAAGTATTATTTTGACATTGAAAGTTATTAAGAAAATAATCTAGTGTATGTATTTTTCTTTTGTTTGTTCTTTAGTTATGGTTTAGTTTTATATCATGTATATGGTGAGCAATATATGCATTATGTTGTTTGCCGAGTTGATCTTTTCCATCTTCCTAAGTTTCTCCCAGTTGATCTTCTTGTCATCATCTAAATATGTGGTGAAATTGATTATGTCATTTAACTTTTTTTAGGAATTTAAATTTTGATGCATTGATTAGGTACAACATGTTCCTATAATTTGATCCAATGGACAAAAGTTGGATTACAATGCTTGATTCCATTCTTTACTGTATTTACGTATTGTACCTAGACTTCAAATGATTTTTTGGTAGAATAACAAAGCTTTAAAGCAAATTTGTTTTCTTCTTTAGTAGTTCGTGTTGTGTTCGCTGAATTAACAAATTAGTTGGTCGTTCATTTTTATTATAAAATGTCTATTGTTCGTTAGTAATTAACAATTTTAATTTGATTCTTCGCTGTAATGACCCACTATATCCAGAAATTGAATGATTTTTCCTAGATTGACAAAGCTTTAAAGCGAATTTGTCCCTTTTATGTTGGTAGTTCGTGTTATGTTTGCTGAATTAACAAATTAGTTGGTAGTTTGTGTTTGTTATAAGCCCATGTCTGTTGTTCGTTGGCGATTAACAACCCTAATTCTGTTCTTCATTGTATTGACAGATTGTACCCAGATTTTGAATGATTTTATGCTAGATTGTCAAAGATTCGAAGAGAAATCTGTCCCTTTTATAGTGGTAGTTCATGTTATGTTTGTTGAATTAACAAATTAGTTGGTAGTCGTGTTTGTTATAGGATCATGTCTGCCATTCGTTGGCTATTAAAAGCCCTAATTCGTTCTTTTCAATGTAAATGACTAATTCGAATACTAATATGTTTGAAATTGCTATTAGCCTCAAATTATTTTTTAAGATCTTACTGGGAAAGCGCCCTTAGCATGATAATTGTGAAGAATTTAGAATGAATATAACTTTACGATTAGACATCATCGTTCACTATTATAATAGAAGTCATTCCAAAAGGCCACTTCATTTGAAATATGAATATTAGTATTGACAATTGACTTTTGTTCTTGCTTTATATTGATTCTCTCTATTTTTAATGCTGCTATTTACTTCATTCTTTGCTACAGCCTGGTGATACTTTGTTTCTAAATTTGAAAAATTGTTGATGTCATTGAAGAGAATCCCACCTTATCTAACATTGAAGTTGCTGAGAAGGTCTTCAACAAATGTGAAGCTCATGGTCATGTGTTTGGTTATGGGGGAGGAGTAAGGCCTAGGGATTTGGGAGGACCATCTTCTACCAAGGCCGAGCTTCTTGAAAATCTTCGTCAATCCGAGAAGGAAAAGCGAGAACTTCTTAAAGAGAATAAGGAATTTGCTGATTTGGTAGCAAGAGTAAAAGCACTAGAGGATGGAGGTCATAACAACGGGTCAAGTACTCCCTCCCAATCTACTGAGATGGATGACTACATTGATTAAGTATTAATAGGTATGTGGTAATCTTCTTCTTTTTCTTCTCTCTCTTATTTTTCCCTTGGTTTTCGATTATGTATGTTGATATATTCGTAAGAATACATTATTGAGTTCTTTGGAATTGTTCTGGATTTGGACTTTGTGATTGAGTTCTATATGGAGTTTGAGAATGTTGATTTATGCGTCAGATTGTGTACTATGGAGTTTGAGATATGAGAATATTTTTGTATTCATTAATAATACACTGTTTAGTGGGTTTCTACTATTCCAAGCTCGAGGCTTAAGCTCCTGTGTTGGGTGTTTTTATGCTGCTAAAGTCTGGTGTGTTAGGCTTTATGGGCCGTCCGTGGTGTATAGAGCGAGTTTTTGATTTGGCATTTTGAAGTAAGTGTGGGTAGTAGTTTCACATGGTGTCGTTGTTGCTATTCTGTGGCTGATTATGCTGTTCAGAAATTGGATTATGTGCCTTTCTAATTTTCTATGTGATTGTTGTGGTTGACATGTGTTTAATGCTTGAGTGTGATTTGTTGAAATGGAGCTTTGAACCTAGAATTGGCCACTCTTAGGTTAGAGATGTCTAATTGCACAATCTTGGACCAGGTGTGTGGATAGAGCATTGCATGTTTTGAGTTTAACCATGGATTGGATGTTGTTTGTGAGAATTGGTGTTTCTTGCATATGTTTGAGTGACCTAAGTGAAATAGTGATTATTGTAAAGGGGCCTTAGAGAACTTGTGAGTTCTTGTTGAAAATCTGTGTGATTTAGTGTCTTAGTCTCCATGTTGGTGTCTCATGTATTTCCCAAGGCTATGTTGGAAGCAAGTTGAACATATATTGGTACTTGTTGCTTGAAGTGATGATAAATGTTGTTTATGGACTGTTTCAAGTTGAATTTGTTGCTTTATGTTGGTTTTGAGCTGTATTTTGTTGCTCATACTGATTTTACTGCAGTTGGGATTGTATGCTGCTGAATTTTGGGCAATTCTGCTGTCATTTTCTTATGTTTTGCTGAATTTTAGCTATGAGTTGGGAAAACATGATATGTTTGAGTCATATGTGGACTTGTGTTGTCTTGGGAGACTTGTATGCCCTTAGGATCATTATTTCATGCCTTTTTTTTTTATAGTTTTGGGAAAAGGGTAAAGCGTAGGTCTTGTGTGAACCTTGATTGACCGTAGGTTTGGTTCATTATGTTGTATGCTCATATTGGGTTGTTTTGGATGTTGTTAATGATGGAGTTTTGTGATGCAATGTATGAATTGATTTGGCTAACTTGAATTCTAGGTGAATTGCATGTTTAGCTTGGATTTCATGTTGATGTTGTGATAGACTTGATTACCATGAATTATTTGGAATTGTTGATGAGTTTGGACTATGTGATTGTATCCTAGCAGGAGTTTAAGAATGTTTTGAATTTGTGACACTGTGATTGAGTTTTATAATGTGGAGATTGGGTTTGCGATTGTATTGTATTAAAAAGCATACGAATTTCCTTTTTGGTCAATTTTATGCTGATTACTTTAATATAGTTTTTTTTCTGTTTTATTTTTCTTATTGCCTGGTCTGTTATGTGTCTGTACTATTGCTCATATGACAAGAATTTTCTAACATGAGTGTTGTATTTATTTTTTTCAAGTATTGGAAGACTGCACTGGAAATTCTTGTTTTTGTTGGAACTTTTATTTGTGAACTTTTGTCGGATTTATAGTTTTTGCTAAGTTGTTAAGTGACAAATTTAACAATGTACTCTTTTAGTGTTTTTTGTATGTAAATTGGCTTTTATAAGTATTTGAATATTTAAGTTTCAATGACATCTTTATTTTTTGTTAGAATTCGTTGTTACATTGAATAATATGTAATAGTTATTTCTGTATGATTATACTGTACTATTTTATAGCTGTTATAATGAAATTAAATATCGTTATACTACATTTATGTACAGGTGCTATGAACAACCCGATAATTGTTCTTATATGGATTTACAGGTGTTGTAAACAATCAGAAAATTATTTTTATATTACATAAATGTACAGGTATTTATGAACGTCTATATTGCACTATATGAATGTACGAGATTTTTAGCGTGGATAAATTTTTCTGTTAGAATTCTCTTTGATGGGGGAAGCATTTTTAATGAAGGATTTTGATGTCATTAATAGATGGAAGACGTTTTACTGACGATTTATTATTGTTGTTATTTTTTAACGACGGTCTATATTGTCGTTACCATTTCCAATTAGTAGCGTGGAAAATTTTAACGACGGTTTTTGTCGTCGTTAAAACTTTTTCCTATATGACGGTCAATATTTGTAACAACAACAATTATTGTCCTTATTAATCAAGTCTTTAACGACGGTGCCACCTGACATTAAAGACTTTACTTTTAATGACAACATTTGCCGTCGTTATTGATTTCACTTTTAACGACGGACATAATATACCGTCGTAGATACTTTTTAACGACGGCTCATTTTAGCGGTCGTTGATCCCACATAGTATTAATGTCGGAAGCAATAATGACGACAAACGACTGCAAGTTTCCGCCATCGTTAATAGTATTATCGACGGTAAACTAGACTTTTAACGATGATAATCACTGTCATTAATGACTCTTTTTCTTGTAGTGTTTCTATAAATAGGGGAGTTAGTTATTTTAGGGTTTCCCATGTTGATGAGTATACCCTTTTCTCTCTCTCTGGCTTTCTTCTATGTCTTTTCTCCCCCCTTCTCTTTTAAATCTCCATTGAAAGAGCTTATACCTGTACTATAGCTATACATATACAACAGGGCAGCCCGATTATTATCTCGTAGGCCTAATTATTGTGTTGATTTGAGTGTTGATTGAGTAGATTGGTATCACGTGACAAGAGCGGACCTAGCTGATACATATTATGTTGACATTATTTGCACTGAGATTCATTTTTTTTTCCTAGTTTTCCTTACAATTGCAAGAAGAAAATGGTTTTCCTCAAATTCTGGTATAAATTTTTAAACTTTTCATTCAAATATTTTTTCTTCTTATTTTCCTCACATTACATACACGAGAAAAGTACTTTCATTCATAATTTTTTCCTTTTACAAAATTTTTTGCATTTCAAACTATTGGCCCTAAAGCCATTTATATTGTAATTTTGATGATAACAATCTCTTAGTAAGTTATAGTGTTTAAATTGCTCAAATCTTGTTTCTAAATGACTCATAAGAAAGCTAGGAAAATCAAGGTTAATCATGTTGAAACGAAGCTTTCTAAGATGATGAATCAAGAGGAAAAGATATCAAAGTTGAAGAGAATATTCATCCAAATTTAAGAGAACGTGATCCGATTCCAAGCGCCTTAACGTTATTTTTATTGTCTAGGACTTAGGATCGAGATATATCAATTGAGTCCAAGTCTCAATATTGATATGTGATGCTCTAACAAAAGTATTTTTAAAATATTTTTGAAAAATTGATTTTTAAATTTTACTTGAAAAATACTCAAGACAAAATTAAACTAATCTAGCTTGTCAATTAAAGTACTTTTTCAATATTGGTGCTTTAAATAAAGCACGACCAAATCAATTGAAATTTAAATGGGTGATAATTTTATTTGATTTAATCAATAATGATAAAGGCTAGCTAGAAAATTGATTTAATTAATCAATCATGATCAATGCAAACTAGGAAATTAATTCAAAATTTTGAACTAATATGGTAATCAATTAATCAGTTAATCATATGAGTTAATATGGCAAAATAATCCCATCAATAAATCAAAATAATTCAAAAATTTTAGCTAATTTAAAAATGACTCAATTAATCAAATTAATTAGTTAAATTAGTAATCAATCCCATCAGTCAATCAAATTGATTAACTAATTTTTTTTGTGATCTTTTTTTTTTTCAACCTTTTAAACATCCCCTAGGCTCTCATTTTCCTATAAATAGGGCTTGAATACTTTGGTTCAAATTATCCAATACTCTCGAAGCATTCTTTGATAAAAAGTTCTCTTACATACTTGCGCTTTAACGGTTTGTTTTTAAGTTTTGCTTTAAAGCTTTTATTTGAGCATCACTTGTTCTCTTATAGTTGATCATTGAGCTTAATTTGCATATCCTTAGCTTTGGCTAAGCTTGATCAAGTGTCAATTCACTCTTGAAAGAGTAAAGAATTTGAGTGCTTTAATTCTTCCATTGCTTTATTCAAATTTATTCTATTGTAAAGGTTGGATTAAACTACAGTTACAAAAGGATCAGTTGTAAGAGGTTGGGTCTTGAGCCTACGTACAAAAAGACCGGTTGTAAAGGTTGGATTCTGAGCCTGTTTTTAAGAAGGATTATCGAGCTTAGTTAAAGGCTCAAGTGACTAAGAGTAGTGACTTGAGAAGTGGACTAGCTTCCGGTTTGGAAGTGAACCATTATAAAAATCTTTGTACATCCCTTTTATTTTTTGTCTTTATCTTTTTCATTTTGTATTTATTGTTTAGCTTTTCATTAATTTTTTGGTTCATAAATTTTAAATTTTTATTTATAACTAAACAACCTAATTCATCCCCTCTTAGGTTGCTCTTTGGACCTTCAATTGGTATAAGAGCTCGTACTCTAAATTTTTTTTTTTGAGTCTAACAACCTTAGAGTGATCCTATAGCAGCCTTCACTCTGATCTTAGCCGAGGGTCAATCGACCAAAAAGCCTCCTCTTTTTGATGGGGAAAATTTCCCCTATTGGAAGCTTAGTATGAGACTTTACATTACATTTATTGATTTTGATTTATAGCTTATAACAAAAAATGGCGATTATGTACGTTCAAAGAAACAATGTGAGAAAACCATTGAAAAAGAGGAAAATGAGCTTATGCAAGATGATAAAGAAAAACTTGCAAAAAATGCAAAAGCTCATTATCAACTATTGTGTTCTATTGCCCCAAATGCCTTCAATTATGTGTCTGGTTGTCAACCGGCAAAAGATATTTGGGACAAGCTAGAGATCACCTATGATGGTACGGATCAAGTCAAGTCTTCAAAAATAAACATGTTGGTAAGAGCTTACGAACTTTTCAAAATAAAACCGGAGGAATCAATAAAAGAGATGTACACTAGGTTTTCAGGTATTACTAACAAACTCCAAGCTCTTGGAAAAATATATTCAAATGAAGAGCAAGTTAGTAAAATCCTTAGATGTCTTCCCATTTCATAGCAAGGCAAGGTTATCGCCATTCGAGAAGCTCATAACCTCTCAACTTATAAACTTGATAAATTAATTAGAAATCTCATGACTCATGAGATTGACATGGAAGAATTTAAAGAAGAAGAAAAACAAAAGAAAAGTAAAGACATAGCATTTAAATCATCTCTAAGTGAGGAAAGTGACGAAAGTGATGATGAAGATGTTATGTTGGAAAAAATGTTTTACAAATTTCTTGAAAAGAAAAGGTTTAACAAAAACTTTAAAAAGAGTTCAACTTCCTCCAAAGACGAACCAACTTGCTACGAGTGTGGAGAAATCGAACATCTCAAGAGAGATTGTCCCAAGCCAAAAAATAAGAAATTCTTCAACAAGTTCAAAAAGAAGGACAAAAAGGAAGAATGGAAGAAAGCATTTGCGGCTTGGGGAGATAGCGATGACGATTCTAATGAAGAAATTGAAGAGGAAGTAGCTAACTTTTGTCTCATGGCTATTGACCATGATAGCATTGAAGAAGATGAGGTAACTAATCTATCATGTGATGAACTTGTTCATTTTCAAGAATTGTATGAGATATATAAAAAATTGAAAAAAATGACACAATGCTTTTGCAAAGGGTCTTGAAAAGACGGGATTGAAAAAAGATTCAAAACAACATTTATTGCTTGAATTGAAAATGAATCTCTTAAGAAAAAGAACGAGTCTTTAAACAATGATATCATTAAATTAACCAATGAGAAGCAATCCTTGGAAGAAACACTTCATATTTTAAAGGAAAATGAAAAAAGAAAATCCAAGGAATACGAATCACTTTTGAAGGAAAACGAGTCTTTAAAAGAAAGAATGGAAGAACTTTCGAAAATCTCAAGCAGATTTTTCAAAAGACAAAAAATACTTGACAAAATTCTTGCACCTCAAAAACCGGTTTATAACAAAGAAGGAATAAGTTATAATGGAAATGTCCAAAAGAAAATTTTGAATGTTCTTATTGTTAAAGCCTCATCACCTCCAATAAACACTATAAGATGCAACTATTATGGTGACCATGGGCACATCATGTATCAATGTCCTTTCAAAAGGAATATGAGAATACAAAGATAGTTTGGGTCCCAAAAGGATCTCAACCACCTAATGTAAAGGCTGACAACAAAGGACCCAAGAAAATTTGGGCACCTAAAAGTGTTTGAATTGTGGTAGGTGTGTACAAAAATTCAAAGCAAAAACCAAAAGTGGTACTTGGATAGTGATTGCTCAAGGCACATGACCAGAGATAAATCTATCACTTTTCTAATGCCAAGAAAAGGAAAGATCACTTTTGGCAACAACAAGAAAGAAAAAATAATCGGTATCAGTAACGTTGCTTCTAACTCTTCTCCTTGCATTGAGGATACTTGTGGAAGGTTTTAATCACAATTTGCTAAGCGTTAGTCAATTATGTGATAAAGGCCATTGTTTGAACTTTGAATCATCTAGATGCATAGTTAAAAATGCTAAAACAAATGAGATTTTGCTTGTTGGTCTTCGATATGAAAATGTCTATATGATTGATCTTGATTGTGTAGATTCACTGAAGTGTTTTAGTGTCTTAAATGAAAATGATCCTTGGATTTGGCATAGAAGATTTGGACATTCTAGTATGGATTTGATTTCAAAGCTTTTAAAAAATGATCTTGTTAGAGGATTACCAAAGCTAAAATTTGAAAAAGATCATATTGGTGATGCATGTCAATATGGCAAACAAACTAAATCTTCATTCAAACCAAAGAAAGTAGTTTCAACATCAAGGCATCTTGAACTCTTACATATAGACTTATTTGGTCCTACTCGTCATTTGAGCCTTTATGGAAAGCGATATGGACTTGTAATTGTTGATGATTACTCCCATTTTACTTGGGTCCTATTCCTTTCTCATAAGAGTGAAGCATTTGATAAATTTGAAAACTTTTGCAAAAAGGTACAAAATGAAAACGATTTGAAAATTATCTCAGTAAGAAGTGTCATGGAAGAGAATTTGAAAATGATGATTTTGAAAATTATTGTGATTACTTTGGAATTGACCCCAATTTTTCGGGACCAGGAACTCCTCAACAAAATGGAGTGGTTGTAACAAAAAATAGAACACTTGAAGAAATGGCAAGAACCATGATTTGTGAAAGCAACTTGCCTAAATCATTTTGGGCCGAAGACATTAATATTGCTTGCTACATCTTAAATCGAGCTTTAATAAGACCAATTTTGAAGAAAACACCATATGAACTTTATAAAGGTAGAAAACCAAACATTGCATATTTTAAACCATTTGGGTACAAATGCTTCATTCACAATAATGGAAAAACGAATCTTGGTAAATTTGATTCACGAGTTGATGAAGGTTTTTTCATTGGATACTCCCTAACAAGCAAATCATATAGAGTTAATAAAAAGACAAAGGTTGTAAAAGAGTCTATATATGTAGTCTTTGATGAATCTAGTGTCTTGTCCTCTAGAACTCTTTGCGATGATGATGATATAGTAATTAAACCAATAAACATCACACACTCATCTGAGGAGCAAGAAAAAGATACACTTAAAGCTCCAATGGATGAGCCAAAAGTAGATAACCAAAATGTAGAAACCAAAGAGGAAGACTTACCGTGAGATTGGAAATATTTGAAGGATCACCCAATAAGTCAAATCCTTGGTGATCCCTCTCAAGGTGTAAAAACAAGGAATGCATTAACCGAATATTGTCATTTAGCTGCATTCATCTCTCTTGAAGAACCCAAAAACATAAAAGAAGCTCTTAATGATGCAAATTGAATAATGGCAATGGAGGAAGAGCTCAACCAATTCAAGAGAAGTGATTTATGGGAACTTGTGGATAGACCCCAAGATCATCAAGTCATACGTACCAAGTGGGTTTACCGCAACAAGAAGGATGAGGAAGGTAACATGGTTAGAAACAAGGCAAGGATAGTAGCTAAAGGCTATAACCAAGAAGAAGGTATAGACTATGAGGAAACCTTTGCTCCTGTCGCTAGGCTAGAAGCTATTAGACTCTTGTGTGCATTTGCTTCATTTAAAGATTTCAAACTTTTTCAAATGTATGTAAAAAGTGCATTTTTAAATGGTCACATTGAAGAAGAAGTTTATGTTGAACAACCACCCGGATTTGAGGATGACAAATTTCCCAACCATGTCTTCAAACTCAAAAAGGCTCTCTATGTATTGAAACAAGCTCCTAGAGCTTGATATGACAGATTGAGTTCCTTTTTAATGCAAAATGGATTTTCAAAAGAAAAGGTTGACACCACACTTTTTATCAAACATTCTGACATGGCATTCTTATTGCACAAATTTATGTTGACGATATAGTGTTTGGTGCCACTAATCCATCTCTTTGTGAAGAATTTGCAAATCTTATGAGTAGGGAATTCAAAATAAGTATGATGGGAGAACTCAACTAATTCCTTGGATTGCAAATCAAGCAAGGCAATGAAGGAATCTTCATCAACCAAGCCAAGTACATCAAGGAAATACTTAAGAAATTTGGCATGGAAAATTCCAAGGCAATAGCAACACCAATGAGCTCAACTCTGAAGTTAGATTTGGATGAAAAAGGTAAAAAGGTGGACCAAAGCTATATCGAGGTACGGTCAGATCACTTCTTTACCTTACAACTAGTAGGCCTGATATATTGTTCAGTGTCTGTTTATGTGCTAGATTTCAAGCATGTCCTAAGGAATCACATTTGTGTGCCGTGAAAAGAATATTTTTATACCTAGTTGGTACTCCTACCTTAGGCATATTCTACCCTAAATGTGATTTCTTTGATTTAGTTGGATATAGTGATGTGGATTTTGCCGGATACAAAGTGGACAGAAAATCCACTAGTGGTACTTGTCAATTTCTTGGTCACGCTTTGTTGTCATGGTTTAGCAAAATGCAAAATTCCGTTGCTTTATCCACTGCCGAGGCTGAATATATTGCATGTGGAAGTTGTTGTGCTCAAATGTTGTGGTTAATGCATCAATTAAATGACTATGGCATTCATATTGACCATGCTCCATAATGTGTGAAAATACTAGTGCTATATGCTTAACCAAAAACCCGACTCAACATTCAAGGACAAAGCATATTGAGGTTAGACAGCAGTTCATTCGTGATCATGTACTTAAAGGAGATACCATTATTAAATTTGTTCCCACCGATGATCAATTAGCGGACATTTTCACTAAACCTCTAGGTGAAGTGATATTGGAACTACAATTGGCATGTGCAATTTGACTACTTGATTTTGATTGCTTGCATTTAATGTTTAGTTTTAATACTCAACATAAAAGAGCTCCAATGGAACAAGTATTCTTATCCAACTCATAGATGTAGGAAATTGGACCATTATTCTCTATAAACAAAAAATAAATAAATAAAGGGTATTATTATTTAAAAAAATTTCACACAAAAAAAACTCAGCCCCTAAAAACAAATAGTATTTTCAAAATTTGTTATGAAAAAATCGCTAAATTTTTTTTTCTTGAACAATTTTGAACGAATATCCAAAATTTTTTTTGATCGACAACAAATCTCTAAATTTGTTATAAATATTAGAAACGATTTCGAACAAATCTCTAAATTTCAACAAAAAAAAAAAAAAAAGGACTCCCACTCTGGAGATTTATTTTCTTTTTTTTTTTTTTAAATTTGGAGCCACATTTTCAACGTGTACAACTTTTTACTTTACATTTATGCAATTTAAATGTTTACTCCTTTTCCTTGTGACTATACATACTCTTTTTGTCATTTCGTTTATCCCTTCTCTAATGCTTTTTGTTGATGACAAAGGGGGAGAAATATTGATGTTTTGGTTTCATGATTCATGCCTCATTGTGCTAAGCTAAGTATAAGGTGTTGAATATGTTAGGAACAGTGTCCTGAAATTCAGATTTATTTTGGATATCTTTTAGGACAAACCAAAGTTCAAAGAAGCGATGCGACCATGCTGCCATGGTGTATTTTGTGTATTTGTGTGGAGGTTTAGGTAATGGTTTACACTTGACTAGTGTGATGCATTAGCCTCCCCGAGGAGGTCTGTTGTGTCATGTTAGAGACTAAGGTAAAGTGGTGAGTTAATCATGTTTAGTAAGAGTTATAAGAAAAACAGGTTAATTGAGAATAGTTCTCATTTGAGCTAGCTTCGTTCGACCCCGCTGCCGGGGAGTAAAGGGTTGTGTGTTTGGGTCACCATTGTATGCATGATAGTACAGTTTGGTGGATATCTAACTTATTGTGTATACTAAATTGAAATAATATATATCACTGCATTATACACGACTCTTGTTAGACAGTTACACAAATGTTTGCATTTACAGTATGTTTGATATGGATACAGCTGGCAAACTTCACTTGATTTGGAATAAATAATGTACACACGCGACCAAATTACTTTACCTTGAAAAATAAGTTAGACTTGCTCACTACTCACAAGGGACCTACTAGAAAGAAAGGAAAAGGTAAGGTTGCTATTGTAGCAACCAAGTCCATAAGGAAGTTAGCAAAAAGAAAAGTGGTTCTTTTGCAAGAAAACTAGGCCACTGGAAAAGAAACTACACTAAGTACATAGCTACTCTTCCTATAAAGACTGCTAAGCCATCTGGTGAAGGTGTGTTGATATCTCACTTAGTTGAGTCATGCGTAGTTGAGAGTCCACCAGTTTCCTGGTGGGGGGACTCAGGTTCAACAGACCATATCCGTAATATGTTCCAGGAGCTCAGGCTAGGCTAGAGGCTATACGATGGGTGTTGTACCTGATGGTCAGGGATAGTACAATTGTAGTGGTCTTAAGTGTTGGAGACGTTAGCTTAGACTTTAGTGATAGAGTTTTGTTTTAAAAGATTGTTTATTTGTAGCTACTTTGCACAGGAATTTGATTTCTGTATCTTGTTTTATGAACAATTGTTATTCAATTAATTTGATAATGAAAATTTTAATATGAGAAATAAATTGTTTATTTGAACATGTACATGAATAAATTATTTATTCAGGTTATTTCCTTATCAAAACTATGGTAATTGTTTAAATAAATCTAAACAAAGTTCACATGTTCAATGTTCTAAAAGAAAACACCCTGAATGTGATAATGCCTACACGAGGCACCAACGTTAAGGTCACATTAATTCTTACAGGATCCAAAGATTGGTGAAAGATGGACTGATAAAGGTTATGGACTTGAGGTTATTACTAGTTTGCGAATTCTGCATATAATGAAAGATGATCAATTCTGTCTTTAAGAGTAAAGGCAACAAGGTTGGTGCCTTGCTTGAGCTGTTTCACATAGATGTTTGTGGACTAATACATGTTCAGGTAAAAGGTGGGTATGAGTGCTTATTCACATTTAGTGATGATTACTCAAGATATGTATATGTTTATCTAATTAGACATTAGTCAGACTCTTTTGAAAAGTTCAAAGAGTACAAAGCTGGATTTTAAAAGCCATCAGGTAATCAAGTTAAGTCACTTCGATCAGATGGAGGTGGTGAATATTTTTCGGGTGAGTTTTTGGATTTCCAAACTACAAAATGAGATGAGATCTCAGCTTTCGGCTCTAGTTACACCGCAGTAGAATGGTGTTACAAGGATGGTTTTTCTACAGTTTTTGATTCAAAAGGTCTTTTATAAATACAATACAAAATGCTTAGAGAAGGATTTTACAAGTGAGCTACAAAAAAAAGAAAATAATTATAATAGTATTGTAGGAAAATGACACTAATTCTAAACAGCTAGACACAATTCAAGACATAGTGGATGCATTAGATGCACCTACTGATAGGAATGAGAATGTTCCAGGTACACAAGAGCTTAGATGTGGTGGGAGGATTGTCAGGACACCTGACAGGTTCATAGCGGGAGCCTTAGTGGTTGATCGTGGCGTTGAATATGATCCTTTTAGCCACAATGAAGCAATTAAGTCTTCTAGTTTTGTGAAATCGGTTGCTCAAATCATGCATGTACAAATGACATTAAGAGAAAGTAGTGGCTTTCTTAGTTTTATATGTCAACGATATACTACTCATTGAGAATGATGTAGGGATGTCATTAGCTGTAAAGCCTTGATTGTCACTAGCTCAATATGAAAAACATATGAGAAGCCTGCTCTACTCTTAGGATTAAGCTTCTACGAGGTCGTAAGAGTGGGATGTTGGGTCTTTCGCTAACCACCTATATTGACAAGACGTTGTCAAGGTATAGCATGGAGTCTCTCACTTTTTGAGTAGTGTTCTAGGACACCTCAAGAGGAAGAGCAATTGAGGAATATTCCATATACTTTGGCAGTAGGAGCCTCAGGTATGCCATGTTTTGCACGAGACTACATGTCTGCTTTGCTATGGTATAGTAATCAGGTGTTAGTCTAACCTGGGTCCAATGGACTAGGTGGCAATGAAGCGTTTTGTCTAGTTCTTAAGAAGAACTAGAGATCCTATGCTGATCTTTCAAAGTGACGAGCTTTTTCCAGTTGGCTGTACTGATTTAAGACTTCTAGTCAGATTAAAATGATAGACGTTCGACGTCTAAGCATGTCTTTACTCTTAGAGTGGAAGCCATTAGTGAGAGGAATGTCAAGCAGTGTTGTATTGCTGACTTCACAATAGTGTAATTGGGCTCACGATGGGTTAGGCTCAGTAGATTTTTTGGTTCAGACTTAAAAGGGGTGAGTCTAGACTTTGTAATAAATTGGATTTAGGACAAGTGGGAGATTGTTAGGAACAGCATCCTGAAATCCAGATTTATTTGGATATATTATTTTAATTAATAAATAAAATTGAAGTTCCAACCGTTTCTTAGTTAAATTTGTGTATGTGAGCGTTTATACTGCATGTGATTTTCTTTTAGGAGACATCCATGAGATGGGTGTAGTCCTTAGACTGTAATTTACATGTTTGTTCTAAGTGGTTTATGAGATTAGGCCACAGATAGACTTGGAATAAATGGCATGGATTGCTGTTTGAAAGACTCGTAGTCGAAGACAAGTTTGGACCACTTCTATGTTAAGACTATAACGTGACACTTTAGATGAATGGTATTGGTCATGTGGATAGAGATCCAAAAGTGTTAGGTTAGTGTGTAAGATTGACATATTGAGTTGGACCATGTGGGTTACTTATTTCTAGACTACTATGGGAGATGATTGATTCACGTTGTACTGTTCGAACAACGACTCTAAATCCTGAGGGTATTCTGGACTTGTGCATGAAGCGTTAGTTACTTTGGTGTACTATTAGTAAGGTCTAAACTAATGACTGAAATCCCACATACACTGGGTAGCGGCATGAAGTGTGACATGGATCATGCATTCAATAGGGAATCTACAGTCTTTTATGTGATACAGATGTCCCCTTAGTTGATTCGCAAATATTTCAAATGTTCGGAAACTTTGTCCAAAGTATTCCAAGTGTTTGACATTTGGAATTTATACTGTGAATGTGTTCAAGTATAAATGAATTATTCAGTGAAGGGCGAGTCGGTAACTAATGGAGAAGCTGTGAGAAGGATAATAGTAGTGGTTATATTTATCCTTTGTCATGGACATGTAGTGGAGATGTTGTTGTGATTAATACAGTCTATTAGGGAGATATCGAATAAATAATTTGAGTCTGGAGTGCAGTGAGATTTATTTAGTGGAATTAAGTCTCATAAAATGGTAATTAAATTAATATCATGAGATGGTTTAATTTAACCCATTTTGAGCTAGATTTAAATTGTCCCTGAGGTCTCTGTGCAAGCCTATGTATTTTATTGCCATTGGAATAATATTAAAGAATTCATGAGATGAATTATTTATCCATAAGATGGGTAAGTTAATTTTGCCAAATATTTTTCATGAGATGAATAAAATCAAAAATTATGAAACAAAATAATTTTGGAAAATTAAAATTCATAAGATAAATTTTGACATGAGGGATACAAAGCAAATAAAAAAAAATACAATGAAAAACTGCACAGCTCGCGATCCGCGTGAATCAGATAAGACGAACATGCATGCGTTGGGACGCCCACTTGGGCTATCCGTGTCCCCGCTCTGGGACCAATCATACGTCGCCACATGTCACGCTTAATTTAAAATAACAGGCATGATTTTGGGTCAATGAAACGCAGCGTTTTGAATATTTTTTTAAATAAAACGACGCGTTTTGATTTTAACTGGGCAATCCCACATCGATTAAAAATGGTTTTTTTGCTCCGGTATATTCCTATAAATAGAGGGGCTTATTCCGAGGTTGGGCATTTTAGTTGAAATATTTCTTGAGGGTTTCTGAAATTGTTTTGGAGACCTAATTGAAGAGAAAAATTTCTGTTGAAATTTTTTTTCCTCAGTTTAATATTTTTCAGAGCCCACTCTCCAGACAGTTCGAGGTCATTGCGTAGAATGTCTCGGGGTCTCGATTGTGAAGAATATTATGGTCTTTCTGTTTTTTTTTATTGGAGCAATTCCAGGTATGTTCTTCTTTTTTTATTCTCTTTCGCTTTTCTCTTTATTTATAGTTTTTATTATTTTACCTGTTTAAGTTTATGTATTGTTATGAATGTATTAGAGTAAAAGGCCTGTAGATCTAAATTAAGAATTTAGACCTGTTGATTTAAATTATGAATTTAAGTCAGTAGATTTAAAATTAGGGATTTTAAATCGACCCTAGGTTTAGAGTTATGAATTCTAAACCTGTTCCGCTGTGTAAACTTTAGGGAGAATTTTTGAAATTCATCCCAACAACCGGTAGTAGGGAAAATGGCTTATAGAGATAAACCTATTCCCGAGAACTCTAGCACGTGAGGTGTCAAGAAGCGTGACTCTCCGACTGGGGGCTTAGGTAGAGAGAAGGGTCTCCTACTCTAAGTGCTCTAATAGGTGTCTATTGTTGTGACCATAGTGGAGAACTGTGAACCCAATAGCGGGTATCAGAGTTTATTTTTAAACAAAATTCATATGTCTTTTCCCAACAATTGGTATCAGAGCCAGACTCTGATTACATTCATAATATACATAAATAGGTATAATAAGATCGAAATTAATGGATTTGCGATTTAATAAAATAGAGATTTTATTAAGAAGGAATGTTCGTTCAATTTGATGGTTTGATTTAAATTTTTTAAATCATTAAAGTGGTTAATTGTTAATTAGAATATTTTAATGTGATGATTTGAATTGTTTAAATCGGTTAAAAGATTTAATAGTTAACTAGATTGTTTATAGTAATGATTTAAATTGTTTAAATCTTTAACGAATTAATCGTTAATTCGGAACGACCCATAAATTTGCGATTATGTTGTTCGTATAATGAGATTGTACGTTATCTGTCATGATTTACAAAATCGAACAAAATTTATCTTATGAGATTAGATTTAATTATTTTTGATACTGGACAAAATTGATCTAATGAGATTTGATTCAAATATTTTTGATACTGTATAAAATTGGTTTAATGAGACTAGATTCAATTTATTTTAAAATAAAAAAAATATTTTCAGCAGATGTTGACGTCATGCTAACGTCAACGTGTGACGTCTGCCATTAGTGCTGATGTCAGCAATTAAAAAAAAGTTTTTTATTATTATTTTTATTTTGGGACATGTAGACGTCTGTACTGATCTACGTAATAATTATAAATTAACAATTTAATTAATTAATTTTCTTTTAGAATCAGAATCTAAATTAGATTATATAATAATCTAAGTTGTGAATCAATGTACCTTAAAAGTTATTTTAAATTATTTTAGAAAAAGATTCTAAAATAGACTATATGATAGTCTAAGTTAACTTTATTTTTACAATGAAAGTTAAATTTTATTAATTAAATTTTAGGATAGGATTCTAAACTAGACTATTGGATAGTCTAAGCCTGTTTAATTTTAGAATGAGATTCTAAAAGTAGACTATGGGATAGTATAAGCACAAAATCACTATTGATTTTAAATTAAATTATTTTAAATTTAATTTTGGAATCAGAATTTTAAAAGTAGATTATATGATAATCTAAATTAGATTTTGGTAATGTTTTAATTAAAATTAATTAATTAATTTTATTGATTGAATTTTAGAATGAGATTATAATGTAAGAGTATGAGATAATCTATAATGTAGAACGATAGTATTTTAAATAAATTAATTAATTAGTTTTGGTTAAATTTAGAATGAGATTCTAAAGGGGATTATGAGATAATCCGGGTTGTAATTGTAAGTTAATTAAAAACCACTGGTTATAAAAATCAAGTAGGAGCGAGGTTTTAATTGTTGTAACCTCACGGTTTCTATTACCGGTCTAGCAGTATAGTAGATTGATAGACCTCCCTGCAGAGGATGTCAGTTTGCAGATTACGGGGTTAGACTTCTTTTAGGATAAACCAAAGTTCAAAGAAGCGATGCGACCACGCTGCCATGGAGTATTTCGTGTATTTGTATGGAGGTTTAGGTAATGGTTTACACTTGACTAGCGTGATGCATTAGCCTCCCTGAGGAGATCTGTTGTGTCATGTTAGAGACCAAGGTAAAGTGGTGAGTTAATCATGTTTAGTAAGAGTTACAAGAAAAACAGGTTAATTGAGAATAGTTCTCATTTGAACTAGCTTCGTTCGACCCCGCTGCCAAGGAGTAAAGAGTTGTGTGTTTGGGTCATCATTGTATGCATGATAGTACAGTTTGGTGGATATCTAACTTATTGTGTATACTAAATTGAAATAATATATATCACTGCATTATACACGACTCTTGTTAGACAGTTACACAAATGTTTGCATTTACAGTATGTTTGATATGGATACAGCTGGTGAACTTCACTTGATTTGGAATAAATAATGTACACACGGGACCAAATTACTTTACCTTGAAAAATAAGTTAGACTTACTCACTACTCACAAGGGACCTGCTAGAAAGAAAGGAAAGGGTAAGGTTACTATTGTAGCAACCAAGTCCATAAGGAAGTTAGCCAAAAGAAAAGTGGTTCTTTTGCAAGAAAACTAGGCCACTGGAAAAGAAACTACACCAAGTACATAGCTACTCTTCCTATAAAGACTGCTAAGCCATCTGGTGAAGGTGTGTTGATATCTCACTTAGTTGAGTCATGTGTAATTGAGAGTCCACCAGTTTCCTGGTGGGTGGACTCAGGTTCAACAGACCATATCCGTAATATGTTACAGGAGCTCAGGCTAGGCTAGAGGCTATACGATGGGTGTTGTACCTGATGGTCAGGGATAGTACAATTGTAGTGGTCTTAAGTGTTGGAGACGCTAGCTTAGACTTTAGTGATAGAGTTTTGTTTTAAGAGATTGTTTATTTATAGCTACTCTGCATAGGAATTTGATTTCTGTATCTCGTTTTATGAACAATTGTTATTCAGTTAATTTGATAATGAAAATTTTAATATGAGAAATAAATTGTTTATTTGAACATGTACATGAATAAATTATTTATTCAGGTTATTTTCTTATCAAAACTATGGTAATTGTTTAAATAAATCTAACAAAAGTTCACTTGTTCAATGTTCTCATAGAAAACACCGTGAATGTGATAATTCCTACACAAGGCACCAATGATAAGGTCACATTAATTCTTACAGGATCCAAAGATTGGTGAAAGATGGACTGATAGAGGTTTTAGACTTGAGGTCATTACCTGTTTGTGATTTTCTGCATAGAATGAAAGGTGACCAATTCTGTCTTTAGGAGTAAAGGCAACAAGGTTGGCGGCTTGCTTAAGCTTGTTCACATAGATGTATGTGGACCTATACATGTTCTGGTAAAAGGTGGGTATGAGTACTTATTCACATTTAGTGATAATTACTCAAGATATGTATATGTTTACCTAATTAAACATTAGTCGGACTCTTTTGAAAAGTTTAAAGAGTACAAAGCTGAATTTTAAAAGCCATCAGGTAAACAAGTTAAGTCACTTCGATCATATCGAGGTGGTGACTATTTTTCGGGTGAGTTTTTGGATTTTCAAACTACAAAATGAGATGAGATCTCATCTTTCTGCTCTAGTTACACCGCAGTAGAATGGTGTTACATGTAAAAGGAACAAGGATGGTTTTTTCTACAGTTTTTGATTTAAAAGGTCTTTTATAAATACAATGCAAAATGCTTAGAGAAGGATTTTTCAAGTGAGCCACAAAAAAAAAAAATAATAATAATAGTATTGAAGGAAAATGACACTAATTCTAAACAGCTAGACACAACTCAAGACATAGTGGATGCATTAGATGCACCTACTGATAGGGATGGGAATGTTCCAAGTACATAAGAGCTTAGATGTGGTGGGAGGATTGTCAGGACACCTGACAGGTTCATAGCGGGAGCCTTATGGGTTGACCTTTGCCATAATGAAGCAATTAAGTCTTCTAGTTTTGTGCAATCGGTTGCTTAAATCATGCGTGTACAAATGAAATTAAGAGAAAGTAGTGGCTTTCTTAGTTTTATATGTCAATGATGTACTACTCCTTGAGAATGATGTAGGGATGTCATTAGCTGTAAAGACTTGGTTGTCATGATAGCTCAATATGAAAGACATAGGAGAAGCCAGCTCTATTCTTAGGATTAAGCTTCTACGAGGTTGTAAGAGTGGGATGTTGGGTCTTTCCCTTGCCACTTATATTGACAAGATGTTGTCAAGGTATAGCATGGAGTCTCTCTCTTTTTGAGTTGTGTTTTAGGACACCTCAAGAGGCAAAGCAATTGAGGAATATTCCATATGCTTTGGCAGTGGGAGCCTCAGGTATGCCATGTTTTGCATGAGACTTGATGTCTGCTATGCTATGGTATAGTAATCAGATGTTAGTCTAACCTGGGTCCAATGGACTGGGTGGCAATGAAGTGTTTTGTCTAGTTCTTAAGAAGAACTAAAATTCCTTCGCTGATCTTTCAAAGTGACGAGCTGGCTCCAGTTGGCTGTACTGATTTAAGACTGCTTGTCAAATTAAAATGACGTCTAAGCATGTCTTTACTCTTGCAGTGGGAGCCATTAGTGAGAGTTATGTCAAGCAGTATTGTATTGCTGACTTCACAATAGAGTAATTATACTCACTAAAAGTTAAGCTTAGTGGATTTTTCGGTTCAAACTTAAAATGGGTGAGTCTAGACTTTGTCATAAATTGGATTTAGGACAAGTGGGAGATTGTTAGGAACAGTGTCCTGAAATCCCAATTTATTCTGGATATATTATTTTAATTAATAATTAAATTTGAAGTTCCAGTCGTTTCCTAGTTAAATTTGCGTATGTGAGCATTTATACTGCATGTGATTTTCTTTTAGGAGACATCCATGGGATGGGTGTAGTCCTCAGACTGCAAATTACATGTTTGTTCTAAGTGGTTTATGAGATTAAGCCACAGATAGGCTTGGAACAAATGGTATGGATTGTTGTTTGAAAGAATCGTAGTCGAAGACAAGTTTAGACCACTTATATGTTAAGACTATAACGTGACACTTTAGATGACTTGTCTTGGTCATGTGGATAGAGATCCAAAAGTGTTAGGTTAGTGCGTAAGACTGACACATTGAGTTTGACCATGTGGGTTACTTATTTCTAGACTACTATCGGAGATGAGTGATTCACGTTGTACTGTTTGACCGACCACACTAAATCCTGAGGGTATTCTAGACTTGTGCGTGGAGCGTTAGTTACTTTGGTGTACTATAAGTAAGGTCTAAACGAATGACTGAAATCCCACGTACACTGGGTAGCGGCGTGAAGTGTGACAAGGATCAGGTATTCAATAGAGAATCTACCGTCTCTTATGAGATACAGATGTCCCCTTAGTTGATTCGTAAATATTTGAATAGTTCGGAAACTTTGTCCAAAGTATTCCAAGTGTTTGACATTTGGAATTTATACTGTGAATGTGTTTAAGTATAAATGAATTATTCAGTGTAGGGCAAGTCCGTAACTAATGGAGAAGCCGTGAGAAGGATAATGGTAGTGGTTATATTTATTCTTTGTCATGGACATCTAGTGGAGGGGTTGTTGTCATCAATAGAGTCTATTAGGGAGATATCGAATAAATAATTTAAGTCTGGAGTGCAGTCAGATTTATTTAGTGGAATTAAGTCTCATTAAATGGTAATTAAATTAATCTCATGAGATGGTTTAATTTAACCCATTTGGAGCTAGATTTAAATTGTCCCAGAGGTCCCTACGCAAGCCTCTGTATTCTATTGCCATTGAAAAAATATTAAAGAATTCATGGGATGAATTATTTATCCATAAGATGGGTAAGTTAATTTTGCCAAACATTATTCATGAGATGAATAAAATCAAAAATTAAAAATAAAATAATTTTGGAATATTAAAATTCATAAGATGAATTTTTACATGTGGGAAACAAAGCAAATAAAAAAAAATACTAAGAAAAACTGCACAGCTCGCGATTTGCGTGAATCGGACAAGACGAACCAGCGCGCGACTTTGCGCGCTGGGACGCCCACTTGGGCTATCCTTGTCCCCGCTCGAGGACCAATCATACGTTGCCACATGTCAAGCTTAATTTAAAATAACAGGCGCGATTTTGGGTCAATAAAACGCAGCGTTTTGAATCGTTTTTTTAAATTAAATGACGCGTTTTGATTTTAACTGGGCAATCCCACATCGATTAAAATTGGTTTTTTCGCTCCGGTATATTCCTATAAATTGAGGGACTTATTCCGAGGTTTGGCATTCGAGTTTGAAAAATTTCTTTAGGGTTTCTGAAATTGTTTTGAAGACCAAATTGGAGAGAAAATTTTCCGTTGAAAATTTTCTTTCTTCAGTTTAATATTTTTCGGAGCCCACCCTCCGGGTAGTTCGAGGTCATTGCGTAGAAGGTCTCGGGGTCTCGATTGTGAAGAAAATTATGGTCTGTCTCTTTTCTTTTATTGTAGCAATTCAAGGTATGTTCTTCTTTCTTTATTCTTTTTCGCTTTTCTATTTATTTATGGTATTTGTTATTATACCTGTTTAAGTTTATGTATTGTTATGAATATTTTAGAGTAAAAGGTCTGTAAATCTAAATTAAGAATTTAGACCTGTTGATTTAAATTATGAATTTGAGTCAGTAGATTTAAATTAGGAATTTTAAATCGACCCTAAGTTTAGAGTTATGAATTCTAAACATGTTCGGCCTCGTAAACTTTAGGGAGAATTTTTGAAATTCAACCCAACAACCGGTATTAGGGCAAAGGGTTTATAGAGATAAACCTATTCCAGGGAACTCTTGCACGTGAGGTGTCACGAAGTGTGACTCTCCGACCGGGGGCTTAGGTAGATTGAAGGGTCTCCTACTCTAAGTGCTCTAATAGGTGCCTATTGTTGTGACCATAGTTGAGAACTGTGAACCCAATAGTCGGCATCAGAGTTTATATTTAAAGAAAATTCATATGTCTTTTCCAAATAGGATATATAATGTTAGAAATGACAACGATGTAACTTTTTGAATGTGTAAATTCTGTAATGCATTAACTCAGGGGGAGCGTTTATAGTTTCTATAATGCATCTCTAAAATACATCTTCATGTGTAAGTTTTTGTGGTGATTTCTATACCTTAACTTTCATATTTTTAAGATAAAACACCAAATATTTGTCATCATCATATAGGGGGAGATTGTTGGCTTTAAAGCCATTAAATTGTAATTTGGATGAAAAGAACCATTTAGTGAGCTATAGTGTTTAAATTGCTCTAATCTTGTTTCTTAGTGACTCATAAGTAAGCTAGGAAAATCAAGGTTAATTATGTTGATACGAAGCTTTCTAAGATGATGAATCAAGAGGAAAAGATATCAAAGTTGAAGAGAAGATTTATCTAAATTGAAGAGATCGTGATCTAAGTCCAAGTGCCTTAACGTTATATTTATAGTCTAGGACTTAGGATCGGGATATATCAATTGAGTCCAAGTCTCAATATTGATATATGATGCTCTAAAAAAAATATTTTAAAAATATTTTTGAAAATTGATTTTTAAATTTTATTTGAAAAATACCCAAGTCAAAATTAAACTAATCTAGCTTGTCAATTAAAATATTTTTTCAATATTGTTGTTTTAAATAAAGTACAACCAAATCAATTAAAATTTAAATGGGTGATAATTTACCTTGATTTAACCAATTGTGACCAAGGCTAGCTAGGAAATTGATTTAATTAATCAATCATGATCAAGGCAAATTAGGAATTAATTCAATCAATCAATCATGATCAATGCAAACTAGGAAATTAATTTGAACTAGTATGGCAATCAATTAATCATCTTAGCTAATATGGAAAAATATTCCCATCAATCAATCAAATTAATTCAAAAATTTTAGCTAATTTAAAAATGAGTCAATCAATCAAATTAATTAGTTAAATTAGTAATCAATCCCATCAATCAATCAAATTAATTAACTAATTTCTTTTCTAATCGTTTTTTTTTTCAACATTTTAAACATTCCCTAGGCTCTCATTTTCCTATACATACGGCTTGAATGCTTTGGTTCAAATCATACCATATTCTCTAAGCATTCTTTGATAAAAAAAGTTCTCTTGCATACTTGCACTTTAACGGTTTGTTTTTTAGTTTTGTTTTAAAGCTTTTATTTGAGCATCACTTGTTCTCTTATTGTTGATCATTGAGCTTAATTGGCATACTCTTAGCTTTGGCTAAGCTTGATCAAGTGTCAATTCAATCTTGGAAGAGTGAAGAATTTCAGTGCTTTAATTCTTTCATTGCTCTATTCTAATTATTCTATTGTAAAGGTTGGATCATTAGTCGACGGTTACAAAATGATCGGTTGTAAGAGGTTGGGTCTTGAGCCTACGTACAAAAAGACCAGTTGTAAAGGTTGGATCCTGAGCCTGTTTTTAAAAAGGATGATCATGCTTAGTTAAAGGCTCAAGTGACTAAGAGTAGTCACTTGAGAAGTGGACTAGCTTCTTGTTTGGAAGTGAACTACTATAAAAATCTTTGTGCATCCCTTTTATTTTTATCTTTATCTTTTTCATTTCATATTTATTTTTTTTAGCTATTAATTAAAATTTTTGTTTTTAAATTTAAAATTTTCATTTATCACTAAAGAACCTAATTTATCCTCTTTTTAGGTTGCTCTTTGGACCTTCACAAACAAACCCTTAAAATTTATAGTTCTTACTTTTATTGGAGTAAAAACTACATATATTCTTTATAAGTGATTTATATCAAAAAGGAAAAGTTAAAACAGCTCTACTAAAATCCACCACTGTCCTACCCCGTGCCAACTATCATCCCTAACAAAATGGATAATCATTTATTTGGTCGCCCAAACCTATCCAAAAATATAGGTTGGTCATCGCTTTTCAAAAAATAGCTCAAATGGATGACCAAAAAAGCAATATCGAGATACGAGAAGTTAACTGGTGCCAAATTCTCAATCCAATCGATCCAATTCCAATCTGATAGTAGCAATTAGAGTTTGAAGGGAGAAAAGAAGGGTTTAGAGTTTGAACGGAGAAGAGAAAGAGAGAATTGAGGGAGAAAAGAGATAGTATATTTCATTCATGAACCCTAGATTACACATCATTAAGCTATTTATATTAGAAGTTAACAAATTAAAGAAATTGCAAAAAATTTACTTAAAAGAGCTGAAAATAGAATTATAGTTAAAAATATTTAAAAATAGCATAACTAACTCTGCCACCATGTGCTGCTCACGTGCTCCAACCTCCCCCGTAGTTCCCGATAAAAATAGAACATGAATTCCCAACGGCTACTTCATTCAAACTTCTTTTTCGGCATCAAATAATCCCCTCCTTAAATTCACCTTTGTCCTCAAGGGTGGAATTCAGGGACTTTCAATTGCAGATCATAGAGAAACACCCAAGAAGATTCATCGAGTGGGTGACCCTTCCATTTGACTAAGACCTTAGTTGCTGCTCGGTTATTGCGGTTTACCATCTTTCTCTCTAAAATCACTTCAAGTTCCGTGGTAGGGATAGCATTGACATCATCTAGTAGGGGTGTAATGGCAGTGGGAAGAGGCCTAAAGTGGGGCTTAAGTTTAGAAGCATGAAAGACATTGTGGATTTTCGCTGAATCTGGCAATTTAAATTTGTAAGCTTCCTTTCCCACTGTTGCAAGAATCATGAAGGGGCCATAGTATTTGGGAGAAAGCTTGTGATTACTTCTATGTGCCATTGAAAGCTGTCTGTAGGGGTGCAATTTCCAATAAGCCTAATCACCTGGCTGAAAGCTTCTATCAGTCCTGTTCTTATCAGCAAGTTATTTCATGCGGTTTTGAGCTCTGGCCAAGTGATATTTTATCACCTTAATGATCTCTTCACGATGCTAAAGACTCGTATCAACTGATTCTAGCTGAGTTTCCCCTGGAATGTAGGGAATATGCAATGGAGGAAGTTTCCCATACACAATTTCATAATGGGTCTTCTGAGTGGGTGAATGCCAGGTGGTATTGTACCACCATTCAACTAGGGGTAGCCATTTAGACCACTGATAAGGATGGAAGCTGCACATACACCTCAAGTAAGTCTCCAAACCTCTGTTGACTACTTCAATTTGGCCATCTATTTGAGGGTAGTAGGCTGTGGATAAGTGCAATTCTACCCCCTGGATAGTGAACAAGGCTTGCCAAAATTTAATTTGGAGCACAACATCTCCGTCACTAACTATTGAACTGGGTAAGCCATGAAGTTTATAAATGTGATCCATAAATAGCTGAGCAACTGTGAATGAATAGGGATGAGTTAGTGAAAGGAAGTGCGCAGCCTTGCTTTGTCGATCTACCACCACAAATAAGACATCCATGCCAAAGGACCTAGGGAGTCCTTCAATAAAATCCATGGAGATATTGGTCAAAATTGATTATGGTATGGGCAAGGGTTGCAGAAGGCCTGGTAATGCTACATACTCACTCTTGCAAGCTTGACAAATTGAACATTGTCAAACAAAATCGGCCACATCCTTAGCCATACCCTTCCAAAAGAAAATAGTTTTGATGCGTTGCAGTTTGGCATCCCCACCAGAATGCCCTCTATTGGGTGAGGAATGAAGCCATTGTAGAATCTTACTCTTAAGTGTTGCATCTTAACCAACTGCCAGCTTTCCCTTTCTCTTCAGTTGTTTTGTTTACAAACTATACTTTGGTTGTCTTTGAGGATCGCTGTTCAAATGTTCAATTAGCTGCTTCAAGAAGGGGTTAGTTTTCTCATAGGGCTAAATCATGGCATATAGATCACTATCCACTACTTAGAGATGCATACAAGTGAGCCGTTGGCTTGAAATTCGAAAAAGAGCATCTGCCACTACATTCTCCTTACACTTCTTATAGTCTATGATGTAGCTAAACCCCATCAATTTAACTAACCACAACTGTTAGAAGTGTGTATGGACCTTTTGCTCCAATAGATACTTCAGGCTTCTTTGATATGTCTTTATAATGAAAGTGTTGTTCACGAGGTATTGCTGCCATTTCATCATTGTAGTAACCAAAGCCAGGAGCTCCTTTTCGTATGCCAATAAGCCTTGCTATTTTGGACTCAATGCCTTACTTAGATAAGCTACAGGATGTCCCTCCCGAGTTAACACAGCTTCCAGCCCTATATTACAAGCATCAGCCTCTATTACAAAAGGTTTCGAAAAGTTGGGCAAGGCTAGCAGTAGAGCTGACATTACAGCAGCCTATAGTTCATTAAAGGCCTATTGGGCCTCCTCAGACCATACCAACTTCTTCTTCTTGGTCAATTCGGGCTTGGCCAAGGTCCCATAGCGTTCGATGAACCTTGTATAATAGCCGGTAAGTCCCAATAAACCTCTTAACTGTTTGAGTGAAGTTGGAACTGGCCAGCTGTTCACTGCTTCTGTTCACTGCTTCTAATTTTTTAAGGTTAATAGCAACCTTGCCTCCAGCTATGGTATGGCCCAGGTACTTAATCTGAGTCACAACAAATGAACACTTACTCTCCCTTACAAACAATTGATGTTGTTGCAGCTAAACAAATACCAACCTCAAGTGTTCTAAGTGATCTTCCAGGCTCGCAGTATATATGAGTGTGTCATCAAAGAATACCAAGACAAACCTTTCGAGGTAGGGAGCAAACACTGAGTTCATGAGGGCTTGAAATGTGGAGGGAACATTAGTGAGGCCAAATGGCATCACTAAGAACTCGACGTGCCCAAAATCAATCTTAAAAGCAGTCTTTTGCACATCATCCCTTTGCATTCTTTTCTGATAATATCCTAACCTCAAATCTATCTTTGTAAAGAGTCTAGCATTCCCGAACTCATCAAACAATTCCTCCACCAAAGGTCAAGGGAATTTGTCCTTAATTGTGGCCTTATTCAAGTCTCTATAATCAACACACATCCTCCAGCTTTCATCCTTTTTTAGCACTAGCACCACAGTAGAAGCAAAGGGACTGACACTGTGCTGTATGTATGCCTTTCTCAGCAACTCTTGTATCATTTCTGACAGCACATGCTTCTAGAGAGATGGATATCTATAAGGCCGTTTATTGATGGGTAGAGTTCCCTCCTCAAGGTAGATCTTGTGACCAAAGGGCTCCCTAATTGGAGGTATTTGTTGGGGATCTTCAAAAATACAAGCATAGTGAGTTAAGAGTTCAGCGACCTCTTGTGGGACTGCAAGTTGCTGATGTTGCTTGTCCAACTCCATACCTAACATCTTCACCTCCACTTTATTCATTGAAGACTGACAGGGTGATACTTGCAGTAATGCTATAATAAGAGAGCCTGATAAAGCTCTTGTGAGGGCCTTAGCTCCTACTGTTTTGCAAACATCTAATCCTTCCCCTCTCAACTCTTGAGTCTCTCCCTCATGAGTGAAAATCATAGTAAGGTGTTCGAAATTGCACTTAATATCTCCCAGAGTGGACACATTCTACCCCAAGTACTATATCACACCCTCTTAATTGAATCAGAAGGAAGTTGGAGCAGTATGCAGCTCCCTACATCTTCTAAGTGAGGTTAGTGCATTGTGAAGTATAGCTAGGATTATTGCCATCAGCTACTACTATTGCAATATAGGGTATAGATTGCTGTTGACACCCCAACTTGAGTGCTAAGAAGTGGTCTATAAAGTTATGAGTTGATCCGGATTCAATCAATATATATATGGGTTTCTTTCTAATAAACCCAATGACCTTTAAGGGCTAAAAAATAGAGGCTCAGGATAAAGCACAAATGGAAATATGGACAGTAGATTCAGGTAATTCAACCTCTCCAAGCCATTAGCATATCTCCTTCCGGCTTTTCCTCAACTTCTTCATCTCCCACCTCAATTACAAAGAGCTGAGGACTCTTATTCTTGCATCTGTGCCCCATCTCAAACTTCTCATCACAAAAATTACATAACCGCTTAGCACATTTCTCCTGCAATTTAGCTCCAGTCAGGGTTCTTTGTGGCGTAGATGGTGCTGGATTGATTTGAGTTTGGGGAATAGATTTAGAGGGAGGGGTTCTTTAAGGATTGACAGTGTACTTTTGTGTGTTTAATGTGGGAAGCAAGCGTACTCTAGAGTACATAAGCTGCTTAGCTAGAGCTTCTACCTTTGCTTAAGCTAACTGAGCAAAGAAAACTGCGTGTTATGAAGTAGTAGGCTGCCTGGATCTTACTTCCAATGCTAGGACCTCCCTCAACCCAGTCAGAAAATAGCTAATTAGTTGTCCTTCATTCAAATCTACTCTTATTGACACATCGTTGAATTTAGCTACGTAGTCCTTAACCAATCCATCTTATTTCAAACTCATTAACTTTGAGACAGAATCTTCATAAGCACTTCGAATCTCATTTTAAGGGCTTCAACATACTCATTCTAGCTAGGCATCATTAGATTTCCCCTCCTTCTCATATACTTCTGGTGCCATTGAAGAGCTAACCCCCTTAGGTGTATTGATGCTAATCTAACCTTATAAATTTTAGGGGTTTGATCTATGAGAACGAATTGCTCGCACATATACATCCACCCATTCACATATTCTCCATTAAACAAATGAAAGTCTACTTTACTCAATCTAGCTGAGTAAGAGTGATTACCAACTTGAGGGCCTTGGATCTGATCATTGCAAACCACGTCAGCTACAATAGAACTAGCTTCACCATCACCCATTCCTCCTCCATCCATGGGTCTTCCTTGTTGCAGAGACATTACGATAATCAGCTCCTTAGGCTCCAGCACTTGTGTCTTCAGCTTCCCAGCTGTAGGCTCCACAACTTCATTTGTTGTTCTGATCTGCGTAGACAAGGTCTCCTTGATCCTCATCATCTCAGTTGCTGATCGTGTATTATTAGCCATTACAACAGAATTGTATACCCACAATCGAAAGAATCCACGGCTCTGATACCAAGCTGATACCAAATTCTCATTCCAATAGATCCAATTCCAATCTGATAGTAGCAATTAGAGTTTTAAGGGAGAAAAGAAGGGTTTAGAGTTTGAAGGGAGAAAGAGAAAGAGAGAATTAAGGGAGAAAAGAGATACTATATTTCATTCATAAACCATAGATTACACATCATTAAGTTATTTATATTGGAAATTAACAAATTAAAGAAATTGCAAGAAATTTACATAAAAGAGTTGAAAATAGAATTATAGTTAAAAATATCAAAAAATAGCATAACTAACTCTTCCACCATGTGCTGCTCACATGCTCCAACCTCCCGCGTAGTTGCTACCAAAAACATAATATGAATTCCCAACGGCTACTTCATCTGAACTTCTTTTTCTGCATCATTAACTCGGGAAGGCGGCAAGATAAAACATAAGCTGACTCCGAGAGGAACTTCAACAAGAAGGCCACGAATGCTATAGACCTCGACTTTAAGCTAATGAGACAAGATAATAGAAAGAAAGAAGTTCAGAGAGGAAAGATCAAACTTAAGGAAGTTGACAAGCTATGGATTTCGCCACTACCCTAATTTGTTTATGCCTCTGCTACAGTACAAATGCGATCGTAAGGCACATTGACTACCAGGATTAAAATGTCACCTAACATAGAATCGTACTTTTTAGTGATAGGTTGGAGTATGCCCCTATTTGCTCTATTTTGTTTGTAATTAAGAAATGTAGTCGCTGTAAAATGAAAACAAAACAAACGTGCAAAGGGATTCACTGCAACTACGGAGTGAGCCTAAATTTGAACTACACGTATTTGACCGCAACCACTCACTGTTTTCAGAGAAAAGGTTATGATATTTTGGTGTATTTGACTTCAGTTGTACCATTAGTTCAGCTTATACTTTAATTCAGAAGGCTTGGTTAAATATTTTTGTGGATTTTTTGTATATATATTGACAAGAAAATAAAGGGATATTGACCTAACTCAAGAAACAGTTATAGTGATGAAGCAGGGCCCTACACCTTTGCTCGTACATCTAAAAGTCAGGAGCTAGGGTGGAGACAAATCCAAGAGCTAAGCAGTCCACTTACAAGCCCGAGTTAATTAGGTTTTTAAGCCTAGCATCCTTGACTTATAATAACTTGAATGAGTTTAGGACTGAAAAGATTAAGGTTAAGCAAACCGTATTCAGGTCACTGGACTAGTACAAATGCAATAAAGATCAAGCCTTGGTCGTCAAAGCCTTAATCAATGGCGCGAATCTAAGTTCACCTGACTTATCAAGCCGTGACAGTAGTGTTAAGACCAATGCAATGAAGGTCAAGCCATGGCCGTTAAAGCCTTAAACTAGAGCCTTAATTCTTAACTTATCGGAATCTGGGAACATATTAAAATAGAAAGTTCATACCTAAAGCCCAAAAACCTGTATTACTGAAGAAGCAAGTACAACAAGTTCTATGCTAAGCTAAGCTACGTTAAGTTACACTACTCCTAAGAAAAGAGCACCAGTGTACTGTAAAGAAAACTTGAAGAAGTTCTGTATTGAGTGTATGTACTACTTTAGATTGTCGCAGAGTCCCTTATTGATATAAAAATTGAATAACGACTGCCCCTAATTTCGCAGCATTTTCTCCCCACGTTAGGGCACTAAGGTTTTTCTTACACGTAAATGATTGATAAACGTGTCCATGATTCAATTTTAGAGGGAATTCCTCGGAGCCTACGTCTGAATTTCTAGCTGAAGTTACTTCTAGAAACCCCATGTTCTATTGGATTAAGCTTAGTGCCCAAGTATTTGAGATTACGATACTCCTAAGAAAAGAACACTTACTCTTCGTTGTTCTTGAATCTTCAATTCTCGATTCATTCCGCTTCCATTGCTTTGCATCTTCTCTAAACCAATCTGACAATGGCCCAAATTTCTCTCGCTATCTCTACTCCATTTCCTCAGGTTAATAGCTCTATTGAGCAATTGATGCATTTGCTCCAATCAGATATTTCAATGGTCTCTTATATGGTTTAGAGTCCAATTGATCTCAACATCATTGAGGAGGATCTTTTTCTATTACCAAAGAGTGACCCTTCATCTGCATTCATGTTCTATGCTCTAGGACCCATCTTTGACCCATCTCATGATGCCCTAGTCTTCAGGACGTATTTCTAGATACAGACAATTGGTCCTAAATTGGATTAGAAGGTGTGAACGGTTCTTCCATTTTTATCACATTACAGATGAAGAAAAGGTTGAACTGGCTACCGTGTATCTTCAAGGAGATCATAAAGTATGGCCTTACAGTGTATTGAAGACGAATCCAACTCTTTCTTGGGCTGGGTTTGCGGAAGAACTTTACGAGAGATATGGTGATGAAGACTCAAGTGATATTGTTGATAATTTCGACAAGGTGATTCAAGTAACATCCATGAAGGAGTATATGACAAGGTTTGAAAACCTTAGAGCAAGCATGGTAGATGCATATCCTCAAGCCACTGAGGCTTATTATATTTCAAGTTTCATTAGTGGTTTAAAGCCTAAGATCAAGAACCTTGTGACGGCAATTGGTCCTAAAACATTGTCTAAAGCTTATGCAAAAGCCAAGCTTTTGAGGCCATAGTCTTGGTCTCACTTGATGGACCTAGGAACAAGGGAGGAAGCTCTAAGCATCAGAAGGAAGTGGATAAGGCTAAAGTCACTCGTTCAGTTGAGAAGAAAGCTCAAAGACTTTGTTACAAATCTAACCAGCCATATCCGTTTGGCCATAAATGTAATCCCAAGTTTCTCATGACAGCTAGAGAAGTAAGTGTTGATGAGCATTCTGACAGTGATGGAACTGAGAGTGAAGAGGATAATTTAGGCCTGGAATCACGGGATGAGCTGATTGATGATGCAGTGGAGATTTCCATGAAAGCCTTGACAGGCAATGGATCTCATAACACTATAAGGATCAAAGGGAAGGCTGGCACGAGATCAATTATTGTTTTGATTGATAGTGGTAGCACACATAGTTTCATTGATCCAAAAGTGGTGAACAAGGTGGGACATGAAGTTAATAAGACTTATCCCTTGGCAGTGATGGTTGCTGATTGGAATTCTATCCTAACACAGAACAAATGTCATAGGCTCCAGTGGTCTATGCAAGATAGAAAGTTGGTTATGATTTTAGAATCTTGCCCTTAGGAGTATGCGACATGTTTTTCGGTGTATATTGGATGAGAACATTCAGTCCTGTGAAAGCTAATAGTATCATTTGAAGCACAAGGATCCAAGGTGACTTTGCAAGGTCTTGTAGATCAAGCTCAATTGCAAGTGATAAATGGAAAGTAGCTAAAATGTGGATTTAACAAGAATGCTTACCAGTGGGTAGGCTAACTGTTTGCAATATCATCTATGGAGGTAGGTGGCATTCCCCATCCTGAAGTAAGAGCCTTGATTGAATTATTTGAGGATTTGTTTGAGTAGCCCATGGCATTACCTCCGAAGAGGAGTTTGGATCATGCTACTCCTCTTAAGCTTAATTTCGAGCCTGTACAGCTTAGGCCTTACAAGTATCCCCATGCTAAGAAGACAGAAATTGAGCAGCAGGTGGATGAATTGCTGAAGACATGTTTTGTGAGGCAGAGCCACAGCCCTTTTGCTTTCCCAGTTATACTTGTCAAGAAGAATGATGGCACCGCTAGAATGTGTATAGACTACAGGCAGCTAAATTTGTTGACAGTGAAGGATAAGTTTCCAATTCCTGTTATAGATGATCTATTGGATGAGCTACATGGAGCTCTTATCTTTTCTAAGCTTGATCTGAGGCAGAGATATCATCAAATCAGAGTGATGGAGCAAGATGTTTATATGACAGCTTTTAGAACACATCATGGGCATTTTGAGTTTATAGTTATGCCTTTTGGCTTAACCAATGTCCCAGCAACATTCCAAGATGTGTATGAGACAGGAATGATGAAAGTAGTAGCTGAATTTGTGCAGGCTTGCGAGGTTTGTCCGCAAACTAAGTTGGGTGATCATAGATATAAAGGCCTTCTCTAGCCTTTACCCGTTCCAGAGGGAGCTTGGCAGAATATTAGCATGGACTTTGTTAAAGGTTTGCCCAGATCAGAAGGAAAGGAAGTTATTTGGGTTATGGTTGATTGGTTTGGCCAGGCCTATGACAATTGAGAAATTGGCAAGAAGTTTCTTAGACAATATCTACAAGCTACATGGACTGTCACAGTCTATTGTATCAAATCGAGATAGGATCTTCACCAGCCATTTTTAGAAAGCATTGTTCAATATTTTGGGAACAACATTGGCTCTTAGTTCATCATTTCATCCCCAAAATCGATGTACAAACTGAGAGAGTCAATCAGTGCCTTGAGTAGTACCTCAGGAGTATGGTGTTCAATCATGCAAAGGTGTGGAGCAAGTGGTTATCCCTCGCTAAGTTTTGGCACAATACACATGCTCATGCTTCTATTGGTACTACCTCATTCAAAGCCCTTTATGGTTATGATCCTCCAACACCTATGACAATACAAGGGATTGTCTCCTCAGCACTAGAAGTGACTGATCTGATTCAGCAGAGGAGACAATTGATGCAAATGTTGGAATATAATCTTCACCAAGCAAAAGCTAGAATGAAATTGTATGAAGAAAAAAAATGCATGGATAAGAGCCTTGATTGAGCTCAATTGCAAGTGATTAATTGAAATAAGCTGAAATATGGATTTAAGAAGAATGCTTACCAGTGGGTAGGCCAACTGTTTGCAATATCATTTGTGGAGGTCGGTGGCATTTGCCATCGTGAAGTAAGAGCCTTGATTGAAGAATTTTTGGATTTGTTTAAGCAGACCACGGCATTACCTCGGAAGAGGAGTTTGGATCATGCTATTCCTCTTAAGCTTAATTCCAAGCCTGTAAAGCATAGGCCTTATAAGTATCCCCATGCTCAGAAGACAGAAATTGAGAAGCAAGTGGATGAATTGCTCAAGGCATTTTTTGTGAGGCAGAGCCACAGCCCTTTTGCTTCTCAAGTTATACTTATAAAGAAGAAGGATGGCCAGGGTAGAATGTGTATAGACTATAGACAACTAAATTCGTTGACAGCGAAGGATAAGTTTTCAATTCCTATTATAGATGATCTGTAGGATGAGCTACATGGAGCTCATATCTTTCCCAAGCTTCATCTGAGGTAGGGATATCATCAAATCAGAGTGATGGAGCAAGATGTGTATAAGACTGCTTTAAGAACACATCAAGGGCATTTTGAGTTTTTAGTTATGCCTTGTGGCTTAACCAATGCCCCAGCAACATTCCAAGTAGTAATGAATGATTTCCTCAAGCGATTCTTTAGGAAATTTGTATTGGTATTCTTCAATGACATCCTGATTTACAGCTCTTCATTGGAAGACCATTTGGTGCATTTGAAGGAGCAGTTCAGGACCATGCGTAGTCATGAGTTATATGCAAAATTGGTTAAGTGTTCCTTTGCACGAACCCAATTGGAGTATTTGGGCCATGTTATCTCTCATGGTGGAGGTTCTGCTGATCCTTCTAAGGTCCAAGCAATGAAGGAATGGCCTGTGCCAATTACCTTGGAGAAGTTGTGAGGATTTTTGGGCTTGACAAGTTATTACAGAAAGTTTGTTGCTGTTTATAGATCCATAGCTGAACCTTTGACTAATCTACTAAAGAAAGATGCTTTTACGAGGTATGATAAAGCCCAAGAAGCATTTGAGGCCTTCAAGTCTGCAATGTGTAAAGCTCCAATACTTGTAGTGCCAGATTTTACTGTGGGGTTCATATTGGAGACAAATGCTTGTGGAAGTGGTATTGGGGCTATTTTGTCTCAAAAAGGAAAGCCTATATCTTTTCTCAGCCAAGCTTTGAGTCCTAGGGACTAGGCACTATCCACTTATGAGAAGGAGTACTCGGCAATTTTGCTAGCTATTAACAAATGGAGGCATTATTTGGAAGGCCACAACTTTACAATCAAGATTGATCATCAGAGTTTGAAGCATCTTCTTGAGCAAAAAATTGTCACAAGGATCCAAAAGAAGGGTTTAATGAATATGTTGGGGCTTACTTATGACATTGAGTACAAGAAGGGGAAAGAAAATGTGGCAACTGATGCATTATCTCGCAGGTTCGAAGATTGTGAGCAGGGATTCTGTGGTACTGTGTCTATTATACTTCCAGCTTGGGTGGAAGAGGTGTATAAGTCCTATGAAGACAATCCTTTTGCACAAGAATGCATAACAGCTTTTAATGTGAGCAGAACATGCAGCATTGCTAATGATGCAGGGGTGTCTGTGGTTAAGGGAGTTATCTGGTTGAATGGCAAGTTATACATTGGTTCTTCCACTGATCTGAGACAAAAAGTAATTATTGCTTCTCATGATTTAGCATGGGGAGGGCATTCAAGCATTGAAGGGACTTATCAAAGACTCAAGGCTTATTTCAGTTGGACAGGAATGAAGAAAGCAGTAGCTGGATTTATGCAGGCTTGCAAGGTTTGCCAGCAAACTAAGTTGGGTGATCAAAGATATGACGACCTTCTCCAGCCTTTACTCATTCCGGCGGGAGCTTGGTAGAATACTAGCATGGACTTTGTTAAAGGTTTGCCCAGGTCATAAGGAAAGGCAGTTATTTGGGTTGTGGTTGATCGGTTCACAAAATTCAGTCACTTCATCGGTTTGGCCAGACCTGTGACAGCTGAGAAATTAGCAAGAAGTTTCTTAGACAACATTTACAAGCTACATGGATTTCCGCAGTCTATTATATCAAATAGAGATAGGATCTTCACCAGCCATTTTTGGAAAGAATTGTTCAATCTTTTGGGAACTACATTGGCTCTTAGTTCATCATATCATCCCCAAACCAATAGACAAACTGAGAGAGTCAATCAGCGCCTTGAGCAGTACCTCAGGAGTATGGTGTTCAATCATCCAAAGGTGTGGAGTAAGTGGTTATCCCTCGCTGAGTTTTGGTACAACACACATGCTCATGCTTCTATTGGTACTACTCCATTCAAAGCTCTTTATGGTTACGATCCTCCAACACCTATGAGAATACAAGGGATTGTGTCCTTAGTACCAGAAGTGGTTGATCAGATTCAGTAAAGGACACAATTGATGCAAATGTTGAAAGATAATCTTCACCAAGCAAAAGCTAGACTGAAGTTATATGCAGACAGAAAATGCGTGGACAGGAGCTTTGAAGTAGGGGACATGGTTTATCTGAAATTGCAGCCTTATAGACAAGTAACTGCTGCTATAAGGACGAATGTGAAGCTGTGTGCAAGATTCTTTGTTCCTTATACGGTTTTGGGGAAGATAGGCAAAGTGGCTTATTGGCTTGAGTTGCCTCCTAACGCTTACATTCATCCTATTTTTCATATATCTTTCCTTAAAAAAAAAAAAGGTGAAGAAGGGCAAAGAGCATTCTCAGTAGCCTCCTGAAGTAGGTTCCAGTGGAGGTTTGCTGCTGCAACCAGTTGCAGTTCTTGATTCACGAGAGTTGAAGGATCAAGGTAGAAGTAAATCGGAAGTCCTAATATCCTGGAGCAATTTGGACGCAAGGTTTTCAACTTGGGGGGTGCTTTAATTCTTGAAGAGCCAATTTCCTAGCTTTCATTCTTGGGGACAATAACATTTTCAAGGAGAAGGGAATGTTATGATCTTGCCGTTGTTGCACTTAGTTGGTGTTTAAGCTTTGGTTTGGGGTTGTGTTGTAATAATTGAATTGTGTAATGTTTGAATTTGTTGTGTTGGCGCCAAGGTCTTAGGAATTAGTTAAGTCAGTTGTAAAGGTCGAGTAAGGTCAAATTTTTCAGCCAAGGCTTAGTTAGCTGTTTTCGGTTGTGCCTAAGTGCATTGTATCTAGATCAATTATAAGCAGTATCTTAAGTGTAATGTGATATTCATTCAATGAAAAAACAAACAACTCAATGAGATATTTTCCCTCAATCTCATCTAACCTTCTCTAATCTCTCATCTCAATTCAATTTTATCTTCTCATCTTGATTCTCTAACAATCCTATCCTTCCACGAGGTTAACTTCAAGTCGATCTTGAAGCTTTACTTTTGGTTTCAGAGCAAGAGGTGTTCAGTATGTCACTGGTGATCAATTGAGATCAGAAATTAATGGAATGCTCGATCGATTCAAGCAATTGCAGTAGGAAAGTGATCAACAGAGAGATGAAATGATCGATCGGTTAAAACAAATGCAGCAAGAGAACGATCAAAAGTGGGATGGATGAATGCTTCAAATGATGAGGCAAGTGCAGCTTGAGAACAATCAGAATGCTGATGGTCGAATATCTCAGCAATTGCAGCAGTTGGAGGACAGGTTCACTGGTTTTCAAGATCAGGTTAATAGACATGGTGCTGCATCTCGAGATGGAATCTTGTTGCTAGCAAGTCAGCAGATGCAACCTCCCAATGTCATTATATCTCAAGTCCTGAATGTTGTTGTTGAATCTAAAGATAGACCTCGAATGGCTAATATGGCCATTAGTTCCCCAAATCGGCCTCAGGTAGCTGGTGTCAGACCTCAAGATCGAACACCAAAGGCTGAAGTAACTGCAAGACCTCATGCTCACATAAATTGGCAAGGCAGGAAAAGCTGTTAAAAAAAATTAAAAATCTGTTAATTCTATTGTTCTTCTGATATGTTGCTTCTGCTGCTGCTGGGCTACTGCTGAGTTGCTGCTGCGTGCTGATTTTAGTTGTTGTTTGGTTTAGTAAATGGTGTAATAAGCTGCAGTAGCATTGCAGCTGGCTTAGAAGTTAGTTAGTAGATATTGTCCCAAGCTTTAGATATTTTTGTTAGTTAGTCGGTTACTTGTATAAGTCTAGGTATATTGCATTTACTTGCTTAGTTTGCTTATAAGTAGTAGTTGGTGTAATGATTCAGATCATTCATTCAACAATTATCAAATACAAGTCTCAATTTGAGATTAAAATTCTCTCTCTCATCTCATTCTCTCTATTTCTCATCTAATTTCCCTTCTTTCTCTCATCTAACTCTAAAACTCTTCTTTCTCATCTAAATTTAATATTCTTTCTTATCTCATACTCTCAATCTATCCAAATTATATTAGTTTACGTTCGAGGTTGAAGCCCGAGCGTAACAATTGGTATCAGAGCCTCGATCCAATCGAGTGCGTAATCAAAAATTTAAAAAAAAAAAAAATTTCAGAAATCAAATTAGTGTTGCTCAGATTGTGAAGATTTCAAACAATCAGATTGTGCTAATCAAAGTACAGATTTCGAGTTCAATTCAGATTTTGTCAGCGAGGTGATTTCTGACATCTAACATGGAGGCGATATCTGACAAGAGGCGATTTCTGACAAGCGAACTTAGGTGATTGAAATCCAATATTGTTCTTAAAGATTGTTGTGTTTCGTGTGTATAAATCATCACTATAGATAGAAATCGAACCTATTTCGGATTCTCAATCCGAATTAATCAAGAAAACATCACGGTCAGTGTTCGATCGAAATTAGGGTTTGTCGAATTCGTTGGGCCCGAAACTCTGCAAGCTAGGGTTTGGAATCAATGACGATTGTCGAACTGATAGCAAGTGGTCGTTTGTGCGTACGAAGGAGTAAAACTTCATTAAGCAATTGATTGTTGAAGAATTGTGAAACAAGTTTTACATTTCTGCGATTTTGAAATTGTACTCTGCGAAGGTGTTGGCTCAGATTGAAGTTGTTGTTCATTTGCAAATATGGCCGAAGGAATAAGGTCCAGACCAGGTGCTGCTGGTGCCGGTTTGAGTGCGGATGCTTCCATTGACAAGCATCAAGAGCTTAATGATATAATGGAACAACTGAACGCTAAGTTGGATCAGCAAATTATCGAACTTAAGCAGCATAATGCCGAAGCCAGAAACCAAACAGAAAGCATTCAACAATTGTTGAGGAAGCTTTTGGGTGAGGATGTGCACAAAGAAGATCGGGTGCAACAAATTGAGCCTTCTAGCCAAATTGTTCCAACAACGGAAGTAGCCCTACCACAAGAGTTCGTTGTTGAGAAAAAAGAGGAGGTAAAATCTGTTGTTGTTGAAGATGAACTCAACCATGACAATGCCGAAATTGAAGACCACAAGCTAGAAGAACCTGAGTTTGAACAAGAAGATCCTTATGAAGATCCTTTGCTAGAGTTAGAGTATCTTGATGACGTTGAGGCACAATATGACATGTATCCAGAATGGGAAGATGATTTTCATGTCATGAAAATGTTAAATAATGCAAAAAACAAAATGAAGAAGAACCACCTCAACGACGCATTAAACAATTATTGGAAAGCAAAGAAGATTACAAAAAAGAAGATGAAGCGTGAGGAGACGTTTGTTGAAGAAGGATCTCAAGTTGCTAATGTAAATGTTAGTCCTCAAGTTCATCTTCAATTAGATGAAGACAGGATCGCTTCAACCATATGCACACAAGGAGTTGTTGCTGTAGAGTTGCAAATTCCAATGGAGAAATCACTTGTTCGGCTGGAGAATTTGCAAAATCTGATCACATGGCAATATAAGCAAGTGTTGGAACCTTTAAAAGTGCAAGATCAACTTTCCAAGTTGAAGGTAGTAGCTTCAGTTCAATGTCTGGTTGCTGATTTACAGCTTGGGCAACATAACTTGCTACCAATGCAAGCAAGCGATCCATTTCAGTCGGAAGAATTGTATGACTCGATCAAGAAGCAAGATCAAATGAGGGAAGCTAGAGTTTATACAACTAAGAACACTAACAAAAGCTTCCTTGATCAAATAGAATGGAACAAGTTAGAATTGGAGTTAGCTGTACATTTCAATAAAACAGCAGGTCTTAGTCCTCTTGATCCAATTCCAGAGGCTGTTATGCACTATCGGCATGCCGATCGGCAAGTTCGGGATGAACTATGTCTTTATTTGAAGGAAATTGGAACTCATCCACATGCAAGTGCTTGTGATAGGTTGCCTCCCGACCCGGGAGAAGCTTTTCAAGACCAAAGGAAGCTGAGAGGAGTCGATTTTATGCTAAAAAGATGTACTCAAGCTGCGAGAGTGCGTTTCAAAGTTCACAACAAACAAAGCTTGGTTTTTAGGCTAGCAATTGAGCTGATAAATGTGCGTGGGAATGGTGGACATCAATTGCAACACCAAGATGAGGTAGCTGATGGGAATCAAAGACTCAACTCCATGAATGCAATTCCGGAGCAAGCTATGGTCGTTGCTGTAAGGTTGGTTTGGTTTGGTTTGTCCAGACCACCGGAGCAGATTTCCCTAAATCAGATGCAAGCAATAACAAGACTGTGGGATGGAATTACCTCACAATCTGCATCTACATGGAATTCTTCAGCTGCATTTTGGATCTTGTTACCTACATATTCTTGCTGGTGCATGAATTTGCAAGACATTTTAGCACAATGAAGTTTTCTTCTATGGCAACAAGTGATCTTCAAAGTGTCATTCTCTTTCATTCTTGAGGACAAGAATGTTTTCAAGGGGAAGGGAATGTTATAAACCGAGATTCTGTGGAATGGACTTAAATTGGCAAGGCAGGAAAAGCTGTTAAAAAAAATTAAAAATCTGTTAATTCTGCTGTTCTTCTGATATGTTGCTTCTGCTGCTGCTGGTCTGTTGCTGAATTGCTGCTGTGTGCTGATTTTACTGGTTGTTTAGTTTAGTAAATGGTGTAATAAGCTGCAGTAGCATTGCAGCTGGCTTAGAAGTTAGTTAGTAGATATTGTCCCAAGCTTTAGATATTTTTGTTAGTTAGTCGGTTACTTGTATAAGTCTAGGTACATTGCATTTACTTGCTTAGTTTGCTTATAAGTAGTAGTTGGTGTAATGATTCAGATCATTCATTCAACAATTATCAAATACAAGTCTCAATTTGGGATTAAACTTCTCTCTCTCATCTCATTCTCTCTATTTCTCATCTAATTTCCCTTCTTTCTCCCATCTAACTCTAAAACTCTTCTTTCTCATCTAAATTATATATTCTTTCTCATCTCATACTCTCAATCTATCCAAATTATATTAGTTTACGTTCGAGGTTCAAGCCCGAGCGTAACAAACTCATAACACTATAAGGATCAAAGGGAAGGCTAGCAAGAGATCAATCATTGTTTTGATTGATAGCGGTAGCCCACATTGTTTCATTGATCCAAAAGTGGTGAACAAGGTGGGACATGAAGTTATTAAGACTCATCCCTTGGCAGGGACAGTTGCTAATGGGAATTCTATCCCAACATAGAACAAATTTCATAAGTTCCAGTGGTCTATGCAAGATCATAAGTTTGTTTATGGTTTAAGAATCTTACCCTGGGAGGATGCGACACGGTTTTAGGTGTAGATTGGATGAGAACCTTCAGTCCTGTGATCTTTGATTTTGCTAAGCTGACAGTATCATTTGAAGTACAAGGATCGAAGGTGACTTTGCAAGGACTTGCAGATCAAGCTCAATTGCAAGTGATAAATGGAAAGTAGCTAAAATGTGGATTTAACAAGAATGCTTACTAGTGGGTCGGCTAACTGTTATAATATCATCTGTGGAGGTAGGTGGCATTCCCCATCCGGAAGTAAGAGCCTTGATTGAATTATTTGAGGATTTGTTTGAGTAGCCCACGACATTACCTCCGAAGAGGAGTTTGGATCATGCTATTCCTCTTAAGCTTAATTCCGAGCCTGTACAGCTTGGGCCTTACAAGTATCCCCATGCTAAGAAGACAGAAATTGAGAAGCAGGTGGATGAATTGCTCAAGACATGTTTTGTGAGGCAGAGCCACAACCCTTTTGCTTTCCCAGCTATACTAATCAAGAAGAAGGATGGCACGGCTAGAATGTGTATAGACTACAGGAAGCTAAATTTGTTGACAGTGAAGGATAAGTTTCCAATTCCTGTTATAGATGATCTGTTGGATGAGCTACATGGAGCTCTTATCTTTTCTAAGCTTGATCTGAGGCGGAGATATCATCAAATCAGAGTGACGGAGCAAGATGTTTATATGACTACTTTTAGAACACATCATGGGCATTTTGAGTTTGTAGTTATGCCTTTTGGCTTAACCAATGTCCTAGCAACATTCCAAGATGTGTATGAGACAGGAATGATGAAAGCAGTAGCTGAATTTGTGCAGGCTTGCGAGGTTTGTCAGCAATCTAAGTTGGGTGATCATAGATATTAAGGCCTTCTCTATCCTTTACCCATTCCGGAGGGAGCTTGGCAGAATATTAGCATGGACTTTGTTAAAGGTTTGCCCAGATCAGAAGGAAAGGAAGTTATTTGGGTTGTGGTTGATCGGTTCAAAAAATTCAGTCACTTCATTGGTTTGGCCAGGCCTGTGACAGTTGGGAAATTGGCAAGAAGTTTCTTAGACAACATCTACAAGCTACATGGAATGCCACAGTCTATTGTATCAAATTGAGAGAGGATCTTCATCGGCCATTTTTCGAAAGAATTGTTCAATCTTTTGGGAACAACAATGGCTCTTAGTTCATCATTTCATCCCCAAAACCAATGTACAAACTGAGAGAGTCAATCAGTGCCTTGAGTAGTAACTCAGGAGTATGGTGTTCAATCATGCAAAGGTGTGGAGCAAGTGGTTATCCCTCACTAAGTTTTGGTACAATACACATGCTCATGCTTCTATTGGTACTACCTCATTCAAAGCTCTTTATGGTTATGATCCTCCAACACCTATGACAATACAAGGGATTGTCTCCTCAGCACTAGAAGTGACTGATCTGATTCAGCAGAGGAGACAATTGATGCAAATGTTGGAATATAATCTTCACCAAGAAAAAAGCCAGAATGAAATTGTGTGAAGGAAAAAAAAATGCATGGATAAGAGCTTTGAAGTAGGGGACATGGTTTATCTGAAATTGCAGCCTTATAGACAAGTAACTGCTACTGTAAGGAAGAATGTGAATCTATGTGCGAGATTCTTTGGTCCTTACAAGGTTTTGGGGAAGATAGGAAAAGTGGCTTATAGGCTTAAGTTGCCTCCTAACGCTTACATTTATCCTGTTTTTCAAATATCTTTCCTTAAAAAGCAGGTGAAGAAAAGCAAAGAGCGTTCTCTGCAGCTTCTTGAAGTAGGTTCCAGTGGAGCTTTGCTGCTGCAACCAGCTGTAGTTCTTGATTCACGAGAGCTGAAGGATGAAGGCAGAAGTAAATCAGAAGTCCTAGTATCCTGGAGAAATTTGGATGCAAGATTTTCAACCTGGGAGGAGCTTTAATTCTCGAAGAGCCAATTTCCCAGCTTTCATTCCTGAGGATAAGACCTTTTTCAAGGAGAAGGGAATGTTATGATCTTGCTGCTGTTGCACTTAGTGTTTTAGCTATGGTTTTGGGTTGTGTTGTAATAATTGAATTGTGTAAAGTTTGAATTGGTTGTCTTGGCGCCAAGGTCTTTGGAATTAGTTAAGTTGGTTGTAATGGTCATGTAAGGTCAATTTTGGTGGCTAAGGCTTAGCTAGCTGTTTTTGGTTGTGCCTAAGTGCATTATATCTAGATCAAGTATAAGTAGTTGCTTACGTGTAATGTGATATTTAATGAAAATTAACAAACATCTCAATGAGATAGTTTCTCTCAATCTCAACTGGCCTTCTCTAATCTCTCATCTCAATTCAATTCTATCTTCCCATCTTGATTCTCTAACAATCCTATCCTTCCACAGGGTTAACTTCAAGTCGATCTTCAAGTTTAACAATTTGATATCTTGGTCCATAACCATAGTCCTGATGACCATGGTTTCTTCACACCAAGTCCTAAAAACTTGTGCCCTAAAGCTAACTAAGCTAAGTCACTACTTGCTTTGTTTTGCTAACTAGGGATATGTTCAAACTGCACACCATTGAACTTATCCAGTAGCCTTTGCACTACTTAAAAGTATTTGTTTGACGTGTTGCTCAAGCATTGAAACGCCCCTTTTATTGGCAAATCACCATCTACAAATCCCCTTTAATGATGACACTAAGGATTTGCATTTCCAAGAGAGTCTATAGGCCTATTGTCAATGCCTCATACTCTGCCATGTTATTGGAACATTTTCCAAATAAAGTAACAACTCATTTGGTGATGATCCCAGTGTTATGATTCAAGATAATTCTTCATCATAACCTAGGGGATAGATGTAGAACTAGAGTAGAGATGAGAAGAGAATTAGAGAACATAGAAGAGAAGTAGAGAGAAATTAAGATGAGAGGAGAAATATTGTGTCAATATCATTGAATAATATTCCTTACAATGATGAACCTCCCCTATTAATACAATCAAGCTCATGTACGAATCATAAGAAAATATCTAGATATGCAATGCTCCTAAATAACTACCAACTGACATATCCCCCTAACACTTCACCTTGACATGACTTAAACTAACACTTAAGCAACCTATTTGATATCAATTACCAATTATGGTTGATTATACTGAAAGGAGTACTAATTGACTAATCTAAGGACTTAAACTACTCTATTACAACCTTGATTACAACCTTGCTGTATTAGTATTTAATTTTATATGCCCTCTCTTCTAGAATCATCACAATATTCCCCTCTTAAGAGATTCTTGTCCTCAAGAATCTTGTTAGAGAGCATTGTGACGCAAAGGACTCTTATTAATGCTGAAAGCTTCTAAAATGCAGCTGAAAGAGAGCTAATTGTTTCAATCTTTCTCTTAATCTGGACTTCCAACTTCTAAAATCCACTCCTTGGTGCAACTTTGTCATGTCCTGATCATGTAACAAGCAAAATTGTGTTTAGCGGGAAAATTAGTTTGTGTCTAGCGGGAAAATGAGTTTGAAGTTGTAATTGGGTGGGAAAGTTAGTTATGGTCTTTGGGTTGTGTCTGGCATTCGTTAAGCATTTGTTAAGCATTGTAATTGCTATAAGAAGCTAGTTCGATGTAAGAATCTATCATCCAATAATAAAAAGTCAAAATATCTTTGATATTTTCTCTCTATTTCTCATCCCCTTGCCCTTCTTTCTCTCATCTCAATTCTCTTTCTTAGGTTAAGTATTAAGATCCCTCTTGATACTTAACATTTGGTATCAGAGCTTTGAGCTAGAAAATTTGATCGGATTGTCACTCCAATTCTATTGATTGAGCATTCCTTGTTTCGCCTACCAACTGAATTGGACCTGATTTAAGTCTGGCTAGGAAAAAAAGATCGAATATGCCTCCTACTACTCGTTCCAATGCAGCTAATGCCGTGCCTAATGTGGTGCCTGGAAATGCACTTGGTGGAGTCCCTACTTATGCTGCTGTTGCTGGAGCCAAGGGAGGTAATGGCTAGGGAATGCAGATGGATCAGGTTCTGCAGATGATGCAAAACATGCTCCGGAGTTTCCAGCAGGACATGGAGCAGAAGTTGGACAATCAAGCTCAGCAGTTGGATAAGAAAATTGAGAATCATCGCACCAATTTTCTCAACACATCTCTGGTTGGCAAAGGAGGAGTGAATCGCAGCAACCTGGTGGGGGAATTCTCCTTCCAACTAGCCAACAGCCCTTTCGACGGCCAGTTAGACCACCAGATCCCAATCCTCTGGCTACTGATTCAAGTGACAGTGCTTCCAATGCAAGAAATTACACTTACAGGTAGCCTCGGGTTGATCTGGAACCATTTGATGGGTCCTTGCCTCAATCATGGTTGAGGAAGTGTGAAAGATACTTCAAGTCCTATAACATTGAAGAGCATGAGAAGGTAGAACTTGCAGCAGTTTACTTGGGTGGTGAGATGGAGACATGGTACTAGGGGTTGATACGCACTAAGCCTAACCTATCCTAGACTACATTCTCGAATGAATTGTGCTCCAGATATGGTGATGAAGATGTAAGTGAAGTTGTTGACAACTTCAACAAGCTGGTGCAATCTACTTCTGTTAAAGACTATATGGCACGATTTGAAGGACTGAGAGCTAGAATGCTTTCCGTTTATCATGATGCTCCTAAAACATTTTGTGTCCAGCTTTGTTAGTGGACTCAAACCACGCATCAAAAGCTTGGTGAAATCTTTTGAACCTGAAAACTTAACTCAGGCGTACACCAAGGCTAGGAAGGTGCAGAGCTCATTGTCATCGAATGTGGATACTCTTAAGGTGAAGGGGAATTTCCCTGGTTCTTCATCCACACTAGTTACCCAACCTAGCAGCAAGATCAGCAGCTTTGATGGTAAGAAACCTCAGCGGTTATGCTATAAATGCAATTAGAAATACTTCTTTGGTCACAAGTGTGATCCAAAGTCTTGATGACAGTCATTGGAGAAGAAAATTAGGAGGACGAACTAGATGAAGAGGTTCTTTAGGAACCACCCCTGGAGGAAGAAGGAATAGATGCTGATGATGACAGTTCTGTCGAGATCTCCATGAAAGCTTTAACAGGTTCTGGTTCCCACAACACTATTTGAATCAAAGGGTGGTACGACAGCATTCCTTATTGATACTAATTGATAGCAGGAGTACACACAGCTTTGTTGATCCCAAGATTGTGCGAGTTATGGGACAATAAATCATCAAAACCACCCCTCTGGCCGTGACTGTGGTTGATGCGAACTCCCTCCTAACTCACACTAAATGTAAGAATTTCCGCTGGAAAATGCAAGGACATAAGTTTGTCTATGAATTTCGACTTTTGAGACTTGGTGGCTGTGACATGGTGCTAGGAGTGGATTGGATGAAGTCTTTTACTCCAATACTCTTCAATTTCTCACAATTGATAGTTTCATTTGAGAAAGATGGTCTCAAGATCAAGTTGCATGGTATAGTTGAGCAAGGACAAATTCAGAACATGAAAGGCAAGCAGCTGCAGAAGGTCCTCAAGAAAAGTGATTACCATTGGGTGGGCCAACTCTACTCAATTGCTCCGATTGCAAGAACTGATCCAGAGGATGCCACAGGTCCTTTGAATGTCCTGTTGGATGAATACGAGATCTATTTGAGTATCTTGAAGAGTTTCCTCCCAAAAGGGCATTAGATCACTCAATTCCACTCAAAGAGGGGGCAATCCAGTTAATCTACCCCCCTACAAATATCCTCATTCTCAAAAAGATGAAATTGAGCGCCGGGTTGATGAATTGCTAAGGACCAATTCATAAGACATAGCCACAGCCCCTTTGCATCCCCGATGATTTTGGTGAAGAAGAAATATGGTACATCAAGAATGTGTATTGATTACCGCCAATTGAACTCCCTTACAATCAAAGACAAGTTTCCAATCCTTGTCATTAATGACTTGCTTCATGAACTCTATGGAGCTTGTTGCGTTTCCAAGCTAGATCTTTGACAGGGGTACTATAGATAAGAGTGCAAGAAGGAGACATTCACAAGACAGCCTTTAGGACCCATCAAGGCCACTATGAATTTGTGGTAATGCCTTTTGGGTTGTCCAACGCACCAGCAACCTTTCAAGCTTTGATGAACAAGGTGTTCAAGGCTCGTGTGAGGAGGTTTGTCCTTGTCTTCTTCAATGACATATTGGTTTACAGTCCCACACTGCAGCAGCATCTGGAGCATCTGAGGCTAGTTTTTCAGACCATGAGAGATCACAAGCTGTTTGCTAAGCTTTCCAAATATGCCTTTGCCAAAACTCAGGTTGAATATCTAGGTCATATCATCTCTGCTGAAGGTGTTGCTACTGATCCCAGTAAAATTCAAGCTATGTTGAGCTGGCCAGAGCCCAAAACACTTACAGAGTTGAGGGGATTCTTGGGCTTAATAGGTTATTACCGTAAGTTCATTGTGGGATACGGTTGACTTGCCAAATCATTGACAGATTTGTTGAAGAAAGACAGCTTCCATTAGGATGATTCAACCAGGGAGGCTTTTGAATCATTAAAATAGGTTATGACTCAGGCACCAGTCTTGGCCATGCCCGACTTCACTCAGCCCTTCACTCTGGAGACAGATGCAAGCAGTATAGGTATAGGTGTTGTGCTTTCTCAAGGAGGCAGACCACTGGCTTACTTAAGTCAGGCTTTGGGACCCAAGAACCAGAGGCTTTCCATTTATGAGAAGGAGTACATGGCAATACTCCTAGCTGTGCAGAAATGGTGTCATTATTTGGAGGGTCATTAATTTGTGATCAAAACAGACCATCAATGCCTCAAATGCTTGTTAGAGCAAAGTATTGCTACCAGGGTTTAAAGGAAAGGCTTGATGAAGATGTTAGGGTTGGAATACACCATTGAGTACAGAAAGGGCGCTGAGAACACCGTGGCTGATGCACTCTCCAAATGTGCAGAAGAAGGAAGAGCAGAAAGAGTAGAGGAAGCTCAATGTGCTGCAGTCACTCAAGTAGTACCTCGATGGATGGTAGAAGTGATCAAGTCTTATGAGCTTGATGAATTTGCCCAATTATTCATTGTCCCTCACTGCATCCAGCCCTTGTCTACTAGTCCTAATTCCAACATTTCTGTTAGTAAAGGCATAATCAGGATCAATGGCAAGATTTATATGGGAAATAACAGTGGACTGAGGCACCAGATTATTGCTGCATCACATGACTCCCCATGGGGTGGTCACTCTGGAATGGAGGGCACTTATCAGAGGGTCAGGCAGTATTTCCATTTGCCCAGGTTGAAGAAGCAGGTTCATGACTTTGTGCATCATTGTGATACTTGTCAGCAGGTTAAGGTTGAGCACACGCCTTATAAAGGATTGCTGCAGCCTTTACCAATTCTTGAGGGGTCCTGGACTCACATTAGCATGGATTTTATTGAGGGGCTACCCAAATCTGAAGGCAATGAAATTATGTGGGTGGTCATTGATCGTTTTACTCGGTATGGCCACTTCATTACTCTTCATCATCCCATTACTGCAGAGAAGCTTGCTTGGCTATTTTTGGATCACATTTACAAACATCATGGGCTTCCTCAGACAATTGTATCAGACAGAGACAAGTTGTTTACCAGCAATTTTTGGCGTGAGCTGTTTCTCTTGTTGGGCACTACATTGGCTTTGAGTTCCTCTTATCACCCTCAGTCAGATGGGCAAACTGAGAGGGTAAATCAGTATCTGCTTGGTATGACATTCTCACATCCCAAACAATGGCCAGATGGCTCTCCCATGCTGAGTATTGGTACAATACCCACATTCATAGTTCCTTAGGAACTACTCCCTTTAAGGCCCTCTACGGGTATGATCCTCCTTCTCCCTTGCTCAATCAAGGTGTGGTATCTCATGTGCAAGGAGTCAATGATATACATTAGGAAATACTTCGGCTAGCTCGACAACTCAGGGATAATCTACAGTTGGCCCAAACTTGGATGAAATTTTATGCTGATAAGAAGAGGATCGATAGAAACTTCAATGTGGGGGACCTGGTTTATCTTAAACTGCAGCCTTACAGGTAGAGCTCAGTGGCTATATGCAAGAACATCAAGTTGTTTGCCAGATTCTATGGCCCTTACAAGGTCCTTGAACGAATTGGGAAGGTAGCATACAGGTTGGAGCTTCCTCCAGATTGCTTGGTTCACCCTGTTTTTCATGTCTCCTTGCTAAAGAAACAAGTATCAGCCAAGCCAGAAGAAGTTGCTGGTACTAATCAAGGGTCAGCAGCAAGCTTGCAAGCTAGGACTGACGGGCAGCTGATCCTAGAACCTGAAGTCATCCTTGACAATCAGGTGGTGCAGCAGCAGGGAGTTGTTACTACGCAAGTTTTTATCCAATGGACTAATTTAGGTTCTGCACAAGCTACGTGGGAAAATTGCAGCTTTATTAAGTCCCAATTCCCTTCATTCCATTCTTAAGACAAGAATGAACTGAAGGGGAGGGAATTGTCATGTCCCGATCATATAACAAGCAAAATTGTGTTTAGCGGGAAAATTAGTTTGTGTCTAGCGGGAAAATGAGTTTGAAGTTGTGATTGGGCGGGAAAGTTAGTTATGGTCTTTGGATTGTGTCCGGCATTTATTAAGCATTGTAATTGCTATAAGAAGCTAGTTTGATGTAAGAATCTATCATCCAATAACAAAAACTTAAAATATCTTTGATATTTTCTCTCTATTTCTCATCGCCTTTCCCTTCTTTCTCTCATCTCAATTCTCTTTCTTAGGTTAAGTATTAAGATCCCTCTTGATACTTAACAAAATTGTGGTGCTTGGTAGCTTTCAACACAGTAAGAATAGGTGGCGAATGGCTTAATTGATCAAATACTTGAGCTTAATGTGACACTCCTACCATCTGCTTCCCTTTCCTTTCATAACCAGTTCCATGATTGAATGGTTCCTTCAAGGGAAGACTAGCTCCATTAACTTGATCTTCTACTTGCTGTGTGAACATCAACCACAAAATTTCAGGAGGTCTCACACTTGGTTGTGCTTTTCTTTAGATGTACTGTAGCAACATTGCCTTGCAAACCCATCTACAAATGAGCGTTTGCTTGCATTAGAGAGGTAACATATTGAATTTGATATGAATTTGTTGATACCACAGCAGTAACACCTCTGTCCTTTGTTAAATTTAAGTGTACTGTAGAGAGAATACCTTGATTCGCTGCTGAACTTGATCCATCGCAGTTGGAAATTCCCCTTTTCTTTGCTATCTTGATAGTTCTTTTTATCCAAGAGAATACCCCAATCTATCAAAAGACATCATCAACACCTTGGGCTGCTTCAATCTCATGTTCTTGAGCATATAGAGCTTGTCATGAAGCACTTTATTAGACTTGAAAAGTAGAAAATCTGGAGGTCTTCCCTGATAGACTAAGATTAGCTTTTCCATTGCACTTAATCTCTTCCTTGAATAACTTCTGTTGTGATTTAAGTAAATGACCAAACTAATCTCACAACCTTGCTGCAATGTGACCTTAAAGCGCAACTTTCTAATGCTCAAGATCTTGATCCCCACCTTTGATTTGATTTTAGCAACATCCGGTGGTTCCACACTTTACACATGAGGCTGTAATGTTCCCATTTCAAATTGTAATGCACTTATTTCAACCTGAATTAAAGTTGATCCTGCTGAAATTGCCACTTCTAGACCTGAATTTACTCTAGCTCCTGCTAAAGTTGCGCTTGAATCATGAGCTGATACACCTTGCCTACTACATTGATCTTGTACTTGATTAACTCCCAAAGCAACGCCAAGCTCCTCCTTTCCTGGATTAAGAGGCCTTAGTTGTGCATGATTTGTTACTTTGTTAACCACATTTGTGCTCAACACTAGTGATTCCAAATCAATCACACTTGACTAAACTGAATTCCAATCAACCACTGGCATTTTATTCTGCTGCTGATCAACCTTCTTAGGCAGTAAAATTGATTCTTTGAGCTGATCTTGCTTGATGTTAGCATTACATTAAAGTATAGCTGGAATAAACTCTTACTTAAACAATCTTGCTTGGAATTATCTGACCTTGCGTGTCCAAGGTTTGTTGCTGCTCCAAGTCCTCACGAACATCAGAGTGTGTTACTGCAATATCAACTAGATTCACTTCGGACACATTCAAAGCAACATTTAATCTTGTATCTTCCTGTATTGGGTTAGAAACGCTTCTCTAAAATTCATGGTCTTACATTATCACAATTTCGAACGGTGAATTTTGCCTGATACTTCGCTCCTGTATAACAGGTCGCTGCTTTATGTGAATTATGATCATCAACTCTTGAAAAGATTGAAATATCTTCAGAAAATGTTGCTCAAAAATTTCTTGATTCTTCGCAATCATATTAGAGCTCATCTCTTTAATCTTCTAAAGCGATTCTGTAACAACATTTAAATCCATTTCTAACTCAATTTTATGCAAGTACTTTAGCTCAATTTGATGCAAGATCCTAGCATAGGCCGTGCTTGAATGTAAATCCAGCTAAGATCAAGAGCAACTTTGGCTCAAATGAAGTACAAAAGTTGATTAATGTGAATCCAGCAAGTTAGATCATTTTCAGCGACTTTGAGAAGCAAATTCTAGCTAACGTTCACAAGAACAACAACTCTAATGCAATGTCAGCTGGATCTTCAAGCTTTGAACTGAAACTTGATCAATTTTAATCTGAACTGCCAGGCATCAATTTTAATTTCAACTGCCAAGCTTAAGTCTAATGCAGCACAGTCAAAACAATTAGCTAATTCTTGATCAAATTCGTTCTGTTCAATAGAATATAATCTTGTTGCACGTTCAAATAAAGAATTGTAGCTAACTTGAACAAATTTCAATCGATCAAATCAAGTGCAATGAATACTAATCCAACGCTCAAGTGATAATTTGTGAAGCGCAACAAATTTACTTGCAAGATCTCCAGAATGTAGCTCTAGCTGAAGTTAATGCAGCAAGTTCAATCTGCAACCACCATTCAATGCAATTCTAAACATAACAACTTGATACCTAGATAGCAAGATCTGTAAAATCTGAACAATTTAGCTTGGTTCTATCTAATGCTTTACAATAAACTTGATATCAACACAACCTGTTCGAGAGTTTGATATCAATAAACTTAATCAAATGCTTTGCAATCAAATTGATCTTAATGCACTTAATTGGAAGCAATTTCACCAACTCTGATACTAATTGTTATGATTCAAGATAGTTCTTTATCATAACCTAGGGGATAGATGTAGAATTAGGGTAGAGATGAGAAAAGAATTAGAGAATATGGAAGAGAAGTAGAAAGAATTTGAGATGAGAGGAGAATATCTTGTCAATATCATTCAATAATATCCCTTATAATGATGAACCTCCCCTATTTATACAATCAAGCTCAAGTAAGAATCACAAGAAAATACCAGAAACAGAACAGGGTGCTAACTGCACAGACCTGACTACTTCTCACCCATTTTTCACTCGATTTTTTTGTGTTTTTTGATCTGAAAACTTGATTATCCTACTCCCTGAATCCTCCCATATTTATACAAGTATATTTGGAATAAAAAACTGAGAGAAAATCTCAAAAATTGACCTCCATTGGAGCTTCCAGCGGCAGTTGCATGTCTGCTGCGCAAAATCTGATTTTTTTTTATTTTTAGCTTGATCACCGCCCATATCTTGATCATAATTGGTTGAAATTGAGGTTTATGCATCAATGAAGTTATTTTATATTTTCCTTTTACCTGCACCGCCCAAAATTAGCTCGAACTTCATCTTTATTGGATAATTTCAGCGGCAGCTGCATTGTGACCTCCTAGCCACCTTTTCAACCAATTATATTGCTTTTCTTCTTCGTACCACCGCCCAAATACTCCATTAACATGCTAATATGATGTTAGAAAACTTATTTAAGCTTTGGGTTAATGTATTTTAGTAGAAAAATCAAGAAATATGGGGCTGTAAAGCAAGCTTGCTGCAGCAGGTGCATCAGCTGCATTGTAACTTCTGATTTTTTTATATTTTCGATTTTTTTTCTGATTTTTTATGCTTAAACCAGCTTTAAGTAATGTTTAATTATATTATACAAGATATAAAAGATGGATAATAAGGATAGAAGCTTGAAATTTAGCCAAAAATTGATGCAAAACTTGTAAAATAGGGTGGAAATTAGGTATTTTTGGTAATTTTATACAATTTTTGTTATTATTTTGTAAGTATTTTTTTTATTTATCTTGCTTTTAATTATTGATAAAACTAGCAAGATTTAATACAAAATTGGATTTTTCGCAATAAAGTGGGTGAAATAGTCAAAACTGAGCAAAAACGAGCAAAAGTGCCAAAATTAGAAGTAAAATGTTTTAAAATGATTTAAAATGATATAGATAAATATATACAAATTTAAGGTTATCATAACTAACTCAAGATCCGGGGTAAACATAGAAAGTCTGACCCAAATTCCACTAAGGGGAAGGTATATTGTAAATGGCACAATTCATAGACCCATTCAATGAAGAAAGCCTTTAGAAACGTGGCTCAGGATGCCATAGAAACAAGGGAATCGATCTTCTTGGGGGAAGGACAAATGGGCATTGACAAAGACCCCTTCCCTAGTCCTTTACAAGTCAACGTTATTGATAGCGTTGCCAAACGTAGCCTCTGTAGTGTCCAGACTAACCCTTTTCCCCTTTACAAGGGAAAAATGGCCTTCAACGACATTCAAAAGGCAAGGGTGCCAAACCCCCTATTTGAGCGGTTTTTCATTGAGGGAATATTAAGCTTCCCAAGACTTGAGCACACATTAGATGATGGAATCTATTGCTGGCGTATTGTCGAACTCCATCCCACAGACAAGTGTACGGTTTTTAAGAACTTGTTGATCAAACTCCACAATAACTATGCCATTACGCTAACAATGGCTGAAGAGTGAGCTTTGGAGATCAGCAGTAACAAAGGGCCTACTCTGGGCCTTACAAGTCGAGAAAACATATCTCGAATCTGGAGACTGTGTCCTACATGGCATGCTGGTGGTGTTGTGGGAAAATACAAGCAGCAATGTGAAAACTTAATGCTTCCACAATATATTGCCCCTGCTGACCCACTCTTGGAGCTAAAGATGCCATCTGAGAAGTCCCGTAGATATGAACCTATTGAGAATCCTCCTTTGAAGGGAAAAATCATCATGAGAACTAGGCATCTGAAGGAAATCCGAAATATCACCTTCTAGAGGTCGACACCAGCAAGGGACCATGACAATTAGGACACCAACTTTCTGAGGTCTGATTCGGCAATGTCTAAAGGACTAGTCGCCTTGAGAAAGAGCAGGTAAGTCCTCTTGTCTTACTTGAACTCAGATGAGCAGGCAACTGCGAAAAAAGGCATCTTAGCGAAGGGCTTTGCTCGATTCTTTCTTAACTAGGCTTTGTCAAGATGAAGCCAGTGTCTGCAAGGGCAAGCAGACCGTGCCTATGGATCTTGAAGATCCAACAACTGAATCAAGGCCTGTTGCCATTTCCAATAAAGGGCAACCACGCAAGAAGCTTGAGAGATGGGCTACTCTCTCATCTTCTGAAGGACATAAATCTTGGTTGGACCAGCTTGCCAAGAATTCACTAGCTCGAAGATCATTTGATGATGAAGATTAATATTCCCCTCTCAGTAAAAATATAGTGAAATCTCTTAACCATATGGTCCCAACCTATGGAGGAGTCACAAACTCGAGGGGATGATCCAAAAGACAAACCGCTAGGCAAGGATATGCTAACCAATGGAAATCCTCAAAGGCAAGATCATGACATGGCCTTAGATGGCAACTTCGAAAAGGAAACATATCAAAGGGTTCAAATACAATTCGGGATGCTCCCTCAAACGGTTGATGTCAGAATCACTTTGCTTCTTCTTTTGGAGTTCATGGCAATTATTACTCAAGAGGGCCCCAAGGGAGATGTTATAGCATCAGACAAGGATCCCTAGGTGGGACTTGTGCCTGAAATAGCAGCCACCAAAGGTAACCCCAATCCTTTTTCTTTTAAAGTTAATACCCAAACATCCAGATCATCTAATGATACACCTGACATAATGAAGACGATGTTTGATGGGACTAATATTGCCAATAAATCCATCAGGCCCCTATACATTAAGGCCAAATTAGATGACATTTTGGTGAACATGGTCATGGTGGATAATGGCGCAGCTATCAATATCTTACCTTCATATATGCTGGGGATCATTGGTAAATCTCGAGATAAATTGATTATTTTGGACGTTGCAATTTGTTGCTTTTCTAGAGCTACTATTGAGTTTGAAGAGGTCATTCCTATTGAGTTATTTGTTGGCAACTTAAGCAAGCTAACAACTTTCTTTGTAGCGGATACTACCTCAAGTTACAATGCATTGTTTAGGAGAGATTGGTTACATGCTAATTATTGTATCCCATCCTCATTGCACTAGTGGTTGATCTTCTGGAACCATGACAAGTATGTGGTTGTTAGGGATGATAACAAGCAATCTATGGCTTGCTTAATTATGCTGAAGCAAAATTCTAGGAAGATGGTGTAGGGCCACTTGATATCAAAAGGACCACATCACAATTTGCCTAATAGCAAAATACGACATCAATCTTTAACAACCCTCTAACCAAAGCTGAGGTTGGTCGGATTGATGTGGAGTTAGAAGACTCTGATCTCTGAGAAGCATGAGAGCCCTCCTTGATGAGGAGGACCTCCTTGATGAGGGGCCATGACCTCCCATTAATGGCCCAAGAGACTACTTCTTTAGCACCAGCAAAACTTGTGGCTTGGCATGCTGAGGATCAACTTTGGACTGAACAGCCATAATATGGTTTCGAGGACCAGACGACTTAAGAAAAAGAGCTAGAGCAATCTGACTTAAGAGCAGTACTAGCGAAGATGGAGGATTTGAGGGCTGAAGTTCAAGACCCTCTCCTTGAGGTTAACTTGGGCTCAACAGAGGACCCATGACTTACCTATTTAAGCGCTCTACTTTATGAGGAGCAGAGATGCCTGGCCTAGACAAAAAGGTGGTTGAGCATAGGATTCCTATCTAGCCAGGCTCGAGGCCCATTGATAAGGCTAACTTAGTATATAATTATTAATATCATTTAGGTTCATTTTCAAACCATTTTACATCAAACTTTTATGGCTTTTGTTCCTTTTCGCTTCTAACGTTATTTGCTTGCAAAAATACTCATTTTATGCTAAATATTGCTAGTTTTTATCATTAACATTATCAAGTGAATGCAAGATACATCAGAAAAAAGCAAAAAATTGGCAAAACACATCACTTCTACACGGTTTAGCAAGGATGAACCAAGTTCATGTACAATTCATTACAGATTGAAACAATGGGCAGCAAAATGCACAAATCAAAAGCAATGATGCTTTGTAAACTTCAAAAAAGTGTCCATGGTGATATAAGAGCTGATTTTGTGTGGTGGAAGGATGCAAAAACTGAACAAAATCAGCTAAAGGCAGCAACTTGCAAGGTGGGCGCCAAAGGGTGGCAAGAAGAGCAAATGAAAGTGAAGCTTGTAAAAATTTTTATTCCATGTTATTCCAACCTCATGTACTATAAATACGGAGGTTTGGAAAGTGTTTTGCATCAATTGATTTAGAAAAAAATACCAAAAACAAAGTAGAAACATAGGTAGAAATTCGGAGAGAAGAGGAAGGGTGTGAAAAGAAAGAGTTTGGTTTGTAATTTTTCAATTTCAAGTTTTTTCAATCCTTTCCTTCTTTAAGTTCATGTATTTTGTCTTAGTTTTGATTTATATTATGTTTACCATGAGCTAATTGTCACAACCCTCGGGTTGGTGACGAGGTTGGTCACAGTCCTAAGGCTTGTGACTGGGATAATAGAGGTTTAGAGTTTAGTTAAGAGATAGAATTGAGTTAGAACTAAGGATGAAAAGACAGAGTATTTAGATGAGAGAGAGAAATAGAGAAGATAATATATGAGAAATAGGGAAAATTAGAAGTTAAGAAGTAAGAGAATGTGTCATTAATATTCCAATTCATATCTAGTACAGAGCTTAACTAGGCTATTTATAAAAACTAAGTACAAATGATCTTTGCTTAAAAATTTCTAAGAAATGCAGAAAAATATCTACAAATTAGTGAATAACAGCTTCTAGAGACTTCTGGACAGTTCTGGAAGGTTCTAGAATGTTTTGGGTATTTCAGGTAGCTTCTGAAAGGTTCCAGAGGCTCTTAGAGTTCCCTGGCAGTTAGTTTGAATCTGGACACTGCTACCGTGCCTAGGTTGTGACCTTAGGACCCAAGACAGTGAGGCACTGGTACCGGGAATATGGGTCTTGAATGTGACCCTGGCATTGTCAAAGACACTGTGATATACTCACTGACTGTTACGTTGGTACTAGACCCGCACTTGACTTAGATACGAAACTAACACCCACGGCATGGACCTTGACATACCCCTTTATGTCATGACATGCGCTAGGCTTGATCACCCAGGCGCAACTAGGCGCGAGGCCTGTGTAGCCATGCGCAACCCTTATGCACCCGTGCGTACTCATGCGAACACCACGTGCATCTCTGTGCAACCCATGCACAGACATGCACACTTCATGCGCAATGCTATGCAATCCATGTGCATTCCTACACAAGTCATGCGCACACCAGCACATGACCCCATTTTCACGACCCTGGATGCTTCTGATGCTGGGACGTGGCTTCCATAGTGTCATGCACAAGACATACCCTTCCCTTTCAAATCATACATGTCCTCATGGATGGAATTACAATATAAACCTCCACGTCGGTTTCCCTGTCAACCATGTCTCTCTACTAGTATCAGTATTCTATTCTTATTACAATTCTACTAGCAGATTCAAAACAACCTATTACATTCGTATGCTACTACTGACATTTATGAGAATCTATGCTAAACGATTCCTTGGTGTGTGCCCGCCATCTTCCTTCCTAGGTGGGCCCTGGCTATTCTCGGGTCGTTGAAGTGATCCTTGATCCCAAGGATCAATTGCCAAGATCGGTATCGGTGAGTAGAGCTTCTTGTACCCATCCCTGTTCTTGAAAAACCTCACCATACTCGCTGGGTTGATCTTCTTGTACCAATCCTGGTTCTAGGAAAGTGATCCCATACATATGTCTTTCAGGCCTTCTTGCTGAAGCCTCTCCGTGCAATTTTGATCTTGGCATGGCGAACTCAACGCGTTCTTGCAGAGCGACTAGTTATGTATGCCTTACCCCAAGCTGTCATCCATCTTTGTGGGCCCATGTGATGTTGTGATGCTCGTCTCTTTGTGGAATCAAGAGTTTCGCCCATCTTAACCACTGTTTTTGGTGATTTGGGCCATGGAATGCACAAATTAACCAAAGAAGACTTGACCGGCATTGTTATGTCATCACAACCTAATTCTTGACATTGTAATGACATTCTAGCTCTGGATCCGTAAGCAACTTTATTTCTGACCTTAAACCTGCTGTCACTATCTTGTCAACAGTAACTATATCAACGTTAATGTCAGATCATCTTCGGATCCCGCTCCTATTGACATTATCTCGTCAGCAATTATTATATCGGGGTCAACATCAGGGTCGTGTTCGGATCTTGCATTTTCTAAGGAAGCTTCTGACCATGGTTCATACGAATCCTCAACAATAGGTGACTCACCCAATTTTCCCATGACTTCACAATGCCATTCTTAAAGTTGTGGTAGAAGTTCGAACCTTAATCCTTGGCATTCGCAGTATCGCCTTATGGCCTCGGTTAGAAACTCAATGGAAGACTTCAATCCCTTTCGCTTCTCGGTTAGTGCATAAATCGAAGACTTCAGCCGTTCATTGGCCTTGTTTTGGTCATGGGTCATGTCATCCAATGAGAAAGAGGTTGCCCCCCTCCCGTGAAGTCATGGTTGCAGCGGATCTCTCTCTCTTTTCTTTTTTTTTTCTTTTTTTTATTATGCGCAGCTACAGATCGAAAGATAGCTCCAATACCACTTTGCCACAACCCTAGTGTTGGTGATGGGATCAGTCATGGTCCTAAGGCTCGTGACCAGGATAATAGAGGTTTAGAGTTGAGTTGAGAGATAGAGTTGAGTTAGAACTATGGATGAAAAGAAAGAGAGTTCATATGACAGAGAGAAATAGAGAAGATAATAGATGAGAAGTAGGGAAAATTAGAAGTTGAGAAGTAAGAGAATGTTTCATTAATATTCCTATTGATATCTATTACAAAGCTTAACTAGGCTATTTATAGAAACAAAGTAAAAATGATCTCTGCTGAAAATATCTAACAAATAAAGAAAAATATCTAAAAATCAATGAATAATAACTTCTAGTGACTTCTGGATAGTTCTGGAAGGTTCTGGACTGTTTTGGGTATTTCTGGCAGCTTCTGAAAGGTTCTAGAGGCTCCTGAAATTCGCTAGAAGTTAGCTGGAATCTGGGCACTGCTATCGTGCCTAGGCTGTGACTTCAGGACCCGTGACAATGTGGCACTGGTACTGGGAATCTATGTCTTGCCTGTGACATTGGCATTGTCACATACACTGTCAATCACTGGCCATGACGTTGGTACCTGACCCGCACTTGACTGGGACCTAGAACTGACACCCACGGCATGGACCTTGAAATACCCCTTTATGTCATGACATGCTCTAGGCTTGATCACCCAGGCACAGCTAGGCGCGAGGCCTGCACAGCCATGCCCAACCCTTGCGCACCCATGCGCATCTCATGCGCACTCACATGCACACCATGCACATTCATGCGCACACCGCGCATCTTAGCGCAACCCATGCGTAGACAAGCGAAACCCTTCGCAATCCAATGCAAGTCATGTGCACTCCAGTGCTTGACCCCATTTTCACGACCCTAGATGCATCCGCTGCTAGATCATGGCTTCCATAATGTCATGCACATGACACTAATTTTGTCCTTCCATGGCTACGATGTAGCCTAAGTTGTAATATACGTTCTTTTCTAATTTCACGTATTCAAAGTTTGTTTACTACGCCATTTGATTGTTAATCATTATTTTTCATGAATTTTGAATGCTTAATCACCTTTCCAAGCCTATAATGATGAGTTTTGAATGGTAAAGTGATAAACATAACAAATTGAGTGAATACTAGAGATAGATTAATGCGATTTGTGTCATCTTAAGTAAAAACCATGGATCTTCAAAACGCTTTTCTTATTTAAATTCATGCAAGAAGTGATGAGTTAATAAGTAAAATAGCACGATAAATGTTGCTCAAGAGAGAATCTTTGGTAAATTAGGGTTTTCGACCATCAATCATTAAAAACTTGAATAACGAGAACAAAAAGGCCTATTGATGCAACTAGGTGAAATCGGATGCCTTGGATTTTATTAAATCATTAAACTCATCTAAAATTAGAAAATGTTCATAAAAATCAGTAAATATTATTGTTCTTTTTCATTTTGTTTTGTTTCATATCAAAAACCTCAAATTTTGCACATTCAAATGGTGCTAAAGCAACCAATTTTGGTACTCACTCAATAATCAATCCTCGTGGGAATGATACTCTACTCACTCTGTATTAATTGATACGACTTAGTGCACTTTGTATGGAAACATAAAGCACATCAAGTTTTTGGCGCTGTTCCGGGGATTGTTCTTATTTGAGTGATATTGCGACCAATCATTAAACTTGTAAATTTTGTTTGCAATTGCAGAAGAATCTTTTATTTCATGCATTTTATTCGCTTTGTTTAGTTTGTAAATTTTTTTTTTTTTAAATTCGCATACAACATCCCCCCCCCCCCCCCCGAAATTGTGTTTTTTTGTTAAATTTGTGTCGTTTTGTCGTTTTTTTGTGTTTTCTCTTTATTTTTAAATTTTATTTACTTATAAGTTCACTTTGAAAAATTTTTGAAAGTTTAAATTATTATTTTTAAGATTTTCATAACATTAGTGTTACTATCCCCGCCCCCCCCCCCCCCCCCCCCCCCCCCCAACCCCTCTTTAAATTTTTGTTTTTGTTAAGTTTTTATATTTGATTGCTGTATTTTTTTAGTTTTCTCATTACTTTTATCTTTATTTAACTTTTTAATACACCTAGATGAGTTTTTAAATTTTAAGTTTATATTTTTGAAGCTTTTCCAAACATTAGTATTACTATCCCCCCCCCCCCCCCCCCCCCAAAAAAAAAAAAATTTGGTTTAGTTAAGCTTTGTATTACATTATAGTATCTTGGTTCTTTCTCATTATTGTTATCTTTCTTTTGATTTTTAAGTTTGTCTTTCTTACTTTGTATGCAAAATCAAAATGAAAAGGAAATAATCCCTTTGGATCTTTAAATCGAAAGAACACTTCGACAAATCAGGAAAACTAAACAAACTGAAACAATGGCTAATGAAAATAATGATAATGAAAGAGTTTTAAGGATTATACCGCCCTAACTATTGGTGGATGCACTTCTTGCATCCGACGTCCACCCATACAAGGGAACAATTTTGAATTAAAACTTTGAGAAAATACAAATGATTCAACAGACTGTTCAGCTTGGCAGTCTACCTAGTGAGAACCCGAATCTACATATCATTAACTTCCTTGAGATATGTGATAATTTAAGCATAATGCCATCAGTGATGATGCCATTCGCTTAAGACTACTCCCGTTCTTGCTAAGAGACAAGGCCAAGGCATGGTTAATGTCATTGCCCCTAGGTACCATCACCACATGGGATGATTTGGCATAAAAATTTCTTGCTAAATATTTTTCACCAGCCAAATCAGCCAAAATGAGGAATGACATTATTTCTTTTACGCAATACAATACGCAATACAATATGAAGCATGGAAACACTATAAAGAGCTTTTAAGAAGGTGCCCACACCATGGTTTACCAGTTTGGATGCAAGTCCAAAATTTTTACAAAGGCTTGGCACCTAATACCCAAATAATGGTGGACGCGGCTGCGGGAGGAGCCCTAAACAACAAGACACCAGACGAAGCATACGAGTTGCTCGAGGTAATGGCTAGCAACAACTATGTGAGAACAGTAGATTAAATAATGAAAAGGAAACCTGCAGTTATTCACGAAGTAACGCATTAACCACATTATATGCGCAAATTTCAATGATTCAGAAACAATTGAGTAACAGAGGTGTTAATGCCATACAATATCCTATGCTAACATACGAGTTTTGTGTAGGAAATCATGCGAGCATAGAATGTCAGACAGGGAACCCCTTTGCTATAGCCTCTTCAAATCACGAGCTATTCAATTTGGTTTTAAATTTTCAAAAATCACAAAACAATCCCTACTCCAACACTTACAATCTCGGGTGGAGAAACCACCCAAATTTTTCATGGAGTAACCCAAGGATTCAAAACCAGCCCATATACGCAAAACTAGAAAAGAAAATTGATCTCAAAGATATATTTAATAAGTTTATGCAAGAAACCAGAAGTTTCATACAACAAACAAAATCAAGAAGCTTCTATCCGAAATCAAGAAACATTAGTTAGAAACCGCGAGACCCAAATCGGACAAATTTCAAACCAACTCTACGAAAGGTCTCAAGGTACTCGACAAAGTACCACCCTGTGACTAACCATAGAGAGCACTAAAGTGCCATTGCTTTTGAAAAAGCACCTAGAGAGGATAGCCCAAGCAAACCGGCCAGGACCACATCACACCTCGAACATGAATGAGTAAATGAGTCCTGAAACCAAGACAAAAGCAAGTAAAAGGGGCTGAGCCTAAGCCCTACAAACCAAAAGTACCATTTCTTTAATGATTGAAAATGCAAAATATGGATAATCAATTTATGAAAACTTTCAAGAAATTACCTATTAATGTCCCTTTTACTCATATATTAGAGAAGTTGCCCAAAAATGCAAAATTCTTGAAAGAAATCCTATCTACCTAGAAAGGACTGGAAGAGATCGAGGCCTTGAAACTGAACGAAGAATGTAGTGCAATACCACAAAAGAAGCTTTCTCCTAAACTCAAAGATCCAGGGAGTTTTTCAATACCTTGCACCATTACCACCAATACTTTTAATAATGTCTTATGTGATTTAGGTGCAAGTATAAATTTGATGCCACTCTCTGTTTTCAAGAAACTTGGTCTAGGGGAAGTAAAGCCCACCACAGTATCACTCAAATTGGGGGACTGATCAGTCACGTATCCACCAGGAGTGGTAGAGGACGCCTTTGTGAAAGTAGACAAGTTCATCTTTACAACTCATTTTGTAGTGCTTAGCATAGAGGAGGATAAAGAAATACCTCTTATTTTAGGACTACCCTTCCTTGCTACAGGAAGAGCCTTAATATAAGAGCAAAAAGGAAAATTGATCTTAAGGATAAAATGAGCATGTGACCTTCAATGTTTTTAAACCCATAAAACTTTCATCAAAGAAGGACACTTGTTTTCAAATTGAAATTCAAGTTTCTCCAACTAAGTCGGTGGCTTTGAGATCCAGAGATGATTCAGTTAAGAAAGGCACCAAAATTATAAGAAAAGAACTCAAGGAGTGGCGCATTTAAATTAAGGACCTAATAGCTAGAGAAGGTGGAGGTGGTCGTGCAAAGAAGGGCACGAAACAGATCCATGAAGAAAATTGTCACCAAAGGTGGATGGGGGAAGTTCCCTTCTTTTGAAGGATCTAGGATAGAACGTTGTTGAAATTCAAGCTCACGACTATAACTTAAGCACTTCTTGGGAAGCAACCCAAGTTTCCCATCTTACTTCTCTTCTTTCAATTTTCTTTAATTATTTTCTTATGTTTTTGTAAATCTTGTTCAATAGGTTTTTTAAACAAGTTTGGGAATTAACCTGGTGTAAACATCCACGATCAAATAAGCAATCCTCAAACATAGGAATTGCCTCTCACCTACTGTTTCGTTCCTTGTATTTCTTTTAACATTGAAGATAATGTTAACTTTAAGTTTAGGGGAGGGAGAGACATTTTGTCACATTTTTTTTTTTAATTTTTAACAAAATTTTTTCAAAACATTTTAGTGTGTAGTCCTATTTTATTTTTTAGAGTCGGCTTTAGTGCCTCCCAGAGTTCGGAGCATTTGTATGGGGATATAGATAGTGTCGACCAACAAAATGATTTTATATTTTCTGTAGTTTAAATGAGCAGTCTTTTAAATATTTCTTGCACATTTTGAGCCATAAATTTTTTTTGATACCTCATCATCATGCTTTTTAGGAAAATTTTCTGCTCTTTTTAGCTCATTTACTTTTTTTAGACTTGAATAACTTGAGAATCAATTATCTTTGTGTTCTAATTGCAAAACATGATCTATTCTAAGGCACTATCTTGATAAAAGCATGGTATTTGAGTTCACTAGTTAGCATGGTTGTTTTACACTTCTTTATGATTTAAAGATGCTCAAATTTGAATGGATTGCATTAAGATTACCATTTGCATAATAGACTTTGAATAGTTATGCCAAAGTCTAAAGAAAAATATGAAAAAAAGGATAGAGAAAATGAGGGAAGCATCTTTAGCATCACTTTCCCATATAAACAGTTTAAGATATGTGCTGCTCATCTTGAGGGCATCTCAGTGGTGGTGTCTCTTGCCCATGCGGTTATCACTTAGGGGTTAGGTGTTCGATTCTCGCTGAAGATACACTCGTGAATTCATAATGAAAGCATCTTAGTAGTGGCTTCTCTTACCCATGTGGTCATCGCCCATGGGTTAGGAGTTTGATTCTCGGTGAAGATATATTTACGCAGTCATATTAAGAGCGTCTCAGTGGTGGCATCTCTTACCTATGCAGTCATCGTCCCAGGATCACGAGCTCGATTCTCGTTGGAGATATACTCATGGACCAGGGTTGACTAGGGCAGATCAGTCCCTCATAGGAAGAAAAAAGGAAAGAGAACATTTTGTGAATATCTTTTAGTCTTAGGCATACTTGAGAAGTTTTGTTATGAGTGGCATGATTTTTGTCATCTATTCGGTTCGAATGTCTTGAGATTAGAAAGAACGGATGAACTTGATTTTCTTAGCCAACTTTTAAATTTGGTCACCAAGGTGATTGATGGGTTTTTCCTTAGAAATATTGTTTTGCCTTTAGAATCTTAAACATTGAGCCTCGGTCATTCTTTTCTAATAGAAGTAGTATTGTGATTAAATCATTAAAAAGCATGAGATCCTACCCTTTAATTTTTAGCCTTGCTCGAGAAAGAGCAAGATTTAAGTTTTGAGGTATTTTGATAAGTATAATTTTTTATACAATTATTCATATCATTTAGGTTCATTTTCAAACCATTTTACATCAAACTTTGCTCGCTTTTGAACGCTTTTGCTCCTTTTTGCTTCTATAGTTATTTTCGTGCAAAAATGCTCATTTTATGCTAAATCTTGCCAGATTTTAACATCAAAATCATCAAATAAATGCAAGTTACATCAAACAAAAGCAAAAAATAGGCAAAACACATCACTTCTACACAATTCAGCAAGGATGAACCAAGTTCATGTGCAATTCATTACAAATTGCAAAAAGGGGTGGCAAAATGCAAAAACTCAAAAGCAAGGATTCTTTGTACACTTTAGGAACATGTTCATGGTGATGTAAGAGCTGATTTTGGGCAGTGGAATGATGCAAAAACTGAACAAAATTAGCTAAAGGCAGCAACTTGCAAGGTGGCTAGCAATGGGTGGCAAGAAGAGCCAATGAGAGCGAAGATTGTAAAATTTTTTTTTTCATGTTATTCCAACCTCATGTACTATAAATAGGGAGGTTTGGGAAGTTTTTTGAATCAATTGATTCAGAAAAAAAAAAAAAAAAACCAAAAACAAAGTAGAAGCATAGGTTGAAATTCGGATAGAAGAGGAAGGGTGTGAAGAAAGAGTTTGGTTTTTAATTTTTTCAATTTCAAGTTCTTTTCTATCCTTTCCTTCTTTAAGTTCATACATTTTGTCTTAGTTTTGATTTATATTATGTTTTCCATGAACTAATTTTGTCCTTCCAAGGCTACGATGTTGCTTAAGTTGTAATGTACGCTCTTTTCTAATTCAACGTATTTAAAGTTTGTTTATTGCACTGTTTGAGTGTTTATCATTGTTCTTCATGCGTTTTGAATGCTTGATCACCATACAATGTCTATAATGATTCATAATGAGTTTGAGAGGAGATTTATGATGAATGCTAAAGTGATAAACACCACAAATTGAGCGAATGCTAGAGATAGATTAACGCGATTTGTGTCGTCTTACGTGAAAACCATGGATCTTCAAACTCTTTTCTTATTTAAATTCATGCAAGAGATTGATGATTTAATATGTAAAAGAGCATGCTAAATGTCACTCAAGAGAGAATATTCAATAAATTAGAGTTTTTGACAATCAACATGTAACAACTTGAATATCGAGAATAGAAAGGCGTATTAATGCAGCTAGGTGAAATTTGATGCCTTGGATTTTATTGAATCATTAAACACATCTAAAATCAGGAAAATTTTCATAAAATCAGTAACTATTTGTTTTTCGTTTTGTTTTTTTCCGTATCAAAAACCTCAAATTTTGGTAATTCAGATAGTGCTAAAGCTACCAATTTTGGTACTCACTCAATAAACAATCCTCATGGAAACAATACTCTTCTCACTCTGTATTACTTGATATGACTTAGTGCACTTGCTAAACAAACACAAAGTACATCACCCATCATTCAGGCCCAGAGGAGAATGTCCCCACAAGTAATTGATTTGGTTAAAGAGGGAACCAAAAGACTCTTAAAAGGCCAAATTTATCAGGACTGCTAGGTATGTTAAATGGTTGGAAAAAATTGTTCCTTTCATTAAGAAAAATGGTAAAATCAGAGTTTGTATTGATTTCAGAGATCTGAATGCAACCACCCCAAAGGATGAATATCCAATTCCAATTGCTGATGCGCTTATTGACTCATCCTTGAGGCATGATGTCTTATCCTTTTATGGATGGATATTACGGGTATTACCAAGTTATGATTGCTTCAAAGGATCCCCCCAAAATAGCATTTAGGTGTCCTAGGTCAATAGGGACCTTTGAATGGGTGGCTCTGCCATTCGACTTGAAAAACACTAATGCCACCTACCAGAGAGCTATGAACATGATATTTGATGACTTCATAGGGAAGACCATGGAAGTCTACATAGACAACATCGTGGTCAAATAAAAATCCCAAGTTAAACACTTGGAAGACTTTTTTTGGGGGGGGGGGGGGGGGGGGGGGGGGGGAAGTTCCTTAGAATGAGGAGCCATAACCTCAAGATGAATCCATTAAAGTGTGCCTTTGGCATACATGCTAGAAACGTTATTGGTTTTCTGGGACACTAGAGAGGCATTGAGGTGGAAATTAATAAGACTAAGGCCATTCAATAGGCCAAATCGTCTTCGAGCAAAAAAGAGCTTCAATGCTTCTTGGGGCAAGTTAATTTCCTAAGACACTTCACCTCGAATGTCACAGGAAAAATGAAAACCGCCTCTCCACTACTGAGGCTCATGTCTGAGAAGGACTTCATGTCGGAGAAGCCACATCAAGTAGCTTTCGAGGCCATAAAGGAGTACTTGGTCAGGCCGCCAGTTCTCATTCCACCAAAGCAAGGCAACCTTTCAAGATTTATGTCTCTGCTTCTAAGGAATATATTGGTTGTTTGCTTGTATAAGACAACGAGCAAGGGTTTGAACAAGCTGTGTTATGCCTTAGCCGTTGCATAAATGCATGTGAAATAAGATGCTCCTTAATTGAGAAATTGTGTCTATCTTTGTTCCACGCATCAGTAAAATTGAAACATTACTTCTTGGCATTTACCATATACATGATTGCTCAGGCAAATGTCCTTAAATATAAGCTAGATCGACCCTTGATGAGGGGGAGATTGAACGAGTTGAGTATTGCTCTACTTCAGTTTGAGTTGGTTTATGTGTCACAAAAGTCGGTGAAGGGTCAAGCCTTAAAATACATTTTAGCTGACCACCCAAATATTTATACTGACTTAGAATATGAGCTAGACCAGCTCCTAGAGGTGGAAATGGTCCCTTGGAAACTATATGGATCAAGGATCGATAGTGCTGGAGTTGGAATCGTGATAGAATCTCCTGCCGGGTGTTATGATTCTAGAAGATAGGGCATACGGAATTAAATACTAATAAGTCAAGGTCGTAATAGAGTAGTTTAAGTCATTAAATTAGTCAATTAGTACTCCTTTTAGTATAATCAACCGTAATTGGTAATTAATGTCAAGTAGGTTGCTCAAGTGTTAGTTTAAGTCATGTCAAGGTGAAGTGTTAAGGGGATATGTCGGTAGTTATTTAGAAGCATTGCGTGGCTAGATATTTTCTTGTGATTCTTACTTGAGCTTGATTGTATAAATAGGGATAGTTCTTTATAATGGAGGTCGATTTTTGAGATTTTCTCTCAGTTTTTTATTCCAAATATACTTGTATAAATATGGGAGGATTCAGGGAGTAGGATAATCAAGTTTTCAGATCAAAAAACACAAAAAAATCGAGTGAAAAATGGGTGAGAAGTAGTCAGGTCTGTGCAGTTAGCACCCTGTTCTGTTTCTGGTATTTTGTTATTTTTGTTAGTTTTATCATTTTTCTTCATTATTTCATGTGTTTTGATGACTATAATGATTAATATTAAGTTTAAAATGAACTAAATTTATTAATCTAAGGCTACGATGTAGCCTAAGTTGTAAAATACGCTCGTTTCTAATTCAAGATATTCAAAGTTTATGTTATTGCTTTGTTGAAGTGTTTATCATTTTTCTTGATGAGTTTTAAATGCTTGATCACCATTTAGGGCCTGTAATGATTTATAATGAGACCGAAAGGAGATTTATGATGATTGCTGAGGTGATAAGCACCACAAATTGTGCGAATGCTCGAAAGAGATTTACGCAATTTGTGTGGTGTTTCTAAGAAAATCATAGAGCTTTTATAACTCTTTTCTTATTTAAATTAATGCACGAAAGTGATGGGTTAATATGTTAAAGAGTACGCTAAATGTTTCTCGAGAGAGAATGTTTAGTAAATCAGGATTTTCAACCATCAACGCATAATAACAACTTGAATATCGAGAATAGAAAAGGCGTATTGATGCAAATAAGGTGAAATCGGATGCCTTCTACCTTATTAACTGATAAAAACAACTTAAATCGGCTCATTCTTGTCTAATTTTAGCTTTTACTTTTATTGCATTTTATTTTACTTTATTTCATATCAAAATCCCTAATTTTTTCGACTTTTCAAATAGTATTGAAAACTACTAATTTTGGTAATCACTTAGCAATCCTCGTGGGACGATACTCTATTCACTCTATATTACTTGAAGCGACTAGTGCACTTGCTAGTAAAAAAATACGCATCAAGTTATTTGCCTCAAGCTAATCGAATATTACATCCGCTCTTGAGAGGTCAAACAAGTATTTTCCTTCTTGATCAATGAATTTCAAACCATAGGAGGTCCCTTGACATATTCGGCGATGTCAATCTCGTGAGGAGGATCTTCATCCTCATTGATCAAGTCGTGTATGTAAGCTCCATACACGCCATTTTTCTTAAGGCTTTCTTCTTTTAAGACAATCTCATATCTAGCGGCACATTCTTCCAGTTGTAAGAGCGTCGCGAAGTTAGAGCCTTCGAATTTCTTCCTAAATTCAATACCCAAGCCATTCAAGCTAGCTTGGCATATTCAACCATAGGAAGGGCTTCAGTGCAATTTAAACTAGCTTTCTTGAACTAGTTAATGTAATCTTCCATTGATTTACTGGGCTTTTGTCTCATTCGAGCCAAGTCAGACATGGAAGTTCCTAGTTCCATCCTTGGGAATTGAGCTTGGAATTGCCTAGCCATGTCATCTAAACAATAAATGGAATTAAGAGTTAGACTACTGTACCATTGAAAAAGCAGTCCCAGTTAAGGAGCTAGGGAATATCCTTAGCTTAAGATATTAATTGTCAGCTGCTTTTCTACACTGGACAATTAAACCTTGCCAAGTGCTTGGGGGAAAATAGAGGTCCTTCTCTTGTGAAAAGGGTAAACTCGAGGATTTTGTATTGGGCAATCCATGTCTATGTAGTCAGGGTAAGGTTTACAATACAAGGATCTATTGACCCTCATGAGGCTTGGCCCATACATCTGTTCGATAAGGGTAGCCAATTGGTCCTAGAGGGGAAGGTTAGACACATGATTCTGTGCTTGTCATTGCCCCCTAAGTGGGTGAGGATCTCGAGGAAGATTAGCAGCATACCCCCTAGCACCCATCACATTCAGGTGCGGAAACAGTTGTTGCCCCCTAGACATAGGGTAACCCCCTTGATCAATTTGGCCATGCGCTTGGTAGGCCACTAAGTATGTTTCAACAGGACCTTGGTTATATGGCATGCCTAGAGCACACCAATATTAGCAAGCTGGTGGTTCATCCTTGGGTACTTGCCTCCTAGTGTGGTAAGCATGAAGAGGTCTAGGATGGAGGTTGGCCCCCAAATATGGGTACCTACCTTTGCACTCCCACTTCAAGGTCTTGAGTGGGCCTCGAGGTATCCTCTAGTGCTTAAGGAGGGTATGAACATGTTACGTTTGTGATTGATTCAAAAATGTAAGCTAAGATAAAAAGAATATGAGATGAGAAAGAAGTGAAAGAGATGAGGAATTAGAGAGAGTAAGATGAGAGAGAGAAGGTTATCTCAAAGAGATTGTATTGTATTTTCCTTGAATGACCTCCAATTACACAAGATCACCCTTCTTATATGAACTAGATACATTGAATTGCTGCTAACCAACTTAAACAGCCGCCAAAAGCGACTAACTACACTTAACGGCCGAAACATATTTTGGCGCCAAAAACAGAATTCAAAAGCTACAAGCATTATTACATCCGAACAAGTAAGAATCATAACAATCCCCTCCCCTTAAAAGTTTCTTGTCCTCAAGAATGAAAAGAAGGAAATTGACTCAACAAAAAACACTTGTCCTCCCATGTGGTAAAAGCTTCATCCAAATTGCACCAGTTAACACGCAATTTTTGGCCTTTGGCTTCATCTGCTGCTGCTTGCTTCACTTCCATTGTTGCAGCCGGCTGTAACATCAATGAACCATTGGAACCTACCTCTGGAGGAGCTGAGGAAGGTCTGTGACCCTCTTGAACCTACTTTTTAAGAAGTGACACATGAAAAACTAGGTGAATGTAAGAGTCGGGTGGAAGCTCTAGTTTGTAGGCCACCTTGCCAATTCTCTCCAACACCTTGTAAGGCCCAAAAAACCTGGCACAAAGCTTGAAATTTCTTCTCATTGCTGCTGTTGATTGCCTACATGGCTGCAATTTTAGGTATACCATATCTCCTACATCAAAATTTCGATCAACTCTCTTCCTATCAGCATACCATTCCATTCGGGCTTGGGATTCACTGAGGTTATGCTTCAGAAGCTTAAAAAGAAATCGGGCATTGCCAAAACTGGTGCTCTGCACATTCCAGCTTTGAAAGCATCAAAAGCTTTTTGAGCTTCATCGGACCATTTCAAGGAATCCTTCTTAAATAGATCTGTCAGTGGCTTGGCTAAGGCACCACAGTTAGTTACAAACTTGCGGTAATAGCCAGTTAACCCCAAGAATACACTCAATTGTTTCAAAGTAACCGAGACAGAACTTTTGAAGGATCGGTTGCAACTCCATCACAAGAGATCACATGGCCAAGATATTCCAGATGTGTTTGAGCAAAAGAACACTTGGCCAACTTAGCATACAATTTATGCTCACGCATTACCAAAAATGCCTCCTTTAACTGCTCCAAATGCTCCTCAAACGATGCACTATAAATGAGGATGCCGTCAAAGAAAACCAACACAAATTTCCTAAGAAATTGTTTGAAGACATCATTCATGAGGGCCTGGAATGTTGTTGGTGCATTGGTCAAGCCAAATGGCATGACCACAAACTCAAAGGGTCCATGATGCGTTTGGAACGCAGTCTTATACACATCATGCCCTCCCACTCTAATCTGATGATAACCTTGCCAAAGATCCAACATGGAAAAGACTTGAGGTCCATATAATTCATCCAACAAATCAACTATAACTGGTATAGGAAACTTGTCCTTCACAGTCATAGAGTTGAGTTGCCTATAATCAATACACATACGAGCTGTACTTTCTTTCTTCTTGACAAGAATAATTGGAGAAGCAAAGGGGCTGTGGCTTGCTTGTATGGAGTTAGTCTTATGCAATTCATCCACTTGCTTCTCAATTTCAGTCTTCTGAGCGTGAGAATATCTATAAGGTCATATCTTTCCCGGTTCTGCACCCTCTTTGAGAGGAATTACATGATCCAAACTCCTCTTGGGAGGTAAGGATTTAGACACCTCGAACACATCCTCAAACTCAGTAACCAGAGCCTGTACTTCTAGTTCGGTAATGTCGACCATTTCAGCAGAGGAAATAGCAAATAACTGGCCCTCCCATTGGTATGCACAGCTCCGCAGGCCCTTTTTCATCTTACTTCCTTTCATAACTTGAAGTTGAGCTTGCTCCGCAATGCCATGTAGAGTGACTTTGGAGCCTTGAACTTCAAAGGAGACCGTGAGATTTGCATAATCAAACAGCACAGGACTATGAGTTCTCATCCAATCAACCTCGAGCACCATGTCACAACCACCAAGAGGAAGGATCCTGAAGTCATAGTTGAACTTACGATCTTGCATCAGCCACACAAACCCTTGGCACTTGTTTTGTGTTGTGACAGTTTTACCATCAGCCACGGTAGCAGCAAGTGGGTGAGTTTTTATCACTTGATGACCCACCTTCTTGACTACTTTGGGATCAACAAAGCTATCAGTACTCCCACTATCAATGAGAATGATAATAGACCTTTTTCCAGCCTTCCCTTTGATTCGGATCGTGCTATGAGCCCCATTACGGGTCAATGCTTTCACTAAAATCTCTACTGCAGCATCCTCCAAATCTTCTTCGATTTCCTGATCTGAATCAATATTATCCGCTGCAATTTCTTCATCATCAGAGAGCTCACCAGCATTAGTTCCTTCAACAGCCATGAGGAACTTGGGATTACACTTGTGGCCAAATTGTTAAGGCTGATTACAACGATAAAAAAATTTCTGCTGCAGTGTTATGTTTCTGCTCGAACCTTGCTGAAATTTGGAACTACTCCCACGAGGTCTGGAAGCATCACTTGTTGCTAGGCCCGTGGATTCATAAAGCTTGGCTTTAGCAAAAGCCATAGACAGATCAGTAGGATCAATGGCTTTAACCAAGTTCTTCAACTTAGGCTTCAAACCACTTATAAAAGCTGATACATAATAAGACTCAGAGGCCTCAATTTCAGTCACAATGCTATCCCGAAGATTCTCAAGTCTGGTCATGTACTCCTTCACAGTCGACTCTTGCATCACTTTATTGAATTTATCCACAATATCACTATCATCCTCATCACTATACTGAGCACACAAAGCCTTGGCAAACTCATTCCATGAAATGGAAGGTTTACTTCTTATCAAACTATAGAACCACACCTCATGATCACCAAGCAAATACACAGCCGCAATTTGTACCTTCTCCAATTCATCAATGTGACAGAAGTGGAAATAACGCTCGCACCTTCTTAGCCAAGAGTGAGGTTGTTTACCTTCAAATGCATCAATCTGCACCTGAGGTTGTCTATGGTTGTTATTTCTGCTATTGGATGACTCTTCATTACTTCCTGATCGTTGCTGTTGCCAAGAATCAGGAGGTCGATCCAATTGATCAGCATTTACTTCTCGAGGTCTAAAAGGATGCTCCATTTCCTGAACTTTGTCACCGGATACAGCATTCCAGTTTGGAGGTCAAGATTGTACATGCTCGCTGTGCCTCTGCCCGTCAGTACTATCAGCTTCTTATGCTCTAACCGGAGCTCCAGCTTCACCCTCACGAATTAATGTCTCAGCTCTCAATGATGGATTAGCTTGCAACACACTCACTGGTATCAATGGATCCGGTACAATAGGAGGATTTGGCCTCCTGAATTGCTCACGAATTTCAGCTAATTTTGCTTCCAACTGCTGCATTTCGCGATCAAACCTCAAGGTAATCTTTTCCGCCAACTCTTGTGCTTGCCGTGTGAACCGATCAGAGATCATAAGTTCAACCTACTAAGATCGTTGATCAACCTTCACATCCACTTGCTGATGTAATTGCTGACTTATATCAGCATTAGCTTCCTTGATTTGAATAAGCAAGTGAGCACTCATCGCCTTCAATTGACTATCCAAATGCGCATTTGTGACCACATCTTGACCTGTAACATCGTTGCCTCCAACCACATCAGCATACGAATGCTGCCAATCTGGTGGTGGCTCCACTGCCCAATGCCGCCTCAGTTAAGTCCATGGATACTTGATATCAATTCTGCTTGAAGTGAAAGCCAAACGAGGCTCTGATACCAATTGTTACATTTGTGATTGATTCACAAATTTAAGCTAAGATAAAGAGAATATGAGATGAGAAAGAAGCAAAAGAGATGAGGAATTAGAGAGAGTAAGATGAGAGAGAGAAGGTTATCTCAAAGAGATTGTGTTGTATTTTCCTTGAATGACCTCCAATTACACAAGATCACCCTTCTTATAAGAACTAGATACATTGAATTGCTGCTAACCGACTTAAACAGCCGCCAAAAGCGACTAACTACACCTAACGGCCAAAACAGATTTTGGCGCCAAAAACAGAATTCAAAACCTACAAGCATTATTACATCCGAACAAGTAAGAATCATAATAGAATGGTTGTGCCTCCTTATCTCAAGGACAGGTAACACCAGCACATTGGCGTTGAGATCCATCAAATCTAGAGAAAAACCCTAATTCGAAGGCCCAACTACCTCAAGGGGCACATTGTAATTCCTATGGTTGGATTCCAAGTGTGTAACACTTGGATTAGCCATAATTGGATTTTATGTTCTCTCAGGGATAGTGTAGTCAACCCGAAGAAAAGGCAATCGCAAACTCAAAGAAACATCGCGAGGATATCCAGTTGATACAAACAAAAAAGGTGTAGGACTAAGTTTCCTTATATCCTCTCTAAAGGCTTGAACCAAGACACTGTGAGCCTCAGCCTGCGTCACCAAGATAGGCTCGACCTCAAGTACTGTATGTCTTGTTACATCCCTAGCAATAAAGGTAGCAATAGAAGATGATGCTTGATGTATGCTTAGCAAGTGCACTAAGTCATATCAAGTAATACAGAGTGAGTAGGGCATCGTTTCCACAAGGATTGATTATTGAGTGAGTACCAAAATTAGTAGTTTTAGTGCTATTTGAAAGACCAAAATTTGTAGTTTTTGATATAAAATGAAATAAAATGGAAAAAGAACGAAAATGTTTACTGATTTTATGAAAGTTGTGCTGATTTTTAAAAGATTTTTAAGATTTAATAAGATCCAAGGCATCCAATTTCACTTAGTTGCATCAACGCGTCTTTCTATTCTCGGTATTCAAGTTGTTATTACATGTTGATGGTCTTACTAAATATTCTCTCTCGCACAACACTTAGCATACTCTTTTACATATTAACTCATCAATCTCTTGCATGAATTTGAATAAGAAAAGAGATTTGAAAATCCATGGTTTTCACTTAAGACCACACAAATCGCATTAATCTATCTCTAGTATTCACTCAACTTATGGTGTTTATCACTTTAGCAATCATCATAAATCTCCTCTCAGACTTATTATTAATCATTATAGGCATTGAATGGTGATCAAGCATTCTAAACTCACGAGGAACAATGATAAACACTCAAACAACGCAATAAACAAACTTTGAATATGTTGAATTAAAAAAGAGCGTATATTACAACTTTGGCTACATCGTAGCCTTGGAAAGACAAAATTAGTTCATGGTAAACATAATATAAAGCAAAACTAAAACAAAATCCATGAACTTAAAGAAGAAAAGGATAGAAAGAGCTCAATAATGCCAAATTACTAACCGAACTCTTCTTCTTCTTCCTCTTAGTTTACCTCCCTTTGTCTCTACTTTCTATTTGATTTTTGCTGATGGAATTGTTGCAAAAAACTTTTCAAACCTCCCTATTTATAGTACATAAGTTTGGGATTACTTAAAATAGAAAATATTGCAAGCTTAAAGCTCATTGCACCACCTTGCTGCCATTGCCGCCCAGTTTTGATCAACTTTCTTTTGCTGATTTCTTCAGATTTTTGCTGCTTTGCACCGCCCAAAAGCAGGATTGAAATCACCATGAACATGTTCTTGTAGTGTACAAAGCATCCGGGAATTGTATTTGTCCATTTTTCCACCTAAATTTGCAAGTTGAAATGAGTTGTTCAAGCTTGTTGTTCATCCTTTGCAACTTGTTGTTCTTGCTTATGTTTTTCATTTTTTTCAGCTTTTTCCTCCCAAAATGAAGCCTTGAAATCAACTTAAACATGTTAATGTATTATTTAATCCATCCTTGCTCTTGATTTGTGCATTTTTCCACCCATTTTTGCTTGTTGAAATGAATTGTACAAGTTCTTGATGTGCTCTTGCTTAACCATGTGAAATGTTGTATTTAGCCCATTTTTGCTTTGGTTTGATGTATCTTGCATTCACTTATTGATATTGATGATAAAACCTAGCAATATTTAGCATAAAATGAGTGTTTTTGCAAAGAAATAACGGTAGGAGCAAAAGAGCAAAAGTGATAAAAGTTTTGACGTAAAATGGTTTGAAAATAAATCAAAATGATATAAATAATTATATACTAAATTAGACTTACAAAAATACTCCCAAGCTTAAATCTTGCTTGTTCTCGAGCAAGGCTAAACATTAAAGCACAAGATCTCATGCTTTTTAAGAATTTATCACAATTCAAAGCAAGACTACTTATATTAGAAAAGAATGACCGCGACTCACAGTTTTAAGGTTCTAAAGGCAAAACAATCTTTCCAAGAAAAAAACCTATCAATCACCTAGGTAGCTGAATTCAAAATAAACAAATTACGTTTATCCATTCCCTTTAATCTCAAGACATTCAAACCACATAGATGACAAAAATCATGGCATTCATAACAAGACTTCTCAAGTATGCTCGAGACTAAAATTTATTCACAAAATTTTATTTTTTCTTCTTTTTATTTATTTATTTATGAGGGACTGATCTACCCCAGTCTACCCAGCCTATTAATATATCTCAAGCGAGAATCAAACTCCTAACCCTTGGGCGATGACTGCATGAGTAAGAGAAGCCACCCATAGGACGCCCTCATTATGACTGCGTGAGTATATCTTCAGCGAGAATCAAAGCCCTACCCCTGGGCAATGATTGCATGGGTAAGAAAGGCCACCACAGAGATGCTCTCATTATGACTTCGCGAGTATATCTTCAGCGAGAATCAAACTCTTGACCCCTGGGCGATGACAGCATGGGAAAGAGAGGCCACCATTGAGACTCCCTCATGATAGGCAACACATATCTTAAAATATTTACATGGGATAGCGGTGCTTATAGATACTTTCCTCATTTTTTTTCATATTTTTCTTTGGACTTACTCATAACTCTTTAAAGTCTATTATGCAAATGATAATCTTGATGCAGTCTATTCAAATTTGAGCATCTTTTAATCAAAAAGAAAGGTACAATAGCCATTTTAACTAGTGAACTCAAATACCATGGTTTTATCAAGATAGTGCCTTATAATAGATCATGTTTCGCAATTAGAACATAAAAAATAATTGATTCTTTGTTTATTCAAATCTAATTAAAGTAAACTAGCTAAAAAGAGTAGAAAATTTTCCTAAAAAGCTTGATGATAAGATCTTCAAAAAAAATTTTATGGTTTTAAATTAGTTCAAAATATGCAAGAAAAATTTTAAAGACTATTGATTTAAACTATAGAAAATAGAAAGTCTTTTTGTTGGCCAACACTATCTCCATCCCTATACAAAGGCTCTGAACTCAGGGAGGCACTAAAACCGACTCTAAAAGATAAAGTAGGAATAGACAAGAAAATGTTTTCGAAAAATTGTATTCAAAATTAAAAAAAAAAAAGTTACAAAATGTCTCTCCCACTCCAAACTCAAAGTTTAACATTGTCCACAATGTTAAAAGAAATACAGGGAACAAAGTAGTATGTGAGAGATACTTCCCAAGTTTGAGGATTGCTTTTTAATGGTAAATATTGATATCATGCTACCCCCAAACTTGTTTCAAAAAACATGTAGAAAAAAACGTACAAAAACACAGGAAAACAATTAAAGGAAATTGAAAGAAAAGAAGTGAGATAGTAAACTTGGGTTGCCTCCCCAAAAGCACTTAAGTTATGATCGCTAGCTCGACTTTTTCGGTGGATCATTCGACTTCATTGAGATGACAGGAGGACTTTTGTGGCTCGACTCTCCATCAATATAAGGTTTCAGCCTTTGACTATTAACTTTCAATGTGTACTTCTTCTCATCTTGAATCTCGACTGTGCCATATGGAAAGACATGAGTAATAATGAAGGGTCCTAACCACCTAGAGCATAATTTCCCCGGGAAAAGTTGTAATCATGAGTTAAAAAGTAAAACTTTTTTCTCGACTACGAATTCTCTATTCAGAATGTGCTTGTCATGCCATCTTTTGGATTGGTCCTTGTAAATTCAAGCATTTTCGTGGGCTTCATTCCTGAACTCATCCATTTTATTAATTTGTAGTAACCTCTTTTGTCCCACAACTTCTAAGTTAAAATTCAATGTTTTGAGGGTCCAGTATGTTTTATGCTCCAATTCTACTAGTAAATAACCGCCTAGCCAAAAACCAGTCAATATGGAGACATTCCAATTGGTGTTTTCAATGCTGTTGTATATGCCCAAAGTGCATCATCTAACTTTTTCGACCAATCTTTTCTTGAAGCACTAATGGTCTTTTCAAGAATAGTTTTCAATTTGAAATTTTCATTTGACCTCTTGTTTGAGGATGGTATGGGGCACCCACATGGTGTGTGACTCCATACTTACTCAATAAAGATTTAAGTCGACGGTCACGAAATGTTTCCCGCCATCACTTATAATTGCACTAGGAGTTCCAAAATGAGAAAAGATGTTCTTTGTTACAAAGTTGACCACAACTCTTTCATCATTAGTTGGAAAAGCAGCTTCTTCAACCCACTTTGATACATAATCTACAGCAACCAAAATAAATCTGCTAGAAAATGACGATGGAAAAGGACCCATGAAATCAATCCCCCAAACGTCAAATAATTCAACAACTAAAATGTTGTTTAGGGGCATTTCATGTCTCGTGGAAATATTTTCCGTACTTTGACAGCGATCACATTTACTAGCGAATTTGAAAGCATCTTTAAAAAGTGTTTGCCAATAAAATCCGGATTGTAATGTTAGGAACAGTGTCTTGAAATCCAAATTTATTCTGGATATATAATTTTAATTAATAAATATAATTAAAGTTCTAGTCGTTTCCTAGTTAAATTTGTGCATTTGAGCATTTATACTGCATGTGATTTTCTTTCGGGAGGCATCCATGAGATGGGTGTAGTCCCCAGACTACAATTTACATGTTTGTTCTAAGAGGTTTATGAGACTAAGCCACAGATAAACTTGGAACAAATGATATGGATTATTATTTGAAAGACTCGTAATCAAAGACAAGTCTAGACCACATGTATGTTAAGACTATAACGAGACACTTTAGATGGCTTGTCATGGTCATGTGGATGGAGATCCAAAAGTGTTAAGTTAGTGTGTTTGACACAACGAGTTGGACCATGTGGGTTACTTATTTCTAGACTACTATCGAAGATGAGTGATTCACATTGTACTGTTTGAACGACAACTCTAAATCCTGAGGGTATTCTGGACTTGTGCATGGAGTGTTAGTTACTTTGGTGTACTATAAGTAAGGTCTAAAACAAATGACTGAAATCCCACATACACTGGGTAGTGGCGTGAAGTGTGACAAGGATCAGGTATTCAATAGGGAATCTACAGTCTCTTATAAGATACAGATGTCCCAAGTATTCCAAGTGTTTGACATTTGGAATTTATACTGTGAATATGTTCAAGTATAAATAAATTATTCAGTGAAGGGCGAGTCGGTAACTAATGGAGAAGCTGTGAGAAGGATAATGGTAGTGGTTATATTTATCCTTTGTCATGGACATCTAGTGGAGGGGTTGTTGTCAGCAATACAGTATATTAGGGAGATATCGAATAAATAATTTAAGTCTGGAGTGTAGTGAGATTTATTTTGTGGAATTAAGTCTCATTAAATGGTAATTAAATTAATATCATGAGATGATTTAATTTAACTCATTTGGAGCTAGATTTAAATTGTCCACGAGGTCCCTGCGCAAGCCTCTGTATTTTATTGCCATTGAAAAGTATTAAAGAGTTCATGAGATGAATTACTTATCCATAAGATGGGTAAAAGTTAATTTTACCAAATATTATTCATGAGATGAATAAAATTTAAAAATTATAAAATAAAACAATTTTGAAAAATTTAAATTCATAAGATGAATTTTTTCATGTGGAAACAAAGCAAAAACAAAAAAAATTTAAATAAATCGCGTTTAAAACAGGCATGATCCGTGTCAAACGCCACAGAACAATCAGCGCGCGACACGTGGCACGCATTGATGGTCAGAAGGGGTGGATCCGTGCCTTCGGGCGTGGACCAATAGCGTGCCGACAGGAGGTATGCAGTGATAAGCCAGAAGACGCGTGAACTGTGCATTGAAACGCAGCGTTTTAATTGCTTATTTGAACAAAACGCTGCGTTTTGATGTTAACTGGCGAATCCTTTTTCGATTATAATTAGATTTTTTTGCTCCGGAATATTTATATAAATAGAGGGGCTTATTCCGAGTTTTGGCATTAGAGTTCAAAGTATTTCTTTAGGGCTTCTGAAATTGTTTCGGAGACCCAGTTTAATATTTTTCGGAGCCCACCCTCCGGACAGTTCGAGGTTATTGTGTAGAAGGTCTCGGGGTCTCGGTTTTGAAGAATATTATTGTCTTTCTGGTTTTCTATATTATTGGAGCAATTTCAGGTATGTTCTTCTTCCTTTATTCTTTTTCGCTTTTCTATTTATTTATAATATTCGTTATTATACCTGTTTAAGTTTATGTATTGTTTTGAATGTATTAGAGTAAAAGGCTTGTAGATCTAAATTAAGAATTTAGATTTGATGATTTAAATTATGAATTTAAGTCAGTAGATTTAAAATTAGAAATTTTAAATCAACACTAGATTTAGAGTTATGAATTCTAAACCTGTTCCGCTGCATGATCTTTAGGGAGAATTTTTGAAATTCATCCCAACAACCGGTATTAGGGCAAAGGATTTATGGAGATAAGCCTATTCCCGGGAACTCTCGCACGTGAGGTGTCACAAAGCGTGACTCTCCGACCTGGGGCTTAGGTAGAGAGAAGAGTCTCCTACTTTAAGTGCTCTAATAGGTGCAACCAAATAGTCGACAATGTCAACATACCATGGATAATTAGAATTTTTGCTTACCAACATAAGACTTTCATCCAGGAATTTTTCATTGATAGAGGGACTTCCGTCCTTTCGTTCAAGGCATGATAAATGATCTGCCACAACGTTCTCTGTTCCCTTTTTCTCCTGGATGTCTAAGTCGAATTCTTGTAGCTGACCGGAAGAAAACGAAATGTTAATTTGTTCAAATTCAGCATGAAATCCATCTTATCAGTCTTGGTTTTGCATCATGTTTTGCAAAGAGGTATTTAAGAGCAGAGTGATCAGTATAAACAATTACCTTAGAATTTAGCAAGTAAGAACAAAAATTTTCAAATGCAAAAACAATAGATAGTAATTCCTTCTCGGTGGTAGCATAGTTAACTTGTGCTTCCATTGAAGTCTTACTAGCATAGAAATTACATGAAAAGTTTTGTTCCTTCTTTGCTATAGCATGGCCCCTACTACATAATCACTAGTATAGCACATAAGTTCAAAGTGCAAGATCCAATCGGGTGCTACGATTATTGGTGTTGATACTAGTTTTTTCTTCAAAGTTTCAAAAGCATGCATATAGTTAGTATCAAAGTTAAAAGGGACATCCTTCAGCAATAAATTGCAGAGAGGCTTAGTGATCTTAGAGAAGTCCTTAATAAACCTTCTACAGAAGCTTGCATGAACCAAGAAATTTCGAATGCCCTTAACATTAGTAGGGGCGGTAATTGCTCTATTACTTCAGTTTTTGCTCTATTAACCTCAATTCCCTTTTTCAAAATCATATGCCCTAACACAATCACTCCCTTACCATGAAATGACATTTCTCCCACTTCAAAATAAGATTAGTGTCAGTGCATCTTTGTAAAACCATAGAGAGGTTAGCTAAACAATCATCAAATGAGGCACCAAAGACTAAAAAATCATCCATAAAGACCTCTATGAACTTTTCCACCATGTCACTAAAGATTGCCATCATACACTGTTGAAATGTGGCAGAAGCATTGCATAATTTAAAAGGCATTCTCCTATAGGCAAAAGTACCATATGGACAAGTAAAAGTGGTCTCTTCCTGATCTTCTGGTGCTATGGCAATTTGGTTGTATCCTGAATAACCATCAAGGAAACAGTAATACGAATGGCCAGCAAGTTTTTCTAACATTTGATCAATGAATGGTGGGGGAAAATGGTCTTTTCGGGTGGAAGGAATAAGTTTTCTGTAATCTATACATACCCTCCACCCTGTGACAGTCCTAGTAGGGATGATCTCATTATTCTCATTTTCTACTACGGTTAACCCCCCCCCCCCCCCCCCCTCTTTGGAACTACTTGCACTTAGGGGTGTAAATGAGCTGAGCCAGCTCGTAAGCCCTCGCGAGCCAGCTCGATATGAAGCTTACATAGCTCGGCCCATTAAGATAAAAGAGCCGAGCCTGAGCCTGATAAAGCTCGAGCTCGTGAGCTCGCGAGCCTAAATATAAAATAATAATATAATTTAAATTTTAATTATAATAACATTACTTAAAAAATAAATAATAATAAAAAATTTCCTACTTTTTGACTTGCCCGAGCCTCCCTCTTCTCCTACTTCGCTCACCACCACCAAACCCTACCTTCTCTCTCCCTTCGAATTCCCTCACAACGACGACGCTCTCCTCTCCTCCCATGCTTCGATAGTGATGACTTGTTTCTCCAACTTCGACATTAACCCCCGCACTCTTCGCCACCATCCAACGGGGGCACCTCTCTCCCTCTCTCTCCCCTCTTTCTCTCTCTTTTCTCTCTCTACAGATTCACTAACAAAAACAGGAAATATAACCACTGCAACTAAGGGTTTGCTCGCCAACCACCGGTATAAAATCTCTCTTTTCGATGAAATTTTCTTTAATTTCTTCGTGTTTTTTTGTTTATTTTCATGTTTATTCCTCCAATTATGCGTGTCCAATTTTAACCAGGCTTGTTTTGTTCTCTTTTGCTATATCTTTTTTGAGAGGTGATGGTGATTGGGATTCATTTTTAGGGTTTTAAAGGGTTCTTTGAGTGTCAAGGAGATAGATCTCACATTTTGTGTTGAATTTTTATGGTTTTAATTGAGTTTTGATTGGTGAAGGAGAATCAATCTTCTGAGTTTGTTGTAAAATGTTGGAAAAATGGGTTTAAATGGTGAGAATCTAGGTTGCATTGAGCTTGAACCATTGGCGAGCCTCGAGGCTATGACACGCCGAGCCCGAGCACACAACGAGCCAAGCTCGAGCCCGAAATTTTCAAGCTCGTTGAGCTTTAAGCCAAGCCCGAGCTGAGCTAAATGTTAACGAGCCGAGCCTTAAGCCTAATGAGCTCGAGAATTGGAGGCTTGTCTTCTCTTATTCTCTGCTAAGTTTCAATCACTTTTATCTCCTCCACTCTTGCTTCATGGTTCGAATCAAAAGGTTCACAATCCTCCAGGTATTAGGCACATTCCCTTATCAATTCGTTCTCAGTGTCTAAGGTCCCTAACTTTGTTAGACACGCTTCAAGTGGTAACTTAGGGAATGTGTCCCTAAACTTCTGAACTACCAAACTATCTATAATATCAACCTCGAAACAAGAATCCATGTTAGTGGGAAATTTTATAGCATTAAAAGCTTCAAAGGTTACCTGTTCATCTTGCACTCTTAAAACGTGTTTCCCTTATTGTACATCTATTTGGGTCCTTCCTATACCAAGGAAGGGTCGTCCAAGAATAAGAGGTATCTCTCAATCCTCTTCCATGTCAAGTACTATGAAATCAGTCGAGAAGATTAATTTTTCAACCTTCACTAAGACGCCTTCAACCACACCTCTAGGATACTTGACCGATCTGTCCACAAGTTGGAAAGATACTATAGTTGGCTTCACCTCTCCTAAGCCAAGCTTCCTGAATCCAGAGAGAGGCATTAAATTAATGCTTGCACCTAAATCACATAAAACTTTATCAAAACTAATGGTGCCAATGGTGCAAGGGATAGTGAAACTCCTTGGATCTTTTAGCTTGGAAGGTAACTTCTTTTGAAGTATGGCACTGCATTCTTCAGTTAGTGCCAGTGTTTCGAATTCTCCTGACTTCCTTTTGTCAGATAAGATTTTCTTTATAAATTTTGCATATTTAGGCATCTGCTCTAACATATCAGCAAAAGGGATATTAATATGTAATTTCTTGAAAACTTCTACAAATTTAGCACACTGTTCGTCCGCTTTTATCTTTTTTAATTGTTAAGGGAATGGGACCTTCGGTTTGTAGGGTTGAGTTTCAACCCTTTTTGGTTCATCTTTGTTTTGGATATTCGTCCCTTCCCCATTTTCCGTTTCATGATTCGTGTCTGTGGATAGGTCCATTAGGGATTGTTTGTTTTGTGCGGTCTTGGTTACCTGAGTTGGTTCATTCAGTGTTTTCCCACTTCTTAATTCAATTACTTGGACGTGCTCGCATGGGTCAGTGATTGTGTTACTAGGCAAGGAACCTTAAGACCTTTATGAAAGTTGTTTTGAAATTTGTCGAACTTCGGTCTCGAGGTTTCTAATTGAAGCTTCTTGATTTTGGTTAGACGCTTCTCGATTCCGAAGATTTGTTCGTGTTTCTTGCACGAAACTTGTGGTTTCTTCATGAACTTATTAAATAATTCTTCAAGATCACTTTTCTTTTTTGGTGGTGGGTGAATGGGCTTTTTTTGAATCCCTAGGTTACTCCATGAAATATTTGGGTGGTTTCTCCACCCAGGATTCTAAGTATTGGAGTAGGGATTGTTATGTGATTTTTGAAAATTCCAAACAAAATAGGCTTGCTCGTGATTTGAAGGGGCTGTGCCAAAGGGCTTCCCTATTTGACAATCTATGCTCACATGATTTCCTACATAAAACTCGGATGTTAGCACAGGAGATTGTTTGGCATTAACACCTATATTACTTAACTATTTTTGAATCCTTGAAATTTGAGCAGACAATGTGGTTAATGTATCTACTTCGTGAATACCTGCAGGTTTCCTTTGCATCGTTCGATCAGCTATTCTCATGTAGTTGTTTCTAGCCATGACCTCTAGCAACTTGTATGCTTCGTCTGGTGTCTTGTTGTTTAGGGAATCTCCAGCAGCCACATTGGGTATTAGGTGCCAAGCTATTGTAAAACAAATTGACTTGCATCCAAATTGGTACCATGGTGTCGGCACCTTCTTAAAAGCTCTTTATATCTTCCCCACGCTTCATACAATGATTCCATTTCTTATTGTGTAAAAGAGGCAATGTCATTCCTCATTTTGGTTGATTTAGCTGGTGGAAAATGTTTAGCAAAATTTTTTTGTGTTAAATCATCCCATGTGGTGATGGTACCTGATGGCAATGACATTAACCATGCCTTGGCCTTGTCTCTTAGTGAGGATGGGAACAATCTCAAGCGAACAGCATCATCACTGACGCCATTATGCTTGAATGTCTCGCATATCTCTAAGAAGTAAGTGATATGCAAGTTCGGGTCCTAATTGGGTAGGTCGCCAAACTGAAGAGTCTGTTGAATCATTTATATTATCACAAGTTTTGTTGCAAAATTGTTTATTTGTATGGGTGAATGTCGGATGCTAGAAGTGCATCCTCCAACAGTTGGGATGGCGTAATCATTTAAAGTTCTTTGATTCTCATTATTTTTATTGGCCATTGTTTCAGTTCATTTGGTTTTTTTGATTTGTCAAAGTGCTCTTTTGATTTTAAGATCCAAAGCGATTATTTAGGTTTGGTTTTGATTTTGCACACAAAGTACAAAACACGAACTTCAAAAGTCAAAGAAAGATGCAACTAATAAGAAAATTTAAAATACAACAATCGAATACACAAACCTAACAAAAACAAAATTTTAACAAAAACCAAAGAAAAATAACACTAATATTTAGAAAAACTTAAACATAACAATTATAAAGACAAAACATAAGAAAAACAATAAAATAACACAAACTTAACAAAAACACAATTTTAAGGTGGGGCTATACGAATTTTTCAAGTAAAAAGAACTTTACAAAGAAAATCAAGTGAATGAAATAAATGAAAGAAAAGAAATTTCTTCTGCAAACTTAAACAAAATTTTCAATTTTTAACAAACAACTTCAAATTAGTACTAAAATTAGTTGGTATCAATATCACTCAGACAAGAACAATCCCTAGCAACGGTGCCAAAAACTTGATGCTTGACGTAAGCTTAGCAAGTGCCCTAAGTCTTATCAAGTAATACAGAGTGAGCAGAGTATCGTTTCCACGAGGATTGATTGTTATGTGAGTACTGAAATTAGTAGTTTTAGTGCTATTTGAATCACGGAAATTTGCGTTCTTTGATATAAAACGAAACAAAATGGAAAAGAACAACAATGTTCACTAATTTTATGAAAGGTGTGCTAATTTTTAGAATATTTGTATGATTCAATAAGATCCAAGGCATCTGATTTCACCTAGTTGCATCAACACGCCTTTCTTGTCTCGGTATTTAAGTTGTTATTACATGTTGATGGTCGAAAACCCTAATTTACTAAATATTCACTCTTGAGAAACACTTAGCATACTCTTTTACATATTAACTCATCAATCTCTTGCATGAATTTCAATAACAAAAGACTTTTGAAGATCCATGGTTTTCGCTTAAGACCATACAAATCGCGATAATCAAGCTCTAGCGTTCGCTCAACTTGTGCTGTTTATCACTTTAGCAATCATCATAAATTTTATCTCGAACACATTATGAATCATTATAGGCTTTGAATGGTGATCAAGCATTCAAAACTCAAGAAGAACAATGATAAACACTTAAACAAAGCAGTAAACAAACCATGAATACGTTGAATTAGAAAAGAACATATATTACAACTTAGGCCACATTGTTTCCTTAGAAAGATAAAATTAGTTCATGATAAACATAATATAAAACAAAAATAAAACAAAATCCATGAACTTAAAGAAGAAAAGAATAGAAAGAACTCAAAAATAAAAAATTACAAACCAAACTTCTTCTTCCTCTCTGTTTCCTCCCTTTCTCTCTACTTTCTATTTGATTTTTGCTGATGGAATTAATGCAAACACTTCCTAAACCTCCCTATTTATCATACATAAGGTTGGGATTACTTAAAATAAAAAATATTGCAAGCTTAAAGTTCATTGCACCACCTTGCCATTGCCGCCCAGTTTTGATCAACTTGCCTTTGTTGTTGATTTCTTCACATTTTTGCCTCTTTGCACTAGCCAAAATCGGGCTTGACATCACCATGAACATGTTCTTGAAGTGTACAAAGCATCCTTGCATGGTATTTATCCATTTTGCCGTCCAAATTTGCAAGTTGAAATGCGTTGTTCAAGCTTGTCGTTCATCCTTTGCAACTTGCTGTTCTTGCTTATTTTTTCATTTTTTTTCAGCTTTTGCCAACATGTAAATGTATTGTTTAATACGTCCTTACTCTTGATTTGTGCATTTTGCCGCCCATTTTTTCATGTTGAAATGAATTGTACATGTTCTTGATGTGTTCTTGCTTAGTCATGTGAAATGTCGTAATTAGCCCATTTTCTTCTTTTGTTTGATGTATCTTGCATTTACATGTTGATATTGATGATAAAACCTCGCAAGATTTAGCATAAAATGAATGTCACAGGGTGAGACCAAGAATAACAGATGCCGGAATGCTTTGGGAATCCTTCTATCAAGAGAGCGATGGACCAAAAATAGCTCCTTTAATGTCAAAGCTGAAAAGATTGTTTTTGCAAAGAAATAATGATAGGTACAAAAAAGAGCAAAAGCAAGTAAAGATTCATGTAAAATGGTTTGAAAGTAAATCAAATTGATATGAATAATTATATACTAATTAGACTTATCAGAAGACAAGATTGAGTTCATTTTAACAAAGACTTTGTCACCTTTGTAAAGCCTTTCATTCATTGAGGTTCCTAAGTTGTATACCAAAGCTCTCACGGTGGCAGAGTTTTCACGCTGGGCCACTAGATTACACTCTTTTTCAGCACGTCATTTCTCAAAGCCTTCTCTCGTCGTTTGTTCAACTTTTTGGACCATGAATTCTAAACGGGATTTGAGCATAGCCATGAACCATTTATGAGAATTGCCATCGAACCCAATGCTCTCATTGCCATGGCTGTGACTTGGTTCATCCCTTCGTTTTATCGGGCTTTGTTAAAGAGGATGCTCAAGCGGGAATCCAATCAGGGCTAAGCCCTCTAGTTCTTGAAGCTCGAGAGTGCTATGTCACGGGATGACACTTTCACCAGTGTCACGGCCCCAAAATGCCCTTAACTTCACCCCTAAGGTCCCTCGTTAAGACCCGTGATGCCACTTAGCTTCACTCCAAAAGTACCTCGCTAAGTCAGGCTAACCCCAAAAATATGAGAGTGTTAAGTTACGCAGCGGAATATTATATTTCGGAAGGAAAAGAAATAAAACAACACATACACACACAAGGGTGAGAGAGATACGGTTGAGAGAGAGAGGGAAGATGGGTGAGTTTGTGAAATGGGGGAATTGATGATCCCTTCTATTTACACTTGCATTTATATAGACATATGTACATGAGACAAATAAGAGAAAAGCTATGTACTTGTGTCCTTACTTGTCCCTCCTAGTGCGCATCGGGGCCTTCTAGAACATTCCCATCATTTTTGCATACATAATAAAAGTACACAAAATTAATAGAGAACTAAGCGATCCGTGACAGCTAGCTCTCCTGGTTCTAACTACCAGCGAATGACCCGCAATTCTGTTATGAATCAAGGTCAATCTTCAATCATAACCTATGCTAGAAGAAGAATTAGAGTTAAGAGAGAGAAAAGATGAGAAATAAAGGGAATTAGGTTTTAAGAGAAGAAGTTAGGAACAATATCATTCAATGATCTTCTTACATGAAAGATCCGACTATTTATACTAATTGAAGCTAAACCAAGATACAAAGCATTTGGAAAACTAAACCAACCGAATTAACTCGTTGCTGCCGCCAAAACCACTAAAACAGCTCACAACATCAACTACTGCTAACCACCCTTCCCGCCAAGAACCAATTCAAACCTTGTACAAGAAATACAGCCTTATTCAGCATTATTTGAAGAATTTATTCAGCATTATTTGAAGAATACAACCCAAAAAGCAGACTAAACTGATCAAACCCAGCCTTGATTAGGACAATACCCTCCCCTCAAGGGCATTCTTATCCTCAAGAATGAAACGAAGGAAATTGGGCCTTGATGAACCTCAATTGCTCCCATGTGGAATTCGCCTGTTCCAAATTGGCACATTGAATGAGCACTTCCTCTTTGTTTCTGTCATGCGCCTGCACAGTGCGAGAGCCCAAGATAACTATAGGTTCCTGCAGAATTATTCCGTTGACAAAAGCTACTGGAGGTGTTGCTGAACTTGCCATTCCTCTGCTACATGCTTCTTTAGGAGGGACACATGAAACACTAGATGCACACATGAATCTGGAGGCAATTCCACCTGTAAGCCACATTTCCCAACTTCACCAACACATTGTATGGTCCAAAATAACAAGCACAAAGCTTAACATTCTTGCACACTGCTACTGATGATTTCCTGTAAGGCTGTAACTTTAAATAAACCTAATCACCAATAGCAAAAGTTTTGTCAATTCTTTTCCTATCAGTAAAGAACTTCATCCTTGATTATGATAATTGCGAATTATCCTTGAGTTATTGTTTAAGCTGCCTCCTCTGAGATAATAACTCATTACCTTCTATCACTGGAGATAAAGGTCCTTCATGCACAATTGGTGAAGGTGGGTCATAGCCATAAAGTGCCTTGAAAGGTGTTGTCCCCAAAGCTAAATGAGCATGCTTATTGTACCAAACCTCAGCCAACGACAGCCACTTGTGCCAATTCTTGGGATAGGTAAATGTCATGCCTCTCAAATATTGTTCAACATATTGAATCACTCTTTCTGTCTGACCATCCTTGTGGGGATGGTAGGAAGAGCTTAAAGCAAGTGAGGAACCAAGCAATAGGAACAATTAATGCCAAAAGGAACTGGTGAACAGTCTATTCTGATTAGAAATGATGGATTGAGGCAGCCCATGAAGTTTACAGATGCTATCTAAGAACAATTTTGCAAGCTTCTCAACTAAAATTGGATGATTGAGAGCAAAAAAGTGTCCAAACATGGTGAAATGATCCACTACAGCGCAGATGATCTCTTTTCTATCAGATTTAAGCAATCCTTCTATGAAGTCCATGTTGATGTGCTGCCAAGCTCTCTTCGAAATAGGCAAGGGCTGAAGTAGTCCTTGGTAAGGCATGTGATCACTTTTCGTTTGTTGAAACACTTCCCATACTTGAACACATTCCACCACCTCTCTTTTCATGCTTGTCCATTGGAAGTATTGCTTCAATCTCTGATAAGTGCCTTCAATTCCAGAATGACCTCACCAAGTTGAAGCATGGAAAGCTAGAATAATTTGTCTCTTGAGTTCTGTCTCAAATCCAATGTAAACTTTTCCCTTGACTCTTACAATACCATTACTGACAGTCACTCCAGATTCTTCAATTGAAGAATTCTTAATGCTGAATGCTATAATAACATCTTAAGCAAAGCTATCTCCTTTCATAGGACCTTTGCACTTTCTCCATCCAAGATGGCAAAGCTAACGAAATGGCTAGACAAGAGGCTACAGAACTCCCTTCCTCTTGTCTTCTTGACAGAGCATCTGCTGTAGGATTCTCCTTTCCACTTCTATATTCAATTGAATAATCCAATCATAACATCTTCATGAGCCCCCTGTGTTGCACTCCTATTGTAATTTTTTGCTCAAGTACTTGAGGCTTTGGTGGTCAGTTTTGAAGATAAAGTGAGGGTCTTCAAGGTAGTGTCTCCATTTCTGAACTATCATCAAGATCGCGAGATATTCCTTCTTATAAATGGACAAACTTAAATTCCTTGGACTAAGAGCTTGGCTAATATAAGCAACAAGCCTAGTACCTTTAGAGAGAATTGCTCCCACCCCCTTGCTACTAGCATCCGTTTCCATTATGAATAGCACCTTGAAATCTGGCATTACTAACATAGAAGCTGAACACATAGCCAACTTCAAGTGCTCAAATGCCTCTTGAACTGCTTCTGACTATCATACCATATCTAGATGCAAACTTTCAGTAATAACCAGTCAATCCCAAAAACCCCTTTCGGTTTTTTGAGCGAAGTAGGTGTTTGCCAATCCTTCATTGCTCGAACCTTTGATGGATTAGTAGCTTCTCTCTCACAAGATATAAGATGGCCAATTCAACTTGAGAATGAGCAAAAGAACACTTGGAGAGTTTAGCATACAGCTTGTGCTGTCGTATAGTCTCAAACACTTGACACGGATGTATAACATGAGCATCCAAGGTAGGACTGTACACCAAAATGTTATCAAAGAATACAAGAAACACTTTCCTCAAGAAAGGCTTGAATACTGCATTCATTAGAGCCTGGAATGTGGCTGGTGTTTTGGATAACCTAAAGGGCATAACCACAAATTCGTAATGACCATGGAGTGTTCTAAATGCAGTCTTGTGTATGTCCTGCTCCAACTCTCAAATCTGATAGTAACCCTGTCTCAAATCCAATGTACAGAAGTAATAAGAACCATGAAGCTCATCTAATAGATCATCAATAATGGGAATTGGGAATTTGTCCTTGATTGTGAGGGAATTTAGTTGCCTGTAGTCAATACACATCCGGGAAGTCCCATTCTTCTTCTTAACCAATATCATAGGCAAGGCAAAGGGATTGCGGCTATGTCTATTGAAGTTTGTTTTCAAGAGCTCTTCCACTTGCCTCTTAATTTCACTTTTCCGAGAGTGAGGGTACTTGTAAGGTCTGAGATTTAGTGGATTTGAGTCAGATTTTAGAGGAATAGCATGGTCTAACAATCTCTGAAGAGGATGGGAAGTTGGCTGCTCCAAAAGTTCTGTATAATCTTGAAGAGCTTGTCAATTGAGGGATTCAAGTTCACCTGAGCATCAACAGACTTTCATCAATATAGAATAGGTGGCCAATCCACTGATAAGCCCCTTTCTTGATCACTCCTTCAAATCATTTGCCCTTCATCGTCTGCAACTGCCCTTGCTCCATGATCCCTTGCAGCTTGATACCCTAGCCATTTCTTTCGAAAGAACTAATAATTGAGCAAAGTCAAACATGATGGGGCTGATTGTTTTCATCCAATCCACCTCCAAAACCATGTCACAACCACCCAATGTCAAAACTCTAAAGTCGTACTCAAAGCTGTGGCCTGCAACTGCCAAAAAGAGTGCTTGCACTTGGTCTATGACAATATAGAATTTCCATCAGCAACTGTCATCGCCAAAGGACGTTTCTTGATCATTTCATGTCCCACTAATCTCACAATCTTTGGATCCACAAAACTATGCATGCTACCACTGTCAATTAAGATTAAAAGAGGCTTGTCACTAACTTCTCCCTTGATCTTGATCATGCTGTGAGAGCCACTCCCAGTCAAGGCCTTAATAAAAATGTCCATCTCATCATCATCATCAGACTCTACAATCAAATTCCTTTCTTGGAAAATAGGATCTACTTCACCTTCCTGATCCTTTAAATCTTCTTCAGTATCAGCTCAAGAGACTGCCATGAAAAATTTAGGATTGCACTTGTGACCAAAGAAATATATTTGGCTGCACTTAAAGCACAGCATCTGAGCCTTTTTCTCCCCTAAACTCAGTGGCTTATTGTTTACTGAAGTAGTTGTTCGTAAAGGAGCAACGACCTGTCCAATCTTGCTGCGCTGCCCATCTGATGCAGCCAAAATAGCATTCTCAAATAGCCTCGCCTTGGAGTAAGCCTGAGACAATGTAGAAGGATCCCATGCTTTAACAAAATTCTTGAGTTTAGATTTGAGGACGCTGATAAAGCTTGAAACATAATAAGCTTCACTGGCTCCTTGATTCACAACCAACATTCTAGCTCTCAAGTTCTTAAATCATGTCATATACACTGTAAATAATGTTGTTGTGACACATTATTAAAATCGTCCACCACATCACCAAGATCTTCATCTTCATATCTCTCACATAACTCATCCATGAACTCAAGCTAAGTGATGGAAGGATTGCTCAATATCAAGCAATGGAACCACACCTCCTGATCTCCTCTTAAGTACACCGCAGCAAGCTCCACTTTCTCAGAATTAGTCACATGATAAAAATAAAAGTACCTATCACACCTTCGAATCCATGATTAAGGTTGCATTCCATCAAACAGCTCAGTTTCCACTTTAGGCTGTCGAAATCCTGAATGCCTGACCACAGCTGCCCCCTCAATACTCCCCTCTAATACTCTTGGATGTAAAGGACCAGAAGGACTCGCGTGCTTACTTCAAGAAGATCGTATTCCAGCTCCCGGTGGCCTAGCTTGGCGATTAATCTGTTCCTGCAATCCTTCGAATTGCTGCTACACCTGATGCAGCAATTGAGGGATGTCACCAACTTTTTGATTCACATTTCTAACTACTAACACTAATTCTTGAATCTATTGCTACAATTCAACAAGCTTTGCAGTCTGATTTGCATCCGCAGTTGCAGCACCAGCCATATGTGCTTGTTTCTTGCCACTGGCCAGTTTGATTGAGTATAAAGCAATGTCATCAAGCAATGGTATAGGATCTTATATCAGTTTTTATGATTCAATATCAATCATGAATCATAACCTAGGATAGATGAAGAATTAGAGTTGATAAGCAGAGAGAGAAGATGAGAAATATATAGAATTAGGGTTCGAGAGAAGAAGTTAGGAACAATATCATTCAATGATCTTCTTACATGAAAGATCTAATTCTTTATGCTAATTAAAGCTAAGCCAAGATACAAAGCATTTGGACAACTAAACCAACCGATTTAACTAGCTGCTGTCGCCAAAACCACTAAAACAACTCACAACATCAACTACTGCAAACCACCCTTCCCATCAAGAATCAATTCAAACCTTGTAAAAGAAATACATCCTTATTCAGCATTATTCAAAAAATACAACCCAAAAAGCAAACTAAACTGATCAAAACCAGCCTTTATCATAACAAATTACGTCCTGGTAATCCATGATGGGCTAAAGACAATGAAGTATTATTTTAAGCCACCCACTGTGGTCGTCGAAAGGCTTGTTTGCCTTATTTTTTTTTGTACTCAAGTGTGATGTGATTGCCATAAAATGTAAATAAAACAAATGTGCAAAAGGGATTCACCGCGACTAGAAATTGAGCCTAAATTCGAACTGCGCGTCTTCGACCTCTCAACCATTCACCATTTTAGGAGAAAAGGTTGTGATATATTGGTGTATTTGACTTCGGTTATACTGTAAGTTCCGCTTATACTTCTATTAAGAAGACTTGGTTAAATATTTTTGTGATTTTTTTTTATGTATACTAATAGGAAAATAAAGGGATATGCACTTAACTCAAGTAGCAGTTACAGCGATAGAGCATGGGCCACAAACACCTTTCCTCATACACTTAAAACTTAGGAACTGGGGTGGAGACAAACCCAAGAGCTCAGCAGTCTACATACAAACCTGAGTCTATCTAGTTTTCAAGCCTGGCACATTGACATATAATAACGCTAATGAGTTTATTTCTGGCAAGATTGAGGTGGAGCAAGCCGTATTCAGGTCACTGGACTAGGACCAACGCAATCAAGGTCAAGTCTTGGCCGTCAAAGCCCTAATCAATGGCGTGATCCTAAGTTCACCAGACTTACCAAGCACTGATAGTAGTCTTAAGACCAACGCAATCAAGGTCAGGCTTTGGCCGTTAAAGCCTTAAACTAGAGCCTCAATTCTTAACTCATCGAAATATAAAGCTAAAGACATTGAAGTCTTGTTTGAAGCCCGAAAGACTGTAATACCAAAGAAGCAATTACAGCAAGTTCTATGCTAAGTTAAGCTAAGTATATAATTTAATCAATTAGATACCCTTCTGCTAGAATTTGGTAGATTTTCGCTATAGAGTGCTAAAGTGGAACATAATTTCAACAATATATTGTTATTCCCATTAAAATTTGATGTGTTTTTTTTCCAAAAAATGTGTGGACATGGCAAGAGTACTCGTTGCCTCTACCATATTAGATAGGGAACAGGCTTGACCTCCTCAAAAGCTCAACGTGTTAGAGCTTGCATCACTTCGAGATCACTTCCTTCAATAGTTCTTCCTTTGCAGGAGGGCCTTCCATTGCCCCTCTTTAGGTTAGGTAATGTTTGCTGTGAGGATTGATGAGCAGAGCGTAGGCCATATTGCACAACATATGGACAATCACTTTATTGGTAGGTGGCCCTGAGGTTTCAAAAACCCATTCTCGACTCTTATACCTCCCTCTCCTCAGTCAGTTATCCAGTCAACAATAACCTCCATCTAGCCAACTCGAGTCAACTTGAACCCTCCACCTCCCTTGCCATGGCTAGAGGGCGAGAGGGCCAAATCGGCTGGATCTCAAGAACAAAAGCATCCTCAAGCAAATCAAGCTCCAGACGTTGTTCGTGACATTGAGTCAGTGTCGTTGGGGCCTGAGTGGCTGCTGGGTTTTGAGCCCCATGCTTTAGAAAGACACCCTCTTCATGGTGAGAGCTCCTTAAGAGTTACTCCAGTGTCATTTATGGAGGAATCTAGTAAGGCAGGGGAAAGAAGAAGAAAAGTGGTGGCAGGTCATTGGAATCCTAATTTTGTTTCGTCTAAAAAGAGCTATGGAGCACCGAAGAAAAGTGGTGGCAAGCTAAGTGAGACTTGAAAGAATTTCTTAAAGATATGTCACCCGGAAGTAGTGTAACGAGGCTAGTTGGGCCTTCGAGTAATCAAATAAGAAGGATACATGGGTGAACGAGAAGAAACCTAGGTTGAGATTTGATGGTGATGAATCTATTACGATCGAACATTTTGCAATGATTAATTAGGGATTTAATTGACCTGATTTCCTGCCATCTTCATTCCCGATTCTAATGTAGTGGTCTCAAACCCCCCCCCCCCCCCCCCCCCCCCCCCCCGCGGCACTTCCTATTTTATCTTCAGTTGTAGTATAGTCTTTTAGCGCCTAATGGCTTCATATGTAATCCTTTTGCAATACTATTTTCCTAGACTGGGATTTTACTTTGGATTTTTCTATCACCATTTTTATGGGTTACCCTAGGCCGGTTTTGTCTGATTGGCCTGTATTGTATTGTGACTATGTCATTAATTATTGGGAAAAAACTTGATTGATAATGGTCAAACCTCGAGATGGAGCAGTGTAGATGTTGGTCTGCTAGCTTTGACGATTTTGTATCCTCGTTTGTGAAGTGGTCTTTCCACCCTTGTAATATATCAACTCCATTTGATTTAATAGAAGATATTTTCCTTACGCAAAAATTTTTCTTCAAAAAGTATTTACATTAAAAAAAAAATTTTAATTTTTTATCTTCTTAGCTAACAAAAATTATTTATTCTATAAATTTATATGATATTTAGGCTTGGCTCTCTCCTGCTGCCAGGTCACATGCTCATTACGGCGAACCTACTTCTCAGGTTGGGGGTCCTTGGAAATAGCATCTCTTCAGGGTAGCCCCCTGAAGGGGGAAGGCTGCGTACATCTACCCCCCGCCTCGAAACCTGCTTAGGCGGGAGCCCTTGGAGGCACTGGGTTTGTTGTTGTTGTTAGGCTTGGCTAAATTAAAGTTAAAGTGTGACATATGACGTGAGATTACGATTGAAAATATTTTTCCATGTGTTAAAGTAAATGTTCTCCCCCTTTATTTCCCCTTAATGGCAAAAAATATTCTCCATATTTGTGGTTAGGGGTGTATACAGTCCGATTTGGTGGATTATGGCTACCAATTCGGACCAAACCTTAAAAATATGGGTCGACAATTTGACTAGCCAAAACCAAATCGTTTTGTCTCACAAATCAAATCGGACCAAACAGTAATTATGGTCCATTCCGGTCCGGTTTACAGTTTCTATTACAATAATAGAAAATTTGTTAAAAATGTTAATATGAACCTGACAACTAACGTTTCTCTCTGACACACGTTTCTCTCTCTCTATTTCTGACACACGTTTCTCTCTCTCTCTTGCTAGGACTTCAAATGGTCCCTTGAGGACCTACCACCACCAGCAGCCCCACCCAAACGTAGGCCACCTCGCCGACGAAGCCATTCCATTGGCAGCGCCACCAAGACGGCAACACCACACCGCCGGCCCTGCTCCACCAAGCACCACCACACCACCATCTCGCCTCCACAACACTATACTACCAAGTTCCATTTCCCCTCCCTCTCATCACCCTGATGAACACACTCCAACCCATGCCATCACCACCCTGAACCCAAACACTACACCACCAAACCCACCACCCACCGGCTCTGCGCTGCCAAGACCTACCTCCTCCACACCACCTAAGCACCAAACCCACACACACCCACACCACGACCACCCTGAACCCAAACACTACACCATCAAACCCAAACCCACACCCAAACCACCACCACTGCACCGCAGACCAACACCACGAACCCAACCCCCCCCCCCCCCCCCCTACCACCACCACCACCTCCACCTCTGACCACCGCCACTGTTATGGCTCAAGAAGAATCTTGATCTTAACATAGAGATAATAAAATATGAGATAAAAATGAAGTGAATAGAGATGAGAAATATAGCGAAAGATTAAGATGAGAGAGAGAAATCAATTCATATCATTCAATAATCTTTCTTACCTGATGAATTACTCTATTTACACTACTTCCTATGGCTAGAGAATACATTGCATTTGGACTTCATATCTAACTGGCATTCCCACTCTTAGCTGCTACTATTGCTTTATTTAACTAACAATTGACTCACTTTGACTAATCTTGACTTGTACAAGTACTAAAAAGGATTTATTAGGCTAATTCCCCCCAATTGAAGTACTAATTAACTAATACTAAGGACCTAAACCACTTTATTACAACCAATGACTTGCTAGAACTTAACTCCAAATCCCAGGTCATGGCCGTACTCCCCCCTTTAGAGACTCTTGCCCACAAGAATCTTAGTAGGGAGTTGTGACTTGAAGAACTTTTATTGACGTAGACTTTGCAGAATTTGCAGCTGAAAGACAGCTCATGGATATAGTATGTACAATTGTGATATGAACACATTGGATCTGAATCTGAATTACAGCTTGAAAACCTGCTATTTCATGTTGGAGTCCTGCTGTTATTGCTATCGTAGCTCTTGTTGCTGCATTATGAGGGAATAACCTGCAAATATCCTCCCAATTGCAAGGTTTCATAAATAAATCTTTAGCTTGCTTCATGCCAACATGAAGGACCACAATCATGACATGAATACTAATCTTCATCTTCCGCTTAAAAGCTTCCCAACTTGCTACACCAATGCCTGAATTGCTAACAGATTGATCAACCTCATAGGCTTTCAAAACCGTTTCAATCCCAGCAGCTTAAGCTCTCATTTGTTGTTCTATGATGACCTCTTGTAGTTCTCTGATTACAGCCAATTTCTTTCGCCAACAACTTCTTGTTGCAACTAGTACAGCCAATATCAAAATCTCACATTTATTGTGTACTGATGACCATGACAGCAGTAGCTGTGGCCCAAGAATTACAGCCCCTAACATGAACTTCAATCGTCTAACCATACAAAATCCAAATGCTATGCTGCTGTTAATCTTGCAAAACAAATCTATTGTCCTGCTTAGGAAGAGGCTTTAAGTTTTTCTCAAGTTCCCCGGGCTTCCAGGGACCCAGCTTGCACATTCCCTTGTCTAATTAGCATCTTTAGATGCTGCTTCAAATGAGTGCAATGAGCTAATCAATGAACTCACATCAGCTTCTCTAAAATCTACTAGCTGCGCCTCATGTTTGAACATCGAAGTTATGGAAATCTCAGCTCCTTTTTCCCAAACTCTTGCACATTCAACCATAACTGGACTTGGATCCTTGCCATCCTCACTACATACTTCCACTTCCTTTACTAGCCAAGACTTAAAGAGAGTGCACAAAAAACACATAGCAAATTTCTTCCAGTGCAACATTCCAGCTTAGATTCTTGAGCAATTGAAACTTTGGCCTGAAACTTTTGAACTTTTCTTCACCAAGTTAAGTCCTCAATTATCACAGTTAAACTTCAAGGGGATTCTTTCACAGTTTAAACCATCAAGGTAGCCCAACTAACTGCTCTCGGCCTGCAGCACACAAATTCCAGATATTTCACAAAGTCTTTAGCTTCCTTTTGCTTGTTGTGTTCACATGGTGTTCTGCAGCTAAATTGGTTCAAGGAACCTTGTATTCTAGGCTCCTTAAGTATCCAATTTCTTCTCAAAAGAATAAACTCGGATCCCTTACCAACGAGCACAAGTATAAATGCAAAATACTCCAGCCCTAGAAACCCCTGGAACATCAAAGCAGCTTTGTACATCTCCAGATCAAGGTTATATCTATTCTTGATTTCCCTGCTGAGCTGTACACTTATTTCAGCTAGAATTGATCTTGATCTCTTGCTAATTTCATCAATAGAAGCATTTTGATGATTACTAACAAGCTGATCAATTACCTCAACTTGAATATAACCTTAAACTATACTTAATTGACAATACTCAACATCATCCTCTTGCACTCGTGTCATAGATTCAAGGCCTTAGGTGGCCTTACATTGGCTTGTATTTGTGGAAGATGTTCTTGACTTTTGGCTTGACAAACCCAAGCATCTAACTCTTCATCCAAACTCCTTGTTAATTCAGCATAAGAAACCAACATGTTCAGCTTGGCCTCATTAAGAATTCCCAAGATTTTTCCTTGATTGTTCTTAAGTCTAATCCTTTGGACCTTCCTCTTCATACACTTCACCTTATAGCAACTCATGGACTGAATTATTTGACCCTCACTGCTCCAAAAGTGAGATTGCTCAACCAACTTGTTTACCAATGTGTCTGTGCTGCTGAATTCATCACTGCTGGGCTCAACAACTTGCTCCCGGTTACCACTTTGCATTGAGGAAAGTAATAGCAAGTATTCCAGAGGTCTCGCTTTGGGTTGTACTATTGGAAGAACACCCAGATCATCCCACTTAGCATGCTTTGAATTCGTCTTAGTCCACTTAAGTGAGCCAAGCTTGCATCTAGCACATGAGCTTTTAAACAGCCTTGCACTTGAATCATGAGTGAACTAAATAGAATTCCAGGACATAATTTACACACGAATTCAGTGCTGGATTTGGAAGGTGAGGAGCTTCCCTTGATACTTGATCAATGTCCCTACATAGCACTTCCACTTGAGGACTTGATTCCACTTGAGGAAGTTGTCTATTAAGCTGATGTTGTGAGCCATCAATCTGAAGTTGCCATCTCTGGAATAGCTGATCCACTTCTTTCAATTTCTGATCCCATCTTTCCTCTAAGGAACGTTGCATTGCTGCAAACAGCTCCTGCATTCGTAGCCCAAATTGATTTGCTTCGGTTTTAACTCCCAATTCAGCATTACGACCGACAGTAGCATTGACATCAGAATTAGTAGCAGCAACATGTTCTGCCTTTGGTAGCCCTATAGTGCAATCATCCTGATTTATTGTTGAACTTGTGACTTGTTTGCCAAATTTGGATCCTCTCTTTGCCCTCTTGATACTTTTTTGGATCCAAGAAAATGCCCTAAGCCTATCAATAGACATCAGTACTACTTTAGGCTGCTTAATCCCCACTTGTTGCTCTCATATAATCTTCCACGAGCTTCCTCATTTGCTTCAAGCTATAAGAAATCTGGAGTATTGCCTTGGTAAACTAAGATTGGCCTCTCCATTGCTCTTATCTTCACGCTTGAGTAGCACTTCTTAGGATTTAAAATAATGATCAAGCAAATCTCATTGTTAAGCTGTGATGTGAACTTAACTCTCAACTTCCTTTTGCTCAAAATCTGAATTTGCTCTAGCGATTGGATCTTTGAACCAAAATTTGATTCCTCAACTTGTCCCTTGAGTTGTGATCCTTTCGTTCCTTATGGATTCAGGATGTAATGCTCCCAATCCAGATCATTCTGCTTCCCAAACATCCACAACTAAAGTTGAACTTGTCTTTAACCAATTGACAGTTGCTTGATCAATCATAACACGATTCCAGCTCACTTGATCTTGCTTATTCTCAAAGCATCAACCTTGGCACCAACATTCCCTAGCATTTCATCACAAACAACTTGATGTACCGGCTTTTCATTAATTTGACTCGCAGCATCACTATTCAAGCTCGAGTTTATTCCAATTCCTGCCAGGTCTGCGAGAGGCTGATTTGTTCCTCCATGTTCAATTCCATTCTCTTTCACTCAATTCGATTAAAAATCTGCGTTTTTGTGAATTTGTTTCTAAATTTGCTGCTATCTTTGTACATACTGCTATTGTGATCGCTGCAACGTAAGCTAAAATTCTAAGAGAATTGCTATTGGTGTAACTGAGCGGCTCATGCAATAAATCATACTTGATTCAATAAAAACTCAATTTAATTGATGCACATTCAACTAAATCAATGCAATCCTCAAGCTTCAGCGAAACAGTAGCTGAATTCAGCTATAGTAACCGCAAGCTTCAATCAAGAATCCAAAAAACTGAACTCCTAATCAATTTGCTATGCAATCAAGAAACTTGTTATAAATTTAAGCTTGATTTTGAATCAAATCAAGGCTCTAATACCAATTGTTATGATTCAAGAAGAATCTTGATCATAACATAGGGATAATAGAATATGAGATGAGAAAGAAGTGAATAGAGATGAGAAATAGAGAGAAAGATTAAGATGTTAGAGAGAAATCAATTCATATCATTCAATAATCTCTCTTACATGATGAATCACTCTATTTATACTACTTCCTATGGCAAGAGAATACATTGCATTTGGACTTCATATCTAACCAACATTCCCACTCTTAACCGCCACTATTGACTTGTTTAACTAACATTTGACTCACCTTGACTAATCTTGACTTGTGCAAGTACTAAAGAGGATTTATAAGGCCAATTCCCCCTAATTGAAGTACTAATTAACTAATACTAAGGACTTGAACCACTTTATTACAACAAATGACTTACTAGAACTTAACTCCAAATCACGGGTCATGACAACCGTCCCCCAAACCAAGCCACTACAGCTAGACTTCACATAACAGCAGCCACTACAGCTACACTTCATAGCTTACAGTCGGCCGGTAACAATTAAGAAATAGTCAGCCGGTCCCAAGTCAGACTCCTCCCCCTCATAACTAAATGTTAAGGACATTAGGTATTATTTCGATTTCTCTTTGTATTTTGAGTATCCCTTTCTCCTTTTTAAAATCTGTGATATTGATTGTTGTTGTTTTGCCCTTATATCATGTGAGTGTTTTTGTGTTGACTTGTGGCCGTGGTTGTTGGTTTATGAACTATTCTAGTTATGGAGCTCAAAAGGCAGGGCCATCTTTAAAGGGGTTGAGGAAGGGAAAGACTCGGCAACTAGTGGAGAGAAGCCTGCGGTGCAGGATATTAAATGTTGGCACATTAACGAAGAGGAGTTTTGATGTGGCCCAAATGATCATGAAGAGAAAGATCAGCATCCTATGCCTCCACGAGACCAGATGGGTGGGCACAAAAGCAAGGGATATATTTGGATATAAACTTTGGTAAGCGGACCAAGCTAGGGGGAGGAATGGAATTGGTATTATGGTGGATAGCCACTATAAGGACAAAGTAGTAGGGGTGACTAGGATTAGCGATAGGATCATTGGCATCAGGTTACTCTGAGATGGGGAAGTACTGAACTTCATAAGTGTTTATGCACCACAAACTGGGCAGACAGAGAAGGAGAAAGCCAGATTCTGGGAGGACTTAGACTCAACGATGCAAGGCATACCCCGGAGTGACCAAGTAGTGATTGGTGGTGACTTCAATGGGCATGTGGGAGCGAACACAGATGGCTATGCATCCTACCATGGAGGCTTCGGGTTCGGAACTAAGAAAGACGAGGGTAAGGCCCTATTGGACTTTGTTATCACCTAAGAGTTAACGGTTGCCAACAGCTTCTTTAGAAAATGTGATGGGCAAATCATCACGTTTCAAAGCTGTGGAACAATGACTCAGATTGACTACATACTACTAAGGAAGAGGGCTCAAAAAGATTGCAGGGAGTACAAGGTTATCCCCAAGGAAGACCGCTTAACACAACACAGGGTATTATGTGCTGATGTCAAGGCCAAGAGGACCATGAAACCAGCACAACCACGCATTCGTTAGAGGGAACTAAAAAGGGACAAGTCTAAAATCTTTAAGGAAAGAGTTAACGTAGAACTTGGGTGGAGCTGTGAGGGGAATTTGAACCACAATTGGAACCAAGTGGCCCAAGAAAAGGAAAGAAAAACACACCTGGAATTGCTCCAATAATAAAGAATACCAAGAAAATCAAGACCCCGCGATATTCTACGCAATGACCTCAAACTGCACGGAGGGTGGGCTCCGAAAAATATTAAATCGAGGAAAGAAAAATTTCAACGGAAATTTTTCTCTCCAATTAGATCTCTGAAACAATTTCAGAAACCCAAAAATATTTGTTTCAATTGAATGCCAAACTAATGAAATAGGTGCCTCTATTCATAGTAGATGACCGGAACGAAAAAATAGTTGCAAATCGATGTGGGATTCGCGTACAACTAACAAAATGCATCGTTTCAATCGAAACTAAAATTGAAATGATGTGTTTCCTTCCACAGTTTTTTTGTATTTTTTATTTTTATTTTTTTTTATTTTGCTTTGTTTCCCACATGTAAAAATTCATCTTATGAATTTTAATTTTCAAAACTACTTTATTTTAAAATTTTTAATTTTTATTCATCTCATGAATAACGTTTGGCAAAATTGATTTACCCTTCTTATGGATAAACAATTCATCTCATGAATTCTTTAATATTTTTTCGATGGCAATAAATATAGAGGCTTGCACAAGGACCTCAGGGACAATTTATATTTAGCTTCAAATGGGTTAAATTAATCATCTCATGAAGAATTTATATACCATTTAATGAGACTTAATTCAACTAAATAAATCTCATTGCACTCCAGACTTAAATTATTTATTCAATATCTCCCTAATAGACTGTATTGATGACAACAACCCCTCCACTAGATGTTCATGAAAAAGGATAAATATAACCACTACCATTATCCTTCTCACAGCTTTTCCATTAGTTATCGACTCACCTTCACTAAATAATTTATTTATACTTGAACATATTCATAGTATAAATTCCAAATATCAAACACATATAACACTTTGGCCAAAGTTTCCGAACTATTCAAATATTAGCGAATCAATTAAGGGGCCAACTGTATCTCATAATAGACTGTAGATTCCCTATTGAATACCTGATCCATGCCACACTTCATGCCGCTACCCAGTGTACATGGAATTTCAGTCATTCTTTTAGATCTTACTTATAGTACATCAAAGTAACTAACACTCCATGCACAAGTACAGAATATCCTCAGGAATTGGAGTCATCGTTCAAACAGTACAGTGTGTATCACTCATCTCCGATAGTAGTCTAGAAATAAGTAACCCACATGGTTCAACACAGCGTGTCAATCTTATTTAACACACTAACCTAACACTTTTGGATCTCCATCCACATGACCAAGGCAAGTCATCTAAAGTGTCACGTTATAGTCCTAACATACAAGTGATCCAAGCTTGTCTTCGACTACGAGTCTTTCAAACAACAATTCATACCATTTGTTCTAAGTCTATCTGTGGCTTAGTTTCATAAACCGCTTAGAACAAACATGTAAATTGTAGTCTGAGGACTACACCCATCTCATTGATGTCTCCCAAAAGAAAATCACATGTAGTATAAATGCTCACATATACAAATTTAACTAGAAAAACAACTGAAACTTCAATTTTATTTATTAATTAAAATAATATATCCAGAATAAATTTGGATTTCAGGACACTGTTCCTAACAATCCCCCACTTGTCCTAAATCCAATTTATGACAAAGTCCATACTCACCCCTTTTAAGTTTGAACCAAAGGTCTACTGAGCCTAACCCTTAGTGAGTTTAATTACGATATTATGAAGTCAGCAATACAATACTACTTGACATTCCTCTCACTAATGGCTCCCACTCCAAGGGCAAAGACATGATTAGACGTCGAACGTCTATCATTTTAATCTGACTGGAAGTCTTAAAACAATATATCCAACTGGAACCAGCCCGTCACTTTGAAAGATCAGCATAGGATCTATAGTTCTTCTCACGAACTAGAGAAAACACTTCACTACCTAGTCCATTGGACCCAGATTAGACTAACACCTGCATACTATGCCATAGCATAGCAGACATCATGTCTTGTGCACAACATGGCATACCTGAGGCTCCCACTGCCAAAGTATATGGAATATTCCTCTATTACTTGTCCTCTTGAGGTGTCCGAGAACACTACTCAAAAGAGAGAGGGACTCCATGCTATACCTTGACATCGTCTTGTCAACATAAGTGGCTGGAGAGAGATCTAACATCCTACTCTTTCGACCTTGCGGAAGCTTAATCCTAAGAGTAGAGTTGCCTTCTCCTATGTCCTTCATATCGAGCTATCCTGACAACCAAACCTTTATAGCTAATGACACCCCTACATCATTCTCAATGAGTAGTATATCGTTGACATATAACACTAAGAAAGTCACTACTTTCTCTAAATGTCATTTATACACGCATGGTTCGAGCAACCGATTGCACAAAGCTAGAAGGCTTGATTGCTTTATTGTGGGTAAAAGGATCAGATATAATGTTACAGTCAACCACTAAGGCTTCCGCGATGAACGCTCTCGTGTACCTGGTACATTTTTCTTCCTATCAGCAGGTGCATCTAATGCATTCACTATGTCTTGAGTTGTATCTAGTTGTTTAGAATTAGTGTCATTCTCCTTTAACACTAATTTGTTTTTGTTTTTGTAGCTTACTCATAAAATGCTTCTCTTTGTATTTTGCATTGTATTTATAAAAAAAAAGGTCTTTTAAATCATAAAACTATAGAGAAAAAAAACCATCCTTGTTACTTTTATTTGCAACACTATTCTACTGCGGTGTAACCAGAACAGAAAATTGAGATCTTATCTCTTTTGCAGTTTGGAAATCCAAAAACTCACCCAAAAAATATTCACCACCTCGATTTGATCGAAGTGACATAATTTGTTTACCTGATAGCTTTTAAAATTCAACTTTCTGCTCTTTGAATTTCTCCAAATGTCCGACTTATGTCTAATCAGGTCAACATGTCCATGCCTTGAGTAATCATCACTAAACGTGACTAAATACTCATACCCACCTCTTGCCTGAACATGTATTAGTCTACATACATCTATGTGAACCAGCTCGAGGAAGCCACCAACCCTGTCGCCTTCGCTCTTAAAGACAGACTTGGTCATCTTTCTTTATATGCAGGATTTGCAAACTGGTAATGACCTCAAGTCCAAAGCCTCTATCAGTCCATCCCTTACCAGTCTTTGGATCTTGTTCGAATTAATGTGTACTAAACGTTGGTGCCTTATGTAAGCACTATCACATTCAGGGTGTTGATTTTTAGAAGATTGAACAAGTGAACATATTTTAGATTTATTTAAACAATTGCCATAGTTTTGATAAGGAAATAACATGAATAAACAATTTATTTATGTATATGTGCAAATAAATAATTTATTTCTCATATTAAAATTTTCATTATCAAAATCAACTGAATAGCAATTATCCACTAACAAAAATACAAAAATCAAATTCTGTACCGCGAAAGTTTAAATAATCAATCCTTTAAAACAAAACTCTATCACTAAAGTATAAGCTAACGTCTCCTACACTTAAGACCACTATTATTGTACAGTCCCTGACCATTAGGTACAACACCCATCGTGTGGCATTTAGCCTAGCCTGAGCTCCTGTAACATATTACAGATAAGGTCAGTTGAACCTGAGTCCACCCACAAGGAAATAGGTGGACTCTCAACTGCGCATGACTCAACTAAGTGAGATATCAATATACCTTCACTAGATGGCTTAGCAGTCTTTGTAGGAAAAGTAGCTGTGTACTTAGTGTAGTTTCTCCTCCAGTAGCCTAGTTTTCTTGCAAAATAAACACTTTTCTTTTGCTGACTTCCTTATTGACTTGGTTGCTACAATAGCAACCTTATCCTTTCCTTTCTTTCTAGTAGGTTCATTGTGAGTAGTGAGTAAGTCTACTTATTTTTTCAAAGAAAAGTAATTTGATCCCGTGTGTACATTATTTATTCCAAACCAAGTGAAGTTCGCCAGCCGTATTCGTATCAAACATACTGTAAATGCTAACATTTCTGTAACAACCTTATATGAGTCATGTATAATGCAGTGACATATATTCTTTCAATTTAGCATACACAATAAGTCAGATATCAACCAAACTGTACTATCATGCATACAATGATGACCCAAACACACCACTCCTTACTCCCTGGTAGCAGGATCGCACGAAGCTAGTTCAGGTGAGAACTATTCTCAATTAACCTATTTTCTTGTAACTCTTACAAAACATGGTTAACTCACCACTTGACCTTAGTATCTAACATATCACAATAGAGGTCCTAGGGGAGGCTACTGCATCACGCTAGTCAAGTGTAAACCATTAATTAAACCTCCATACAAATACACGAAATACTCCACGGCAGCGTCGTCACATCGCTTCTTTGCACTTTGGTTTATCCTAAAAGAAGACTAACTCTGTAATCTGCAAATCGACATCCTCCGATTGGAGGTCTATCAATCTACCATACTGCTAGACCGGTAATGGAGACCGTGAGGTTACAACAATTGAAACCTCACTCCCACTTGATTTGTATAACCAGTGGTTTTTAATTAAGTTGCATTTTTAACCCGGATTATCTCACAATCCCCTTTAGAATCTCATTCTAAAATTAACCAAAATTACTTAATTAATTTATTTAAAAACACTATCGTTTTAAAAAATAGATTATCTCATATTCTTGCAATAGAATCTCATTCGAAAACAAATCAACAAAATTAATTAATTAATTTTAATTAAATAATAACAACATTTAATTTAGATTATCACATAATCCATTTTTCAAAAATATAATTCCAAAATTAAATTACAAATAATTTTATTTAAAATAAGTAGTGATTTTGTGCTTAGACTATCCCATAGTCTAGTTTTAGAATCTTATTCTAAAATTTAATTAATAAAATTTAACTTTTATTTTAAAAAATAAAGTTAACTTAGACTATCGTATAGTCTATTTGAGAATTGTTTTCTAAAATAATTTAAAATAACTTTTACTTAAAGTACACTGATTCACAATTTAGATTATCATATAATCTAATTTAGAATCTAATTCTAAAAGAAAATTAATTAATAAAATAATTAATTTATAATTATTATGAAAATCCGTACTGACGCCTATACGTTCCAAAAATAAAAAAAATATAAAAACCTTTATTTTTAATTGATGACGTCAAACGTCAAAAGCTGATGTCAGCAGCAGGCGCTTACGTCAGCATGACGTCAGCATCTATTGAAAAAAATTGTTTTTATTTTTTATTTTGTATTTTTTTTAAAATAAAATATTTAATTTTAAAAAAAATTGAATCTAATCTCATTAGATCAATTTTATCCAATTTTATAAAAATTTAATTGAATCTAATCTCATTAAACCAATTTTATCCAGTATTAAAAATATTTGTATATAATCTTATTAGATCAATTTTGTCCGATTTCGTAAATCATGATAGATAATGTACAATCTCATTATACGAACAACATAATTGCAAACTCATGGGTTCTGAATTAAGTATTAATTCATTACCGATTTAAAAATTTGAAATCGTTAATATAAACAACCTAGTTAACTATTAAATATTTTAACCGATTTAAATAATTTAAATCGATACTTTAAATAACCTAGTTAACTATTAACTCTTTAAACCGACTTAAACAATTTAAATCGTTACATTAAAATATTCTAATTAACAATTAACTACATTAATGTTTTAAAAAATTTAAATCCCTAATTCAAACAATCATCTGAATTAACTGTTAATTCTTTAATGATTTAAACAATTCAAATTGAACCCTCAAATTAAACTAACTTTCCTTCTTAATAAAATCTCTATTTTATTAAATCGCTAATCTATTTATTTTGATAATGTTATACCTAGTCATGTATACTATGAATGTAATTAGAGTCCGGCTTTGATACCAATTGTTTGGAAAAGATATAAATTTTATTGGAAAAATAAACTCTGATGCCGACTATTTGGTTCACAGTTCTCAACTATGGTCACAACAATAGGTACCTATTAGAGCACTTAGAGTATGAAAATCTTCTCTCTACCTAAGCCCCCGGTCGGAGAGTCATGCTTCGTGACACCTCACGTGCGAGAGTTCCCAAGAATAGGTTTATCTCTATAAACCTTTTGCCCTAATACCAGTTGTTGGGATAAATTTCAAAATTTCTCCATAAAGTTTATGCTGCGGAACGGGTTTAGAATTCAGAACTCTAAACCTATGGTCGATTTAAAATTCATAATTTTAAATCTACTGACTTAAATTCACAATTTAAATCAACAAATCTAAATTCTTAATTTAGATCTATAGGCCTTTCACTCTAATACATTCATAACAATACATAAACTTAAACAGGCATAATAACAATTAATATAAATAAATAGAAAAGCGAAACTAAAAGAAGAAGGAATGAAGAACACACCTGGAATTGCTCCAATAATAGAGTCGGTTCCCAAAATAATGCTGAAAAATAAAAAAATAAAAAAAATAATGCTAAAAAATAAATATTTACTAATCTACTGTAGAACCGCATTTTATAAACGCGGTTATAATAAACCGCGTTCAAAAAACGCGGTTATAATAAACCACGTTCAAAAAACGCTGTTATATATAAAAATAACCGCATCAAGCAAAAAAAATTTTATAGGGCATGAACCGCGTTTAGAAGACGCGGTTTAATATCACATAAAACGCATTTAGTAAATGCGGTTATAATACTTTATGAATTAAATAACATAAATAACAAACTAATAGATATATATAAATAACGAACTACTATATAAAAAATAATATAAATAAAACATAAATAAATGTTCAAAAAAATGAAACATAAATAAATATTGCCGTGATATATTTCACTGCTAATAGCTGCTAACCGAGCCTCGTGCTCCTTTTTCATCTTGCATGTCAATACATTATGATATTTTCTCTTACAGAATTCACGTGTGACCCTTCGTGTATAGTCATTTCATCCATTTCATTTTGAATTCGTTTCGAGTGTGGGCGTCCTTGACTTCAAGACTTATCTTGTACAATGATATGAACCACGTCTTAAAGATGCGGTTTAGTCACATATGAACCGCGTCTTTAAGACACGTTTTATAACTGGAAAAAAGAAATTCGGTTATTTTTGGAATGAACCACGTTTTCTAAATGCGGTTCAACAGTAGATTGGTAATTATTTATTTTTTGGCATTATTCTTTTTTATTTTTTTATTTTTAAGCATTATTTTGGGAACCGACTCCCAATAATAAAGAATACCAAGAAAATCGAGACCCCGCGATATTCCACCCAATGACCTCAAACTGCCCGGATGGTGGGCTCCGAAAAATATTAAACTGAGGAAAGAAAATTTTCAACGAAAATTTTTCTCTCTAATTAGATATCTGAAACAATTTCAGAAACTCAAAAATCTTTGATTCAATTGAATGCCAAACTAATGAAGTAGGTGCCTCTATTTATAGTAGACGACCAGAACGAAAAAACAGCTGAAAATCGATGAAGGATTCGCGTACAACAAACAAAATGCATCATTTCAATCAAAAGTAAAATTGAAATGCTGCGTTTCCTTGCACAGTTTAGGCGTGTTTTAGCGTATCATTGTGTGCCACGTGTCGGCATGATATTGGTCCGCTCCAGAAGGCGCTAATCCGTCCCTTCTGACCATCAGCACGTGACACGTGTCGGGCGCTGATTGGCCACTAGCGTTTGACATGGATAGCAGCTATGCAATTTCATTTTTTTTATTTTTTATTTTTTATTTTTTGCTTTGTTTCCCACATGTAAAAATTCATCTTGTGAATTTTAATTTTTAAAATTGTTTTATTTTGTAATTTTTAATTTTATTCATTTCATGAATAATGTTTAGCAAAATTAGTTTACCCATCTTATGGATAAACAATTCATCTCATGAATTCTATAATATTTTTTTGAAGGCTATAAATATAGAGGCTTGAGCAGGGACCTCAAGGACAATTTAAATCTAGCTCCAAATGGGTTAAATTAATCGTCTCATGAAATAATTTAATTACCATTTAATAAGACTTAATTCAACTAAATAAATCTCATTGCACTCCAGACTTAAATTTTTTATTCGATATCTCCTAATAGACTCTATTGATGACAACAACCCCTCCACTAGATGTCCATGACAAAGGATAAATATAACCACTACCATTATCCTTCCCACAGCTTTTCCGTTAGTTACCGACTCGCCCTTCACTGAATAATTCATTTATACTTGAACATATTCACACTATAAATTCCAAATGTCAAACACTTAGAATACCTTGGCCAAAGTTTCCAAACTATTCAAATATTTGCGAATCAATTAAGGGGACATTTATATCTCATAAGAGACTGTAGATTCCCTGTTGAATACCTGATCCTTGTCACACTTCACACTGCTAACCAGTGTACGTGGGATTTCAATCATTCGTTTAGACCTTACTTATAGTATACCAAAGTAACTAACGCTCCACGCACAAGTCCAGAATACCCTCCGGATATAGAGTCGTCGTTCAAACAGTACAACGTGTATCACTCATCTCCGATAGTAGTCTAGAAATAAGTAACACACATGATCCAACTCAGTGTGTCAATCATATTTAACACACTAACCTAACACTTTTGGATCTCCATCCACATGACCAAGCCAAGTCATCTAAAGTGTCACGTTATAGTCCTAACATACAAGTGATCCAAACTTGTCTTCGACTATGAGCCTTTCAAACAACAATTCATACCGTTTGTTCTAAGTCTATCTGTGGCTTAGTTTCATAAACCGCTTAGAACAAACATGTAAATTGTAGTCTGAGGACTACACCCATCTCATTGATGTCTCCCAAAAGAAAATCACATGTAGTATAAATGCTCACATATACAAATTTAACTAGAAAAACAACTGAAACTTCAATTTTATTTATTAATTAAAACAATATATCCATAATAAATTTGGATATCAGGACACTGTTCCTAACAATCTCCCACTTTTCCTAAATCCAATTTATGACAAAGTCCATACTCACCCCTTTTAAGTGTGAACCAAAGGTCTACTGAGCCTAACCCTTAGTGAGTTTAATTACGTTATTATGAAGTCAGCAATACAATACTGCTTGACATTCCTCTGACTAATGGCTCCCACTCTTAGGGCAAAGACATGCTTAGACGTCGAACGTCTATCATTTTAATCTGACTGGAAGTCTTAAAACAATATATCCAACTGGAACCAGCTCGTCACTTTGAAAGATCAGCATAGGATCTATAGTTCTTCTCACAGACTAGAGAAAACACTTCACTACCACCTAGTCCATTGGACCGAGATTAGACTAACACCTGCATACTATGCAATGGCATAGTAGACATCATGTCCTGTGCACAACATGGCATACCTGAGGTTCCCACTGCCAAAGTATATGGAATATTCCTCAATTGCTCGTCCTCTTGAGGTGTCCTAGAACACTACTCAAAAGAGAGAGGGACTCAATGCTATACCTTGACATCGTCTTGTCAACATAAGTGGCTGGAAAGAGATCCAACATCCTACTCTTACGACCTTATAGAAACTTAATCATAAGAGTAGGGTTGCCTTCTCCTATGTCCTTCATATCGAGCTATCTGGACAACCAAACCTTTATAGCTAATGACACCCCTACATCACTCTCAATAAGTAGTATACTGTTGACATATAACACTAAGAAAGTCACTACTTTCTCTAAATGTCATTTATACACGCATGGTTCAAGCAACCGATTGCACAAAACTAGAAGGCTTGATTGCCTTATTGTGGCTAAAAGGATCAGATTTAATGTTACGGTCATCAACTAAGGCTCCCGCTATGAACATGTAAGGTGTCCTGACAATCCTCCCACCACACCTAAGCTCTCGTGTACCTGGAACATTTTTGTTCCAATCTGTAGGTGCATCCAATGTATTCACTATATCTTGAGTTGTGTCTAGCTGTTTAGAATTAGTGCCATTCTTCTTTAAAACTATTTTGTTTTCATTTTTATAGCTGACTTGCAAAATGCTTCTCTAAGTATTTTGCATTGTATTTATAAAAAAAAGTCTTTTAAATCATAAAACCATAGAGAAAAAAAGCCGTCCTTGTTCTTTTTATTTGGAACACCATTCTGCTGCGGTGTAACCAGAGCAGAAAGTTGAGATCTTATCTCATTTACAATTTTGAAATCCAAGAACTCACCCGAAAAATATTCACCACTGCGATTTGATCGAAGTGACATAATTTGTTGACCCAATAGCTTTTAAAATTGAACTTTCTACTCTTTGGATTTCTCCAAAATGTCCGACTTATGTCTAATCAGGTAAACATATCCATGCCTTGAGTAATTATCACTAAACGTGATTAAATACTCATACCCACCTCTTGCCTGAACATGTATTGGTCCACATACATCTATGTGAACTAGCTCAAGGATGCCACCAACCCTGTTGCCGTTACTCTTAAAGACAGACTTAGTCATCTTTCTTTCTATGCAGGATTTGCAGACTGGTAATGACCTCAAGTTCAAAGCCTTTATCGGTCCATCTCTTAGCAGTCTTTGGATGTTGTTCGAATTAATGTGACCTAAATGTTGGTGCTTTATGTAGGCATTATCACATTCAGGGTGTTTTCTTTTAGAAGATTGAACAAGTGATCATATGTTACATTTATTTAAACATTTACCATAGTTTTGATAAGGAAATAACATGAATAAACAATTTATTCACGTACATGTGCAAATAAACAATTCATTTCTCATATTAAAATTTTCATTATTAAAATCAACTGAATAGCAACTATCCACTAACCGAAATACAAAAATCAAATTCTGTACAGCGAACGTTTAAATAATCAATCGTTTAAAACAAAACTCTATCACTAAAGTCTAAGCTAACGTCTCCTACTCTTAAGACCGCTATTATTGTACAGTCCCTGACTGTCAGGTACGACACTAATCGTGTAGCCTTTAGCCTAGCCTGAGCTCCTATAACATATTACAGATAAGGTTAGTTGAACCTGAGTCCACCCACAAGGAAATTGGTGGACTCTCAACTGTGCATGACTCAACTAAGTGAGATATCAATATACCTTCACCAGATGGCTTAGCAGTCTTTGTAGGAAAAGTAGCTATGTGCTTAGTGTAGTTTCTCCTCCAGTTGCCTAGTTTTTTTGCAAATAAGCACTTTTTTTTGCTGACTTCCTTATGGACTTGGTTGCTACAATAGCAACCTTATCCTTTCCTTTCTTTCTAGTAGGTCCCTTGTGAGTAGTGAGTAAGTCTAACTTATTTTTTCAAGGAAAAGTAATTTGGTCCCGTGTGCATATTATTTATTCCAAATCAAGTGAAGTTCGCCAACTGTATCCATATCGAACATATTGTAAATGCAAACATTTGTGTAACAACCTTATATGAGTCATGTATAATGTAGTGATGTATATTCTTTCAATTTGGCATACACAATAAGTCAGATATCCACCAAACTACACTATTATTCATACAATGATGACCCAAACACACCACTCCTTACTCCCTGGCAGCGGGATCGCACGAAGCTAGTTCAGGTGAGACCTCTTCTCAATTAACCTGTTTTCTTGTAACTCTTACTAAACATGATTAACTCACCGCTTTACCATAGTCTCTAACACAACACAATAGAGCTACTCGGGGAGGCTAATGCGTCACACTAGTGATGTGTAAACCATTACCTAAACCTCCATACAAATACACGAAATACTCCACAGCAGAGTGGTCTCATCGCTTCTTTGCACTTTGGTTTATCATAAAAGAAGTCTAACTCTGTAATCTGCAAACCGACATCCTCCGCAGGGAGGTCTATCGATCTACTATTTTGCTAGACCGGTAATGGAGACCGTGAGATTACAACAATTGAAATCTCGCTCCCACTTGATTTTTATAGCCAGTGGTTTTTAATTAACTTGCATTTACAACCTAGATTATCTCATAATCCCCTTTAGAATCTCATTCAAAAATTAACTATAATTAATTAATTTATTTATTTTAAAACACTATCATTTTAAAATATAGATTATCTCATATTCTTGCATTAGAATCTCATTCTAAAACAAATCAATAAAATTAATTAATTAATTTTAATTAAACAATACCAACATCTAATTTAGATTATCACATAATCCATTTTTCAAAAATCTAATTCAAAAATTAAATTAAAAATAATTTTATTTAAAATCAGTAGTGATTTTGTGCTTAGACTATTCCATAGTCTTTTTTTAGAATCTTATTCTAACATTTAATTAATAAAATTTAAATTTTATTGTAAAAAATAAAATTAACTTAGACTATCATATAGTCTATTTGGGAATCTTTTTCTAAAATAATTTAAAATAACTTTTACTTAAAATACACTGATTCACAATTTAGATTATCATATAATCTAATTTAAAATCTGATTCTAAAAGAAAATTAATTATTTTAATTAATTTATAATAATTATGTAAATCAGTACTAACGCCTACACTTCCCAAAAATAAAACAAATAAAAAAACTTTTTTTTAAATGCTGATGTCAGCATCTACCGACAAAAAATTTTCTTTTTTCTTTTTTATTCTTCAATTATTTAAATTAAAATTTTAATTTTAAAATAAATTGCATCTATTCTCATTAGATCAATTTTATCCGATTTCGTATAAAATAATTGAATCTAATCTCATTAGATCAACTTTATATAATTTTATAAAAATTTAATTGAATCTAATCTCATTAAACCAATTTTATCCATTGTTAAAAATATTTGAATCTAATCTTATTAGATCAATTTTGTCCGATTTCATAAATCATGACAGATAACGTACAATCTCATTATACGAACAACATAATTGCAAATTTATGGGTTGTTCTAAATTAACGATTAATTCATTAATTATTTAAACAATTTAAATCGTTACTATAAACAACCTAGTTTACTATTAAAGGTTTTAACCGATTTAAACAATTTTAATCGATACTTTAAATAACCTAGTTAACTATTAACTCTTTTAATTGATTTAAACGATTTAAATTGTTACGCCAAAATATTCTAATTAACAATTAACTACTTTAATGTTTTAAACAATTTAAATCACTAATTCAAACAATCATCTGAATTAACTGTTAATACTTTAATGATTTAAATAATTTAAATTGAACCGTCAAATTAAACTAACTTTCTTTCTTAGTAAAATCTCTATTTTATTGAATCGCCAATCTATTTACTTCGATGTTATTATACCTAGTCATGTATACTATGAATGTAGTCGGAGTCCGGCTCTGATACCAATTGTTTGGAAAAGCTATGAATTTTGTTGGAAAAATAAACTCTGATGCCGTCTATTGGGTTCACAGTTCTCAACTGTGGTCACAACAATAGGCACCTATTAGAGTACTTAGAGTAGGAGACTCTTCTCTCTACCTAAGCCCCCAGTCAGAGAGTCACGCTTCGTGACACCTCACGTGCAAGAGTTTCCGGGAATATGTTTATCTCTATAAACCCTTTGCCCTAATACCGGTTGTTGGGATGAATTTCGAAAATTCCCCCTATAGCTTACGCTGCGGAACGAGTTTAGAATTCATAACTCTAAACCTAGGGTCGATTTAAAATTCCTAATTTTAAATCTACTGACTTAAATTCATAATTTAAATCAACAAATCTAAATTCTTAATTTAGATCTACAGACCTTTTACTCTTATACATTCATAACAATATATAAACTTAAACAGGCATAATAATAAATACTATAAATAAATAGAAAAGAAAAACTAAAAGAAGAAGGAAAGAAGAACATACCTGAAATTGCTCCAATAATAAAGAATGCCAAGAAAATCAAGACCCCGCAATATTCTACACAATGACCTCAAACCGTCCGGAGGGTGGGCTCTGAAAAATATTAAACTAGGGAAAAAAAAATTTCAACATAAATTTTTCTCTCCAATTAAATCTCTGAAATAATTTTAGAAACCCAAAAATATTTGTTTCAATTGAATGCCAAACTAATGAACTAGGTGCCTTTATTATTATTAGACGGCCGGAACGAAAAAATAGCTGAAAATTGATGTTTGATTCGCGTACAACTAACAAAATGCATCATTTCAATCAAAAGTAAAATCAAAACGCTGCATTTCGTTGCACTGTTCACACGTGTTTTAGCTTATCATTGCATGCCACGTGTCGGCAAGTGATTGGTCCGCGCCCGAAGGCGCGGATCCGTCCCTTCTGATCATTAACGCGTGACACGTTTCACGCGCTAATTGGTCACTGGCGTTTGACACGGATACCAGCTGTGAAATTTCATATTTTTTTATTTATTTATTTATTTTTTTTTGTTTTGCTTTGCTTTGCTTCCCACATGTAAATATTCATCTTATGAATTTTAATTTTCAAAATTATTTTATTTTATAATTTTGAATTTTTATTCATCTAATGAATAATATTTGGCAAAATTAATTTACCCTTCTTATGGATAAAAAATTCATCTCATGAATTCTTTAATATTTTTTCAATGGGAGTAAATAAAGAGGCTTACACAGGGACCTCAGAGAGAATTTAAATCTAGCTCTAAATGGGTTAAATTAATCATCTCATGAAATTATTTAATTACCATTTAATAAGACTTAATCCACTAATTAAATTTTATTGCACTTCAGACTCGAATTATTTATTCGATATGTCCCTAATAGACTTTATTGATGACAACAACCCCTCCACTAGATGTCCATGACAAAGGATAAATATAACCACTACCATTATCCTTCTCACAGCTTTTCCATTAGTTCCCAACTTGCCCTTGACTGAGTAATTCATTTATACTTGAACATATTCACAGTATAAATTCTAAATATCAATCACTTAGAATACTTTGGCCAAAGTTTCAGAACTATTCAGATATTTGCGAATCAACTAAGGCGACATTTGTATCTCATAAGAGACTGTAGATTCCCTATTGAATACCTTATCCTTGTCACTCTTTCTCAGTCATTCGTTTGGACCTTACTTATAGTACACCAAACTAACTAACGCTCCATGCACAAGTCCAGAATATCCTCAGGATTTAGAGTCGTCGTTCAAACAGTACAACGTGTATCACTCATCTCCGATAGTAGTCTAGAAATAAGTAGCCCACATGGTCCAACTTAGTATGTCAATCTTATTAAACACACTAACCTAACACTTTTGGATCTCCATCCACATGATCAAGAGAAGTCATCTAAAGTGCCACGTTATAGTCCTAACATACAAGTGGTCCAAACTTGTCTTCGACTACGAGTCTTTGGAACAACAATCCATACCATTTGTTCCAAGTCTTTTGGTGGCTTAGTCTCATAAACCACTTAGAACAAACATGTAAATTGTAGTTTGAGGACTACACCCATCTCATGGATGTCTCCCAAAAGAAAATCACATGCAGTATAAATGCGAATATACACAAATTTAACTAGGAAAATGACTGAAACTTCAATTTTATTTATTAATTAAAATAATATATCCAAAATAAATCTGGATTTTAGGACACTGTTCCTAACAATTAGAACTTTGGAGAACGGCCTTGGAATTGAAAGGCCTAAGACTCTGCAGATCTAAGACAGAGCATATGGAACTCAAGTTCGGTACCTGTACTAGGCCAAGCATACGAGACGTAAAGATTGGACCAGAGTGCATACCACAGAAAGAGTGTTTAAATACTTGGATTCCATGGTGCAATAAGACGGTGAAATGAATGGAGATGTCAACAATCAAATTAAAGTGCGTTGGCATGAATGGAGGATGGCGTCTGCGATGCTTTGCAATAGGAACTTCAAGTTAAAGTTAAAAAGAAAATACTACAAGATGGTAGCGAGACTAGCTATGTCTTACGGGGAAGAGTGCTGGCCAGTAAAGCATCATCACCCACAGAAGCTGAAGATTGCGGAGATGAGGATGTTGAGATAGATGTGTGGACATAGGGAAGTATAAGATCAGAAACAAAGTTATAAGAAGTAAATTGGGCCCCCAATTGAGGATAAGTTAAGGGAGCAACGTCTACGGTGGTTTGGGCATGTCAAGAGAAGACCGACCACTGCCTCTATCAAGAGGTGCAAACATCTCCATATTACAGACAGGAAGACGGGGAGAGGCCAGCCAAAGAAGAGTTGGATTGAGGCAATTCGATAGGGGCTGGCTTATCTCAACCTAAATGAGAAGATGACCCTAGATAGAGCTCGATGGAGGATTAGTATAGTGTAACTGATATAGCGGTTTAGTATTGATGAGCACTTCTAAGCTAGTACTAAGGACCCGAGGATTATTGCATGCGTGTATGATTTTTACTCACTGTTGATGTATGTTGGCTGCTTCGTGTTCTTATTGCCTGTTGCCTGTCACCTTATTATTCTATCGCTTACTCGTTGCTTATAATATCTATATGTATGCTACGTGGTTTTGTTGATATGTGGTTTTGTGTGTACCCGTACAACTTGATGCCTTTATGCATTTTGCTTGCATGCTTCCTTACTCCCAATGCTTATCATGCTTGTCGTGCTTTTCAAGCTTCTCGGGTGGGGATCCTCGAAAACAGCCTCTCGGCGAGGTATCACCCTGAAGGGGTGAGGCTGCGTACATCACACCCCTCCCAGACCCTCCTTATGCGGGAGCCCTTGAGGTACTGGGTATGTTGTTGTTGCTAATATGAACCTAATTAAGAAATCAAAAGTCAATACCCCGTTGTATCAATTTAGTCCTTACCCTTTTAATTATGTCAATTTAGTTTTCATACAAGTGTATTACATCAATTTAGTCCTAAAAGTAAATTAATTTTGGTCTTAATGAAATTTTAATGGTTTAGTCAGATATTGGGTTAAATTGAATCCATGGGTTGATTTGCAGTGAGTTACTTACATCTAATATGATTGTATTGTTAGAAATTATACCATTAACTTAACTTATATTTGACCAAAGAACTAAATTGACACAATATAAATAGTAGAGGGACTAAAATTGATGCAATTACAAGTGGAAGGATTGAACTAACACTTTTATATGGTTATTAAATAAAATTTTGCTGACTACTACCTTGACTTGTTATGGTTCAAATGGTGTAAGTGATCATTGAACCTCCTTTATTTTATGGTTTTTATGGTTTATGGTTTAGGTTTGGCTTTAAATCGAACATCAACCTTAAACCCTACTAACCAAAAATTTCCAAACCAAACTATAATTTTTCAAACTATAAACCAAACCAAACCTAACCGGTTTGGATTACTATTTAAGCCATTTTTTACACACCCCCTATTTGCAGTTGTGCTATACGGTAATGCAAAAAGTATAGAATTAAGACGAGAAAGTCCTTTCGTCAAAAGAACGGAGCCTTTATGATATTGTCTATTTGAATGTATTTGAGTGCTCCTGTTTTTGAAGCATATTTTCAAAATATATTTAAAATAAAAGAGTATATCAAACATCCTTATTTTTCTTTTTATATGTTATAGAGAAGTTCCTCCTCTCTTGAAACACTCCAAACAAAACAATTCTTGTTGACGCTGAAATTAAATAAAATTCAAAAATCAATCATAAAAATCATATAGAGAAATTCCCCCTTCCCCTAAAACACTCCAAACTCCATTTTATAAAAATTTTAGAGGGGGCCTTTTAAATATTAAGGGAAAAAAAAGAAATAAAATTCAAAAATAATAAAAAAAAACCCCATAAATCTCTCATAAACAGGAAAAATAAATAACAAAAATCTAAATTGTGATAATGAAGCAGCTTGGATAAGTCAGGTCTTGTTTGCCTTAACTTTTTTCAACTTCTCTATGTGTGGTAGGCGTAAATGTGAAAACAATACAAACATGCAAAAGGGACTCACTACAACTAGAGAGTGAGCCTAATTATGAACTACACGTCTTTGACCTCAACCACTCACCCTTTTCGAAGAAAAGGTTTTGATATGTTACTGTATCTAATTTCAGTTATATCATAAGTTCTGCTTACACTTCAATTAAGAAGACTTTGTTAAATGTTTTTGTGGGTTTTGTATGTATTTTTATGACAAAAAATTAACATATATGGACCTAACTTAAGTGATAGTTACTGTGACAGAGCAGGACCCACAGACACCTTTCCTCATACACTTAAAAGTTAGGAACTGGGGTGGAGACAAACCCAAGGGCTCAGCAGTCCACTTACGAACCCGAGTCAATCATGTTTTTAAGCCTAGCACCCTTGACTTATAATAACTTGAATGAGTTTATGCCTAACATGATTAAGATGGAGCAAACCGTATTTAAGACACTGGATTAGGACCAACACAAACAAGGGACAAGCCTTGGCAGTCAAAGCCTTAAACTAAAGCCTTAAATCTCAACTTGTCTGGGAATGCAATAAAACTAGAAAGTCATACTTGAAGCCTGAGAACTATATTACTATGAAGGTTTGTACAACAGAGATCTATGTTATGCTACACCTAGCTAAGTTATGCCACTCCTAAGGAAAAAGCACAAGTGTGCTGTAAAAGAAAACTTAAAGAAGTTTTGTATTGAGTGTATGTACTACTCTGGACTGACGCATAGTCCTTTATTTATAGAAAATAAGAAATACCGGCTGCTCCTATTTTTGCAGCAACTTCGCCCACGTCTGGCCACTAAACTCTTTTCTTGCATGCATATATCTTCCACAAGCGCGCTCTGAATTCAGTGTTGGGAGAAATCCCTGATGCCCACCGTCCGCATAAGTCCCTTCTTGAAGCCCCACATTCCCTTTGATTGAGCTTAGCGCCCAAGTAACTTAAATTGCACTCCAAGTAACTACCTCGAGCCTGGAAACCACCTTTCTTGTAGCCTTCCTGGTATCCCCTCGAGCTCGAGCCCATTTCATCCCTCAGCTATCTCGAGTCTCGAGTGGCTGATACCATTGTCAAGGGTAATAATCTATTCAAGCCACTGGGCTCAAGACGCCATTATCTTAACACTCATAGGCCTGATTCTCCTCGTGTAGGGCCTCACGTGATGACCACGTGGCACTTTACCCAAAAATGGTGTTGTCCCAACCCTATCAAAATTACAGTGTAAACAAGTGCCCCATCGAGCCCAATACGTTCATCTTTTAGGATGTCATCGTCACCACCACTTTGTTTCCATGGCTATGACTTGTTTCATCCCTTCGAGATACAGGACTTTGTTCAAGAGGATGCTCAAGTGGGGAGCCCATAAGGGCTAAGCCATCTAGTTCCTCGTGCTCGAGAGCACTAGACCTCTTAATTCTAACCATTAGTGAATGGCCTGCAATTATGTTCTCGTAATCCACGATGGGCTAAAGACAATGTAGTCTTATTTTAAGCCTCCCACTGTGGTGGCCAAAAGGCATGTTTGCTTTATTTTGTTTCACGTTCCGTGCGTGTGGTTGTCGTAAATGTGAAAACAAAACAAACATGCAAACGGGACTCGCCACGACTAAGGAGTGAGCATAACTACGAACCACACGTCTTTGACCTCAACCACTCACCATTTTCGGTGAAAAGGTTATGATTATTTGATGTATTTGACTTCTTTTATACCATGAGTTCTGCTTATGCTTCAATTAGGAATACTTTGTTAAAAGTTTTTGTGGATTTTGAATGTATTTTTGTGATAGAAAACAAAAGGATATGGACCTAACTCAAGTTGCAATTGATGCAGACTTTGCGTATGCGTTAGCAAGTGCACTAGTCGTACCAAGTAATATAGAAGTGAGTAGAGTATCGTTCCCACGAGGATTGTATTGAGTGCATACAAAATTAGTAGCTTCAATACTATTTGAAAGACCAAAACATTTAGGATTTTGATATGAAATAAAGTAAAATAAAATAAAAAGAAATAAAAGTTAAAACGAGATTAGAATGTTCTAATTTTTTTTTTGGTTTTTATCAGTTTATAAAGTCTAAGGCATCCGATTTCACCTTAGTTGCATCAATACACCTTCTCTATTCTTGATATTCAAGTTGTTACTATGTGTTGACGGTTGAAAATCCTAATTTAGTTAATATTCTCTCTCGAGCAACATTTAGCATACTCTTTAACATATTAACCCATCACTCTAGCGCATGAATTTAAATAAGAAAAGAGTTTTTAAAGCTCTATGATTTTCGTTTTTGAAAACCACACAAATCGCGTTAATCTCTCTCGAGCATTCACCCAATTTGTGGTGCTTATCACCTCAGCTATCATCATAAATCTCCTCTCGGACTCATTATGAATCATTATAGGCTTTAAATAGCCATCAAGCATTTAAAACTCATGAAAAACAATGAAAAACACTTCAACAACACAATAACATAAACATTGAATATTTTGAATTAGAAATAAGCGTATATTACAACTTAGGGTACATCGCAGCCTTAGAATAACAAAATTAGTTCATGATAAACTTAATATTAAATATTATAAACACAAAATTCATGAACTTAGGAAATAAAAAAGTATAGAAAGAACTAAAAATACAAAATTACAAACCAAACTTTCATCCTTCCTTCTCCTTTCCTCTTTCTCCCGGTTTTTCTCTCTTTTCTCACTCAAATCTTGTGATTTTTGTTTTGAAATATGATGATAAACAAGCCCAAACCCTTTCCCTATTTATATTAGTTGAGATGGAATTAAAAAATTGCAAAAAAATATCAAACTTCATCCTCATTAGCTGAATGTTGTAGCCGCTGCTGAAGCTACCTTGTTCATCCTTTTTTTTTTTTTTCCGAATTTCACCGCCCAAAACCTACAAAAAATCATCATGTGCATGATTTATAGGGTGTATAAAATTAATTTGAGCTGAAAAATTACATAATATACCCGCCCAAAGGGGAGAAAGTAAGCAAGTTGTGCAAAATTTGTCAAATTTCTGCAGCTGCAGCAGTGTTGCTTGTTCATCCATTTTTTTTTTTTTTCATTTTTTTTGAATTCCACCGCCCAAAACTTGAAAAAGATGAGTTAATACATGTTAAATTATGTTTTTAAAATGAATTTGGGTAAAAGCATTGAGTTTTTTCTCCCAAAATGCAAGTTGAAGCTAATTGCACCACCACCTGCACCAAGATTCTGCAATGGCTGCTCAACTCGATTTTTTTCATTTTTTTATTGCTTTTGGCCCAAAATAAGCTTTAACATCAACTTGAACATGTTAATGAAGTGTTCAAGAGGTTCTTTCATGTTATTTGTCCAATTCGCCACCCAAAATTGCAAGTTGAAATGGATTGGTTGAGCTTGGTGCATTTTCTCTGTTCTTGTTGTTCTTTGTGATTTTCATTAAATTTTTGAGCTTAGAACCACCTAAATTTTGAGTTTTCACCAACTTTTACATGTTAATGCATTTTTTTAATTAATCCTTGCACTTGATTTGTGCATTTTGTTACCCATTTTTGCATGTTGAATTGTATTGTGCATGAACTTGTTGTGTTCTTGCTTTAGCCATGTTAATTATTATGTTTTTCCAATTTGTTTCTTTGGTTTGGTGTATCTTGCTTTTACTTGTTGATATTAATGATAAAACCTAGCAAGATTTAGCATAAAACGAGTATTTTTGCAAAAAAATGGCAATATGAGCGAAAAAGAGCAAAATCGAGCAAAAGTTATAAAAATTTTATGTAAAATGTTTAAAAATATATTAAAATAATATAAAAAATTATATACTTATTTGGACTTATCAAAATACCCCCAAACATAAATCTTTCTCATCCTCGAGCAAGGCTAAACATTAAAGCGCAAGATCTCATGCTTTTTAAGAAGTTTACCACAATTCAAAGCAGGTACACTTTAAATTAAAGAAAAACAACTGAGGCTCAAAGTTCAGGGTTCTAAAGGCAAAACCATCTTTCCCAAGGAAAAATCTGTCAATTACCTCGGTAATCGAATTCAATAGTTACCTAAGCAAATTAAGTTTATCCGTTCTTTCTAATATTAAGATATTCAAACCGGATAGAGGACAAAAATTATACCACTCATAACAAGACTAATCAAGTATGCCCAAAACTAATTATTTTTGCGCCATTTTTTTTTTTTTTGAAGGAATTTATTTACTCAAGTCAATATAAGCATATCTGCAGCGAGAATCAAGCTTCGACTCCTGGGCGATGACCCATAAGTAAGAGAAGCCACCCCTGAGATGCCTGTATTTTGACCTCCCGAGTATATCTTCAGTGAGATTCAAGCTCCGACTCCTGGGCGATGACCCATAAGTAAGAGAAGCCACCATTGAGACGCCCTCTTAACGGGTAGCACATATCTTATTTATGTGAGATAGCGGTGCTAGAGATCTTTTCTTTTCTTTTTTTTTTCTTCGGTGCTTGGTTCCTTGTTAGCTTTCTAAGTACCCCTTGTAGCGAGCTTTCAATGCGGCAACTCCCGTTCCAGTTGGCCCAGGGTACCAGGTGTTGAAACACCCCTACGGATCTACTTGCTCGAGGTACCAAGGCACGAAACCATCACACCATAGCACATATCCAGATGTTTTTACAGGATAGCGGTGCTTAGTAATTCTCTACCTTAATTATTTATCTTTTATTTAGACTTAGGCATAACTTTTCAAAATCTATTATGTAAATGATACTCTTTATGCAATCTATTCAAATTTGAGCATATTTAATTAGAAAGAAAAGTAAAATAGCCTTGCTAACTGGTGAAGTCAAATACCATGGTTTTATCAAGATAGTGCCTTAGATTAGATCATGTTTTGCAATTAGAACAAAAATAATTGATTATCAGGTTATTCAAATTTATTTAAAGTAAACGAGCTAAAAAGAGTAGAAAAATTGCCTAAAAAGCATGATGACAAGTTCTCTCTCTTTTTTTTTTTCTTACAACTATAGACAATCTTTTTGTTGGCTGACACTATTTACATCCCCACACAAAGGCTCTGAACTCTTAGAGGCACTAAAGCCCACTCTAAAGCATAAAATATGAAAAAATTTTGAAATACTTTTGTTACAAAAATAATTTTTTTAATTTATTATTATTATTATTATTAACATTACTTTTTCCATCCCCAAACTTTATTTTTAAAAAGAACTAAAAAGATAAATTGGGTGAGAGATACTTCCCAGGTTTGATGATTACTTTTTGATGGTGCATGTTGACATTGTGCTACCCCCAAACGTGTTGCAAAATACATGTTTAATAAAAAAAATAAACATGAGAAAAATAAAAATAATGAAAAGAAAATAAAATTAGATAAATAAAGATACAAACACTTGGGTTGCCTCCCAAAAAGCGCTTAGTTTATAGTCGTTAGCTCGACTTTCTTAGTGGATTATTCGACATTGTTGAGATGAATGGAAGTTTTCTGCTGCTCGAAGTCTCCATCAATGTAAGGTTTCAGTCTTTTCCCATTGAATTTAAAAGTATCCTTTTTCTCATCTCGAATCTCAACCGTGCCATATGGAAAAACACGGGTTACAATAAAGGGTCCTGACCATCAAGAGCACAACTTTCCTGGGAAAAGTCGTAAGCGGGAGTTAACTAGTAGAACTTTTTGTCCCACTAAGAATTCTTAGTTCAGAATGTGCTTGTTGTCCCATCTTTTGGATCGGTCTTTGTAAATTCGAGCATTTTCATAAGCCTCATTTCTGAACTCATCCATCTCATTGATTTGTAGTAACCTCTTTTCGCCTGCAGCTACTAAATTGAAGTTTAAGGTTTTTATGGCCCAGTATGCTTTGTGTTCCAATTCAACTGGTAAATGACATGCCTTGCCATAAACCAGTCGACATGGCGACATTCCAATAGGTGTTTCGAATGCTGTTCTATACGCCCAAAGTGCGTCATCTAACTTTTTCGACCAATCCTTTCTAGAGGCACTAACTGTTTTTTCAAGAATAACTTTCAATTCTCGGTTTGAAATTTCCACTTGTCCACTTGTCTAAGGATGGGATGGAGCACCCACATAGTGTGTGACTCCATACTTACTCAATAAAGCTTTAAGTTGGCGGTCACGAAAATGTGTTACGCCATCACTTATAATTGCTCTAGGAGTTCCAAATAGAGAAAAGATGTTTTTTTCTAAAGAAGTTTACAACAACTCTAGCATCATTGGTCGGAAAAGCAGCTGCTTCAACCCATTTTGACACATAATCTACAGCAACCAAAATAAATTTGTTATAAAATGATGAGGGGAAAGGACCCATGAAATCAATTCCCCAAACGTCAAATAATTCAACAACTAGAATGTTGTTTAGGGGAATTTCACGTTTTTTGGAGATGTTACATGTCCTTTGACATCTATCACATTTACTAACAAATTTAAAAGCATCTTTAAAGAGTGTAGGCCAATAAAACCCAGATTATAAAACCTTATCTGCAGTTTTTGTCCCACCATGATGGCCACCAGTTTCAAGAGAGTGACAGTGGCGCAAAATATTTTCTATTTCTTCCTCAGGTACACATCTTCTGATAATCCGATCTGCACAGTGCTTATACAAGAATGGTTCTTCCCAAAAATAGTGCTTTAAGTCGGCGAAGAACTTCTTCTTGTGTTGATAAGTCATGTCTTCGGGCAATTCCTGTGCAACCAGATAGTTAACAATGTCAATGTACCATGGACAAACGGGATTCTCACTTACCATCATAAGACTTTCATCTGGGAATTTTTCATTGATAGAGGGACCTTTGTTCTCCTGTTCGAGACGTGACAGATGATCTGCTACAACATTTTCTGTACCCTTTTTATCCCGGATTTCTAAATCAAATTCCTGAAGCAAAAGAATCTGTCGAATTAGCCTCGGTTTTGCATCTTGTTTTGCAAAAAGGTATTTCAGAGCAGAATGGTCAGTGTAAACAATTACCTTTGAATTGAGCAGGTAGGAACGAAATTTATCAAATGCAAATACTACAGCTAGTAGCTCTTTCTTGGTAGTAGCATAGTTAACCTGTGCATCTGTCAAAGTTTTACTAGCATAGTAAATTACATGAAAATTTTTGTTCCTTCTTTATCCTAGCACAGCCCCTACTGCATAATCAATAGCGTCACACATAAGTTCAAAGTGTAAGGTCCAGTCAGGTGCTACGATTATAGGTGCTGACACTAATTTTTTCTTCAAGGCCTCAAAAGCATTCATGCAGTCACTAGTAAAGTTAAAAGGGACATCTTTCATCTGCAAATTGCAGAGAGGCTTAGCGATCTTAGAGAAGTCCTTAATAAACCTTCTGTAGAAACCAACACGTCCTAAAAAACTCCGAATGCCCTTAACATTGGTAGGGGGTGGTAATCATTCTATCACTTCCGTTTTTGCTCTATCAACCTCAATTCCTCTTTTTGAAATCATATGTCCTAACACTATTGCTTCTTGTACCATAAAATGACATTTCTCCCAATTCAAAACAAGATTAGTGTCGGTGCATCTTTGCAAAACCATAGAGAGGTTAGCCAAACAATCAACGAATGAGGTCCCAAAGACTGAAAAATCATCCATAAACACTTTAATGAAAATTTCCACAATATCACTAAAGATTGCCATCATACATCTTTGAAAAGTCGCAGAAGCATTGCATAACCCAAAAGGTATTTTCCTATAGGCAAAGGTACCATAAGGACAAGTGCAAGTGGTCTTTTTCTGATCTTCTGAGGCTATGGCAATTTGATTGTATCCTGAATATCCATCAAGAAAATAGTAATACGAATGTCCCTCCAGTTTTTCTAACATTTGATCTATGAATGGTAAGGGGCAGTGGTCCTTTCGGGTGGTATCATTAAGTTTTCGATAATCTATGCAAACCCTCCACCCGGTGACAGTTCTAGTAGGGATGAGTTCATTGTTCTCATTTTCTACTACAGTTATCCCCCCCTTTTTCGAAACTACTTGTACTGGGCTAACCCATGGGCTATCGGATATGGGATAAATTATCCCAGCATCTAATAGTTTGACAACTTCTTTCCTTACCACTTCTTTCATGGAAGGGTTCAACCGCCGCTGAGGTTGTACAGAAGGTTTGAAGCTATCCTCCATGAGAATTTTGTGCATGCATATGGAAGGACTAATCCCCTTGATATCAGAAAGGGTCCATCCGATTGCTGATTTATGCTTTCCTAGAACTCTAAGCAACCTTTCCTTTTCAATGTTACTCAATGAGGCATTAATAATAATAAGATAAGAGTTAGAATTACCAAGATAGGCATATTTGAGATGTGGTAGCAATAGCTTGAGCTCAAGAATTGGAGGTTCGTCTTCTTTCATTTTTTATTGAATTTCAATTGCTTGAATGTCTTCCACTCGTATTTCACAGTGCGAATCAAAAGCTTCGCAGCCTTCCAGGAGTTGGGCACATTCTCTTATCAACTCGTCTTCCGTGTCTATGGTCCCAAATTTTGTTAAACACGCTTCAAGGGGCAACTTCGGGAATGTGTCCCTGAATGTCTCAGTGACCAACTCATCTACAATATCAACCTCAAAACAAGAATCCATGTCAGATAGAAATTGAATGGCATTAAAGACGTTGAAGGTTATCTGTTCATCTTGTACCCTTAGGATTAGCTTTTCTTGTTGTACATCTATCAGGGTCCTTCCTGTAGCAAGGAAGGGTCGGCCTAAAATAAGAGGTATCTCACGATCCTCTTCCATGTCAAGTACTACGAAGTTAGTTTGGAAGATGAATTTATCGACCTTCACAAGGACGTCTTCATTTACACCTCTAGGATACTTGATTGATCTATCCGCAAGTTGGAGAGATACAGTGGTAGGCTTCACTTCTCCTAACCCAAGCTTCCTGAAAACAAAGAGAGGCATTAAATTTATACTTGCGCCTAAATCACATAAAACTTTATCAAAACTAATAGAGCCAATGGTGCAAGGTATCGTGAAACTCCCTGGATCTTTTAACTTGGGAGGCAACTTCTTTTGCAGTATGGCACTGCATTCTTCCGTAAGTGCTACCATTTCGAACTCTCCCAACTTCCTTTTGTTAGACATAATTTCTTTCATGAATTTTGCATATTTGGGCATCTATTCTAACATATCAGCAAAAGGGACATTAATGTGTAACTTTTTGAAAATTTCCAAAAATTTAGCAAATTGCTTGTCCGCTTTTGTCTTTCTTAGGCATTCATGGAATGGGACCTTTGGTTTGTAGGGTTGAGGTTCAACTTTTTTTGGTTCATTTTCATCTTGAATTTTTGTCCCTTCCTCATTTTTCGCCTCCTGATTTACATAAGCAGATAGGTTAATTATAGGTTGTTCATTTGGCATGGTTTTCTCGACTTGAGTTGGTTCTTTCAAAATTTTCCCACTTCGTAATTCTATTGCATTTACTTGCTCTCGTGGGTAAATGACAGTGTTAGTGGGTAAGGAACCTTGAGATCTATTAGAAAGGTGATTTGAAATTTGCCCAATTTGGGTCTCTAGGTTTCTAATGGTCGCTTCTTGATTGCGAATCAAAGTGTCTTGATATCGAAGAGTTGCTTCAGTGTTTTGCATAAACTTACTAAACAATTCCTCAAGATTAGTTTTTCTTTAAGGGCGTTGAAAATGTTGTTTTTGTATCCCTTGATTGTTCCATGAAAAATTTGGATGGTTTCTCCACCCGAGATTATATGTGCTGGAATAGGGATTATTTTTTTGAAAATTTGAAACAAAATTGGCTTGTACATATGTTGATGGGGAGAAAGGATTTCCTGTTTGGCATTCTATGCTAGGATGATTCCCTACACAAAATTCACACGTTAGTAAAAGGGGAATTTATGGCATTCACGTTCATGTTCATCTGTTTTTCAAGCATTGCAACCTTAGCAGTTAACCTTGTTATTGCATCCAGCTCGTATATTCCTGTAGGTTTCTTTTGCTCTATTGCCCTTGCTTAGTTATTGCTAGTCATTACTTCTAGCAATTCATATGTATCTTCTAGAGTTTTGAGGTTCAGCGATATTGTAGCCACCGCGTCTACCATTGTTTGAGTGTTAGGTGCCAACTCGTTATAAAAAGATTGGACTTGCATTCAGACAGGTAAACCATGATGGGGGCACCTTCTCAAAAGTTCTTTGTAACGTTCCCATGCCTCATACAAAGATTCCGTATCGTATTGTACAAACAAGGTAATGTCATTCCTCATCTTAGCTGATTTTGCTGGTGGAAAATATTTTGCTAGAAATTTTTTAGCCAAATCATCCCAGGTGGTAATGGCTCCTAAGGGTAATGACATTAACCATGCTTTGGCTTTATCTCTGAGTAAAAACGGAAACAACCTTAAGCGGACGGCATCATCGCTGACACCATTATGCTTGAAGGTATCGCATATCCCTAAAAAGTTAGCGATATGCAGGTTTGGGTCTTCACTGGGTAGGCCGCCAAATTGAACAGTTTGTTGAATCATTTGTATAATAGCTGGTTTAATTTCAAAATTGTTTTCTTGAATTGGTGGACGTCGAATGCTGGAAGTGAACCCTCTAACAGTAGGTACAGTATAATCTTTTAAGGTCCTTTCATCATCATTTCCAGTATTATTAGCCATGGTTTTAGTCCTTTTTGTTTTCCTGATTAGTCGAAGTGTTTTTTCGTATAAACTTTTAATTTCAAATCATCCCCGGCAACAGTGCCAAAAACTTGATGCAGACTTTACGTATGCGTTAGCAAGTGCACTAGTGGTACCAAGTAATATAGAAGTAAGTAGAGTATTGTTCCCACGAGAATTGTATTGAGTGAATACCAAAATTAGTAGCTTCAATACTATTTGAAAGACCGAAACATTTAGGATTTTGATATGAAATAAAGTAAAATAAAATAAAAAGAAATAAAAGTTAAAACGAGATTTTAATGTGCTAATTTGTTGTTGGTTTTTATTAGTTTATAAAGTCTAAGGCATCCGCTTTCACCTTAGTTGCATCAATACGCCTTTTCTATTCTCGATATTCCAATTGTTACTGTGTGTTGATGGTTAAAAATCCTAATTTACTAAATATTCTCTCTCGAGCAACATTCAGCATACTCTTTAACATATTAACCCATCACTCTCGTGCATGAATTTAAATAAGAAAAGAGTTTTTAAAACTCTATGATTTTCTTTTTCGAAAACCACACAAATCGCTTTAATCTCTCTCGAGCATTCGCCCAATTTTTGGTGCTTATCACCTTAGCAATCATCATAAATCTCCTTTCAGACTCATTATAAATCATTATAGGCTCTAAATAGTGATCAAGCATTTAAAACTCATGAAGAACAGTGATAAACACTTCAACAACACAATAACATAAAACATTGAATACTTTGAATTAGAAATAAGTGTATATTACAACTTAGGATACATCGCAGCCTTAGAATAACAAAATTAGTCCATGATAAACTTAATATTAATAATTATAAACACAAAATTCATGAACTTAGGGGAAAAAAAATAGAAAAAACTTAAAATACAAAATTACAAACCAAACTTTCTTCCTTCCTTCTCCTTTCCTCTTTCTCACGGTTTTTCTCTCTTTTCTCACTCAAATCTTGTGATTTCAGTTTTGAAATATGATGATCGACAATCCCAAACCCTTCCCCTATTTATATTAGTTGATATGGAATTAAAATATTGCAAAAAAAATCAAACTTCATCCTCATTAGCTGAATGTTGCGGCTGCTGCTGAAGCTACTTTGTTCATCCATTTTTTTTTATTTTTTCTGAATTCCACCGCCCTAACCCTACACAAAACCAACATGTGCATGTTTTATAAGGTGTATAAAATGAATTTGAGCTAAAACATTGCATAATATAGCCACCCAAAGTGGGGAAAGTAAGCAAGCTGTGCAAAATCTGTCAAATTTCTGCAACTGCAGCAGTGTTGCTTGTTCATCCATTTTTTTTCATTTTTTACTGAAACCGCCCAAAACTTGCAAATGATGAGTTAATACATGTTAAAGTATGTTTTTAAAAATAATTTGGGTAAAAAGTATTGAGGTTTTGCTCCCAAAATGCAAGTTGAAGCTGATTGCACCACCACATGCACCCAGATTCTGCAATGGCTGTTCAACTCGATTTTTTTTTAATTTTTTTATTTATTTGCACCCCCCAAAATCAGATCTAACATCAACTTCAACATGTTAGTGAAGTGTTCAAGAAGTTCTTTCATGTTATATTTCCATTTTGCCACCCAAAATTGTAAGTTGAAATGGATTGGTTGACCTCGGTGCATTTTCTCTGTTCTTGCTGTTCTTTGCTAATTTTCTTTAAATTTTTGAGCTTATACCCACCTAAATTCAGAGTTTACATCAACTTTGACAAGTTAGTGCATTGTTTAATTAATCTTTGCACTTGATTTGTGCATTTTGTTACCTATTTTTGCAAGTTGAATTGTATTGTGCATGAACTTCATGTGTTCTTGCTTTAGCCATGTTAATTATTATGTTTTGCCTATTTTTTGCTTTGGTTTGGTGTATCTTGCTTTTATTTGTTGATGTTAATGATAAAATCTAGCAAGATTTAGCATAAAACAAGTGCTTTTGCAAGAAAATGGCAATATGAGCGAAAAAGAGCAAAATCGAGCAAAAGCGATAAAAATTTTATGTAAAATGTTTAAAAATATATTAAAATAATATAAAAAAATATATACTATTTTAGACTTATCAGCAATTACAGTGACAGAGCAGGGCCTACAGACAGCTTTCCCCGTACACTTAAAAGTCAAGAACTGGGGTGGAGACAAACCCAAGAGGTTGGTGGCATTGGATTAGGACCAACGCAATCAAGGGACAAGCCTTGCCCATCAAAGCCCTGATCAATGGCATGAACCTAAGTTCACCTGACTTATCAAGTAGTGACAGTAGTGTTAAGACCAACGCAATCAAGGGACAAGCTCTGGCCGTCCAAGCCTCAAATCTGAACTTGTTGATTTGTGGGAAAAAAATTAAAACTGGAAAGTCATACCTGAAGCCCGAGAACTATATTACTATGAAGGTAAGTACAGCAGAGATCTAAGTTCTGCTACGCCGAGCTACGTTACCCTACTCCTAGGGAAAAAGCACAAGTGTGCTGCAAAAGAAAACTTAAAGAAGTTCTGTATTGAGTGCATGTACTACTTTGGCTCGATGCAAAGTCTTTTATTTAGAGAAAATAAGAAATTACGGCTGCGCTTATTTCTACAGCAACTTCAACCACGTCTAGCCACTAAAGTCTTTTCTTGTGCATGTAAATCTTCCACAAACGTGCTTTAAATTCAGTGTTGGAGTGAAATCCTTGATGCCCACGTCCATATTTACAGCAGAAGTCCCTTCTAAAGCCCCACGTTCACTTGGATTGAGCTTAGTGCCCAAGTAACTGAAATTGCACTCCAAGTAACTGCCTCAAGCCTGAAAACCACCTTTCTTGCATCCTTCCTAGCAGTCCCTCAAGCTCAAGCCCATTTCATCCCTCAGCCATTCCAAGTCTCGAGTGGCTAATACCCTTGTCAAGAGTAATAATTTTCTCAAGGCACTAGGTTGGAGATGTCATTACCTTAGCACTCAAAGGGCTGATTCTCCTCGAGGAGGGCCTCACGTGATGGCCACATGGCGCTTAACCCAAAAACAATGTCGTCCCAGTCCTATCAAAATTAGGGTGTAAACAGGTCTAATGTGTCAAAATGTGTCAGACATGGATAGTACTGGATTGCGGGTCAAATGCCAGGTCAAGCTGAGCTTGGTTCGAACAATAAAAGTAAAAAAACCATTCACTTATAACCCAGCCTACTACGGTGTCGGGGTAGCCCCACTTTGACTTGCCGGCTTGACTAGTTTAGTCAGTTTGGATCATTTGTCGAGTTGGGCATTGATGCCTAATTCGTGTTTGCCTAGCAAGTTTATAGAGTGAGTAGAGTATCATACCCACGAGGATTGATTATTGAGTGACTACCGAAATTACTAGCATTAGCAATATTTGAAAGACCGAAAATTAAAGTTTTTGATAAGAAATAAAACAAAATAAAAAAGAACGAAAATGTTTACTGATTTTATGAAAGGTATACTGATTTTAGATTAATTTTATAATTTAATAAGATCCAAGGCATCCAATTTCACCTAGTTGTATCGATATGCCTTTTTATTCTCAATATTCAAGTTATTATTACGTGTTGATGGTCGAAAACCCTCTTTACTAAATATTCTCTCTCAAGCAACATTTAGCATGCACTTTTACATATCAACTCATCAATCTCTTGTTGAATTTAAATAATAAAAAAGAGTTTTAAAGATCTATGGTTTTCACTTAAGACCACACAAATCGTGTTAATCTATCTCTAGCATTCGCTCAATTTGTGGTGTTTATCACTTTAGCATTCATAATAAATCTCCTCTCAGACTCATTATGAATCATTATAGGCTTCTAATGGTGTTCAAGCATTCAAAACTCATGAAAGTAATAATAAACACTTAGACAACGCGATAAACAAAACAATGAATACATCAAAATAGAAAAAAGCGTAATTTACAACTTAGGCTACATTGTAGCCTTGGACAGACAAAATTTGTTAATGGTAAACATAATATATTACAGAACTAAGACAAATTATAGAAGAAAATTATAGAAAAGAACTTGAAAATAAGAAATCACAAACCAAACGTCTTCTTTTCTCCACCCTCTTCTTCCTTACGAATTTTTACCTAATTCTCTACATTGTATTGGTTTTTTATTTTTGTTTTCTTTGAATGAATCAGATGCTCAAACACTTCCAAAACCTTTCTATTTATAGTTCATAAGATTGGGATTAGTTAATATAAAAAATATTGTAAGCTTAAAGCTCATTACACCATCTTGCTACCATTGCTGCCCAGTTTTTTGCAACTTGCTGTTCTTGCTCATTTTTTATATCTTTTCCTGCTTTGCACAGCCAAAAATCAGTCTTGACATCGTTATGAACATGTTCTTTAAGTTTAAAAAGCATCCTTGCACTTGATTTGTTCATTTTTCCACCCATTTTTGCAAGTTGAAGTGAATTGTTCAAGCTTGTTGTTCATCCTGTGCAACTTGCTGTTCTTGCTATTTTTCTTCAATTTTTTTTCATCATTGCACCCCCCAAATTCAGAGTTTACAACAAATTTGACATGTTAATGTATTTTTTAATCCATATTTGCTCTTGATTTGTGCATTTTGCCACCCCTTTTTTCCAATTTGAAATGAATTGTGCATGTTCCTATTGTTCTTGTTGTAGCTATGTGTTTTGATGTGTTTTATCCAACTTTTTGCTTTTGTTTGATGCATCTTGCATTCACTTGTTAATTTTAATGATAAAACCTAGCAATATTTATCACAAAAATGAGTATTTTTGCAAGAAAATAGCAATAGGAGCAAAAAAGAGTGAAAAAGAGCGAAAGCGAGCAATAGCGATAAAAACTTGAAGTATAATGGTTAGAAAATGAACTAAAATGATATGAATAATTATATACTAAATTATACTCATCAAATACCCCGAAACTTAAATCTTGCTCGTCCTTGAGCAAGGCTAAAAATTAAAGCGCTGGATCTTATGCTTTTTAAGAATTTATCGTAATTCAAAGTAAGATTACTTCTATTAGAAAAGAATGACGGAAACTCAACGTTTTAAGGTTCTAAAGGAAAAAGAATCTTTCCAAGGAAAAACCCATCAATCACCTAGGTAGCCGAATTCAAAAGTTGGCTAAGCAAATTAAGTTTATCCGTTCTTTTTAATCGCAAGACTTTCAAACTGAATAGATGACAAAAATTATGTCATTCATAACAAGACTTCTCAGGTATGCCCATGACTAAAAGTTATTCACTAAATTTTCTCTTTTCTTCTTCTTTTTCTATTTATTTATGAGGGACTGATCTACCCTAGTCAACCCAGCCTATGAGTACATCTCTAGCGAGAATCAAACTCCTGACCCCTGGGCGATGACCACATAAGTAAGAGCAGCCACCATTGGAACGCCCTCATCATGACCGCACAAGTATATTTTTAGCGAGAATCAAACCCCTACCCTTGGGCAATGAATGCATGGGTAAGAGAAGCCACCACTAAGATATCCTCATGATATGTAGCACATATCTTAGAATGTTTACATGGAATAGCGGGTGCTTAGAGATACTTCCCTCAAATTTTTTATTTTTTTTATTATTAATTTTTTCATATTTTTCTTTAGACTTAGGCATAACTCTTCAAAGTCTATTATGCAAATGATAATGTCGATACAATCCATTCAAATTTGAGCATCTTTAATCAGAAAAAAAAAGGTAAAACAGCCATGCTAACTAGTGAACTCAAATACCACGATTTTATCAGGATAGTGCCTTAGAATAGATCATGTTTTGCAATTAGAACATAAAAACAACTGATTCTCAGGTTATTCAAAACTAATTAAAGTAAACAAGCTAAAAAGAGTAGAAATTTTTCCTAAAAAGCATGATGATAAGATCTCCAAAAAATTTTATGGTTTTAATATGCAAGAAAAATTTAAAAGACTACTGATTTAAACTATAGAAAATGGAAAATCTTTTTGTGGGCCGACGCTATCTACATCCCTATACAAAGGCTCCAAACTCTGAGAGGCACTCAAGCTGACTCTAAACTATAAAGTAGGACTAGACAAGAAAATGTTTTTGAAAAAGTTTGTTCAAAATTTAAAACAAATGTGACAAAATGTCTCTCCCAACCCCAAACTCAAAGTTAACATTGTCCTCAATGTTAAAAGAAATACAAAGAATGAAGCAGTAGGTGAGAGATACTTCTCAGGTTTGAGGATTGCTTTTTGATGGTGAACGTTGTCATCAGGTTACCCCCAAACTTGTTTCAAAAACCTGTTTGAACAAAAATATACAGAAACATGAGAAAATAATAAAAATGAAAGGAAAATAAGATAAAAGAAGCAAAGAAAGAAACACTTGGGTTGCCTCCCAAGAAGCGCTTAAGTTATAGTCGTTAGCTTTACTTTTTGATGATAATATATCTCGTGTCTTGAAGGAGAATGGAGTTTCCTCCATCCACCCTCAATGACTATTTTCTTCCGTAGATCTTCCTTGTACCCTTCTTTGTACGACCACCTCCACTTTCTCTAATGATGGGATCCTTGAGCCTGATGTGCTACAACTTGAATTTCCTTTTTCGATCTTTTCTTCATTTTTTCACTGAGTCATCCTTGGCTCCGAAAGCCTCTAAATTCGTTAGACAAGCTTGGCACTCTATTTCGATCATTGCTGGTGGTGGGTCGTTCAAGATAGGTTTGGTCATTGGTGGAGATGGGTCAATCAAGGGGGTTAAGTTACATTGAGGTGGTTCTTCTAATGTGTTCTTATCCCTCAATGTTATGACATTAGTTTGTTCCCCTAAGTCGGTGTCAGTATCGCTAGGTAGGGAATCTTTGGATCTCTCAGAAAGTTCCTCTAATGTAGTCCCAACTTGAGTTTCTAAATTTTGGATGGAAGCTTCTTAGTTTCTTGAATTACCTGCATGAACTTCCTAAATGTTTCTTTTAAGTCATATTTCTTTTCTTGAGATTGATAAGTGGGTGACCAAGGTGCTTCGTGATGGTTCTAAGAAAATTTAGAGGGGTTCATCCATCCTGGACTATAGGTTTTAAAGTAAGAGTTGTGCTAGGCTTCTTGATAATTTGACATGTATTTATACTGTTCAAAACCAATCGAGGTCAAACTGTTACCCACTTGGCATTCCATACTAGCGTGGTTATCTGCACAAAATTCACATCTAGGAGTACGAAAAAATTTTATGTTAGCTAGTTGTTTTTAAATTAGTGAGAGTTGAGTAGATAACACATTAATTTTATGAATTCCCAGTGGTCTTCTTGGTACAATTTGGTATTAAGGTCTCATATAGTTATTGTATGCCATCACCTGTAGTAAAACTATGTTAAATTTTTAGAAAGGAAAAACAAAATAAACTTAAAGTTAAAAGAAAGGTAAAATAATAACAAAGAACCAAAATACTACAATATAATAAAAAGCTTAGATAAACAAAATTTTAGAAGTGCTAAAAAGTTAAAAGAAAGATAAAACTAATTAGAAAACTTAAAATACAATAATCTAATACAAAAACCTAATAGAAACAAAATTTTAACAAAAACCAAAGAAAGATAATACTAATGTTTGGGAAAAAAACAATTTAACTTTCAAAAATTTATCAAAGTCAACTTATAAGTAAAAGAAAGATGCAAATAAAAATAAAATATAAAAAAACAACAAAATAAAACAAACTTAACAAAAACTTAATAAAAACAAAATTTTAGGGAGAGGTGATATACGAAAATAAAAATAACTTTTCAAATAAAATCATGTGGATGAAATAAATGAAAGCAAAGAAACTTCTTCTTCAAACTTAAACAAAATTTACGAGTTTTAACAAACAACTTCAAATTAGTACCAAATCTGGTTGGTATCGATATCACTCAAATAAGAATAATCCCCGGCAATTATGCCAAAAACTTGATGCCTACTTGGTGTTTGCTTAGCAAGTGCACTAAGTCATATCAAGTAATACAGAGCGAGTAAAGTATCATTCCCATGAGAATTGATTATTTAGTGAGTATCGAAATTAGTAGCTTTAGCACTCTTTGAAAGACCGAAAATTGAAAATTTTGAATATGTAACAAATAAAATGAAAAGGACTACACTAGTTTATTGATTCTTATTTGTAATGTTTTTTATTTAAATAAGTCCAAGGCATCCAATTTCACCTAATTGCATCAATACGCCTTTCTATTCTCAATATTCAAGTTGTTATTACTTGTTGATAGTTGAAAACCCTAATTTACTAAATATTCTATCTCGAGCAACACTTTAGCATGCACTTTTATATATTAACTCATCAATCTCTTGCATGAATGTAAATAAGAAAAGGGTTTTGAAGATCCATGGTTTTCACTTAAGACCACACAAATCGTGTTAATCTATCTCTAGCATTCGCTTAATTTGTGGTGTTTATCACTTTAGCATTCATCATAATTCTCCTCTCGGGCTCATTATAAATCATTATAGGCTTTGAATGGTAATCAAGGATTCAAAATTCATGAAGAACAATGATAAACACTTCAAAAACGCAATAAACAAAACATTGAATACGTCGAATTAGAAAAGAGCGTAATTTAGAACTTAGGCTACATCGTAGCCTTCGAAAGACAAAATTAGTTCATGGTAAACATAATATAATACGAAAATAAGGGAAAATCCATGAACCTAAAGAAGAAAAAGGATAGAAAAGAACTTGAAAATAAGAATTCACAAACCAAACTTCCTCTCTTCTCCTCCTTCTTCTTCCCTACGAATTTCTACCTAATTCTCTACTTTGTATTGGCTTTTTTTTTTTAATGAATCAGATGCTAAAACACTTCGATAACCTTCCTATTTATAGTACATAAGTTCAGGATTACTTAACATAAAAAATATTGCAAGCTTAAAGCTCATTACACCACCTTGCTGCCATTGCCGCCCAGTTTTTTTGACTTTCTGTTCTTGCTCATTTTTTTTATTTTATCCTTCTTTGCACCTCCCAAAATCGGTCTTCAAATCATTATGAACATGTACTTGAAGTGTACAAAGCATCTTTGCACTTGATTTGCTCATTTTGCCACCCCTTTTTGCAAATTGAAGTGAATTGTTCAAGCTTGTTGTTCATCCTATGCAACTTGTTGTTCTTGGTATTTTTATTTAGTTTATTCAGCTTTGCACCACCCAAATTCAGAGTGTACATCAACTTAGACACGTTAAAGTATTTTATTAAGATGTTTTACCCAACTTTTTACTTTTGTTTGATGTATCTTGTGATAAAACCTAGCAAGATTTAGCACAAAATGAGTGTTTTTGCAAGAAAATAGCAATAGGAGTGAAAAAGAGTAAAAGCAAGCAATAGCAATAAAACTTTTATGTATAATTGTTTGAAAATGAACTAAAATGATATGAATAATTATATATTAAATTGGACTTATCAGGCATTTCCTAGTTGTGTGCTACAATGGTCATGGCATTTATTTTTTTTATTTTATTTTTTTTAATCAATGCATTACATTTACCTTTTGTTTGTAAGGCCCTTTTTTAATGTTTAAAAATCATAGAGACCTGCTTAACTGTGGTCAAATTAGAACTTTTAATTTCATGAAAAATAGCCCTGAATCATAGGTCAAAACGTGAGCCCACGACTTCTAATTTCATAAAAAACCCTCCCAAACAATTAACTAAAATCAGTTTAATAGTGGATGTGTCTTGTATTCTATATCTTTTATATCCCATTCTTATTTTTTTTTCGAGTATTAAAAGCTTGTTGTAGTACACTTTTTGTATGTTTAGGCTTGGTAAGTGTTGAAGCAAGGACATCTTGAAAAGCAGTGAAGAACAAGCTAAAATGGACAAATTCGAAGACTATATTGAGAAGCCCCACCACGTACCGAAAAGGGACCCATCGGAACAAGATTCAGCTAAGAAATGTCTTCCCTTGGGTGTGCAGATCAATTGGCCAAGCATTTTGGCGATTAGTTAAGTTTAAAACGAGTAAAATGTTAAAAGAAGAGCATTCATGACCCTATAATATCCAATCCCACTTATTGTACCCCCAGGATCATGTAGAGCTCTTCGAGAGCTTAATTTAATATAACGTTTGACCCGTAACTCCTTAGGGATCAAAAGTTACGTGCATTTTAAGTTAACTGCGTAAGCTACGAAAGTAGCGACCGATCGATTGGCTGTTTTGCCGTTCGATCGGCCACCTACAGGGGCGTACTCTAAGGCACGCCACACCTATATAAAAAGGAGGAAGATCTAATTTTTCCTACGTTTTGCTCTCCATTCACTTCTCCTCCCTCCTCGAGCCACCAAGAGAGACTAGATTCTCAAGAAGGCCAAAACGCAAGTGGTTGGATTACGGAGAATCGAAGCAAGAGTCAAGTCAAGAAGGATCAAGGGAGTTCATCAATCGATGAATTTTCCTTCCCTTTTTCCATATGAATTAGTGATTTGTAAAAGTCCCATGGAGGAGTGAACTCATAGTTTAAGAGTGAACAATGGATAGGTGTCCGGATCCCGGATTTATATTTTATTTTTGATAATGACTTTTGTTATATTACTTCCGCACCCCTATGGAGAGGTTTATATTTGCAATTGGTTTTCTTATATATGCTTGTAGCCATGCTGGATTTCCAATTTTATTCGCGTGTTGTCTTGTGCTTGTAGCCTAGACCGTAGTAAAATGGGTTCTTTACTAGTGGTTAGGGTTGAGGTTATACCCAACCCTAAAAACAATATTTTATACAAATTAATACTATATTAAGAGTGACAAAGGTATTTGTTAGTGCTATTGAGATCATTCATGCTACACCTAAAGTGATAAGATGAGTTATGTCCTTAAACTAGTTTATTATCTTAAGCCCTTAATTAAGTACTAATCCAAGTTTAACATGACATTACGTGTGATAAAGGAATTTAGCAGTACTATTGAGACAATTTATGCTACACCTAGAGTAATAAAATTGATTGTACTCTTAGACTAGTTCATTGCCCTAAGCTCTAGTGTAATGTTAATCTAGGTTTAGAGCTTGTAGCCTAACCTTTATAGTCATTGTTGTGATAAAATATAATAATGGAATTCGATTTAGGCTAACCCTAATTCATACCCTAGACTAACTTTGATCGATTGACCTTTAATTTTCCGTTTAATTCTTTTAATTTAAGTTAACCACACACATTCTCATCAAAAATCCATATCTTAACTGCTCGATAATCATCGATTCCCTGTGGATATGACACACATATACTCGAATCAGCTACAACAAACTCAAACGCTAGCGAGTACACGGTTTAAAAACACTCTTAAAACTACATCAGGTTTTTGGCGCCGTTGCTAGGGAATCGATAGTCAAAGTTTGATTAAGTGATTGTCGATGTTTCTGTTTCTTTTGTTTTAATTTGTTTTTCTTTTTAAATTTAATCATTTATTCTTAAGTGATTTTTTTATAATTTTTTAAAAAACTTATTTTATTTTTTTTTACTTTTTTTTACTTTTATATATTTAGTATTTATTTATTAAATAATTTGATTTATTTCATTTCATTATTTATTTATTTGTTTTACAATTTTTCCATTAGGCTTGGGACGCTATTGGGTTAGGGGATCATTCTCACAAGCTTGACATGATTAATTTTGAGGACGTCGCCTTACATTTTGGTAAATCGATAGCACTATGCCGCCTCTGGCTGACGACATTAAACTTAACACTCCTAGGATGCAGCCCAGCCTTTATTTGTTTTTTTCATTTCATAATTTAGCTTCATTTTCTTTGGATTGATATCTCTGTATTTTTAAAGACTGTTTGTTTTCCCCACCTACTTGATTACTTTTTTTCTCTGTTGTACTTAGCACTTGTAGTATGAATTTTTCCTAGCGCTTTTAACACACCGCTTGGTTAGTTTGTCTTTGTTTTTTCTTATTTTACAGCTATGATTCTTTGACTGTCCTTTTTTCCAAATGTCTTTAGTTTCACCAAGCATAGCCGACTCTATTCGATCAACGTACCTTACTACTCCGATTGCCTCTTTCCTTCCCTTACCTTTCTTTATTTTTTTATAATTTGCATTGTAGAAAATGCAAGGTTTGGATTTGGGATGGCATGAGTAGTTTGATTTTTTATGTTAGTTTTGCCTTTTTAGCCTAATTTGTTATAAAATTAGCTAAATTTTCTAAAAATTGGATGGTTAGCCGTGAAAAATGTGAATTATATTTAATAAAAATTTGAGAAATTTCAAGAATTAAAATTTTTATGCAATGAGGTTGTTCCTAGAACTTATTATTGAACTCAATAATTTTGTCTTTTAACTAGTTTGAAGATTTACTTCATTCACTCTCAATCTTTTGACGGACCCACACATTAAGATGTATTAGTAGGAATAAATCTAGGAATTAGGACTTAAACACTTTACTTCTAATAATGTTAAAATTACTATCTATTTTTTTTTTTCTAAATGACAATTCAGAATATATATATATATATATAAAAAAGAGGAAAGTACCAATGCTTGTTGTAATTAGGTAAGTACTCGTGACTATTTGGTTCTTGTTGTCGCTGTGACTCAAGCAAGTAAACCCGTAGCGGTGCTTTAACGCCGGGTATCCTAAGCCAATTGGATTGGGAGCTACCGGTCGAAAACTCGCTACACGGGCTTCAGAGAAAGCTTAAGAAGAGCCAACTTATATAATTCACCCTGATAAGCACCAATGCCTAATTTGAGTGGTATATTCGTTTAAGGCATGTGCTAGTAACTGCTGAGGTTGTGAATTTCTTTGACTCAAGTTATTAGGTTTGAGGGGTGCTCTTCACTCAATGCCTTGAACCAACTGGATCAGAAGTCACTGATTGAAAACTAGCTACATGAGTCTTAGAAAGTCACATCTAACCATTGTTACTTTGAAAAAAAAATTGATTAAAAAGAAAATAGAAAAAACAAGGAGTGAAATTGATGTCCCGTGGTAAAAAGATGGAAAGAAAAGATGTGAGATTTCTAATGTTTGGAAGTAATTTGTGGGGTTGTTTATTTTTTTAATTATTCCCACTATTTTTGTTTTAGATGTGAAAGGTGGAGTATGAATGGGAGGAGAAAGTTGTAACCCATTTACTAATAGGAAAACTTATATTGTGAGACCTTTAGTTGGATCCAGTGAATTAATCACATCACATGTGAATTTTTTTTCTTGACGTCTTTCTCAGTTGTGTTCACAAGTATGACTGATAGCTAATTCAAATAACCACATGACTGATTGAATTCTTTCTACTTCCATCTAGTTTAAAATGAATTTTGCTTGAGGACAAGCAAGGTTTGGGTTTGGGGATGTGATGTATCATATGTTTTATATCTTTTATACCCCATTCCTATCATATTTTTGACTATTACAAGTTTGTTATGGTATTATTTTTGTATGTTTAGGCTTGGTAAGTGTTGAAGCAAGGACATCTTGAAAAGCAGTGAAGAACGAGCTAAAATGGACAAATTCAAAGACTGCATTGAGAAATCCAACCACATATGGAAAAGGACCCATTGGGTCAAGATTCAGCTGAGATATGTCTTCCCTTGGGTGAACGGATTGATCAACCAAGCATTTTGGCAATCAGTCAAGTTTAAAACGAGCAAAAGATTAAAAGAAGAGCATTCATGACCCCGTAATATCCAATCCCACTAGTTGTACAACTGGGATCATGTAGAGCTCTTTGAGAGCTTCAGTTTGATATAAAAATTGACCCTTAACGCCTTATAGATCAAACATTAAGCACATTTTAAGTTAACAGTGCAAGCTGCGAAAGTAACGGCCGATCGATCGGCCACCTATAAGGGCATGTCTTGGGGCACGCTGCACCTATATAAAGGGGAGGAGGACCTAATCTTTCCTAATTTTTTTCTCTTCATTCACTTCTCCTCCCTCCTCGAGCAGCCAAGGGGGACCCAATTTTCACAAAGGCCGAAGCGCAAGTGGTCTGAGTACGGGGGAATCAAAGCAAGAGCCAAGTCAACATCGATCAAGGGAGTTCATCAATCCATAAGTTTTTAATCCCTTTTTTTCTTTTTGAATTAGTGATTCGTAAAACTCTCATAGAGGACTGAACTCATACTTTAGGGGTGAAGGACGGGCAGTCATCCGAATCCTGGATTTATATTTTATCTTGGATAATGACTTTTGTTATACCACTTTCGCACCCCTGTGGGGAGTTTTATATTTGGGATTGGTTTTCTTATATGTGCTTGTAGCCATGCTTTGATTTCCAATTTTATTTGCATGTTGTCTTGTGCTTGTAGCCCAGATTGTAGTAAAATAGGTTTTTAATGAGTGGTCAGGGTTGAGGTTATACCCAACCTTGAACATAATATTTTATACAAATTAATACTAAATTAGGAGTAACGAAGATATTTATTAGTGCTATTGAGATAATCCATGCTACACCTAGATTGATAAGATGAGTTATGTCCTTAGATTAGTTCATTATCCTAAGCCTTAAGTATTAATCCAAGTTTAACATGAAATTAGGTGTGATAAAGGAATTTAGAAGTGCTATTGAGATAATCCATACTGCACCTAAAGTGATAAGCTGCATTATGCCCTTAGACTAGTTCATTACCTAAGCCCTAATGTAATGTTAATTTAGATTTAGAGCTTGTAGCGTAAACCTTTAAAGGTATTATCGTTATAAAATATAATGATGGGATTCGATTCACGCTAACTGTAGTTCATACCCTAAACTAACTTTCATCGATTGATAGCTTTAATTTCCGTTTAATTCTTTTAATTTAAGTTAACCACTCACATTCTCTTCAAAAATCCATATTTTAACTGTTCGATAATCATTGAATTTAACTTTATACCGATTCCATGTGGATACTACACACATATACCTAAAATAGCTACAATGAATTCGTATGCTTGCGAGTACACGGTTTTAAAACACTTTTAAAACTACATCAATACCTCAACTTTAAATTTTATCAAAAAAATAACTAAAACCTTTAAAAAATAGTAATGAACTAATTTATATATCACATTGCGTACCCAAGACTATGACAAATTATTAAATTATAAAAAGACATATTACATATTTTTTTTATAATTTAATTGTTTTAATTATATATATTATATATATAAATTACATTTATAATTTTTATGAAAAAATGCTGAAGCAATAATAATTTGTACGCAACATAAATCAACTCGAAACAAACGAAGGGATACAACAATCACCATCAACAGACAATGCGACCACAACATTTTACTTCTCTACATGACACGTAAATTGATTCAAGTAAACACACAGCACATTTTCATAAACAATTCCTGGTGAAATATTAAATTTATTATTACAAACAAACCAAATCAGATACACAAAGCATGAAAGTCACACGGAAAACATTCGGATTATCCTGTACTTTTATTATTTGGTTGAATAACAAGTACACTACTACAAAACTGGCCTATGGCAACGGTTATTTTGCAACGGTTCCTAAACCATTGCAAAATATAAATTTAAGCAACGCTTTTGCAACGGTTCTAAAACCGTTGCATAAGATCCTCTATTGCAACGGTTTTTGTAACGATAAAAGAGCCGTTGAGCGCAATTATGTACGACTACGGTTTTTTGCAACATTTTTTTTATGACACTTTTTGCAACAATTTACATCCATTATGTAATGTCATGGTGCCAATGTCAAAATTTTGTAAAAGTTAGAAGCTCATTTTTTTGGTTAAAATTTGTTAGTGTAAAATATTTTTGGTAGTCGTTTTTATTTGAACTATTATCTTCTCAATTGGGTGCAGCATTCGCGTATGTAACGAATAAATTTGTATGAGTCTTTCAATACGTGATGGTTAACTCAATTTGATACTTGATTATGAGAACTGATCAAGATAGATAGTAAAAACCATCGTAAATAGTGAAGGTGCTTATGACGGGAAATATAAGTTGTTAGGAATTAATTATGAAATCGTTCATTATTTACAACAATATTTATTGTCTGTTTTATGAAATTTACCCCATCGTAAATTACATTGCAAAGGAGTTCTAAAGGAGTTAAATTAAATTTTAGTAGTATATCGCTAATATACAAAATTTTTCCCCCAAATCTTTCTATAACAAAAAACTATTGAAAAGAAAATACTAAAAAAAATAAATAAATAAATAAATAAAAGGGTGAGTATAAAAAATAAAAAAAAAAGAAAAAACAACTTTACTAAAAATATAAATAAAAAAAATAAAATTGATAAATAAAAGAAATAAAAAAGAAAATTGATAAAAACAGAAGCACTTTCATTCCTTTTCACTCTTCCCGCTCGATCCCCGCTCACTGCTCTCCACTTCCCGCTCGCTCTTCCCGCTTCTTCGCTTCGTCGCAGTGGGCTTCAGCCTCCTCTTCTTCTCACTTTCATTCTCTATTTTTAAGGTAAATGACATAATATCTTCTCCATTTCAAGTGTTGCGATTCACGTTTGTTTGAGTTTGCCCTAATCCCATTTCATGTATATTTTCATGGCAAATGACTAAAAATTGACATGAATAGCTTCTCCATTTTCGAGGTTTGTAGTTTAAGTTAATTTGATTTTGCCCTAATTTGATTTTGAGTGTATTTTCATGGTAAATAACGTAAAATTGACAAGAATAGCTTTGTGACTTTTGTCTATTGCCGTTTAAGTTCATTTGACATTGCCATAATTTGATTTTGTGCATATTTTCAGGAAAATAACTTAAAATGGACATAAATAGCTTGTGTTGCGACTTAAGTTTATTTGAGTTTGCCCTAGTTTGATTTCGTGTGTCTTTTCATAGTAAATAACCTCAAATTGATATGAATAAGTTTGTAATTTTCATGTGTTGTGGTTTAAGTTCAGTTAGGTTTGCCCTAATTTGATTTCGCGTGTACTTTTAATGGTAAATCACTTAAAATGGAAGTAAATTACTTCTCCAGTGTTGTGTGTTGTGGCTTAAGTTCATTTAAGTTTGCCTTAATTTGATTTCATGTGTATTTTCATGGTAAATAAGCTAAAATTGACATGAATAGCTTTGTATTTTTTTTGTGTTTTGGCTTAAGTTCATTTTAGTTCACCCTAATTTGGGTTCATGCATATTTTCTTGGTAAATAACATAAAACGGACATAAATATCTTATCCTTTGTTGTGTGTTGCCGCTTACATTAATTTTGGTTTGCCCTAATTTGATTTCGTGTGTATTTTCATGGTACATAACCTAAAATTAATATGAATAGCTTCGCCCTTGCTGTGTGTTGCAGCTTATGTTCATTTGAGTTGGCCCTAATTTGAATTCGTTTGTATTTTCATGGTAAATAACTTAAAATGGATATAAATAGCTTCTCAATTTTGTGTGTTGCGGTTTAAGTTTATTTGAGTTTGCCTTAATTTGATTTAGTGTGTATTTTTATGGTAAATAACCTAAAAATGACATGAACAGCTTTGTAATTTTTCTATGTTGCGGTTTGAATTCATTTTTATGGTCAATAACTTAAAATGGACATAAATAGCTTCTCCATTTTCATGTGTTACGGTTTAAGTTCATTTGAGTTTCACTTAATTTGATTTCGTGTGTATTTTCATAGTAAATAACCTAAAATTGACATGAACAGCTCTGTAAATTTTGTATGTTCCGGTTTGAATTCATTTGGGTTTGTCTTAATTTGATTTCGTGCATATTTTTATGGTGAATAAATTAAAATGGACATAAATAATTGTTATGAATGTGAGAATCCAAGGCATGAGCTGGTGGAGCCTGTGAGTTGTGTTCGTTTGCTGCTGCTGTTAGTTACTTTCAATTAGCAGCGTTAATAATAAGTTGGTATTGGTTGGTTAGTTGTCTTGGCGCCAATAAGCTTTAGAAGTTAGTTAGTAGATATTTTTCATATGCTTAGATATTTTGGTAAGTTGGTTGGTTGTGATGTCTAGATCCAATGTATTAGATCATATCTTATAAGTAGTACAAATAGGAGGTTCTAGCTTGTAATCCTCATACTTTGATGAATGAAAAATTGATATCTTTTGATATCTCTCTATACTTCTCATCCCCTTTCACTTCTTTCTCTCATCTAACTCTCTCTATTTTCTCATCTCCTTCACTTCTTGCTCATCTCATACTCTCTTTATCTTAGGTTAGGATCAAGATTTAATCTCGATCTTAACAATTGGTATCAAAGCCTCGTTTGGCTTCCAAATCAAACGTGATTTGATATCAAATATCCTTTGATTGCATTGCAATTTGCTTAAGAATTCAGTTCTGAATTCTATTATAAATTGCAGAGAAAAGTTGCTTGAAAACACATTAAAAGAGGTTCAATTGTTGATCGGTTGTGAGTCTTTGAAATCAAGCTTGTGTTGACAGTTAAACAGTAGAATTCAGTGATTGAAGAGCAAAGTCAGTTTGATCGTATATGTGATCAGAAGTGAGAGTTAATTGCAGTACTTTGATCACATTCAGTTGAGCATATCAATATCTGTTTGCTGCATTATTCTTGTTAAGTTTAGTAAGCTGAAGTGAGTGTTGGATCAATCTTGTACTTGATCAAAATCAGAAAGATCAGCTTTAGCAAAACTGAATTGAGGTAAATTCAGATTCTACAATTCAGTAACTGAGGTTGAGGTAACAGTTTCTGAACTTCAAGCTGCATTTTGATGAGAATTTGTGTTGTTGCTGGTTTGTGATGAAATTGTGTTGATAAGCATAGAAGTGGTGTGAATTCATCAGAATCTACGTTTGATTCTGAAGAATTATATGCTATAGAGTTGAGATTTGTTTAGACGAAATCTGACAGTGGACTGAGAAACGGAAGTGTTAAAAATCCGATTTCGTTCGTGAAGTTCGCTTTGAGTAATGTGTTGAGGACTTGATTGCGATCTAAAGTCGAGCTTAATTCAGAAGTGTAAGTCGAATTACTCAACTAACATTGCGGTTAGGGTTTGTTCGAGTTTCCTCTGTTCGAATTTCGTCATCTAGGATTTGGAATCTGCGGTGATTCTTAAAATTGATCTTGAAATTTCAGAAAATTGTTGATCATAACTGGTGATTGTGCTGCTGTTAATTCGAAAATCAATCAGGTCAATTCACAGTGTGAAGTTTAAGAGCAAATTATGGATGGTGGAGATGCAACAGTTAGGGATTTGCTTACGAATGCATATTTGGACAGTAAGTTGAAGACAATGCTTGATCAAATCAAGCAATTTAACGCTGAATTATTACAGCAAATGAATCAGCAAATCAATGGTAAGGTTGATCAGCAAGCTCAGCCGATTGAGGTAAAGAGGTCTGATTAGGTCATTCTTCAATCACAAGAATTCGAGGAAAGGTTTAACATGCATTTTGATCGGCATATGCAGCAACTTGAATTGAAATTAGATGAGACTTGAGAACAATTTAGAAGGCCAAATTCTCCTGCCGTTCAACCGATGAGGTCTTTTGAAGAATTGAATCATCAGATGCAGTGTGAGGCTGTTAGACCCGCAGTAGCCGAGGTTCACAATGTGGAGCCCCTTAATGTAGTTGAAGATGAATTGGACCAAGATTATTTTGAAGATGATGAGCTACAACATGACATGTTTCCGGAATGGGAATACGATTTTCATGTCAAGGGAATGTTAAAGAAAGCAAGGAGTAAAGCTAAGAGAAGCCAACTCAATGACGTATTGAACAATTTTTGGGAAGCAAAGAAGATTACGAAGAAGAAATTGAAGGGAGAGGTTGTGTGTCAGCCGAAGGAGCTTCTGAATTTGCAAGAACAGAACAGTACACAACCTGTGGTTGCCTTAATCGAGTCCAATTCAGTTATAGGACATCGGGATGATTCACCGGTAGAAGTTCGGATGCTCGTTGATCAACAAGAACTAACTCAAGAAACGGATTTCACTGATGTATATGTTGGTATATCACCAAATTGGTTAAGTATGACTCCGAGGCAAGCTTCTATGCAGAACCGAAGTGCTTTCACTGCTGAGCAATGTCATTCTGTGGGGAAATCTATTGTTGCTGCTGTAGTGTCATCAAATACAAATCAGGGTCTCTTGTGTTGGGAGAATGTTTACGAACTTAGAGCAGCTGAATTGCACTGTCAGCGTGCCGATCGGCAAGATCGGGATGATCTACTTCCTTTTTCAAATGGAGGAAAAGTGTATTCCAATACACACTCTTATGATGAGTTTCCACCTGATCCGAGAGAAGATTCTCAAGACTATATGAAGCTGAGAGGAGTCGATTTTTTGCTGAAAAGAAGCACTCGAGCTGCGAGAGTGCGTTTCAAGGTTCACAACAAGCAAAGCTTGGTTCCTTTGCAAGCAATTGAGTTGATGGAGTTGTTCAAAGGGTGTAATGTGGGAAGACAGATCTCTGATCAGATCCACACCAGTATAATAGGTACTTTAAATGATGAAATTGATGATGGCAGGCCCTTTGAACACGGAAGGGATGAATTACAAGTGATAGGAAAAGCTGGACCTATGGTGCTGTTGTTTGAGGATGAACAATTAAGTGTTAGTGCAAGAAATGGTAGACAAATGGTTGTGGCTGTGAGTCATGATGAAGATAACATCGAAGTAAGCATTGCGGGAAAGGCTTTTACATGTTGCAGGTTACAAAATTCAGAATTGGTGTCATTGAAGTCTCAATTGAGGCTAGGTGATCAGAGACAGATTCTGCATGTATGTGGGGTGATCTGTTGTGGTTCTTCTGAATGGAAAAATTATATGCACAAGCTTCAATATTCTCTTAATGTTTGGAAGGAAGAGATCAGTGCAACATTGAGGATAATTTTAGCTGAAATTAGAGTTAAAATCAGCAAGGGAGAGTGGAACATATCAGCTCTAGATTGGGAAGAGTTTACAGCTGATCAAGAGTTATTTTGGTGTCTTCACTTGTTATATTTGTTACTCATGCTTGTGATGGTTGACAAGGAAGCAAAGCTTGATCATTTGAGGCATGTTTGGTGGTTGGATGAGCATGGGATCCTAGGAAGTTTTGAGATCAGGCTGAAAGTTGGGAGCTGCAGAACACAATCTGTCAATGGGGTTGCTTTGGGTATTCTAGTGATGATCTTGTGTTCTTGGAATTCAAGTGTGATCCGTAAGTACTTAATGTGGGGGAGCAAAAGTGCAGAAATGCAAGCCCAAGCCACAAGTGCTCAATGGATCAAGTGGGGGTAGCAAGCGTGCAAGGAGGCTACTGAAAATTCTTGGGGAATTCCAATACTTTCACTGTCAGCAGTGAAAGAGTTGTTCAGATTGAGTGTGGTTGGTGCTATTAAGGCTTTGGGAAGATATATTAACTTGTTAGCAGCATGAAACTTCCTTAATCGAGCTGAAATCTATGATATCCGCAACAATGATTTGTCTTGGATGTACACTGCTGTAATCTTGAACTCTACAGCACAACAGGTGGAATGGGTGAAGTATCAGGCTGTTTTATTGTTACATTGGTCTCTTGGGCTGGTGTGTTTTATACTTATACTTATTCTTGTCAAAGAAGGATTGGAGTTTGTTAGTTTGAATCACTTTGGCTGCAGCATGTTAATTGAAGGCAAGAAGCTGAAAGTGGTCCAAATAGGAGCTCAAACCAGGTTAAACAACCTGGAAAATGGAAGCGGCAGACATTGGTCAGTCAAATGTGATAATTTGGAAGTCCAAGTGGTGACATTGTGTCCTTGGAGTTCAATTGGGAAGCTTGACAATTCATCTTGTTGGGGGATAATTCAGATGCTGCCAGAATATTACATTAAGAAGCAATGTTTCATATGTTTCTTGTACACTCTCTTCACATTTTGGTTAGATAAGGGAGTGGTAATCTATTTTGTGCATTGTGCAAGAGATGCAAGGAGCGAGGCAGAGACTTTCAGCTCTTATACACTCAGAGTGGTCACACAATCATCCGAGTATGCAGAAGTTGTTGTGGGTTCATTGGGAAGCTCAGCTTCTTCACTGTCAGCAGCATTTTATAGCGTGAAAGGGACAAATGAGTGTGGAAATTTGGCCTTGACAAGTCTTATGAACCTGATAGCAGCACTTCAGCTCAGGTTTGATAAAAAGAAACTTAAGAAAAGCAGATGTTTTGTGCTGTTGAGCTGCATTAACTGCAATAAGGTGTGCCATGGGTTGGTTGTTGATGTTTGGCTAGCTTGGTTTGATCAGTGTAGACCACCAGAAGAAGTGAGTTGTTTCAGTTGTCTCCCAGCTGCAGAATTTCAGCAAGAATTCATCAATTCAGCTATCTTTTCGTAGCAATAAGTGTTCTTCGTGGTTACCACTCTCTTCCATTCTTGAGCACAAGAATGTTTTCAAGGGGAAGGGAATGTTATGAATGTGAGAATCCAAGGCATGAGCTGGTGGAGCCTATGAGCTGTGTTCGTTTGCTGCTGCTGTTAGTTACTTTCAATTAGCAGCGTTAATAATAAGTTGGTATTGGTTGGTTAGTTGTCTTGGCGCCAATAAGCTTTAGAAGTTAGTTAGTAGATATTTTTCATATGCTTAGATATTTTTGTAAGTTGGTTGGTTGTGATGTCTAGATCCAATGTATTAGATCATATCTTGTAAGTAGTACAAATAGGAGGTTCTAGCTTGTAATCCTCATACTTTGATGAATGACAAATTGATATCTTTTGATATCTCTCTGTACTTCTCATCCCCTTTCACTTCTTTCTCTCATCTAACTCTCTCTATTTTCTCATCTCCTTCACTTCTTTCTCATCTCGTACTCTCTTTATCTTAGGTTAGGATCAAGATTTAATCTCGATCTGGACAATAACTTCTCCATTTTCTTGTGTTGCGGCTTAAGTTCTTTTGAGTTTGCCCTAATTTGATTTCGTGTGTATATTCATGGTAATTAACTTACAAGGGACGAAAATAACAACTCCTTTTTTTCCGTGTTACAGCTTAAGTTCGTTTGAGTTTTCCTTAAATGTATATTTATGATATTTCCATGGATATATGCTTAGTTGAACCATGTAAATTTGGGTTTCTTATGTTTTTCTTCCAATCACCTTTGTTTGTGCTTGTTGTTTTGATTTGTGAGGATACTTTTGTATTCTATAATTGTTTGTAAAAAGTATTAATACTTCATCTTAATGCTTCCTTCTCTCTTGCCCAGTACAGCTTTTCGTATGGATGCCTCAGCTAATAGTTGGATGTATCTCCCTAGACGGACAGATAAATTTAACATGTGGCTGAATGAATTTTTGACTAATGAGTTTGCTTCTAAAGGTCAAGGGAAAGGGAAACAGAGGCAACTTCGCTGCCCGTGTAATAAGTGTGTTTTTAGATTTTGGGGAACAAGAAATGAGGTATATGATCATTTGATTGCTGATGGTTTTGTAGCAAATTATGATCAACATTTTCATGGGGATGGTTCTTCGTCCAATAATAGGATCAATGAGTTTGATGATGTTGATGATACATCTTTCCCTTTTGATGTCGATGGGTTATTACGTGATAAATTTGTCCATATAGCTGGTGATTATGATTGGGATCAAGGAACCATAGACTGGATGACTGAGGATGCTAAGAAATTTTACAAATTATTAGAAGAGGGTAAGGCAGAATTATATCCCGGATGTGAAAACTTTTCCAAACTTTCTTGTACCATTAGGTTGTTTCTTTTCAAGTGTCAACATGGGTTGAGTAATGTGGCTCTTGATGAACTTTTGGATTTTTTAAAGGAATTGGTCCCAAATGCAAATTTTCCGAAATCCTTTAATGACGCTAGAAACACGGTTAGGGATTTGGGTCTTGCTTACAAAAAGATACATGCATGCCCAAATGATTGTATGTTGTACTGGAAGGAGTATGAAGAGGCAATATCATGTCATGTTTGTGGTTCTTCTAGATGGAAAGTGGATGAAAAGTATGTTGGGAAACACCACAACAATCCTGCAGAACCTCGTAGGATTCCTGCAAAAGTGTTGTGGCACTTTCCATTGAAACCTAGGCTTCAAAGATTATTTCTATGTTTTGAAACAGCTAAGTCCATGAGATGGCATCACAATGACCTCCTTAAGGATGGGATCTTGAGGCATCCAGCCAATGGCCAAGCATGGAAGGACTTTGATGAATTGCATCCAAACTTTGCACGTGATCCTCGAAATGTCAAGTTGGGGTTAGCTAGTGATGGATTTAATCCATATCGAACCATGAGCATTAATCATAGCACATGGCCTGTGATGCTTGTGAACTATAATTTGCCCCCTTGGATGTGCATGAATGACGAATTTTTCATGCTCTCTTTGTTGATGCAAGGTAATCTCCTGGAAATGATATTGATATATACTTACAACCATTGGTTTGGAGAAGTATGATGCTTTTGGAAAACAATCCTTTCATATGCGTGCAGCTCCAATGTGGACGATCAACGACTTTCCTGCATATGCAATGTTGTCGGGATGGTCCACGAAGGGCTACTTGGCATGCCCTTGTTGCGATTATCAAACCTCCTCGAAATGGTTACCTCATAGCAGAAAGGTGTGCTTTGAAGGACATAGGAAATTTTTGGACGGTAACCATCCTTGGAGGCGGAATGCAACTTCTTTTAATGGCAAAACAGAGCACGCAGTTGCTCCTAGTGCATTGAAAGGAAGTGAAATTTTGGAAGAGATGTCTTTGTTGCATCATGTATTTGGAAAAAAGAACAAAGTATAGAAGAAAAATCATAAAAATAGTAAGAAGAAGCAGAACAAGAAGAAACAGAAGAAGAAGAAGAAGAAGAAGAAGAAGCAAAAGAAGCAACAACAGCCGATTATGTCGAGTCCTTGGAAGAAGAGATCAATTTTCTTTGATTTGCCATATTGGAAACATAATTCCCTTCGTCATAACTTGGATGTGATGCACATTGAGAAAAATATATGTGACAGTATACTTGGCACCTTGTTGGATATTCCAGGTAACACAAAGGATCATCTCAAGGCTCGTTTGGACCTCAAAGAGATGGGGATAAAACATGACTTGCATCTGAAGACAAGTTTAGATGGTCGACGTGCTAAGTTCAATCCAACTTGCTTCTCAATGAACAAAGAGGAGAAATATAATATCTGCCATGTACTGAAATATGCGAAGCTGCCTTATGGTTATACATCGGATATAGGGCAATGTGTCCATATTGATGAAAGGAAGATTACAGGTTACAAAAGTCATGATGCTCTTGTGATCTTGCAAGACTTTCTCCCTGTAGCAGTTAGGAAGTCATTACATAAGCCTGTTGCTATTGTATTGATTAGATTGGCAGCTTTCTTTAGAGGTATATGTAGTAAAGTTGTGAAGCCCGAAGAGCTTGACCATTTGCAAAATGAGATCAAAGAGATATTATGTCAGCTTGAAATATTTTGTTTGCCAGCATTTTTTGATATAATGGTTCTTTTACCCATTCATTTGGTGGATGAGCTAAGACTTGGTGGACCTGTTTTTTGCTGATATATGTTTGGTGTGGAGAGAAAACTTTGTAAATTGAAGTCATATGTGTGTAATAGGAGTCGACCAGAAGGTTCTATTGCAGAAGGTTATTTGGCAGAGGAGTGTTTGAATTTTTGCAAAAGATACATGAAGACAACATTTAAGAAGAAACACGAAGAAAGAGAAAGTGTTGATGGAAGTTCAATGCCCATTTTCCCAATGATAGGTTATCCTGTAGGAGGACAGAAAAAAGGTAAAGGTAAAGCGGTTGTTTTAGAAGCTCGCATTAACAGCATGGCGCATAACTGTGCTCTGTTCAACTTCGGCAATGACATAGTGGAGCAATACATTAGGTAATGTTAGATGAACATCAATTTTAATATTTTTATAGATGTTGTTGTAATATTATGCTATAATGATGTAAATTATTCCTTTTGCCTTTTTTATCAGCTAGCACAAGAATTTGTTAAAGAGTTACCCCAAAAGAGGTAGAGGCAAAAACACAAGATGGAATCAAGCTCAAAGTCACAGTAAGGAATTTGAAGCATGGTTTAAAGATAAGATAAGCAATGGTGTGGTGCCAGACTATATCCGTTGGCTAGCTAAGGGTCCGAATCCGATAGTAAAGACATATACAGGATATTTTATCAATGGGTATAGGTTCCCCATTGTAAGGCATGATGCAAGATGCAAAACACAAAATAGTGGAGTCAGTCTTATTGCTTTGACATCAAGTTTTTCCAGCTCTAAGGATTGTAATCCTGTTGATGATAGCTTGTCCTATTATGGAGCAATACAAGAGATCATTGAAATTGATTACTACGCTCAATTTATTTCGATGCAACTGGTTTCATACCGAAAATGATGAGTGCGGGCTTATTCGTGTCAATTTTAAGAGGTTGATATGTAGAGATGATCCTTTTGTTCTTGCATCTCATGTAAATCAAGTTTAATATGTTGAGGACCCGATTGAAGAAGGTGTCCATTATGTTATTAGAAGGGTCTCTAGAGAAATTGATATGGAGCAAGAAGCGAACAAAAATATTCATATGTCAGATGATTCTCTTGGATGTGATTTAGAGGATTTTAATTTTAATCTTATAGCAATTGGAGATTGTGATGTTAGTTGGGCCAGAAATGACACTTCTGCAACCATTATTGAGATAACATCCAATACTTAGACAACGGACACAATGAAGGTGAGAAAGTTGAGGAAGATGAGGAAGAGGATGAAGAAGAGAAAGAAGATGACTCAGATTATGATGACTCAGATTACAGTAACTCTGATTATAAATTAGAATATGATGACACTGATTGGGACTATGTTTAATGCTTCCATCAACTTTGATTGGTGTGTTAATTGAACTTTTTAGTATTTTGTTTAAATTGAATTTTTTACAGTTTTAATTTTTGATATTACATAATGTCATCTTCTCTTTCTCCTCTTCTTGATATAAATTTGCGAGTCGAAATCCTAACATTTTTAATGCATTGTACTTGAATTTTCAGGTTATAAATAACGACAGAAAAAAAAAACGAGAGCCCATGTTCGCTGGAACTATAGCCACATTGCTGAGGAAGAAGCAACAACAATAGAGGTTAATAAGACAAAAAAGAAATGAACTTAAAGCCTTAGAAGCGATTGAAGTTGAGGATGATTGTGTTGCTGAAAATGAAGATTTTTGCTCTGAAAATGATGATTTTGGTGCTGAAAATTATGATTCCAATGCTAAAAATGATGATTCTAATGCTGATAATGATTTTTTTGGTCATGGAAATGATGGTTTAAGTTCTGAAAAAGAAGAAATGAATCTTAAAGCACAAAGGTTTCAATCAACACTGAATTGGAAATCAAAAGGAACTCACCCGAGCCAAAGATCACATGAAACAGGAAATCTGCCAATCCAAGCCTCTCCACATGAGGAACAAAGATCTCATCATAGTAAAAGATCCCGAGAGCTTGAAAATCAGCCAAGTCAGGATTCTGAAAGGCGAGAATAAAGATCCCAGCAAAACTAACAAAATTTGTCTTTTGAGGGTAGCGAAGGCAATCCTGAAAGTAGTGAAGGTGCATCTTTTGATTAAAATAAAAAATTGTAAATTAACCAAATTATTAATGCCTTGCGCGCACAAGCCTTGCGCGTGCCAAACAGCTTCCCGCCAAATTCAAAACCAGATTTAACAGAATTTTGAACCCGATATTGCCATCTTGCTAGATTTTAGAACCGATACTACTATTTTGCATCCCAACTCTCAATTTTCATTGTAACACAATTGTTATATTTTGAATTACCTTTTGTGTTTAGTTTTCTTCTTCTTGCGTGTGATGAAAGTCTCCTGGTGTTCTTGGGCATTATTGTAAGAGGAAGAGAATTAAGGTTGGTAATAACAGTTTTTGGTCAATGAAGGTTAGTGATGGCAGTTAAATTGGCGGTTGAGGTGACAAACATAGAGGTGTTATGGGATTGGTAGTAAACTCTTGGGGCCTCCATATTTGATGTGCATTTGCCGATGACAATTTAATTTTATATGATGTTATGTTTTTCTTAGGGGGACAATTGTGTTTTTTAAATTGTGTTTTGAGTTAGACTTTATTGGTGAATATTAATGTAAGGACGGAATTTGTCATTTACTAAATGTTGCTCTTCACTTTGCGCTCATGATTTAATATTTTTTGCATGGCAGGTAGATGATGACGATGATGTTGAAGGTGATGACGAAGATGATGTTGATCATGTTTTCTGATTATTGTATAGTTTACCTCAAAAACTAGTTCATGCATAATTTTGTAAGCAACAATGGATTGATTAGGCTATTTTGTGCTTTGGTAGGTTATCCTTATAAACTAATTGGGCATTATGTTAGATTTGATGGATGTTATTTTGTTGACAATTGGTATGTAGCAATTTTGATGTCAATGGATGAAGTTGGATATTCCTTATTTGGACAATCAAGTTGGCTATATTTGTTGTTTGAAACAGGTGTACTAGACTATGAATTTTATTGCAACACATGATTATAAACATATATCGAATGGTTCTTATAGGTAACAAACGGTTGCAATAGGTTTCTTAAATTGTTGGCTTGTTTGCTAGAAAACCGTTGCTATAGGGGGGAAAAAATCGTTGTAATAGATTTCCAAATTGTTGCGTTTAATAGTAAAAAAGCGTTACCATAGAATGTTATACATGAGAATGGTTGCCATAAGGGACAAAAAATGTTGTAAAAGGTATCTAAAATCGTTGTAGTCCATGAAAAACCATTGTCATAAACAAAACTGAAGCATAACAATTGTTGCCATTATAAAAAAATCGCTGCAATATATACCTAAATACTGATGTTAATTCATGAAAAACTGTTGCTATAGGAATTACTATATAATAAATACCATTGCCTTAAATAAATATAACTGTTGCCATATATCAGCTAAAAACCGTTGCTATTGATAGCTTTAATGTAACGGTTCACAATTCGTTGTTGCTGTCATTAAAACCGTTGCCATAGGCTACGACAACGGCCGCGTATTCAGCGGTTAAGAAACCGTTGCCATAGACCTATAACAATGGTTTTCAGCCTACAGCAACACTTTCCAACCGTTGCCATAGGCTTGTTTTGTAGTAGTGATATATACCAAAACATATTTTCAATAGTAGAAAATGAATTTGATTCATATGCATCAGATTTAACATTTAAAAGATAACATATAAAATATAAAAAATCCGTGTATAGCATATTAAAAACTTATTTTTTATAAAATAGTAAATTGAAACAACTAACATCACATACAAAGACCAACTTATAAAAAAATACAACTAAAATTCGAACAAGTAACAATGACCATACGTCTTGCTTATGCTACAATCTATACAATAACCATGCGTCGAACGGAAAAAAGGTAGATTATGTTTATGCTAAACTATGATGAGACAAACATAATAAATATAATAGCTAATTAAGTTCACTAAAAAGTTAATAAATGATGTTAGACTCAAATTAATCTGAAGTCACATTTTAGGCATTTGCAATATTGAAATTATGAATCTGAATCCCGTGAAAAAAAGGAGCGGGGGCAAAATGTGACCTGACCCATTGGACCCACTACCCGACCCAATTCTAAAGGTAAAAATTTTATATTTATCGAGACCCGAACTCGAAAATGAACCGATCCAAATTTAAACCTGTTTGCTCTATTTCGTTTCAAGTGATGTATGTGTGGTCACCGTATAATACGAAAACAAAACAAATGTGCAAACAAAACTCACCGCGACAAGGGAATGAGCCTAATTACGAACCGTATGTCTCTAACCTCAACTACTGACCGGTTTCAGAGAAAAGGTTGTGATATGTTGGTATATCTAACTTCGATTATACCGTGAGTTCTACTTATGCTTCAATTAAGAACACTTTGTTAAATATTTTTGTAGATTTTTTATGTATATTTATAGCAGAAAATTAAAGGATATGGACCTAACTCAAGTGACAGTTACAATGATGGAGTAAGACCCACAGACACCATTCCTTGTATACTTAAAAATTAGGAACTGCGGTCGAGACAAACCTAAGAGCTCAGTAGTCCACTTACAAGCCCGGGTCAATCATGTTTTTAAACCTCCACCCTTGACTTAAAATAACTCCAATGAGTTTAGATCTGACAAGATTAAGGTGGAGCAAACCTTATTCAGGTCACTAGATCAAAACCAACGCAATCAAGGGACTAGCCTTGGCCATCAAAGGCCTAATCAATGGCGCGAATCTAAGTTCACCTGATATATTAAGCAGTGACAGTAGGGTTAAGACCAACACAATCAAGGGACAAAGCCTTGGTAGTCAAAGCCTTAAACTAAAGCCATAAATCACAACTTGTCGATTCTTAAGAACAGTATTACAATGGAAGTAAGTATAGAATGATCTACGTTACACTACGCTTAGTGAAGTTACGCTACTCCTACGAAAAGAGCACAAGTGTGCTGTAAAGAACAACTTTAAGAAATTTTTGTATTGAGTATATGTGTAGTACTTTGGACTAATGCAAAGCCCTTTATTTATAAAAGAAGAAAATAACAGCTGCTCCTATTTTTGTGAAAACTCCTCCCATGTGTCCTTTTTTATGCGCGTTCAGTCTTCACCAATGTGTCTTGAGTTTTGGAGGGAAATCGTTGATGCCCACGTCCGGAGTTTTAATACAAGTTCCCTTTAGAAGCCCCACATTCTCATGAATTAAGCTTAAGGCCCAAGTAACTGAAATTGCTCTCTAAATAACTTCCTCGAGCTCGAAAACTACCATTCTTGCAGCTTTCCCAGTAGCCGCTCGAGCTCGAGCTTATTTCACCCTTCATCCATCTTGATCCTTGAGTGACTGATACACTTATCGATGGTAATAATATTCCTAGGCACTTGGCTCGAAACATTGTTATCACAGCTACCAAAAGCCAAAGTGCCCTTGAGGAGGACCTCACGTGATGGCCACGTGACACTTTATCCAAAAACAGCGTCATCCTAGTCCTAAAAAAATTAGGGTGTAAACAACGTGTAAAATTTGACTGACGTGACCCTTACTAGCTACAGGGGCTCCTCGAAAGAATACGTACGTCACTTACTCTTCTTTCTCGCATTTCTATAAGTATGACGGTGAGGGCTTTGAAGTTTTCACTTTCTACTCTGTTCTCTCTTTGTTGTTATCAAGCACACTTGCAATCTCTTGCCTTCGTTCTTGAATCACTGAATTCTTGATCCAATTTGCTCTTCATCCTTCTATTTCCTTTCAACCTAACAATGACACAACTCTCAGTTGCCATCTCTGCTCCCCCTCCTCAGACGGACAACCCCATTGAGCAGCTGAAGTGATTTCATCAATTTGACCTTTTAATTGTCTCTAATGTTCTCCAGAGCCCAACTAATCTTAGTATTATCAAAGAGGATATGTCTTTTTTGTCAGAGAATGATCCCTCATTGACCTTGCCATCTTGTCCCTAGGACCAATCCTTGCTTCATCCCATGACGTTCCAAGTCTTGAGGGATTATTTCCAGATACTGACAAACCTTCTCTCCTTTGTGCAAGGTCTTTGGGCCATTCTTGGGGGCACAGACGCATTTGGAAAGAAACGGCACCCTTTAAAGGATGGACTTTCTTTACCAAGCTATACTCTGAATTGGTAGATGATCTAATGGTGACCCATGGTGAGAAATGGAAGGGTCTTCGCATCTACAAGGCCATCAGGCTTTCAATCCTCGCTCTCAGGTATGATTTTCCCATTGTAACAGCATTAACTTGCTGCTGTAACATTTGTTATAATGCTTTTGTCCTCCCTGAGGGATTTTTAGACAGTACTCTTGACGACAAAGCGGCCCTAACGGGTCTTTCATCTGGGAGAGAAGAGTGGCCCCTGGATTCTTTTATTTCTCTTGCAGCTGAAGCCTTTGCCTCCTCCTTCTCTTTCATAGACTTGCTTGGGGGCTATGAGTCTTTCATTAAAAAGTTTATAATAGGAGACCATAGTTTTGAATCAAGATCAATCTTGATACATAACCTAGGTTTGAGAGTTTAGATGAGAGAAAGAAGTGGAAGGGATGAGAGTTAGAGAGAAAATTAGAGATGAAAAGAAGAATTCCAAGATATTTTCATTGATGAAATGATTATTACATGAGATTGAGCTATTTATACCAACTCAAGATACAATGCATCAAAACTATGAACTAAATGGCCCTAACTAATCCAGCCGCCAAAACTGACCCATAACGACTTATGAAAGTCAAAACAACACCAATACAATCAGTTTTACCGCCAAAGGAATATATAAAAGCAATTGAACTAAAACAAGCTAAAACATTATTCTAGATCAATGACAATCATAACAATGCCTCTCTCTTGAGAACATTGTATTCAATGACTTAATCAAGGCCCAGCATCTTTATCAACCCCTTCCTCTAAATCCTTGTCACAATTTTCTGCTCAAGAAGGTGCTTTAAGCTTTGATGATCAGTCTTGATTCTAAATCGATGCCCATTCAAGTAATGTCTCCATCTATCCACAACTACCAAGATTGCTAAGTATTCTTTCTTATATGTGGATAATGCCTAATGTTTTGGGCTCAAAGCCTGAATAAGGTAGGCTATTGGGCTGCCTCCTTGAGATAAAACAGCACCAATTCCATTCCCACAAGCATCTGTCTCCAAGATTAACTCAGCAGCAAAATCCAGCATAGCTAAAATAGGAGCTCCACACATTGCAGTTTTTAAGGATTCGAATGCAACTTGGGCTTTATCTGACCACTTGAATGAGTCTTTGTTCAGCAAATCAGTTAAAGGTTTGGCTATGGAACCATAACCGGCAATAAACTTCTAGTAATAACCAGTCAAGCCCAAGAAACCTCGCAATTGCTTCAAAGTCATAGGCTCAGGCCACTCTTTCATTGCTTGAACCTTTGAGAGATCAGTAGAGACTCCTTCTTAGGAAATGACATAGCCCAAATACTCTAATTGGTCTAAACAAAAGAACATTTAGTCAATTTTGCAAATAGCTTATGCTTACGCATGACTAAGAAGACTTCCCTTAGATGCATTAAATGGTCGTCAAGTGAAGAACTATAGATCAGAATATCATCAAAGAAAACCAATTCAAATTTCCTTAAAAACTACTTGAAGACCTCGTTCATTACTGCTTCGAATGTAGCTGGAGCATTAGTTAAGCCAAAAGGCATAACTACAAACTCAAAGTGGCCAGGATGTGTCCTAAAAGTAGTCTTGTACACATCTTGCTCTAATACTCTGATTTGATGATACCCTTGCCTCAGATCAAGCTTGGAAAAGATACTAGCTCCATGTAGCTCATCCAACAGATCATCTATGACCGGAATTGGAAACTTATCTTTCACTGTCAAAGAGTTAAGCTACCGGTATTCCACACACATCCTAGCCGTGCCATCTTTCTTCTTAACTAGAATGACTGGTGAAGCAAATGGGCTGTGACTTGGCCTCACAAAGCATGCCTTGAGCAACTCATCTACTTGCCTCTTAATCTCAGTCTTCTGAGCATGGGGATACTTGTAAGGCCTTAGCTTAACAGGCTCAGAATTTGGCTTAAGAGGAATAGCATGGTCCAACTGTCTCTTAAGAGGTAATGTCTTTAGTTGTTCAAACAAGTCCTCAAACTCTTCAATCAAGGCTCTAACTTCAAGTTGAAGATTGTCTCCCAAATCAATAGGAGATATAGCAAATAATTGTCCTACCCAATGCTCAGCACTTTTCTTGAATCCTCCTTTTAACTTCTTACTTTTGATTTCTTGCAACTTGGCTTGATCTGCCATCCCTTGTAAGACAACTTTGGAGCCTTGAATCTCAAATGCCACAGTCAAATTTGCAAAACCAAACATCACAAGACTGAAGGATCTCATCCAATCTACCCCAAAAACCATGTTACATCCAACCAAGGGTAGTATTCTGAAGTCATAATCAAACTTACGGTCCTGCATAATCCACTGAAACCCCTGGCACTTGTTCTGAGTCAAAATGGACTTCCCATCAGCAACAGTCACTGCTAAGGGATGAGTTTTGATCACCTCATGTCCTACTTTCTTCACCACTTTAGGATCAATGAAGCTATGAGTGCTTCCGTTATCAATCAAGATAATCAAGGACTTCTTGCCTACCCCTTTTTTTATCCTAATCGTATTGTGAGCTCCATTACCTGTCAAAGCCTTCACTGAAATCTCAGCTTCATCCTCAATCAAGTCCTCTTGTGATTCTAAATCTGAACTATCACCCTCAGCTTCAGATTCATCACTGTCAATTGGTTCTTCAGCATTGATTTCTTGAACAAACATGAGGAATTTTGGATTGCACTTATGCCCAAACTGATATGGCTAATTGCACTTGAAGCAAAGCCTCTGAGCTTTCTTTTCATGCACTGGATTGGTCTTGAATCCAACAGATTTCTTCTTTTGTTTAGAACCACGTCCTCTATATCTTGTCCCATCATTTGAAGCAAGAACTGTTGCTTCATAGAGCTTGGCCTTAGCATAAGCAGTGGACAAAGTTTTGGGACCAACCGCCTTAACAAGATTCTTAGTTTTGGGTTTTAAACCACTAATGAAGCTTGAGACATAATATGCCTCAGTAGCTTGAGGATAAGCAGTTATCATGCTAGCCCTAAGTTTCTCAAACCTTGTCATATGCTCCTTCACAGACGTTTCTTGTATCACTTTATTAAATTTATCAACAATGTCACTAGAATCTTCATCACCATATTGCTTACAAAGTTCTTTCACAAAATCAGCCCAAGATAGTGTAGGATTGCTTCTCAATAAACTGTACAGCCATACCTCATGATCTCCAATGAGATACGCAGCAGCTATCTGCACCTTTTCAGCCACATCAATGTCGTAGAAGTGAAAATAATGATCGCACCTTCTCAACCAAGAATCAGGTTGCTTTCCATCAAACAGATCAATCTGAACTCTTTGCTGCCTATAACCATTACTTCTGTTGTTGGATGTTGCATCATTACTCCCTGAACATTGCTTATGCCACTGACCAGGTGGCTAATCCAATTGTTCCACATTCAAGCTAGCAGATCTAAGATGACCTGCTCGATTAGGAGGATGATCGCTCTATCCTGAATTCATACTTATAGATCATGAATGAGTTGGATTAAATGACTGATCCTGTGCTCTGGCAGTTACCTCAACTTCTTGAGTTCAATCTTGCACTCTAACTTCAACTGCTGGAGCTTGATCTTGAGATATAACTGTCACTTTAGGCATTTGATGATTCACATCTTCCGAAGGTCTCATCTGCTGATTTGTATGCAACATACTAGCAGGTAACAAAGGATCTGGAATAGGAGGCACATTCTGTCCCCTGAATTGATCGCATATCTCAGCAAATCTCTCTTCAAACCTCAGCATTTGTTGATTAAATTGATCAGCCATCTTTTCTTCAAACTCCAAGGCTTGTCGATTAACTCGATCAACAATCTTTTCTTCAACTTGATGAGAGTGTTGAGCAATTCACGTCTCATACTTTTGATCCAGATCTTGCACCAATTCATTTTGTGACTGTCATATCTACAATAACATATCTTTCAATTATAAGCTTAATTGAGCTGATGTCACAACTTCCAGATCGGTTGTAGCACTAGCTCTAACAACCTCAGCATAGGATGGACTTGCTACAGCCTTTGCAGCACCTGACCTCGTTGTAACACCTCCTACCATGATTCTCAGTCCTTGCGATCTAGAAAAGAGAATTTTGATATTTATACAATTCAAATTGAAACAATTCAACTAATCAATAGCCTACAATGAGGCTCTGATACCAATTGTTAAACCTCTAGATGACCTAGAAGATTAACTTTGCGAAAGAGAGAGTATAGATGTGAAAAGAAGTGAAGGAAATGAGATAATAGAGAAAGTAAGATGAGAAAGAGAGAAAATATCCCAAAGAGATAGTTTGTATATTTGATTCAATGAATGACTTTACAAAGATTGAGCTACTTATACTTGATCTAAGTACATTGCATAGAGAAGAAGCCTTAACCGACTAACTAAACCCAAGCAGCCAATATTGACCAAAGCTTGACCAATAACCGACTTAACCACCTAATACAACCTCTTGGCACCAACCAACATAACAAAGCAAGGATAAAGCGCGACACTTCACTATGCTTATTACGGAATACAAAACAATAACAAAAATTGCATCTACATGACTTAATGCTCTTTGGATTGACTTCGGATCATAACACAAATTCATCATCTGCTCAATCCGATCAGGATGAGTACTACCTGCATCAGCTCTAACTACAGTAGCAGCATAAGTAGCATTGTTAGTAGCAGCATTGGCAGCATTATTAACTGCATTAGATCGTGTAGTTATTCCTCCTGCCATTTGTACTAATTTCCTTCGTCTGGCCAAAATTGAGTCAACTGCAGCATAAATCAATAGATAAGGCTTAACAAATGCGAATGCAATCAAATTGAAGCAAGATCAATCCGATCGAATGCAAATTTCAAGCTTTGATACCAATTGTTATGAATGAAGATCAATCTTGATTCATAACCTAGGTTTGAGAGTTTAGATGAGAGAAAGAAGTGAAAGGGATAAGAGTTAGAGAGAAAATTGGAGATGAGAGAAATAATTCGAAGATATTTTCATTGATGAAATGATTATTACATGAGATTAAGCTATTCTTACTAACTCAAGATACAATGCATCAAAACTAAGAACTAAACGGCCCTAACTAATCCAGCCGCCAAAACTAACTCATAATTGACTTATGAAAGTCAAAACAACACCAATACAACCAATTATCCTGCCAAAGAACAATAAAAAAGCAATTGAACGAAAACAAGCTAAAACATTATTCTCGATCAATGACAATCATAACAACCATAGCTTTCGGCAAGGGTCCAGAAAAGAGGAGGTATGCTTTTACTTGTTTTGGTTAAACAAATTTTTCTTTGCAAGCTCTTCTAACTCAATCTTCAAGTTTTAGAAGACCGTGGCCATCAACCTGCCTTTTAGTGGTGGCCCTCTATCCTTGGGACTATTGTTTTTGGCCCAGGTATATGGGTGCTTCAGAGACATCATAGTTTGCCAAAAACTATGATGTCCATTTAGGTGGTCCCCTGTGGCTGGTCTAACTAAGGGCCTAAGCCTATTTCCCTAAGTTGGGCTCCAAAGGCCCCTATGCTCCCATAGGAGAGGGGCTTTCTTGTTTTAGTGAGCAATTTGCTCACTGGAGGTCCAACTCCCTCTAGGATGGTTGTTTGACCAATGCCTCGAGGCTTTGATGTCCCCTTGAAAGAGGCGGGGGACTCAATGGACTCCTTTAAAGAGAAGGAATATTTGTCCTAAATGGTTTAGGAAATTGGACTTTCATAATGATATATTAGCAGACATCAATTCTCAAATCTGACAAGTAATCTTATGCCCCCAAGATTTGTTTCACCAGACTCATCCTGGTGTGGAGACGTATAGGCCTAGATTGTTTGCCATGCAATTTGGTATGGTCGAAGACATACCTTTCCCTAATTTTGAGGACCAAGAACCCTTGGTGGGCTAAGAGGGCCTCTCTTTCACTTGGCCAGCTTTCTAAGATTCGTGCTCCAAATGAAGAGATTAAATCTCTTTATGAATATCCAGTGACTTGTAGGTACACTCCCTGTGCCACGCCATATTTTTTAGCTTGGTACTAAGCCTATTGGTCTTCCTTAGAGGCCAGAAGTGCCAAGCAGTATTTCATGTCTTTGCCCGAGCTTGAAGGTCCAAGCTCCAGGAGAAGTTAACTAATCATTCCCAAGCTTACTCCACAAAAAACACAATCTGGTAGTTCACCACTCTTTGAAGTATGCTTCAATTATTAGTGGCCTGAACAAGATCTAATCCTCATTCTTCTATTTTCATAGCAGCTGTTCAGGTGACTCTTAGGAGTGCCAGGACCAGGACCTTACTCAGATGCTACTCGAGGAATCTCCTCTAGGAACCTCTTCACCAGCCCCTATAGTTGATAGCTCTAAAAAGAGGAAGAAGAATGATGCTTCTCTAGCCCTTCCAACTGTAACAGAAGGAGAAGAAAATGAAGAGGTACCCCTCTCACAATTAGCCAAAAAGACGAGATCTAGACTCCCTATAGCATAGGTATTGGCCTTCCTCAATTTTTATTCTCAATTATCTTTTGTTAAAGCAGCATCTAACACGGCCATTAAAACCCATAGGAAGAGCCTGCTCCTTATATTATGAAGATTCATGATTCTCCACCTCCAGAAGCTGTCTTAGAGCCTCCTCAAGACACTGAATCACTGAGCTTAAGTGCTAAAGAAGAAGGAGATATGGCTACTTCAGTCATGGAGCCAATAATCAATTTCCCTCCTGAAGAAGATCCTTCCCTGGTCACCTTGTACCAAAGCCTTGTCCAAGCCCCTTTTCTCCTTTCTAGAGACCCTATCTATTTTGAAAAGATCTCCGAAGGTAGAGTCTTATCTGACTTTTACATCCTTGATGTCTTTAAACAATATTTTGGTCCTAACATGCAAGTATTGGTTCTCAAAAACTTCCCTTAGGGAAGGCATAGCAGCGGCCAAAGAGCCAATAGCAACTTCATTGGCTAAGGCACCTGCTGAAACCCTAATGGGGTAAGTATCACCAGCAACTCCCCTGGAAACTCCTCCATCTATAGCACCTTTTGTGCCCCAGGCTAAGACCTCAGAGGTCAAGGCACTCCTTTTGAACCTTTGGTTATTTTCCAAAGTTAAAGTTTTGCATAATCTGGTTGAATCTTTTCTAGGCCACTCCTCCCATGGCCATTCCCTCTTCAAGGTCCTAAAGGAAGTGCTCCTAAAGATCAACCAAGAGGTTCCAACTCCCCACCAAAGGAAACGACATTGCTAGGAGGCCATTAGGACCTTAGGGAGTTCAGCTAGCCTATGAGGCTTGTAGCTATTATTTGAGGAACTCCAAGTAGCGAGGATAACTTAAGTTCAACAAGCTCAAGGGATTAGAGGCTTGGAGGATTAGATCCATCGCCTAGAGGAGAGATAACAACACCTTAAAGAACAGCTGCTTTCTTTGAGACAACAGCATGCCTCTCAAGGTTCAGTGGTTGGTCGGCTTGAAGAGACCCTTGTGAAAGCTCAAAGGAAGAGTAAGTTCTTCAAGGGGAAGCTCTCTCCTTAGATTGTGAGCTGAATGATGTGACCAACCAGCTATCCTCAATTGAGGAGTCATTAGTGAGGATCAGGACTTGACTCTTTTTATTTTCAATTTTGTAAAGAGACTTTAGTTTTACAAGCTACTCACTTGTAATGTCAGCAAGCCATGTATTCTCTCAAAAGTAATGAAATATGCATTTATTCAATACGTCTCTCCATTCGGTGGTTCCTTTTTTTTTATTTTTTCTTCTTGTACTTTATTTAAGGATCTTGAGATTGATCCTCTAGGCACTAGTATTGAAACTTAGCCCATAATTCCAGAAATTTATACCTAAGGACTTCCTTGTTAAAATCTCAGATAGATGGCAGATATTTCTTTAGGAACCTAGCATTGATGGCCCTTGGATGAGTCCTCCCATCTAGATCTTAGAGTAAATAAGCATTCCCTCCAAATACTTCAATGACTCTAAATGGGCCTTACTAATTTGGAAACAATTTTCCAAAGACACGTTCTCTCTGACCAATGGGCAGAACCACATTCCATAGATCTCCCAAGTCAAAAGGCCTAGGTTTGACCCTTTTATTATAGGCTTTGGCAACTCTTTTCTTTTGAGTTTCCAATTTGTGCAGAGCATCAAGCCTCACTTGGTCTAAATTGGTAAGCTCATTCATCATGGACTGCTCATATTCAAGTTCAAAAAACTTCCCTTGATGAACTAATCTAATAGACTGAACTTTTACCTCCATGGTGAGTACCGCATCATGGCCTTATGTCAAATGAAAAGGAGTTGTCCCAATGGCATCCAATTTAGAAGTTCTTTAAGCCCAAAGGACATCTAGTAGCCACTCATGCCACCTTTTGGGATTGTCTTCAATCATCTTCTCAATGTTGGCTTTTAGAATCTTAGTAGTTGATTTTGCCTGGCCATTAGCCTGAGCATAATAAGGTGTTGAGTTCAAGATTTCTATATTGAAACTCTTGATAAACTCCTTTACCTCAACTCCGTTAAATACTTTAGCTTGGTCTACTGTGATAGTCTCTAGAAAACCAAACCTACACAGGACGTATTATTTGATAAAATCAATCACACCATGCTAATTGATGCTCCTGTATGGTTTAGCATCCACCCATTTGGTGAACTAATTAGTGGCCACAAGAGTATAAGAATGTTGCTTGCTAGAAGGAGGGTTAATTTCCCCTATAATGTCCAATGCCCAGCCTCCAAATAGCCATGGTTTAATAATGGCATGCATCTTAGCAGCAAGGACTTTAGGTACATGCCCATGTCTTTGGCATACTCTACATCCTTTTCCAGACTTTATGCAATCATCCATCATTAATGGCCAATAATAGCCATAATTCCTGATGAGCCAATGCATTTTAATGCCAGCTATATGGGATCCACAGATACCCTAACGGGTTGTAACCATTACAAGCATTGCTTCATCCAAGTCAAGGCACTTGAGAAGCACTCCATAAGCGTCCCTTTTATATTGTTCTCTAGATTCACCATCTGCATGGAACCTGTGAGCTCTCATTTTCATTTTCTTGTTGTTAGCATAATCTTGAGGGTTGTTGAAGTAATCCATTAAAGGCTTCCTCCAGTCCCCTTGTTGACTCAGGACAGTCTGATGTGCTTCATAGCACTCCAAATATCCACTTGGTGCACCATCGAAGGACTCTGCCCAGTTGATCTCATGATCCAAAACCTTAGTCTTAATGGCCATAGTTTCTCCACACAAGGTTTCAGGTAACTTGTACCCTGATGCCAACTGAACCAAGTCATTGACTGTCTTGTTCTGTTCACTAGGGATGTGCTCGAATTACAACTCATTGAATTTACTAAATAGCTTATGTACTACTGATAGATATCCATTCGAGGTATCACTTAAACATTAAAACCCTCCATTCACTTAGCAAATCACCATTTGTGAATCTCCCTTGACAAGAGCGTTGTGGACTTGCATTTCTAAGAGAGTCTGAAGGCCAATTATGAAAGCCTCATACTCAGCCATATTATTAGAACATATGCCCACCAAGGTGACAGCCAATTTTGTGATGATTCCTCTTGAGGATTCTATCACAATTTCTACTCCAGCATTAGAGTTGGTCCTTGATCCGTCAAAAAACAGTTTCGAAGGCACTAGTTCTACTGTGAGGAGTTGTGCTGGCTCATTATCTAAGCCAATTTGAGTGTTTGGGTGGTCTGCTACAAAGTCTGATAGGGCTTGCCGCTTTACTGACTTTTGTGAGACATAAACCAACTCAAATTGAAGTAGTGCTAAGCTCCACTTGTTCAATCTTCCTCTCAAAAATGGCCTATTAGCATATACTTAAGGACATATAACATATAGTGAATGCCAAGAAATAATGTCTTAATTTTATAGATGCTTAGAACAAAGCTAGACACAATTTTTCAATTGAAGAATATTTTATTTGACACTCATTTAAACAATGGCTAAGACAGAACACAGCTTGTTCAAAACCTTGCTCATTATTTTGCACAAGCAAACAATCAATAAATTCCTTAAAAGCAGAGACATAGATCTTCAAGGGCTTGCTCTTATTTGGTGGAATAAGTACTAGCGGCATAATCAAGTTTTCTTTGATAGCCTCGAACGTTGCTTGATGTGGCTCCTCCCACCTGAAGTCCTTCTCAAACTTGAGTCTCAACAATGGAGAGAAGACTTTTGTTTTTCCTGGCAGTTCTGATGAATTTGGCCTTTAGACGTCCTTCGATTTCTTCCTTGACCAAGCTAATTACTTCTTGGGACATCCTCCTCTGGCTTTGAATGATGGCCTTTGAGCTTGGCTTGATAGGAAGCCTATGCTCAGCCACTTTTTTGTCTATGCCAAGCATCTCATGGTGGTCCCAAGTGAAGCAATCCTTGAATTTGCGAAGTAAGTTCAAGTACTGCTCTTTCTGCTCCTAAAAAAGCAGAGCGCTCAGATAGGTAGGCCTTGGGTCTTCTGTTTAGCCCAAATTAACCTCGAGGAGGGGGTCTTGGACTTCCGCCCTTTGATCCTTCATTTTGGCTGGTGTTGCTCTTAAATCAGAGAGCTCCAACTCCTTTTCTTGTGCATCATGGACTTGAAAACCATAATGGATGTTCAGTCCAGAGCTGATCCTCAGCATGCCAGGCCACAAGCTTCGATAATGCTAAGGAAATGGTTTATTGAGCCATTACAAGAAGATCTTGGAGCCTCAACATAGGGATTCTAGAGTGCTTTGGAAGTCCCCTTCATCAAAAAGTGTCCTCATGTATCCCCAGAAGTTAGAATCCTTATACTCGACCTCCACTTGACCAACCTCATCTTCTGTTAATGGGATGTCCAAGATGGCTACCGTGTCTTCTTGTAGGGCATGTTGTGAAGTGGGCCTCCTGACATCTAGGGGTCTCACGCCATCTGCGTAGAAGTTTGCCTCAACATAGTTGGAGCAAGCCATGAATGGCCTGTCATCCTTAGTGGCTGCTACTTCTGCCTCAAGCTCCACTTGAGGGTCCTCATCTGATGCTATCACATCAACCACGAGACCTTCTTGAGCATCAACTGCCGTGAATCCCAAGGGAAAGAGTAGGACAGTTTTGATGTCAACCTTTTCAGGCAGCATCCCGAATTGTATCTGGATTCCTAGGTCTGCCCCCTTCTCATGGCTGTCAGCCATGGTAGTGTCCTGATCTTACTATTGAGGACTGCTTTTAGTTAGCTTGTCCTGATCTTGAGGTTGGTTCTTGAGATCGAACTCTGGGATTCGAGATTTCTCCATTGGTAAGGGAAAATCTTCCTCGTGGAAATCATTTTTGATGTCAGACCAAGTTGGATTGACACGATCCAATGGTTCCACCAACTTGATGCCGAGACGGGAGTACTCCTTCTCATTATCAGCGGATTTTAGTGCTAGGGAGTCCTTAGCAAGGTGATCTGTTAAGATTCAAAGATTACTCTTGGACCTTAACCTTGGTTGGGACAGTGAGGGTATGAGATGAGGAGAGAATTTAGAGTTAAGAAGAGATAAGAAGTGATAGGGAGATGAGAAGTAGAGAGTGATATCAAAGATATCAATTTCATTCATCAAAGTTATGAGCTCTTCAAGAGAGGCCCTACATATTTATACTACTAATCCTTAGGATGGCATAAGACTAAAGTATCTAGAGATACAATGATCCAAGGTACATGGACTAACCGACTCGACCAACAACTAACTAACTAGCCGCCACTAATGACCGGCATTGACCACTAAGCTCTAGACTTCACTTATTACATGACTTAACCAAAGCTTAAGCTACTAATTACTTCAAGACTTATTCTAGTTACAATACCACTTACTAATACAACTCAAAACGCTATATTCAACACCTTATTACATTTACTTAGGCCAAACAAGTACCCAACAACAGCAACCACCAGCAGCAGCAAGACAACAGCAACCCGGACACCAACAGCTCATGCTTTGGATTCTTAGATCACAACATTCCCTTCCCCTTGAAAACATTCTTGTCCTTAAGAATAGAAGAGAGTGAAGCTATGAACACATTCAATGCAGATCAGGACTGAATTGCACTGCAATTGAACTTGCTGAAATTTGTTGCAGCTGAAACAAGCGAATGATGGCCTAAATCTATAATGCAGCAGGTGCATGATTCTTAGGAGGTCTGCACTGATCAAACCAAACATCAACAACACACCCACAACACCTCATGATGCGGTTAACACAGCTCAGAACTCTGTCTTGCTGCTGAGAATCACAAAACGTATCAATGCTTCTGAATTTCTACTTGTAGAAAGCTGCACAACAGATTCTGAATGTCTTAAAACCCATAAGACTGCTTATAAAGTCCTGGAATACCTCGGGAGGCCTTCCAAACTCAAACCAAGAGAACCAAGGATCAAAATCAGCTTGTAGACATTCCCAATTGCAGCTAAAACAACCCCATATCTTGATCTTGGTGACAAAACACATGGAAATTCCATAAGAATGCAGCTGCAACCCTTTAATCTTGGATCTTATCCAAAATTTGTATTTCTTACACATCCACTTACTAAACCACCTCAGACCAAGCTCAACAAACACTTGATTGCTTTCCAATTCCACATGATATGCTGCAGAACTCAAAATTTTAGCAGTGTATAACCTGGACAACTCATAGCTGTGGACAATACAAATTTTAGCTCGATTCCTATCCATATATAAGCTTCTTGACGTGAACAAGTTAATACATCTTCCTAAAGTCATAATAGCACCAATCACCCTCCATTTGAGCAACACATTTTCTGCTGATAGTGAAGGAAGTGCAATTCCCCCAGAATTTTCGGCAGCCACTAAACCTTCTATTGCGTGAATCTTGTTTGTGAACTTGTAAGATCTGAAAGTCTCAGCCTTTTCTTCCCAAACTCTTGCATAGACCACACAAACTAAGAGTTCATAAGCCATTGTTGAATGCCAAGGACACAATGTCATAACTTGTACTCCCAAAACATTCCAATTGACCTTGTTAGTGCTGCTGCTCACACTCTCCATTCTGTACAACATATTTCTTTGGACCCAAAGCTCTTTCAACCACCCAATTTGCCTCAAATGATCAAGCTTTGCTTCCTTGTCAATGAGCTTAAGAATGTACATCAAATCAGGACACATAAGACAATTCAAAGTTACTGAGATTAAATTCAGAACCAGAGGAGATCTGTTCCAAACTTCCTTGTTGATATTCACTCTAATTTCAGCTGGAGTTATCCTTGATGTTGTATTGATCTTTTCGATCCAAACATTGAGAAGATATTGTAGCTTGTGCATATAATTTTTCCATTTGGAACAACCACAACAGATCACCCTAAACACATTCAGATTCAGTATCTAATCAGCAACCTTCAGTGGCTGTTTGTTCTAATTTTCAAGTGCTATCACCTTTGTCTTTACTTGGCTTTGTGCACCAGCTGTGAGGTCATACCAGAGGCCCAACACCCCTTCAAACCATCCATAATTCATCAACCAACTAACAACACGAGAATTATGCAGCTTGCAACATGTATTATCCCTTTTTCCACCAATGCTTGCACTGGCACTGAGTTTTTCATCATCCAACAGCAGCACCAGATGCTTGGCTTCTCCAATCACTTGTAATTCATCCTTTCCCGGATCAAAAGGAAGCTTGTCACAAGTACTTCCACTTAGATAAACCTTCTCTCCACACAAAAGCACACCTTGTTCTGCATCAGATAATACCACAGTAGCAACAATTGATTTCCCAACAAAATCTGATTGTTCAGCAGTGAAGATGTTTCGATTCAGCATACCAGCTTGCCATGGGGTAATACTTAACAGATTTGATGATGTATTCACTGATATTACAGCAGTAGCATCTAATTTTTCAGCCATACATTTCAGTTCTGCAGTACCATACTCTTGCTTGTTGGCTGAAACCTCACTTTACACTTCTTGTGAATCACTACTACTAGGAATCACTTTGCTCCTTGTTTTCTCAAGCATTCTCTTGATCCACGAAGAAGCTCTGAGTCGTTCCATTAATCTCACTCTTTTACTTGAGAAACACTTCTTAAATCTCAACTTTCGAACGCTTAAGTTCTCTATGCACACTTGCGATTTTCTTGCTGCAACATTCAATGTCTCTAACAATTGCAATGATTCACTTTTACCCTGAAATGGTGCTTCCCTTGCATAATTAGGCTGCCACAACTTCTGAATTCTAGCCATATCAAGATTATTTTAAATCTCAAAGCATGATGTGATGTTAACTTCTTGATTTACAGCTGCATCATCCACCACTACTACTTCTTCAAACACACTTTAAACTTCCAAATCAAGTTGTTGTTGTATCTCTTCCAAATCTGAGCCAGCATCACTCATCACTGCTGCTTCTTTATTCAATACCAGCTCATTTCCTAGTGCCACAACCTTTGGTGAAGATTGATCTTGCATCATTTCCTTTTCCTCATGATTCACTTGTTTCCAAGTGATGTTGGAATCGTCAGCCCAAGTACGATCAATCTTATTCCAGTTGTGCATCACACTCTCACCGCTTTTATTTGAGCCTTTCGTACTCCTAATTGTTCCCGTGAGAGTCGGCATCTTCATTTCTTGCCTAACATCCTTAAAAGGATTGAAATGTTGGATATCCAACACACAGCAATGGTCATAGACCTTGTCTTCTAGTAATACCCTACGTGCTCTTTCAGCTTGTAAGCTTGAAGTATAAGTCACTTTTGCTTCAACCTCGAAGTTCAATTTTGAAACAATATTAACTCTTTCAAGGTCACCATAGGCCTCAAACATTTCCTCAAGGACATCCTTGGTGATGATATGGCCAGTATTCACGACCTTTACCAGGAGTGTAGATCCTTGAGCGAATCTAGCAGCCATTTCATCAACAAACATCTGAGAATTTCCTCAATAGAGTCACCCTGCTTCTGACGATGAGAATCACACATTCACAACTCTAGCTTGAACTGAAATTCCAGAAGTCGAATGTCCTTCAGCTCAATTTCAAACAACACTAACCACACAGTTTGCTTTTTGCTCCACGAACGCCGCAGAGTGCAAACCCTAACTTTTAACAGATCATGCTATGCTTCAGCACTCAACTTCAGCAGCTAATGTTTGATCAATTCCTCTGAATTCAATCCAAATCAGCTTTGATGTTGAATGTAATCAACAAATACTAATCAATTAAACTTTCTTCAATGAAATTCAATAAGATTTATCCCAACCGAAAGCAACTCCCAAGCCGTGTAGTTCATAATGCATATGACAGTCCACAAAAGTCTTCACGAACAGAATTCAAAATTGAATTCTTGATCAAGTAAAACTGAACTAAATCAGTATCAACTGTATTTGTTGATTAATTGCAACACAATCAATCAAATTTTGTATTTTTTTTTTTTTTTTTGGATATGAGCTTGATTCGGAAGCCAAATCAAGGCTCTGATACCAATTGTTAAGATTCAAAGATTACTCTTGGACCTTAACCTTGGTTGAGATAGTGAGAGTATGAGATGAGGAAAGAATTTAGAGTTAAGAAGAGATAAGAAGAGATAGGGAGATGAGAAGTAAATAGAGATATCAAAGATATCAATTTCATTCATCAAAGTTATGAGCTCTTCAAGAGAGGCTCTACATATTTATACTACTAATCCTTAGGATGGCTTAAGACTAAAGTACCTAGAGATACAATGATCCAAGATACATGGACTAAACGACTCAACCAACCACTAACTAACTAGCCGCCACTAATGACTGGCATTGACCACTAAGCTCTAGACTTCACTTATTACATGACTTAACCAAAGCTTAAGCTACTAATTACATCAAGACTTGTTCTAGTTACAATACCACTTACTAATACAACTCAAAATGCTATATTCAACACCTTGTTACATTTACTTAGGCCAAACAAGTACCCAACAGCAGCAACCACCAGCAGCAGCAGGACAACAACAACCCGGACACCAACAGCTCATGCTTTGGATTCTCGGATCATAACATGATCCCACCAAGATTTTCACCCTTCCGGAGACAAGGGACTAACCCATCGTTTAAGTTTTTTTATGAGTTAGCCCGCTACCAGTAGTGAAAGGTCCAAACTTAGTCACTGGCTCTTCAAGATCCATATGCTCGACTTGCTTGCCTTTATGGACCTTGGCTTCTTCTTGAGAGAGCTTGGTCAGGCAAGATTCAAGCGTAATTCTCCATTGAGCTGCATTTTTTTCATAGCTGTCTTGTTTTTTGAGTTCGAGTGAAGTTGGAAGGACCAACTACCTCCTGATCGAGGTTATTCCTCCACCAAACATTACCAAACCTAATGCCTGATGGCTGGTACCCTGAGTACCGTGATGCCGAGCTAGTATCCACATCTAGTAAAGTATATTTCGTGTTCCTTTTTGGTTGCTTGTCCTCATTATGATCTGAGTCTCCGGCATAAATACTTGAGAAAGCCTTGATGATGACATCCCTGTGGGAGGAGCTCTTCTTTTCTTTGGGAGAAGGTTTAGCTTCTTCATTTCGAACACTAGCTTGTGGCCACACCCTCCACAGAGGTCACGAGTGAGGTGCAAGAGTTTCCTTGATGCCTGCTTCTTAAAGGTGAAGACTATCTACCAATGGTCATCTATGATAATCGCCATGGCTAACTCTTTTTCCCTCAAGGGAAGTATAGTGTCCTCCTCTAAATGCTTCTTTATGAACCTTCTGAATGTTTCTACAATCACGTCTAGAGTGTTCGACCGTGATATGCCATTTACAATGATCTTCTGGCAATATCAACATGGTTTGAGGAAACCTCAGTGTCCCTGACTTGAGCAGCCTATCAAACAAAGCGTTGGCCACAACCATTTCTTCTTTGTCTACATTCATCCTACACAACGATCCACCATTTTTTTCACTGTTATGGGGATGGTAAGTCTTTACTATTTCAACTGCATTAACCTAGGCAGGACTACAAAAGGGTCTTTATCGACACCCATCTACCCTTGTTCTGGGCAAATTAATTCCCATGCTTCTATGGCATCTTGAACCACGTTCCAAAAGATTACGCCATTTTTCGGTGAATGAGTCAATGAATCATGCCACTCATAGTATGCCTTCCCCGTACTTGATTTGGGATCTGGTCTTCTGTGTTTACCCCTGACTTTGAGTTTATTATTTGCCTCAAGCCAATCGAATATTACATCGGCTCTAGAAAGGTCAAATGAATATTTTCTCAAGTCTTGGGACTAGTAAGACTTCCTGGCTTTGATATCCTTCTTAAACAAAGGATTGCAAACCATGGCGGTCCTAGAGATAGCCAACGGGTTGGGCTGGCCTACGTACCGGCCCAGCCCAGCTTATTTGGGCCGAGGCGCAGCTTGACCCGGTCCCTTGACTAGGCTGGGCCGCAGGCCTAGTTGGGGGGCAAAAGCCTCCCAACAGCAGCTATTAGGGGACTTTTTCCCCCCAACCTATTACCAATGGCTCTTTGAGCCATTTGGGAGTAGGTTTATATATACAAAGCGACGTTCTTATGAAAGCGTGAGAAGGGCGAATCCTAGCCCTCCATTGTAATGTATGACTAAGATTTGTTAAACATTAAAAAAACTAAAAATTTACGGCCCATACCTCCTCATGAGGCAAAAAGAAAGAAGGAGTAAGGGAAAGAATTTTTTGTTTTTTTAATACTCAACAAATCTTCACTGTAAATTGTTATGTTTTTTATTTAATGTCCAACAAATCTTGATCGTCCATTACGATGGAGGGCAAGGATTCGCCCCTTCTTGGTATCAGAGCCAAATTTAAGGTGTTTTCAACAGTAATTTCACAAAAATACTATTAAGCACTTATTAGGAACGCTTTGCGATTAAAGTACTTATTAGGAGCATTGGTAAGCCCGTAGAGTAGCGTTGGTAAGCCGTGTGGAAGGTGTTCCCGTTGGGTGTTCCCATTACTGTGTCACTGGTGTTCCCGTTCTCAACAGTGTCAAATAGTAAAACTGTTCTCAGCAGTGTTAAATAGTAGGACTGTTAGGTAACTGTTGAACCCAAACAACTAAGGTTGTAACCATGTCAGGTTTCAGAATTGCTGGAGCTTTTAGAAAGATGTTTTCAAAACAACCCAATACTAGTTTAAAAATATTTAATTCAAAAGAAATTACAAATCCAAAAGATTTTGCTAATTGGAGCATTCCAAATGAAGATTTAGAACCAATTTTATCAAATTGGAACTTTTGATTTTAAAATGGCCTTTTCATGTAAAACACATGAACAAGCAATGACTATTGATCAAAAAACCCAAGTAGTTTAATTACTTTCAAACTTATCCCTTCAAAAATATAGTGCAAAAGGTTATCATTATATACACTGCAGTTTAGTTCAAGTAGCTATCAACCCTCTAACAAGGATAGGACATAACCAACTAGTTATGTTAGCTCTTAGAGATTCAACATATTTAAATTATGAAGAATCTTTACTAGCAATTGTCAAAACAAATTTACATAATGAACCAAGTTATTTCAATTGCTATCCAAACTTTTCGGTTGCTCTTCGAGATCCAACAATTTTGGATACTTTAGGGTTAGATATTCATTTGCCAAGTGTTAATATTAAAGAGAACAAACTAAAATTTGTTCTCATTTACAGAATTTATTTTAGGCTTTTAGGGAGCCAACTCAACCCAAAATATCTCAAACAATCGCTTCCTGGAGAAACTTTACTGCTTGAGGTTCAGGCTGAACAAGCTTCAACCTTTACCCCAAAACGTCTCAAATGGAATGAAATAACCATTCCAGCTATTTGGAGGATTGAAAACCCTCAACTCCAAGAAATATCGCAAAAAGACAAGTTCAACAAATTACTGAAGAACCTGATGGTAAAATTACCATTAAGTTCGAATCAGGAAAACAAACAATTATTTCACAAACTTCCTATATTGAATCCTCAACACAATCAGCTTCATCCTTTCCATACAATAGAGAAGAAGATTTTCAAAATACTTCTACTTTCAGGTTTATAGGAATACGTTTTAACTCTCTTCTAGCCAAACAAATTTTTCAAAATGAATCATTTTCAAACCCAAGTTCTCTAATGGCTTCTCAAATGAAACCTTCATCAATAAATATTTTAACACAAGATTTTACAATAATAAAAGAATTTTTAAGCAATGAATTTGAATCTGATCACAATAAGATTCAAAGACATTGGTTTTTTCAAACTTTTACAAAAGAATCAACAATAAAAATTAGAGAAACTTGTTACAAAGAATTAAATCAATTACAATGTAATATTCCATTTTTCAAATGGCTAGAATCATACACATCAAGAAATCAAATACCAAATCCTTTTATCCAAAATTTTATAAATGTTAATACAAACCCTATAATCAAATGGCTAGCAAGGGATAGACAAGTAATCTAAACTATTCATCCTCCGACAAAAAATCTAATTATCAATGTTCACAATCAAAAAATTAATTGCTACTCCTTTCCGTGGGGGAAGAGAAGAAAAAGAAGATTCACCAACTAGAATCAAATATATAAACAAAATAATTTTCATGCTTTAAAGCTCAAAACAATATCAGAACAATTAAATTCAATACATAACTATATAATGAACAACAAGGATAAACTAAAAACGGAACAATCTCCAATAATTCAACCAATACCTCAACCAACATATCAAAATTACACTATCCCTCAACCAATACGTCAAATACCTCAAGGCTACCCTATTCAATAAAGATTTCCAAGTCCATAATTACAGACAAATCCATTTTTCAAGGAATTCAACAACCCTCATTCCAACCTTTTAAGTTAACTCAAAAAGATAAAGAACAAATAAAACTCAAAAAATCACAGAATTTTGATGATGATATTATTGAAAGAATCACTCAGAAACTCAAATTAACGAATAACCCAATGACTAGTAGCCCCACAATTGAAACTATTTCAAAAGGAGAAAATGAAGACTCTAATGAAGAAACCTCATCAATATCTCTAAGTGAAATAGAAGTTCAAAAAACAGAAGAACAATTTAACACCAATACAATAAAAAATCCCGAGTCATCAATAAATAGAATTAGTAATAATTGGAAAAACTAACCCACAAGAAACTATTATCCAAGACCAACTTCTCCTGATGTACAATATGAAGAAAAAAATCAATTTACCTCTACATTATTTAATGAAAATGATATCCATGAATGGAATATAGACGGTAAATCTGAACATGAAATCAAAAATACTCTACAACAAATGGCAATGGCGTCAACAGCTTACGAAATATTCAATCCCACACGAACAAACCATATAGCAGCCAGATTAATTGTATCTGGATTCTCAGGACAACTTCAATCATGGTGGACAAGAACTTTACAACTCCAAAAAGAGAACTAATACTCAATCATACCCATATAGGAAGAAGACGACTTGATCCTAATGACGTCAATTCGCCTTATATTGAAGAAGTAATAGAAGACGCCATAGAAACATCAATTTGGTCAATAAGTGTTGCCTTTCTTTGCAGCATTACTGAAGAACAAGAATCAACAAAATTGTTTTTAACCAATTTATGATGTCCATCTTTACAAGATTTTCGATGGTACAAAGATATGTTTTTAACACATGTACTCAAAAGAGATGATGCAAATCAACCATTTTGGAAAGAAATATTTGTTACTGGACTTCCAAAATTATTTGCAGAAAGAATAATGACCAAAATCCAAGATGTTTGTGGAATTCAAACAATTCCATGGTACAACATAACATATGGGCAATTATTTGCTTTTATCAAAAAGGAAGCATTGCAATTATGTCAAGAACAAAAACTTTGTAACAATCTTTAAAAAGCCCAAACAAGAAAAGAATTAGGTTCTTTCTGTGATAAATATGGCATTCATAATTTCAAACCTCCTTCAAAATGATACAAAAAGAAAATATTTAATCAATACTTTAAGTCTTACAGAAAGAAAAGGAAAAATAAATATGAACAACCACCACCACCTCAATATTACAAAAACAGAAGAAAATATTCAAATAAAAAATCAAACAAAATTCCAATATGCTTCAAATGCAAAAAACCTAGTCATTACCGAAATGAATGCAATATGAAAGAAAAAATAAATCAAATAGAAGATGAAGAGTTAAAAAATAAATTAATGAATTTATTTCTTTCTGACTCAAGTTCGAACAATGAAGACTACATATTTGAAGTTCAAGAAGAAACAATCAATGAAGATACATCATCCGAATCAACCGAAGATTTATGTCCCTGCAAAATCAAAACAATTAAGGTATTAACAAAAGCATATAAAGTAGACCTTTTAGACATAGTAGAGAAAATACAAGATCAAGAAATTAGAAAAGAATATCTTCTCAACTTAAAAGAAATTATATTTAAGGAACAAAAGATAACTCGACCAAAGCAATCCAAATCTCTGGAACAAATATTTAAAAAATATCCCACACCAAATGTATTAAGACAAATTTCAACTAGAGATTTACAAAGAGAAATCAATGATCTTAAAAGACAAATTAAACATTTACAAACAGAATTAATAACAATACAGTATCAAGATTTAGAAACAAAATCAAAATTATCTCTCTTAAAATCAAAAGATTCACCATTAGAATCAAGATTATCATACATAGAGTCTAAAACAAGATGGGTTAGTCTCTCGTCCGCCGAGTCTAAAACAAGTACTTCAATAGAAAATCCAATAGAAACTCAATTAGAAAATATTCAAATACCGGATGAACCAATATCAAATGACACATTCCTTCAAATAATCGAAAGAATAGAATATCAAGAATGGTACATCTATATAGCTCTTCACATTTTGAAGGACTATAAAATTCAAACTTAAGCCTTGTTAGTCTCAGGAGCATATCTAAATTGCATCCAAGAAGGACTTCGTTCTATCAAAATACTATGAAAAAATATTAGAAAGCCTTCGCACAGCCAGTGGAGATAAAATGAATATCAAATATGAACTTTCAAATTCGTATATCTGCAACAATGAAGTTTGTTTCAAAACACCATTTATTTTAGTTAAAGACCTTCAACAACAAATTATATTAGGAACCCCTTTTATAAGTAAAATATATCCTTTTACGGTTACAAAAGAAGGAATTAATACTAAAGTTATGGACACTAAAGTAACATTTCAATTCCTAAACCCAAACCAACAAAGAGATCTAAATCTCTTACAATCAACAATATTCAAACAAATAAACCTTATCAATAACAAGAAAATTCATATTCAATACCTTCAAAAGGAAATAGAATATCAAAGGATTGAAAAACAATTAGTCCAGTCAAATAAAAAAATAACTCAATTAAACAACAAAATAATTAAAGAAGTATGCTCTGATCTTCCTAATGCACTTTGGGAAAGGAAAAAGCATATAATTCAATTACCTTATGAAAAAAATTTTAATGAAAGAAATATTCCAACAAAAGCTAGACCTATTCAAATAAATAAGAAATTATTTGAACATTGCAAAACTGAAATTTAAATGCTTTTAGACAAAAAATTAATAAGGCCATCAAAATTTTCTTGGAGCTGCTCTGCATTTTATGTTAACAAACAAATAGAACTAGAAAGAGGAGTCCCAAGATTAGTCATCAATTACAAACCACTAAACAAAGTTCTACAATGGATAAGATATCCAATTCCAAACAAAAGAGACCTATTAAATAGGTTACATGATGCAAATATATTTTCAAAATTTGATCTAAAAAGTAGTTTTTGGCAAATTCAAATTGACAAAAAAGATCTTTACAAAACAATATTCACAGTCCCATTAGGACACTACGAATTGAATGTGATGCCATTTGAACTCAAAAATGCTCTATCAGAACTTCAAAATATTATGAATGACATTTTTACTCAATATGCAGATTTCATTATCATTTACATTGATGATATCTTAGTTTTCTTAAAAAATGTTCATCAACATTTCAAACATTTGAATATCCTTTTAAACACTATCAAAAGAAATGGTTTAGTCGTTTCAGCTTTAAAAGTGAAATTAATTCAAACCAAAGTTAGATTTTTAGGACATGACATTTTTCAGGGAATCATAAAACCCATTGCAAGAGCAATAGAATTTGATGACAAATTTCCAAATGAATTAAAAGACAAAACTCAATTACAAAGATTTTTGGGATGTTTAAATTACATTGTTGATTTCTTCCCCAACCTTCGCAATATGTGTCAACCATTATACCAAAGGCTTTAAAAAAATCCTCTTCCCGGAACAGAGGGCCATACTAAGATAGTTCAAACCTTAAAACAAAGAGTCAAAAATCTCCCATTTCTAGCCCTCCCAAATCCAAAAGCGTCTCTCATAGTAGAAACAAATGCTTTAGATATAGTTATGGCGGTATTCTTAAACAAAAAATAGAGTCCAACCCTAAGCAAATATTTAGATTTCATTCTGGACTTTGGCTTGGAGCTCAAAAAAAATATTCAACAATTAAAAAGCAAGTTTTATCAATTGTTTTATGCATATCAAAATTTCAAGATGATTTGTTTTAAAAAAGCAAATTTGGCTTGGAATTGATTGCAAATCAGCAAAAGAAGTTTTACAAAATGATGTAAAAAATATAGTTTCAAAACAGACTTTTGCAAGATGGCAAGCCATCCTATCTGTTTTTTACTTTCAGATTGAATTTATTAGAGGAGAAAATAACTCGTTACCAGACTTTCTCTCAAGAGAATTTCTTCAAAACCATAATTCAATTCAATTACTTTTCCCAGGAGAATGTCAAAAGACAAAGGTAAAGGGAAGATTCAATCCACAGAACATTATGCAATGACCCTTAAACCCCATCCGCAATCTTCTTCAATCAAAGTCCCAACTCAAAACCCCTTCGAAATTTTGAATGAAGATTTCCCTTCAATCTCTTATTCTGCGACTATTTCAAGACCTCCAAATCCTCCCTCAATCCAACCTCCAGGTCCTCCTCAATCCCTTAATCAGAGACTCCAAAACACTTTACCAACTCAAACAAATTAATATTTTCCAAAGCCTCAACTCGAGCACATTTTCCTAACAAAACATAGAGAATCTCTCCCTTCAACTGGAATTCAAAATTTAGTCGAAACCACATTTCCTGACAATTTCCAATGGCTTCTAGACGATATTCAAAGAACCCAAAAGTTTTACGAATTTATTTTAGTAGATTCAGGTTCTGCCCTTATTAAACACGAAAGATGTAATAATGGGCAGATCCAATATTCAAAATGCAAAATTTTAAATATTTTAGATATCAAAGATTTTGGTTACACTTCTTATACTTCAAAACAATTTTTTCAAACTTTTATTCCAACCGGTTACACTTACCAAGATTACAAAATGGCTTGGTTTGGAACCTTTCTTTTCCGACCATTTGATCACTCTTGGTTCAGAAGATGATCCTTTACACGCAACTATAAATTTGCATTCAAATTTTCAAATTCCTTGGATACTTTGTTGGTCTTTTAAGACCGCTCAATATCTGGAACAACCTTATCCCATATCATTAGTTTGAGAATTAAAGATTAAGTGGTGGAAAAATACGTTCTTGAACGAGATTGTACCACTGATTCTCTATCAAAATTTTTCAAAAACAAAAATAAGAATATTCAAATTCCTAATCAGAATTCTCCATGAATTCTAAAAACTCCTTCTAAATCTCATCCTCTAAAGGCCTCACCATCAAACTCTTCCTCAAAATCCAAATCCAAAATCTCAAAGGAACTCCTACTCAACTCCTTCAACAAATTCAGAATTCTTCCTCTGATGAAGATGATGAAGAAGTCAGTTTAAGCCAAAGTGATTCGTTTAATCTCTTCTGATATTTTTGTACAATTCAAAGGATTCAATACAAGACAAAGGGTAAAGGACGAAAGATGCACAGTACTACTCAATAATTGAAGAAAAGGACGAAAGACGTGCTACTATTCAAAGTTCAAATTATTGATGGTTACTGTTCGGATTTCAAATTTTGCATTTCAATTCTGGGGTTACGAACTTCAATTCAAATCCGGGGTGCTCCTTCATCTATAAATGGGATGGCCTGACTTCATTCAGAGGCAGAGCGCAAAATAACTACTCAAAATACGAGAGCAAAAATTACACTCTCAGATACAATTTAGTTTTGTTTTGTAATTTTATTTCGAAGTGTTGTACTCTAGTCTTCAATTTCAATTTGAAAGTTTTATTTGTATTTCAATTTTATGTTTATATTTTCAATTAATCTTTTGTACTCAACCTATGTTTAAACTCCTCAATTAATAAATCCATCTTGGAGTTTCATTTTCTCCTTTCGTATGAAAGTAGTGGAAGTAGAGGTTTTATTTGTATATACATACATACATAATATATATATATATATATATATATATATATATATGTAAATATTTTTTTTATATAAATACTAACCAATTTTTTTCATTTCACCACATAACAACAATCATCAATTCTCTCCTGTCTCCAATTCTCGCTTCTCTACAATCAATTTTTTGCTCTCAATCTCTCAAGTACGAAGTTTCAGTTGTGTTATACTCATAGAAGTTTGTAGAAGTTCAAATTTCAGTTTTCACTCTGTAATATTAGTATGAAAATTTTATTTATTTGTCATTTTTATTTACCTTGCATTCATACTTGCACTTTATAATAATAAATAACAATATAATGACACATAATTTATCTTCATCTAGAGCTGGTAGTTCTAGTTCTTGCTTTTCTTGACCACCTAAAGTTCCTAGAATGGGTAGTATTAGTAGCCAATCTAGAAGAGTTGAGCTTAATACCCGGGAACGTAATTTCTTAGAACCCGTCAGGTTACCTACCCACACAGACACCTGTGATTGCGAACAAGAATACCTCTACGAGCAGGGTTATCTTGAATCGGGTGGTACGGCATATTCTGAATTCGAACCTATACTCAACAACGATGAAACTCAAACCCACACCACTGCGAGCAGTAACAGACATAGTACTAGCGATGTATGGAATCATTTTACACTAGATCATGAACATGCTAAAGCATATTCAAAAAGTCTTTAGGCATCCACTTAATAGTGGGACTGGCACTTTAAAAAGACACCTATAAAGAAGCTACCCCGAATTAAATGTGGATAGAACTCAACAAACTCTCATACAGCAAGAGACTGGTGCGCTTCCAAACTTTAAGTTTTCACAAGAAACTAATAGGCACATATTAATGAGATATGTCATTTTGGCTAAAAAGTCGTTTACCACTGGCGAAGACCCTAGATTCGTCCGATGCTGTAAACCGCGTTAAACCCTGCCGCTCTAAGGGTCCCTCGCAACACTTTGAAGCAAGACACATTTAGAGAATTTATAAATATGAAAAATGACCTTGAAGACATTTTAAGACAAACATGAGCATGTTCTCATTGACGTCTGAGACGTGGAAGAAAAAAATCGACGTACCTTTCATGTGCATAACTGCTCATTGAATTGATTCTTCCTATGTTATGCAAAAACAATAATTCATTTTCACATATTTGAATATCCGCACAATGCTAATGTAATCAAGTGTCATTATGAACGCATGCCGTGAGTGGAGGTTAGATAACAAAATTTTTAGCATTACTTTTGATAATGCTACTAATAACACTGCATCTGTTAAATAATTAATTAGGTATATGAGGCCCATGTTAGATAGAAAATGTTTTGATTTACGTTGCATCTATCATGTATTGCACTTAATGGTAATGGATGGTATGCAACTTATAGATTTTTCTCTGGTGGTTTTAAGACAAGTAATTAAAGCAATTAAGACATCTGAATTAGGAAACAAAAATTTAAAGAACTTTGTGCCGCACATGGCGTTGCTTTTAAACAATTTAAATTAGATACACGTAATAGGTGTTCATTCACTGTTTTAATGTTAGAAAGATGCATACCATACAAAGATGTCTTAATTGAATTTGTACAGTAAAATCATGCAGATTTAAGTTCTTTTAATTTAGAAAATATAGATTGTAATATAATTAATAAAATCTGTAAATTTTTTGTTATTTTTAAAGAGGCTACCACATCTTTGTTGGATGTTATTACCCAACCATTACATACGCAATATCTAAACTGGTCTATATAGCTGCTTGGATGATAGATAACTCCTCCAACCCCATGTTGTAGGGCTCCAAGATTATGCGCCTGCCACTGCTCCTCAAGAGGGTGAGGGTCTCGAGGGGGACCTCCTGGATACCCCTAAGCACCCATCACAATTGGGTATGGGAACGGTTGTTGCCCCCCAAAGTCTGGGTAAACCCCTTCATCATAGTGGCCATGTGCTTGGTTGGCAATGAGTATGCCCCAGCAGGACCTGGGTTATGTGGCATGCTTGAAAACATACGAACCCCAGCAAGCTGTTGGTTCATCCTTGCCTAATCAACCCCCAAGTCATGATCTTGAAGAAATGGGTTGTTATTTTGCCCATTTTTCCCCCTAATGTGGTAAGTATGAAGAGGTCTAAGCTGAGAAATCTGGTTCCCTGAAGCCGGGACCTGACCTTGCACTTCTAGTTCCAGGCCTTGAGCTGGCCTCATGATCACCTCTACACTTGTGGAGGGTATGCACGGCTATGGCCCCCTATCTCGAGGATAGGGAATGATGGCATAGTAGGGTTAAGGTCCCTTGAAGTCAGAGCGAAACTCTAGTAAGAAGGGCCAACAACCCCTAGAGGCACATTATCATTTTTATGGCTGGGTACCAAGTGTATAACACTTGAAGTATCCACAGTTGAGTTTTCCATTCTCTCAGGGATAGTATGGTCAACCTGTATAAATGGTAACCGTGAGATTGAGGGGGTCTCGCGACGATAACCAATGGGCACTGATGGTGGGGGTACAGGCCTAAGTTGCCTGATATCCTCCCTAATGGTTCAGACCAAGCCATTATGACCCTCAGCTTGTCCCACCAAAATAGGTTCGACTTTAACCACTGTTTGCCTAGCCACATCTTTAGTAACAAGGGTAGCAGTAGAAGACAAGGTCAAGTTCATTTCTACCAAGACTCTATCATTCTCTTTGTGAAGCCTTTCATTCATAGAGGTTCCAACACCATTAAGTAGGGCTCTCATGGACACTGAGTCGCTAGATTGCGTTTTGTTTCAGCACGTTGCCTCTTGAAAGCTTCTGTCATTGTTTGTTAGACTCTTTGGTCTGCAATCTCTAAACAACGTTTGAGCATAGCCATGAAACTCTTGTAAGAATGGCCATCAAGCCCAATACATTCATCTTCTAGGATATCATCGTCACTGCCACTTTCATTGCTGTGGCTGTGACTTGGCTCATCCCTTTGAGATATGGAACTTTGCCCAAGAGGATGCTCAAGTGGGGATCCAATGAAGCTTAGCCTTCTGGTTCCTCGTGCTGGAGGGCACTAGACCTCCTAGTTTTAATCATTGGAGGATGGCTAGCAATTACGTTCTGGTAATCCACAAAGGGTTAAAGACAATGAAGTCTTCTTTTAAGCCTCCTACTCTAGTCCCCAAAAGGCGAGTTTTCTCAATTTTCCTTCAAGTGATGTATGTGTGGTCGTTGTATAACATGAAAACAAAACAAACGTGCAAAAGGGACTCACCGCGACTAGGGAGTGAGCCTAATTACAAACCGCACATCTTTGACATCAACCACTCGCCATTTTCGGAGAAACAGTTGTGATATGTTGGTGTATCTGACTTCGGTTATACCGTGAGTTCTACTTATGCTTCAATTAAGAAGACTTTGTTAAATATTTTTATGGATTTTTTATGCATATTTAAGACAGAAAATTAAAGGATATGGACCTAACTCAAGACGGAGTAAGGCCCATAAGCACCTTTCCTCATACACTTAAAAGTCAGGAACTGGGGTGGAGACAAACCCAAGGACTTAGCAGTCCACTTACAAGCCTGAGTCAATCAGGTAAGCCTGGCACCCTTGACTTATAATGACTCGAATGAGTTTAGGTTTGACAAAATTAAGGTGGAGCAAACCTTATTCAGGTCACTAGATCAAGACCAATGCAATCAAGGGAAAAGCCTTGGCCGTCAAAACCTTGATCAATGGCGCGAACCTAAGTTCACCCGACGTATTAAGCAGTGTCACTAGTGTTAAGACCAACGCAATCAAGGGACAAAGCCTTGGCCGTCAAAGCCTCAAACTAAAGCCTCAAATCTCAACTTGTCGATTTTTGGGAATAGATTAAAACTGGAAAGTCATACCTGAAGCCCGAGAACTGTGTTACAACGAAAGTAAGTACAACAATGATCTACGTTATGATACGTCTAGCTAAGTTATGCTAAGCCTAGGAAAAGAGCACAAGTGTGCTATAAAGAAAAAATTGAAGAAGTCTTTGTATTGAGTGCATATGTACAAGTTTGGATCGACGCAGAGTCCTTTATTTACAAAAAAAGAAAATAATGGTTGCGCTTAGTTTTGTGGCAACTCCACCCAAATCTGGCCACTAAGCTCCTCTTTTACGCACGTTCATTCATCACCAACGTGGCCTGAGTCCTAGAGGGAAATCCTGTTAGGAGCAGTGTCCTGAAATCCAGATTTATTCTGCATATATTATTTAAATTAATAAATAAAATTGAAGTTCCAGTCGTTTTCCTAGTTAAATTTGTGTATGTGAGCATTTATACTACATGTGATTTTCTTTTGGGAGACATCCATGAGATGGGTGTAGTCCTCAGACTACAATTTACATGTTTGTTCTTAGTAGTTTATTAGATTAAGCCATAGATAGACTTGGAACAAATGGTATGGATTGTTGCTTGAAAGACTCATATTTGAAGACAAGTTTGGACCACTTGTATGTTAAGACTATAACGTGATACTTTAGATGACTTGTCTTGGTCATGTGGATGGAGATCCAAAAGCGTTCGGTTAGTGTGTTTAATAAGATTGACACACTGAGTTGGACCATGTGGGTTACTTATTTTTAGACTACTATCAGAGATGAGTGATTCATATTATACTGTTTGAACGACGACTCTAAATCCTAAGGGTATTCTGGACTTGTGCATGGAGCGTTAGTTACTTTGGTGTACGATAAATAAGGTCTAAACGAATGATTGAAATCCCACACACACTGCGTAGCGGCGTGAAATGTGACAAGGATCAGGTATTCAATAGGGAATCTATAGTCTCTTATGAGATACAGATGTCCACTTAGTTGTTTCGCAATTGTTTGAAAAGTTCGGAAACTTTGGCCTAAGTATTCTAAGTGTTTGACATTTGAAATTTATACTATGAATATGTTTAAGTATAAATAAATTATTCAGTGAAGGGCGAGTCGATAACTAATGGTGAAGCTGTGAGAAGGATAATGGTAATAGTTATATTTATCCTTTGTCATGGACATCTAGTGGAGGCGTTGTTGTCATCAATATAGTCTATTAGGGAGATATCGAATAAATAATTTAAGTCTGGAGTACAGTGAGATTTATTTAGTGGAATTAAGTCTCATTAAATGGTAATTAAATTATTTCATGAGATAATTAATTTAACCCATTTGGAGCTAGATTTAAATTGTCCCTGAAGTCCCTGCGCAAGCCTCTGCATTTTATTGCCATTGAAAAAATATTAAAGAATTCATGAGAAGAATTATTTATCCATATATGGGTAAAGTTATTTTTGCCCAACATTATTCATGAGAAGAATAAAATCAAAAATTATAAATTAAAATAATTTTGAAAAATTAAAATTCATAAGATACATTTTTACATGTGGGAAACAAAGAGAAACAAAAAAAAAGGAAAAAAATGCATGATTCAGGTTGCTATCTGCGTGTTCGCGTTTGGACCGTGTCGCTCGCTGGAAGGTCAAAGGGAGATCCGCGAGCACGTGAGCGAACCAATCAGAGTCTGCCACGTGTCACGCGGTATATTTTAAAAGGGAAGTGTTTTTGGCTTGAAGAAACGCTGCGTTTTATGTAACGTTTTTTTATTAAACGGCACGTTTTAATTTAAACTGGGCGGTTCTCACATCGAATAAAATTGGATTTTTCGCTCCGGTATACTCCTATAAATAGAGGTGCTTATTCCGAGGTTTGGCATTCAGTTTTGAAAGAAGTCTTTAAGGGTTCTGGAAATAGTTTTGGAGACCTAATTGGAGAGAAAATTTTCCGTTAAAATTTTTCTTTCCTCAGTATAATATTTTTCGGAGCCCACCTTCCAGGCAGTTTGAGGTCATTGCGTAGAAGATCGCGGAGTCTCGATTTTCTTGGTTTTCCTTATAATTGGAGCAATTCCAGGTATGCCTCCTTTCATTCTTTTAGTTTTGGCTTTTCTATTTATTTACAATATTCGTTATTATGCCTATTTAAATTTATGCATTGTTACGAATGTATTAGAGTAAAGGGCCTATAGATCTAAATTAAGAATTTATATCAGTTGATTTAAATTATGAATTTAAGTCAGTCAATTTAAATTTAGGAATTTTAAATCGACCCTAGGCTTAGAGTTATGTATTCTAAACCTGTTCCACTGCGTTTACTTTATAAAACAGGGGAGAATTTTTGAAATTCGTCCCAACAACCGGTATTAGGGCAAAGGATTTATAGAGATAAACCTATTCCCGGAAACTCTCGCACATGAGGTGTCACGAAGCGTGACTCTCCGACCGGGGGCTTAGATAGAGAGAAGAGTCTCCTATTCTAAGTGCTCTATTAGGTGCCTATTGTTGTGACCATAGTTCAGAATTGTGAACCCAATAGTCGGCATCAGAGTTTATTTTTACAACAAAATTGATATCTTTTTCCAACAATTGATATCAGAGCCAGCCTCTAAGTACATTCATAATATACATAAATAGGTATAACAAGATCGAAATAAATAGATTGGCGATTTAATAAAATAGAGATTTTATTAAGAAAGAAAGTTAGCTTAAATTGACGGTTTGATTTAAATTGTTTAAATTAATAAAGAATTAACAGTTAATTCAGATGATTATTTGAATTAGTGATTTAAATTGTTTAAATCATTAAAGTAGTTAATTATTAATTAGAATATTTTAAAGTATTGATTTAAATTGTTTAAATCGGTTAAAAGAGTTAATAGTTAACTTGGTTATTTAAAGTATCGATTTAAACTGTTTGAATCGGTTAAAAGATTTAATAGTTAACTAGGTTGTTTATAGTAATGATTTAAATTGTTTAAATCGTTAATGAATTAATCGCTAATTCGGAACAACCCATAAATTTGCGATTATGTTGTTCGTATAATGGGATTGTACATTCTCAGTCATGATTTCTAAAATCGGAAAAAATTGATCTAATAAGATTAGATTCAAATATTTTTAATAATAATGGATAAAGTTGATCTAATAGGATTTATATTCAAATTTTTGTGAAATAGGATAAAGTTGATCTAATGATATTAGATTCAATTAATTTTATGAAATTGGATAAAATTGATCTAATGAGATTAGATTTAATTTATTTTAGAATTAAATATTTTAAATTTTAAATTTTAATTTTAAAAAATCTGACAACATCAGCGTCAGCCCGAAGCTGACGTCAACTTCAGGATTTTTAAAAAAATTTTTTTTTTGGGACGTGTAGACGTTAATACTGATTTACATAATAATTATAAATTTATTATTTTATTAATTAATTTTCTTTTAGAATGAGATTCTAAATTAGATTATGTGATAATCTAAGTTTGAATCAGTTTAATTTTAAATAAAAGTTGTTTTAAATTATTTTAGAATAAGATTCTAAAATAGACTATATGATAGTCTAAGTTAACTTTATTTTTAAAATAAAATTTTAATTTTATTAATTAAATTTTAGAAAAAGATTCTAAACTAGACTATTGGATAGTCTAACCTTGTTTGATTTTAGAATGAGATTCTAAATATAGACTATGGATAGTCTAAGTGCAAAATCGCTGTTGATTTTAAATAAAATTATTTTTAATTTAATTTTGGAATCAAAATTTTAAAAGCGGATTATGTGATAATCTAAATTAGATGTTGGTTTTATTTAATTAAAATTAATTAATTAATTTTATTGATTTGTTATAGAATGAGATTCTAATGCAAGAATATGAGATAATCTATATTATAAAATGATAGTGTTTTTAAATAAATTAATTAATTAATTTTGGTTAATTTTAGAATGAAATTCTAAAGGAGATTATGAAATAATTCAGGTTGTAAATGCAAGATAATTAAAAGCCACTGGTTATAAAAATCAAGTGGGAGTGAGGTTTCAATTGTTTTAACCTCACAATCTCCATTACCGGTCTAGCAGTATAGTAGATCGATAGACCTCCCTGCAGAGGATATCGGTTTGCAGATTACAGGGCTGGACTTCTTTTAGGATAAACCAAAGTGCAAAGAAGCGATGCGACTATGCTGCCGTGGAGTATTTCCTGTATTTGCATGGAGGTTTAGGTTTGCACTTGACTAGCGTGATGCATTAGCCTCCCCGAGGAGCTTTGTTGTGTCATGTTAGAGACTAAGGTAAAGTGGTGAGTTAATCAGGTTTAGTAAAAGTTACATGAAAACAGGTTAATTGAGAATAGTTCTCACCCGAACTAGCTTCGTGCAACCTCGCTTCCGGGGAGTAAGGAATGGTGTGTTTGGGTCATCGTTGTATGCATGATAGTACAGTTTGGCGGATATCTGACTTATTGTGTATGCTAAATTGAAAGACTATATATCACTGTATTATACATGACTCATATAAGGTAGTTACATGATTGTTTGCATTTACAATGTTTTTGAAATGGCTGCGACTAGTGCACTTCGCTCAATTCTAAAAGATAATGCCTTAACTGGACCAAATTACCTTCCCTTGAAAAATAAGTTAGACTTACTCACTACTCACAAGGGACCTATTAGAAAGAAAGGAAAGGGCAAGGTTGCAATTGTAGCAACCAAATCCATAAGGAAGTCATCAAAAGAAAAGTATTTCTTTTGCAAGAAAACTAGGCCACTGGAGAAGAAACTACACTGAGTACATAACTACTCTTCCTATAAAGACTGCTAAGCCATCTGGTGGAGATATGTTGATATCTCACTTAGGTAAGTCATGCGTTGTTGAGAGTCCACCAGTTTCCTGGTGGGTGGACTCAGGTTCAATTGACCATATCTGTAATATGTCACAGGAGCTCAGGCTAGGCTAAAGGCTACACGATGGGTGTTGTATCTGATAGTTAGGGACAATACAATAATAGTGGTCTTAAGTGTAGGAGATGTTAGCTTAGACTTTAGTAATAGAGTTTTGTTTTAAAAGATTGTTTATTTGTAGCTACTCTGCACAGGAATTTGATTTCTGTATCTCGTTTTATGAATAATTGTTATTCAATTGATTTTGATAATGAAAATTTTAATATGAGAAATAAATTGTTTATTTGCACATGTACATGAATAAATTGTTTAGTCATGATATTTCATTATTAAAACTATGTTAATTGTTCAAATAAATCTAACATAAGTTCACTTGTTCAATCTTCTAAAAGAAAACACCCTGAATGTGATAATGCCTACACAAGGCACCAATGTTTAGGTTACATTAATTCTAACAGGATCCAAAGACTGGTAAAAGATGGACTGATAGAGGCTTTGGACTTAAGGTCATTACCAGTCTGCAAATCCTGTATAGAAAGAAAGATGACCAAGTCTGTCTTTAGGAGTAAAGGCAATAGGGTTGGTGGCTTGCTTGAGCTGGTTCACATAGATGTATGTGGACCAATACATGTTCAGGCAATAGGTGGGTATGAGTACTTAACCACATTTAGTGATGATTACTCAAGGCATGGATATGTTTTACCTGATGAAACATAAGTCGGACATTTTTGGAGAAATTCAATAAGTAGAAGTTGAATTTTAAAAGCTATTAGGTAAACAAATTAAGTCACTTCAATCATATCGAAGCGGTGAATATTTTTAGGGTGAGTTTCCTAGCTGCAAATGAGATAAAGTCTCAACTTTCTGCTCTGGGTACACCGCAGCAGTATGGTGTTGCAGATAGAAGGAACAAGCACGGTCTTTTCTACAATTTTTGATTTAAAAGTTTTTTTTTTAAATACAGTGCAAAACACTTAGAGAAGGATTTTGCAAGTAAGCCACAAAAACAAAACAAAATAGTATTAAAGGAAAATGACACTAATTCTAAACAACTAGACACAACTCGAGACATAGTGGATGCATTAGATGCGCCTACTAATAGGAACGAGAATGTTCCAGGTACACGAGAGTTTAGGTGTGGCAAGAAGATTGTCAGGATGCCTAACAGGTTCATAGTGGGAGACTTAGTGGTTGACCATGGCATTGAATCTAATCCTTTTAGCCACAATGAAGCAATCAAGCCTTCTAGTTTTGTGCAATCAGTTGCTCAAATCATGCGTGTACAAATGGCATTAAAAGAAAGTAGTGACTTTCTTAGTGTTATATGCCAACAATATACTACTTATTGAGAATGATGTAGGGTGTCATTAGCTGTAAAGACTTGGTTGTCATGATAGCTCAATATGAAAGACATAGGAGAAGTCAGTTCTACTCTTAGGATTAAGCTTATGTGAGGTCGTAAGAGTAGGATGTTGGATCTCTCTCCAGCCACTTATATTGACAAGACGATGTCAAGGTATAGCATGGAGTCCCTCTCGCTTTAAAGTAGTGTTCTAGGACACCTCAAGGGGAGGAGCAATTGAGGAATATTCCATATGCTTTGGCAGTGGGAGCCTCAGGTATGCCATGTTATGCACGAGACTTGATGTCTACTATGTTATGGTATAGTAAGCAGGTGTTAGTCTAACCTGGGTCCAATGGACTAGGTGGCAGTGAAAAGTTTTCTCTAGTTCTTGAGAAGAACTAGAAATCCAATGCTGATCTTTCAAAGTGAAGAGCTGGTTCCAGTTGGATATATTGTTTTAAGACTTCCAGTCAGATTAAAATGATAGACGTTCGACGTCTAAGAATGTCTTTACCCTTGGAGTGGGAGCCATTAGTAAGAAGAATGTCAAGCAGTATTGTATTGCTGATTTCATAGTAGAGTAATTATACTCACTAAGGGTTAGACTCAGTAGACCTTTGGTTCAAACTTAAAAGGGGTGAGTATGGACTTTTCCATAAATTGGATTTAGGAAAAGTGGGAGATTGTTAGAAATAGTGCCCTGAAATTCAGATTTATTCTGGATATATTATTTGAATTAATAAATAAAATTAAAGTTTCAGTCATTTTCCTAGTTAAATTTGTATATGTGAGCATTTATACTATATGTGATTTTCTTTTAGGAGACATCCATAAAATGGGTGTAGTCCTCAAACTACAATTTACATGTTTGTTCTGAGGGGTTTATGGGACTAACCCACATATAGACTTGGAACAAATGGTATGGATTGTTGTTTGAAAGACTCGTAATCGAAGACAAGTTTGGACCACTTGTATGTTAAGACTATAACGTGACACTTTAGATGACTTGTCTTGGTCATGTGGATGGAGATCCAAAAGTGTTAGGTTAGTGTGTTTAATAAGATTGACACACTGAGTTGGACCATGTGGGTTACTTATTTCTAGACTACTATAGGAGATGAGTGATTCACGTTGTACTGTTTGAACGACGACTCTAAATCTTGAGGGTATTCTGGACTTGTGCATGGAGCGTTAGTTACTTTGGTGTACTATAAATAAGGTCTAAACGAATGACTGAAATCCCACGTACACTGGGTAGCGGCGTGAAGTGTGACAAGGATCAAGTATTTAATAGGGAATCTACAGTCTCTTATGAGATACAGATGTGCCCTTAGTTGATTCGCAAATATTTGAATAGTTCGGAAACTTTGGCCAAAGTATTCTAAGTGTTTGACATTTGGAATTTATACTATGAATATGTTCAAGTATAAATGAATTATTCAGTGAAGGGCGAGTCGGTAACTAATGGAGAAGCTGTGAGAAGGATAACGGTAGTGGTTATATTTATCCTTTGTCATTGACATCTAGTGGAGGGGTTGTTTTCATCAATATAGGCTATTAGGGAGATATCGAATAAATAATTTAAGTCTGGAGTGCAGTGAGATTTATTTAGTGGAATTAAGTCTCATTAAATAATAATTAAATTATTTCATGAGATGATTAATTTAACCAATTTGGAGCTAGATTTAAATTGTCCCTGAGGTTCCTACGCAAGCCTCTGTATTTTATTGCCATTGGAAAAATATTAAAGAATTCCTGAGATGAATTATTTATCCATAAGATGGGCAAAGTTAATTTTGCCAAACATTATTCATGAGATGAATAAAATAAAAAATTATAAAATAAAATAATTTTGAAAAATTAAAATTTATAAGATAAATTTTTACATGTGGGAAATAAAGTAAAACAAAAAAAAGGAAAAAAAATGCGTGATTCAGATTGCTATCCCCGCATTTGGACCAACCAGCGCGCGACACGTGTCAAAGGGAGATCCGCGTGCACATGAGCGGACCAATCAGAGTTCGCCACGTGTCACGCGGTATATATTAAAAGGGATGCATTTTTGGCTTGATGAAACGCTGCGTTTTATGTTATATTTTTTATTAAACGGCCCGTTTTAATTTAAACTGGGCAGTTCCCACAACAAATAAAATTGGATTTTTTGCTTCGGTATACTCCTATAAATAGAGTTGATTATTCCGAGGTTTGGCATTCAGTTTTGAAACAAGTCTTAGAGTTTTTGGAAATAGTTTCGAAGACCTAATTGGAGAGAAAAATTTCTGTTGAAATTTTTCTTTCCTCAGTTTAATATTTTTCGGAGCCCACCCTCCAGGCAGTTCGAGGTCATTGTGTAGGAGATCACGGGGTCTCGATTTTCTTGGTATTCTTTATAATTGGAGCAATTCTAGATATGCCTCATTTCCTCATTTTAGTTTTCGCTTTTCTATTTATTTACAATATTTGTTATTATGCCTGTTTAAGCTTATATATTGTTACGAATGTATTAGAGTAAAAGGCCTATAGATCTAAATTAAGAATTTATATCAGTTGATTTAAATTATGAATTTAAGTCAGTCGATTTAAATTAGGAATTTTAAATCGACCCTAGGTTTAGAGTTATGAATTTTAAACCTGTTCCGTTGCGTTAACTTTATAAAACTAGGGAGAATTTTTAAAATTTGTCCCAACAACCGGTATTAGAGCAAAGGGTTTATAGAGATAAACCTATTCCCGGGAACTCTCGCACGTGAGGTGTCACGAAGCGTTACTTTCCGACCGGGGGCTTAGGTAGAGAGAAGAGTCTCCTATTCTAAGTGCTCTAATAGGTGCCTATTGTTATGACCATAGTTTAGAACTGTGAATCCAATAGTTGGCATCATAGTTTATTTTTACAACAAAATTCATATCTTTTCCCAACAAATTTTTTTTTTTTTGGTAAGAAAAAAAAAATTTGTTGGGATTTTTAGTAGAAGTTCCCTTTAGAACTCCCACGTTCTCCTGAATTAAGCTTAAGGCCCAAGCAACTGAAATTGTGCTCCAAGTAACTCCCTCGAGCTTTGAAACTACCATTTTTGCAGCTTTCCTGGCTGCCCCTCGAGCTCAAGCTTATTTCACCCTTTACCATCTCGAGCCTTAAGTGGCTAATACTTTTTTCAAGGGTAACAATGTTCCCGAGCATTGGGCTCGAGATGCCGTTATCACAACACCCAAAGGCCAAACTCCCCTCGAGGAGGACTTCAGGTGATGGCCGCATGACACTTTATCCAAAAACGGCATTTTCCCAACCTTAGGGTGTAAACAAACCCAACCCTAACTTAGCTCGACCAAAGTCGACACAAAACTGGAAATGACTTAACCCGTGATAAACCAAGACCCGAACTAGACCCTCCCTATGTCCCGAAATGACCCAAATAGAAATCCTACTTTATTATAGAATCTAAATAAAATGCTAATTATAGTCATTTTGTTTGTAGTTTTAGTTATAATTTTCAAGGTCGATTAAATATATTATCAAAATAACCTGAAGGGTTAACATGAAATCCGATCTGACACAAGGATACCCGACCCGAGGGTAGTCTGACTCGAGGTTAACCTAACCCGATGTCGACCCAACCCGAGACTAACCCGACCCAAGGTTGACCCAAACCTGAGGATGATCTGACCAGATTTTGACCCGACCCAAGATAGACCCAATGTGACATTAACCAGACACAAATTCTATCTGACTGCCGGATCTAGAAAAAAGTGGCTTTTTAATGGTCAATGTCAAGCTGCTAAAATAATGAGAATCTAAACAAATGATTTACAAACCCCACCGTCCAATCTCAAATATAAGCAATATATCTAAACAATCTGTGTATTTAATATACATAAAATATTATTATTTGCAGAGTAAAAAATAGGAAAAAAAATTAAAAAGGTATTGAACTATACCCCAAAGAATTTTTTTGGCATTTAACTCTTTAATGGTCAAAAAAAACATCGAACACTCATATAGGAATTAATTTGGAATTGAACAATTATATACAATTTAATTTGGAATTATATACTTGAATTGAATTAATTTAGCATTCTAAATATATATTTAATATGTATAATCTATTTTTCAATAATTAAGTATACTTTATGATATATGTGGTATAATTAAATTATGGTCATTTAAGTCCTTTTGTTTTTAATTGTATCGGTTTAGTCCTTGTATAAGTTAATAACATATTTTTTTTTCAATCATTTTATCACATTAGATGCATGAGCCAATGCTAAACCACCCTTTAATCTAATTAAACTCGCTTGTGACCTGACTGCTAAAAACATTTGTACCACCTTGACGTTAATTTTACTGTAGGAATATGAGTAAACTTAGGCTAATTAAAAATAATTTTAGCATAATTAAACTCACTTATGACCCAACTGTTAAAAAAATTTAATTACATTGGCGACAATTTTACTCTAGGACTTCGAGTAAACTTACACTAATTGAAAATTAATATAGCCTCATTAAACTCACTCATGACTCAACATTTAAAAATATTTTACTACATGAATGTTAATTTTACCATAGGACTACGTGTAAAATTCGACAAATTAAAAATTAAATTAGCCTAATCAAATTCACCGGTGAGACGACCCAATGGTTAAAAATTTTTCATCACATTGACATCAATTTTACTATAGGACTATGAGTAAAATTGGGCTAATTAAAAATTAATTTAGCCTAATTACTTTGGTCATACCGTAAGATGAACATCAAGGTGGTGAAATTTTTATAACAGCCAGGTCACAAGCGAGTTTAATTAGGTTAAACGGCGTGTTTGCATGGGCTTGTTGATGTGATTTTAAAAGGTGTTTAAAAACCGTGCACTACCAAGCGCATGAGATCGTCGTAACTAAATCGGGTATATTGATCGTCAGGGAATCGATGTTAGGTCAGACTCAGTGATTAACGAGCGGTTAGAATTTGGTTTTTGTTGGTTGATTTGAGTGATTAACTAACTAAACTAGAATAATTAAAACAATAAAAAGGGTGTCAATTCAATTGATGATAGTTTAGAAAGTGAATTCAGGATAGCTTAACTCGTATCCCGTCATTATATTTCACTTGAGACAATGACTTAAGAGGCTTAGGCTATAAGCACTAAGCCTGAGTTAATATTTGAACTAGGGCTTAGAGTAATGAACTAGTCTAAAGGCATAACTTATCATATCACCGTACGTATAGCATAGGTTATCTCATTAGCACAACTTAATTCCTTTCTTACTCCTAATTCAAATATTAAAACTAAATTAATACTTAAACTAGGGCTTAGGTTAATGAACTAGTCTAAGAGCATAACCCATCGTATCACCCTAGGTGTAGCTTGGATTATCTAAATAGCACTAACAAATTCCTTTGTCACTCCTAATTAAGTATTAATTTGTATAAAAGATTGTGTTCATGGATTACCTCAAACCTGACTATGCATGAAAAACTAGCTATGTTATGATCTAGGCTACAAGCCCGTAAACGAACGCTAATAATTTGGAGATCTTATCATGGATATAAGCACACACACAAAAACACCTAACAACAATCATAAATTCCCTACAGGGGTGCATAAATAACATAACAAAACCATTGTCAAAAGTATAATATAAATCTGGGATACAAACAGCTACCCATCTTTCATCCCTAAACTAAAGAGTCTATTCCTCCATAGGAGTTTTACACATCATTAAAATCAATAAAAAAAGAAACAATGAAAAAAAACCTAGGAAAATGAGACTCCCCCTATCTATGCATTGATCCAAGCATTGATCCTTCGAGCACTCCGACCACTTGTGCTTTGGTGTTTGAGAACCACTTGGATCTCGTAGCGGCTTCAGGAAGGAAAGGAGGAGAGGAGACGAGCAAAAGATGGGAAAAATTAGGTCTCCCCCTCTCTTTATATAGAGGTAAGGCACGCGCGTCTTTTTTTGGCAGCTCACAGTTAATTTAAAATACACGTAACTTTAGATTCGTAAAGAGTTACGGGCCCAATTATATATCAAATGGAAGATCTCGAAGAGATATACATGATCCTACTGGTATCCTCAGCTGTAATTGATATTATTGGGTCATGAAGGCACTTCTTCTAACCTTTTGCTCGTTTTAAGCTTGACTGATTGCCAAATTTCTGAGCCAATTGATCCTCGCACACAAGGGAAGACTTTTCTTGTCCGAATCTTAACCCAGTTGGTCCTTTTTTCCACACATGGTTGGGTTTCACAGACTAGTCTTCAATTATACCTCGATTACGCTTGATTATGCCACTTTTCAACCTTTGTTTGCTTCGTTGCACTCTAAGCCTAAATGTACCTAGATTACAACAAAACACACACGTCAATGTTGAATATGTTGTAGGAATGAGAAATAAAATATGTATATATAAAGTACATCGATATCACCAAACCCACTCCTTACTTGTCCTCAAGCAAGATTCAGCTCAAACTAACTAAAGATAAAAAAAATTTCGATCAAGCATATAATGGCAAGAATCAATTGTAAAAAATATTTTCAAGCATATTTGAAGGTGTGCTTGAGAGTAGAGAGTCTTTATGTAATGTTATTATTACACTAGTCCCAACTTGAATTCTCGCAATTCAAGTCTTTTCAGTGAGCTTAAAGCTTTTGTCCCCTTTTTCTATTTTAAACCCTCCAAATTTAAGATGAATAGATAGAATAATCAAAAGAATCAGGTATCCTAACAATTCACTTCTAATCAATAAAGAAATAAAAAGGCTTCTCTTTTTTTTCTTGTTTCCTTCTTTTTTTTCCTTTTTTTTTTCTTTTTTTAAAGTAACTCATGGCCAAGCGTGTCTCCCTAGGACCCATGTAGCGAGTTTTCTGCCAATGACTCCCAATCCAGTTGGCTCAAGGCACCGAGTGAAGAGCACTCCTCGTACCTAATGGCTTAAGTCAAAAAATTCATAACCTAAGCTGTTACTATCACATACTTTAAAGATATTATATTCAAATTAGGCATTGGTGCATTTTAAAGTGACTTAAAGCGGTTGAATCTTCTTAAGCTTTTCTTATGGCCCGTGGAACGAATGTTTGACTGGTAGCTCCTGACCTAGTTGGCTCAAGGTATCAGGTGTTAAGACACCCCTACGAGCTTACTTGCTCGAGACATAGGGGCTACAAGAACCAACAAGTGACAGGTACTTACCTAATTCACAGGCATTGAAACCCTTTTTTCTGTCTTTTTCTATAATCACTTAAGATAACGAGATAAAAATTGATTTCAACATTGTTAGGAATAAAATGGTGGATTCAGATTCCTAAAATTATTTCCACTATCACATCCTAAAATGTAGGGTAAGTCATAAGACTAAGGATAAAAATAAATAATCTCTCTAATTAGTTAAAAGACAAAAATACAGATTCAACAGTCAAATCCATGAATAACTCATTACACAAATATTATAATCATCATAGTACATCTCAAATTTGAACTTTAATATAAGTCACCATAATTCTGCGCTAATCCATGCAAAAACTCACCTAATTTAAGTGAAAATATGCTAAAAGGACAATCAAAACTTAACACCATATATACCATCTCCAAACCCAAACCTTGCATTGTCCTCAATATAAATCAACGATAGTAAATATAAGCAAGGAAAGGAAAGAGACGACCTAAGGTATGGCATATTCAGCTATGCGTGGTGAGCAAATCCAAAAATAAATAGCAAGCTAGAAAAGAAGACATAGAAGAGAAAATACTAAACAAACTTGTTAGTAGCATTAGAAATATGGACCATACAAGTGTTTAGTAAAAGAGAAACAAAGTAAGCATGGGAGGGATAACAAAAGGATCTGCAGATGAAAGAGAGTTCAATCCGGAAAAATAAACTAAAACACACAACGAAAATAAAAGTAGGTTGGGTTGTCTCCCAAGAGCGCTAAGTTTAACGTCTTTAGCTGGATGTAGTGTAGAGCACAATGTCAACAAAAATCTAAGGCAATGTCTGCCATAGAAATCTGGTTGAGGTTATAGGGATGATTCCCAAAGCCAACAACATTTCTCGACTTGTAACTATCAAGGAAGAACACACAATCAACATCTGGGTCTCGAATCTCTATCCTACCAAGTGTAGGTGATGAAGTACAGCTATCGACACAGACGGGGACATTATTACAATCATCACTTTTAGCAGAATCAAGCTCATTCGACTCTACCAAAGGTTCAATATCATCAACCGCATAGCATTCTAACTAATCCTCTATCTCAGGCTGCTGAATAATGTTCAAGACCTTCAATTTGCCCTTAAGATTTCCAAAAGAAACCTCTAACACTCCTATCATATAGTGAATCACAGCGTCGACCATTGCTAAGAGTGGTTAACCTAAAATAATGGGAGTGTTGTGCTTCTACCTAGGAGCAGGGTCAATATCATACACACTAAAAATCGATCGGGAAGAAAACTTGTCAACCTTGAAAAGTACATCCTCCACCACCCCAGGAGGTACACGCTCTGTCCTATCGGCCAACTGAAGTGTTACCTTAGTTGGCTCAAGGTCTCAATTACCCAATTCCCGAAAACCTGAGTAAGGGATGAGGTTTATACTCGCTCCTAGGTCTAAAAGGGCTCAGCTGGTGTAACGCTCTCCTAAGACACATCGAATTGTAAAAGCCCCGAGGTCTCGAAACTTGGGTGGGGCGCCCGACGCTAAAATGGTACTCACCTTCTTGGTGAGCTAGACCTTCTTTGGAATATGCGCTTGCATGCGCTTCTTTTTCACACAAAGGTCTTTGAGGAACTTGGAGTACATAGGAATGTGCTTAATGGCTTTGATCAACGACAAGTTGATCTGCACGTCCTTAAACACATTTATGAGCTCAGCCCTCTTTGGGTCATCCTTTTTCTTCAGTCCTCTCCTTTTTCTTCGGTCCTATAAGAGCCGAAGGAAAAGGGACAGTGGGTTCATAAGACCTACCTTGTGGGCCCCGCTATCAGCAGTGGTGGAGGGATCTGTGCTCTTCTTCTCAACCACGATCTCCACATCTCTAAGGTTCCCCTCTCGAGACACTGACACAACCTTAACTTGCCTGTGAATAAGCAAGTCAGGGTTAGAACTAGTCGACCGTACTGACATTGTGAGAGGTTAGGAGGGTAACCTCCCTTCCTCTTGCCTATGAGGTGCTTGGGTCAATTTTCTTATCTAATCCTCTATTTTAGCAATAGATTGAGAATTAGATCGGACCAGTTGTGTGGTGTCCTCCATGAATCGAAGCATATGTTCCTCAAACTGAGAAGAATATCCCAGGGGAGGGGGGTTCAGCATGCAAAACAAGGTGGGCAGGTTGAGAAATATACCTCTACCCTCCCTAAAAGGTGGGAGGGTGTGTGTTACCTACAAAACCTTGATTTTGTTGTCTCATGGGTTGATTCTGATTGGTTTTCTACCTCCACAAAAGGTGCAGATGATTGCGCCACCCGAGATTTTAGGTGTTGGAGAATGGGTCGTTATTTCTGGAATATCCTTAAGCTGCATGAACCTATTCCTACATGTATTTGGAAAATTGTGACACATATAAACAATTAAGCATAGAATGGTCCTCACCCGAATAAATTTCACAAGGATTAGAACCACCTGATGACTCCACTGCATTGACCGGGAGCACATTAGTAGGATTCGCATGCAAGTGCATAATCTGATCCATCTTCCTAATAGGTGCCCAGTCTAAGGTTGACAGCATCATTGGGTGCTACTTCGTAGACACCACGTGTGTCCCCTCTAACCACCCTCATAGAAGAGGCTTGGTCGAGAGAGTGTTTGTTGAGGTGTTCAAATAGCATCCACGCCTCGTCCTCATCTTGTTGGTTAAATGCTCCCCCGCATGAAGCATTAACCATCTGCTTGTTAGGAGCTGTAAGACCATCATAAAAATGTTGTACAAGAGCCCCCTTTAGTGACCCATTGTAGGGACAGCTTCTAAGGAGCTTCGTAAATCTGTCCCAACTTTCATGAAATTGTTCCCGATCTTTTTGTTTAAAACTATTGATCGCACGCCTAACATCCATAATTTTGGCCTTAGGATAAAACTTGATCGGGAACTTTTGTTGGAGGTCATCCTAAGTGGTGATTTCACCCCTCGGAAGGGACTGAAACCACCTTTTAGCTACGTCTTTTAACGAAAACGGAAAAAGACATAGTCTAACAGCACCAGTCGAGACACCTTGATAGTGGCAAGTTTCGCATATTTCAATGAAAACATCAACGTGCTCATATGGCTCTCAATCGGCTTCCCATAGAAGGTGGTAAGCATGTTGATGAACCCCGCGAAGTTTGCATTACCCACTGCGGGTAATTGATCTTGATCAAATATTCATTTGATCTATGGAGAATATGTCAAGTGATGCTAATTGATCCACATTACACTTGTTGATCATCAAAAGATCATAAACAAGCTGAATTGAGGTTCAATCATATTCTACAACTCAAAAATTGAAGTTGAGGTAACTGTTTTTGAAGTACAAGTTCATTTCGATCCGAATATGCTTTTTATTGCTGGTTTGTGATGAAATTGTGTTGATAAGCATAGAAGTGGTCTGAATTCATCAGAATCTGTGCGTGATTCTTAAGAATTATATGTTATTAAGTGGAGAATTGCTTAGGCGAAATTCTGACAACGAACTGAGCACCGAAGGTTTTGAAATCCGATTTTGTTCTTGAAGATTACGGTGAATCATGTGTTTAAATCACCATTACTGACAAAGATCGAACCTATTTCATATTCTTAGTTTGGATTATTCAAGAAATCATCATTGTCAGAAATTATTCGAAGTTAGGGTTTGTTCGAACTCTCGGTGTACGAAAATCTGCATATTAGGGTTGAGATCCGTTGCGATTGTGGAATCAATAGCAGCGGATTGTTGTGCGGACGAAGGAGTCTAATTTCGTAAAGCAATCGATTGTTGAAGAGTGCGAACAAGTTTCTCACTTCTGCGATTTTCGAACTGCATTCTGCGAATTGAGTTGTTCCAGATTGAAGTTGTTGTTCATTCTCAATATGGCGGAGTTGACTGAGCAGTGGGAGAAATTAATAAAACGGAGACAAGAATGGAGACAAGCACTTCAAAAATGGAGACAAGCACTTGAAGAATGGAGACAAGAATGTATGCAGCGAATTAAGAATCGGAAATATTCAGCTCAACCGTTTGCTAACATCAGTTGTGATTGTGCTGGTGTTCTTGATGCAAATGAGTTTCCGGAGCTAGCGGATAGCATTAGACAACGGAAGTTCCGTGTTGAGTGAATAGAGAAAGTGGAATCTGCTGCCGTTGGAGATGAACTCGTCCCCGATAGTGCCAAAAATTGATGAACACAAGCTAGAAGAACCTGAGTTTGAACAGGATGATCTTTATGAAGACTCTTTGCTCGAGTTAGAGTATCTTGCTGATGTTGAGGCACAATATGACATGCATCAGGAATGGGAATACGATTTCCATGTCAAAGGAATGTTAAAGAATGCCAAGAGTAAAGTGAAGAGGAATCATCTTAACAGCGCATTGAAAGATTTTTGGGGTGGAAAGATGTTTACTAAGCAGATATTGAAGCATGACAAGTCCGTGATTTAGTCATGGTCTCCAAAGGATGATTCGATGCTACAAGCGGGTCACTATGAAGTCGTTGCAAGCAATCAAGCAGAGAACTATGCAAACACGAAGCATTCTGCTAAAAAATTCAATGTTACTGCTGAAATATCACTGAATACATCTCCAAATCAGTTAAGTGATACTCCATGGCAAGCTGGAAAGCTGAACCGAAGCACCTGCACTGCTGGGCAACCTCATTTAGCTGGGGGAGTCGATGTTAGTGCTGTTGTGACAATGGAAACACCACAAAACATGTTAAACACTTCTCTAAGGCAACTTGATACTCATAATCAACAATTGCTTGGTGCGGGTGGTGATGCAATTGATAGATTGCAAGGTTCTTGGAGTAGAGAAATGGAGTATTCAAATGTACACTTTTATGACGAGTTGCCTCCTGATCCGGGAGAAGCTTTCCAAGTTTATACGAAGCCGAAAAGAGTCGATTTCCTATTGAAGAGAAGTAATCAAGCTGCGAGAGTGCGTTTCAAGATCCAACGAAGGAGAAGCCCTGTATCAATACAAGGAATTGAGTTGTTGGATGTGTATAAATGCAATAACATGCTGATGCCGTTTTTTGTACAGCCAAAAATCAGTACAACTGGTGCTGTAACTGATATGTTTGGAGTTGGAAGTCCCTTTGATCTGGGAAAGAATGAATTACAAGTATTTGGAGAAGCTACGCATCCGGTGCTGCTGTTTGATGATGAAGAACCTAATGTCAGTGCAAGCATTGGTGGGAAAATGGTTGAGGCTGTGGGTCATTGAGAAGTTAACATCAAAGCAAGTTGTGAAGACAGGAATTACACATTTTGCAAGCTGCACAATACTTGTGACGATGAAGTTTCCATTGTTCCAGAATTTGTGTTGCTTAGGTTCACACAAAAGTGTTTACTTGAAGGGTTGGTAGTTGTTGCTAATGGATGGAAGAATTGTGGATGGTTTGAGGAGGTGTGTGGCCTCGGGAATGACCTCACAGCTGGTGTGCAAAGCCAAATAAAGACTAACGTGATAGCACAGTTTCTGAAGCTTCCTAATCTGGTGCAGAATCTGGATGTGTTTGGGGTGATCTGCAGAATGGAAAAATCATATGCATAAGCTTCAATATTTCCTTAATGTTTGGATGGACAAGATCAACACAAGATTGAGGAAAACTCTAGCTAAAATCAGAGTAGAAATCAGCAATGTAGTTTGGAACAGAACATCTCTGAGTTTGAAGAAGTTTACAGCTGTTCCTGATTTCTTTTGGTGTCTCCATTCGATGTATTTGTTACTCATGCTTGTGATGGTGGACAAGAAAACAAAGCTTGATCATTTGAGGCAAGTGTGGGGGTTGGTAGAGCTTTGGGTCTAAAGAAATCAGCTGCACAGATTGGAAGTTGTGAGCTGCTGCATGAGCTTTGCAAACGGAATGGTTTGGGATGTTCACATTATGACATTTTGTCTTTGGAATTTAAGTAAGGGCCATGGGTACTTAAATTGGTGGTGCATAAGCCCGGAACTTCAAGCCAAGGTGACAAGAGTTAAATTGATCAAGTTGGGACAGCATGTATGCAAGTCAACTGCTGAAAATGTTGAAAATTCTGGGAGAATTCCAATTCCCTCATTAACAGCAGTAAATGAGATGCTCAAAGGGAATGTGATTGGTGTTATTATGATTATGGGAAGATGTCATAACTTGTTCACTTCAAGAAGTTTCCATATAGAGGAGAATCGAGTTGAAATTTGTGACTTCCGCAGCTATGTGTTGTCTTGGGTGTACACTGCTGAATTCTTGAGTTCTGCAGCTAATCATGTGGATTTGAAAGGTAACCCAGAGTTTGTTGAGCATGGTTTGAGATGGTTTAGTATATGGATGTTTAAACAATACAAATTTTGGATAAGATCCAAGATGAAAGAGTTGCAGCTGCATTCATATTGGATTTCAATGTGTTTTGTTTCCATAATCAAGAAATTGGGCTATTGGAGCTGCAATGGGAAAGGTTTACAAGCAGAAATTGATGCTTGGTTCTCTTGGTTTGAGTGTGGAAGGCCTCCCGAGAAGTTAAAGGACTTCATATGCATTCTTGTGGGTTTAATGACATTCAAACTCTGTTATGCATCATTTTACCAGCAGAATGACAGGATTGTTACTGCATTTCGTGATTCTCAGCAGCAAGATAGAAGGTTTGGCTGTGTTAACTGCTTCACGAGGAGTGGTGATGTTTGGTTTGATCGTAGCAGACCTCCTGAAGAGTGTTATGCATTCAAACGCAAGTATTGTATCAAGACAAAATGCCATCCTCGTGTACATGCTGCATTTCAGAGTTACTTCATCAGTTGGTTCGTTTCAGTTGCAACACATTTTAGTAAATTCCAGCGCAATACAACTCAATCTCAGATTTGCATTGAGTGTGTTCATAGATGCTGAATTCGTAGCTGCAATGAGTGGTTCCCGATCTACATTGGATGAAATAATTTCAACATCCAGATGTTCTTAACTACAGTTTTCAGGATGAGTTCTTCAATTCAGGATGAGTTCTTCAATTTTAGCTCTCTTTTCCTCAATAATAAGTATTCTTGAAGGTCTCAACTCTCTCCTATTCTTGAGGACAAGAATGTTTTCAAGGGAAAGGGAATATTATGATCCGAGCTCGATGAGGTCTTGGGGGGGCTGCCGTAGTCGCTGCTAGTATCCTGCTGTTGTTAGTTGCTGCTGCTGGGGGCTGCTTGTTGTTTGAGTTGTATTAGTTAGTTGTTATGGTAAGTAGTAGTATAGCTTGGATTGAGTCATGTAATAAGTGGAGTCTTGATTGTTAGGTTATTGGGGTCAAGGCCGTTAGTTAGTTGAGTCAATTGTGGCGGCTCACTTAAGAGTTGGTTAGTCCTTGTGTGGCTAGATTCAATGTATTAGCTCATATCATGTAAGTTGTGTAAATAGGAGGTTCTAGCTTGTAATCTCATAACTTGGATGAATGAATTGATATCCTTTGATATTTCTCTCTACTTCTCATCTCCTTGCCCTTCTTATCTCATCTAAACTCTATATTCTCTTCTCATCTCATACTCTCTCTATCCCAACCAAGGTTAAGGCTCAAGAGCAATCTTTGAAACCTTAACACCTTGGTTGTCTTCCAAAGTCAAAATCTTATCCAACTGTTTTGTCGTTGACCTTTTGCAGGTCACTGCTCTCAGAGCCATTCCTTCACCAAGGCCAAGGAGAATGTCTTCTCCTTTAGAGAAGTTTGGAGCAAGTGGTAGATTGGCTTTCCAACAGTTGGACCAAGAATCCTCCAAACTCCAACGGCTGAGAGAAATCACACATCTCCCTATTTTAACCTTAGCTAAGGGGGCCACTTTTTAGGAGGCCATTTCTGTAATAAGATCTCTGAAAGAAGATCCAAAGGTGGTTCCCTCTATTGCGAGGGAACTCAAAGTCCTTGAGGAGGTACTCTTGAAGGTGAACCAAGATGCCCCAGCCCTTCTTAGAGAAAACGGCATTGCCAAGGTGCCATTAGAAACCTTGGGCGTTCAGCTAGCCTGGGTACTCTTGAAGGGGAACCAAAGCTTCAGAACCATCAAGCTCAAGGGATCAGTAGTCTGGAAGACGAGATCCATCATTTCGAGAAGAGGTTAAGTCACCTTAAGGAAGAGCTACTCTGGTTGAGACAACAGCATGCCTCCCAAGGCTCAATGGTTGGAGGGCTCGAAGAGGCCACCATGGAGGCTCAGAGGATTAATCAAGCCCTTCAAGAAGAAAGCTGACACAACCAACCAACTGTTTTCAATAGAGGAATCCTTAGTGAGAAGTAGGACTCAACTCTTTTGATATTTTTAGTCCTCGTAAAGAGATTTTGGCTATACAAGTTACTCACTTGTAATTTTTCTTTTGTATGTAAGACATGTACTCTTTCCATAACTAATGAAATACGCATTTTGTGCAATACGTCTCTCAGATTGGTGGTTCTTTTCTTTTCTATTTGTCTTAATTTAAGGACCATGAGGTTAATCCTCATGATGTTGATACTGAAATTGAGCCCATAGCTCTGGGAATTTGTACTTAAGGATTTCCTCGTTAGGATCCCATATTGATGGCACATACTTCTTTAGGAACCTACCATTGATAACCCTCGGGTGAATTCTTCCATCTAGATCTTGAAGTAAATAGGCATTACCTCCAAGTACTTCTATGACTCTAAATGGGCCCTCCCAGTTTGGGGACCATTTCCTAAAGACACGGTCTTTTTTTCCAATAGGTAAAACCACTCTCCAAACTAAATCTCCTAAGTCAAAAGACCTAGGCTTGACCTTTTTGTTGTAGGTTTTGGTTACCTCTTCTTTTGTGTCTCAAACATATGAAGGGCATCAAACCTTACATGGTCCAAATTAGTAAGCTCGTCCATCATGGATTGCTCATACTCAAGTTCAGAAAATCTCCCTTGGTGAGCTAGTCTAATAGACTGAACCGTTACTTCCATTGGAAGCACAACATGTTATGGCCATACGTCAAATGGAAGGGAGTTGTCCAAATTATATCTCATTTAGATGTCTTGTAAGCCCAAAGGGCATCTAGCAGTAATTCATGGCACTTCCTAGGATTATCTTCAATCATCTTTTCAATGTTAGCTTTAAGAATCTTGTTGGTTGATTCTGCCTGGCTATTAGCCTAAGCATAATAAGGTGTTGAGTTCAAGATTTCGATGTTGAAACTCTTGGTAAACTCCTTCACTTTAGCTGCATTAAACACTCTAGCTTGGTCCACCGTAATAGTCTCTGGGATACCAAACCTACATAGGATGTACTCTTTGATAAAGTCACTCACATCCTACTAATTGATGTTCCTAATGGCTTAGCCTCCACTCATTTTGTAAAATAGTCAGTGGCCACAAGAATATGAGAGTGTTGTTTACTTGAAGGAGGGTTAATCCCCCCTATGATGGCCATTGCCAACCTCTAAATGGCCATGGTTCGACAATAGCATACATCTCAGCAATAGGGACTCTTGGCACACGTCTATGTCTTTGGCATACTCTGCATCCCTTGGCATACTTTATGCAATCATCCATTATTGATGGCCAGTAGTAGCCATATTTCCTGATGAGCCAATGCATTTTGTTGCCAGCTAGATGGGATCCACAGATACCCTCATAGGCTCCTACCATCACTAGCATTGCTTCGTCCAAGTCAAGGCACTTGAGAAGCACTCCACTAGTGTCCCTTTTATATAACTCGCCAGACTCACCTTTCAGATGGAATCTGTAAGCTCTCATTTTCATCTTTCTATCCTTAATGTAATCTTAAGGGTTCTTGAAGTAATCCACCAAAGGCTTCCTCAAATCCTCTTGTTGACTTAGGACAGTTTGATTTGCCTCTTAGTACTCCAAGTGTCTACTTGGCGTGCCTTCACTTACGAGGGTAATGGACTCAGTGTACTTGATGTCATGATCTAGAACCTTAGTCTTGATGACCATGGTTTCTTCACACCAAGTCCTGGGCAATTTGTACCTAGATGCAAAGTAAGCCAAGTCGTTGGCTGCGTTATTGTGTTCCTGGGAATATGTTCAACCTGCACATCATCGAATTTACTTAATAGCTTTTATACTAATGATAGGTATCAATTCGAGGTATCACTCAAACATTGAAATTCCCCTTTTACTTGGCCAATTACCAACTGCAAATCCCCCTTGATGATAACACTGAAGACTTGCATTTCTAGAAGAGCTTGAAGGCTAATTATTAATGCCTCATACTCTACCATGTTGTTGGAACATCTACCCACCAAGATGACAACCAATTTAGTGATGATCCCATCGGGGGATTCTAACCATCAAAGAATAGTTTCCAAGGAACCACTTCTACCACTAGAAGCTAATCTGGCTCATTGTTTAAGCTAGTATGAATGTTTGGGTGGTCAGCTAAAAAGTCTACTAAAGCTTGTCCCTTTATTGACTTTTATGAGACACAAACCAACTCAAACTAAAGTAGAACTAAGCTCCACTTATTCAGTCACCCTCTAAGAAATGGTCTATCTAGCATGTAGTTGAGGACATCCGACTAGGAAACTACATATATAGTAAACGCCAAGAAATAATGTCCCAATTTTATTGACGCCTAGAACAACGACAGACACAATTTTTCCATTGACGAATACTTTACTTCACATTCATTTAGGCAACAACTAAGGTAGAACACAGCTTTTTCAAAACCATGCTCATTGCCTTGTACAAGCAAACAACCAATAGATTCCTCAGAAGTAGAGACATAGATCTTCAAAGGTTTGCCCAACTTTGACGGAATGAGAACTGGCGGCCTAATCAAGTATTCCTTGATGGCCTCAAAGGCTGCTTGATGTGGCTCCTCCCATTCGAAGTCCTTTTCAGACTTAAGCCTTAGTAATGGAGAGAAGAATTTTGTTTTTCCTACAACATTCAAGTTAAAATGTCTTAGGAAGTTAACCTTCCCAAGGAAGCATTGAAGCTCCTTTTCATTTGAAGGCAGCTTGGCCTATTGGATGGCCTTAGTTTTATTAACATCCACCTTGATGGCCCTGTACCAGAAAACCAAGAAAATTTCAAGCTCGTATACTAAAAGCACATTTTAATGGATTCATCTTGAGCTTACGGGCCCTCATTCTAAGGAATGCACCCCTCAAGTCCTCTAAGTGTTTGACCTAGGAATTCTAATTTGACCACGATGTCATTTATATAGACTTCCATAGTCTTGCTAATGAGGTCATGAAAAATCATGTTCATGGCTCTTTGGTAGGTGGCTCCAGTGTTCTTCAAACCAAAGGGCATGGCCACCCATTCAAATGTCCCTATTGACCCAGGACACCTGAATGCTGTCTTGTGAGCATCCACCAAAGCATTCATAACCTCATCGTACCCACAATTACCATTCATAAAGGACAAGACCTCATGCCTAGAGGCTAGGTCAATGAGCACATCAACGATAGGCATTGGGAATTCGTCCTTTGGGGTGACTGTATTCAAATCTCTGAAATCAATATAGACCCTAATTTTTCCATTCTTTTTATGACAGTGACAATATTTGCCAGCCACTCAAAATACCTAGCAGTTTTGATGAATTTGGCCTTTAGGAGTCTCTTAATCTCTTCCTTGACTAAATCAATAATTTCTTAGGACATCATTCTCTGGGCTTGAATGATGGATCTCGAGCCTGGCTTAATAGGAAGCCTATGCTCAACCACTTTTTCTGTCTAGGCCAGACATTTAATGATGGTCCCAAGCGAGTAGTCTTTGAATATTCGCCAAGCAAAATTAGGTACTACTCTCTTTGCTCAACCACTTTTCTTTCTAGGCCAGGCATTTAATAGTGGTCCCAAGCAAAGCAGTCCTTGAATTCGTGAAGCAAAGTTAGGTACTACTCTCTCTGCTCCTCAAAAAGCAGAGCATTGAGATAAGTAGGTCTTGGGTTTTCTGTTGAACCCAAATTAACCTCGAGGAGGGGTCATGGACTTCAACCCTTAGATACTACATCTTGGCTTATGCTGCTCTTAAGTAAGAGAGCTCCAACTTTTTTTCTTATGCCGTATGGACTTGGAAACCATTGAATGGCAGCTCAGTCCAAAGTTGTTCCTCGGCATGCCAGGCCACAAGCCTTGGTAATGCTGAGGAAATGGACTCTTGTGCCATTACTGGGAGGTCTTGGCACCTCCGTGTTGGGGTTCTAGAGTGCTTTGGAAGTTTCCTTTGTCTAGGAGGGCCCTCATGCATCCCCAGAAGTTAGAATCTTCATACTCGACATCTGCTTGACCAACCTTAGCTTCAGTCAGTGGGCTATCAAGGATGGGTATCATCTCCTGCTGTTGGGCAGATTGTGAAGTGGTCTTTTTAACGTCTAGAGGTATCATCGTAGAATTTTGCCTCAACACAGTTGGAACAAGCCGTGAATGGCCTGTTATCTACCATAATAACTTCATATTTGTCACGGTTCTAGAAGATTAGCAACTAGTGAAGTGAAGATGGAATACAAGCCCGAGTCAATCAGCTTTTTAAACCTGGTACCCTTGACTTATAACAACTCGAATGAGTTTAGGTCTGATAAGATTAAGGTGGAGTAAACTGTATTCAGGTGGCTGGTTCAAGACCAACGCAATCAAGGGGCAAGCCTTGGCCGTGAAAGCCCTAATCAATGGCGCGAACCTAAGTTCACCTAACTTATCAACCAGTGACAGCAGTGTTGAAACCAACACAATCAAGGGCCAAGCCTTGGCAGTCAAAACCTTAAATTAATGCCTCAAATCTCAACTTGTTGATTTGTGGTAACAGATTAAAACTGGAAAATCAAACCTGAATCCCGAGAAACTGTATTACTATGAAGGTAAGCACAACAGATATCTACATTACACTGCGCCTAGCTAAGTTACGCTACTCTTAGGGAAAAAGCACAAATGTGCTGTAAAAGAAAACTTGAAAAAGTTTTGTAATGAGTGTGTGTATTACTTTGGACTGACGCATAGTCCTTTATTTATAGAAACTTAAAATAATGGATGCTCCTATTTCTATGGCAACTTTACCCATGTCTGGCCACTAAGCTTCTTCTCTGTGTGCCAATCTTCAACGAACGTGTCCAAAATTCAATATTGGAGGGAAATCCTTGTTGCCCACGTTCGCAATCTTAGCAAAAGTTCCTTTCTACAAACCCCACGTACTCTTAATTTAAGCTGAACGCCCAAGTAACTGAAATTGCACTCCAAGTAATTGCCTCAAGCCTGGAAACTACCTTTCTTGCATCCTTCCTGATAACCCCACGAGCTCAAGCTCATTTTACCCATCTGCCATCTCGAGCCTTGGATGGCTGATACCCTTATCAAGGGTAATAATCTTCTCATAGTACTGGGCTCGAAATGCCGTTATCTCCATACTCAAAGGCCTTAATCCCCTCATGGAGGACCTCACGTGTTGACCATGTGGCACTTTATCCAAAAACAGCGTCATTCCAACCCCATTGAAATTAGGGTGTAAAAAACTTAGACAATACCTTCTCCAATCCAGCCCATTCGAGTTGACACTATAAATCAAAGAACTTCAAGTTGGACTGGAATCTTTCAACCGATTCCTCTCCCGCTGTAGAGAGCCGCATTGGCAAATTGACGAGATATTCTTCAAATCTTTTCTTTGACTCTTGGGCAATACATTCCTTCTCAAATAAAGATGCTTCTAGCTCGGAAACCTGTGCATCAAGCTCACCAACTTTAGACTTTAACTCCTCAACAATCTTGGATAGGCACACTTCTGATCCTTAGGACTTCTTAAGGGTAGTTAAGCAAGAGGCGTACTCATCCTGAATGTGTCAAAGTTGTGCATCTTTGTTAAGAAACGCCACCAACACGGATCCAATGGTGCCTAGCCCCTATAAGTAACACATTTAACAAGTAAAGCATTATAAGTTAGACAAATAATGACTTCTACCTGTGAGATGTAAGCCGCCATCTCAGTTGAAGGAGCACCCTCATTCACTCTAAGTCCCCGGGAGAAATAAGCTCCCCTTAAGGATTGAGAAAGATGCCCCAAGCCACCTACAATTGTTGGAACAGCGGGAGGTGCGGAGTCTCTCACACCCTCCCTAGGACCACGCTCACTACGCAGTCCAGTAACCAAGACTCTCTCAGGAGTTCTAAAAAGAGGGGTTTGTGTAGTTAGAGCTGGAGGGTTGTTGCTTCCTGCCTCATCCAATTCGGTCTCAGTCGTAGTATCCTCACCAGGTGAAGGGGCCTCTGGACTAGCCAAGTGACAACGTACCCTATGAGGAGGTCTCTCAATGCCAGTAAAAGAAGGTGGGCACGATGGTTTTAGGAGTGTCTTAAGATTCTCAGCAATGGGATGCCTTCTTTTCTCTCTCTTCCCAGTCGGTAATGACAGCAACGCTCTTATATCAAATAGTGAGTCGCCGACGATGGAAACCGAGTAAAACAACATTTACATTTACAAAAAAGAACTTTTGATCAGAAGGACTATAGAAAAGATCACCCTTTTTCCTTTGGGATAATCCCAAAAAAAGAGATCGGTAAAGTAGCATGACTCATCATGGACCTTACCATCTTTAACAATGTCTTATTCCTTCTTTCTGCAACTCTATTCTAGTATGGTGTACCCGAAGAAAAAAGCTGAGATTTTATCCTATTTGCAATTCGGAAATCTAGAAGCTCACCCAAACGATATTCATCACCTCAATTTGATCGAAGTGACTTAACTTGTTTACTTAATTGCTTTTTAACTTCAGCTTTGTACTCTTTGAACTTTTCAAAAGAGTCCGACTTATGTCTCATTAGGTAAACATATCCATTCCTTGAGTAATCATCAATCAATGTGATTAGGTTCTCATACCCACCTCTTGCCTAAACATCAATTGGTCTACATACATCTTTGTGAACCAGCTCAAGCAAGTCACCAATCCTGTTGCCTTTACTCTTAAAGACAGACTTGGTCATCTTTTCTTCTAAGCAGGATTCGCAGACTGGTAATGACTTCAAGTCCAAGGCCTCTATCAGTCCATCTTCCACCAGTCTTTAGATCTTGTTCAAATTAATGTGGCCTAAACATTGGTGCCATGTGTAGGCATTATCCCTTTCGGGGTGTTTTCTTTTAGGAGAATGAATAAGCGAGTGTGTGTTAGATTCATTTAGGCAAATACCAGATTTTTGATCAGGAAATAACATGAATAAACCATTTATACATGTACCTTTTGAAAATAAATAATTTATTTTGCATAATAACAGGTTCACAACCAAAATTAATTGAATAACCATTATCTAGAAAAAAAAAAAAAAAAAAAAGCCATAGAAATTAAATCTCTTCGCAATGCAGAAACAAATAAACAATCCTTTAAAATCAAAAATCTAGCACTAAATACCAAGCTAACATCTCCTACTCCTAAGACCACTACTCTTGTACTGTCCCTGACCATCAGGTACATCTCCCCATCATGCAGCCTCTTGGTTAGCCTGAGTCCCTGTAACATATTATAGACATGGTTAGTTAGACCTGAGTCCATACATCAGGAACCTGGTGGACTCTCAACTGCGCATGACTCAACTAAGTGAGATATCAACATATCTTTACCAGATGGCTTAGCAATCTTTTCAGGAAGAGATGCTAAGTACTTAGTGCAGTTCCTTTTCCAGTGGCCAGTCTTCCAACAAAAGAAACACTTTCCCTTTGCCGACTTCTTTATGGACTTGATTGCTACACTAGCAACCTTGCCCTTTCCTTTCTTTCCAGTAGGTCCTTTGTGAGTAATAACTAAATCTAACTTATTTTTTAGGCAAAGTAATTTGGTCCAATAAGTACATTAGACATTAGAAACGAGTGAAGTTCACCAGCTGTATCCATTTTAAAATACTATAAATGCAAATATTTGTGTAACTGCCTAACAAGAGTCATGTAAAATACAGTGATATCTATTCTTTTATTTTAGCATACACAATAAGTCAGGTATCTACTAAATTGTACTATCATGCATGCAATGATGACCCAAACACACCACTCCTTACTCCCCGGCAGCAGGGTCGCACGAAGCTAGCTTAGGTGAGAATTATTCTCAATTAACATGTTTTCTAGTAACTCTTATTGAACATGATCAACTCACCACTTTTCCTTAGTCTCTAACATGACACAACATAGCTCCTCGGGGAGGCTAATGCATCACGCTAGTCAAGTATAAACCATTACCTAAACCTCCATACAAATACACGTAATACTCCATGACAGGGTGGTCGCGTCGCTTCTTTGCACTTCGGTTTATCCTAATAGAAGTCTTACCCTCTAATTTGCAATCGACATCCTCCGCAGGGAGGTCTATCAATCTATTATATTGCTAGACCAGTAATGGAGATCGCGAGGTTTTAATAATTGAACCTCACTCCCACTTGATTTTTATAACTAGTGGTTTTTAATTAACTTGTATTTACAACTTGGATTATCTCATGATCCCCTTTAGAATCTCATTCTAAAAAAACAACTAACAAAATTAATTAGTTAATTTTTATTTAAAACATTACTGTCTTATAACATAGATTATCTCATAATCCACTTTAGAATCTCATTCTAAAATTAAATTAATTAATAAAAATTAATTTTTATTTAAAATAATGATGTCTTACATCTTATATTATCTCATAATCTATTAACAATCTCATTCCAAAATTTATGTTAATTAATAAAAATTAATTTTTAATTACTATGTAAACTGGTACTGAAGTCCATACGTCCTTAAAAATAACTTTTTTTAAATTCGCTGACGTCAGCGTCACATCAGTATTGACCTGCTGACATCAGCATCAGAAAAAATAATTTGTAATTTTTAAAAAAATTAAAATATTTAATTTAAAAAATAAATGAATCTAATCTCATTAGAATAATTATATCCGATTTTGTAAAAATAATTGAATCTACTCTCATTAGATCAACTTTATTCAATTTTGCAAAAATAATTGAATCTAATCTCATTATATCAACTTTATCCAATTTTGTAAAAATAATTGAATCTAATTTTATTAGATTAACTCTATACGATTTTGTTAAAAAATTATTTGAATCTAATCTCATGAGATCAATTTTATCCGATTTCAAAAAATCATGATTAAATATGCACAATCTCATCATGCGAATAATATGAATGTAATTTCATAAGTTGACAAATTCGAATTAACTAATAATTCATTAATGATTTAAACAATTTAAATCATTACTGTAAACTATCTAATTAACTATTAATTCATAAACGATTTAAATAATTTAAATTGTTACTTCAAACAATCTTTCCTTCTTAATAAAATCTCTATTTTATTAAATTGCAAGTCTATTTATTTTGATCTTATTATACCTATTCATCTGTATTATGAATGTAATCAAAGGCTTGCTCTGATACCAATTGGTATATTAACTAACCTAGTAATTATTTAATCTAACTTTGATTCAAATTGTTGAGCTCACAGTTCTCCAACTGTGGTCACAACAAGTACACCTATCAGAGCACTCAGCGTTGAAGACTCTTCTCACTACCTAACCCGGGGCAGAGAGTCACGCTTCGTGACACTTCACGTGTGAGAGTTCCCGGGAATAGGATTATCTCTATAGATCCATTTGCTCTGATACCAGTTGTTGGGACAAACTTCAAAAATCCTTCCTAATTTAATTAAGCTAACACAGTGGAAGAGTTTAAAATTTTTAATTTCAAAACTAAGGTTGACTTTTAAATTTCTAATGTTAAATCTATAGATTTAAATTCTTAATTTAAATCTATATGCCTCTAGTCTAATACATTCATAACAATGACATGAACTTATATCAGGTATAATAAGAGAAGTTGTAAATAAATAGAAAAGCGAAAACTTAAAAGAGAATGAAAGAAGAACATACCTGGATTTGCTCTAAATTAACCAGAAGAATAATAATATCTTCTTAGAAAGCCGAGAAACCGAGACCCAGCAGCCTTTTATGCAATGACCTCGAACTTCCCGGAGGATGGGCTCCGAAAAATATTAAACTTGAGGAAAGAAAAATTTCAAGAGAAAATTTTCTCTCCCACTAGGTCTCTGAAAGAAAATACTTTCAGAAACCTTTAATTTATAATTCTAAATTGAATGCCAAACCTTTGGAATAGATACCTCTACTGATAGTAGTGTACCAGAGCAAAAATGAGCAATTATTTCGATGTGGGATTCTCTAGTATAAGGTAAAACACCACGTTACATAATGAAACCAAGTCAAAACTCTGCATTTCATTCCTGTTTAAATCATGTGCTTATTTAAATTAAAAATGCGTGCCATGCGACAGGTCGGGATTGGCCACCACGCGAGCACGAGGATTGCCAGGAGGATAAGCCAGCACGCGGCACGTGTTATGCTCTCTAAATGCTCGCTCACACAAATTTAACAAAAAAATAACTGGAACTTCAATTTCATTCATTAATAAACTAATATAAACTAAATAAATATGGATTTCAGGACACTATTCCTAACACACCCCACCTAACCTACACTACTCACTTGTCTAGCGCCAAATGCATAAGTTACTCGGCACACTTTACCTGCCCCACTAAGGAAAGCTGCCACCCGCCTAACTAACCCACTCCTGCCATGTGTCTTTATTAACCAGTCTAAGTAAGCCCCCTTTCAGCTATAAATATAGGGGTTGATGGTTGAATAAAGGCAAGTGGAAATCATGGTGCTAGCTGGCCCTTTGTCCTTTCCTCCAAAAAGAGCTTGAGTTTGATTCTCCATTCAAAGGACCCCGTCAAAAAAATATCAATACACTTTATGCTTCCAATTGAATTCTTGAGCAAATGTTGATCAATTGGTATCACTGCCTCAGCAAAAATTGACCCCATTCTCCGCCCGAATTCGATTTATTGGGTATGGATGGTCTTAATGAATTGCATTCTGCAGTAGTTATTATTTTACGATTCTTGATCCAAGTGCATCATTTCTTATCGAGAAGCATGACTGAGTCTTGTTTTGGGAAATATTTCAAAAATAATTCCCGAAAATTAATTAGGATCGCGCAATGAAAGAGAAAATTCAAATTCTTAATTTAAATCTAAAGGTCGGATCTAATTAAACTATTTAATTAAATCATGGATCTCTACTCTAATAGGTTTTATAATGACATATAAATATCTCATAAAACAAATATAAACATGATATGTAGAAAAACGAAATAAAGGAAAACATTAAAGTAAAACTTTAAATAACATAAATGGAACTTGAATCAAATTCTAATTATCAACGCTTGATCACATTGATTACTAATTAATAATATTTAGCTCCACTAAATAAATGTCGTTGCACTCTAGAATTAAATATATTTACTTAAATTAAGAATTCTCATAAAATAATTACATGAGGGACCTACGCCTCTATTAGATACCCATGATAAATTATAATTAAAACTTCCAACATTACATTTCTCACCTCTTTTCTTTAAGTCCCCGACTTGCCCTTTTCAAAAAAATTTATGATACAAAACATAATTTTGTATCAATTTCAATAACAATCACTTAGAATATTTTGGCTAAAGATTCTAAATTTTCCAAAACTTGCGAATCTATAGATTCCATATTGAATGTTTTGTTCTCACTACTCCTAATGCTAACACCCGATGTACAAAAGATTTTGACGCACTAAATGAGACCTCACTTTTCAGTGCATCAAAGTGACAAACAAGATGTGCACGAGTCCGAGACAATCTCAAGATTGAGATTCATTGTCTTAATAGAATGTAATAGTTATTTCTAGTAGCAGTTAAGAAATAATAATTAGGGTGGTCTAGCTCGGTGTTTCAATCTTATTGACAAACACCAACATAACACTTTTAGATCCCTATCCACATGACCAACACAAGTCATCTAGAGTATCATATTATAGTCTTATCAGACAAGTTGTCCAAACTTAACGGCGATTACCAATTTACTTCGACGACATATGACAATCTTAATTTAAGTATATCCGTGGCTTAATCTCACTAATCACTTAAACCAAACTATTACATGTTGCCGTGGACTATTTCCGTCTCATGCAACGCATTAGAAAAACAATCGCATGTAAATTTGACTCATAAAACATAATCACACTATAAATAAATAAAACAATTTTTATTTTAATTATTAAAACCAAATAATTGGATTTTTAAGGCATTGATTCCTACATCTTAGGACACATCCCTCTGTTAATCTTGTAAGTTAGATCTGCTTCCACACTAGGGGAGTTCTATATGTTGATATATTTTCAAAATTAAGTACTTAATGAAGTGTTGGAGAAGTGTTTCATACCTATTTATAATGTTTTGGATTAAGTATGGTGTGGGTCGACACATAGTCCTGCAGAAATGCTCTCGGGGGTCTGAGTGTCGACACACATGTTCGGTGTGTCGATGCACGGATCTTATAGAACCGCGTGTGTTGAAGTGAGTGTCGACACTCATTTTGACACACAATCTTACATTAACTCCATGTGTCGATGTAAGTGTCGACACTTAGTTCGACACATAGTCTTACAGAAACCTGTGTGAAGGTCTGTGTGTCGACACACAGCTTTGATACACAGGGCAGTTTTGACCATTACTTTGAGCAGTTAAGGTTATTTTTGGCGGTTGTTTTGGATTGCTTTTTGAAGGGATGTATCCCTTCTAGAGGGACATTAGCCTTTCTATAAATACCCTACCATAATCTTTGAAAGGATTTGTGATGAATTTCAGGAAGATGTGTGAAACATTTTAAAAGTTCATTCTCAATCTACATCTCTTTTTCTTCCTTTCTACACATAATCTCACTTCATTGTTTCGTTGTTATTGTATCTTTAAGACTATTTCACTACTCACGACACAAGTCTTAAGGACAGTGATTACGCAGCCTCAACACCCGAGATAGTTTAAAGATACCCGGTTCGTAAGAATTTCTCCAACAATCTTAAGACTTATTTTTTTGGTTTGGGATGGCTTCTTCCCCGCACGAGATGAGATCCAACTTCATGAAGCTTGATCGATTTGATGGCGAAAACTTCTGCCGCTAGCAAAGGAAGATGGATTTTCTGATTACGATGCTAAACGTGGTGTATGTCATGAATACAATAATCCCTAATCCTCCATCTGATGAGGAAACACTATCCGACCAAAAAACCAGACTGAAGTAGGAGAACGACAACTATATTAGTAGGGGACACATCCTCAATGGCATGGCTGATTCCCTTTTCAACATCTATTCCAATGTGCCTACCACCAAGGAGTTATGGGACGCTCTTGAAGCACGATACATGGCGGAGGACACAACAAGTAAGAAATTTTTGGTTAGTCAATTTAATAGTTATAAAATGGTTGATAATCGTGCGGTTATGGAACAATTTCACGAAATGAAAAGAATATTAAAATTTTAAACAACACAACATGAATGTGGATGATACTACTGTTGTTTCCTCTTTGATAGACAAACTTCCGCCCTCTTGGAAAGATATTAAGAAAAGTCTCAAACACAAAAAGGAAGATATGTCTATTGAGGAGTTGGCCAACCATCTTCGTATTTGGAAGGGTACAGGTTGCAGGACGAAAACAAGGATCGCCATGGTGACATTGGAAAAATTAATGTCATGGAAGAAGGACAATTGAGCAAAGGACCTAAAAGAACCGGACACTTCCAAAAGAAATGTGATGACAAGTGGCCAAAGCCTGTCTGTTGGGAGTGTCATGAGCCCGGTCATTTAAGGAAGGACTGTTATTGCCTTAAGAATAAACAGGCAAAGGGCTGGACCATCGCACTAAAAATTCAAATAATAATTTCATGGCAATGATATCCAAAATCAACCTTGTCCAAGATGATGACTCTTGGGGGGTTGATTCAGGGGCTTCAAAACACATGTGTAAATATAGGAGGTTCTTTAAAGTGTTTGAACCCATAGATGATGGAATTGTGTTGTTTATGTGTAATGAAGCAACCATACCGGTCAAGGGTAAGGGAAAAGTTGAACTACTTTTAACTTCAGGAAAAACCCTTACCTTGACCAATGTGCGTTATGCCGCTGATGTGAAAAAGAACCTTATATCTAGTAGCCTATTAAAAGTTTCGGGTTTAAGTTGGTTTTTGAAGTTGACAAATTTCTATTGTCCAAGAGTGGGGGGTTTGTTGAAAAAGGATACATGGACGAAGTCATGTTTAAGCTCAATGTGAATAATAATAAAACTATTAGTTCAGCGTATATGATTGATTTCTCATTTCTTTGGCATCAAAGGTTTGGTCGCGTAAATTTTTGTAGAATGCATGAAATGGAAAACTCATTGTTAACACCTCATATTGACAAAGTTAATGATAAATTTAGAACATGTATTCTTACAAAAATAACTAGACTACCGTTTCCTTCAGTTCAATGGCAAACAATTCTACTTCATCTAATGCATAGTGATTTATGTGATTTTAAGAGCACTCCGACTTTAGGAGGAAAGAGATACTTCGTTACCTTTATAGATGATTGCTCTAGATATTTTTATGTCTTTCTCATAAATTATAAAGACGAATCACTTAACAAATTTAAAGCATTTAAAGCTGAAACTGAACAATATTGCGAAACTTTCTTAAAACACCTTAGATTTGGTCGTGGTGGGGAGTATTATGATCCCAAATATTTTGAAACCACGAGAATAGTACATGAGGTCAGAGCACCTTATACGCCACAACAAAATGGCGTGGCTGAGCAGAAAATCAAACTTTAACCAAGATGGTGAATGCCATGTCATCATATTCCGGACTTAGTGATGGATTTTGGGGTGAGGCCATGCTTATGGCCTATTATATCTTGCTTCGTGTTCCTAATAAGAAAAATAAAATAACCCTGTATGAACATTGGAACAAATGAGCTCCGAATTTGAGTTATTTTAGAGTTTGGGGGTGTAGTGCAGTTGTTAAATTTCCTAAACCTAAAAGGAAAATTTTAGGTGAGAGAAGAATCAATTGTACATTTGTTGGTTATGCGGCTCATAGTGAAGCCTATCGATTTTATGTGATTGAATCAAACAATTATATCAATATTAACACTATAATAGAATCGAGAGATGCTATTTTTGATTAAAAAAAAACAGTTTTCCTCTATTCCTAGACCGAGGGGTAATGTATCGGTTAAAAACGACATCCCTATGTCACATGATGGAGACCACCATGATAGGGAAGAAATCTCCGATAACGCTCTAGAACTCCAAAGAAGCAAAACAGCTAGGAAAAAGAAATCTTTCGGATCGGACTTCTACTCATTTTTGGTAGAAGGTACTAGAGACAATGTGGACCATATAACTCCATATTGTTATGTGATAGAGTCGGATCCTATGACGTTTGATAAGGCTATGAAGTCTCATGATGCTTCCTTTTGGAGAGAGGTGGTAAATGATGAAATGAACTCCATCATGAGTAACAATACCTAGATTTTAGTGGATCTACCATGAGGAAACAAAACAATAGGGTGTAAATGGATATTCAAGAAGAAGATGAAAGTCGATGGAACTATTGATAAGTTCATAGCCCGTTTGATGGCTAAAGGGTTTACCCAAAAACATGGGATAGATTACTTTGATACGTATGCCCCGATGGAAAGGATATTGACGATAAGAGTGCTAATAGCTCTTGCCTCTTTCACCAAATGGATGTGAAAACGGCATTCCTAAATGGTGAGCTAGAGGAAGAGGTGTATATGGAACAACCGAAAGGGTTTGTTGTTCCAGGCCAAGAGAAGAAAGTATGTAAACTCATATAATTTCTGTACAGGCTAAAACAAGCCCCTAAACAATGGCATCAAAAGTTTGACCAAGTTGTTCTAAACAACGGATTCAGAATCAATGACTCGGACAAGTGTGTCTATAGCAAGTTCAAAAATGACAAAGGTGTCATTATATGCTTATATGTCGGTGACATGTTGATTTTTGGTACTGATTTGGAAGAAATAGAGAAAACTAAACAATTTCTCTCGAGTAACTTTGCTATGACAGACGGGTGAATAAGGAGTGGTGATACACTATCCTTGATGCAATCTCACTATATTGAAAAGGTGTTGAATAGATTTGACTTTGGTGCTTGTGCACCTATGTCTATACCGATGGACCCAAATATGAAACTTGTACCAAATTATGGTACTCCAGTGTCACAATTGGAGCGTGCCAAAGTCATAGGATGTCTTATGTATGCCATGACTAGCACAAGGATCAATATAGCCTTTGCTGTTGGAAAACTAAGTAGGTACAATAGCAATCTGAGCAAATCACATTGGCCAGTAGTTCATAGAGTACTGAAATATCTTCAGAAAATAATGGATTATGGTATTTCTTTCCAAGGGTATCCTTCCATTTTGGGAGGATACTCTAATGTCAGTTGGATCTCTGATGTGGAAGATCGTGCCTCCACAAGTGGGTGGGTTTTCTTGCTTGGTGGGGGTGCAGCGTGTATTTTAGATTCCAACATGGCAACGAAGTTTATAGCTCTCGCGTCTGGGGTAAAAGAAGTTGAGTGGTTAAAGGATCTCTTGTATGAGATTCCTTTGTGGCCTAAGCCGATCTCACTTATTTCTATCAATTGTGATGGTCAGGATACGCTTTCAAAAGCGTATAGTTAAGTGTATAATGAAAAGTCCAAATACATCGGTGTGAGATATAGTATAGTGAGACAATTTATCAGAGAAGGTGTCATCATTGTGGAATTTGTGTAAACAAGTCAGAATCTAGCGGATCCATTTAGAAAAAGCCTAGCTAGAGACTTGGTTTTGAGACCAAATGAAGGGATGGGGCTGAAACCTGTCTATTTAAGTCACCCATGATGACCCTCAACTCAATGCCAGGTACAAGGCCAGGTATTGGGTTCAATGAGAGAGTTCTGTCATCCGTGTGACTGCAAGCACTAAGATTAAAATTCCATCCTGCATGTGAAGTGCTCGGTAACCTATGACAAAGGAACAAAGAGGATGAGCTTATGCTCTTATTGGACCCGAGTATTTATTGAATGTCGTGTTGCAGGGACATGATTAATGGGGTCTACCTATGTGAGTGTGAAGTTTGGCCGCTTCAAAAAAGTGATTTAATGACACGGGTTTGGCTCTGAAACACTCATGAACGGTACAGGACACAAGGCGATAAATGTGTCGATCTGGGAGATGAGGATGTGTGTAGGGAGTAAGTCTTCTATGTGGAGATGTATTCAATTAGTCAAATGGACTGTATGGTTCAAAGCTTAGTCTGCCATTTTCGTTCCGATTAATTATAACTGTCTTCACTGTTCAATCAAAAGACACTCTCAATGATGCATAAAGGCTTCATATTGTTTTGAGATGTTGTTAATGTAATATGAGACTGAATGTATTTTGAAAATGGTAGGGGAATGTTGGTATATTTTCAAAATTAAGTACTTAATGAAGTGTTTGATAAGTGTTTCATACTTGTTTATAATGTTCTGGTTTAAGTATGGTGTGTGTCAACACATGTGTTGAGTGTGTCGGCACACAGTCCTGCAGAATACTCTTGGGGGTCTAAGTGTCGACACACAAGTTCTGTGTGTCAACACACAGATCTTACAGAACCGCGATTGTTGAAGTGAGTGTCGACGCTCACTTCGACACACAATCTTATAGTAACTTCGTGTGTCAATATAAGTATTGACACTCAGTTCGACACAAAGTCTTATAGAATGCTATGTGAAAGTCTATGTGTCGATACACAGCTTCGACACATAGGGCAGTTTTGACCGTTACTTTACGCAGTTAAGTTTGTTTTTGGTGGTTGTTTTGGATTTCTTTTGGAAGGGATGTGTCTCTTCAAAAGGGGTATTAGCCTTTCTATAAATACCCTACCATAATCTTTGAAAAGACTTATGATGAATTTCATTAAAGATGTGTGAAACTTTTGAAAAGTTCATTTTCAATCTGCATCTCTTTTCCTTCCTTCCTACACATAATCTCACTTCATTGTTTGGTTGTTGTTGTATTTCTGAGACTATTTCACTACTTACAAAATAAGTCTTAAGGACAGTGATTATGCAGCTTCAATACCTGAGATCGTTTAAAAATACTCGGTTCATAAGAATTTCTCCAATACTATATGGCATGAAGACATTTTCTCTATCTTCTTCCCAAACAAGTCACGCCATTGTAGGCCAAATAAATGATTTCCTTTGATAGAAATTATTTTCTATCTCATGTTTATTATGTTTTTTGCGTTAATATTTTTTAGTAATCAATATTTATGTTAAAGAAGTTCTATATTTTGAGTGAAAAGTTGACCTTTTTCGATAAAAAGGGAAAACATTCCCTTTCATAATCTCACATGAAATGTCTTGTCATAACAACAACTACGTGAAGCGTGATCTATAGTATTTGTAAAATTAATCATTTTCTTTTGCTAAAAGGAAGTCTCTTGATGAAAACATTTTTCAATCGAAAATAGGTGAAGAATAATAGTTTCCCAGTGAGAAATTTTTTTCCCTTTTAACCAACTATGCAAAAGAATTGTAGACCACCAATAGCTCAGCAACAACTTGGACGTGCTTATTAGTATGGACTACAAGCACTGATCACCTTTTCAACTCTAGCCGTGCAAATCACCTAATTGCAAAAGCAAATCTGAACTTCACTGAGCTGCAGAGAAGATACCAACAACCCCAACCAATGCGCCCCTAAGATTGCAACTCATCCCATTGTGCTCCCGTGCCGCCCACATGGCAAAAAATTTTATAAATGACACCAAGCAATCATTTGAAGGATTCTCTAGTCATTTTGTACACTTTTTGTTGATGTATTTTCAAAATGTGTGTTGAATAATACGTAAATATGTTAAATGTTGTTTGTGTATGTATAAGATGTATTTGAGATTGTCCCAATACTTGTTTTGAATGTTTAGAGCTTGTTAGGGGTGTGTGTCGACACATAGGCCATGTGTATCGACACACGGCCCTTTACAGAAGCGCACGGAGGAACTCTGTGTGTCAACACATAGGAAGTGTGTGTCGACACACAGATATACAGTAAGTATGTGTGTCGTCGACACACAGCTTCGACACACATGTCTGTTTTGACGGTTTGTCTGAGCGGTTTTTTCCTGGCTCGTTGTGTCACTTTTGGCTCTTCATTTTGGGACATCTCTTTTCATGAATACATATATATACTCCACACTTTTATGATGAATGTCATTGGATGAAAAACACAAGGGAAAAGTAAGATTAAAAGGATCTCTGTATTTAAGTGTTCATGAGTGTTCTTATGTTGTGTTCTTGAATTACAAACACCAATCTCTTCATATCCCGATCTATCTCTCCCTTTACACATCCTCGCTTCATTTTTGGTTGTTGTTGTATCCCCGAGGATATTTCATATACCAAAATAAACCTTAAGAAAAGTGATTATACAGCCTCAACACCTGAGATCTCGCGGTTACCCGGTTGCAAGTATTTTGCAAGTATTTCGCAAATTTGTTCTAACAATCTTAAGGTTTATTTTCTGATTTGGGTTATGGCTTCATCACTAAGAGAAATGACAGCCAAAATTGTGAAGTTGGACCGTTTTGATGGCGGGAACTTCCGCCGATGGCAGAGGAAGATGCACTTCCTCATCATGACGTTGAATGTGGTGTATGTCCTGAATACACCATATCCATCCCCTGTCTCTGAGGAGGAGGCGACGTTGGCCGAGCAGAGGGCCAGACTGAAGTGGGAGAACGATGACTACATCTGCAGAGGGCATATTCTAAATGGTATGACTGATGCCCTGTTTGATATCTGGTCGAACGTGCCAACCGCGAAGGAACTGTGGGACGCTCTTGAGGCACGCTATATGGATGAGGATGCTACAAGCAAAAAGTTTCTGGTTAGTCAGTTTAATAATTATAAGAGGGTAGATGATCGTCCTGTCATGGAGCAATTGCATGAAATTGAACGAATATTGAATAATTTCAAACAACATAAAATAAACATGGATGATACCAAAGTTGTTTCTTCCTTAATAGACAAACGTCCTCCTTCTTGGAAAGATGTTAAGAAAAGTATTAAACACAAGAAGGAGGATATGTCAATTGAGGAATTGGCTAACCATTTACGTGTTGAGGAAAGTTACAGGGTACAGGATGACAACAAAGACCGCCCTGGTGATGTTGGTAAAATCAATATCATAGAAGAAGGCTAGTCAAGCAAGGGACCCAAGAGAACCGGACACTTCCAAAAGAAGAAGAATGACAAGAGGCCAAAATTGGTCTGTTGGGAGTGACAGAAGCCCGGTCACTTACTCGAGGACTGTTATCGCCTTAAGAAGAATAAAGGCAAGGGGCTTGATCATCGCGCCAAAAATTCGAACGATAGGTTCGTGGCGATGATATCGGAAGTCAATCTAGTCGAGAGTGATAACTCTTGGTGGATTGACTCTGGGGCCACGAGGCATGTGTGTAAGGACAAGGGGTTCTTCACGACTTTTGAGCCCATGGACAACGGAACTGAGTTGTTCATGGAAAATGGGGTGTCGGTACCGGTTAAAGGAAAGGGAAAAGTTGATTTACTTTTCACATCCGGAAAAACCCTTACTTTAACCGAGGAATGCTTCGCTCGTGACGTTAAGAAGATCCTTCTATCCGGTGGCTTGTTAAATTGATTTGGGTTCAAGTTGGTCTTCGAGGCCGACAAGTTTGTTTTGTCTAAGGGTGGAGTCTTTGTTGGCAAAGGGTACTTATGTAATGGTATGTTCAAGATGAACATTGATAATAAAATTAATAGTTCTGTTTATATGCTTGATTTGTCATTTTTATGGCATCAAAGGTTAGGTCATGTGAATTTTCATAGATTGCATGAAATGGTTAATTCTTCGTTGATTCCTCACATAGATAAAATTGATGATAAATGCAAAACGTGCATGTTAACTAAGATAACGAAACTACCATTTCCTTCAGTGCAAAGAGAGACTAATCTACTCGACCTAGTACATAGCGATTTATGTGATTTCAAATGCACACCGAGTTTAGGCGGAAAGAATTACTTTGTGACATTTATAGATGATTGTTCGAGATTTTGTTATGTATATCTGATAAGTCACAAAGATGAGTCACTTGATAGATTTAAAGCATATAAAACAGAAACTGAATTACACTGTGTGACCTTCCTCAAACGCCTTAGGTCGGACCGTGGTGGGGAGTACTACAATCCTAAGTATTTCGAAACCATCGGAATTATACATGAAATAACTACTCCATATATGCCACAACAGAATGGCATGGCTGAGAGGAAAAATCGGACTCTAACTGAAATGGTTAATTCCATGTTGTCATATTCCGATCTCAGCGATGGGTTTTGGGGTGAGGCTATGTTAACAACCTGTCACATATTGAATAGAGTTCCAAGCAAAAGAAATAAGATAACCCCATATGAATTGTGGAACAAACGAGCCCCTAATCTAACTTATCTGAAAGTGTGGGGGTGTAGGGCAGTTGTTAAAGTCCCTGAACCTAAACGTAAAAAGTTAGGTGAAAGAGGCATTGATTGCATCTTTATGGGTTATGCGTCTCATAAAAAAGCATATCGGTTCTATGTAATCGAACTTAATGATTATAGCAATGTGAATACAATAATAGAATCAAGAGATGCGATATTTGACGAGAATCGGTTTACTTCTGTCCCTAGACCAACGGACTATGTACCGATTGAAAGTGACACTCAAGTGTCATATGATGATGTTCGTCATGAGAGGGAAGATGTCCCTGAAAGTGCTCTAGAACTCTGAAGGAGTAAGAGAGCAAGGAAAGAGAAATCTTTCGGTTCGAACTTCTATAAATTTTTGGTAGAAGGTTCGAGGAACAATGTGGACCAAGTGGCTCCATATTGTTGCGTCATGGAAGCTGATTCCATGACGTTTAATGAGGCAATGAGGTCTCATGATGCCTCCTTCTGGAAAGAGGCAGTGATGGATTCCATCATTGGAAATAATACCTGGATATTGGTGGATCTTCCACAAGGTAGTAAGCCTATTGGGTGCAAATGGATCTTCTTTAAAGATGAAAGTCGATGAAAGGCCCGATTGGTGGCAAAAGGGTTCACCCAAAAGCATGGGTTGGACTACTTTGACACGTATGCCCCCGTGGCAAGAATATTGACGATAAGGGTATTGATTGCCCTTGCCTCTATTTATAAACTAGTGATACACCAAATGGATATCAACGGCATTCTTGAATGGTGAGCTAGAGGAGGAAGTGTACATGGAACAACTAGAAGGTTTTGTTGTTCCAGGCCAAGAGAGAAAAGTATGTAAACTCATATGCTCTCTGTATTAGCTAAAGCAAGCCCCGAAGCAATGGCACCAGAAGTTTGATCAAGTTGTTCTTAACAACGGATTCAATATAAACGAATCGAATAAATGTGTCTATAGCAAGTCTGATAATGGGAAAGGGGTCATTATATGTTTGTATGTCGATGACATGCTGATATTCGGTACTGATATGGAACAAGTAGAGAGAACCAAACGGTTTCTCTCTGAAAACTTTGCTATAAAAGACATGGGTGAGGCGAAGGTGATCCTCAGTATTAGAATTGTAAGGAGTGGTGATTCCATTTCCTTGATACAGTCTCACTACGTTGAAAATGTGTTGAAAAAGTTCCATTTCTCTGATTGTGCACCGATATCCATACCAATGGATCCTAGTGTGAAATTAGTATCGAATGGTGGTGCTCCAGTGGCACAACTGGAGTACACACGAGCCATTGGCTGTCTTATGTATGCCATGACAAGCACAAGGCCTGCTATCGCCTTTGTTGTTGGAAAGCTGAGCAGATATACCAGCAATCCGAGTAAGATGCACTGGTATGCGGTGCATCGGGTACTGAAGTACCTAAAGAAGACTATGAACTGTGGTCTCTCTTATGTAGGGTATCCTCCTATTTTGGAGGGGTACTCTGATTCAAGTTGGATCTCCGATGTGGAGGATCATGCGTCCACGAGTGGATGGGTATTCCTGATTGGTGGGGGTGTGGTTTCTTGGGGTTCCAAGAAACAAACTTGCATATCTGATTCTGCAATGGCGGCGGAGTTTATAGCTCTCGCTTCTGTGGCTAAAGAAGCCGAGTGGTTAAAGGATCTCTTGTATAAGATACCTTTGTGGCCGAAGCCAATCTCACCAATTTCTATCCAATGTGATAGTCAGGCTACGCTTTCTAGAGCGTACAGTGAGGTGTATAACGGGAAGTCCAGACACATTGGTGTAAGGCATAGTATGGTGAGGCATCTTATTCGAGAAGGTGTTATCACTGTGGACTTCGTGAGAACAAGTCAGAATCTAGCGGATCCATTCACTAAAGGCCTGGCTAGAAACTTGGTTCTGAGAACAAGTGAAGGGATGGGATTGAAACCTGTCATATTTAGTCGCCCATGATAGGCCCTCAACTCTACGCCTAGTATGATGCTAGGTCTCGGGTTCAATGAGAGAGACTTGTCATCTGTGTGACTGCAAGCACTAATTGAGAATGTTTTCCATCCCGAGTGTGAAGTACTTGATACCTGAGTCAGATATTCTAAAAGGATGAGCAAAATCTCTTAATGGACATGGTTTTAGAACTTATTAAATGTCGCGTCACAGGGACACGATCAATGAGTCCCACCTTGGTGTGTGTTGAAATTTGGCCGCTTCAAAGGGATGATTTTTGACTAAGGGTTTGGCCCTAAAACACTCACAAAGAGTATAGGACACAAGGCCACAAATGTGTCGATCTGGGAGTTGTAGGGTGTGTACGGGAAGTACGGCTTGTGCATGATCAGATAGTCGGTTAGTCAAATGGGTTGTATGGTTCAAAGCTTGGTCTACCATTTTTGATCCGATTAACTGTATGGTCTTTCACTAGCTGGGGGTACAATCGTGAGATGCCCTCGTTGATGCACAATAAGGCCTCTTTTATCCGAGATGTCATTTTGAGATTGGTTGTATTTTTAAAATGGTGGAGGATTGTTGATGTATTTTCAAAATGTGTGTTGAATAATACGTAAATATTAAATGTTGTTTATGTATGTATAAGATGTATTTGAGATTGTCCCAATACTTGTTTTGAATGTTTAGAGCTTGTTAGGGGTGTGTGTCGACACATGAGCCATGTGTGTCGACACACAATTCAACAGAACGATGGGGAAATAGCTGTGTGTCGACACACATGGGCCGTGTGTCGACACACAGCCCTTTAAAAAGGCGCACGGAGGAACTCCGTGTGTCGACACATAGGAAGTGTGTGTTGACACACAGTTCTACAGTAAGTATGTGTGTCGATCTGTGTGTCGACACACATGTCTGTTTTGATGGTTTGTCTGCTCAGTTTTTTCCTGGTTCGTTGTGTCACTTTTGGCTTTTCATTTTGCGATGTCTCTTTTAATGAATACATATATATACTCCACACTTTTATGATGAATGTCATTGGATGAAAAACACAAGGGAAAAGTAAGATTAAAAGGATCTTTGTATTTAAGTGTTCTTGAGTGTTCTTGTGTTGTGTTCTAGAATTACAAACACCAATCTCTTCATATCTCGATCTATCTCTCCCTTTACACATCCTTGCTTCATTTTTTGTTGTTATATCCCCGAGGATATTTCGTATACCGAAATAAACCTTCAGGAAAGTGATTACACAGCCTCAACACCTGAGATCTCGGGGTTTCCAGGTTGCAAGTATTTTGCAAGTATTTCGCAAATTTGTTCTAACACTTTTTCTGTCTCTACTTTCTACATGCATTCTATTACTTCGTCCATTATCCTCGTTGTGTTTAGTCCGCAAGAAGAAGTTCAAGATACTCCACCAGAAATTTGGTACGGCTCACCCTTTGTCCTTTTTCTTAAACAACAATAAATCAAGTTGAATGTAAAAATTAAATCAAGTCAAATGATATTAAATTATAGGTTGCTTTCGAAAGCCCTAACTACAAAGTCTCAAGCTTGCCGTGCATGCAGTGTCCTAGAAGGCCTATAAAGGCATGAATCATGACAAGTGCAACCCCACATAGCACAAAATATGTTGTTGCTCCCAGCTTTAGAATCGGTGGGATGGTCAAGCTGCATGCACGTAGTCACTGTTAGGGAAATTTGTAAAACAAGTAGTAAAATCAGTCATCGACTTCGTGGTATGTACTGTGATCCAATCCATTTGTTTGTGGCCCATTTAAATAAGTATTAGGATTCCTTTAATTCTATATATATATATATATATGGAGTTTTGAAGGGTTGCACATAAAATAATAGTGAAGAAAAGTGACGGCAGCGAAAATCGACGAGAGAGAGAGAGTTGCGGCTGCGGCAATACATCAACCAAATTCCTATATTTTTGGTGAAGATCAAGGATTGATCTTGGAGCAATTTGGAGCGTGTTTTGTAGGCATTGATGTTAATTGATCGGGAGAATCAATTGTTCTCGAGCCTGATGAGGTAATCCTTATATCGCTCAATTTGCTTGTAAGCTTCAAATTAGGGCAAACATCTTGAAACCATAAACGTTGTAATTGCTATTTTCTATAGTGAATTTTGCTATCGGTTTGCCCTGTAGTTTTTCCCTCTACTCTGGAGGGTTTTCCACATTATATTTGGTGTTGATTTAATTTTCGCATATTTATTTCTTGTTGATATTTGGTGATATTGGTGTGCCCTACGATTATAATCTATCATTAATATTGGCTTGAGTAGTCGATTGGAATCGGGTTTAGGTGTCTAGACCCCAACAAAGTGGTATCGGAGCTAGGGTTCATTAGTAGGGTTAATAATAATGGATGGTACTAGCAGTAGTACGATGATAAAATTGACCTGTGAAAATTATTCAATTTGGAAGCAAATGATGGAGGACCTACTTTTTTGTAAGGATTTACATGACTCGATGAGGGTGTTAGTGGTAGCCAAAAAATTGTTAGATAAAGAATGGGAGAAACTGAATAAAAAAAGCCGTTGGGACAATTAGACAGTGGGTTGATTTTAGTGTCTTTCACCATATATCACAAGAGACTAATGCGAAGACATTCTGGAAAAATTTAGATAGTCGGTATCGAAAGACTCAACGAAATAAAGCTTTTCTGATTAAGAAGTTGGTCAACTTGAAATTAAAAGAGGGACGATTAATGGCCAAACACTTGAATGACTTTAATTTTGTTATTAACCAGTTGACTGTTATGAAAATTACTCTTGATTATGAGTTACAAGCTTTGTTCCTTTTGAGTTCTCTACCTGATAGTTGGGAGACCTTGGTGGTAACTGTTAGTAACTCAGTTCCTTATGAAAAGTTGGCTTTGAGTGCCATAAAAGATTGCTTGTTCAATGAGGAGATGATGAGAAGAGAGATGGGTGCTAATGTGCATGCACTTGTTACTGAAAACGGAGGTAGAAGCAAGAGTAAAGGGCCTAAGGGGCGTGGTAAGTTCAAAGGCAGGTCTAAGTCCAGAGGAAAAAAACAAACCAGAGTGCTGGCATTGTCATAAAACTGGACATCTGAGAAGAGATTGTTTTCTTCTGGAAAAAGAACATAAAGGTGAAATGAGTCAGAACAAGGCAGATGATAAAAAGACTGTAGCTGCAGTGAATGATGATGGCCAGGTACCATTGTTTTGTGCTTAGGGTGAGTGCAACCATAAAAGTGATCTTGATGTTGAATAGATTGTTGATTCAGGTGCTTCTTATCATTGTGTTCCTAAGAGAGAGTATTTTTCTATGTACAATGCAGGTGACTTTGGTACTATGAAAATGGGCAATAGTAATGTTGCTAAGATCGTTGGGATTGGGGATATCCGTGTACAGGCTAGTATTCGTTGCACCGTAGCTTTAAAGAATATGCGACATATTCCTGAATTGCACCTTAATATGATTTCTGTGAATGTTCTGGACGAAGAAGGTTATACACATCATCTTGGTGATGGAAAATGGAAGCTTACCAAGGGGTCATTAATAGTAGCCAAAGGACAGCTTTGTTGTTCATTATACAAGACATGTATAACAGTGTGTGGTGGTGAATTGAACGTAGTCGAGGATAATATTTCACCAAATTTGTGGCACAGATGGCTAACTCATACTAGTAAGAAAGGGTTGCAAATATTGGCTAAAGAGTCTCTCATTCCTTCACTTGAAGGTAAGTCACTGGACTGTTACGATTCAAGAACAATCATGAATCATAACCTAGGTTTGGAGAGTGTTAGATGAGAAGAAAAGTGAAAGGAGATGAGATCTAGAGAGAAATAGAGATTAGAGAGAGAAATCACAAGATTTATCATTCATGAATCACTTCTTACATGAGGATCTCCTACTTATACTAATACAAGAATAAGAGAGCAATACATTGAATCAAGACAAAGCTTTAACCGAATTAAACCAACAACTGCCACAATTGTCCAGAGCACAAACTAGCTTACATGAACAGCCGCCAACTAACTAAACAACCTTTCTCGCCAAAACCAACATTTGAATAGAATTTACTAAAAAAACCCATTCTAATGAGCTCCGAACATGACAATAAACCCCTCTCAAGCACATTCTTACCTAAAGAATGAAAAGAAGGGAACTGAGATTTGAGGAATGGCCAATCTTCCCGGGTAGCATTCTCCTTGCCCAAATTCATCCATTGCACCAAAACCTGCTTAACCGGTACTCCTTGCTACTGCACCATTCGAGAATCCAGGATAGCTTAAGGCTCTTGCACAATAAGGCCTTGCATAATAGCTCGTGGAGGCTCTACAGCACTATTTGTACCAGCTGCAACATGTTTCTTAAGCAAGGAGACATGAAACACTGGATGCACCAATGAGTCAGCTGGCAACTCCAACCTCTAAGCTACCTTCCCAATCTTTTCCAACACTTTGTATGGCCAAAAATAATGAGCACATAACTTGATATTCTTACGCACAGCCACTGAAGTTTGTTTATAGGGCTATAATTTCAAGAAAACATAATCACCCACGGCAAAGCATTTGTCAATTCTTCTCCTATCTGCAAAGTACTTCATTCTTGCTTGGGCAACTTGCAAATTGTCCTTGATTTGTTGCATTAATTGCTTCCTCTGGCCTAGAAGATCATTAACTTCGTCCACATGTGAGATTGCTCCTTGAAGCATCAATGGAGAGGGTGGATCATATCCATATAAGGCCTTGAACGGTGTTGTGCCAAGGGATGAATGTGAATGAGTATTGTACCAAAATTCCGCAAGAGAAAACCATCTATGCCAATTCTTAGGCTATGTGAATGTCATTCCCCTCAAATATTGCTCAACACATTGATTTACCCTTTCTGTTTGACCATCAGTTTATGGATGGTAAGAAGAACTTAGGGCCAAGGAGGATCCTAGCAATAAAAACAGCTCATGCCAAAAGTTGCTAGTGAATAACCTATCCCTGTCAGAGATAATTAAGTTTGTAAATGTGATCCAAGAAAAGCCGTGCAAGCTTCTAAGTAGAAATAGGATGATGGAGTGCTATGAAATGGCTAAACTTGGTGAAGCGATCGACCACCACCCAAATCACTTCCTTTCCTTCAGATTTCGGCAGGCCTTCAACAAAGTCCGTGCTAATATGCTGCCATGCTCTGTCTGGAATTGGCAGGGATTCAAACAAACCTTGATAAGGAGTGTGTTCACTTTTTGTCCTTTGACAAACTGCACGCTTCTGGATGAACTGTTGTACCTCCTTTTTCATACCGGTCTAATGAAAATACTACTTGATTCTTTGATATGTCCCTTCTATTCTGGAATGACCTCCCCAAGGTGAATCATGAGAAGCCACAATAACCTATTTCCTCAAACCAGCACCTCTACTAGTGTAGACCTTCCCCTTGATTCGAATAACCCATTGCTAGCAGTGATCTCAGAATTAGAATTAGGAGAACCTTGTATGCAGCTAGGAATGATACAATCTTGAGCAAATGTATAATTTTCATATGATCTAGTCACCTTAGCCATCCATAATGGTACCACTTGAGAAATTGCAGCACAAGAAGCATCCTTAAGATCATCTTGCCTTCTTAAAAGTGCATTAGCTGCTGAATTTTCTGCCCTTTTTCAGTATTCAATGGCATAGTCCAATCCTAGCATCTTCATAAGGCCCTTCCTTTGAACTCTTGCAGTAATCTTCTGTTCAATCAAGTATTTGAGACTTTGATGATCAGTTTTGATTGTGAAATGGTGTCCCTCCAAGTAATGCCTCCACCTCTGAACAGCTAACAAAATTGCTATATGCTCTTTCTCATAAATTGACAGCTCATAATTCTTGGGACTCAAGGCCTGACTAAGATAAGCCAAGGGCCTCCCATTCTGTTCTCCAATTCCATTGCTACAAGCATCCGTCTCCAATACAAAAGGCAAACTGAAATCTGGCATAACCAGAATAGGTGATGAAGTCATAGCCATCTTCAATTGCTCAAATGCTTCCTTGCCCAAATCATTCCAGTGAAAAGCTTCCTTTTTTAGCAGATCTGTCAATGGTTTGGCAATCACCCCATACCCAGCTATAAATTTGCTGTAATAGCCTGTCAATCTAAGAAATCCCCTTAGCTGCTTCAAGGTTTTTGGTTCTGGCCAGTCTTTCATGGCTTGTATTTTACTTGGATCAGTAGCCACTCCTTCTTTTGATATTACATGGCCTAAGTATTTCACTTGAGTTCTGGAAAACGAGCACTTAGAGAGTTTAGCAAAAAGCTTGTTTTGACTCATAGTGTGGAACACCAATTCTAAATGTGCCACATGGTCTAGCAAGGAAGGACTATAGACCAAGATGTCATCGAAGAACACAAAAACAAACTTCCTTAGGTAAGGGTTGAACACTTAGTTCATCAAAGCTTGAAAAGTGGTTGGGGCATTGGATAACCCAAATAGCATTACCACAAACTCATACTGTCCATGGTGTGTTCTAAAAGTAGTTTTATGAATGTCATGGTCTTGTACTCATATTTGATAATAGCCTTGCCGCAAATCCAATTTAGAGAAGTACTTGGATCCATACAACTCATTCAAGAGATCATCAATTATCAGAATTGGAAACTTATCTTTGATTATAAGTGAATTCAGCTGACGATAGTCAATGTACATTTGAGAGCTTCCATCCTTCTTTTTCACGAAGATTATCGGGGAAGCAAAAGGGCTATGACTGTGCCTGATAAACTTAGTCTTCAACAATTCCTCCACTTGTCTCTCAATCTCACTCTTTTATGACTGAAGATACTTGTAAGGACGAAGGTTCACAAGATCCGAGCCTCCTTTCAAGGGAATAGCATGATCTAATGCCCTCTTAGGAGGCAAAGAGACTGGTTGTTCAAACAAGTCACTGTACTGCTGCAATAATGAATCAATAGCAGGAAAGGAATTCACCTGATGCTCCTCAGAGACATCACTAATAGAATATAATTGTCCAACCCATTGATAAGCTCCTTTCTTGAGCATTCCTTACAACCTCTTACCTCTCATAATTTGTAGCTGACCCTGCTCCATAATACCTTACAACTTAACCATCTGATCTCCTCCTTCAAATGACACAATCAATTGAGCAGAATCAAAGAGCAATGGACTAATGGTCTCCATACAATCTACTCCCAAGACCATGTCACAGCCTCCCAATGTTAATACTTTAAAGACATAAGCAGAACTATGGCCTTGCATTTGCCATTTAAAGCTTTTGCACTTGGTCTGTGTCAAAATTGAGTTGCCATCTGCCACCGTAACAGCCAATGGGCTTGTTTTAATCATGTCATGCCCCACTAATCTCACAACCTTAGGATCCACGAAGCTATGTGTACTCCCACTATCAATTAGTATCAACAAGGCCTTCTATCTAGCTTCTCCCTTAATTCTTATTGTACTATGTGATCCAGTTCCCGTTAATGCTTTAACAGATATCTCAATCTCATCTTCTTCTGGTTCCTCACCCCTCTCCTCTTCCTGTTCTTCCAAATACAGTCCATTTTCATTCTCCTCCTCGAGATCAATAGCATCAACTCCAAAAGCTGACATAAGGTACTTAGGATCACACTTATGTTCAAAGAAATATCGTTGATTGCACTTGAAACATAGCCTCTGAGACTTCTTTTCCTCCAAGCCCAAAGGTCTATTATTTTCTAGAAGGGATCTTGATGGAGGAACTCCTATTGATGCATTCCTATTCCTTTGAACTTCAGGAGCAGCCAACATAGTACTCTCAACCCTCCTGGCTTTAGAAAAGGCTTGGGACAAGGTTGGGGGATCCAAAGCCTTAACCAAATTCATGATTTTAGGCCTAAGTCCACTAACAAAACTCAAGACATAGTAATCCGTAGTTACCTCTGGATAAACTGCCAATATCCTTGCCCTTAGATTTTCAAACCCTGTCATATATTCTTTCATTGTTGTTACTTGTGTCACTTTGTTGAAGTTATCTACAACATCACTCTTGTCTTCATCTCCATACCGTGCACAAAGCTCCTCTACAAACTCCAGCCATGATAATGAAGATTGCTACGTAATAAATTGTAATACCACATCTCTAAGTCTCCACGCAAGTACACAACAGCCAATTCCACCTTTTCAGCCTCACTTATGTTATAGAAACGAAAGTATCTTTCACATTTCCTCCAAGACTGTGGCATTGATCCATCAAAAGGCTCTAAATCCACTCGTGGCTGCCTAAATCCACTGTTTCGTGCAATTGATGCACTATCTCCACTGTCCACAGGTCCTAGTGGAGGAGTAGGATCTGTAGGTCTAACCTGTTGGCTTGCTGCACGGAGAATACTTTCTCTAACAAGCTAATTCTGCCTCTGAACTTGCTGCTGTAAGCCTAAAATTAGATGTGATCGAGCTTCAAACTTCTGTGATTGTGCATCAAACTTCTGTTCCATGTCTTGCTTAAACGATAGTATCAAGTTTTGCATCTGATTCCACATTTGATCAAGCCGATCTCCTTGATTACTTCTAGAATCAACACCAACAATTGCAGCAGCATATGTTACAGTGTTATTAGCAGCATTAGTAGCATTGGCAGTTGCAGCATTAGCAACATTGGCAGTTGCACTAGCTCTCGTAGTCGCACCACCTGCCATTTGTACTCTTTTCTTGTGTCTGGCCAGATTTGGAACAATTGAAATAGAATCGAATAGATAGGGCTTGGCAGGTGCAGATTCAGGCAAATTGAAACAATATCAATCCGATCGTATGCAAAAGATCTAGCTCTGATACTAATTATTATGATTCAAGAACAATCTTGAATCATAACCTAGGTTTGGAGAGTGCTAGATGAGAAGAGAAGTGAAAACAGATGAGATCTAGAGAGAATTAGAGATGATAGAGAGAAATCACGAGATTTATCATTCATGAATCACTTCTTACGTGAAGATCTCCTACTTATACTAATACAAGAATAACAGAGCAATACATTGAATCAAGACAAAGCTTTAACCGACTTAAATCAACAGCCGCCACAATTAACCGAAGCGCAAACTAGCTTGACCATGAACAAGAACAACCGCCAACTAACTAAACAACCTTTCCCGCCAAAACGAACATTTGAATAGAATTTGCTAAAAAACCATTCTAATGAGCTCCGATCATGACATGGACCCTTGTAATGATTGTTTGTTAGGCAAACAACATAGCGTCAGTTTTGGTCAACAATTGAAACGAAAACAAAATAAACTTGAATTGATATATTCTAATGTATGTGGTCCTATAGAGGTGGAGTCTCTAGGAGGAAATCAATACTTTGTTACATTTATTGATGATGCTTCACGAAAAACTTGAGTGTTTTTCTTGAGATCCAAAAGCCAAGTGTTTGAAGTCTTTCAGCAGTTTCACGCCATGGTGGAGAAACAGACAAGGATGTTGCTGAAGTGTGTCCGACCTAACAATGGGAGAGAGTACGTTAACCTAGATTTTAGAAGGTACTGTAAGAAGCATGGGATTGGCCACGAAAGAAAAGAACCAGGTTCCCCTCAGTGCAATGGCGTCGCAGAAAGAATGAATAGAACCATTGTGGAGAAAACCAGATGTCTACTCAAAATGTCGAAGCTACCTAAGGCATTTTGGGGTGAAGCTGTGAATACTGTTGTGTACATCATCAACAGAGGTCCATTAGTTCCTTTGAATTTTGACATTCCAGAGAAAGTGTGAACTGGGAAAGACGTTTCTTATTCTCACTTGAAGGTGTTTGGATGCAAAGCCTTCATGCATGTGCCAAAGGAACAGAGATCCAAGCTTGGCAGTAAAGCCACTTCCTATATATTTATAGGATATGGTGATGAGGAGGTTTTTTTACAGATTATGGGATCCCATGAAGAAAAGGATAGTGAGAAGCAGAGATGTCGTGTTTCATGAACATGAGAACATGACTAATTTTGACAAGTCAGAGAAGACTACATGTGCTCCCAGTTGTGTTGTTGATACTACACTGGTTTCATCTTCATCAGGCGCCATAGATGAAGAGCAAGTTTATGATGGGACAGAACTCTAGACTAACACTGAGCCAGTTGTAGTTGATGATGCTCCAGGTACATATGGTGTTGAGTAGGGGGAGCCAGCCCCCAAACCAGGGATTGCTGAGCCTCGGTTGAGAAGGTCTAATAGAGAGCACCAACCATCTTCAAGATATTCCAGTTCTGATTATATTTGTCTTACTGATGAGGGGGAGCTAGAGAGCTACCAAGAAGTATAGATTCATGAAGATAAGATAACTGGGTCAAAGCCATGGATGAAGAGATGAATTCTTTAGAGAAGAATGGAACCTATGAGCTGGTTGATCTTTTTAAAGGCAGAAAAGCACTTCAGAATAAGTGGGTGCTCAAGTTGAAAAAGAATGGTGATCAAGTTGTGAAACATACAGCTCGTTTGGCAGTGAAAGGCTTCAGTCAGAAGAAAGAGATTGACTTTAATGAGATCTTCGCTCTAGTTGTGAAGATAAGTTCAATTCGAATGGAACTAGGTATGGAAGCTAGTATAAATCTTGAGCTTGAACAGTTAGATGTGAAGACTGCATTTCTCCATAGCGGCCTGGAAGAGGAGATCTACATGAAGCAGCCTGAAGGATATGAAGTACAGGGTAAAGAGTTTGCAAATTGAAAAAGGTCTTGTATGTTTGAAACAAGCTCCTAGACAGTGCCATAAGAAATTGAACTCCTTCATGGTGGGTCAAGGGTACAAGAGAACAGCTGCAGATCATTGTGTGTATATCAGAAAATTCTCAGGAGGTAGTTTCATTATGTTACTACTTTATATTGATGACATGCTAATTGTTGGTCAAGATGAAGATATGATTCGAAGACTTAAAGAGGAGTTGTCAAAGTCTTTTGAAATGAAAGACTTGGGTCCAGCAAAGCAGATCTTAGATATGGAGATTACCCGTGATAGAGAGGCTGGAAAGTTGTAGTTATCACAAGAAACATATGTTGAACTATTGCTTGAAAGATTCAACATAAAGAGTGCTAAACCAATTAGCAGACCTCTTGCCTTACATTTTAAATTGAGTAAACAGTCTTGTCCTGTGACCAAGAAAGAGAAAGAAGAGATGTCTTCTGTTCCCTATTCCTTTGTTGGGTCTTTGATGTATGCCATGGTTTGAACCAAACCAGATATTGTTCATGTTATGGGTGTTGTGAGCAGGTTTCTGTCAAATCCAGGGACAGTTAATTAGGAAGCAGTGAAGTGGATCTTTAGATATTTGTGGGGTACTTCATAACAGGGTTTGAATTTTGGAAGCTCGGGACTGATTCTTGAAGGGTATACTAATTCTGATATGGCAGGATATCTCGATAGTAGGAAATTTACTTCGGGTTATTTGTTCACTTTTGCAGGGGGAGCTGTGTCTTGGCAGTCAAGGTTGCAGAAGTGTGTTGCTCTCTCCACTACTGAAGTTGAATACATTGTTGTTGTTAAAGCAGGGAAGGAAATGTTGTGGATAAAAAGGTTTCTTCAAGAGTTAGGTCTGAAATAGAAAGAGTATGTGGTATTCTGTGATAATCAGAGTGTGATGGACCTGAGTAATAATTCCATGTACCTTGCCCGCATAAAGCACATTGATGTGAGATATCATTGGTTGCGTTCTATTATTGAAGAAAAGCTGATGATGCTGAAGAAGATTCACACTGACAAGAACATGGCTAATATGTTGACCAAGGTGGTACCTAGTGGCAAGTTGGACTTGTGTATTAGGTTGGCCGGTATTGGCTCCAAGTAGCTTGATGCGGAGTTCTCTCCTCCTCGTGGTGGGCTGGAGGGGGAGATTTGTGGGGTACATAATATGTATCATAGTCCAGCCCATGTGTTTATGGCCCATTTAAATAAGTATTAGGGTTCCTTTAACATATACATACATTATATATATATATATATATATATATATATATATATATATATATATATATATACCCCCATATATTTGGGGTTTTGAAGGGCTGCACATAAAATAACAGCGAAGAAAAGTGACAGCAGCGAAAATCGACGAGAGAGAGAGAGTTGTGGCTATAGCAATACATCGACCAAATTCCGATATTTTCAGTGAAGATCGGGGATTGATCTTGGAGCAATTTGGAGCGAGTTTTCTAGGATTGATAGGTGTTAATTGATTGGGAAATCAATTGTTCTCAGGACTAAGGAGGTAATCCTTGTATCGCCAATTTGCTTGTAGGTTTCAAGTTAGGGCAAACATCTTGAGACCATAAAACATTGTAATTGCTATTTTCTATAGTGGATTTGCTGTCAGTTTGTTCCATGGTTTTTCCCTCTACTCTGAAGGGTTTTCCACGTTACTTATGGTGTTGATTTAATTTTGGCATATTTAATTCTCGTTGATATTTGGCGATATTGGTGTGCCTTGTGATTATAATCTAACATTAATATTGGCTTGAGTGGTCAATTGGAATCAGGTTTAGGTGTCTAGACCCCAACAGGCTTCAAGGCGTGGTGCGAACCACTTTCTTTTAGATTTATTTCACTGATACCAAAATAGTCTCAGGGATACAGTGAAACCAAAAACAAAGTGAAGTAACAGTGTAGAAAGGAAGGATTTCCGAGACAAGAAGAGAAGAGAATAATATGAATTTTCAAGTTTTTTTTTCAAGTTATTTTTCAAGTACTTTCCAAGCCAATTTACCAATATTTTTGCATGTTCTTTCAAGTATATTCAAACTTGATTTGATGGGGTTTACATAAATTAATTAGTGTCCCTTTAACCTTTTAAAAAGGCCTAAAACCATTTCCCAAACATCATATAAAACCACGCAAAAAATCGGCAAAACACTTCCCTATGTGTTGAAGCTATGTGTTAACACACAGCTGTGAGTTGAAGATGTGTGTCAGCACACAAAGGTTGTATGTCAGCACACAGCCTATTTTATGTAAGACTGTATATCGACACATAGGATTTGTGTTGACACACCTTCCAATAAGCATGTCTAATGTATGTATGTCAACACACACTATGACATGTGTCAACACACACCATACCTAAGCCAAAACTCATTCAAAACACTTTATTTTTATAATACACCAACAATCGCTAGACATACACCGCAACGTTACTTGTGTGGGTGGTTTAAGAACCCGTCACTCATGACATTTAGTCTTGAAAGGAATAATCTACCCCATTTTTTGGATTCAATCTAAATCAAGATGTCTACTTTGTGGGATCAAGGAAAGTGTTCAAACGGGATTTTTGAAATGTCAAATCAAGGGAGACAAAGCTTGGAGTTTGTTCGAGCTATTAGAGGAAAGATTCATATTCCTTGTAAGATCTAGAACATCATTATGGACATTCATTATGGACATCAAGAAAAAATGTTTTCCTTTCAACCAATCAACTCTATAGAGAAGAACCATAGACCACCAATAGCTCAGCACATATTTGGACATGCTTATTAGTTTGGACTATGAGCACTGATCATCTTTTCAAAAGCTCAAGTTAAAAACCCCACTCTATATATTATATTAATATTTATCATAGGGTTTATAGGATTCAAATTTTGAACTCGTGACCTTTTGATCAATAGGAATTGGAATGAACTCATTGATAATAAATTTTGTTAGGGGTCATTAACACTCTATATGTAAATCTCTTAGAAACACCCATCGATTATGATTTGTGTTTGATTCCATGCTCATGTTGGAGTCAAAGCACAAAGCACTAATTATACATAGTATCAAAAGAAAGTCAACTTTTCCTCGCCCTGCTGGTTACTTGCGTTTGACGCTCATCATCCTTCTTCAAATGTAACTAATCCTTACATTTATAGAAAATGAAAAGAATCAAGTGAACTAATGACTTATGATACTTGTTTTCTATGAAACTATCAGAATCTAGCATGGAGTTCTTCTATGAAGAAAAATTGAAGACCACGACCCATTATGTTAATTACATCCTAAACAGACTTCAACAATGGCAAGCACAACAACTTACAATGACGCATAAAACTTGGTCCACATCTCTTAAACTAACTCCCACCGATTAACTTTAGCTTCACTTGAGAGAGGCCATAAAGGTAGAAAAACAAGATTAAGACAGAGCATACGGCAACTCAATATACAAGGTGGGTCTAGAAAACATCAAATTTACCTAGCCTTTGCAAAGATACTTTTCCAAGGCTTGTATCTGTGAATCACAGTAGAGCAAAATTGCAAGGCGAAGGTAGAATGTGTTGGAAAATTTCTTACAAACCGGGTATCTCTTCAAAACGATCTCAGGTGTCAGAATCTGTGTAATCACTGTCCTTAAGACTTGTTTCGTGAGTAGTGAAATAGTCTCAGAGATACAATGACAACCAAACAATGAAGTGAGATTATAAGTAGGAAGGAAGAAAGAGAGATGTAGATTGAGAATGACTTTTCACAAGACTTTCAAGAATTTCATAAGTCTTTCACGAATCATAGTGGGGGCTATTTATATAAATGCAAGTGTCCCCTTTGAGTCCCCTCTGAAGGGACACAACTCTTCCAAAAGTTGCCAAAACCACTTTTAACCACACAAAATAATGGTCAAAACTGCCCTGTGTATCAAAGCTATATGTTGACACACAGCTTTTCGTAAGACTGTGTGTCGAACTAAGTGTCGACACTTACATCAACACACAGGGTACTGGGAGTCTCTCTCTACGTCCGATGATCTCTCTTTGTACTTTGTTCCCCCACCGAATCTTATGAACGGGATAGCTTTTGCTTCTATCATAGGTCTTGACATAAGCACAACTGAGAAAAAATGCTATCGAACCTTTATGAGGCGTTTCATTGGAGGCAGGATTGCTTATTCTAGTTGCGATGCGATGGCAAAAATGCTATGGGGGTCAAAGGGTTTGGAATGTGTTATCTCCGAAGGGGATATCTACTATTTTCGTTTCAATGCTAAGGATGCATCCGAAAGGATCATTCGTGAGGGGCCTTGGCATAACCAAGGTCACAGCCTCAATCTGCAGCGTTGTTCGTCTGCGCATATCCCTAGGCCTGACCCGTCTGTTATATCTGTTTGGACACGAATCTATGGCCTGAAAGCCTGGCAATGGTCGAGAGAAACCATAAGTAATATTGTTAGTGCTATAGGTCGCCCTATTCACATGGACAGGCCTACTTTTGAAGGTAGCATACTTGATTATGCAAGGGTTTCTATGCGCATTGGTGCTCATATTGAACCGGCCAAGGAAATAAATGTTGAAATTTGTGAAGGTCAGTTCATCTGTTTAGAGGTTCGGCATGAAGCTCTCCCTAAGCGATGCGACACATATCACGTTTGGGGTCACTCGTGCCAGGACTCGCAAACTTTGGCCCTCACTGATCAGCCGGCAAGGAGGGCCAGAAAAAACCGCCGGAAAAAAAATCGCCGCCGGAATAAGGCGGCGGAGCAAGGTGACGCCGCTAAGGGTCCGGTGGTGGACCATGGAAGAACCGCTGAGGGGGGTGGCGTGGCGCCCACCCTAGGGCCGGTGCTAGATGAGACTCTCGGGCCTATCATTGGGCCTAGGGAGGTCTCTAGTAGTGGCCTTAGGGTTGGGCTGCAAGTTGGTGAGGGGGATCTTCTTCATGGGTCTTCTACTGGGCCTTTAGCTGTTGTTGGGCCAACCGGGCCTCGGAATGAGCTTACGGATAATGGATTGGGGGTTGGGGTTGATGATCGAGTTGGGCCGCATGTTGCCGGCCTACCATCCTCCACTTGGCCCGCGCTTCCGTCATCTAGTGGGCCGTCTCTTGGGGTCCGCCTTGGGCCCGTCACGCCCCCCCCATGCTGGGGGGGGGGGGGGGGTGCGCTCTCCACGTTCTGGGCCCTTAGGCCCAGAACTAAGGGTGAGCCCAGCTCACCCCGTGCGCTGGGCCTACCGAGGCCCATTGGGCCTCGAGCTCCCCTGCCGAGCCCGTAAGGGCCTCGGCTTCCTCTCCCCCACCCGGTTTTTCTTATCAGGTTGGGGACGTTTTGGGTCTCTCAGAGTTCCGGATTGAAGCTTATTCATCTACCAGTGAGGAGGATTTGAGTCGAGCTTTGGTTCCAAGTGAGATTGTGGATGCACAAGACCACCTACTGGGGATTCTAGAGCCTGATTCTAACTCTATGGACTTTGCTTCTTCTATTGGGCCTGAAGAGAGATCTAGGGTTCAGCCTCAGATTGATTGTCGGGTGACTCAAGCGGCTTCGAAGAAGCAGGTTCAAGCAAACAACAACAAGTCAAAGGGCAAGAAGAAATCGTGAATTAAGTTGAGGATTGCTTGGTGCTTGTTCGCGTTGTTTTTCTCTTGTTTCTTGTTTAGATTTGTACTTAGGAATTTTGTTTGATGTGCCTTTGTATTTCATCTTTGTTGCTTTTGCTTGTTGCTTTCCTTTTTGGATTTGCTTGTTGGCTTTGGCCTTGTTGGGGTATGCCCCACGTGCATCATGAATAACATTTTGTACGGTTTTTTTTTATTTATACAATCACTGACTTATCAAAAAAAAAACCCCTTACTTCAGCACACATGGTTCTGTAAGATCTGTGTGTCGACGCATAGAACCTGTTATCGACACTCAGACCCCTGAGAGCATTTCTGCAGAGATGTGTGTCGACACACTCAACACGTGTCAACACACACCATACTTAAACCAAATACATCAAAAATAAGTATGAAACACTTCTCAAACACTTCATTAAGTACTTAATTTTGAAAATACATCAACATTTTCCCACCATTTTCAAAATACATTCATTCTCATATTACATTAACAACATCTCAAAATAATAGGAAGCCTTTCTGCATCAATGAGAGTGTCTTTCGATTGAACTCTCACCTAGTGAAGACATGTTACAATTAATCGAAACAAAAATGGTAGACTAAACTTTGAACCATACATTCCATTTGACTAATTAAATACATCTCCACACACAAGACTTACTCCCTACATACATTCTCATCTCCCAGATCGACACATTTATAGCCTGTGTCATGTACCCTTCATGAGTGTTTCAAAGCCAAACCCATGTCATTAAATCGCTCTTTTGAAGTGGCTAAACTTCACACTCACGTAGGTAGACCCCATTAAGCATGTCTCTGCAACACAACATTCAATAATATACTAGGGTGCATTAAGAGCATAAGCTCATCCTCTTTGTTCCCTTGTCACAGGTTACCAAGCACTTCACACGCGGGATGGAATTTCAATTTTAGTGTGTGCAGTCACACGGTGACAAAATTTTCTCATTGAACCCAAGATCTGGCATTGTACCAGGCGTCGGGTTGAGGGTCCATCATGGGTGACGTAAATAGAAGGGTTTGAGCCCCATCCCTACATTGGTTCTCAAAACCAAGTCTCCAGCAAGCCCTTTAGTAAACGAATTCGCTAGATTCTGACTTGTTCTCACAAAGTCCACAGTGATAACCCCTTAAGTTGTCTCACTATACTATGTGTCACATCAATGTATCTGGACTTTCCATTATACACCTCACTATATGCTTTTGAAAGAATAGCCTGACTATCACAATGGATAAAAATAGGTAAGATCGACTTAGGCTACAAAGGAATCTAATCCAAGAGATCCTTTTACCACTCGGCTTCTTTCGCCGCAAACGCGAGAGCCACCGTCATTGTGGAATTTGAAATACACGCCTGTTTCTGGGACCCCAAGAAACCACGCCCCCACCAAGCAAAAAAAAAAAACCACCCACTTATGGAGGCATGATCTTCCACATCAGATATCCAACTGGCATCAGAGTATCCTTCCAAAATGGGAGGATACCTTGGAAAGAAAAACAATAATCTATGATTTTCTTAAGATATTTCAGTACTCTATAAATTGCATGCCAATGTAATTTGGTCAGACTGCTAATATACCTACTTAGCTTTCCAATGGAAAAGGCTATATTGGGCCTTGTGCTAGTCTTGGCATAAATAAGACATCCTATGACTTTGGGATACTCCAATTGTGACACTGGAGTACCACCATTCGATACAAGTTTCATATTCGGGTCCATTAGTATAGACATAGGTGCACAAGCACCAAAGTTAAATCTATTCAACACCTTTTCAATATAGTAAGATTGTGTCAAGGATAGTGTATCACCACTCCTTGTTATTCTTAAACTAAGAATAACCTCAGCTTCACCCATATTTTTCGTGGCAAAGTTACTCGAGAGAAATTGTTTAATTTTCTCCACTTGCTCCAATCAGTACCGAAAATCAACATGTCATCAATATATAAACATATAATGACACCTTTGTAATTTTTGAACTCGCTATAGACACAGTTGTCCAATTCATTGATTCTGAATCTGTTGTTTAGAACAACTTGGTCAAACTTTTGATGCCATTGTTTAGGGGCTTGTTTTAGCCCATATAGAGATCGTATGAGTTTACATACTTTCTTTTCTTGGCCCAGAACAACAAACCCTTTTGGTTGTTCCATATACACCTCTTCCTCCAGCTCACTGTTTAGGAATGTTGTTTTCGTATTCATTTGGTGAATCTTTAGCTTGTAAATAAAAGGCAAGAGCTATTAGTAATCCTATCCTTGATATCCGTGCCATCGAGGCATACATATCAAAGTAGTCTATCCCATGTTTTTGGGTAAATCCTTTAGCCACCAACCGGGCTTGAACTTATCAATAGTTCCATCAACTTTCACCTTCTTCTTGAAGATCCATTTACTACCTATGGGCTCGTTTCCTTGTGGTAGATCCACTAGAATCCAAGTATTGTTACCCATGATGGAGTCCATCTCATCATTTATCATCTCTCTCCAAAAGGAGGTATCATGAGACTTCATAGCCTCATCAAACGTCATAGGATCCGACTCTATGACACAACAATATGGAGTTATATGGTCCACATTGTCTCTAGTACCTTCTACCAAATATGTGTAGAAGTCCAGTCCAAAAAATTTCTCTTTCCTAGCTCTTTTACTTCTTTGGAGTTCTAGAGCGTTATCAGGGATTTCTTCCCTCTCAAGGTGGCCTCCATCATATGACATAGGGATGTCATTTTCAACCGATACATTATCTCTCGGTCTAGAAATAGAGGAAAACTTATTTTCATCAAAAATGGCATTTCTCGATTCTATTAAAATGTTAACATTGATATAATCATTTGATTTAATTACATAGAGCCTATAGGCTTTACTATGAGCTGCATACCCAATGAATATACAATCGATTCCTCTCCCACCTAACTTTTTCCTTTTAGGTTCAGGGACTTTAACAACTGCCCTACACCCCCAAACTCTAAAATAATTCAAATTCGGGGCTCGTTTGTTCCAATATTCATATGGGGTCATTTTACTTATTTATTAGGAACACGATTCAAATGTAACAAGCTGTAAGCATGGCCTCACCCCAAAAACCATCACTGAGTCCGGAATATGACAACATGGCATTCACCATCTCGGTTAAAGTCCGATTTTTCCCGCTCAACTATGCCATTTTGTTGTGGCGTATAAGGTGTCATGACCTCATGCACCATTCTCGTGATTTCAAAATATTGGGATCATAATACTCCCCAGATCTAAGGCGTTTTAAGAAAGTTTCGCAATGTAGTTTAGTTTCAGCTTTAAACACTTTCAATTTGTTAAGTGATTCGTCTTTATAATTTATGAGATAGACATAACAATATCTAGAACAGTCATCTATAAAAGTAATGAAGTATTTCTTTCCTCCTGATGTCAGAGTGCTCTTAAAATCACACAAATCACTATGCACTAAATCCAGCAAACTTCTTTGCCTTTGAGCCAAAGGAAAAGGTAGTCTTGTTATTTTAGTAAGCATACATGTTTTACATTTATCATTAATTTTGTCAATAAGTGGAATTAACGATGATTTTTCCATTTCATGCATTCTACGAAAATTTACGTGACCAAGTCTTTGATGCTAAAGAAACGAGAAATCAAGCATACACACCGAACAAATATTATTATTATTAACATTGAGCTTAAACATACCTTCATACAGGTATCCTTTTCTAACAAATGCCCCACCGTGGACAATACAAATTTGTCGGTCTCAAAGACCAACTTAAACCCAAACCTATTCAACAGGCTACCAGATACAAGGTTGATCTTCATGTCCAGGGCATAACACACATCGATCAAAGTATGGATTTTTCCCGAAGTGAAAAGTAGTTCAACTTTTCTCTTACCCTTGACCGGTATAGTTGCTCCATTACCCATAAACAACACAGTTTCGTCATGTATCAGGTTCAAACACTCTAAAGAACCTCCTTTCTTTACATACATGTTTCGTAGACCCCAAATCAACCTACCAAGAGTCATCATCTTGGACCATGAAATTATTATTCAAATTTTTAGTGCAATGGTCCAGCCCTTTGCCTTTTATGTTCTTAAGGCGAAAACAGTCCTTCCTCAAGTGACCGGGCTTATGACACTCCCAACAGACAGGCTTTGGCCTCTTGTAATCACGTTTCTTTTGGAAGTGTCTGGCTCATTTCGATCCTTTGCTCGATTGTCCTTCTTTGGTGACATTAATCTTTCCAATGTCACGGGGCGATCCTTGTTTTCGTCCTGCAACCTGTACCCCTACTCAATGCAAAAATGGTTAGCCAACTCCTCGATCGACATGTCTTTCTTTTTGTGTTTAAGACTTTTCTTAATATCTTTCCAAGACGGAGGAAGTTTGTCTATCAAGGAGGAAACGACAATAGTATTGTCCATATTCATGTTGTGTTGCTTAAAAAGGTTTAATATTCTTTCGATTTCGTGAAATTATTCCATGACCTGACGATTATCAACCATTTTATAACTATTAAATTGACTAACCAAAAATTTCTTACTTGTTGCGTCCTTCGCCATGTATCGTGCTTCAAGAGCGTCCCATAACTCCTTGGCGGTAGGCACATTGGAGTAGATGTTGAAGAGGGTATATGTCATGCCATTGAGGATGTGTCCCCTACAAATATATTTTTCATTCTCCCACTTTAGTCAGGTTCGTATCTTGGACAGTGTTTCCTCATCAGATGGAGGATCAGGGATTGGTGTATTTAGGACATACACCACGTTCAGCGTCGTAATCAGAAAATGCATCTTCCTTTGCTAGCAGTGGAAGTTGCTGCCATCAAACCAGTCCAGTTTCACAAAATTTGCAGTCATTTCACGCAGAGAAGAAGCCCTCCCAAACCAAGAAAATAAGTGTTAAGATTATTGGAGAATTTCTCACAAACGACCCACGAGAGCGTTTTTGCAAAGCTGTGTGTCGACACACTCAACACATGTGTTGACACACACCCTACATCCAAACAAGTATGAAACACTTCTCAAACACTTCATTAAGTACTTAATTTTGAAAATACATCAATAGAATGTCAATATATCTATAATCCAATGAGAACATTCGGTAAATGAAGATTTTTTTTTCCCTTTCACCTTTCCTTTTTTGACAATTATGCAACATCATAAACCCACTAAACTAAACATTCAAACTATTTATCATCAATTAGCTATGCTACTAATACTTGTACGTGCTCTGCTATTCTGTCCAAGCCTAGCTGAGGAAGAGTTACCCTAACGAATATCATTTTTAGTTTCCAGTTTTGATTTTTGAGAAACCAAAAATTAGTGTCATGAAACAATTTTGAATGCCCCAAATTTTTGCTTGATGCTTCGCTTTTATTCCTGGTTAAGATACTATAGAAACATCCATAAAATAAAACACGGTTTTTGCAATTATTTGCCATTAGCATTCTTGCCTAGCGGTCATCTTCAAGTGTTCTTGTGGACATTGAAGTAGCATCACCCTCTATCCCAAATGTTTCACCCTTCGGTTACATACTCATGTTTAACCAAACACACAGACACAAAGCATATCATCAGTTTGGTTGAAGCCGATACGTGAAGAACAATATGTTTGGAAAATGACCGAGATGGGCAACAATTGAAAAGACCAAGAATGATATTTGCTTTATCAATAGTTGCTAGTAATCCGTCATCTCATCTTGATACATCACTTTTGCAGTTGACAATTTATTTTTATTCTTTTTTTACTAACATGTCATTATTCTAGTCACCTATGATGTTATCAAGTCATTTTTTATCTTTTTAACAAATATGTTATCCTTCTTGTGCATACAATAAACATAATGCCCTTAATATTCCTTCTCCCAAACACTTCTTCAAAGAATATTTTCCCCCTAAAAGTCCAAAAAATTTTATAATTTAACACGTACCAACACCTAAGGCATGTAGCATGCCAAGAGCTCACACCAAACCTCGCAGTATATATACACAAACTCAACATTCTATTTGACTCACACAACTTGCAATTATATCGTTAAAACGACTTGCCCCACACAATCACACTAACGTTACATTTTTCAAATGGCACCACCATCATTCCACAAGAACAACGACGCCTTGTTCACATTCATCGTCACTAAGGGCAACGGCGTCAAAGGCTTGGTGGACTCTGGCCTAACCAAGGTACCAACCCAGTACGTCCAACCCCCTGCAGAGAGAATTGATAAGCGAGAAGCTCGTACATGTAACGAGCCACCCATTGACTTGTCGAAACTCGATGGGGAAGAGCATAATGTGGTGGAGAACGCCATTGTGAAAGCAGCAGAGACGCTCGGGTTTTTCCAGGTGGTGAATCATGGAGTCCCTCTTGAGCTGCTTGAGTCCCTCAAAGGAGCAGCCCATAAGTTTTTCACGCAATTGCCGGAGAAAAAGGCCGTTTATCTCAAAGGGGTGAGTTGTAGCCCTTACGTTAACTACGGAACAAGCTTTGTACCAGAGAAGGAGAGGGCGTTGGAGTGGAAGGATTATGTTAGCATGGTGTATACTAATGCTGATGATGCGCTCCTACACTGGCCTAGTGAGTGCAAGTAAGTTGTTCTCGTTGCTACTTGTTTTCCTTTCGCGTTGTGTTCTTCTAATGAGCAGAAGATATAAAATACAACATATGATGTTGAACGACACTACTTCTATAGGGAGTTCTTATAATTATTTTGTATATCTATTATATTGATAAGTTGGCTAGTTTTTACTTATAATTGATTATTGGGTTACTTACACTAAAGGTCCTTGTACTTTGTTCATTATGTCAATTTAGTCCTTATGCTTTTAATTGTGTCAATTTAGTCATTGCACAATTAAAAATGTGTCAATTTGGTCCTTAGAGAAAAATTTATGTTAAGTTTTTAATAAAATTTTCAATGGTTCGACCACGAATTGGGTTAAATTAAGTAAACGAATGAATTTATAATAAGTTACTTGCATGTAACATAATTCTTCTGTTCAAAATTACGTCATTAACTTAACTTAAATTGACCAAAGGACTATATTGACGTATTTTGAATTGTTCAGGGACTAAATTGACACAATTAAAAGTACAAGGACAAAATTGATATAATGGACAAAGTACGGGGACCTTTGGCGTAAATAACCTTGATTATTTTATGTCATATTTTAAAATTTCTACATTCGCTGATGCCTGTCCTGTCTAAAGGGAAGTAGCATTGGAGTATCTTAAGACATCAACCAACATGATAAGAAGATTGGTGAAGATTTTGATTGATAAGCTTGGGGCAAAACTAGATGACTCAATACTCGACTCGCTCATTCGGTTCAAGATGGTGAACATGAACTTCTATCCGGCGTGTCCAAACCCGGATGAAACTGTTGGTGTAGGGCGACACTCTGACATGGGCACCCTTACAGTGCTACTACAGGATGGCATAGGTGGTTTGCATGTTAGGGTGGAAGGTTCTCAACCTGATGGCACAAAGGTCCAATGGATGGACATTCCACCCATTGAAGGCGCCTTGGTCATCAATGTTGGTGATACTTTAGAGGTAATAGCGAAACCATCTCATATGACGATGTACACATAGTGAAGTGTTGCTTATAGCATAGCAATGTCTACACAATACATAATGCAAGCCTCTACTCGTCAATCTAATATATTTATTTCTTCCAGTAATTAGATGTCGTTGAGCATCAACATACAGTGGGAATATAGGGAAACAGACATAATCCGTGCACTCTATCCGCACCCGAACAATCTAGTATTTCCGTAGCTGAATGTCTTCCCTTGTGGTAATGCTACAAAACTTATGTGCTTCATCACTAAGATCATAATATTTGATGGGATGCTGAAAGTTAGAGGTGGATTTCGTTGTTCAAATATTAGTCCTAACTAAATTTATGACCTAATTGGCTTGTCTTGTTGTGTTTGATTTGACAGGTTGCTATTTAGTTTTATCTAGTATCACATTTGGAGCTTTCCACCTTTAATTCATGATTGACCTGATCCAAATGTGGAGCGAAGAAAACCATAGAAGTGTTTAGGCACCAAACCTAATCAAAACCCCGACTAGATCAAGTTATCGGGTTTAAGATTGGACCAAATAGTTTATTATCAGTCAGTTCTAATTGTTTTTTACTAACTATCAACTCGAGTAAGTTTAGTTTGTTGTAGATATAGACTAATGAACACTAAGAAAACTATAGACTAATGAACATTAAGATAATTATAGACTAATGAACATTAAGAAAACTATAGACTAATGAACATTAAGATAATTATAGACTAATGAACAGTCATAACCCAAACTGCAAAAATGGATCAACCGAAACTATTAAAGTACAAACGCTTCACCTAACAAAATAGTTGGTTCTTTAATATAGTTTGAGTCTTGGTAACTGAAAGGTCTCGGTTTAAATCCCAACAACTATCTCTCTTCAAATCCCAACACAAGGCATAAAATGCATGTTATACCATGCACACTTCAAACCCCCTAGCCGTTCATGTAAAGGGACATTTAAGGGTATGAAACCATCTCTAGATTTCACCTGACAACATAAGCTTTTGATTGTAGATATTGAGCAATGGAAGATACAAGAGTGCAGAGCATAGAGTTCGAACCACCAGCCTGCAATCCCGAGTGTCAGTTCCAATATTCTCAAGCCCTCTGCCGTCAGAGAAAATCGGGCCTTTGCCTGAGGCGGTGGAGGCCAATGGGGTGGCGCGGTACCAAGAGGTGGTGTTCAAGGACTACATGGACAACTTCTTTGGAAAAGCTCATCAAGGCAAGAAGTCCCAGCTTGACTTCGCCAAGCCATCCCCTTGAGTCCTTATCTCCTAGCTGTCCTTGTGATTGTGCGTCAAAGTGTGTTGTGTTTTTGCAGTAATAAACCAAAATTTCTCAAATTCTTGGCTTTGACATAATGGTTAATACCACAACAATAATCCCAGTGCCTCAAGGGCTCTCGTTTGCGCTGACGTAATGGTTAATACCCTTCCTACGAAATGTAATCCTTGCCTTCATAAGAGAATAAACCATTTTTGAGTAATGACAATATCATGTACTCTCTTGTTCATCCAAAAAAAAAAATATGACGTACTTTCTTGATATTGGAATAAATGTAGTCCGTTTAATTTTAAATCAGCCCACAATGGTTATCTTTTTATTTGATCGTACATAACTTTTTATAGATGTAGCAACAATTCGATACATTTGGCTTGCTTTCATTTTAAAATATGGATATATATTATCAAAAATTGTCTTGACTATCACTTCGACTATTAAGATGGTATTCACTTAAATTAATTATATATTAATAAAATATTTAAACCACAGAATACACTATAAAAGATGCAAAATTGCTAATAAGTGAAAAAACTATAATATTAATTTACAAAAGAAATAGTCACCTAATACTAAATTTAAAAAAAAAAAGATAAATTACATTTTTTATATTTAGTACATGTCAAAGAAGTTTAGCCCAATGTGAGACACAATCCACAAATATCATATATTCATGGAAAAATACAAAACGAAATAGAAATTAAAAAAAGTATTTGGATATTTATGAATCTCTGTTGACTTTATAAATCCAAGCAAATGTATAACAATGTCAATAATTACTTTTACAAGTGCCCCCAACTCCACTTTCCTTTTTCCCTCTCCTCTTTCATCTCTCTCTCTACCCTTTCCCTCTTATAACTTCCACTCCATAAAATTCCCTACTAATATTACACAAGTCAAATACCAGGTCAGGCTTGAAATAAGTAATAAACATCTATAATATCCCTAGGAACTTATGGGATGTAAATTTCGGCAGTAGAACACAAGCAAGACCTCTTGATCCACCGAATCAACCCACCCCAAGCCGACCCAAAGATTTTTCAAGTTATTCGGGTTTGGTTTAATATCAGGTTAAGGTCATCAAACCTTTGACCCTCAATTTTTCAAGTCGAATTCTGGTCAACTCATCAAATTGAGTCAATAATCTCTAGGCCTAAGTCTCACTAATACAAATTGATAGTTTTGAAGATATGTTTACGAAATTTAATACTAAGGGATCTCTTCGATTTTTGATAATAGTCCAACACAACAGGCTCCAATAATTCATGAGCAAGTCTCTGTATCGTAGAGAGAACATAAAAGAACGAAGGGATCTCTTCGATTTTTGATAATAGTCCAACACAACAGGCTCCAATAATTCATGAGCAAGTCTCTGTATCGTAGAGAGAACATAAAAGAACGACCAAAGCAAACTCAAGAAAACACCAATTTCTGATTGTTGAAAGTAATACTCAATTAAGATTTCCCCTCCTGCTCTCCACCCTCTTCTAGGTCTTCGTTCGTCTTCAGTCTAGTGATTTTGTGGGTGGCTCTACTCCAGCTCCCTCAGTTGTCCTTCTAGTGTAAGCCTCTGTCTGTTTTTCCAGTTTTTGGTTTTTAGGTTTTTTTCCAATGTTGAATTTTTTGTGCCTATCCCTATTGTCATTTCCCGGTTTGTTTTGTTCTTTTCTATTGTACCCACTCCCGTTTATGGGCTGGCTCAGAGCTCGCTTTGACGAGCTGCCTGTTTATACTATGGCTATACCAATAATTATCAGGAAAAAAAAAATACTCAATTAAGAATTACATTTCTAATGGAGGAAAATTGAGACTCAAGCCCCCGACAACTACCAAACGGGTGCCGGATAGTTTCCAGAAACTCTTCCGATATTTGAAGATACAAGCGCCGAATGTAGGTAGACTATAATAAGACAATGACATGTTGCTCAATTCAAAAGATGCAAATGAACTGTAAGGATTGCCACTTTAACAGCTTTATTACCTCAAAATCATATATTTACGAAAACAAGACGACAAATACTCTGGTATCATCTTCTATTTACCTTTTTTTTTCCTAAAAAACTAAAAATTAGGTTTTGAGAATAATTTTTTTCTTTTATTTTTGGGTTTTACTCAAAGTAGGAAAAACATCAAAAATAAGAAGGAAAAAAACATCTTCAAAATGTGGCTTTTAGTTTCAAAAAAATAAAAATTATAAATAAAAAACGATATCAAACCAGCCAGTGTTAAAAGAAAGCAAAAAGGATCACATATCGGGGGATCACTTCTAGAAGGATGAATACGATGGGGGTGGCAAGAAAGGAAATGGTGCAACAGACGCATAAGCTACAGGAGGACGTGCTTCTCTCTCCTGTTTATGGCTATCGTTTCTCTTCTCTTTAGAGCATGATGAACTGCTTGCTGCGTTGGCTGGGTCGTTTTCAGAGTGTCTCTGCCAATTATCAGACAAACGGTGAAACACGAGACCTGACATGAAAACTGGGAGGTAAAGAAGGCTAGCATGGAACATTCTTCGAGCATTTTTTGTAGTTCTCTCGAGGTAGAAAGCAAGAGCGGTGGCGCTGATTCCCAGGGTGAGCAGAGTTGACTCGAGACAGAACCATCCAGAGGTGATGCCCCCTACATAGTAAAGTACTCAACACTGTGAATGCTCTCGAAATATGAAGCAAAACGCCAAAAATAAGACAATTTCATAGATCCTATTTGTAATGCCTACTACAAAAATCAGAGAACGTGATGCAACCATCTTTAGGAGAGAGAACCGTGAGGCGATGATGGGGAAGCGAGGAACCATAAGGGAGGAGTTTGGGCAGCTGTCAGGAAAGTCAGAAGAAGAAAGAAAAGCATAAAATCGAGTTTGTGATGTAACGTACTGGTTGCTTACATAGCAGACGCTGAGCACAGGATTGGCACCACACCAGGGGTATTTAACTAACTGTGCTTTTCTTTTTCTTTTTTTGGTATTCTGTAAAGACTTTAAAAAGCATGAAATCTAGAAATCAAAAACAAGAGGTGTTAATTTCCAAAATCCCATTCGTAGTTTTTCAAAGTTCTTGGAATTATAATTATAATTCCACTGCCCAATTCCATGGAATCGAGTTTAAACTAAAATCCGTGCATTCCAATTCCATTGATTAGGGGAGATGAATTGCAATTCCACAATAACTTCTAAAACCCTAAAATAACCCAACTTGATTAATTCGAAATCCTACATGACTCAACCAAAATACTGACCTAAATTTGATCTGAAACTTAAATTACCCTAACTCGAATGACTTGAACTCAAAATGAATCGATTCAACTTAAAACTTGACCCAAAGTTCAAAGTGACACAACTCAACTGACCCAACCAAGTTGATACGAAACTCAGAGTGGCCCTACCTAATTTAACCCAAAATCTAAAATGAGCCAAACAAAAATGACCCGACCCAATTTACTCCCGTGCTAAATTTGACTGGATTTGAGGTGACGCGAAGTTTGAAATGGTGCAACCGAACCCAATTGACCCAGAACAACGATGACTCGAGCTTGAAATGAATTAGTTTTATTTTGAACTGATTTTTCCATGTTACAGATGCTAATTACACTAAATTTATATTAAATCAAAAGAAAAATCTATTAAAGTTCAAATCGAATGAGGAGGATAGGGCTTAATAGTGGATACCTCTACGGTGAATACTATAACTAGGAAATATTATTTACATCAAATCAAGCAAAAGAAAACTAGTTATATATTTTATCTTTTCATAGAATTATAACTTCTCAGGTTAGGGGTCTTCGGAAACAGCCTCTCGTTAAGGTATCACCCTAAAGGGTAAGGCTGCGTACATCCTACCCCTCCTAGACCCTGCTTATGCGGGAGCCCTTGAGGCATTGAACCTGTTGTTATTGTTGTTGCTGTTGTTGTTGCCGCTGCTGCTGCTGCATAGAATTATAACTTCCTCTGATATACAGTTTCCATTAAAAGATAATCTTTTTCACAACAAAACAGAGTTCAGATGTTACTGCGTCATTATTTCAACAGAACAATTTTCATCATGTGAACTATCATATAATGATCACATAGAACTTGGAAAGTGTTAAATTTTATCCTCCTATATTTCTCATGTATATTGTATCGCTACTTATATAGTTCTATAACAAGTTATAGGTTGATCGGTCGATGTTTTCTCTTAAAACAAACAAGGAAATACCGTAAGGTAGGAACATTTTTTCTGTTGAAACAAACAGAAAATCTCAAGTGGAATTTGATTTCCCTTGGAAAGCCTTCCCAAAGGAAAATGTTTTCTGGGGAAAAAGGGGCTACCCCTTTTCCAAACGAAGCCCAAGTATCAATAATGAGGGATAAAGTTTTGGCAGGAAATAAATTAAGACTATGCTTAAAATCAACAACGGAAATAATCCTCCAAAGTCACAAAATCAAGCACGTCAGTCCCTCCAGTAGGCAAAATACACATAAGATTATCATACCTAAAAAATAAAGAGGGAATTTATCATTTAGGTACCATGAGGTTTGAGCATTTATCACCTAAGTTCCTAACAATTTACCAAAAAAAAAAAAAAAAAAAAAAAAACCCTAAGTTCCTAACACTTCAATATATACAATGAGGTGTCCTGGCATCTGTAAAATTTCATCACCTAGGGTACCCTATACCAGAACCTACTAAATTTTTGTCAAAATCCGGCCAATATTCACCAAAAAATGTTGACGTGGTACATAATTACAATTATATACGAGTCATATCAATGTTTTCAAAAAACTCGGCAAATTTTGAAAAAATCCACTCATTTCTGATGGAAGATACATATATATATAACTAAAATCATGCGTCCTATCAACATTTTTCTAAAACAAATTATCAGATTTTGACAGGGGATATATATTATGGGAATCATATTCCACATTAGCAATTTTCAACAAACCATTGAATTTCGCAAAGGCCACTTGGTGATTGATAAAATTTTTGAACTTTAAGATACCTAAGTAAAAAAAATTTTAAACTTTAGGGGTACACCATTGAATATATTAAAACATAAGGGTACTTAAATAATAAATATTGAAACCTCGTGATATATCCCACAGACTAAATTAACCAAAGAATAATTTTCTGAAAATACACCTGGGGTGTCAACTTTGTGTGTTTACCGTTACAACATGCTATCTGAGAATTTTGACTTTTCAATATTTTGAAAATAAAAATGCGTAACCATGTCATTTTGTAAAATATCCATGGTAAAGACACATATATTAGTACTTGTGAACGCACGGAGGGAGGGTTATTTTCACATGTTCAAAATATATTTTTAGTCAGTTAAGAAATTTAATATTTTCTCCTTGCTCCTTCCATCCATGTAGTTTCTTTTGCGTTGGCTACATGGATCTAACAATCTATGCAGAAAGACCCGATAAAGCTTTATCCGCACTAGGACCAGCTAGAGTTATCCATAGTTGATATTTTCTCATTGTTGCTGCAATGTTTTCTTTCTGTTTTTTTTTGCTAGACTTCTTAAACTGAATGTATGGAAATCATCTTATGTTTTGTCAACATTCGGCCAAATATGAGTTAGCTCAAGATCGGTTGATGATATCCTTCTATTAAACTTACGTGCCATAAAAAAAAAAATTTTTTTTAAAAATATATATGTTTTAATATTATTCTCCACAACCAGGATTGCAATTTTCTAGTGTATTTGGCTTAAAATGAATGCTAGAGATTTTAAAGATCATCATATGGCAGTTAATTTCTTGTGAGAAAATGTGTCCTTTTAGGATTACTTTGGACAAAGAGATTCAGGAGCTTCGTTGTGGCCTTAGTTGATTTGCAAAGGAATTGGATAGTTCTATGCCATTAGTTTATGGTATTTATTCTTGCTTTTTGTTAATTATGAGGATGCTGAGACCATACAGAGAAGAGAGTTTCAGATACTTGGGTTCCATGGTTCAACAGAACGGCGAAGTTGACGAAGATATCAACAACCGGATTAAAGTAGGCTAGCATAGATGGAGGATGGCTGCGGCAGTACTCTGCGATAGAAAGTTCCCACTAAGACTAAAGAGAAAATACTATAAGACAGTAGTAAGACCGACTATGTCCTATGAGGCAGAGTGTTGGCCAATGAAACAACATCACACACAAAAGATGAAGGTGGCAGAAATGAGGATGCTACGATGTATGTGCGGACACACAAAGAAGGACAGGATCAGAAACGAGCAAATTGGGCGTGGCCCCCATTGAGGATAAGTTAAGGGAGCAGCATTTAAGGTGGTTCGGTCATGTTAGGAGGAGACCGCCCACCGCTCCAGTCAGGAGATGCGAACAGCTCCGTACTATGCTAGGGAGAAGACGGAGAGGCAGACCAAAAAAGAGATGGTTCGAAACAATCCGTCAAGACCTCACCACCTAACGTACGGGAGAAGATGGCCTTAGATAGAGCTCGCTGGAGTGGTAACTGAGGTAGCGGCCTAGAGTAGTGCATGTCTAAGCTAGTGTCTCTTGGTGTCCTGACTTCCTCTTTGGCGCACGCATTGGCGCACCTATTTGCCTATTTGCTTATCTGTGTACTGGTGCTCTTGAGCATTTGCGTTACGTGCTAACTATTTGCCAGCAACGACTTCCATTGCATTTTGTTGCATAGGGCTTAGCTTTTGCTATGTTGTACTTGGGCTATGCTCTCCTCTAACTTTTTATGGTGCTCTCATGCTTCCAGATTTGATACTTCACTGACGACACGCTCTTCAGGTTGGGGGTCCTCGGAAACAGCCCCCCTTCAGGGTAGCCCCCTCAAGGGGGAAGGCTGTGTACACCCCCCCCCCCCCCCCCCGGGGCGACCCTACGTATATGGGAGCCCTTGTGTCACTAGGATTGTTGTGATTATTGTTGTTGTTGTATCTTATCCTTAACTTTTGTACATTATCTCTCTTAAAATTGTTTTAGGAGGGTTAGGAGCCTGTTGACACCACCTCTCTTTAGGGCAACACCTTGAAAGGGTAGGGCTACGTACATCTCAAACACACCCCCCCCCCCCCCCCCCCCCAAAAAAAAAAACCCAAACCCTACTCAAGCTGGAGCCCTTTGTGGCACTAGGTTGGTGGTGGTGGTGGTGGTTGTATGGATAGAAGGAGAGGTTATCAGGATTTTGAATAGGTGACTCACATTCATAGGCCAAGTACCCCAGTGGTATCAGATATAAGCAGTTCCTTAGAGCAACCAATGCGGTTCTTCTTCCTGAAGCATCAGTAAGCGAGAACATCCTAAACCTGAACAAGAAAGAGAAGACAAAAGATGAGACGGGAAAAAGGATAAACCAAAGTGCAAAAAGACTCCAACTCAGATGCCACCGCGTCCTAATATGGGATCAAATAGCGCTTCAGGGTCACATTGCAGACAGGATCTCACTACTGCAGAAGTAGGATGTTGTAAATGTTACATAACTTGATGGCTAGCTCAAATCCATCATGCAACAAACGTTAATTTACCTAACATATGTTAGTCCTGATGACACATCTATTGTTCTTTTCACCAATTCTGCCGATACAGTCCTGATGACACATCTATTGTTCTTTTCACCAATTCTACCGATACTCTACATGGGATATGCAGCCTACAACACTTAAGGGCTTTTTCAAGTGGCCTTTCGGATAAAGAAATTCAGGACCATGACATACCCTCCAGCAGCATAGTCATTACGGCATAAGTATGCAAGGGCCATAAAATGGGGCAATTGCCAAAAATATAGGGCAGCAGGAAGAATCATTGCATTAGGAGAAATGTGACCAGAAGCCGCAACCCACCTGCAAACCACAAGAACAACTCAGCATTCATCATCACAAGTTGCAACTGAAATTGAATCCATATAAAATGATAGGCAGAATGATAAAGGTATTAAGCAAGTAGTAGCCAGAGGAAATGACACTGACTAATATATAATAAGGATTGTCCCCAACTCACTAAACAAAAACACAATGTAATATGCCCTCATACAAAAAGTTAAAAGAGCCACACAATAACTTCAATGACAATAACAAACTCAGTGTCTGAACGGGCTCCCGCCAAGGCAGAGTCTGGGGAGGGTGAGATATACGCAACCTTACCCTACTGAGTGTCACCCCAAAGGGAGGCAGTTTCCGAAGGGAAATCGAACTAGGATTAGTTATACTCCTCAGTGACCCCTAGGCTGAGACCCACATTTTTATTTTTTTTTCTAATTGAAGAAAGGGAATATTAAGAAAGAAAGAACACAGATGGTGTTCATAGACAAGACGTCCTCAAACATACAAGGAAACAAGCCAAAAACCAAAGTTAGTGACAGAAGGCCCTCCAATCTCTATTTATCAATAAGGCTATGTCAGTAGAAGCCTCCAAAACTTTGTTCAAAGACACCCTAAGAGAGCCACATTTGCAACCTTTAAATATAAATATTACATACAAATATCTTCAGCACAAATATTTGCATCAGCACCACAAACCCAACATCCCCATCAGTTGAACTTAACACTATGCCCATCAAAAGGTACAGAAAAATACATAGAACCTCTTCAAGCCTGTTTCATTCAATCCTTGTGTCATCCTACTACTTATCATATTATCTTCAATCCAAGCAAAGCATATAAAAAAGGCAGGTTATTCCTTGATTGAACAAGCTAATCTATGCTGCAATCCTTACACAAGTAACCACCTCGGTAACCAAAAAAATCAAAATGTTGCAATAATGAAACTACCCGATACCAAGCCCATGGAGTGCACGTGACAAATAGAAACATTAGACAAAAAGTATAATTGTGTGCCAAAATATCATGCAAGATAAAGAAAAGGAAAACTCTGCATGTATTGGTGTCACCATTTACATTTTTCCCACGCAACACCAATCTCGTACGTATGGAGGATGCTGCACATGCACTAGGTAAACACCACAAGAAACTCTCACTCATAGGATGAATCTTTATATCATGGAGAAGAGAAGAAAAGAGAATTTATTGGTTAGAAGAAAGAAAGTACCAGATGGAGCATAAATCACAACCAAGACACTACATGAAGAACGAAGGAAAAAACCACAAGCCCTTCTAAAACTGTTGAAGAAACTATCTTACATATGGAGGATACTGCACATGCACTAGGTAAACACCACAAGAAACTCTCACACTCATAGGATGAATCTTTATATCATGGAGAAGAGTAGAAAAGAGAATTTATTGGTTAGACGAAAGAAAGTACCAGATGGAGCATAAATCACAACCAAGACACTACATGAAGAACGAAGGAAAAAACCACAAGGCCTTCTAGAACTGTTGAATTCCGGGAAAAACATATTAGATGACATAATAGTAATTACTCAATGGAGTTTTGGGTTAGCTTATACATTATGCGGTCACCATGGTACTTCTGCAATACCCCAACTTCGTAACGCCGTGACACTGACAATGACAACTGCAAAGCACAACTGGATTTTACTATCACAACTAACTGACAAGAAGAGCAATCAAGTTCAAGGTTCTGTTGTTACACTAATCCAAATACACCAGAAACAGTGCAGACCAATCTGCACCGGTACCACAGCAAAGGTAAACATAATTTCACCGAATCCACTGCTGACAAAATGAAAACATGACAGGTACTCATTACAGGACCTTAAAAGGTTTTTTGCAAATAAATTTGGGTATTAAGGTCGTTAAGGAGGACCATGAAAAGCCATTGATTCTAAAGGGTATCATGGCTTCCTGGACAAAAGAAAATAAAACCGTAATGTCGGATAAATTGTTGGAAAAAGATTTAGCAATCAAACAGTATGAATACGTCCAATATCCAAAGCCTAGGCAGTGAAGACAAACATGTTTGATCTGAAAATAGGTGTAACTACGTAAGCTCATCTGATTCTCTTCTCATGTGATCCCTGCTAAGGTGTAGATTCCAAGATAGAGAATCATTTATAAGTTGTTATTGCAGCATAAACACCGGATAAGCTGCATGTGGGAATCAATCATCAAAAGTGACATTCCAACCCAAGTGTCTTCCCAAGAAACTACGTACTTATTGGAAATCATATTTCATCACAGAAAATCAACTTGGTAAATAACACTTTCTAGTTACAGGTGAACACTCTTAGCAAATACCAGGACGACAAGGCCAGGGTAAGAGAACGGTTCAGTATTTGTAGTAGACAATTGACTAAGCCAAACCAATTGCAACCCCGACAGATACTGCTGGAGACATGGAACTTGCATCATTACAACAAGCAGATTCTAGAGACCTTATATGAGATCACCTATCAGTTGCCTAACACAATCCCTCTTTCAGGATAAAGTTGAAGTAATGCTTACATCAAAAGATAATCAAGAAAATACTAACAGAACTACCAATCTACAGGCCAAGAGGCTTGAGTACATTTGAAAAGCACTCGGCAACTTGTGAGATCATCTGTTCCATTCAATTTACCAAAGGAAAAACTGTTCCATTCACTATGTTTTGAAGGAAAATCAAAACAAAGACATAACACCTTCTTCTGACATGAAATGAAAACTGGACCACCAAAAGAGTTAAAAGAGATAATAAAATAAAATAAAATAAAATAAAAAATTTGCCATATAAAGAGGAGATTTCCAGTCCAGCACCTGCAATGAATTCATTTGAGACCCAAAAAATTAAAAAGAAAGAAATGTATGATACATATGAAAGAAATTTCCACCCTTGAATGACTAGTATTCCTCTTTCTGCACTAAGTTCAACCCAATACAACATCTGTATGTTATAGCTGACTTGTTAGGATGCTCGTCAAAAGCAGCTAGACTCCACCAGCTGCATGCAACTAGGTGTAAAAAGGTTGCCCTCCTACTCAAAAGCATTAAGAAAGGCATAACCATATAAAGAAATGGGACCTAGAAAGCACATGAATACAGATTTATCCAGCATATTTGACTTAAGACTTTCACCTTTAAGCAAGAAATACCTAGAAAGTTTGAGGAGAGATTGAAACATTAGCAGAATTAAGAAAGTCCTTCACATCGGCATTGTAGATGATGCACATAGTCGCAGCATTATCAGTAGACATTGCCAGCGGAAATAACATGAATAAGGTCAGCCTAAATGCTCTACACCATCTAACCACAGAATATGAAGCAAAGCAATTCGTTTGGAACACTTGGAACCTTGTATCCAGAAATGTAATGCACATATTAACTCTTCATAATCGCTGAACGCCATGACCAAAAAAATCACTGAAACTTGGGGTCAAGAGCAAGAATGCCACAGTACACACCCACGTCTCCAAAATCTATACCTATTTTATCACTAGGTAGCAAGGTCCTATTGCAATTTCAAAAAATAAAATTATTTTGCAATAATAAAAGCACAACAATCAGATGGTTTGAAATCTGCTCCAATATATATCTTTAACCCCTTCCTACAACGTCCTTCTTTGACCTAGTACAGCAGATGAAAATATGATTATATGTAAAGGAAACCATTCAAAGGAAAAGAAGCCACTAATCCAACAGGATGAAAAAGAAGCCAGTTTCAACATGGCAATGTTGTGTATGGAATAAAGCAATGCGAAAGCTTACCCCAAAAGTGGTGGAATAGCACCAACAACAGCTCCAACCCATGTATTTACTGGATGCAATTGCTTGAGTGGAGTGTACACAAATGCATAAAGTGTAAGATTATAAGCTGCAAGTCCAGCTGCCAACATATTAGCCTGCAAAAACCTTGTAGTAGGGTTGGCAATATTAGTCACTCAACTGATAATCTAGTATGCAAAATAAGTCTCTCAACTGATAATTTAGCAACCATGTACTTGCACAAATGCAGAAAAGTGCACCACCTTGCAAGCTAATAAAGCAGTTCCAGCTACACCAACTGAAGATGCCCAGGTTACAGCATGCGGGACAGTCAAACGCCCTGAAGGTAATGGCCTATGTTGGGTTCTCTTCATCTTGGCGTCGTTGTTTACTTCAAACACCTAGGAAGATCAACATCAATCAGAGCAAGAATATACCAGCTCTCTATCAGCAAGGAGATTCAGATTGAATGAATGCCATGCCTATAACGAGTAAAAAAGTGTAATACAAGATAAGGACAACAAATGAGGACCGTCTTGAAGGAAGCACAGAAACTTCACCTCAAACAACCACTATACTCGCACCCGCATTGCAGGCACACACACACACACACGTATGTAGAAGCTTCAAATCTACCTACCATCCACAACCTCCCCGACATCACAAAAGCCATAAGCATTTATTGCTAGATATCCTTACACAATTAAAGGTTGCAGCTCCATCAGTTATCCTATTTCTATTAGAAACAAAATTAAAGTTTTAGGTAAAACATATGCACTACAAACATCCCTTTCTGTATGGAAGAACAAGAAATGCATTGCAAATGAGCACCGGAATATAGGAGAAATAAAAGATTCATGTCAGACAGCATAAGCACACATGCACGCACACACTTACACACAGAAACATCTACAGAAGAAAAACATTAAATGATTTTAAGACTATGAAGAAGAGTGACGGAGACAGCACATATAGAAATATCAAATATGTACGCATAGAAGGCATGACTCTCTTCAATTGGCCCGCACAACATGGAAACAAGAATAATCATAGTTATCCATTACTCCAAGAGTGACAGAGACAAAAATACAGAAATATCAAACATGTAAGCATACATCATCAACATCAACATCAACAAACCCAGTGCCTCCAAGGACTCCCCGCCAAATCAAACATGTAAGCATAGAAGGCATAATTCTCCCTTCAATTGGCCCGCACAACATGAAAACAAGAATAACCATATTTATCCATGGCTCCAATCATGAAATGGTTCAGTCAATAAAGAAGTTGAGAACTCTGCAGACCACAGTCAAAGCTCATGATAAAAAAAAATTAGTAGAATGCAACAAGTGAAAGCATATTGGGCAAGCAAATTAATTATTCAGTAGAAGATAAAAGGAAATAGATGACAGATTGTCATAAAAAGTCCAATGGGATTCATATAACCAAACCTGATTGAGAGAGTTAGCAGATGCTGCAACCATCATGGTACCAGCACACGTCCAACAAAGGCCAGCCAAGTCAATGGTCTGCCCACTTCCAAGAACATATCCAGTTCCAGAAGTTGCAACCACTAGCATACTGAAATTGAGAAGAAAAAGGCAGACTTGAAAACATCACTCATTTAATGTGAAGGTAAAAGGAAGAGAAACCAAGGGACTAGAGGATAAGAGAAGGAAGTCTCATGAGGGATACAGCACCAGAAACGTTCTAAACAGTTGTAATAACAATTTAGGAATGAAGATAGAGATGGCATATAGTTCATGTGAGATTCAAGAACAAAAATATGGCATGTGCAAGTACTCCCAGATGCTGCAATTTCCTCAATACAGGGGCAGCATCTTGGCACAACAATGGAAGATTGACGGTCCACTTAGGTAGAAGTTGCATTATTCCATTCTCTCATTGAAAGGCCAGAATATTGAAATCAGACTGTGAATGGGACGCATAACATTTGTCACAATTTCATAGAGGTGAAAGACATCATAGACAACTAAATGCTTCACAAGATAGATACATAACAAAACCCATATTGCGATATCATATCGTCGAACTTCCCAACCCTGGAAATTACCTTCACACCACAAATCAACTTAATGAAAATCTACAAGCTGACTTTTCATCACATCCACAACAGATTAATTATTCATTATATTAACTCTGCCAAGCATTTAGAAAGAATGATTGGTAAAACTTTTAAGCAGTCTAGACCTTTATAGGGAGGATCAGATCTCGATATCCTCATGTCACTTGAAGATACCTACAATAACAGACAAAAATCTTGGAGCACATTGCAAAATATTTTTTAATCAAGAAAAGAATCTTCACTGAAATAAGTCTAGGGAAGAATGCAAACAAGAGCATCTATGTTATGACTAAGACAAAGTCGAAAACCTAATTTTACAGGAGCAAACTATCCACTAAATCAAGAATATCCAAAGACAAGGAAACAAAGTCCTAAAAGAAGAGAACTTTAATCCGCTTGTCTTCAATTGCTCATCAAGAGGCCATCTTATTCCTTTTACTCCAAATGAAAAGGCACCAACGGATTGAGTGACACTGGTTGGCCTTCTCCTTAGCTTTTCTACTAAATAACCTATAAAGCAAGAATCTCCTCAACCTATGAAGCTTAAGAACACCCAACAACTAGAAGTGGAGATCCCACGAGTTTCTGGCATATTCATAATAAGACATGAGATTGTGAACACTCTCGTCCACCTTGCACAAAATGCGCTGACCCATCACATAACCCTATTCTACATACAGTCCAACATCCAAATGTACTACATGAAAACCTCCTAAGAAGAAAATAAAAAGACAAAAAAAGAAATCACAATACTCTAAAAGATCTTCCAAGAAGCTCCAGAAACATCATGCACATCCTAGTAAGGATTTCACCATTTTAAAATCCCAGCTAACCTCATCACCGTGATTGTCTAATTGATATGCACACTAATATAGCTTACCAGAAATGGCGAAGTTAACTTTACTATGCATAACATCTACGATAAAATACCAAGTATTAGCCCTCACCACACAACACTTTTTGACAAAAGCATCCTAACAAATGGCAGACGTGAAATAAGACCATCTCTCACTCCACAAAATATGAATGAACAGAAGACACCCCACCTTTTAACGATGAATCTCAAGGCTGACGCCATAATTCCCTAGGAAGCCAACCATGCCTCTCTTCCATGTATTTTGACTTCATGACACCATAATTCCCTACGAAGCCAACCGTGCCCCATATCCAGGCCATTAGAGACATGTACGAGGATGCACAAACTAACGTACGTATAGTGGAAGGGGGGGCAGACGCTTTCCCAATAACAATCAGGGTACACCAAGGATCAACCTTGAGTCCCTTTCTTTTCATTATGGATGAGCTCACTAAGCACATCCAAGGAGATGTGCCTTGGTGCACGCTTTTTGCAGATAACATAGTTTCGATGGGGGAGTCTGGAGAAGAGGTAAATGAGAAGCTGGAATTGTGGAGAAGCACGTTGGAATCGAAAGGCTTACGACTCAGTTGTTCCAAGACCAAGTACATGGAACTCAAGTTTGGTCCCTCGACCATGTCTAGCTTAGAAGAAGTTAAAACTGGATCTGAGACCATACCAAGAAAGGAGAGTTTCAGATATTTGGGTTCCATGGGACAACAGAACAGTGAACCTGACGAGGATGTCAACAACCAAATTAAAATAGGCTGGCATAAATAAAGGATGGCCTCCGCAGTACTTTGAGATAGAAAGTTCCCGTTAAAGCTAAAGGGAAAATACTATAAGACGGTAGTGAGCTATACCATATGGGGCAGAGTGTCAACCAATGAAACAACATCATACACAGAAGATGAAGGTGGTGGAGATGATGATGCTGCGGTGGATGTGCTGACACACAAGGAAGGATAGGATTGGGAATGACGTCATAAGAGGCAAATTGGACGTAGCCTTGATAGAGAATAAATTAAGGGAGCAATGTTTGAGATGGTTTGGGCATGTTAGGAGGAGACCGACCACTGTTCCAGTCAGGAGATGCAAACCACCCCATACTAAGCTAGGTAGGAGAGGGAGAAGGAGGCCAAAGAAGAGATGGCTGGAGACGATATGACAAGACCTCACCCACCTAAACCTACGGGAGGAGATGGCCTTAGATAGACCTCGGTGGAGAGCTAGCATAAGGGTAGCCAATGTAGCGGCTTAGAGAAGTGGTGCTTAGCGTATATGACTTCCTCTTTGGGTGCTCTTATTTGCTTTTCTGCTACTTGCCTATTATTTGCCTTGCAGTTGCCTTCTATTGAGTTTTGCTTAGTAATGCTTGCTTTGTGCTATGTCCTGCTCTTATGCTTTGTTGATCTCATGCTTCCAGGATGCCATGCTCCCATACTGTCACGCTTCTCAGGTTTGGAATTCTCGGAAACAACCTACCCTGAAGGGGGAAGGCTGCGTACATCCACCCCCCCCCCCCCCCCCCAGGGGACCTTGCTTAGGCGGGAGCCCTTGGAGCACTGGGACTGTTGTTGTTGTTGACCACAATCTAAAGACTATCTTCTTGGTCAATCCCAAACATTTGCAAAGGACCGTGTTAAATGGATTTGTTCCTATAATAGGCTACTTTACCAACTCCATCTCAGTAACTGATATTTGATGCCATCATTAGAGAAGAGAAGGAGGAGGGAGGGAGGGTTGGTGGTCGGGGAACAAACAAAAAAACATGCAACAGCGGCTGAATAGCTCCAATATGTAAGGAATAGACTTTGGAATGGTAAAAGATACATGTCAGTTTTTAGAAAACCTGAAGGGCTAACAACACTTACATTGACCAAAATACTAGAAATGTCTCAAGTTAGCTAAGAAAAAGAAAGCTTTTGAACTCCATTCTTAACAATGTCAAAGCTTTCATATCCTCTATAGGCGTTGCCTACAATGCATCCTTCACCATAGATTTCCACTAGGGAAAAGGAGTAAAGCACCACAAGAAGGAAATGAGTTGGTATCAAAACTCAAACAAGAATCAAAATAGAGTTTATTTCCTAGAAAAACATTTTGGAAAATGAACCACCAGTTGAAATTCTCTTTTGGACAAGAAATATTTCTATTGTCCACTCAACCACCCCTTTTATTGAATTTCATCAATGAATGTGGGTTATTCTTGCAATATTATTAGCAACATGTGCTTAACCGTGATCAATAAAACTTCATCTCCTCCCAAGCCATACTTTAGTGAGTTGGCATTGCCAATTAGGGAAGAAGGCAAGAAAAGGGTGGGAATATGGGTGTGGATAAGAAGGGACAATGTGGGCCGGCCACTTTTACTCAGAAGTGAGAGGGGTAATAGAGCAAGTCAAAAGCAAAATGTTCTCAGGTAAAACTACCAAATATTGGATGACCATACACAGAACTAAATGGAAGTGGTTCATTTTGAGAAAGTAGCATTTAACAAGTGGTTTCTAGAAAACGAGAACACAAAAGAAAAGAAAGCTGCTTTCTGAGGTGGTTTTTGCTACAAAAATCCCATATAAATGAAAATTGATGAAGTAATGTTCATGAATGCCTAATCAAGAAACTGCACGAATATTCTATTGAATCCTACACCTAGAAGAAGTGTTATTCTTCTGAACACCATTACACAATGACACAAATTATATCTAGAATGCCAGGCGGGAATTCAAATTTCAAGCAAATAATGTTTGGCAGCTGGTATCAACAAACATAATCTTTTGCTACATTCGAACATATGTTAACATGTAAACGATTTTGAGGACCTCCGATAATTTCCTAGTAGCAACACAGTCTACTAAAGCCAACTAATTCAATAAAATATGCATAGAAAATGTAAAAATGAGGAAAAAATATGAACCTCAACAACAACCAAAATATAAATCTTATCTTTAATTGATCAAGAAAAATCCATATTCATCTTTTCCACCATATGAATCTTTGAAACTAATCTGTCAACCAATCAACGAACCAAAAAAAAATCCAACCACAATGATGTAACTGCTGTGTACTTCAATGACAGCAAAGGGTAGAAACCAAACATTGGCATCACTAGGAGGGGCATTATAATTTGACACCAATAATCAATAGAATATTTCGCAAACAACCTCTCTACAGGGTAGCATCCTGCAAGGGTAAGATTGCGTAAATCCTACCCTCCCTGACCCTGCCTTGGTGGGATTGCGTAAATCCTGACCTCCCTAACCCTACCTTGGTGGGAGCCTCTTTGAAGCACTGCATTGTTGTTGTTGTTGTTGTTGTTGTTGTTGTACCAATAATCAAAAGAATATTAATTCAAAGGCTTTTTCTGTTAGGTAAGCAGAGTTCTCGTTCGCTAACCAACCAGGTATCGCTACACAAATTCAACTTAATGATCATTTGCTCCTTCCACAACTGACGTACGTAATTCCAAAGACAGATCCAAGAGAAAGTATAGGAGACTAATCTACAGAAAGAAAAAGGACAGTCATCAACTCAAAACGAACATAATTGTAAAATCAGAATCGTATACCTTAATCGGGCCTTAGAGAGCTCCCAGTAACACCGACCATAATGGGAAATGGACCCCACAACATCTCCGGCTAAGGAGGAGGACGCCGCCGCATCAGCAACTGAGGCAGAAGAGGCGAATTCCAATCTAGAAACCCTGTTGAACCCAAATCTGCGTTTGATTGATTCGGAAGCGGCAGCAGCGGCGGTGGGTGGTTTGGAGATAGTGGAGGAATAGAGGAGAGAGAAGATGCTGCTACTGCTGGAATCAGATATGGGCGGAGACTTGAAAATTGGGAATCTGAAGCTAAGGTGGGTTGATCTCTTTGACGATAAACAGAGGGAGCTTCTCCACATGACGAAGATCGGGGGTTGGGGTTGGCCAAGGAAGGCAACCAGGAGTTGAGGTGTTGGATTGCCCTAAGCTTGGGGATGGAGGGCAGATTGCCTTACCGACTTATTTTGTTCGTAGATGTATATATGCTCATTTTTAGAAGAAGATTTAGTAGGGAATTTGTTATGCATTTTTTTCCCTTATAAATTTGATAGAAAAGTTGGAAAATGTAGAGAACTCTGGAAAACAATCGACAAAGATTGGAAAAACTTTTTGATACAAATCAACACTAATTTATTTCACAGCTCACAACTCACAATCCACCTCCACAATTACACAAATCCATAACTAGGGGACAGTGAATGGCTGTTCCGGATTGTATATTATATATAGATAATCTTCAAATGAAGTAATTACATATAATACAATAAGAAAAGGGGAGAAATCTAGAAGAAATTAGGGAAGAGATAGCGAAGATTTGGGGGGGGGGGGGGGGGGGGGGGGGAGGGAGAGATCAATATAAACACATAATATTCAACATACCATAACCCTAATCCAACTCCCCTTATTTATACTGCTAAAAGGGCTATGATGACGTGGTGTGGTGACGTGACATTGGTGGTGGTATGACATGCTAACTTGGCAGTCGGAAGGCTCGAGACGAATGCAAATGTGACTCTTGGTAATATTCGTATCAATGCCCCGCAATGAAATGACCCTTGTCCTCAAGGGTCAAGATATTGATATACCAATGGATAAACTCTCTGGGATCAAATACCAAAATTACAAATTTCACCCCTTAAATTTTTGAAAATTAACAAAAAAATTTCTCTAAAATATTTGAATAAGTGGTGATTAAGTGCTTAAAAAGAAATTTAGGGATAAAATTGTAGTTGAACCCAAAAGCTATTCCCAAACCCTCATGTCTCTTCTTCTTCCTCTGCACTTGCAACAGAGCCCTGCTCCTCGAAACCCTAACCTAACCCGACCCGACTGCAAGTGGTGGCGGGGCTCATAGACGACCTGTGGTGAGACAACAAAGCGAAGGCAGTGCCGGTGGTTGCACGACTTCCATATCCTCCTTCGCTTGCCCCCTCATTTCAACATCATGTTCGGCCACCGGACCCTACCCTTCTCCGACGTCGGCACTCCCTTGGCGGTGGATGTCGTGACACCATGATGGCAGTGGTACCCCTTACATGGTCACCTCATCTTCTCCAATTCGTTCTTTGATGCTGCTTTTGGCATCTTCGACCTTTGTTTTGATGATGACAATGGAGGCATCTCCTTCTCAGATGAGGCGGCGACCCATTGGAGGTGGTGGTTGGCCTCAATCTTCTCATTGCCACCAATCTTCACGCCATGGTCGTGGTTCTCGGTCAGGTTCAAGGGTCCCAGCTTCTTCACAGTTTCATCCTCCACCAAATCCAACGAGAACTCCTACTTAAGTGATTCCGGCATCTCTTCTCTGATCTCTTCATCCCGGTTGTGCCTCTCGTTACCATCACTTTCCTCAACCCGGTTGTCATCTTCATAGCTTGTTAGTTCTAGAGTATCTTCCTTTACAATAGAAGGTTGCTTTGATAGCATATCACTTGGCTCCTTGTGCTCAAAAGTAGCAGGAATTATGACATTTGGTTCCGCTTCAACCACATCATGGGTCTTGAGATATTGAAGGTCTAAAACACAACATTGATCATGTATGTGTCTTCCATGTAAGTACATGAGGGCTAAATTGGCACTCTAATTTTATAATAGCCAACATGAGCCACAACCTCAAGATTAGAAGATGAGATCACTTCAATTTTGTCAAGAACACCATAAGGACAAAACGCTTTGAAAAGAACATACTCATCTATAGGGTAAAAAAGCTTCGAAACTTTGATCAAGATTTTAGCATCTTTACAAGACTTGACTTGAACAGAATTTGATTAAACAAATGTGGAATTTCATAGTGTAACATTTTGTCAAACACCTTCGTTGCAATACTTGAAGTTCCACATTTTAGATTTCAATCCCAAAATTGAAACCTCAAAAGCACAAATCATACCTCGAAAATTAAATTTGCAACTCGTGAGTAGCAACCAGGTAATAGATGATCAAATCCTGAAGCTCGTTGAACATCTTCGAACAAAACTAAGCCTCTTTACATATAGAAGTTAGACGAGTTTAAAATGATTGCTTAATTTTCCATGACCAAGAATCGGCAACTCTGATACCAATTGATACAAACCAACACCAATCTAGCTCACAGCACACAATCCAGCTCCACAATCACACAAATCGATAACCACAAGACAGTGAACGGCTGACCCGAATTGTATATTATATACAGATAATCTCCAAATGGAGTAATTACATATAATACAATAAGAAAGGGGAGAAATCTAGAAAAACTTGGAGGAGAGATAGAGAAGATTTTTTTGGGCGGGGGGGTCACCATCAACACATAATTCTCAACATACCCTGACCCCAGTCTAACTCCCCTTATTTATACTGCTAAAAGGGCTATGATGACGTGGAGTTGGTGGTGACGTGGCATGCTAACTTGGCAGTCGGGAGTCTCGAGACTAATTCGAGCATAGTTCTTGGTAATATACGTATCACTTTTCTCTTCCCTTTTTCATATTTCTCCTTCCCACATTTTCGTGAAACTGTGAGCTACGGTAATCAAGGTTTGGGGACCTTTTATTGGTGCACAAATTGAGATTTGATGGGTTGTTGAAAGTTGAAAGATCAAACTCATGCAGGAAGGGCATTTCCTTTAGCGTTCTCACGTGCCTCAACCTAAAGATGGTTTTTTTCAAAAACCCCTTTATTTAATTTGTTTTCCACGTACTGTTGTGGCTGTGCATAGAATTTTTGGTTCTTAAGTTGATGAAATTCATATATTATGTTTTTTCTCGTAATATTATATTGTATTATTGGAGTTTGAATGATGTAATTTTATTAATGTTTTTATATAATAGTTATTTGATGTATGTTATCAAAAAAATATTTTCAACAGTCTTAGAAATAAAATTTTGCCTTATTAAAGAATATTTGAAGATTTTAATTATCAATTAATATGCTTTTCATCTTATATCCTATCTCATTTGTCAATTAATCATATTGGTATATGAAAGAGAATTGTTGTTGAGTGATCATTGTCCGTAAGGAATTAGGATCCCAATCTCGCGCTAGCAAACATAAGGGCCTAGAAGCATGCTAATTGGTAGTCACCGTGTTGAGATAGAAAATACAAATATCTAATTAATTATCATATTTTCACATGATTAAAAAAAAAAAAAAAAAAAGAAGATATGTTTTGCTTTCATTTTTTAGATCATGTGGAGATTGAATTCCAAAAAAAAAAAAAAACAAATCTTAATTGGATTCTCTCTTTCGATCATCATAATGGCCAGTAGCTCAAATTGCTTGCATGACTTTGCTAGCTTCTTTATTGAAATGTGGGATTTTAATTTTTATTTCTGTATTACTTTTAATTTCGGAATAATTTGTTATTACATAAATTGCTTGATTGTGAGAAATACTATGAAGTATTATGCTTAAATTGTTTATTCAATTAATATGATTATTGAGTTTGTAACCTTTAATTATTAATATTGATATTTATAAATTAATTCTTTGTGCTTGTAGCCTTAGGATTAATTAATCAAGCAATAGTATTAACCAAATTGTTAATTAAAACCTATTTTCCCTTAATAATTAATAATACATTAGATAGAGCCTATTTTTCTTGTGCTTTAGTTAGATAGGGTCAACACGTGATATTAACAATATCTCCCTAGTAGGTTGAAGCTTCTAGCCTAAACCACTACCCTGTGACAATCAATAATCCCAATTTAAAAGTTAACACAAAAATAATTAGCTAATGATGGATTCAAAACCCTAGGTTCCAATTTAATACACTTTTCCAATTAGAAGTAGATTATTTTAGTTTAATTGTGATTTTCTAGATTAATTAACACAAAAACCTCTCAATTTTAGTCAAATCAATTTAGGTCATAGAATAATTTCACGTACTTTTAGTCCCTGTGGTTCAACACCCTCTCACCCTACACTTCAATTTCGATGTGTTTAGTGATTATGGTTTAATATTAAATTTTGATAGACGTAGAAAAACACATCACATGTTCCAACACCTTGGTCTTGATGACAATGGATTCCTTATACCAAGTCTCAAGTAATTTATAACCAGAGGCTAATTGAGCCAAGTTATTCTGCCTTGTTCTGGCCTCGAGGCATGTACTCAATCCTAACTTCATCAAATGTCACAAATAGCCCTTGCACTAGGGAGATATACTTGTTTGAGGTACAGCTTAAACACTAAAGTTTCCCCTTTGTTTGGTAAATTACCAACTATAAAACCCTTTTATCACTACACCGGGGAACTCCCATTTATAGGAGGGTCTCGAGGTCAATGATCAACGCCTCACATTCAGCTCCATTATTGGAACATCTACGTATGAGGGTGACAGAAAGTTCGGTAATAACCCTAAAGGGTGATTCAATGATGACCCCAACTCCAATGCAAGACTTAGTCTTTAATCCATCAAAATAAAGTCTCCATGGAGCTATTCCAACTACCAAAATCTCCCCTCGCTCATGGATTGATTCTGTTTGTATATTAGGATAGTCAGCCAATAGGTCTTGGCTTGACCTTGCACTAACTTTTGTGAAATACACCAACTCAAATTGAAGCAAAGCAATGCTTTGCTCGTTCAATCTTCCTCTCCTTAATGGTCTATCTAACATATATTTGAGAACATTTATCTGAGCAACTACATAAATAGTAAGTGTGAGAAAATAATGCCTTAGTTTTACAAAGGCATTAACGATAGACATAGTTTTTCAATGGAAGTCTACTTTACTTCATAATCATTCAAACAACGGCTCAGGTAGAACTTAGATTGCTCAAACCCTTGCTCATTATCTTGAACTAATAGCAACCTATGGATTCAATAGAGGCAAACACATAAATTTTTAATAGTTTCCCCTTTTGGTGGAATCAGCATCGATGGCCTAATCAAATATTCTTTGATGCCCTCGAAGGCTTCTTGATGTTGTTCCTGTTGGAACCAATATCCTGAAAACTCAATTATTTGTATTTAAATATCAATAAATAAAATTGCTTTATCTATTTTATGTCTAATTATGGTTTACGGGTCAAATATACATGTGATTATTTCTAAAACGTTCCATGAGAGGGACGTAGTCCAATACGACATGTCATAGTTTGGTTTAAGTGGTCAGTGAGATTGAGCCACAGATAGACTTAAATCAAAATTGTGACGTGTTTTCAAAGTAAGTTCATAGTCGGTGATAAGTTCTAGACAACTTGTTTGATAAGACTATAACATAATACCTTAAATGTCTTGTCTAGGTCATGTGGATAGGGATCCAAAAGTATAATGTTAGTGTTCATCAATAAGATTGGAACATTGAGCTAGACCATCAAAATTGTTTTTTTCTTAACTGCTATCAGAAATACATAGTTCTTTGTTATTAGGCAATAACTCTAAATCCTAAGATTGTTTTGAGCTCGTGCACGTAGTATTCGTCACTTTAATGTACTCAAAGTGAGGTCCTGTAAAGTGACCAATAGTCTATGTAAGTTCAGTAACTGCATGAAATGTAGCAGGACCAAAATAGTCAACATGGGATCTATAGTTTTTTATGAGATAGAGATATCCCCATAAGTAGATTTGCAAGTGTTCGAAAAATTTGAAATCTCTGGCCAAAGTATTCCTAGTGTTCGTCATTGGAATTGATATGAAGAACATATTCTTATGCCATAGAATTATTCAAAAAAAGGCGAGCTGAGATCTTAAGGAGAAGCTGTGAGAAGTATAATGATGGTAGTTTTTAATTATTACTTCTTATGGACATTTGATAGAGGGGTTGATCATTCATTTATTATAGATTGGGAATTATCAAATAATTAAATTTAATTCTAGAGTGCAGTAGGACTTATTTAGTGGAATTAAGTCTTGCTAAATACTATCATGAGATGATAATTAGTTTTGACCCATTTGGAGCTAGATTTAAATTGTCCCTGAGATCCCTATCTAAGCCTTTAATTTTACACCATCAGAAAAATGTTGAAAAAATTCATGAGATGAATAAATATAAATTTGCTAAACATTATTCATTAGATGAATAAAATTAATATTTAAAAATAAAATAATTTTTTTAGATTAAAAATTCATAAGATGAATTTTTACATGTGGGAACCAAAGCAAAACAAAATAAAACAAAAAAAAGAAACTAACACGAAAATCCGTGTCGCACACAGTGGACCAACGCTCTGGGCAGTCCTACGGGGACGATCCGCGCCTTCGGGTGGGGACCAATCAGAGTGTGCCACGTGGCATGATCTAGGACACCCGAAGGCGCGGACCAATGGGCGTGCATCACGTGGCACTTGTGTGCTGGCCTAGGCGAAACTATTTTTTGATCAAATGATGTCATTTTGTATGAGTAGCTGGTATCCCACATCGAAATTCTTCTTCTTTTTTTGGTCTAGTAGCTTACTATAAAGAGGGGTCATGGTATTAAGGTTTAGCGCCAATTAAAAATCAAATGGTTTTATGAGAGTATTGACTTTCGAAGAACTAAAAATTGAGAAATATCTATTGAAATATCTCCTCTAGTTTAATATTTTTTGGAGCCCACACTCCGGGTGTTCTAAGGAGATTGCGTAGAAAGTCTCTGGGTCTCGGTTATTTTCTTGGAGAGACATTGCGGACTACATCCAGGTATTCTTCTTTCCTTTTCTTTTAGTTTTTACTTTTCTATTTATTTACAATTTACAATATTTATTATGCTAGTTATTTATGTCATTATTATGAATGTACTAAAGTAGAGGCCTGAGATTTAAATTTAGGAATTTTAAATCTCTTATAGGTTTAAAATTAGATATTTTAAATTGTTCCGCAGCGTTAATTAGATTAACTTACAGAATATTTTTGAAATACGTCCCAATAGCTCCTCCCATTTAAAGTCCCTTTTAGACTTGAGTCTCAATGATGGTGAGAAGACTTTAGTCTTTCCTGAAATATTTGAAATGAAACGTCTTAGGAAATTGACTTGCCACAAGAAACATTAAGTTCCTTTTTATTTGAGGGCTGTTTAGCGTCTTGAATGGCTTTTTTCCTTATTCATCCTCGGAAGCACACTTTAATGGGTTCATTTTGAGATTATAGCTTCTCATTCGCAACAATGCACGCTTCAAATGTTCCAAGTGATCCACTTGGGTCTTCTATTTGACCATGATGTCATCAATGTACACTTCTATGGTCTTGTCAATTAGGTCATGAAAAATCATGTTCACGACTCATTGATAGGTGGCACATTGTTCTTTAGCTCAAAAGGTATGGCCACTCATTCAAGGGTTCCTATTGATCCAGGACACCTGAACATAGTCTTGTGGGTATCCTCTGAACCTATCATAACTTGGTAATACTCAGAGCACTAATCCATAAAGGGTAATACCTCATGCCTCGAGGCTGAATCAATGAGAATGTTAGCAATAGGCATGTGATATTCATCCTTTGGTATAGCCGTGTTCAAGTCCTTGAAGTCAATGTAAACTCTGATTTTACCATTCTTTTTAATCACAGGGACTATGTGGCTCCATTTAACGTATCTAGCTCTCCTAATAAATTTGGCTTTTAAGAGTCCCTCAATTTCCTGTTTGACCAAATTTATGACTTCCCTAGACATCCTTCATTGAGCCTAAATGATAGGTCTCGAGCTTGGCTTGATTGAAAGTTTATGCTCTACCACTTTCCTATCTAAAGCCGAGCATCTCATGATGCTCCTAGGCAAAAAATTCCTTGAATTCAAGGCGCAAACTTACATATTGTTTCCTCTATTCTTCAAATAGTAGAGCACTCATATATGTAGGTCTTGAGTTCTCCTCTAAACCCAAGTTGACTTCGCAGAGAGGATCTTGGACCTCTGCTCTCAAATCGCCCATCTTAGCTGGTGTTGCTATCAAGTTAGACACTTGTTTTTGGATGGAGGGCTCAATGGCCAAAAGCTAGGGATGGAAATTGGGCAGGTCAAACCCGTTACCCATGGGTACTTGCCCCAATTTGAGCGAGTATGGGTATAGGTAGAGGTGGCCACGAGCCAGGCCGGGGCTAGGCCTGTGTCCAGCCCAGGGCATCGGCCCGGGCCTGGGCCGGGTTGGCCCTAGGGCTCCCCTTTTTTTAAAACAGTTTTATAAAAATATATAAAACACAATATATATATATATATATGTGTGTGTGTGTGTGTGTGTGTGTGTGTGTCTGTGTGTGTGTGTGTGTGTGTGTGTATTTGATCAAAAAATAATTATAATTTATTAATAAATAATATAAAACAATATCATTATAGTGTCCTATAAAATTACAAATATATTTTATAGAATAAAATGTATAATAGCTTATTAAAAAATACAATTATAAGAATATAATAGTGCCTACAAAATTATAAATATATTTTATCAAATGAAATGTATTATGACTTGTTAAAAAAGTATAACCATAGCAATACAACTAAATCAATCTAAACTTGCTGCGGTTCGTGCGATACTTGTAGTGGAGTTAGTATCATCATCTTAATCGCTTGATAGTTCCAATTTTAGATGGTCCTGGTCTCTATTAACTACATCCATTTAGTCTTTCAAGTACACCAACATCTCTAAGGTGTTCAGTGCTAGCTTCACTCTTTTTATTTCTAGCGATCTACCACCTACACTAAAAGCAAACTCTGATGCTCCTGTAGACACCGGACATGTTAATATATCACGTGCCATGGTGAAAAACACGAGATATTGGGTTTTATATCATTTACACCATAGCAAAATATTGAAATATTCATTAGACTCCGTCAATTGGAATTCAAACAGAGCTTAATGCAAGTATAAAGAAAGCTCATCATATGATGTGGGACTTTGTCTAGGCATTAATTAAACATATCCCACGCATATGATTGTCCTCGGGGGGAGGACGAAGATGATTTAGAAGAAACATTTGCATTATTTGTTAATTTTTGAGAATAAACGGAAAATAAATCATGTAAAGTTGCTTTAACTTTATTAATAAAAGATTTTACATCAAAATTTGATAGCGTTCTTTTTGTAAAATATTTGGACAAAAAAATTAAAAACCTGCAAGTTTGCAATGTGGATCATAAATAGTGGTAATACAATATGCCATACGTAATTCAGTATAATATTTTAAAAAAATTTCTTGCATGGGGGCAATGGACCCCCTGCAGTGTGAGGTTGGAGGAGTTTTGCATCATCCATGCAGTAATATCTACCATTTTAAATATTACGTGTGGAATGGATGGGTAATATGATTCCGAAAAAAATATCGTGGCATCTTTAAAAAACCTAAGAATTTATCGATTTTATTTATTATTTCCCAATTTATATTATCTACACTAAAACAACTTAGATCCTCACGATTTATTTGTACAGATTCCATCAAAATGTCTTTATATGGTATGCATCTTTCTAATATTTCTACCGTTGATGACCACCTAGTAGATGCATCTAATTTAAAACGTCTCCATGAAATGCCTTGTGATTGACACAGTTTTTTTAAAATTTTGTTGCCTAGTTGTAGATGTTTTAATTGTTTTAATTATATTTCTTAAAATTGTGAGAGAAAAATCTATAAGTTGCATCCCATCCATTATTATTAAATACAAAATATGACAAATGTAATGCAAATGAAAAAGTTTCCATCTAACATGTGCCTCAAAAATACTTAATTAATTGGTTAATAGATCTAGTGTTCTTAGTTGCATTATCAAAAGTAATGCTCATAAATTTGTTTTTAATCCTCCACTTGCGGCATGCGGTCACAATAGTACTTGTGATTACATGAGAACTGTGGGAATATTCGAATAGGCAAAAATAAATAATTCTTTTTTTTTTGCATTATGTAGGAAGAATCAATCCAATGTGCAGTTATGCACATGTAGGGTATGTCGGACTCCTTTAACGGCAGGGTTTAGTGCATTTCTACAGTAGGGACAAATTTAGGGTCTTCATCAGGCGTAAACGGCTTCTCAACTGAAATGACATATTTCGTTAATTCATGTCCATTAGTATCTTGTGAAAACCTAAAGTTTGAAAGCGCACCAGTTGCTTATTGCACGAGAGTTTGTAGGGATGTATCAGCATTTAAGTCGGAGTGGACTCTTAGTAGGTGTCGTTTTAAAGTGCATGTCCCACCACTAAGTTGATGGTTGAAGGTTTTTTTATTATTACAAAGTTTACAATATGCTTTATTATTTTCACGATCTAATGTAAAATACTGCCATACATGACTACTAGGACGTCTATTAGTGGCACTTGTTGGGTTCTCAGAATTGGGAGTTTCAGTTTCATCATTGCTGGGTGCGGATTTAGAATCCGATTCAGGATAACCCTACTCAAATCCATGTTTATATTCCCAATTTAAAGTGTATGTGTATAGAGGTGACATGACGGGTTCTAAAAAATTACGTTCCTAGGTATTAAGCTCAACTCCTCCAGATTGGCTACTACTACTACTCATTCCAGGGGCTTCAGTCAGTCGAGAAGGGTTAGAACTAGATCGGCTAGCTACAGATGAAGATGATCTATATGCCATTACATTATTATAAAAGTATGTCAATTAAAAATGACAAGTAGGAATGCAAATAAACAAAAATAACAAATAAATAAAATTTCGACACTAATTTTAGCAAAGCGAAATTAAAATTTGAATTTCAACAAACTTCTACTATTTAAACACAATTGAAACTTCAAACTTGAGATGTTGAAACTTGAGAGTAAAGAACTGAAATTATAGAGAGTAGAGAAAATTGGAGAGAAGAGAGAAATGATGATTGTTGTGTGGTGAAATGAGAAAATTTGATTAGTATTTATAGAGTTTTGTTTTTTAAGTGCCAAACGGCTACTTTTGGGGGCACGGCTCCCACAACGGGTTGGGCAGTCCGACCAGTCCACTGGCCACCTTTAGATATAGGTGATACGGGTTGTGGGCACGGATTGGGTGTGCTCAACCGTACCCACCATGGGTATGGGGTGGGTATAGGTATAGGGTTATACCCACCTCGCCCCACTCCATACCCCCTCCATCCTACCTTATATCTATCGTACTCGCTTCATTTTATATTTAATTAACTTTCAAATTAAAAAATTTAAATTTAAATTCAATTACTTAAATTATTTATTAATGTTATAAAAAAACATAATTGAATTTTTAAAGATAATATTAGATAATTAATATGGGCGCGTATGAATAATTGTTTTGTACTCATATTAGGGCGTGTTCGGGGCTGATAATGGATACACGTTGGATATCTGCTGGTAACGGGACGGGTATGGGTATTCACTTCATACCCCTAGCAGGTAATGAGGCAGGTATGGGTATAGATTTGGGTGGCACGTACGGATATGAAGGAAGCACCCCCCGTACCGGCTTCGCCTTATTGCCATCCCTATCCAAAGCTGGGATTCAACTACCCAACTTCTTCTTTGGCCCAAAAGGCCAATACTCTTCTTCATGTATTAGGCCCTTGCGTGGGTTGTAGGCTACCAACTCAGACCTGAACTGCTACATGCTTTGCAGTAACGGCTGCCTCCTCACGGCTCACTGTGCTTGGGTTAGCAGGCCTCCCACTGGAAGTGGGGAATGGTTGATGCTTGACACATTGGGCTGTGACATTTGTGTTTAGTAATATAATTTGTAAGGTTATTTTTTTAAATTTAATGCCCACAGGGAATGGTCGATGCATGACCCATTGGGTTGTAACATCTACGTTTAGTAATATAATTTTTGGGGTTATTTTTTTCAAATTTAATGTCTATGGGGTGAGTTGTTTCTAGTATCGAACTTTTAAAATTAATAATATAATTTAGCGCTTAAGTTAATTAATTATGAATGACTAATTATTATCTAACTTAAAAAATAATAATTCTGAAAGTTTAATATTAGGTACAACTCGCCCTGCGTACATTGGATTTTGAAAGAATATCCTATTAAATTATGTTATTAAACCCAAAAGTCTATACACATCAAATTAAAGTTGAAATTAGACATAACCTATTTTTTCTCATCTAATATTAAAAATTAACAACCCGCAAACTTTGTTATTAAACTCAATTTAAGTATTTTATGAATTTATTAACGTCTAAAGGGTGAGTCGTGTTTAGTAATAAAGTTCAAGAAGCGTGTTACGAATGATCCGAACCTGTGATCTGCTCCACTGGTTCCCGAGCACACCAACCTAGATCTCGACCCGAGATGCTCACCCGCCACGTTAGCTACCCTGCCACCTCGCCCTAACTAACTTTATTAGTATAAATAAGGGGGCTCTTCCCTAGAGTTAAGCATGCTAATATGCATGTTTGTTAACACACTCTCTTTCTCCCCTCACTTTTCTCTAATCTTCTCCCCCCTTCTTCTATATCTCCCCCATTTTTCCTTACACTTGTATCTATCAACACTATCAATATTAATACAAACAGAGATAATAATCTAGCTATCCCGTAGTCATTTAGATTGGATTGTGCATTGGGTTATGATTAATTGTAAGTAATTGTGTTGGATTGGGTTTGATATTAGTTGATTAGATAGGATCCCATCTTGGATTCTATCAATTGGTACAGAGCAGACGTTCCTTCACTTGCTCATTGTTGATGAGGTTTGTTGGTCGGATCAATCCATACACCAGAGGCTTAGACAAGAGAAGAAAAGGCTATTAAGTTGCAATTCAAGCTTTGCACATAAGGTGTTCGATTAAATGCCTCAGATGATTTTCGAAAGCAAGTACTCCTCGGCTGGTTGCAAGCAACTCCGATCACTGTCAATGGTGAACGACACTAAGCATCAGGTGTCGGTGATGGATTTGGAGGAAAAAATTGGTCGGCGATGGAATGACTTGGGTGGACCCATGGTGAGATGAGGTATATGATGAATTACCTCTCTTCACAGCTAAGGACAGTCACCGGAGACGTGAGTGGACGCCAACCACAACCCTCAGTTCGCCCCCCATGCAGCACAAGTCACCAATCTATGTCATCAGGACCTAAAGGCGCCCATCATCGAGGTAATCACCAATTCGCAACTAAAATCATTAAGATCGAGCTTCCGAGGTTCAATGGGCATGATGTGGTGCAGTGGTTGTATGAATGTGCTAGACACTTTGTGCTTGATCAGACCCTTGAGGATTCAAAAGTAATACTAGCTAACGTTGCCGTTGAGGGTGTGCCCAGGAGTGGCATGACACCTACTGGAAGTCATGGCCCCATGGAATTACTATCCCTTGGGATATATACTTTGTTGAAATTAAAGGTCGTTTTCTCTGACAACGCATGGAACTCACTTACCGAGTTGACTAAGTTGAAACAAACAGGGAGTGTGGATTAGTTCTTGAGTGTTTTTGAGTCTTCGGTATGCTGTCTTGGGCTGGACGAGAAACAAAAGTTAAGTGTCTTCATGGGCGGATTGTGTGATGAATTAGCGGAATGGCTTAAATTGTTTAAGCCATATACACTAGAGTAAGCCATTACTCTAGCTAAATTACATGAAATGAATTGTGCCTACATTGAATGAGTGACGTGAAAAAATCCCACCAAAACAGCTCCATTGTTACCGCTATCGAATAATACTGCTAAGATACCGGCTAATCCACCAACAAGAATGATGCCAAACAGACCATTGACGTTGACGACCCCGCCAACTAGACTCCCGCCAATTGCTCACCCTACGCGGGAATTATGTTCCGTCGGCTTTAATGATCTGCTTAAATGAAATCTTTGTTTCCACTACTGTGACCCATTCACACCAGGTCAAGCATATCCAATGCGTCGTCAGGAGCAGATGTTTTGGATTGAAGCTTCGGATGATGAATTAAGGAATGAATCAGTGGGACCAGAGCTAGATCCACAATTAGGGAGTGAATCAGTGGAACCCTAGCTAGCTCCACCCCCAGATCCTCACATTCCTATTCATGCTCTCCGAGAATTAGCCCAGTATCCGACCGTATGGGTTCAGGTTCAGTATGAGAAGCATTCCGTGTGCATCCTTATTAGCCATAGCAGCGCCCACAACTTCCTTGATGTGCATTTAGCTTGATGTTGGGGGTGTTTGGTTGATGCTCATCGTCAACCGTCCGTCACAATTGTCGATGGTAGATAATATGCTTCATTCCTGCCACTCTTACTCAGCTTTGCTTTGGTCTTCCTCCACGATAAACTTGCATATAGTGCCAAGTGGGTGCTATACTCGACGCATCTACGCCTCGTACTTAGCGTCCTCTGTCAACAGCAACTCATAGCAAATAAGGCAAAATGTGCCTTCAAATTCTGCAAGGTTAAGGAAGTTAGTTATCTTGTGTTTGGCGGATGGGTAGCTGCCAACCTCAAAATATTGAAGGTTGTTTCTGCTTGGCCTCGTCCCACCTCAGTAAGGCAGCTTCGTGAGTTCCTTGGATTTTTAGAGCACCATAGGTATCTATTCCCCATTATGTCCGACTTAACTGAGTTGCTAAGCAAGAATGGCTTCAGGTGGAATGAAGATGCCGAACTCGCCTTTGAACAACTCAAACGCGCCTTAACTTCTGCATCGATTTTGGTCTTGCTAGACTTCTCTATGCCGTCTATTATAGAGGTCGATGCATTAGGGGTGGGCATTGGCATGGTTCTTATGCAGGAAGGATGTTCCGGTCAAATCTTGCCCCTGTATATGGCGCTCTCCGCCACTTCCTTTGACTTTCAGGGTATCGCAAATCTCTCTTGGAGCCAAGATCAACTTTGCCATTGTGAGCTTCTCTCTATTGCCTTAGACCTTTCCATACAGGCAGGTTGCTACCGACCAGACCGAGAATTCCAATTTGGTGAATTTGTTTGGCTAAAGCTTCAGTTTTGTAGCTAACATAGTTTTGCCTATCGCCTACAAATTAGATCTGCCCGCCCAAGCCGCCATACTGCTTTGTTACTTGAAACCTGGCCGCCAACCCCTCTCTCATCTCAACTTAAGCGTATTTGGACCGCAAGGATGCCCGTCGTCATCGCATTGTCACCACCTATGCTCCGGTTCAGTGGCTTGGATTCCTTCACGACTTGCGAATTCGGTTCCCAACCTTTGACCCTCGAGGACAAGGGCCAAATCTTGCGGGGGGTATTGTTACGAATGATCTGAACTCGTGATCCGCTCCACCCGCTCCCGAGCACGCCAACCCGGATCCTGACCCGAGATGCTCACCTGCCACGTTAGCTACCCTTCCACCTCACCCTAACTAATTTTATTAGTATTAGTAAGGGGGTCTTCCCTAGGGTTAAGCAAGCTAATCTCTGTGTGTGTGTTAACACTCTCTCTCCCCTTAATTTTCTCTAATCTTCTCCCCCCTTCTTCTATATCTTCCCCCTTTTCCCTTATACTTGTATCTATCAACACTATCAATATTAATACAAATCGAGATAGCAATCTAGCTATCTCGTAGTTACTTAGATTGGATTGAGTATTGGATTGTGATTGATTGTAAGTAACTGTGTTAGATTGGATTTGAAATTAGTTGATTGGATAGGATCCCATCTTGGATCCTATCAAAGTGAGCTGTGTTTAAAGTTTAGGATCTAGTTTTTGAAATTGAAAGTGCAACGACTGTATTATGTTTAATTGTAAAGTTCAGGTGGTATGTTGTGTGTAATAACAAAGTTTAATAGGCTATTTTATAAAATTGAAAGTGTATGTGGTGGTTTGTGTTTAATTATAATGTTCAAGGGGTGTATTATGTAAAATTGAAAATGTATGGGTCTCTTTATTAGGGTACATATCATAGAGGATTCTAGTATATCCAACATATCATAGATGATTCTAGCAATATCATTTTCATTTATGCTACATGTACTCTTTTACTTTTTTATCCCGAAGGTTCTCTAACCCTAAGGGGCTGTTTGGCAGGAGAGAATGAAGGGGTGGGAATGGGAATGGGCAACCCATTCACACCTTTTGGTTGTTTGATACGCGCCCGAGGGGGGGAGGGGGGGAGTGGGAATGAAAGTCATTCTCATTTCCACGTTTTCATATCGGGGAGGGGGTTGCGTTTGGAAATGTGGAAATGAGAATGTGATGAAAACTATTGTTTTTATTGTTATTAGTATTATTGTTGTTGTCTTTATTTTTATTGTTATTGTTATTATTATTATTATTATTGTATTTATAGTTATTTTTATTATATTATTATTATTATTATAATAATAGTAATATTATAATAATAATAATAATAATAATAATAATAATAATAATAATAATAATAATAATAATAATAACAATAAATAGTAGTAGTAGTAGTAATAATAGCAGTAGTAGTAGAAGCAGCAGCAGTAGTAATAGTAGTAGTAGTAGTAGTAGTAATAATAATAATAATAATAATATTATTATTATTATTATTATAGTTATTTTTGTAGTAGTTATTATTATTATTGTTATATTAACATTTATTGGAAAGTATTTTGGTAAATGATTTTATTTACACTTATTCCCACTAAGCATATCAAATAATAAAATTCCCATAACCATTCCATACATATACCAAATGAAGGAATGGAATGACTGGGTCATTTTCACTCCCAAAAAGTCATTCTCATTCCCCCATTCCCACTCTCACAAATTCATTCTCTAATACCAAACGGCCCCTAAGGGTATTTTATATCTTTTTGACTTCTAGGCTTGCCTATATAAAGGCTTTGCTTGTACTCTTCCTATTATCAACCAATGCATTGGTCATTCTCAACATTCTTGTGTTTAGTAAGAAAGTTTAGAGGCTGTTTGTATATTTTGTCATATAATTTAGGGTTATTTATGCAAAAAGTTCCTGTACTTTGTCTATTATGTCAATTTAGTCCTTATACTTTTAATTGTGTCAATTTAATCCTTATATATTTCAAAATATGTCAATTTGGTTTTTAGCGAAAAAAAATGTTAAGTTTTTAATGAAAATTTTAATGGTTCGGCTATGAATTGGATTAAATTAAGTAAACAGATAAATTTATAATAAGTTACTTATATCTAATATAATTTTATCATTCAAAATTACATCATTAACATAACTTAAATTTGACCAAATTACTAAATTGACATATTTTGAATTATTCAGAGACTAAATTGACATAATTAAAGTATAAGAACAAACTGACACAATGGGCAAAGTATAAGAACTTTTGTCGTAAATAACCTTATAATTTAATTATCATTTATATTTAACTTATTTTAAATATTTGAATATATAAAATAATTTTTAAAATTTTAAAAAATAAAACAAACAATAAATAATATTAAAAATTAAAAAATATATTTTTTTATTTAAAAAATATTTTAAATGTTTTTATTGATATTTAAATTTTTTAAAATATAAATGACATTTAGCTATATTAGTTTTAAGTGTCATGTTAGTTTAATTTAACGAAATTCTACCAAAATTATGGAGAGAGTATATTTATCAAAGTTCATGTTATCATAAAAGTTAGTGCTATTTATATTTTAATATCTTGATATTCTTGAAAATAATAAAAATGATCTTGACCTTTTTGAATTAATAAAAAGACCCACGAGTTTTTGTTGTTTTAATAAAAAAGTCTTTCTTCAGCGTGATAACGCCATTTTCTCTCAACATAGTTGATATGGCACCAACATAGAGTGATAACCAAAGAGGGCACCAACACGCCGTCACCGGATCCCATTAGAACTCCGAAGTTAAGCGTGCTTGGGCGAGAGTAGTACCAGGATGGGTGACCTCCCGCAAGTCTTCACCCTTAGGTTGGGGGCACTGGGAAACAGTCTCTCTTCAGGTTGACACCCTGAAGGGGGAAGGCTGCGTACATCCGCCCCCCCTAGACCCTGCGTAGGCAGGAGCCATTGAGGCACTGGGTATGTTCCTTCCTTTTGTTCCTTTATAGTTGATATGAGAACTACTTTTTTTTTATTAATGCTGCAATAAAATAACAAAAATACCTTTCAATACTCTTATTCTTACTTTATAAGCATGGAAAAGTTTGAACTGTTGTATTATGTAGAAACTATCTATTTTAGCTTAATTTGTTTAAAAATATGGTTATTGAAAGATATTTTTATCATTTTACCATGACATTCAATTAAAAAAGTTGCTACATCAACTCTACTGAGGGAAAATGCCGTCATCACGCCGTACAAGGGCCTTTTTATTAATATAATAAAAAATTAGGGGTCTTTTCATTAACTCAAAAATGTTATAATCCTTTTTTTTTTTATTTCCAGAAAGGTCACTATATTAAAATGTAAATAAATTAGCTTAATTAAGGGCAAGGTTGTTAGAATCGGGATTCTACGTAGGATCGGTGAGGGGTACTCAGGATTGGGATTGTAGAATCAAATCGAGAATCGTAAGATTCTACTTTATATGTAAAACAATAACTTGTATCCAATAAAATTACATTACAAGCCTCAAATATATAATGAAGAACATCAAAAAAGTCCAACAAAAAAAAAATCAAGCTGAAAATAAATAAAATAAAAATCAGAACAATTACCCAAGTAACTCAATATGCTAGAAGAATAAGAAATTAAACAAAAATCAATGCTTTATCAAAAAGAAAATGAGCTATGTCTGTGTGTGTGGGTCAGTGTCAAACCTCGGTGGGTGGCTGGGGCAGTCGGCCGCATTCGGCGGTGGCTAGGGCTGCCGGTGAAGATAAGTGAAGAGTGTGATGTGAGAGAATGATTAGGGCTAGGTTATAGGAGGGGAAGGAGAAGGGAAGGGGGAAAAATGAGAAAGGGGAAGGGGAAAGTAAAAAAAAAAGCTTAAAAAAACAAATTTAAAAAATAACATATAGAATTAGTAGAATCGGAGTAGAATCGGTAGAATCGGAGTAGAATCAGGGTAGAATCGGAGTGGAATCGGTAGAATCGGGGTAGAATCGGTGTCAGACCTCAAATATATTATTTTTTATTATTGACTCAGTAGAATCGGTGTAGAATCGGCGATCCTACCGATCTTACCTCGATTCTACCGATCCTACACGATTTCGTTGCGAGTCTACTTTTTTACGATTTTTTACTCGATCCGGGTCGGTAGGACATAGTGGGATCGTAGGATCGTACGATCGTATGATCTGACTCTCGATTTTGATAACCATGATTAAGGGTAAATTATATATTAGTACCTTGAGGTTTAGTGTATTAATTTTTGAGTGCACAAGTTTTAAAAATAATTTTGTAGTTCAAAAAGTTAAGTATATGTAATAAAATAGTCTAAATAACAATATAAAAAATAAAAGCGGAGTCTGTCATGCACCCTTAGGCATTGCTATTTAGATTATTTTATTAAATGTATATAAATTTTTTAGATTAAAAAAATTATTTTACAAAATTTATAAACAAAATAATTAATAAATCAAATCTTAAATATTAGGGTTATTTATATTTTATTATCCTGACCTTTTTGGTATTTATAAAAAGGATCATAACGTTTTGGAATTATTAAAAAGGACCCTGAGGTTTTATCGTATTAATAAAAATGACCCTCTCCAGCCATATGATATCTCGAAAAAATAAAAAGACGAAAATGCCCTTAAGCAAAATGACTTTGTTTTGGGTCTGATTCTGCACACTTACCAAAATGATGTTGTTTTGGTTTTAAAAGAATAAAAATAAAAAACAGAAAATGCCCTTAAGCAAAATGAAGTCGTTTTGGGTATGATTCTGCACGCTTACAAAAACGGCGTCGTTTTGGTTAAAAAAAATAATTTTTTTTTGTAATGGGTTATTTAAATTAAATAAAAAATATGGGTTTGTATAAAGTAAATTTAACAAAAAGGAGCAAAAAATGACATTTAAAAAAAATATTTTAAATCTACCATAATAATTAAAGCTTAAAAATGACACTAAAGCATATTTTAAAAAAGCTCAAGGTAGCCTTCAATGGTTGAATTTTATAAAAAAAGTAAAATACTTGAGCTTTAAAAAATAAAAGATGAATAAAAAAATGAATAAAATGAAGAAGATGAAGAGGATGAAGAAGATGAAGATGAAAAAGCATTTTAAATTAAAAAATTAGCGGAGGGGTGGGGGTTTATTTAATTTTTTTGCTTAAGGAATAATATGGTAAATATACTGTAACAACTTTTAAAATATCCTTACTATGTCAGCGTCGGTTACAGAAAACGACGTCATATGGCCAGAGAGAGTCCTTTTTTTATTAATACGATAAAATTTTAGAATTTTTTTAATAATTTTAAAACATTTAGGTTCTTTTTAGAATTACTAAAAAAATTAAAATAGTAAAATATAAATAATTCTAAATATTAATATGTAATTTACTCTTTAATTAATTGGTGAGAAGGGAGGTGACCATCACGTAGTATCCGTGATGATCTTACACGCTTTGGCGGGCTGTCTCTTTTCTTTCACTAATCAGAACAGCAAAATCTCACCCCCTCTCTCTCTTATACACACTCTCTCTCCTCTTATCTCAAATCTCACCTCACAAATCAATTCAATAATAATTAATCTTGCCCAGTTAATTAATTATTAATCTAACCAAATCCCATTAATTTTAATTAGATAAATTATCTAAAACCCACTATTGTAACTTGTTCATTTATTTACTTGCCTGTCTTTTCAGATCTAAATTAATGCTTTGCAACTTGGTTTGAAAATTGAAACTGAAATTGAAATTGAAGCCTTCTTTGTAAAGATTCCCTCCTCTCAATGTTTGTCATTTTTGCTTGGTTCAAACGTAAGCACACCCCACTATAAAGATTCAAAATTTTGGGTACACGACACTACTGTCTTTCTCTCTCTTGTTTTTTTTTTTTTTTTCCAGAATTATTTTACCGCAGGAAACGCTATTACTTCACTGTGGGCGGAGCTCTAGCTGCTGCGTTTTTTTCCTTTTAATTTTCCCCTTCTTTTTCAAACTATTTTCTACTGTATCTTGACTTTTTGTGCCTTGTCTGCTCAGCTCATTGTATACCCCCATTTACCCATCAATGATTTTCCCCATTTTATTGCGAGGAGTTGGAGCTGTTGTTGACTTTGTCGTTTCAAGTTTGGTAACGGGGGAGGAACCCTTGGAGCTTGAACCTCGAGGTATTTATTAGGAGGAATTAGCTATATTTTTTGCTCTTAATTGTGCTTGATTTCAGCATTTTTGGTTTTTTATTTTCCTTGGTTTGCATCATTGAGCTTGAAAGCTTTGAGATCTGGCATTTACTCTTTTGAAATTGCTAAAATCGTCTGAGTTAGCGGACATTTCTGAAAATTGAACCATGGGTGTTACTGCTTCTTACACATACCGATCCAGATATTTGTTAAGTACTCCACACGTGAGTCTATGTAGTAGAATCACACATTGGAGTTGTGAGAGTGAAGAGATCAATTTATAAGTGTAGTAGGTTACTTTACCTATAACCAATTAGTTTTAGAATGGAACTCCAACTGGGCTTGACCATGTATGTCCCAACTCCGTGGGTCTGGCCTAAAGGCCCCGTGAAATTTAACAATATTGGCTTTATCTAATTTTCTCTCCAAGTTCAGTTTAAATGTCCTTTTGCTCCACCTTTTGGTTCATTAGGATTAATTTTTGTTTATAAAGTAAACATTTTCAAGGGAATGTGGTCCGAGTGGCCCACATTTTTGTAAAGCTGGGAGATTATTTTTATTCTTCTGGCGTTAACTATAAAAGGAGATGCTATGTGGGTTTCATTTGCTTTGGCATGTTAGCTGAAGTGAATGCTGCTAATTTCACCCGTCGGCAGCAGGACCATGCTCTGATGTTCTTCAAAGGGATGAATTGTGAAGTGTCATGCTAAATTGAAGGAATAGGGTGTTAAAAGCAGAGAGTGATGATTTTTGCCCCGTGGTAGACTGATTGCGGAGTAATGTCGCGGGTTACAAAATGGAAGCTTGAGAAGACAAAAGTGAAGGTCGTATTCCGACTACAATTCCATGCCACACATGTAAGTATGCTCTTTTAAATACTGGTAATTTTTTGAGCTGCTAGAACAGTGGTGCATTGGAGTTTGTTTATGAGCGCTCTTTCACTTCCTGAAAGAACATATAAATTGCTATTGTGCATATTGTTAATCGATTATCATCATTCACAGAAGCACAAAGTTGCCTCATCATCTAATATCATTATTATAAACAAGGTTGTTAGAATCGGGATTCTACCTAGGATTGTTAGGGGTTTATAGAATCGGAATCATAGGATCGAATCGAAAATCGTAAGATTCTACTTTTAAGGCATAAGATCAATCTTGAACCTTCACCCATTAGTTTAACCTTTTTGAAAAGTTGGTTCTTTGACATAGTATTAGAGTCTTATTGACTTAGAGGTCAGGAGTTCAAATCCCAATAACTTTTACTTTCAATATTAAATAATTTAAGCATAAGATATGAAGTTATACCTTAAAACTGAGCTTAATTTAAGTTTCTTGAGAATATATAAACATTTAATTTAACTGTATTTTATTTCAAGTTAAAAAAGTACGTTTATTTATAGTATATGCATAAAATTTTCGCTTTTTAACTTTTTATGTACGCATGGTAGAATCGAGGTAGGATCGATAGAATCGTAAAATCGTATTTTGATCCTATCCGTTAGTTTTGTTTAATATCAATGGATCGTAAGATTCTACAAAATTAAGATTCGACTTAGGATCCGGAACGATCGACGATTGTAGGATTGTAGAATCGTAAGATTCTAAGATCCGGATTGGGAGTTTAATAACCATGATTATAAATGGGCAGCTTTAATCTATCAAGGATTGCATACATGATGCGATAGATGTGTAGTTCAACTATGTTCTCCTTCATTTGCACTTGTACACTTCACATAGCTTTTATGCTTATAGTTGCTTGCATGATCTACTAAGATTCAGTCCTATGTCAATTTGATTCATAAATAAAAACCCAAAAAAAAAGCTTAGACTTTTATAGACTTTGACCTTGCTGAATTAATTACCTGAGGAGGGGACTAAAATTCCCAATCCAAATTCAATCCTTTCTTTTATTTGGTTGTTGATCATAAAGCTAAGTTTCTTCAAGACTATTATTTACACCCAATTCCACAACGTGATAAGGTTGAACTTCTTCGACATTAGTTGCTAGTGTAAGAGAAGTCTGTGTAAGAGCTCAAGAATTCTAGAATGTGGATGAACTAAAGCTTCTTCTGTTTAGAGGGGAAAAAGCTGAAAGTCTTTGTCGGCAATCAGAGTAAGGTAGTCCTTGCAATTTTAATATGGTTGATGGTTGTTCATGTTAGGATCAAGAATTCTTCTTGATTTGTTTTGGTGCGTAGTATAAAGGAAATGAGTGTTGTCATGTCGTGAGATTTTTGCTGGCTTACATGGATGACTATTGGTTACCAAACAAGTCTTTTTCACGAAAATGCCAGTAACAACTGATGACTATTAGTCCCAATGGGTCTAATAATGCTAGTCGTTTCATCTTAGATGTCACAGTTGCAATGAGTACATTGTCTCACAGTGCGTCATTGCTCGCTAGGATTTGAGACTGATCCTCCATTTGAGGATGAGAAAGAAAACATAATAGAACCCGAGCCTTATTCTGAATATGAGGGTGAACTTGATTGTGGTTTAGAGAAGGATGGGGAAAGCTTGAATGTTGTAAGATGTATCCTTGCCACTATAGGATGATCTTCCTAATGAGCTCTCTATCCTTAGAGACGTACAGAATGTTGCTAACTTGCGTCTTGGTTCTCAACTGCCTAATTTTCCCCACTATAGGATGAAACCGTCTGAGCGAGTTGAGTTAAATAGGCAAGTTGAGGGACTAATGGCAAAGGGTTTTGTGAGACATAGTTTGAGTTCATGTGCTATTCCGGCTCTCCTTACTCCTAAGAAGGATAGATCTTGGAGAATGTGTGTTGATAGTAAAGCCAATAACAAAATTGCCATGAACGAGCTCAACGTGGTCCGAGATAAGCTCGCCTTAGTTGGACTTATTTATGCTGGTTTTGGCTCGTTTAGGCTCAATTAGATTCAAACTTGGCTCATTTAGGCTGAGTCTTTCAAAAGTTTTGGCTTATTTCTGTTGAACTTGTCTAAATTGACTCTAGAAAAGGTACAATAGCTCATGCATCACATTAGCCGGGCATTTTCAGGTTAACGCCACTACTCAGAAGAAAATTTCAGTATCTCACTAACATTCAATTACTTCTTCATAATTGTCAACACTGCAGTAAAAGTAAATATACGTGTCACATAGTCAGTTTGTGTCAAATTTCCGTATCAACATGTCCTTGTCATGTCAGTATCATTTGTGTGCATCCTCATTTTGTATATCTTGTTTGCCTCAGAACTAAGCAGACTTAATATCACTTGGCATATGCCGTGAAAGAAATATGAATCTCAAGATAGCTTGAAATATTGATGGTCCTTCCACCCAAATCAGCTTTAGATTTTCAATGAAGATGGGAATTTGTTGCAAGAAGCAAATGGAGCTGCTCTATTAGTGCTATAGATTTCACTAGGAGCACCTCATACTGTTAATCTGGTTCCCGTGATTTTTTAAAATCATGCATTTTTTTTGCTATTTTTTAAGTTTGAAGCTTTCTGAAGTGTTCTTTTTCACCCTCTGAAAATGAAGTGATCTGTTTCTTATTCATAACAGATTCCACAGACTGGATGGGATAAGTTGTTCATATCATTCATTCCGGCTGATTCTGGAAAGGCAACAGCGAAGACTACCAAAGCGAATGTGAGAAATGGAACCTGCAAATGGGCAGATCCAATTTATGAAACTACAAGACTTCTTCAAGATGCTAAAACAAAACAGTATGAAGAAAAGCTCTACAAACTTGTTGCAATGGTAATAATCTTCATTGTTTCTGTATCTGAAGCTTTATCTGGGGTTATGTATTGTGATTTACTGGATTTATGAAACTTGATCTGTTCAAGTTATTTAAAGTTAAACTGACTAAATGCTTTTCCTTTGTCACTGAGATTATTGACAGTTATGACCTAAATAAAATTCTTTTGGCCTCAGGGTACTTCACGGTCTAGCTTCCTTGGTGAAGCTAACATAAACATTGCCGATTACGTTGACGCATTGAAGCCTACCGTTGTTGCACTGCCTCTTCATGGATCTGACTCCGGAGCCACCTTACATGTGAGAATTTACCAGCTTGAGCGTCATATTTCTCTTATCTCTCGTCGGCGCCCCCCCCACCCAGTCTACCAAAGAATGGAGGAGGTGCACTGCAATTAACAATTTAATCTTGTACGACTTCACTCCGTGGCACTCCTGCAGAAACCTTGAGTTTGCAAATTTTGCCATAGATAGTAGTTCAACTAACAAATATATCACAACTCATACACAATTTATGACAGGACTATTAAGGATTCTCTCACAACACATTGCAACCACTTATGTGCACTACACAATGGAGCATAGTGTCACGTGGTGATGTTGAGAAGAGAAGAGGGGAAAATGATTGGTGTGAAATCCAAGGGTGTGTATATAGCGCGAAGGTTGTTCCCTGTAAGTACCTTGAACATTCTAGGGTCAAAAGAGTGCACGAATTTCTAGAACCTTCCTGCCCCTTCTTGAGCCCTTTTGACCTAGGAAGCTTCTAGGGCTTCTAGAGAACATGTAAGGGAGGGAAGATTCTAGATGGCGAATCCTAGCCATTATATTGGTGTAATCATTGCTGTCTATTTTAGGGTGGATGACCTTGTAAGTAGGGGTGAGGTCATTTGGCCCAAGCATCTCCAAGTTCCAAACATTACTGTGTACTTCATTCACCAAGCATTATGATTCTCTGTCTTTTCCCACTGAAGTTTTCCTATCTCTCTCTCTCTCTCTCTCTCTCTCTCAACCATTGATACTCTTAGAACCTCTCTTCCTCTTGTAGGACCAGGATGTTTGGAAGGCTGCCTTAGTCCTCTGTTTAGGCAGAGCAAGCGACTAAAGTCGCGCAAGCTGGTAGTGAAACAACCGGCTTTATGGCATTAGGCTAAATCTCCTTTTGTTCAGGTGGGGGAGGGGGTCTTCATATTTATAGCAATGATCCAAAAGATAGCCTCCACAGAAAAGTTTCAGGAGCAAAAACTCTCTTTTCAAGTAAACCGCTTAAGTTATCACTATTACTATCAGCCAGAATTCTGTGTTTATTTTTCCTCCTTTTGGCTAGGTAAAGTATGTGCACATTCAAACTCATAGAACTACTGAATAGATCACAAGTGCAGCTAACTGTACCCTGAACCCCCGTTGAAAGAAACAAAACAAATGTTAGGGAAAAAGAAAAAGAAAATAGAGAGAAGAAGAAGATTGCCTTATTTTTGCGGCTATATTCTTTCCTGAATTGTTTCATGCTTTTGCATTTCCCTCTTGTCTTTCTCTCTTTCTTCTTGTCCCTCATTGTTTCTTTGATTTTGTATACCTGGAATTTGCATCAAAGCCACGGGGATCCTCATATGTTGTTAAAGATGGTGGATTTCCATAAGGATTACTTCATTTCGTTTCAGGTTTAAGAATGCTTATCTGTTTCCAATATTGTGTTGACATGTTTCTTTCTTCATGCATCGATGGAATCCAATAGAGCCCTTTATGTTACTTAATGACCGGCATATAACATATTTTGAGCTAGCCATTAGAACATTGGCTATTAGATAGCAATGTTTTATTTACTAAAACAAATCTATAGGACTGTGTTTGGAGCATGGAATTGGAGCCTAAAATTGGGGCCCAAAATTCCAATTCTGTTGTTTGGTTCACCTGCTGGAATTGGAATTACAATTCCACTGTCTAATTCCATGGAATTGGATTTTAACTGAAAATTACGTTTTTCAATTCTTTAGGGTGGGGGTAAGGAATTGTAATTCCTTATTAACTTAATTGACCTAAAACCCAAAATGACCCCCACTTGATTAATCCAAATCCAAGATGACTCAAAATTTAAAGACTTAGATACAACCCAAAATTTGAACCGAACCTCAAAATCACCCAACTCGAATAACTTGAACTTGATATGACCGAAATCAGCTTAGCTCAAAGTCCGAAGTGACCCAACCGATTGACCCGAAACTCAAGAAGACTCAAATCCAGGAAATGAAACTACTCAACTTGAATATGATATAAACAAGCTAAGCCGAAGTGGAAATGACCCGGCCAAATTAACCCAAAACTTAGTACGACCCATACCTAAAATGACCAGACCCATCTCAAAATCAGCCTAATATGACTCAAAATGTGAAATGATAAAACTCATTTGTCTCAAAACTAAGTTGACTCGAGCTTGAAATGACCTACCCAATCATAACTAGCCTGAATCTCGAAAAGACCTAACAAGATTAACTGAAAATCCGAGATAACTTGAAAACCAAATGATCCATCACGATACTCGACCAAATTTGACTCGAAACTCGACCTCAGAGTGAGTTGCTCCGACTATAATAACTTGGATGCAATATGAACCGCTACCACCAAAATCCAACCGTAGTTGATTAAAACTCGAAATACTCCAGCTCAATTAACCGAAAACCCTTGATGATTCGAATCATTATGTAATTATAATTCCGACTTCCAATTCCTTTGATGAACCAAACAATGGAATTTCAATTCCATTGGAATTCTAATTCCATCAGAATTGGAATTGGAATTGTAATTCCACAGTCTAATTCCAATTCCATGTGCCAAATAGAGCCTAGATGTATTTATGCGTTATACACTATTAAAAGGATAGAAAATTAATGATTGTATTGCTGTTAATTGTTGCCAACATGAGCCTTACAAGCAACTTGTTCTTTAGAAAACCCAATGTGATCGCCGCGATTTGTAGCGTGATGCTTGCAATTTTTACTCTACACTGTGACTATGGAAGTTCATGACTACAAATTGCAACCGCAATTCTATTCCATCTATGCATCTATCTCAAGCCTTTCCTGCTGTTCAGAGATATTTATGATAAGTCTACCTTGTATATGTTTCTAAAATGTGATTCATTTTCAGGTTACGATTCAGCTCTTGACATCAAAAACGGGTTTCAGGTACTGAGATTGATCTTCGTTGATATTCTTTGTGATTTTGATATATTTTAATAAGTTTTGTTTGCTTCCAGAGAGTTCGAACAACAGAGGGAACTTAGCGAGAGAGGATTGCAGACAACTTCTGAGCATGGTGGTGGAAAGCTACCATCATCTGCAGATGCAGTCACCACTCATGTAGATAAGGTTTGATAAAAATCATGATTGGATTTTCTCAGATAGCTACTTTAATGGCATAATGCGTACAAATGTATGGTTTGTTATAATGCTAATTATACGCTCATAATATTTATGCATACAGGCAAAATCAAGAGTGCGGTTCAAGTCGGAATCTAAGGAGCTTCCTTCACTTGAAGAAGAGGTGGGCATCAGTGAAGAGTACTCAGATTCAGCGGCTGGATTTGATGGTTCCTCCAATACTTCAGAAAGCTTATACGCTGAAAAGCTAGATACTTCCAGTGCACGTGAAGTTGACAGTGTCAAGAGTACAGCCTCTGGTGATTTAGGCGGAGTTTCTCTCAGTCAAAGTCTTAGTCCCGAGAAGGGGGTCTCATCTGATAAGCAATTTGTGGCACAAGGAACCTGTGATTGGGTCCATAATTGGGGACCTGAATGTTCAGTGGACAGCGGCTCAGGAATTATATATGAAGAGAACTATAGACTTCAAGAAAGCCTGGAAGCAGCTGAGCTGTCCCTTCATGAGTTGAAGCAGGAGGTAAGCTCTTTGCAATCTGTTGCTCATGATATAGGCGCGCAAGCACAGAATTTAACTGAGCAACTAGCCAATGAGATTGCTACTGGGAAAGAGCTGGCGACAGAAGTTTCCATTTTGAAGTCAGACTGTGTAAGGCTCAAAGATGATCTTGAAGCATTACGAAATTCAAAAATGAATGTTCCATTCCTGGGGAGAAAAGCCACTGATACAATTCAGTGTGACGCTACACCAGAATCAAATGTGAGATGGCTGAAGGGCCTTACGGTTTTGGAGAATAAAATTAGAGAGCTTCAGAAAAAGGCGTATCCTGGATCACATGGAAAAGATTTCACGTTTCTTCATTTGGACCTGGAGGCACTAATCATTTTTTTGCAGGATCTTAGACAACAAAATGGACAAGCAGTCTCAGAGCTGGATATTTTACCCGCTGGAAGAGTACATAGCGTCAGCAGTTTACCTCAAACTGATGATTTTGGTATGGAGCCGTGTCACCCGGAAGGTGTTCTTATGCCAGGGCTGGTGGGTCCTGAAACTGAACCTGTAGATGCTGCTAAGGCAATGCAAGGAGAAATTTTGAAGCTTCTGCAGGAGCTGGATGAGTCCAAAGCTGAACGGGAAAGTATTGCCAGAAAGATGGATCAGATGGAATGCTACTATGAAGCACTTATTCAGGAGCTCGAGGAAAATCAGAAGCAGATTCTTGGCGAGTTGCAGAATCTCAGAAACGAGCATTCTTCTTGCATGTACACCAGTTCAGCCATGAAGGCTCAGACGGATGTAATGCGGCATGATATGGAGAAACAACTCCTTAGACTTGCTGAGGAGAAACACAGCTTGGACACCCTTAATAAAGAGCTCAAGAGAAGAGCTGTCGCTTCAGAAGCGGCTCTGAGAAGGGCCCGACTGAATTATTCCATCGCTGTAAACCAGTTGCAGAAAGACCTTGAAGTGCTATCTTTGCAAGTTTTGTCCATGTATGAGACCAATGAAAGCCTCATCAGGAAAGCTTTTCCTGAACCTTCTCAACCGGGTCTTCAAGGGGATACAAAATCTGTACTGAGGGTAAGCCTTAATGCAGAACATGCCTACTCTGACAAATTCATGGCATGTCTGAATCACAATGGGGTTCAGAAAAATCAAATTTCAAGTGGAGACAAACTCTTGAAGGACCTGAAGAAGTCTCTTACTTTCCAGGAAGAGCTATACTGGAACATTGAGGAAGAGCTTTGTGAAATGTATTTGGTAAACATAAACATGGATATTTTCTCATTGACACTACGGCAAGCTTTGCTGGAAGCATTCCCTGGCATGAGACTCATGAAAGCCGAAATGCATGATCTTGCAAAGCAGCTAGAGCTGTCGACCAAGTCCAATGGGTTTTTGAAGCTGCAACTGCAGACAGCTATGAATGATATTGGTACTCTGAAAGAAGAGAAGGGTGTATGTATTGCCAAATGCAATGAATTGTTGCTGGAGAATGGAACCTTGGAAGATAAACTGAGAAGTATTTCTGAGGAGAAGTGTACCCTTCTATTGAAAATTGCAGATTTGGAGTCTTTGGTGACTGAATGCAGCAGTTACAGGTGCAACTATGAAGCCTCTGATACCGATAAAGCGCAGTTGGCAAAATTGTTAGATATGTCAACTATAGCAAATGCAGAACTTTCCAACGAAATTTCCTTACTACGTGAAGAACTAAGGACTACAAAGACTGAGTTTCACGAACTGTCTTCTTCAAAGGAAGCTCTTCAGAAAATATCTGACAATCTCCGTGAGAGACTTGCAAGTCTGTTGATGTCTTACAATGAAAAGTTCGGTAAATTCTGGCTCGTTAGTGTGCTGCCTGACCACAGTTTAGATTCTATGGACATGGGGGATATCGCTTCACGATTGGAAGATCTGCAATGTAATGTCTATAATGGAATTCTTCAGCTCAACAAGGAGAAGAAAGATTTTGAGGACGAGTGTGATGTTGCTCACTGCTCCTTAAAGAGCAGAACGTCTGAACTCGAGGTCATCAAACAGAAAGTTCAGCAAGATATACCAGCTGTGGCTCGTAAATTGGATGAGCCCTGTGCCCTATTGGGAAGGCTTCAAGCGGTGCTCGAGGTTCAGGAAAGCAGATTCAAGGCTACAGAGGATGCAGAAGAAAGGTGCTTGCGCGTAAATGAAGATCTTTTGGCTGACTTTGCTCGGATGGAAATGCAGCTTCAGGAGCTTACCTCCAAGAATGAAGATCTTGCCAAAGAAATTTCAGTGTTAGGGAGTGTGAGTGACGAACTTGGAAGTAACAACTTGATTGTAGAAGAACTCACTCTGGAGAACCTCAATCTGAAGAAATCTGAACAGGAAAAGATCAATGAATCTGCAATGCTTGTATTGGAGCTTTGTAGTTTGAAAAAAACTCTGAGAAGCATGGAAGATGAGCTGTTGGTGGCCAGGGGAGTCAGAGATGAACTGGATGCTAAGGTTTTGAATCTGGTTTCTGAGTTGAGTGAGAGACATGAGAAGTTGATCCATTTTGATCAACAGCAAGCTGAACTTATTTCTGCAAAGCAGTTCCTGCTGGACCTTGAGTCAGAAAAATCTAGAGCTTGCCATGAGTTGTCGAATCTTGAAGAACACCTAAAGAGGGCTCAAATGAGCTCATATTCCATTTATGAACTAGAAACTCAAGTGCAAGATTTGCATGTGCTGTTAATAGCTGCAGATGTTAGACGAACTGTCACTGAGATGCAGTGTGAAGGTTATGTTGAGAACCTTTTGGAGCAACTTGAATCTTCACACATGCACCTCCAAGATCGTACCCAGAAGATGCTCGATCTAAGCACTATGCTCGATCGCGGTGAAGCGAACAAAGCGGATTATGTGAAGGAAAATGCAAAGTTGCTATCAACTATTGACCATCTAAGATCTGAGTTAGGAATATATGTTGCTCGTGATAAAGCCATCATGGATTCCATAAGTGTTATGGAGGCAAAACTCGAAGAGAGCGAGAAAAGGAGAGTTTTCTTGGAGAGTAGCTATGCCCGTGATAACACTGAGAAGGCTTTTGAGATTGAACACCTTAAGTCCATGTTTGCAAGTTCTGAAAAAGAGATTGATGATCTGATGATTTCAAAGGAAGAACTGGAGATTAGATTTTTGGTTCTAAGAGCAGATATGCATGAACAGTGTGCTATGTGGAACTTGCAGGTATCATATAATGATGAACTTGTGATGCTTAAGAACCAGCATAATGAGCTTAGAAACCGACTTTCAGAACAGATTTTGAAAACAGAAGAATTCAAAAATTTGTCCATCCATTTGAAGGAGCTTAAAGACAAAGCTGATGCTGAGCTTCTCCAAGCACGTGGAAAGAGGGAGGCTGAAATACCATCAGTTGCTGTGCAAGAATCTTTAAGGATAGCGTTTATCAAGGAACAATATGAGACCAAGTTGCAAGAAGTTCGGCATCAGCTTTCTATTTCTAAAAGGCATGGTGAAGAGCTGCTGTGGAACTTGCAAGATGCTCTTGATGAGCTTGAGAATAGGAAGAAAGCTGAAGCTTCTCATTTGAAAAAAATTGAAGAACTGTCGATGAAGATTTTGGCATTGGAGAGTGAATTAAGTTCAGTGCTTTCTGATTGTCGTGAAAAAGTTAAGGCACATGACCAGCTAAAGGCTGAGTTAGAATGCTCGATGATGAGCCTTCAATGTTCCAATGAAGAAAAAAAGAAGCTCTTAGCTTCTTTAGAAGAATGCAATGAGGAAAAGTCAAAGTTGGTTGCTGAAGTTCAGTTGATGAGAGAAAAGCTTAAGAATTCCTCATCATATATGAAAATTCCGATCGATGTAAAGGAAGGCTGCTTCACATTGGAGAACCTTTCAAGTGAACCAGCTCCTGACGGGATTCTCGAGGAAAACTCCATTTTGAACATCCCAAGTCACAGCAGAGAAGTACTTGAGGTTACTGGTTCTCCCGAAAACAAGTATCCCAATGGTTTAAGAGACGGCAGCTTGGTAAAAATTGAAGAGCTGAGCATGGAAGCCCGACATGATCAAAAGCGTGCCACAACCAATCCAGAGGTTAGTTTACTTTTTACCCTGCAGCATTGTGTATAAATTTTGGAAAAAGATGTTGAAGTTTACAGAAATGAAATTGGCATTTAAGGGGATTCTATTGAAATCTTAAGGCATCTATACTTAAATGAATCTCAGCTGATTATTTGCAAACTTATGTGTCTTATTTTTATTTAATATATCTACTATCTCTGGTTTAGCCCATTTCCATTTGAACTTACCACTTCCTTTTAAATTCAAGTGCTTTTGGAATCTCATCCACTGAGTTGCAACAGTGAGTTCAAACTACTGATTTTGTCTTAAACAACAATTGCCCCTCCTTTCCTTTTTTTATAATTTTTTTGGGGAAGGCAAGGGAGTAGTGTTAAGGACTCCACATGTGAGTCTATTTAGAAATCCTAGGCTTTTATGTGAACCTCGCATGTGCCAAGTATCTAGGATGGGCCTAAGGCCGGTGAAATTTCCACATGACATGAGAGTAGGTGGATGATCCCGGGTTTTTGTTTGATGCACCTAGTCTGCAAAAAGAGGGTCCAATTGAAGATCAATGAAAATGTTAAAGACTCCACTTGCGAGTCTAATAAGAAATCCTACATTGAAATTATGAAAGAGAAGAAATTAATGTGTAAGTTTAGTTGACTACTTCACCTAATGCCAATTGGTTTGGTTTTGGGATGTAACCCCACTTGGGCTTAGATGTTGACCTTGCATTTATAAATTAGGGGGATGTGCCTAAGGCCTGGTAAAATTTTCACAAGAGTGATACTGATAATGTGGGGTCCATGTTGCTTTCAATTAATTCTCTATTCTTAGGTTAACTGTTGTAAATTGCTTGTCATTAGTAGGATTTTAATGCTTATCTTTGTGAACTTTCATCGGCTTGATTTAAGGAGTTGCACATGCATCCAAAACACCAAAGCAAGGTTCCATCCTAAAACCAATTGGTGTTGATGGAGTAGCCACTAGGTTTATATTTTGATGTTGTTTTGCTGCATCTCCGATGTGGGAAACTATCACTCTACTTATATTTGGAGTCCTTACCACTTATCATTATGTGTGCCTTTGTTAAGTGCATTCCTCGCCTTCTCTAATTCAATTGAGCATTTGATCATCTATAATGGGTCCATCAACATGCCCTTGGTATATTCAATTCAAGTGCACGCGTGCATCTATCACTACTTTCCATTGAGGGTGTCGAGGCTTCAAGTAAAGGTTCAAAATCATTAATCTGCTTTGATACCATGTGAAATTTCATTAGATCTTGGGTTTGATCAAAGATTTGGCATGTGAGATTCACATATAAAACAAAGTGGGCTTCTGTTCCAAACTGATTTTTTTGATAAAAAACCTATTAACATTAGGTAAAGTAGCTCATTAGGTTTATATGTTGATCCAAACACGGGACACTATTATGTATACTCTCATTTGGAGTCCTCAATAGTCAAAGTATTGTTGCCACCCTGCAAAGGATTCCCTAGTATCTGCTTACTTGGACCTCATTGTTTTGTTTCTTCAGTTTATACATCAATGTGCTTGGCATGCACATTGAGGTAAGAAAAAGGAGAAAGAAGAGCAATAACGATAGAACAACTAAACCAAGCCAAACCAAACCATTTGCATCATATTCGTTAGCTTCAATGGAATTCTTGCTGCCATTGCGTTCTGTGTAGGTCCATCTCTTATAATGTTGAAGTGATAAAGATTGTACTGTAGAGTTGCTGTGCGAATTTTCTAACGCTACCTTATTTCCGCCCTCAAGTCTTGCTTCAAAGAAGAAAAGCACGACTAGCACGAGACAATTATGAAACGGGGAAATGATAGGTTCATAGATCCTAACTGCCACTTTCTTTGTTTAATGTTGATTGTTCAGACTAAGCACTGGCACAATTCTAAGTCTCCAGCCAACTCTTTTCAGGGCTATCTCCACCTCTTCTATGCTGAATATTCTTCAACTATTCCTAAAGTACTATGGTCTTCATTTCCAAACCACCAAAACTGTCTCACAAATGTTTTTGCTTCTGTCTTTAACCTTGTGTTTATGTGTACATGGTATTGACTTCACATGTGAGTCTAGTAACAAAGTTTCAAATTGGAGTTGTGAGATGAAAATGATTTAAATATAAGAGTGGTGAGGCTATTTTACCCAACGCTAATTGGCTTTTGTAATAGAACCTCTCTTGGGCACATATGTGGATCTCACGTGTGTGGACCATTTATTTCGGTTAGGTTTGTTATACCCGTTTCTTTTCTAGGGTTTCTCTTTGTTTTTTGTGGTGCTATATACATTCACCTTTTAGTGGGGGAGGGAGGATCTAGTGAAGTTCTCTACCTCCTCTTGCGGTTTTTCCCTCCCTTTGAAGATTTTTCGCGTAAATACTGGTGTCTTCATTTCTCTTTCTCTCTTACCTTCTTATTTATTTTTCAAATTCGTTTTGGTATCTAAATCGAACCAAGATCTTGGGAATTTTGCCTAACATTTTCAATTTACATGTCTCTATGGCAATTTTTTTTTGTTCTCCAACTTACTGCTTTACCTCCCACCCCACCCAACCTGAACCCCAAAAACAGGAAGAAAGAGGTTTCAAGTTAGAATAAAGTTGCATAAAGTAGTTCTTAACAGGCTACTATTTGGCTGTGCTGCAGGATGAACTAGCACTGAGAGACAGACAGGATAATGCAGAGCAGTCATATAGACCAAATGACATGCGGCATGATGCAAAACATCTGCCTCTTGTCACTGACGAACTGAAAGCAAAACACTTAATGTCCAGCATGGACCGGTTACAACGAGAGGTAAAGTTCGTAACGAGTCTAGCAACCAATTCCCACGATGGGTTTGTAGAGGATTTCACATGTGAGTCTAGAAAATAACTCCTATGTAAGTATTTTGAGAAAAAAAGAGATCAACATATAACTCTAGTTATCTACTTCAATTAATGCCAATTACTTTTGTAATGAGACTTTAGTTGGCCTATTATGTGGACCTCACTAGCTTAGAACCTGATTCAATTTCTCGTGGTACAGGAGTAGGTTGGAAGCTCTTATTTGATGTATTTAGGACCTCAGAGCAAGATCTTGCTAGAGTAATTGATGTCTCTCCAATAGTGATTGTTCTGACTGATAGTTGTATGCTTACAGTTGACAAGGGTTGCAATTGAAAGAGAATCACATGTGAGATATTGAGAATTCCACACGTAGGACTAACATGTCCTACAAAATTGTAATAATGGGAGATTAATATAAGTCTAATAGACTAAAACATCTAATACTAATTGGTTTTGCGATGAAACCTTGCTTGGCTTATATGCGAGGGAGCATTGAGGGCTTCACAAGTGCGTTTAGTAAAAAATTCCCATAGAGTTGTGACAATTATGATATCAATATAAGCAGCAGGCCACTTCATTTATGCTAATTTGTTTTGTGATAAAACTTTCACTTGGATTTATATGTAGCTTGCTAAGACTGGATTAGAACTTACTTGGTTTTGTATGTAGACTTGCTTAGGCACTTGACTGAAACAATTGTCAACCCATGAGTGTTGTTAGCTTAGAGGTTGCCTAGTGTTACAACTTCTGGCAATGCATATTACAAGAGCCTGAGGCTCTATTTGGCATATGCAATTAGAATTCAATTGTGGAATTGTACGTGCAATTGCGATTATGTTGGAATTGGAATTGAGATGGAATGAAAATTCCATTGTTCAGATAATCAAAGGAATTAGAAATTGAAATTGCAATTTGATAACTAGTCATCTTGCATTTCTGATCAATATAGTTGTATTACTCTGGGTTTTGGGTCAACTAAAATTAGGTTCTAGTCGGATCATATCATTTTGCATTCAAGTCATGTTGAGTTTCTGGTCAACTTGGATCATGTTTGAGTTGGATCAGATCATACCGGGATGAAGTCATCTTAAATTTTGGATTAATTGGGTGGGATCATTTTGCAATTCGAGTTAGCATGAGCAAAGTTTGAGTTGGGTTGGGTGGTTTCAGACTTGAGCCATCTTGGTTTCAAGTCAATCAGGTTAGGTCATTTCCTATCTCGAGTTACCTGGGGTCCGGTCAAATTTAGGTTAGATTGAGTTGAGTTGGTCATTTTCACTTTGAGTTATCTCGAGGTTTCAAGTCAATTAGGTTGGCTCATCTTGGTTTTGAGTCAGCTTGGTTACGTCATTAGGCCCAAGTGAGGAAGGATCATTTTGGGTTTGAGTCTTTTCGAATTTTGGGTCTATCTGGTTGGGTCATTTCCAACTTTGAGTGAATCGGGTCAAGTTTGGGTCGGGATAGGTTAATTTGGGTTTGGGTTATTCAAGTTTGGTCATTGAGTTTCAGGGCTAAACTGGGTCGGGTGTTTCGTTGTAGAGTTATCTTGGCTTTTGAGTTAGTTGAGTTGGATTATTTCGGGTTTCAAGTTAATAGGATTGATATGGAATTACAATTCCTTCCCCTCACCCCAAAGAATCAGAATGTGTGATTTTGAAGGGAAATTTGAATAACATTTTGGATTGCAACCATACTTAAATTCCTTTTTTTCCCCCTTTTTTTTCCGTTGTTAAGTAGGGTTCGGGGTAAGCACATTCAAACCTAGGACCCCTGCCTCAACTTTGGTAGTTTCTTTACCCTAAGACCAAGGCTCACTCTAGCTTTTTCTTTGCGTAAGATATGAAGGCAGCCTACTAACCTTCAATCTTTTTTGTGCAGTTGGAAAGGATGAGAAGTGAGAATACCCTGATTGAAGAAGGTGAAAGCCAGGCTGAACCAAACATAGGTTTACACAGAGAGCAGATGCACCTTCGTATGGTAAATTTGTTTTCATTTGTCATAATTGAGCATTTGTTGAAGCATGTATTGATCTGAAACTCAGGGGCGGATCCAGGAATATAATGATGTGGCGTCCATGGATATATTAAAAATAAAGTAATAAATAATAGTTAAAACAATAATAATTATATGTGTGTATATATATTGTAAAAATTTTAAAAATTAGAAAAATGAATGTGTATATATATATATAAATGTCAAAATTAAATTAATATCCATACAATTGAGAGAAATAAAATCACCTTACTATACTAGGTGGGCGTTAATTAAATTGTGAACTATTTTGGGGGAAAGATAAGGGGAAGAGAGAAGAGAGAGAATAATTAAGATTTAAAAGATTAGGATTTAGTTTTAATATTTGGTGTTATCTGGAAACAAAAATGTTCAAAAATATTTGCTTTTCATGAAGTTTGAACCCACAACCTATGACTAGGATACTAGTCATAAAGTTAGTCTAATTTTAAAAATGTACATCATATAGGCTAAATTATGGAAAGACTCCTTGAACATTACAATTAAACACAACACACCTCCTAAACTTTTAATTTTATAAAATAGGCCCATTAACTTTCTAATTAAAAACAACACACCCCTGCACTTTTAATTTCACAAAATAACCCCTGAACTTTGTTATTATACAGAACACATCCCCTAAACTTTACAATTAAACACAATACACCCCCTATACTTTTAATTTTAAAAAATAGCCCTTGAAATTTGTAAATAAACACAACTAACTCCTCGAACTTTGTTCATAAACGCAATTCACTCCTTGGATATTAATAAATTTGACATTAAAATAATTTAAAACAAATTATGAAAAAAAAAATTTGGAAAAAGTTTCAAAAACTATAATAATAATTTTTAACTTGGGAAAAAATTAGATTAATACATTTAAAATTCAAAAAAGTATCAAATTAAAATCATAAAATTTCTACTTTTGTATAGAAAATATGGATTTTCTATTTTTATGAGAGAGATAGGAGTTTTGTATTTTTAAGAAAAAGATAAGATAATAAATTTTACACAAAATAATTTTTTTAATAAACTATAGTACTAATATTATAAAGTTAGAATAGAATAAAATATTTTTTTAAATTCTTATAAAAAAATATTATAAGAAAAACTATAATAATTTTTAAAAAATATAATTTCAAAATTATATTAATAAATTTAAAATTAAAAAGTTATGCAAAATTTAAAATTTAAAAATAAATTCTAAAAAAATAATTATTTAAAATATTGAAAAATTAAAGTTAAAAGTATTGTTATATGTTTTCAAACTTTTTTAAAAAAATTATTTTTTCATATTTTGTTTCAAAATTTTTAATTTCATTTGTTAATTTTAAATTTATTATTGCTTGGGGGTATATTACGTTTCTTAACAAAGTTCAGGGGGTAAGTTTTGCATAATAACAAAGTTCAATGGCTAAATTGAAAGTGTAGGAGGTGTATTGTGTTTAATTATAAAGTTTATGGGGTTATTCTATGAAATTAAAAGTGCAGGGGGTGTGTTGTGTCTAATTGTAAAGTCAGGGGCTATTTTATGAAATTAAAAGTGAAGGGGGTGTGTTGTGTTTAATTATAAAGTTCGGGGGCCTTTCCATAATTTGGCCTAATTAATATTAGCAGCTATTAGGTGGCAAAATTTTTCAAGGGATCATAGTCATATTGCTTGAAGCTCAAACCCACGGCACATGGAAAGTAAGTAAGCAGCTTTTACCACTAGGCCAAGAGACCAATTATGATGAGGGTTCACAAGTTACTATTCTATATCAATTTATAGTTTTACTACCAGACTTACACACATTTCTAAAGGTTAAGTGGTAAAGCTGTGAGGTTCGTGCATCCCCGGTTCCACCAACATGCATTCGCCACTGTATGAACCCTAAGGGATTGTTTAAAGTAGTGAGGCACTTGGACTTTGCGTCTCATGGAGTGAGGCGTAGGGCTTGAATTATGCCATTGAGTGTATATAATTCTTTAGGCCATCATCTGGGTATATGGGCCTCAACTTACCCTATTGAATATAGGAAACTTCTAAGTGGATGGTGGTTGTGACCATTTGACTAGTTGAGGTGTATGAAAGCTGATTCAGACACCTTGGTTACCAAAAAAGAAGTGTACTGATCGGTATGTCAAATTGGTTTCTTTCATCAGGTAAACGAGGAACTCGGGAACATTTCTGTTGTGTATAATGACTTTTCTAGAAGTGGGAACTCCATAGAACGGGTACTGGCTTTGGAGTTGGAGCTTGCTGAAGCATTGCAAGCAAAGAAGAAATCAAGCATTCAATTCCAGAGGTCTGTGTAATGTCCATTATGGTTGTTTTAGTCCAACATGGGGTAATTACCTTGAAGAGATCATCAGCTATTTTTGAAAGACTCCCTTAATTATTTAATGACTTGCTCTACTATTATTTTCATCAAATGAACCCTTTTCTCTATTGAGCAGAAGCCCCAAAGTTTCTTAACTCCGTTACCAGCCAAAGTTTCTTAGCTTTTACCAGAGCTTCTGAACTCCATTATCAACCAAAATTGCGTGCACATCATGTGATTTGATATGGGTGGTCTAATTTAGCAATTCACGTGATTTATATGTGATATTGCCTGAGATTGGAGTTAGAAAGTATCTGGGTGGGATGTCTATTTATAAAGTAGGAGGTAGCTAATGAAACTAAAAGTTGAAGTGAGGGATGCGTTGATCCCAAGTAACTGTATAAGACATCCATAAGGTATTTACTTCTTCCATAGGCAAGTGCAGCCACATTTTCCCTTTTTAGGATTGCCATATTGACCCTCTTTGATTTGTGAAAAACCAAGTTCAGATTCCTAGTGGTCTAATGAATAAAACAAAGGTCACTACTTTGTGGGATTTTGCTAGCTGTTACATTCCGTGACTATTGCAATGTGATATAGAACGTCTTCGACACTCGCTTTCGTGGCATTGCAGCCACGATATGACCATGAGCTAGAATTTTTTTCCTTGATCACTTGTTTGACATACTTTATTTTTTGTGCTGTGTAGCTCCTTTCTCAAATTACACAGCGACGAAGCTGCAGTATTCCAAAGCTTTAAAGACATCAATGAGCTGATCAAAGACATGCTGGACCTGAAGGCGAGATATGGCACCATGGAGACGGAACTGAAAGAGATGCATGATCGATACTCGCAGCTGAGTCTTCGATTTGCAGAGGTTGAAGGTGAGAGACAGAAGCTCATGATAACACTCAAGAATGTTCGAGCCACCAAAAATCTCTTTGGTCGCTCATCATCAGCTATCGTCGGGGAGCAATCTCCATGATGTCTTTATACGATTTGCTCGATTGATCATTTATCTTTTGAAGGACCTCAAACAAGGTCGAAATACTTATCGTATAAAGAACCAACATTTTTCTCGGTCATTCTTGAACGTTACTATGTAAATATGGGCGGTTGTACATCTTCCTCTCCTTATTCTTCAACAGGGTATATGGCTTTTTGGATGCTATGAGTTATCGCTTTGAATAACGTGATCCTCCAACGTTTTAATTTTATCAAATCCACCACCTCAAATTATCAGTTTGTTAAATGAGGCCCCATTTGCAATTCCTTCTAGGGCTTCATGATCCTTAATCAACCATTGGAGGGTCTAATTTAATCCAATCGCATGACGCCCACATGATTTTGGTTACTGACTGGGTTAAAGAAGTTAAAGATAGAATCGCAACGGGGCCACTGGTAGTCAGGTGTGTTTGAGGAAACTTAAAGTTGATTTAGTTACTTTAATCGCAATCAATAGGTGAGATAATGTATAACGTATTTACCATAGTTTATAGAGGTCAACTTCTTTCTGGCCACCTATTCTTTTCGGGATTTTATGCTATAATAGTAGGAGCTTAACAATCCAGGTTATGTATATTAACTTTTGACCTTTCAATATAAATTTTGTTTATGATGTAATTCTTTCCTATTTATTTTGGACTATGACTTAAAAATATTTAGAATTAGGTTATTTGTATAATAAGTCAAGGCGAAAACGCAGAGTATTTGAGTTATGCTCGTCAAAGTGCGTCGTTTAATATGAAGGATAAAGGCTGATGTAGGCGGTGGCAGACTCGAAATCCATGGGCATTACCGTTCTTATTTTGAATTTGTGCTTGTTTGCTTAGTAACAAAATCCTCAGGGGGAGAAGATGCCCGATGAGTGGAGGAAAAGCACATTGATCCCGATCTATAAGAACAAATGCGACATTTGGCGCTACGCCAAATATTGGGGTATCAAACTAATGTGCCATACATTGAAGTTGTGGGAGCGGGTCATAGATAGGAGGTTACGACAACAAACAGAAGTGTCTGAGAACCAATTTGAATTTATGCCAGGAAGATCAACAATAGAAGCCATCCACATCCTAAGGCGAATGATAGAGCACTATAGGGAGAGACAAAATGACCTACACATGGTTTTTATTGATCTGGAGAAGGCATATGATAAAGTGCCAAGGGAGGTGTTATGAAGGGTTTTGGGTAGGAAATGCATCCCTGTGCCTTATAGCTAGGCCATTAGAGACATGTATGAGAATGCACAAATTAGGATACACACAGTGGAAGGTGAGACAGACGCGCTCCCGATAACAATCGGGGTACACCAAGGATCTGCCTTGAACCCCTATTTGTTCATTCTGGTAATAGATGAGCTCACTAAAAACATCCAAGGAGATGTACCTTGGTGCATGCTTTTCGCAGATGACATAGTGTTGGTGGGGGAATCACGAGAGGAGGTTAATGAGAAGCTAGAACTGTGGAAAAGGGCATTGGAATCGAAGGGCTTACGACTCAGTAGATCCAAGACCGAGTACATGGAGCTTAAGTTCGATCCCACCACCACGCCTAGTAGAGAAGATGTCAAGATTGGATTGGACACTATACCGAAAAAGGAGTGTTTCAGGTACTTGGGGTCTATGATACAGCACAACGGTGAAGTTGACGAGGATGTCAACAACCGGATTAAGGTAGGATGGCATAAATGGAGAATGGCCTCAGCGGTACTTTGCGATATAAAGTTTCCCTCAAAGCTAAAGGGAAGATACTATAAGACGGTAGTGAGGCTGGCCATATCCTATGGGGCGGAGTGCAGGGTGATGAAACAACATCATACATAGAAGATGAAGGTGGCGGAGATGAGGATGCCGCGGTTGATGTGCGAAAGCACAAGGAAGGATAGGATCAGGAATGACGTCATAAGAGGTGAAGTGGGCGTGGCCTCCATTGAGGATAAAATAAGGGAGCAACGTTTGAGGTGGTTCGGACATGTTAGGAGAAGACCGAGCACCGCTTCAGTCAGGAGATGCGAGCAGCTGCATACTACTCTAGGCAGGAGAGGGAGAGGCAGGCCAAAGAAGAGATGGTTGGAGACGATCGGACAAGACCTCACCCACCTAAACTTTCGGGAGGAAATGGCCTTAGATAGAGCCCAATGGAGGGCTAGCATAGAGTAGCAGAGGTAGTGTAGTAGAGTAGGGTAGTCCAGCTTTTGTACTATCTCTAGTGTTCTAGGCCTTGAGGGTAGTCCAGAGCTGGCGCGCTTATGTGCGATCCGAGCTCTTGTTTGACTTGTTATTCATTGGCTTATTTGCGATCTGATTATTTGACTATCTTTGCCTTGCTTATATGCTTATTGGCCCTCGTGCTGCCAGGTTGCCAAGCTACATTATTGCGGATAAGGGGATAAGCTTTTCAGGTTGGGGGTCCTCGGAAACAGCCTCCCTTCTGGGCAACCCCCAGAAGGGGGAAGGCTGCGTACATCTACCCCCCCAGACCCCGCTTTCGCGGGAGCCCTTGAGGCACTGGGTTGTTGTTGTTGTTGTTGTTGTGCTTGTTTGCTTAGTGAACATTTTGCCCTTGCTGCTTCGCTTATTTTCTTACCCGTGCCACTGTAGCTTACTTGTGCCACTTCATTACCCTAAATACGTGTCCTTTTTCCTGGCCATGCATCTCATATCCCTATAGTTTATGTGGGATGCGCGGCATGCTGTTGATGGCCTAGATTGTGTTTCTTTGGCCATTCTTGGACCGTTGGATGCAATGATGTGGATGGTCGAGATGTTGCCACCGAGGGTGAGGCATAGATAGGACAGTACACGGTCTGGTTTTTATAAAAACTGCACCAAAACCGGACCAAACTGTATTAATACGGTTTGAAAATTTTTTTTTAAGAGCAAATCAAACCGTTTTAAATGTTAAACCAAACCAAACCGTCTTTTGTGGTTTGGTCCGGCTTGATTATGGTTTAACCATTGTTTTAAAAAGCTGCATATTTTATCAATAAAATGTAGATTAAAATTAATTCGAGATATACATCGGTTTTGTTATATTCAAGGTCGTTATGTATCTGTAATTTTCTAACTTTTTTTTTTGATAATTAGCGACCAGGTTGCGATATAATTCAGGCGCTTGAGCTAGCGAGCCCTTATAAAACCCGTTAAATAACTGGGAACAAAAAACAACAACATGATCAAACAGAAAAACAAACAACAACCGACAAAACTGGATGAACCTAACTGACTATTATGACTGATTCATATCTCAGGGCAATTGAAGCAGGATAAAAGGCTATCAGGTTACCCTTTTATCAAGTATGGCTCTCATTGTAGGTGGGTCAAAGCCATTGAAGTTCAGACTTAGCCTCTTTCCCATCTCAATTACTGGCTCAGCCTCAAGGATCTTCTTGGCTTCATGCACGCTACCACCCCGCTTCGTCATATTCCTCTTCCTCTGCTTGCTTGAGGTCTTACCCCAAAGGTCCTTGTACTTCGTCCTTTGTAATTTTCTAACTTAATTATCTTATTTATAAACATTTATGTAATAAAATTTCAATAGTAATAATTTTTTGAGTTATTTACCCCAAAGGTCCTTGTACTTCGTCCTTCGTATTAATTTAGTCCTTACATTTTTAATTATGTCAATTTAGTCCCTATATAAGTGTATTGTGTCAATGTAATCCATAAAGTAAAATTTATGTTAAATTGTTAATGAAAATTTTCATGGTTCAATCAGATATTTGGTTAAATTGAATTAATGGGTGGATTTGCAGTGGGTTACTTGTATCCAACATGATTGTGCCGTTAAAATTACATCATTAACTTAATTTAAATTTTGGCCAAAGGACTAAATTAACACAATATAAGTTGTAGAGGGACTAAAACACAATTAATGGTACACGGACTAAATTGACAAAATAAAAAATACAGGGACCTTTGATGCAAATAATCATTTTTTATTAGGTTGTCAAGTAAAATTCTGTTAACTACTAACGTAACTTATTATGATTCAGATTATGTAAATAATCATTGAACCTTCTTTTATTTTATGGTTTACGGTTTAGGTTTGGTTTTAAACCAAATCTACAACGTAAACTCTACTAACCAAAATTTTCTAAACTAAACCATAATTTTTCAAACGATATACCAAACCAAATTGTAAGTTACAATTTGGTCTGATCTGAATTATGGTTTAGACCGATTTTTGCACAACCCTAGGCATAGATCCGGGAACTTGAGTATAAAACGGGAGTTGTTTTTCGTTCAATGTAGATATTTAGGATTTATATTGTGTTTTCTTTTATTCTTTGTTTTCTTCCTCCTCTCTCGAGATACTCTCTGGAAATCTTAGCTAGGTTTGGCCTCTTTTGCCTCTACTTGAGCACATTTCCATGGCTATGATGTGAAGACCCTGAACATCTGCTCATCATTTGCAAGCATTCTGAATTAAAAGCATAGGTTCTTGGATGTAATTTAGTTTTGGGTTGTAATATTAGTTTGTAATTATAATCTAATCATATATAGTAGGTAGACTTCTCTAGAAATAGAAAGCCGCAGACTAGGACCATCTCTTTAGGGATTTAGGTTAGTGACACAGCTTAGCGCATTAGGTGAATTTAGGTACGAGTTACAGTTTTAGGGATTTGACGATCAAGGCTTAAACTTTGACTGTGGTGGTCTTAATCCAGTGACTTAAGTACGGTTCGCTCCTTCTAATTCTTATCAAGTTTTAACTCATTCGAGTTATCACAAGTCAAGGGTTCCTGGATTAAAAAGTGGGCTATTGAGCGCTTGACCCTGTCTCACCCCAGTTCCTAGTTCTTTCGGTGTATGAGATAAGGTGTATGTGGGATTTGCTATGTCACTCCAATTGCTACTTGGGCAAGGTCCATGTCCAATTTACATTTCTTGCAAGACACTAATAAAAAAACCAAAAAAATATAACCAAAGTATCTTTAACTAGAAAGTGAATAGAATCTACATTACAACTGCAAATCGAAGCCGGATTTACTAAAAGCATCAACCCTCATCTTGAGGCGATTGATTGAGGTAAAACACCTGCAGTTCAAAATCTAGACTTGTTCTCAAGTTGAGGCAAGTCCCTTTTTGCATGTTTATCTGATTACTTATTTACAACGACCACATGCACACTAAAACACAAAACAAAAGAGCAGATATACCTTTTGGCGACAATAGTGGGAGGCTTTAATAACATCGAGCCACACAATGGAGTTTAACAACATAACCTCAGATCATTCTCTAATGTTCAGAGCAAGAAACGCTATCACTCTCGTGGCTCAAAAGCCAGAGGGTCTGGCCTTAATCGGGCCACAACTTGAGCATCATTTAGAACAAACCCCCATTTTGTGAGAGGATGAAAACTAGTCACAACCGCGGTGTAGAAAGCAGAGGTGATGAAGACATCCTTGAAGATGAATGCATCAGTCTTGATGGCTATTATTGAAAGAGTTTTATGGCCATATGCTTAAGGGAAGGATGCAACTCACTGATGAAAAATAGAACAATCTTTGAGGGAGCTCTCTAAGAGGCAATGTACTGAAAATGATCAAGCTCTAGCTGGCCAACATGAAAACACAGTCGCTTTAAGAAGCATCGTTAATGATGTTGGAGCTTCATTGAACGAAAGAATTCATAAAAATACTAACAGAACTATGGTCAAAATTAATGTGACCTTGTCATCTACTGCTAGCCTCAAAGCTAAGGATATGTCATGATAGATTATAGTTGAAGTCGAGCCCATCTTATTAAGGCAGTCTGAGACCCATAATGATCTTGTTCAAACAGTTAGGGACGACTTTAGATAGTTAGGGGCAAATGCTTCTACTGCAACGCTCACTGGTTACCCTCATGATCCCTCTTTAGGGGCACGAGGACCAATGAGTGAGGGAACTATTACCCCCTCTTAGAATAGGGGACATCCTTTACAACCAGACTAAGAGTTATAAAGTTGGATCCCAACCTAGGGAGTGAGGCAATGGCACCTCGAGCCTCTAACACTTTGAGTCAAGAAAGAGTATCGAGCAACTTGAGTAGCGACCCTTGAGCAAAACCAGTCTTTGAGACTTGCGGGCAAGAGCAAATCCCTCCTCCACAAATGGCTGGCACTTCCTCATGACCAGAGTCGAGTTATGGTATTAATGGGTAAGGCCAGGTTTTCTTCATGAGAAATTCAACCTATTTCCAGGGTTAAGCTGTAAATACCTTGAAATGAGGTAACAAAACATAGAGAAATAATACTAGTCTTGACAAATACCCTGAAATGAGGTAGCAAAATATAGAGGAATAATACTAGTCTTGACAAATAAGCATGAGGTGGTGCTTTCAAAGCATGAGATGGCATTTTAAGCATGAGGTGGTGCCCGAGGTGGCATCTGAAGCAGGTGAATCAACACGAGGTGGCGCCCAAAGCTGGTGAATCAACACGAGGTGGAACCCGAAGCAGGTGAATTAGCTCGAGGTGGCGTCCGAAGCTGGTGAATCAGCAGGAGGTGGCCCCAAGAGCACGAGGTGGTGTTTGATGCATGTAAACTAAGCCCGAGGTGGGAACACCTAAGTGGGAGGTGTTAACTACCAGCAAAGGGTGGCAGCCATCAAGCATGAGGTGGTATAAAACCCACCAGCCTAAGCTTTCTTTCCCTCCCTGGGGATTTTCTTAGGTTTGAAGAACCCTTAAGTACAAATAGGGGTTGAAGTGTGAGTAGTTCAAACCAGCTTCAAACAAAAATTCATAAGAAAACAAGAAGAAAAAGTCATAAGTATTTTGGTGTGTGAAAATATCTCAACAAAAAGTAATAGCAACAAGGTAAGTAAATTATCATCAATCTCTTGTAATTAAGCTTTGTTTTCGCATCTATTGTGTTTTATTCAAAATTCTGCTGGAGTAGTTAATTTGTTTATAGTATGATTAAATTGTCATTTTTGATGAAAGTCCTTGATGAAGTAAGCTTTAAATTGATATATGGATGTGTTTAGAGTGTAAAAATATTATTTGCATCAGATTTAAAAGAAAAACTTTGTTGGGGCAAGAGATTGAATTAATGCTAAATAAAAATGAGTTTTAAGCTTTGTTTATATTAGATAAGCAAATTACCTATTTGATGTAACATCACACTAATTTTGTATGAATTCTCACCAAATTCATAAAATAAAGTGTTTTATGTTGAAAGATGACGGTTTAGGCAAAATTATGTGAGTTTTCAAAGTATGTTACTTTAAATTTGAAATAATGTTGAAAAATGATGAGTTTTACATCTATTGGGTTGAAGGCATAAATTTGAAATAATGTTGGAAAATAACAAGTTTTACATCTATTGGGTTGAAGGCATACGAAAAATAACCATGGTGTGTTAAGAGTTGTTTTGGTGTGGTAGTACATGCTGCATATATGGGTGGAGAGGTTGACTACCTAACTTAAATGTTAGGAGAGGTGTTATTGTGCACAATGGTGTTAAATGTTCTAGAACAATAATTTGGCCATGCATGTGGTGTGAAAGTCAACCAACTCAAAGGAAATGGTTACCCTTTTTCTAAATCATTTGATTGAGAAATTATTTGTACAGAAAGATAGAATGAGTTTTTTGTAATACCATGGTTAAACTAGTTTTATGGTTGATGATGATTTGCTTATTGAGCTTTTAGCTCACTCGTTTTGTGTTTTTCTTAAATGTTTTAGATACTACTTGAAGACGGACCATAGGGCGCTGGATAGACTTGCACAAGTTTTAAGAATTTTGTATTGAAAGAGACTTAATTTCCTTTTCTTTTGTACAAGACTATATATAGTTTCTTTTGTTTATATTGTACTAGTTTGTAATGGAAGTTACCATATACTTAAAATTTTGTAATACTTCAATCAAGACTAAATATTTTATTATTTCAGCTAAGTTTAAAAAACCTTGTATGTTCTAAACGTGCCTACGGTGTGTAACCCTCAATTCTAGAGGATTTGGGGTGTTACATTTAGTGATATCAGAGCTTTGGGATATGAATTAAGGATTTAGGATATGAAGGAGGGTGTGGGGATTTATTTTTCTTTTAGCTATAAATAAACAAAAAAAAAAAAAATTTGTTCAACTTGTTCTTACAGAAAATTGATATATAGGAAGATGGCACAACGAGGGACAAGTAGGGACTGGATGCACGATACCGGCTCTGGTGGTGCAAGGGAGCCAACAATGGCATCTCTTCAAGCTGACATTCATGGGATGAGTTTGGTTTTAGCTGAATTACTTAGAGAAAGCAGAAGGGGTAGGACGCATGATGATGAGGAAGGGAGGGATATGGTGACACTGCATAAATTTTTGAAGTTTGATCCTCCTAAGTTTGTGGGATCATATAACCCAAATAAAGTGGATGAATGGGTCAAAAGAACTGAGAAGATTTTATGGATAGCTATTGTTCCAGAAAATTTGAAGATGAAACTTGCTACGTATAAGTTTGCAAAGGAAACTGAACATTGGTGGAATAGTGTTAGGCCCAGAGAAGAAGAAGAATCATATAGTTGGGATGAGTTTAATATTGTTTTAAAGGAAAAAATATTATCCAAGATGTGTGAAAAAGAGCTAGAATTTCTCTCTTTGAAACAATGAAATATGACCATGATGCAATATCAAGAGAAATTCATAGAATTGTCTAGATATGCTACACGATTTTTGGAAGTTGATCAGGATAGAATTGATAGATTTGAGGAGGGGTTGGGACTTGCAATTAGGAATCAACTGTCTGGTCAAGCCTTTGATAATTTCTAGGAGCTGTACCAAAGAGCTGTTAAAATTGAAAGGATCCCAAAGGAGGAAAAAGAGGTAGAAACAAAAATAAATGAGAAGAAGAAGAGAAAACAGTCAAATGAGAGTTTTGGGACGACATGTAACAAAAAGCAATTTTCATATCAACAAGGGCCGGAAAAGGGAGAGGCTTGTACCTTTTGTGGAAAAAATCACCCGGGAAGGCCTTACTTTAGAGCAAATGGGAATTGCTTCAAATGTGGGAAAGAAGGGAATATTATGGCAAATTGTCCTCAGAAGGAGAAAACTTGTTACAAGTGTGGAAAACAAGGGCATATTGCTTCCTCTTGTTATGGTAAGGCTAGCAAGAGTGGGAAAGGTGGTACTGAACTCAAAGACGGAGCATGAGAAAAGGAGCAACCTAGGACTATTGGGCGGATGTTTTCCCTGACAAAGGAAGATGCCGAGAAAGGAGGCGATGTGGTGACATGTACTATTCTTGTAGATTCTTTATATGCTTATGTTCTTTTCGATTATGGTGCCACCCATTTTTTCATATCCACTACCTTTGCTGGGAAATTATAATGTGGTTCCTCTAGGCTTAAAACTGACCTAATCATTGCCCTACCTTGGGGCTTCCACCATCGTCAATTGAATATATATAGGTTGTGAGGCAAAGTTAGGAAATAAAAGTTTTGGGGCAAACCTGATACAATTGAGTGTTATACCAAGTGTACTAAATTAGAAAGCTTAGATAGAGAGGAAATAATATTTCATTGCAATGCTTTAATTGCATCATTAAGAGTAATTTCGGCTATGCAAGCAAAAAGAATACTGAAAAAAGAGTGAAGGTTACATTTGTAGTATAATTGAGGAAAATTGTGATGAATCATCTCTAGAAAAATTTCCTGTAGTTAGAGAATTTTCCGATGTATTTCCTGACGATATTCCCGAATTCCCCCTTGAGCGAGAAGTCGAATTTTGCATCGAACTCACTCCTGAGACCAAACCTATCTCCAAAACACCATATAGACAGGTAGAATTGAAATAACTAAAAGTACAACTACAAGAATTGCTTGATAAGGGGCAACTAAGGCCTAGTACCTCACCTTGTGGCGCACCGGTTTTATTTGTGAAAAAGAAAGATGATAGCATGAGGCTTTGCATCGATTATAGAGAGTTGAACAAAGTTATTGTTAAGAATAAGTACCCGTTGTCTAGGATTGACGAGTTATTTGATCAGTTACAAGGGACATCTGTGTTTCCAAAAATTGACTTGAGGTTTGGGTATCACCAACCGCGGGTTAGAGCTGAGGATGTGCCAAAAACAGCATTTAGAACTCGATATGGACATTATGAATTTCTTGTCATACCTTTTGGATTAACAAATGCACTAGCCGTATTTATGGATTTAATGAATATGAGTATTTAAGCCTTTTGGTTGTCTTTATTGATGATATTTTGGTGTACTCGAAGAATAAGGAGGATCATGAGAACCATTTGAGGGCTATATTGCAGACACTTCGTGAAAAATAGTCATATGGTACATTGAAAAAGTGAATTCTGGTTATCGAAGGTTTCTTTTCTAGGACATGTGATATCGGGAGAAGGAATATCAGTGGACCCATAAAAGGTGGAAGCAATTGTGAACTAGCCTTGACCAACCACCGTAACTGAAGCCAGAAGTTTCTTGGGTCTGGTAGGTTATTATAAAAGATTCTTTTTTGGTAAATTAATATTATAGAAGATTCATTAAGGACTTTGCCAAATTAGCCATGCCTCTCACTAGACTAACGAGAAGAGATAGAAAGTTAGAATGGGATGAAATTTGTGAAGAAAGTTTTCTTGAATTAAAAGTTCGATTAGTATCAGCCCAAATACTTGCAATGCCCTTAGGAGAAGAATGATATGTTATTTATAATGAAGCATCTAAAAAGGGGGGCTTGGTTGTGTCTTAATGCAACACGGACAGGTAATTGCATATGTCTCTAGACAACTAAAGCCGTATGAAGAAAATTACCCAACTCATGACCTTGAACTCGCTGTAGTAGTGTTCACATTCAAAATATGGAGTCATTATTTGTTTGGAGTGACTTGTGAGGTGTATATAGATCATAAGAATTTGAAGTACATTTACACTCAAAAGGAGTTAAATATGAGGCAATGAAGGTGGTTAGAATTGCTCCATGATTATGATTTACACATAAACTATCACCCAAGAAAAGCCAATGTAGTTGCTGATGCGTTGAGTCGAAAGTCTGTTGGAAATCTTGCTTATATGATCACTACACAATCTCATATCCTTAATGATTTGAGAAGCGTGGGAATTGAGATAAGGTGACAAGGAGGTAAAGCTATCTTGTTGGCTGTGACTATATGTCCAACATTAATATACCATATGAAAAATGCACAAAAAGAAGATGAGAATTTGAGAAAGATTGTCCTTGACATTGAAAAAGAGCCTTCTACTCAATTCGCACTATGTGGAGACAGTTCTTTATGGTTCGGCAACAAGATTTGTGTCCTAGGTGATGAGATACCGAAAAAGGAAATTCTAGAAGAAGCTCATTTGGTTCCATAATTGGCTCACCCTGGAGGAACAAAGATGTATAGAGATCTTAAGGAACATTTTTGGTGAAAGAACATGAAAAGGATATAGCTCAATTTGTTGCGAGATGTCTCACGTGTCAGCAAGTGAAGATTGAACAAACAAAAACCAGCCGGACTTCTTCAGCCATTAGAAATATTGGAATGGAAATGGTATCACATCACCATGGATTTTGTTACCGGACTACCTTGATCTGCTAATGGTCACAATGTAGCATGGGTAATAGTTGATAGACTCACGAAGTCTACACACTTCCTTCTAATTAAAATAACTTTCAACCTAGAAAAGCTTGCCAAATTGTATATAAAGGAGATACTGAAGTAACATGGAGTACCGTATCCTATTATGTCAGATCGCAACCCTAGATTTCTCTCAAGATTTTGGAGACAACTACAGAAAGCATTGGGGACAAAGTTGAATTTTAGTACATCTTATCATCCCCAAATCGATGGCCAAAGTGAAAGAGTGATCTAGTTACTCGAAGATATGTTAAGAGCTTGTGTTTTAGATCATAAGGGAAATTGGGATGATGATTTGCCACTGGTAGAGTTTGCTTATAATAATAGTTATCAGGCTAGCATCAAGATGGCACCTTTCGAAGCTCTCTATGGAAGAAAATATCAATCATCGTTCCGCTAGAATAACCTTGATGAAAGGAAGCCAGGGGAGGAAGAAATTTGTCCCGAAATCCTACAGCTCACTATTGAGAAGATGAAAATGGTTCATGAAAGATTATATGCTGCACAAAACAGGCAAAGGAGTTATGCTAACAAAAGACGGAGAGCCCTTGAATTTTAAGAGGGAGACCATGTATTTCTGAAGATTTCTCCAACAAAAGGAGTAATCAGATTTGGAAAGTGTAGTAAATTAAACCCAAGATATATCGGTCCCTAAGAAATATTGGAAAGGATTGGGGACGTAGCCTATAGAATTGCTTTGCCTCCCTCATTGTCTCAACTTCATGATGTTTTCCATGTCTCTATGCTACAAAAATATATTCATGATGCCTCGCACATAATTGAACAACAATCGGTTACAATACAACAAGATATGATCCAATAAGATTTTCCTCATAGAATTTTAGAGACAAAGAAAAATGCCTTGAGAAATAGAACAATACAAATGGTGAAAGTTCAATGGCAGCGTCAGTCGGAACAAGAAGCGACTTGAGAGCATGAGAAGGACATAATGCAACCGCACCCATACCTCCTTGACCAAGGTAAATATGTCCACTTCTAATAGAAATTTTGCATGCATTCTTAGCCATATACTTCCATATTCACAAATACACTTGTTTCGTAGACGAAACACACTTTAGGGGGAAAGAAATGTAAATGCCTTAAAATGAGGTAACAAAACATAGAGGAATAATACTGGTCTTGACAAATAAGCACGAGGTGGCACTTTCAAAGCACGAGGTGGCATTTAAGCATGAGGTGGTGCCCAAAGCAGGTGAATCAGCTTGAGGTGACATTTTAAGCACGAGGTGGCTTCCGTAGCAGGTGAATTAGCACGAGGTGGTGCCTGAAGCTGGTGAAGCAGCACGAGGTGGTGCCTGAGGCTGGTGAATCAGCACGAGGTGGCATTTTAAGTACGAGGCGGCCCCCGAGGTAGGTGAATCAGCTCGAGGTGGCACTTCTAAGCATGAGGTGGGGTCCGAAGTTGGTGAATCAGCAGGAGGTTGCCCCATAAGCACGAGGTGGCATCTAAAGCACGAGGTGGCAACCGAAGCATGAGGTGCAACACCTAATTAGGAGGTGTCAACCACCAGTCAAGGGTTGTAGCCACCAAGCATGAGGTGGCATAAAACCCACCAGTCGAAGCTTTCTCCCCCTCCCAGCAGATTTCCTTAGGTTTGAAGAACCCTCAAGTATAAATAGGTGTGAAATGTGAGTAGTTCAAACCAACTTCAAAAAAAAATTCATAAGAAAACAAGAAGAAAAAGTCATAAGTATTTTGGCTTGTGAAAACATCTCAACAAAAAGTAATAGCAACAAGGTAAGTAAATTATGGTCAATCTCTTGCAATTAAGCTTTGTTTTTGCATCTATTGTGTTTTATTCAAAATGCTGCTGGAGTAGTTAGTTTGTTTATAGTATAATTAAATTGTCATTTTTGATTAAAGTCTTTGATGAAGTAAGCTTTAAATTCATATATGGATGTGTTTAGAGTGTAAAAATGTTATTTGCATCAGATTTAAAGATAAAACTTTGCTGGGGCAAGAGATTGAATTAATGCTAAATAAAAATGAGTTTCAAGCTTTGTTTAGATCAGATAGGCAAATTACCTATTTGATATAACATCACACTAATTTCGTATGAATTTTCACCAACTTCATAAAATAAAGTGCTTTATATTGAAAGATGATGATTTAGGCAAAATTGTGTGAGTTTTGAAAGTATGTCACTTGAAATTTGAAATAATGTTGGAAAATGACAAGTTTTGCATCTGTTGGGTTAAAGGCATAAGAAAAATAACCATGGTATGTTAAGAGTTGTTTTGGTGTGGTAGTACATGTTGCATATATTGGTCGATAGGTTGACTATCTAACTTAAATGCTAGGAGAGGTGTTGCTATGCACAATGGTGTTAAAAGTTCCGGAACAATAATTTGGCCATGTATATGGTGTGAAAGTTAACCGACTCAAAGGAAATGGCTACCCTCTTTCTAAATCATTTAATTGAAAAATTATTTGTATAGAAAGATAGAATGAGTTTTTTGTAATACCATTGTTAAATTAGTTTTATGGTTGATGATGGTTTGTGTATTGAGCTTTTAGCTCACTTATTTTGTGTTTTTTTGAAATGTTTCAGATACTACTGGAAGACCCCGACTCTACCATGATTAAAAAAACTGCAATAGATAATTATTAAATTGGAAACACAATATTGAATTAAACAAGACTTAGTTTTCCTTCCTTTTGTACAATAATATATGCAGTTTCTTTTGTTTAGATTGTAGTAGTTTGTAATGGAAAATTTCATGATACTTCAATCAAGACTGAATATTTTATTACTTCAGCTAAGTTTAAAAACCCTTATAGGTCCTAAACATACCTAAAGCATGTAACCCTCAGTTCTAGGGGATTTGGGGCGTTACACAAGCCAGGTTCTGAATCTGAGGGCATGGTCAAGTACCTCCTTCGCTTGAGACACGACACTGAATTATGGGATCAACGAGCATGGTCAAGTTATTTTTCATGGGAAACAAATACCTTAGCTCTAGACCAGACTAGTCTTTGAGACTTCGGAGCAAGTGAATGTTACCTGTACTCAAAACTTTACACAAGGGTCGGACCACCTCAAGGCTTAATAATGTTCCTCGAGTTTATAAATGCCTCAAGGTGTCCCTTAAGCTCAGGCGTCTGTGGGATCTTACATGGTGCCAACCTATGATGAAGGGTACTCAAGGACGAACCAAGCCCCTACAACAGTAGAAGCCTACTAGGGATACTATCTAGACCAAGGTGGGTACACTCCTGCTTATGCCGGCCAACCCCATTTCCTAATCCAATGGCCATGGGAGCCCAAGGGTATCTTGCTAACCTTGTAAGGAAAACTCTAACCCTTAGAGTGTAATGGCCAGTGCACAATCAGGCACTAAAGATGCCCCTCTTAGTTGGTTGCCTTCAATAAACAAATGTATGGGCCAAGCTTCCAAAGGGTTGACAGACCCATTAATAGTAAATCATACCCTTATTACGTGGACTAGGGCTATCCTTTCCTGAGAGGGTATAAAATACCTGAATTTACTTTGTTCTTTAAAGAAGGGAATGTGTGAGCTCTCGAGCACTTGCCCAGATTTAACTGGCAATGAAGAGAAGCAGCTGATAACCTGTACCTGAAGTTAAGGTATTTTTTAGTTCTTTGACTGGAATGACTTTTCAGTACTTCATCAGCCTATCCCCTAATTCTTTTTATAGTTGGGATGATATGGCCAGACAAATTTAGGCCCAATTCCCAATAATGGAGTTAGGCATTTCCATGTCTTACCTATCTCCTTTGAAGCAAAAGCTAAGCAAATCAGTCACGGATGGCATTGACTGGTTAAAAAATGCAAGGTTAAGATGTATGATCGCGCTACTTGAAGTCAAATATGCCAATATGGCTTTGAATAGTTTGGATATCAAATTTAGGAAGAAGTTTGAGAGATCAAACTTCACCAACCTGCTCCAACTAGCAGAGTGCACTGCTAGGTACGAGGTGTCTTCTTTGAACATCAATCGCGTAATCATTCTCGCTTGCTATTGTCGGGTTTAGCTAGCCCATTTCCTTTCCATAGCTTTTAGTTTGCTAGAACAGGTCCTCATAGTCCATTAGTGGGTAGGGTGGTAAACTTAGAGGGCACCTACCTCCTCTTCAAACGTGTCCTCGATAGCATGGCGGTTGTCACTTTCTGCTTTATGGGGCAGGAGTGCTTGGAAAAAAAAAATTAGGAAAAACTAGGAGAGGCTTTTTTTATTTGTCTATACTCTTTTTCTACAAGATCTTAAAGTAAGAGAGCCTTGAAAAAATAGCGTGCACGAGACCTATGTACATGAATGGTCATAGAGGAGGACAAAATAGTGTCCTTTCATGTAGATGTCGCAAAATACATTAAATATCCCCCTCTTGTCTATAATCCTTCAGTGAAAAAGGATATCAAGGCTAGAAATTTGAACCAATACCAAGAATTAAGAATATACTCGCTTGGTCTGTAAAAAGCCAACATAATATTAGACTCGCTTAAACCAAACAAAAAACTTAAGATAAAAGGGAAACACAAGAGGCCTAACCCTAGAACTTTAAGCGGGAAGGTGTATTGTAAATGGAATGACTCTTTCACTAACTCTACGAAGAATTGCATTATACTTAGACATGTACTTGAGAACGCCATAAAGGGTAGGGAATTGGTTTTCCCCGATAGAGATCAAATGGGCATTGATAAAAACCCATTCTCAAGAACATGTGCAAATTAACATGATTGAGGCTATTAAGCCTCAAAAACATAACTCTGTTCCCACTAATAACTTGTGTAGTGATAGCAAATGATGGTATTGGATGATGTTCAAAAGAGACGGATCACCAACCACCTATCAAGGCTGGTTGAGGAAAGAAACTTAAATTACCATCTTTAGAAAAGGGATCGAAGGACGAGCTAGGCTTTTGGCACATTTCTAGCTCTATCCAACTAACCAATGCTCCATCTTCAAGAACTTATTGCTAAGCCTGGGGGCCAAAGACGACCATAATGCTCCATGTGGCTGAGCAATGGCTATAGAAATCAGTGTTACTACAGGAGAGGCTATTGGCCTCCAAGGCTGGGAAGGAATCGCTCAGGATCTGGAGAAGGTGTCTTACGATATCTGCCAGAACTACAGTGGCAGGTTGCGAGGTATGATGAGGAGTCTTAAGCATCTATATGAGGATACACCATCATTCAAGCCTCCAATAGTGATAAGGATATCATCTTAGTCTACTTCGGAGAAGCCTTTGTTCTTCGATTAGACAAGGGAAAGCTTCCCAAGACTCATTATGAGAATAAGGCATCCAAAACGAAATGCAAAGTTTTACTCAGTTGTGTTTCAACCCGATCATGAGTCCTACCAGTAAGAAGACTACCTATTGGTGTCCGCTTTGGCAACATATGGAGAAGGAATTCGTCAGACCAGGGACCTGATAGCAAGAAGATCCCTAGACTAACAAGAACTCGAAAAAGAATGCTGCTAAGAAAGAAACCAGCAAAGAGGCAAGCCCAATTAGAGCAGGAGTTGGCCGAAGATGCCTTTGAGAAATGGTGCAATCCCATGGATTTAGCTTACGCAAACTGGGACCAATGGATTTAGATGATCCAAACAAAAAGGCTAATTCCTTAGCCATGAAAACCAAGAAGGAACCATGTAGGCAGCCGATAAGATGGGCTAGCATCTCATCTTAAGAAGAAGGAGAATCTTGGTGGGAGTAGCTTGCTAAGAACACATGGGCTCATAAGATCTTCGATGATGAGGAAGACTAGCCGCCTAAGTGTTAATCTGGTGGAAGCTCTAGACCGAGTCAATCCAACTTGGTCGGACATAGAAAACGACTTCCATGAGAAGGATTATCCCCAACCAATGGAGGAGTTCAATATGCAGGGAAATATACTTGGAGATGAATCCCAAGAAAAGAAGTCACAAGAAGAAGGAGATCTCGAGGGTTAATCCTAAGAGAAGCTTCACATACTGTTTGGGTCAATGCCCAAGCCAGCTGAAGTTATATTCCATCTCAGGAAGTTCCAAAATTCTTAGTTCTCCAATTCGGGTTATGTGAACTACATCAACAGAAGTTATCTTCCATCTCAACTTGGGGAATAGGCATACTTACAATGGAGTTACAAGTTTCCTCAAGCAGCACCCATGCAAGGGCCTCCCTATCCCCAATCTACACTTTTATTGAAGTTTACTACCATTATAAAGAGATAATGAATAACCTTTGCATTTACCATCATCGAAGCCAAATTGCATGCCTCCACTCAGTTGTCATTAGGGGTGTTTAAAAAAACCCGTAACCGAAATACTGACCTGAAAATGCGGTTAACTATATTGAATTTTCGGTTTGGTTAACTGAACCAAATAAATTTGAGGTATTTCGAGGCGGTAACGGTCATTGATTTTTCCATTTCGGTTAACCAATTTACCAAATTAGTATATATCATGTAAATATTTTTACATGTTCATAATATTATATTGTTCATTAAAGTATGCTTTTCTAGCATATAAGTGGACTATTCCATTATTATCAACATTATCTTTCTCCCCTAATTCATCTCGGATCATAGGATGGGCACTCATGCCCCACTCTTATATCTCAAATATTAACTAAACAATACTTTTTTTTGAACAGAACTAAACACTACTTTGCTCTAATCAAGTGCCACTCGTTTGTCCACATGTTTGTTAAAATGAAATATTATACATTTAATTTTTAGAGTTTGATTATATGCTCATGATTAGTTGAATATTTTCACGTTTAATTGATTTTTCGAACATTTACAAACTGTTAAGGTGATAGATCATATAAGATGAAAGAGGCAATATAATATTTTTCGGTTACTAGTTAACCGACATAATCGAACCGAATTACCGAAAGTCGGTTAACCAGTCTTTTCAGTTACGGTAACAATTAAAATTTTTGAGTATTTTGGTTACAGTTAACCGAACCGAAATACTTTTTGGTGCAGTTAACCAAATCATAAACACCACTAGTTGTCATACTAGAAAGCAACTAATCAACCATAAACACCCCGAGTTGTCACACTAGAAATCAAATAATCAACCATTCCCAATAACCTATCTTAGGCCTTTTCGAGGATATCTTGCACCCCTAATATTCCTTATAAGAGGCTGAATTTGAGCTCTCAAAATGATTCCCTCTTTTAAACATTTTGTTATCATAGCCAATCTAGAATGTGATCTAGGTTGCAACTTTCTAACCCAACTTGTAGAGGAAAGCCTAATTAACTACTTCCAATTTTGCCCCTGTAAGCATGTACTTCTTATCTCATGCTAGACTTCCAAAAGGCATCCTATTGATTACATTCCATTTTCTGCTATCTTTATTGAAGATGGGAATAGTGTCATTACTAAAATAATTCAACTACAATATATCAAAATCTTAGAGCAATCGCATGATTAACAAAAGTAGGTGTTTTATAGATACCGTACGACTAGTCTACTAAATAAAATTATTGTTATTGGTTGAATTGAAAATAAAACTAAATATTTATACTGAAAGCCCTGCCACCACCATACGACAGCACCACCTTCATCTTGTCACAATCCTTGGATTAGTGATTTGACTTTGGATAGGTTTTGAAGGATAATTTTAGAATTTGGGATGAGAAGAGAAGGATTTCAGAATTCAGATAAGAAAAATAAGTGAAATTAGAGTTTTAAGATGAGAGAAGAAGACGAAATATTAAGATGAGAAATTAGAGAGAGAAAATATGGGAGATGAGAAAAAAAGTAGAATATTTCATTCATATCATTTTAGTTGGGTTCCATGATCAATGCATAGCTTCTACTCCTATTTATAAAGGTTGCCCAAACATAATAAATAAACAAGAGAAGAGCCTAGAACTACCCAACCCCCCAACGGTGCCCATTTAATGACCGACCCAAGCTTGCAAGGCAAGGAAGTGTCTAGATTCATTTTGGCACATGTGCACTTGTTACTCCCAAGGGACACGTCCCCTTGTTTCATCGTGCCCCTAAGCACCTCCCAAGGGTTTTACAATGTATTCTAGGTAATTATCTTATGTGAATACTACTAATTAGCTACATTACACGTGAGGGCCTATTCTAGAAGCTCCTAGAGCAACAGCAGCAACAGCAACAACAACAACAACAACAACAACAACAACAACAACAACAAACCCAGTGCCTGAAGGGCTTCCGCTTGCACAGGGTCTGGGAGGGGAAAGATGTACACAGTCTTACCCCATTAGGGTGAGACCCTGACGAGAGATTGTTTCCGAGGTCTCCCAACCTTTTATTTGATCCAATTAAGGATGGGTGCGTGTATGCCTACAAGTAAATAATCAATTCATCACCAATGAATTAATCACAAATGAATTCACAAACGAATTAATGAAACAAGCATGCAAGCATCTAAGTATGTATGCGCTTGAAAGCATACAAGCACGAGGGGGAGGGGTTATACATGTGACATAGTGCAATCATAGTGGGGGTTAGAGCGTAGAGAGAGAGTAGAGAGAGAGAGAAAGAGGGAGGGTAGAGTGAAAGAGGGAGAGATAGAGAGAGAGTGGGAGGGTGTAGAGAGTAGCGTAATAGAGTAGAGTGGAGTGTAAAGAGTAGCACTATACCCCACGGTACTAGATCCTAGGAGTCCTAAGCGACTAAACCAACACTCGTACTACGTGTAAATAAACGAACATGCCACAGTTTACTGATACTGAATGCACCTACACAGCTATATTATTTATCCCTATACTTTTCCTCCACTAAGCTCAAACTAGGGTCGTCTCTTCTTTTAGGTTGGTGTAGGCAAGATCCTGTTGGATTGTCTACATGGAATTCTTCTTTATCTTCTTTGTTCCAAGTGGAGGATTAGATATCCCTATACGTAGATGTGCACATCTCCTGAAGGGAAATGGAGTCTCTAGTCAACTCTAGTCAATTCTCATTTGGCTGGCCTCTTCCACTATTTGCATCTGTCGAGCAGTCTCCACCCAACCCTAGGAGCACTTGCAGCCAAACCATGCCGAGACACGGCCAGGCATTCTCTGTTATCAGAATGAGCCTACTTTATTATGATGCTCCTACTCAGCTACATCTGGTACACTTATACTAATCCTCCACTGAGTTCTATCTAGGGCCAACACTTCATTTAGGTTGAGATATGCTAGGTTCCGTCAGATTGTCTCCATCCAACTCGTCTTAGGCCAGCCTCCCCCTCTCTTTCCATCTATAATATGGAGTTGCTCGCATCTCCTGACAGGGGCATTGGTGGGTCTCCTCCCAACATGCCCAAACCACCGCAGCCGTTGCTCCCTTAGCTTGTCCTATATTGAGGCGACGCCTACTTTACTTCTTATGACGTCATTTGTAATCCTGTCCTTCCTTGTGTGTCCACATATAGTCTTAACATCCTCATCTCCGCCACTTTCAGCTTCTATGTGTGATGACACTTTACTAGCCAACACTCTGCCCCATAAGTCATAGTGGGTCTCACTACCGTCTTGTAGTATTACCTTTTAGCTTTAACGGGAACTTCCTATCGCACAATACTGCGGAACCCAACCTCCATTTATGCCATCCCAACTTAATCCTGTTGTTGACATCTGCGTCCACTTCTCCATCCTGTTGGACCATGGAACCCAAGTATTTAAAGCAAACTTTCTGTGGTATGCTCTCTGATCCAAGTATTTAGAAGCTTCTAAAGTGTTCTAGAATATTCCGGGTAAAATTATAAATTATAGAAAATATAATAAAATACTAATATACGTCTTAATGTGTTGCTTAGGACAAGGTCATGGTCAAGGATCGTGACACATCCTCCCCACACCTCGACCCACCAACAACCCTGACCACCTCTAACCCCTGAACACCACCGGCCACCCCACCCCCTTCGTCTCCCTCCTCTCATCTCCACAGCCACCACCACTGAAATCACCACCGTCCATCTCTCAACTCACCTCTGCCCCTTCCTCACCCTCAAAGAACCACCACCCCTGCCCTTTCGTCTCCCTCCTCTCCCCTCTACCGACACCACCATGGAAACCACCTTTGTCCACCTTCTTAATCCATCTCCGCCACTTCGTCTCCTCCAGCTCCATCACTAAAACCACCACCGTCCATCTCTCAACCCATCTCTGCTTCCTCATCTCCCTCAAAGAACCACTAACATCCATCTCCCACAAAATCAGACCTACCAGCATCACCCGCACCCTTTACCTCTGCCTCTCAAATATCCTCCACGGATGGCACCTTCTGACGAGGCTGTATCTGTATTGGTTGATGGTCTCCCGATGAGAATTTCTAATTCATGGCTCAAAGCTATTTTCCGGGAGTTTAGGTGAATCTATGATGCTTTTATCCCCCAAAGCAGAAGGGTCAACTCGGGATTTCCTTATGGTTTTGTTAGATTCCGCCTCCGGAGTGAGGCTTTCAGAGCAATTTTGTGCATGAATGGTTGCTAGGTTGCCGGCTACAAGCTTAGGGTTGATTGAGCTAATCAGCGCAGAGGGTAGCACCGTAATGCTCATGCGCAGACTCATCAGAATAATAGTCAGGGAAGCTCTGAAGCTACTGGTGCCAACCATGCTCTTGTTGATCCGACCAAGGCCTCAGGCCAGGGTGGATACGGGGCAGACTAATCTCAAGACTGTGGAGGCTATTTCAAACAATCGTGTGGAGGCCTGGCTGAGCAGATTGCTAATTGCTCACTCTTATGAGGATGACTCGCTTGATAATGTCCTTAGATTCCTTACGGAGAATAACCTCTTTGATCTGGTCCCTAGAGGGGTGAGTTCAGATACCTCGGGCCTTGGAAACATTTGCTACTTCATAAATTCAAGAGATTGAATAGATACTCTGGACAAACTCTTGGAACGCTACATAGAAGAATGTGGATCGAAATTCATGGTCTGCCTTTACAATGGTGGTCGAAGGAATGCTTTGCTAATTTTGCCAATATATGGGGCAAGTTCATTCGAATTGATGCCAAAACATCTTCCATGAGACGTGAAGATGTGGCTAGGGTTCTCATCGACACATGCTCCCTCTCAGTTATACAACAGGTGGTTCAAGTAAAGTACAATGGGGGAGCTAGAATGGTTTTCGTGAAAGACGGTAATTTTGAACTAATCCCCAGCTACTTGCCCGAAGTAGTTGCTCTCGTTGCTTCTGCCAGAATAAATAGGAAACGGACTTTATCTCTTCGACTAGGGGATAACAGTTTAGCCTGCACCACTTTGAGACCTTTTCCTCCTGATGTACATCCTGTGCAGGAGGGCTTTCAGTAGTTACGCTCTAACTTTCTAAGTATTGATCTGAGGATAGATAAGCGAAGTGTGGGCCTTATTGCTTTGCATCGTGATGGTCATCTTATTGGTAGATGGCCTTGGAACTACAGACTCAATGGGCTGCTATCTTGCATCCTTCTACTCAGCTTGCATTTCAACCATTAGCAGCACCCATTCGGAAAAATGGTGCCAACAGGAATCCTCACTTCTCTTGCCTTGGGTAGTGGATAGTAAAGTCGATTCGTCTGGATCTCAGGATCAGGTGTTGCTTCAAGATAACCAAGGTATAGAAGAGGTAAGTAACATTGAGTCAGTGTCCTCCATACCTAAATTTTCATTGGTTTCGAGCTTACTGCTTTAGAAAGCCACTCATATGATGATGGAAATTCCTTGAAAACGACTCCGATGAAGCGCACGGAACAACCTTGTAAGGGTGGGGAGAGAAGGAGAAAATTGGAATTCAAGCATCAAGACCAAAACACTGGCCTCACTAAAAGGGGCAGCAGAGCCCTAAGGCCCAGGAAAAAAGAACAAGCTAAGTGAGACCTTCAAGAGTTTCTTAAAGACATGTCACCCGGGTAGCAGTGCGAGGAGAATACCCGAGCCTGCAAATTTAGGAAGAAGAAGAAGAGGTGAGAGGAAGGAAGGAAAAAAGGACCAAAAAGGGCAACAGTGTTGAAGATGCGGGTAGGATCCTTGCCGCAGAACGCACGCTGGAGATGGGGAAAAGACTCGGATTGAACTTCCATGGATTTGATGCGCATTTGCTGAGTGCCTTGCATCAGTAGATTTATCGCGTCATTGTCCCATTTTTCTGTCTTTTGGTTGGTCTTGTTTTTGATGTCCAACCTAGTCGTATTTGAGACTCGTGTTTTGCCTTTTTCGCTTGTCTTTATGTTTATTTGGTTCTCTCTTTTTGGTCCCCGTTATTGTACGGGTTGACTCAGGACTGGCTTGGTCAAATTGCCTGGTTTGTACAGCGACTCTGTTGCTAATTATCGAAAAAAAATCTATGCTGAAATCGGGTTTGGTACAGTGACGATGCGAATTTGCTTTATCCAAATTCAAACTTAACCTATAATCCATTTATTAACATCCAAAATTAAATCTATTTAAAATCATTTTTCTCAGATCAAATCCATAATAAAATAAAATGGCTTCTTTAGTATTGATTGTGGAATTTGAACAAACAAGCTCATCTTCCACTGGTTTTGTTTACTCTAATCTTGAGTGTATGTAAGTTCCCTTATTTTTTTTGTTTGAAACGGCTCTAAATATTTGCCAATTTCTTCAAATTGGTTGCTTATCTATTTTATTTAAAACAATTTGTTATACTTCACTCTATGACAAAATTAATTCTCACCTGATGACTATAATAGGTAAAAAAAATTTAAGCAATTAGTTTTTTCATAACTAAAAATAAAGGATTGTTTTAAGTAAAAAAAATAAAAAACCCATTCAAATAAACTTATAAATATTAAAACTATTATAAATAAAAAATTATTTTTGAGAAATTTAAAAATATTAGAGACTAAATGAGTAAAGTACTTTGATACCAATGTTCCAATTCAGTACGTCATCTACTCCAGCTATCCGTCGCATCTCCCAGTTAGGCGTTTGCTCACTTATTATAAATAAGACTTAGGAGGCTTGTTTAGGACATGTTGATTTGGATAAAGAGCGCCCCCCCCACCAGTCATCTTCTTCCAATGTACAGCTTATACTTCTATAAATTTTATATGAATACTGTACAAATACTACAGAGTGATTTTCCATTGTTTATTGTTGAATTGAGTGTTTTGATTGTCATTTGAGCGTGGTAAAGAACGATATCATACTTATAGAGGATACATATTTATATCTCATTTTTTGGGACCGGTGGCGGGCCGGCAGTAGGCGAGCAGCGACAGATGAGCCGTGGTTGTAAGAAAAATGCAAATAAGACAAACCAAAATAAAAAGTAACTTTTTTCTCACAGTCCCCTATTTAAAAGGAACATACACAGTGCCTCAAGGGCTCTCGCCTACGCAGGGTCTGAGGGGGCGGATGTACGAAGCCTTCCCCCTTCAGGTGTTAACCTGAAGAGAGGCTGTTTCCCAGTGCTCCCAACCTGAGGGTGAGGACTTCCCAGGAGGTCACCCATCCTGGTACTACTCTCGCCCAAGCACGCTCAACTTCGGAGTTCTAATGGGGTCCGGTGACTGCACGTTGGTGCTCTCTTTGGTATATTTGTAAAATTTAAGAGGATTTTACAAACAAAAAACGGTATCCAACCAAAACAAACTTGTTTCTTTTTTTTACCAAAAAAACGAAAACAACAAAAAGACAACCAAAAACCAACTGCCCCTAAATGAAGATTGCCAAGCACAACGACATTAACGAAGACGGAACTGATATACGACCAAGGATTGATACTACTCTCACGGGATTCACTCAATTTTCAGGGAGAACTCACGAGAAGAAATGTCTGAACTCGTAAAAAGGGAAGTATCTATTTATTTTTATATAAGATGGTGAATACAACTGAAAAGCATACTCACTGATCTGCAATCCATATCAATAACGAGTGTTATCGAAAACCCAAGGTTCATGCAAGAAAAGCTCCCTACCGTTCATTTGTTTTGTCCCCGCTCTTATATCCTCGTCACGTTTCCTAGCTACTTCGACTCTTCTAGTTGATGCATCTAGATCCTGCAAAATAAAACAGACATATACATTACATTGTAACCTGGTGTTTCCATTTGCAGGCCAAATATATCTAAAGCAAGGAGTAGTACCCAGCTTCGCTACTCAGTCTCAGGGAAAAAAGATTGATTCCAAGTACAGGGTTGAATCCCACTATTGTCAGAGATTTTGGTATACTTTTGGTATAATTTAAGGTGTCGAAGTTCATGTTATGTCCAGGCGTATACTCTTGCACACAGGTAGTTTGTGACCGACGTAAGAGTGTTGAGTAGCATGAGTGTCCAGATTACTAAATCATCCAGTACAAGGGACCATGAAAACAGCTTGCAAACCAAGTACACAGGAACATCTTCTGAAGTGGATTTTTCGAAGTACAAATAATTGCTCCAGAAGTGCGACTTAGAATTTTAACAATAATTATGGTCATCAATAATATCCCACCCTGCACGTATACCCACTGTATTGCTGTTTTAAGACTCGAAGATACAAAGAAGACTAGTATATTGTCTATACCTTCTCCTTTGGCCCATATTCGTCTGTATCTTGAAGTGGATGATGTTGGTCTAAATCTCACAAATACTTGCGAAATCCTAGTAAACGGGTAACCAGAAGATCTCAGGTGTTGAGGCTATGTAATCACTTTCCTTAAGGCTTATTTCAGTGTACGAAATATCCTCGAGGATACAACAACAACCAAATATGAAGTAAAGATGTGTAAAGGGAGAGATTGACAAAGATGTAGAGAGATTGATTAAGTTTAACAATCAAACACTTGAATTTCACCAAAGAACACAAGAACACTTGTAGTTGTTCTTTTTTGTAATTCTTTCTTGATGGGATCTGGGTAATGTGTATGTCATTAAAAGAGAAGAGATGTCCCTCCAAAATATACAAAAAGAGCCACACTGATTCGGGGCGCGCAAAATCGTCAGAAATTTTGACCTATGTGTCGACACACAACTCACTACAGGATCGTGTGTCAACACATAGTTCCCGTTTGTCGACACACAACATTCTGCCGTGCTCTTCTGTAAGGCTGTGTGTCGACACACGGGCCATGTGTGTCGACACATACCTATTCCCCAGTGGTACTGTTGGATTGTGTGTCGACACACATGGCCCATGTGTCGACACACACCCCTCATACGTTTTAAACACTTACTGGGACTATCTCATACACATCTTATACATATATCAAACAATGTTTTACATATTTATCAATACACATCCTGAAAATTTTTTAGCAAACTATCACAAATTTTAAAAAAATTTAGCAAAATATCATATTTTTTAAAATATTTAGCAAACTATCACAGTTTACTGTAGCACCGTGGTTACACGACGTCCCATACGTCGTGCAACAGTGCCCAGGATTTTTATTTTTTTTTTTAGCTTTACATCTTTAAAATTTAAAAAAAATTAATAAATTTTTTTTTAATTTAAATTATTTTAATTTTTAATTTTATAATTTGAATCACTAAAAAGGTATATGTATATTATTATTTGAATTATTAATAAGGAAGATATAAATATATTTTATAAACTATATGAAATAATTTTTTAGTTTTTGAGTTACATGTATCTAATAAAATAATTTAAATAATAATGTACAAATGCGTAAACTCGTAATTTTTTTGTTGGAAACATCAACATCTCTTCATTTAAATGTGTCCCTCATTTATATCCTCCTTGTTAATAGTATTATAATACCATAGTTCCTGTATGAGATAGTTTAAATAATAATATACATATCACCATCTCTTCATTTAAATGTGTCCCTCATTTATATCTTCCTTATTAATAATTCAAATAATAATATACATATACCTTTTTAGTAATTTAAATTATAAAATTAAAAATTAAAAATTAAAATAATTTAAATTAAAAAAAAATTTATTAATTTTTTTTAAATTTTAAAAATGTAAAACTAAAAAAAAAAAATCATGGGCCCTGTTGCACGACGTACGGGACGTCATGCAAATGCACGACTTCCCGTACGTCGTGCAATCACGGTGTTACAGTAAATTGTGATAGTTTGCTAAATATTTTCAAAAATGTGATATTTTGCTAATTTTTTTTAAAATTTGTGATAGTTCGCTAAAAAAGTCGGATTTTTCGAAGTACAAATAATTGCTCCAGAAGTGCGACTTAGAATTTTAACAATAATTATGGTCATCAATAATATCCCACCCTGCATGTATACCCATTGTATTGCTGTTTTAAGACTCGAAGATACAAAGAAGACTAGTATATTGTTTACATAGTGGTTGTACCTTCTCCTTTGGCCCATATTCGTCTGTATCTTGAAGTTGATGATGTTGGCCTAAATCTCACAAATACTTGCGAAATCCTTGTAAACGGGTAACCAGAAGATCTCAGGTGTTGAGGCTATGTAATCACTTTCATTAAGGCTTATTTCGGTGTACGAAATATCCTCGGGGATACAACAACAACCAAATATAGAGTGAAGATGTGTAAAGGGAGAGATTGACAAAGATGTAGAGAGATTGATTAAGTTTAACAATCAAACACTTGGATTTCACCAAAGAACATAAGAACACTTGTAGTTGTTCTTCATTTTTGTAATTCTTTCTTGATGGGATCTGGGTAATGTGTATGTCATTAAAAGAGAAGAGATGACCCTCCAAAATATACAAAAAGAGCCACACTGATTCGGGGAAAACCGCGCGAAACCGTCCAAAATTCTAACCTGTGTGTCGACACACAACTCACTGCAGGATCGTGTGTCAACACATAGTTCCCGTTTGTCGACACACAACATTCTGCCGTGCTCTTCTGTAAGGCTGTGTGTCGACACACGGGCCATGTGTGTCGACACATACCTATTCCCCAGTGGTACTGTTGGATTGTGTGTCGACACACATGGCCCATGTGTCGACACACACCCCTCATACGTTTTAAACACTTACTGGGACTATCTCATACACATCTTATACATATATCAAACAATGTTTTACATATTTATCAATACACATCCTGAAAATTTTTTAGCAAACTATCACAAATTTTAAAAAAATTTAGCAAAATATCATATTTTTTAAAATATTTAGCAAACTATCACAGTTTACTGTAGCACCGTGGTTACACGACGTCCCATACGTCGTGCAACAGTGCCCAGGATTTTTATTTTTTTTTTTAGCTTTACATCTTTAAAATTTAAAAAAAATTAATAAATTTTTTTTTAATTTAAATTATTTTAATTTTTAATTTTATAATTTGAATCACTAAAAAGGTATATGTATATTATTATTTGAATTATTAATAAGGAAGATATAAATATATTTTATAAACTATATGAAATAATTTTTTAGTTTTTGAGTTACATGTATCTAATAAAATAATTTAAATAATAATGTACAAATGCGTAAACTCGTAATTTTTTTGTTGGAAACATCAACATCTCTTCATTTAAATGTGTCCCTCATTTATATCCTCCTTGTTAATAGTATTATAATACCATAGTTCCTGTATGAGATAGTTTAAATAATAATATACATATCACCATCTCTTCATTTAAATGTGTCCCTCATTTATATCTTCCTTATTAATAATTCAAATAATAATATACATATACCTTTTTAGTAATTTAAATTATAAAATTAAAAATTAAAAATTAAAATAATTTAAATTAAAAAAAAATTTATTAATTTTTTTTAAATTTTAAAAATGTAAAACTAAAAAAAAAAAATCATGGGCCCTGTTGCACGACGTACGGGACGTCATGCAAATGCACGACTTCCCGTACGTCGTGCAATCACGGTGTTACAGTAAATTGTGATAGTTTGCTAAATATTTTCAAAAATGTGATATTTTGCTAATTTTTTTTAAAATTTGTGATAGTTCGCTAAAAAAGTCGGATTTTTCGAAGTACAAATAATTGCTCCAGAAGTGCGACTTAGAATTTTAACAATAATTATGGTCATCAATAATATCCCACCCTGCATGTATACCCATTGTATTGCTGTTTTAAGACTCGAAGATACAAAGAAGACTAGTATATTGTTTACATAGTGGTTGTACCTTCTCCTTTGGCCCATATTCGTCTGTATCTTGAAGTTGATGATGTTGGCCTAAATCTCACAAATACTTGCGAAATCCTTGTAAACGGGTAACCAGAAGATCTCAGGTGTTGAGGCTATGTAATCACTTTCATTAAGGCTTATTTCGGTGTACGAAATATCCTCGGGGATACAACAACAACCAAATATAGAGTGAAGATGTGTAAAGGGAGAGATTGACAAAGATGTAGAGAGATTGATTAAGTTTAACAATCAAACACTTGGATTTCACCAAAGAACACAAGAACACTTGTAGTTGTTCTTCATTTTTGTAATTCTTTCTTGATGGGATCTGGGTAATGTGTATGTCATTAAAAGAGAAGAGATGACCCTCCAAAATATACAAAAAGAGCCACACTGATTCGGGGAAAACCGCGCGAAACCGTCCAAAATTCTAACCTGTGTGTCGACACACAACTCACTGCAGGATCGTGTGTCAACACATAGTTCCCGTTTGTCGACACACAACATTCTGCCGTGCTCTTCTGTAAGGCTGTGTGTCGACACACGGGCCATGTGTGTCGACACATACCTATTCCCCAGTGGTACTGTTGGATTGTGTGTCGACACACATGGCCCATGTGTCGACACACACCCCTCATACGTTTTAAACACTTACTGGGACTATCTCATACACATCTTATACATATATCAAACAATGTTTTACATATTTATCAATACACATCCTGAAAATTTTTTAGCAAACTATCACAAATTTTAAAAAAATTTAGCAAAATATCATATTTTTTAAAATATTTAGCAAACTATCACAGTTTACTGTAGCACCGTGGTTACACGACGTCCCATACGTCGTGCAACAGTGCCCAGGATTTTTATTTTTTTTTTTAGCTTTACATCTTTAAAATTTAAAAAAAATTAATAAATTTTTTTTTAATTTAAATTATTTTAATTTTTAATTTTATAATTTGAATCACTAAAAAGGTATATGTATATTATTATTTGAATTATTAATAAGGAAGATATAAATATATTTTATAAACTATATGAAATAATTTTTTAGTTTTTGAGTTACATGTATCTAATAAAATAATTTAAATAATAATGTACAAATGCGTAAACTCGTAATTTTTTTGTTGGAAACATCAACATCTCTTCATTTAAATGTGTCCCTCATTTATATCCTCCTTGTTAATAGTATTATAATACCATAGTTCCTGTATGAGATAGTTTAAATAATAATATACATATCACCATCTCTTCATTTAAATGTGTCCCTCATTTATATCTTCCTTATTAATAATTCAAATAATAATATACATATACCTTTTTAGTAATTTAAATTATAAAATTAAAAATTAAAAATTAAAATAATTTAAATTAAAAAAAAATTTATTAATTTTTTTTAAATTTTAAAAATGTAAAACTAAAAAAAAAAAATCATGGGCCCTGTTGCACGACGTACGGGACGTCATGCAAATGCACGACTTCCCGTACGTCGTGCAATCACGGTGTTACAGTAAATTGTGATAGTTTGCTAAATATTTTCAAAAATGTGATATTTTGCTAATTTTTTTTAAAATTTGTGATAGTTCGCTAAAAAAGTCGGATTTTTCGAAGTACAAATAATTGCTCCAGAAGTGCGACTTAGAATTTTAACAATAATTATGGTCATCAATAATATCCCACCCTGCATGTATACCCATTGTATTGCTGTTTTAAGACTCGAAGATACAAAGAAGACTAGTATATTGTTTACATAGTGGTTGTACCTTCTCCTTTGGCCCATATTCGTCTGTATCTTGAAGTTGATGATGTTGGCCTAAATCTCACAAATACTTGCGAAATCCTTGTAAACGGGTAACCAGAAGATCTCAGGTGTTGAGGCTATGTAATCACTTTCATTAAGGCTTATTTCGGTGTACGAAATATCCTCGGGGATACAACAACAACCAAATATAGAGTGAAGATGTGTAAAGGGAGAGATTGACAAAGATGTAGAGAGATTGATTAAGTTTAACAATCAAACACTTGGATTTCACCAAAGAACACAAGAACACTTGTAGTTGTTCTTCATTTTTGTAATTCTTTCTTGATGGGATCTGGGTAATGTGTATGTCATTAAAAGAGAAGAGATGACCCTCCAAAATATACAAAAAGAGCCACACTGATTCGGGGAAAACCGCGCGAAACCGTCCAAAATTCTAACCTGTGTGTCGACACACAACTCACTGCAGGATCGTGTGTCAACACATAGTTCCCGTTTGTCGACACACAACATTCTGCCGTGCTCTTCTGTAAGGCTGTGTGTCGACACACGGGCCATGTGTGTCGACACATACCTATTCCCCAGTGGTACTGTTGGATTGTGTGTCGACACACATGGCCCATGTGTCGACACACACCCCTCATACGTTTTAAACACTTACTGGGACTATCTCATACACATCTTATACATATATCAAACAATGTTTTACATATTTATCAATACACATCCTGAAAATTTTTTAGCAAACTATCACAAATTTTAAAAAAATTTAGCAAAATATCATATTTTTTAAAATATTTAGCAAACTATCACAGTTTACTGTAGCACCGTGGTTACACGACGTCCCATACGTCGTGCAACAGTGCCCAGGATTTTTATTTTTTTTTTTAGCTTTACATCTTTAAAATTTAAAAAAAATTAATAAATTTTTTTTTAATTTAAATTATTTTAATTTTTAATTTTATAATTTGAATCACTAAAAAGGTATATGTATATTATTATTTGAATTATTAATAAGGAAGATATAAATATATTTTATAAACTATATGAAATAATTTTTTAGTTTTTGAGTTACATGTATCTAATAAAATAATTTAAATAATAATGTACAAATGCGTAAACTCGTAATTTTTTTGTTGGAAACATCAACATCTCTTCATTTAAATGTGTCCCTCATTTATATCCTCCTTGTTAATAGTATTATAATACCATAGTTCCTGTATGAGATAGTTTAAATAATAATATACATATCACCATCTCTTCATTTAAATGTGTCCCTCATTTATATCTTCCTTATTAATAATTCAAATAATAATATACATATACCTTTTTAGTAATTTAAATTATAAAATTAAAAATTAAAAATTAAAATAATTTAAATTAAAAAAAAATTTATTAATTTTTTTTAAATTTTAAAAATGTAAAACTAAAAAAAAAAAATCATGGGCCCTGTTGCACGACGTACGGGACGTCATGCAAATGCACGACTTCCCGTACGTCGTGCAATCACGGTGTTACAGTAAATTGTGATAGTTTGCTAAATATTTTCAAAAATGTGATATTTTGCTAATTTTTTTTAAAATTTGTGATAGTTCGCTAAAAAAGTCGGATTTTTCGAAGTACAAATAATTGCTCCAGAAGTGCGACTTAGAATTTTAACAATAATTATGGTCATCAATAATATCCCACCCTGCATGTATACCCATTGTATTGCTGTTTTAAGACTCGAAGATACAAAGAAGACTAGTATATTGTTTACATAGTGGTTGTACCTTCTCCTTTGGCCCATATTCGTCTGTATCTTGAAGTTGATGATGTTGGCCTAAATCTCACAAATACTTGCGAAATCCTTGTAAACGGGTAACCAGAAGATCTCAGGTGTTGAGGCTATGTAATCACTTTCATTAAGGCTTATTTCGGTGTACGAAATATCCTCGGGGATACAACAACAACCAAATATAGAGTGAAGATGTGTAAAGGGAGAGATTGACAAAGATGTAGAGAGATTGATTAAGTTTAACAATCAAACACTTGGATTTCACCAAAGAACACAAGAACACTTGTAGTTGTTCTTCATTTTTGTAATTCTTTCTTGATGGGATCTGGGTAATGTGTATGTCATTAAAAGAGAAGAGATGACCCTCCAAAATATACAAAAAGAGCCACACTGATTCGGGGAAAACCGCGCGAAACCGTCCAAAATTCTAACCTGTGTGTCGACACACAACTCACTGCAGGATCGTGTGTCAACACATAGTTCCCGTTTGTCGACACACAACATTCTGCCGTGCTCTTCTGTAAGGCTGTGTGTCGACACACGGGCCATGTGTGTCGACACATACCTATTCCCCAGTGGTACTGTTGGATTGTGTGTCGACACACATGGCCCATGTGTCGACACACACCCCTCATACGTTTTAAACACTTACTGAGACTATCTCATACACATCTTATACATATATCAAACAATGTTTTACATATTTATCAATACACATCCTGAAAATTTTTTAGCAAACTATCACAAATTTTAAAAAAATTTAGCAAAATATCATATTTTTTAAAATATTTAGCAAACTATCACAGTTTACTGTAGCACCGTGGTTACACGACGTCCCATACGTCGTGCAACAGTGCCCAGGATTTTTATTTTTTTTTTTAGCTTTACATCTTTAAAATTTAAAAAAAATTAATAAATTTTTTTTTATTTTAAATTATTTTAATTTTTAATTTTATAATTTGAATCACTAAAAAGGTATATGTATATTATTATTTGAATTATTAATAAGGAAGATATAAATATATTTTATAAACTATATGAAATAATTTTTTAGTTTTTGAGTTACATGTATCTAATAAAATAATTTAAATAATAATGTACAAATGCGTAAACTCGTAATTTTTTTGTTGGAAATATCAACATCTCTTCATTTAAATGTGTCCCTCATTTATATCCTCCTTGTTAATAGTATTATAATACCATAGTTCATGTATGAGATAGTTTAAATAATAATATACATATCACCATCTCTTCATTTAAATGTGTCCCTCATTTATATCTTCCTTATTAATAATTCAAATAATAATATACATATACCTTTTTAGTAATTTAAATTATAAAATTAAAAATTAAAAATTAAAATAATTTAAATTAAAAAAAAATTTATTAATTTTTTTTAAATTTTAAAAATGTAAAACTAAAAAAAAAAAATCATGGGCCCTGTTGCACGACGTACGGGACGTCATGCAAATGCACGACTTCCCGTACGTCGTGCAATCACGGTGTTACAGTAAATTGTGATAGTTTGCTAAATATTTTCAAAAATGTGATATTTTGCTAATTTTTTTTAAAATTTGTGATAGTTCGCTAAAAAAGTCGGATTTTTCGAAGTACAAATAATTGCTCCAGAAGTGCGACTTAGAATTTTAACAATAATTATGGTCATCAATAATATCCCACCCTGCATGTATACCCATTGTATTGCTGTTTTAAGACTCGAAGATACAAAGAAGACTAGTATATTGTTTACATAGTGGTTGTACCTTCTCCTTTGGCCCATATTCGTCTGTATCTTGAAGTTGATGATGTTGGCCTAAATCTCACAAATACTTGCGAAATCCTTGTAAACGGGTAACCAGAAGATCTCAGGTGTTGAGGCTATGTAATCACTTTCATTAAGGCTTATTTCGGTGTACGAAATATCCTCGGGGATACAACAACAACCAAATATAGAGTGAAGATGTGTAAAGGGAGAGATTGACAAAGATGTAGAGAGATTGATTAAGTTTAACAATCAAACACTTGGATTTCACCAAAGAACACAAGAACACTTGTAGTTGTTCTTCATTTTTGTAATTCTTTCTTGATGGGATCTGGGTAATGTGTATGTCATTAAAAGAGAAGAGATGACCCTCCAAAATATACAAAAAGAGCCACACTGATTCGGGGAAAACCGCGCGAAACCGTCCAAAATTCTAACCTGTGTGTCGACACACAACTCACTGCAGGATCGTGTGTCAACACATAGTTCCCGTTTGTCGACACACAACATTCTGCCGTGCTCTTCTGTAAGGCTGTGTGTCGACACACGGGCCATGTGTGTCGACACATACCTATTCCCCAGTGGTACTGTTGGATTGTGTGTCGACACACATGGCCCATGTGTCGACACACACCCCTCATACGTTTTAAACACTTACTGAGACTATCTCATACACATCTTATACATATATCAAACAATGTTTTACATATTTATCAATACACATCCTGAAAATTTTTTAGCAAACTATCACAAATTTTAAAAAAATTTAGCAAAATATCATATTTTTTAAAATATTTAGCAAACTATCACAGTTTACTGTAGCACCGTGGTTACACGACGTCCCATACGTCGTGCAACAGTGCCCAGGATTTTTATTTTTTTTTTTAGCTTTACATCTTTAAAATTTAAAAAAAATTAATAAATTTTTTTTTAATTTAAATTATTTTAATTTTTAATTTTATAATTTGAATCACTAAAAAGGTATATGTATATTATTATTTGAATTATTAATAAGGAAGATATAAATATATTTTATAAACTATATGAAATAATTTTTTAGTTTTTGAGTTACATGTATCTAATAAAATAATTTAAATAATAATGTACAAATGCGTAAACTCGTAATTTTTTTGTTGGAAACATCAACATCTCTTCATTTAAATGTGTCCCTCATTTATATCCTCCTTGTTAATAGTATTATAATACCATAGTTCCTGTATGAGATAGTTTAAATAATAATATACATATCACCATCTCTTCATTTAAATGTGTCCCTCATTTATATCTTCCTTATTAATAATTCAAATAATAATATACATATACCTTTTTAGTAATTTAAATTATAAAATTAAAAATTAAAAATTAAAATAATTTAAATTAAAAAAAAATTTATTAATTTTTTTTAAATTTTAAAAATGTAAAACTAAAAAAAAAAAATCATGGGCCCTGTTGCACGACGTACGGGACGTCATGCAAATGCACGACTTCCCGTACGTCGTGCAATCACGGTGTTACAGTAAATTGTGATAGTTTGCTAAATATTTTCAAAAATGTGATATTTTGCTAATTTTTTTTAAAATTTGTGATAGTTCGCTAAAAAAGTCGGATTTTTCGAAGTACAAATAATTGCTCCAGAAGTGCGACTTAGAATTTTAACAATAATTATGGTCATCAATAATATCCCACCCTGCATGTATACCCATTGTATTGCTGTTTTAAGACTCGAAGATACAAAGAAGACTAGTATATTGTTTACATAGTGGTTGTACCTTCTCCTTTGGCCCATATTCGTCTGTATCTTGAAGTTGATGATGTTGGCCTAAATCTCACAAATACTTGCGAAATCCTTGTAAACGGGTAACCAGAAGATCTCAGGTGTTGAGGCTATGTAATCACTTTCATTAAGGCTTATTTCGGTGTACGAAATATCCTCGGGGATACAACAACAACCAAATATAGAGTGAAGATGTGTAAAGGGAGAGATTGACAAAGATGTAGAGAGATTGATTAAGTTTAACAATCAAACACTTGGATTTCACCAAAGAACACAAGAACACTTGTAGTTGTTCTTCATTTTTGTAATTCTTTCTTGATGGGATCTGGGTAATGTGTATGTCATTAAAAGAGAAGAGATGACCCTCCAAAATATACAAAAAGAGCCACACTGATTCGGGGAAAACCGAGCGAAACCGTCCAAAATTCTAACCTGTGTGTCGACACACAACTCACTGCAGGATCGTGTGTCAACACATAGTTCCCGTATGTCGACACACAACATTCTGCCATGCTCTTCTGTAAGGCTGTGTGTCGACACACAGGCCATGTGTGTCGACACATACCTATTCCCCAGTGGTACTGTTGGATTGTGTGTCGACACACATGGCCCATGTGTCGACACACACCCCTCATATGTTTTAAACACTTAAACACTTACCAGGACTATCTCATACACATCTTATACACATATCAAACAATGTTTTACATATTTATCAATACACATTTTGAAAATGCACCAACAGATGAACCATGCCCCAAAAGCCCGAATCCAGACACAAAGCAAGTGGATCAAGGCACAACCATTTTCCTTGGCTTTTCAACCAAACACTCCTAGCCCAACTTAGGAGGAAAGCGGAGGAGTCATGAGGAGAAATAATGGTACCACATATCATAGTTAGTTAAATACGCGTATAATCACGTATTAAACATGTATCAATATTTTTACGTTTAAAAGGAGTGTTCATGAATAATTTCCAATAATACGGTAAAATATGTGTTTTTTTTTATATTAGCCGTATAATACACATTTTATAACACGTCTCCCTATTTTTCCCGAATTAAAAGCAAAACATCAATTGACAATAATCATATCGGTGCCTGAATTAAGTATCTATGTTCCATATTTTGCAAAATATGTCATTTCAACTCCCTAATTATTGGCTTATAAGTTTCTTTTTACTATGTATCATGCATCTTATTACAACTATTAAAGGTAACACCATTAAATAAAAGTGAAAATTTACATAATTACATTCTTTTTTACTTTATAAGCATTTGAGAAGGTATAGACATAAATGTAATCATTTATAACTTTTTTATAAGTCAACAACTTTTGGCCTAATTTTTATGTATAAAGTTGAGTAATACACGAATATATTACATACTGTTTAATTCTCATACCGTATTTTATTAACTATGCCACCAGAGTGGCTTAGAAAGAGCAAATGACAGGTAGGCATATGCAAATGGGCGACAAAGGATGACAACAACAACAACAATAACAAACCCAATGACTCAAAGGCTCTTGCATATGCAGGGTCAGGGGGGTGGGATACACGCAGGCTTACCCCTTCAGGGTGCTACCCCAAAGAGAGGCTGTGTCCGAGGACTCGCAACCTGTGAAGCATAAAAGCATAAAAGCATCTAAGCGTAAGAGTATAAGAGCATAAAAATAATGGCACAGAGAAAACATATAGAAACATAAAGCAGCAATAGAGAATAAAGAGACAGAGCGACGACAAAGGATGAGAGAGAACCAATTATACCAACAAAAGAACAATAGCGAATCAATCATACCCACCCATATAAATGGATTTCATCTCTTGTAATCAATTATATCTCTACCCCTCTCCCCCCTCCCCCTCCCTCCCTCCCTCCAAGCAGTGGAGTCACGAAGAGAAATAAAAGCACCACAGATCACCAAAGTGGCTAAGAAAGAGCAAGTTACATGCATGAATTCACAAGAGAGTGACAAAAAACAAGAGAGAATCAGTTATAACTAAATGAATGAGAGAGAATCAGTTATACCTCCCACAAAAAGGGATTTCATCTCTGATACCCCTCTCTCCCTCTCTCCTTTCCCGGGATGAATCTCAAAATGATTGTCCCTGGGGTTGCATTTGATGAGCATTGCTCTTAACTTGATAGGGAATACAGCCCCTTTACAATCTCAAGCCATTGCCCAAAATGGCCCAAAATAAAAAATTAATACCCAAAATGACCCATTTAAAAAAATATTTTCCCCAATGACCTCCATGTCATCAATTTTAAAATTTTAATTTTTTTTTTATATTTTGGGGTACTTGATACTTTAAACCTTTTTAAATTTTTTATTTAATTTTTAATAAATTATTAATTATTAATTAAATTAAATATATTAGTTTATCATGTTATATTTAACTCTATAACATGCGTTTTAGTTAAATTATATATGTAATTTATAATAAAAAATTTAAATTAAGTTGTTTGTTAAATATTAAATAATATTATCTATACACAATTTTTTAATTACTTATTATTACAATTATATAATAATAGTTATTTGTTTATATATAACATTTGATTTTCAAATTTGATGACATGAAGGACATTCGGATAAATTTTTTTTGAAATAGACTATTTTGGATAGTATTTTTTTATTTTGAGTCATTTTGGGCAATGGCTCTGCAATCTCCATGAGTCCAAGTTTTTCCAATTAGAATTTGATAGTTGTCTGTTTGAGTTACTGAGGTCAGTATGCGTGCCCACCTCGCCTATTCTTTCAACGACCAATTGCCAATTGGTTATTGTTTGCACAATTTAAATGGAAATTTTTGCAGGTATCTGAATTTTATTCGGGAGGGCAAAGACTCCTGATTGTTCTTGCCCGACATGAGAATTCTGGTTAGCAACAACTTTTCAAAAGCATTGCTAACGGCTTCAACAATCTCATTCAGACCATCGAGTCAGGGGGTTCTTCTAATGGAAAGCTTCAAACTAAATGGTAATTGCCCGCTTTGTCGAAGAAGCTTAGATGGTTATCTTTTTCCCTATATCCTTGGTCGAGGTGGTTGGAACAGCACCTACAAGGACTGCTTCGGAATGGGGCTTACCAGTGCAAGAGATAAGGGGCCACTGGGTGCTAATTCCAACGTCTAGGGATGATACAAAGCGTGAGTTTAGGAGCACGTTATTAGCTAATGGTACCCAAACATTTTCTACTTCAAACAGAGGCAATGGGCGTGTTTTCAATCAAAATCAGGCCTAAGGGCACAAAGGAGGCCCAAAAATCTTTACAGATTGGGCAAAAGGCGTGGCCAATTTATAACTCATACTGGGGTTTGGGCGAGAAAGGACAGGTCCCTATTTTGAGGCTCAAGAATTTCGGCCGAACCCCAATGGGAGAGCGCCTTAGCACCAAAAAACCGAGGCACGACAGAGAGGGGAAAATCGTCACTCACCTCCAACAAGATCGATCGGATAAATGAGAAGATATCTCTCCTAACATTTGTTAGCAAACCTTAGTTAGACCCAATTCTTATCATTTCTTGCTTGTTGAGTCGAATATGGTTCATGGTCTTTTAATGTTGAATGTTAGTAATTTTGTGGGCATCTTATCTTTGTACATTTTTTTTTTCTCAATAATATATTTTTTTTCAATAAAAATATGATTTTCAAGTGATGGTTAGTTATTACAAGTGCTTTGCAAGTGATTGGCAACATAGCATCCAATCAGGGTTCTCGGTCGTTTAATGGACATGGTTGCAGTGTCACAGAAGTGGAATGTCAAGGATGTTACGCAATGGCTCACAGAGATTGCATTGGGTTTTCAAGGGAACATAAGCTGCTTTAAAGAGTTAAATTTGCAAAAATTTAAATAAATAACCACAATATCCTTGATTTTTAGACCACTTCAATGGCTTTTAAGACAAATATATTTATAAATTTGCTTTAGTAAATGACTGACAAATGATTCCTTCTTTTATGGCGTTTCACTAGGTTATTATATGAGTACACGAGGGACTTGATGCAATTATGAAAATGAGAACTAAAGTACGAGTATGAAAGAGTCTAAAACACATTATAACTCTTGCTTTCTTTTTCATCATGAAGAAATTTGAATGCTTATTGAAGTCTTCTTTCCCATCAATAAGAAATCTAGTGTTATCTATCATGAAAATACCTAAAAACTTTTGAATTTTAGGCTATGTCCAAGCAAAGTCAGACTCAAAGATTGAGAAGGTAGGAAAAGAACTGCTAAGATTCGAGTTAGGAATATATGCTGCTCGCAATAAAGCCATCTTGGATTCCAGAAGTATCATGGAGGCAAAACTTGAAGAGAGCGAGAAAAGGAGAGTTCTGAACATCCCAAGTTACAGCCAAGAAGTACTTGATGTTACCGATTCTCCCAAAAATAGTATCCCAATGGTTTGAGAAACTACAGTTCATTAAAAACTGAAGAGTTGAGTGTGGAAGCTCCACATGAATGAAAGCGTGCCAGAATCAGTTGAGAGGCTCATTTACTTCTATTTGCCTTCAGCATTGTGTAAAATTTCAGAAAAAAAAGTGTGAAATTAGGAAAATGCCATTGGCATTTAAAGAGAAGCTATTCAAATCTTAATGCACATCCTATGCTAATTTATATACTTAATAGATAAATCTTAGATCACTATACGCAAACTTAGATAAATCTTAAGGCATTTATGAAAGGTTTTGCACCTTCCATTTGAACATACCACTTCCCTTCCTACTTAAATTCAAGCGCTTTAGAAATTTCGCCGATTAAGTTACAACAATGAGTTCAAACTACTGATTTTCTCTTAAACAGCAGTAGTTGTTCCCTCCTTTTCTTTTTTATATGTCCATCTAGGAGGCGAGGGAGTAGTCCTAAGGAATGCATATTTGAGCCTAGTAAGACATCTTGGCTTATATGTGAACCTTACATATGCCAACTCTTTAGGATGAGCCTCAGGCCGGAAAAATTTCCACACGGTATGAGAGTATGTGAATGATCCTGGACTATGGTTTGATGCATCAAGTCCTCAAAAAGAGGGGTGCAGTAGAAGAAGACTTTTTTTTTCTCGATAATTATAGGCAAAGCCGTAGTACATACCGGACCTCGACAAAGCGAGACCACAACAATCCCGTAAACGGAGATGGGTACAAAAATCCAGAACAAAACGAGAAAAACAGACACCAAGACAACGGGACAACATCATACAAACAGGAGAAGACTAGAAACTAGCAAGGCACCAATTGAATCCGAAGCAGGCACACACACAGCCACACCTCCCAGTCAAAGACAAACAACCTCAAAAGGGTGGAAAACAGGAGAGGAAATTCCCCCCTCCCTCGCATTGCAAGCAAGGTACTAGACATGGGACCGGACAAGGGGGTACCGAGCCCACAACACAAGCAGGGGAAAGGAAAATCCAGAATGGCGGAAGGCTTTTGAGGAATTACATTGTCCGTGAGACAGAGGTGTAGCAGGTGGTTCACATTAACAAAAACACACCCGGACCCTACTAGACTAGTCCAGAGAAAAATTGATGTTGGTACAGGAGAGGTGCTGACATAGGAATATTTGTCTGGACCGGGGCAAAAAGCACAAACAACAAACAAAAAGAAAACTAAAAATAAAACTAAAATTAAAGCACCAATGGAGACATGTCAGCCGGCTGGGGGTGACGATGCGTTGGCACCGGGACACGGCGGCGCAGGATGGTAACCATCAGCGAAGTGGGGACCTTGGCGGCGAAGACGGGTCAACTCGGCGGTGAAACAGGAACTCGGCAGCGGATACAGAACTTGGCGATGGAGGTGGAACTCAACGGCGGAGATCGAGCTCGGCGGTAGAGGTGGAAACCCGGCGGCGAAAAGAGAAGGGGAGGGCGGTGAGGGGAAGCCGGTGGTTTGGCTTGTGAGGAGGAGACGAGAAGGGAATGTGCAGGGGGGGTGAGCAACCGGCCGTCAGACGCATCGAAACCCCAGGCACCAGCGAATGGGTCCACCAGAGACTGGGAGCCCCCCCCCCCCCCGGGAGAGGCATTTTGCAGGCTTTCGGAAGAGAGAGAGGGATTCTAGAGAGAAGTTAGAGCAAAGTTCAAAATTACTTTATTAAATTAAAAGTTGCTAAGTGAGAATGTTAAAAACTCCATATACAAGATTAATAAGAAATCCGACATCGAAGTTGTGAAAGAGGAGAGAGATTAATGCGTAAGTCAAGTTAATTGCTTCACCTAAAACCAATTGATTTTGAAATGTAACTCCACTTGGGTTTATATATTGACCTCACATAATTAATTCGGGGGCATGTGCCTAAGGTCCGTGCAATTTTCATTATAGTGATGCTGACAGAGTGGGGTCCGTGCTGCTCTCATTTTATTCTCAATTCTTAGGTTAACCCACATCAATTGCTTGTCATAAGTAGGATTTCATGCTCATCTTTGTGCAATTTCATCGGTTAGATATAAGGAGTTTGCTTGTGCAGTCCGCAATACCTAAGCAAGCTTCCATCCCAAGACCAACTAATATTGGAGTAGCCACAAGATTTATATGTTGATTTTTATTTTGGTCACATCTCCGATACGAGACACTATTACTATACTTATATTTGTCGTCCTAAGCACTTTTTCAATATGTGTGCCTTTGTCATTAGGAAGCACGGATATGGATGCGAGATATGATACAATACCGACGCGCCAACAAGCAATTTTTCAAAAACAACTAGGATACAACCCTTGAGAACAATTTACTTCAAAATTATGTTTTTTTAGATATAAATTCATGTAATTGATGAAATAACACGAGTTATAAATTAACAAAAAAAGAAACAGGAATATATATATATATATATATATATATATATATATATATATATATATATATATATAATAGCTTAACAAAAAAAAGCCTTAACTTATTAGGGAAAATTCAAGCATATAAAATTTAAAAAAACAAAAGAAACTTAACAAAGGTTCAAGCGCTGCTGCCGCCGCTATCAACTCATCTCTTTCTCTTTCTTTGCCGCTCCCCCCCCCCCCCCCCCCCCCCCCCCCTCTCCCTCTTCTGAACTTAACAGAGATTTTCCCCTCTCTTTTTTCATCATTCTCTCTCTCTTTCAGAATATGCCAAAATAATAATTTTTTGTCAAAATAGTTGCAAAACATTTGATAATATTAATCCAATTTTTTAATTTAATTTCATATTGTTATATTAAATTTTATTTTATATAATATAGCTATTAAATATACATACTATCATATTGTATGTATATAATGATATTTATAATATTATATTTTTAAAGTAAGGCCATCAAAAAACATGTCAAAACGTGTCAGTACGTGTTAGAAGTGTGTTGGAAACGTATCGAAAATTCCAAATTTAAAGAAAAAGAACCGTAGACTTCTTTTAACATATTAGAATATGTCAGAAACTTAAAATATAAAAAAGAATTGGATACATTTTTCGCGAATCGAACCCATATGAGAACATGTCGGAAGTGGATTGGTTTCGGATATGTGTTGGACATCAATACTATGGCCAAAAAAGAGTGTCGGTGCTTCCTAGTGTTGTCAAGTGCTCTCTCCCCTTCTCTAATTTAATTGAGCATTTGATCTTCCATAATGAGTCCATCAACATGCCCTCGGCGTATTCAATTAAACTATACCCTTGCCTTAAATCATTACTTTTTCATTGAGGGTGTTGATGCGTCAAATAAGGGTTCAAAATCATTAACCTACTCTAATACCATGTGAAATATCATTAGATCTTGGGTCTAATCAAAGGAGTTAGCATGTGAGATTCATATATAAACCAAAGTAAGCTTCCATTCCAAACATTTTTTTTGATAAAAAACCTTGCTAACATTACGTAAAGTATCCCACTATGTAAATATGCTGATCCCAACACAATGTTGATGTATTTTCAAAATGAGAATTGTTAATAAAGTGTTTGAGATTTGTCCCGATATTGTTTGAAGTGTTTTTTATTTGCGTGGGACGTGCGTTGACACACAAGGCTCGTGCGTCGACACACAATCTTATAGAACCAAAATGCAGAGTTGTTTGTTGACACACAGTGCCCATGTGTCGACACACAATCTTACAGAAACGCACGGAATAAATCTATGTGTCGACACATAGGGCAGATTTTGACAGTTTACTTGCGCGGTTTATTCTGGTTTTTGGCGTCCCTTTTTGGGGTGCTTTTTGGGGACGCCTCTTTTCACTCTTAACATATATAATACCCCCTTTGATCAGATTTGCTTGGACTTGAATCAATACAAAAAATTGAAAGAACTTTGTATGAGAGGGATTACTTAAAATTGTTGAAAGTTCTTGAACAAAAACTTCATCCTCTTTCATCTACTCTATCTCTTCTCTTACACACTTTCACTTCATCGTTTTAGTTGTTGTTGCATCCTCAAGACTATTTTCTATGCTGAAATAAGTCTTAAGGAGAATGACTACACGGCCTCGACACCTGAGATCTCTAGAATACCCGTTCTTGCGAGTTTTGCAAGTGCTTACACCAACAATCTAAAGACTTATTCTTGTTTTGTGATCTTGGTTTGATATGGCATCTTCACTGAGGGAAATGACAGCGAATTTTGTGAAGTTGGACCGTTTTGATGGCGGTAATTTTCGCCGTTGGTAGAGAAATATGCACTTCCTAATCACTGCCCTGAATGTGGTGCATGTTCTGAATACACTATTCCCTGCCCCCTACTGAGGAGGAGGAGATGCTGGCCAAGCAACGAGCACGGTTGAAATGGGAGAACGATGATTACATCTGTAGAGGGCACATACTGAATGGGATGACAGATGCCCTCTTTGACATCTACTACAACGTGCCTACCGCAAAGGAATTGTGGGACGCTCTAGAGGCGCATTACATGGCTGAGGATGCCACAAGTGAGAAATTTTTAGTTAGTCAGTTTAATAATTACAAGATGGTTGATGAACATCCAGTCATAGAGCAATTGCATAAAATTAAGAATTTTAAATAACTTTAAACAACATAGCATAAATATGGACGATACCATTATTGTTCTTTGATTGACAAACTTCCCTCTTCGTGGAGAGATATTAAGAAATCTCTCAAACACAAGAAGGAAGACATGTCAATTGAAGAGTTGGCATACCATTTACGAATTGAGGAAGGTTATAGGTTACAGGATGACCACAAGGATCACCCCGGTGACATTAGGAAAACCAATGTTACAGAAGAAGGCCAATCAAGTCAAGGAACCAAGGGAACCAAAAGAACCGGACATTCCCAAAAGAAATGAAACAAGAAGAAGGCCAAAATGGTCTGTTGGGAGTGTCAAATGCCCGGTCACCTTAGGAGGGACTGCTTTTGCCTAAAGAACAAGAAAGACAAGGGGCTTAATCATCGCAACAAAAATTCGAATGATGGGTTCGTGGCGATTATATCAAAGATCAACCTAGTTGACAGTGATGACTCTTGGTGGGTTGACTCAGGGGCCACAAAACATGTTTGTAAAGCCGAGGGTTTCTTCAAAGATATAGAACCCATATACAACGGAACTGTGTTGTTTATAGGCGATGGAGCGAGTGTACCGGTTAAAGACAAGGGAAAAGTTGACTTACTTTTTTTACTTCCAGGAAAACCCTTACCCTAACCGATGTATGCTACGCCCCGGATGTTAAGAAGAACCTTGTGTCTGGTGGCCTACTAAATAGGTTCGGTTTCAAGTTGGTGTTCGAGGCCGACAAGTTTGTTCCGTCGAAGGGGGTGTATTTGTGGGCAAGGGATACCTGTGTAATGGAGTGTTCAAATTAAATGTTGATAATAAAATAACTAGTTCGGTTTATATGCTTGACTCTTCGTATTTATGGCATCAAAGATTAGGACATGTGAACTTTTATAGGATGCATGAAATGGTTAATTCATCATTGATACCACATATTGATAAAGTAGATGATAAATGTAAAACATGTATGTTGACAAAAATAACGAAGTTACCATTTCCATCGGTACAAAGAGAAATGAACTTACTTGATCTAGTACATAGCGATTTGTGTGACTTTAAAAGTACTCTGACCATAGGAGGAAAAAGATATTTTATAACTTTCATTGATGATTCCTCGAGATTTTGCTATATGTATTTAATCAATCATAAAGATGAGTCGATAGAGAGGTTTAAGGCATATAAAGCGGAAACCGAACTACACTGTGAGACCTTCCTCAAACGGTTTAGATCGGACCGTGGTGGAGAATACTATGATCCCAAGTATTTTGAAGGGTATAGTGCATGAAGTCACAGCACCCTACACGCCACAACAAAATGGCGTGGCTAAGCAAAAAAATCGGACACGAGCCGAGATGGTAAATTCCATGTTATCGTATTCCAGACTCAGTGATGGGTTTTGGGGTGAGGCTATGTTAACAGCCTGTCATATTTTAAATCGAGTTCCAAACAAGAAAAGTAAAATAACCCCATATGAACATTGGAACGATCGACCCCCTAAGTTGAGTTATCTTAAAGTGGGGGTTACAGGGCAGTCGTTAAAGTGCCTGAACCTAAACGTAAAAATTTAAGTGAAAGAGGCATCGACACTATAGTTGTTGGATATGTGCCACATAGTAAGGTGTATCGATTCTATGTAATTGAGCCAAATGATTATATCAATGTTAATACGATAATAAAATCAAGAGATGCCATTTTTGATGAAAATTGGTTTACCTCTATTCCTAGACCAAGGGATTATGTACCGGTTGAGATTGACAAGCCAGTGTCATATGATGATGTTGATCATCATGAGATGGAACAAGTCCCTGAGAATGCTCTAGAACTCCAAAGGAGTAAGAGAACGAGGAAAGAGAAATCTTTCGGATCGAACTTCTACACATTTCTAGTAGAAGGCTCGAATAATGATATGGACCCTATAATTCCATATTGTTGTGTCATGGAGGGTGACCCCATGACGTTTGATGAGGCTATGAGGTCTCATGATGCCTCCTTTTGGCCAGAGGAAATAAATGATAAGATGGATCCCATCATGGGCAATAATACCTAGATATTAGTGGATCTTCCATGAGGTAGCAAGCCTATCGGGTGTAAATGGATCTTCAAGAAGAAGATGAAAGTCGATGGAACTATAGATAAGTTCAAAGCCCGATTGACAGCTAAGGGGTTTACCCAAAAATATGGGTTAGACTACTTTGATACATATGCCCCAGTGACGAGAATATCGACTATAAGAGTTTTGATTGCTCTTGCCTCCATTTATAAGCTAGTGATTCATCAAATGAATGTCAAAACGCCATTCTTGAATGGTGAACTAGAAGTGGAGGTGTATATGAAACAGCTGGAAGGTTTTGTTGTTCCGGGCCAAGAGAGAAAGGTATGTAAACTCATACGCTCTCTGTATGGGCTAAAGCAAGCCCCGAAGCAATGGCACCAGAAATTTGATCATGTTGTTCTAAACAACGGATTCATTATAAATGAAATGGATAAGTGTGTCTATAGCAAGTTCGAGAATAGCAAAGGGGTCATGATCTGTTTATATGTCGATGACATGTTAATTTTCGGTACTAATTTGGAATTGGTAGAGAAAACTAAATAGTTTCTCTCGGTGAACTTTGCTATGAAAGACATGGGTGAGGCTGAGGTGATCCTCGGTATAAGGATTGTAAGGAATGGTGGTGCAATATCCTTGACACAGCCTCACTGTATTGAAAATTTGTTGAATAGATTCTACTATGGTGCATGTGCACCGGTGTCCACTCCAATGGACTCTAGTGTGAAACTAGTACCGAATGTGGGCACTCCTAAATCGCAGTTGGAGTGTGCCCGAGTCATTGGATGTCTTATGTACGCCATGACTAGCATTAGGCCTGATATAGCATATGCTGTGGGAAAACTAAGTAGATATACTAGCAGTCCGAGTAAACTGCATTGGCACGTGGTGTATAGAGTACTAAAGTACCTTAAGAGTACCATGAACTATGGTATTTCTTATGTAGGGTATGCTCCCATTTTGAAAGGATACTCTGATGCCAGTTGGATCTCCGATGTGAGAGATCATGCATCCACAAGCGGATGGATATTTCTGCTTGATGGGGGTGCGGTTTCTTGGGGTTCCAAGAAACAAACTTGTATGTCTGATTCTACAATGGCGGCAAGAGTTCATAGCTCTTGCTTCTGCAGCTAAAGAAGCCGAGTGGTTAAAAGATCTCTTGTATGAGATTCCTTTGTGGCCTAAGCCGATCTCACTGATATCTATGCACTATGATAGTCAGGCTACGCTTTCAAAAGCGTACAGTGAAGTGTACAATGGAAAGTCCAGGCACATTGGTGTAAGACATAGTATTGTGAGACAACTTATTCGAGAAGGTGTCATCATTGTGGACTCCGTGAGAACGAGTCAGAATCTAGCGGATCCATTGACAAAAGGCCTAGCTAGAGACTTGGTTCTGAAAACTAGTGAAGGGATGGGGTTGAAACCTGTCATTGCTAGTCACACATGATAGGCTCTCAACTCGACGCTTGGTATGACGTCAGGTTTTAGGTTCAATGAGTGAGACTTATTATCCGAGTGACTGCAAGCACTAAAAGAAAATTTTACCATTCCATGTGAGAAGTGCTTGGTTACCTGCGTCAGAGAATCTAAGAGGATGAGTGTATGCTCTTAATGGACCCGGGTTTATATTATTACTGAATGCCAAGTTGCAGGGACATGATTAGTGGGGTCCACCTTAGTGAGTGTGAAGTTTGACTACTTCAAGGAGTGATTTTTGACAAAGGGTTTGACTCTGAAACACTCGCGAAGGGTACAGGACACAAGGCTACATATGTGTCGATCTCGGAGTTGTAGCGTGTGTACGGGGAGTACGTCTTGTGCGTGTTGATGTGTTCGGTTAGTCAAATGAGTTGTATGGTTCAAAGCATGGTCTACCATTTTGGATTCGATTCACTGGAAACGTGTCTTCACTAACTTGGGGTTCAATCGAGAGACACCCTCATTGACGCACAATAAGGCCTCCTTTAATTTAGAGATGTTATATGTAAGAATGATTGTATTTCGAAAATGGTGGGGGAATGTTGATGTATTTTCAAAATGAGAATTGTTAATGAAGTGTTTGAGATTTGTCCTGATGTTGTTTGAAGTATTTTTTATTTGTATGGGATGTGTGTCGACACACAATCTTACAGAACCAAAATGCAGAGATGTGTGTCGACACACAATCTTATAGAAGTGCATAGAATAGATCTTTGTGTTGACACATAGGGCAGATTTTGACGGTTTAGTTGCGCGGTTTATTCCGGTTTTTGGCGCCCCTTTTTGGGGTGCTTTTATGGAACGTCTTTTTTCACTCTTAACATATAAAATACCCCCTTTGATCAGATTTGCTTGGACTTGAATCAATACAAAAGATTGAAAGAACTTTGTATGAGAGGGATTACTTAAAATTGTTGAAAGTTCTTGAACAAAAACTTCATTCTCATTCATCTCTTCTATCTCTCTTCTTACACACTTTCACTTCATCATTTTGGTTGTCGTTGTATCCCCAAGACTATTTTCTAAGCTAAAATAAGTCTTAAGGAAAGTGACTACACAGCCTCGACACCTGAGATCTCTAAACCAAGCCTTTGCATTCGAATGCTTGAATGAAACCCTTGTTGCCAGTGCATTCCATTTAGGTCCATCTCTTTAATGTCGAAGTCATAAAGATTGTAGTGTAGAGTTTCTAAGCAAGTTTTCTAATAATGCTACCTTATTTCCACCCTCAAGTGATATGATCAAGCCACCTTAATTCAACAATTCAATCACGCACATTCAAACTAACAATTCAATCAAGCATTATCAAAATTCAGCAATCAAACAATCAGATTATATTTCTATATTGAGCTATACTATAGTATCATATGGTATTGTATGGGAAGAACTAGCAAACTTTAAGTAAAAGAGGGGGTAGAGGGAAGAGAAGCTAGAAGGGAGAGAAGACACTAATAATTGTCCTCGTACCGATCCCCTACTAAGAAGCCTTAACTAATATACTACTCATGGCTTCCAAGCAAACACACCAAATGCCCATCTCTGCTAGTAGTAATAGAAGAAGATGAGGGAGGGGACTACTAGCTAGGATTTGCTGAGGTGGAAAAGGTCATTAGCAACTACCCAAACTACCCCTATCTTAATCCCTATATTTCAGCTATATCACCCGCCCCGACTGAGCCCTTGTTCCCCAAGGGTCGAAACTGGAGAAATGACATTGAAGGTCGTAGAGGTACTCCCAAGTAATGTCTTCAGCGAGTTGGATAGTCCACTGAACTAAGAATTGAGTAGGGGCTTGGGGATGACGTTTTACAATGCGGCTGTCGAGAATGAGTGCTGGTTGTAGAGACAGGGGTTGAGGCGGTCAATCGGACGGTAAGGAAGTGTTACGAAGGGGAACCGTATGCAGCATTTCAATTAAGAAACATGAATCGTGTGGTGAATTTGTGTGCATCGAGGAAGATCGAGTTTATAAACAATAGGGCGCAAGTGATCTAAATTTTTGAAAGGTCCAAAAAATCGATGTGAGAGCTTGTGGTATAGTCAATATTCCATGCTTTGCTGACAATAAGGTTGAAGCTTCAAACAAACATAATCTCCTTTCTCAAACTCGCATTTAGAACAATGAAGGTCAGCCCACTGCTTCATTCTATGGTGCAGTGAAGATGAAATTTGAGTTGAGCGATAATTGCTTCGCGAGCTCGGAGGCTTCTCTCAACAACATCCATTGCAGATTCCTCGGGAAGGTATGGCTTGTGAGTAGGCGGGGCTTTGCCCTTATAAAACTTCATAGGGGTATGCTTGAGCGGCCGAGTGGAATATAATAATGTGCTACCATTCAGCAAGTGGCAACCATTTACTCTAATCTCGAGGATGTTCTATTGCCATGAAGCGAAGCTAAGTCTCAAGGTAGCAATTAAGCACTTTCCTTTGCTCGTCAAATTGCGAGTGGTAAGAAGATGATATATTAAGTTGCGTGCCCAACCAAGAAAAGAGCTCTTGCCATAAAGTACATAAATATGGGATCTCTATTACTAATGATGATATCTGGATCTCTATGAAGCCTGTAAATCCGATAGCGCACCCCAACTGTTGTGCCATTAACAAGTTAACGAAGTACTGCCACTTTCAATTAAAATGCTAATGGTTCGTTTACCGTAGTACCCTGTGTCATGCATTGTCTGATAGTGATTGACTTCCCTCTAACGCATTTATCGAAATTCATGGGTCTGGATCAAGGCCCAGGTCAGGCTCTGGGTCGGTCTCTTCCTCTACTTTAACCAAATAAAGCTGCAAACGTTTTTGCACAGGACATTGGTGGCCTGGTGTAAACTTTTCGTGACAATAGAAGTACAAATTCTTGGCTCAATGTTCATCAACCTCAATTGTCATCAATGTTCGTTGATTGCAAATTGGCTTTTTTGTGCGGGTTAGGGATGTATTTAAGCTATGGGTCCTTGGAGTATTAATGTGGTTAGGTGGGTTTGGGGCCATTTTTGTGGTGTTAATTGGACAATCCTCACGGATATTATGGGTATAGGGAGGATGGGGACTGTTTTTATGGAGTTTCGACCTGTTATATGTTCGATATAGGCACAATCCTTATCTTGCAATTTTGCTAAAACGATCGCATGCTGAAGAGAAGCAGGCTTAAACAATTAAGCCACCCGGGAATTCATCCTTTATTTCACCCATAAACATACTAATCTCTTAAGTTTCATCAACCCACATCGGCTAACTAACAATTCAAATGAAGTTCAAAAATTCGTTGAGTGTGCCAATGTACTTCAATTAGGCCAATTCGGCTAGAGGATCCTAGTGTTATCCGAGAATCAAGCCCTATTCTATGTGCCCTATGTTTCCTATGGGATTATAGAGGCAATGAGACACGAATCCTCATACATGTCGTGCCAACCCAAGGCTTCCACTTCAGAGCTATATTGACGAGTATGAGCTTAGCGGAGTCTGGAGTCTTATCAAGCAAAAAAATAGTGTTTTTATTTATACAACCATCCCTTAACATTACGACCATTTTTACTAACAAGGAACCTGGTTACATGGTAAACCTCGGCCCATGCGGTGACCCACACACCACAGAGCAAATTAAGCCAAGGATTCCTTAGGAAGAGGTTCAGGGAGGGGAATCGAACTCCAAACCTTTCGGCCTAAAGCAACACTCTATCCCCTCACTTACCTCCTAATATTGAGGCAAAGCCTTGGTAGGTAACATCATGACCATTAAACCTTGGAAAATCAATCTTCGTTAAACGAGTGAGGAATTGATAATTGCCTTCTAGTCGCTCGACAATGGGTGTTTGTGGTTCAGGAGACCAGTCGGCCATCAGCTATTCCCTAGCCACCGAGTTTGTCTGATTCCTCCCACTAATTGTTCCCATTATTGAATCCATCTGCTCCAATAGACCACTGATCATCTGCTGGACTTCTAGCATGGGGTTGGTTTAAGTGAGCCAAGCATCAAGCTCATTGTGCCGCTCAGCGAAGGTGGTGCGCAAGCCCTCTTCTACCTCATGAATGGCGGTCTACGACCTTGTATTCTCAACTAGAACTGAGAATTGTAGCCTCTGATACCAATTGATATGATCAAGCAACCTTAATTCAACAATTCAATCAAGCAATCTCACGATTCAACAATCAAATGATCGGATTTTATTGTTATATTGAAGTATAGTATAGTATCGTATAGAATTGTATCGGTATAGGCTTTACAATAGAAAGAACTAGCAAACTTAAGTAGAAGGAAAGGGAGAGGGAAGAGAAGCTAGAAGGGAGAGAAGACTAATAATTCTTATCATACCCGTCCACTACTATGAAGCCTTATTTATAATACTACTCGTGGCTTCCGAGCAAACGCATGAGATACCCATCTTTGCTAGTGCTAACCAAACAAGAACGAGGAGGAGGGGACCACTAGCTTGGATTTGGTGAGGTGGCAAAAGTTATTAGCCACTACCCAAACTACCCCTCTCTTAATTCCTATATTTCAGTTGTATCACCAAGTCTAGCTTGAAAGAAAAAAGCATGGCTAGTGTGAGAAAATTATAAAAAAGGGAAATGATAGGTTCATATATCGTAACTGCATTTTCTTCATTGTTGATTGTTCAGAGTCCACATGGGCACAATTTTGAGTCTCCATCCAATTCTTCTTAGGATAACTCCACCAATATCATGCTGAATATGCTTCAACTATTCTTAAAGTATTAGGGTCTTCATTTCCTAGGTTAGACAACCAAAATTTTGTCTCAAATATTTTTCACTTTCTCTCTTGAGCCTTGTGCCATAAGTGTATGGTTGTATCGAATTTGCATGTGAGTCTAGTAACAAAAGCTTCATATAGTTGTGAGAAGGAAGAGATTTAAATACAAGATTGTCCGGCTATTTTACTTAACGCTAATTGGTTTTTGGAACGGAACCTCTCTTGGGTATATATGAGGATCTCATGCATCAATTCCTTAGACTAGGTCCACAACCAAACAAAGTTTCACACATGGAGCAAGATAAGAATAGTACATTACATGGGACTGCTAAGTCGGAAGGACATTTGATTCATCTTTCATAAAATATTTCTCTATGGAAAATTTATTTTTGCGCTCTCAAACTTGATCTCTCACCCCCCCCCCCCCCCCCCCCCCCCCCAAAGGAGAAACAAAGAGGTTTTAAAGTAGGAAAAGGTTGCACAGGGTAACTCTTAACAGGCTATACTCTTTGGCTGTGCCGCAGGATAAGCTAGCGCTGAGAGACATAGAGAATAATGCAGAGCAGTCATATGGCCCAAATGACATGAAACATGATGATGCAAAACACGTGCCTTTTGTCCCTAGGGACATAGGCTAGTGGCAGAGAACACTGGTGGCCTTACACACCACCCAGGTACGAATCTTCATTATGGTACTAATGGCTCCCCTTTATGGGGTATTCTTGCCCCCCCGCCGCGCCCCCCCCCCCCCCCCCCCCCCAAAAAAAAAAAAAAAAAAACACTAACCTACCAACAAAAAAAAATTGTGCCTCTTGCCACTGACGAACTTAAAGTAAAACATTTGATGTCCAGCATGGACCGTTTACATCAAGAGGTGAAGTTCGTAATGGGACTAGTAACCAACTCCAACAGTGGGCGTGTAAAGGATTTCATGTGCCACATTGGGTGTTGGATTTTCAAGAATCCGAGGATTCTCGATCCTTGCAACATGATTATCATTAAGAGCTACTTAATTACTGGGCAGGGAAGGCATTGAAGTAGAGGCATTAGGTTGCACAACTACGGGAGGTAGAAAGTGGTTGAGCCTAATGACCTATATTTTTTTCCTGGTGTTTGATGAGTTGTTGCAACGTTGTCTCAGTTTTAGCATCAGTCTTTTCCCGTCTTTCCTTAAGCAATGCGAACCTCTGGATTTTTTTCTTGCACAAAAGGATGCATTTGAACATCTATGGCTTCCACCTTCTGAATAAAGAAATCAATGGGACCTCTGTGGGTCCGCTGCCCATATGATTCGGCCACATTTTGTCTCTTAGGTTCTATTACCACCAATATTCAGGATCACTACTAAACTCTGATACCAAAAACTATTATGTCTAAGCAAATTCTGAAACAGCTATTGAGACCAAGGGAGGAAAATACTTATTGAGAGAGGGAGAAATGAATAGCAGAGAGAGAGAGCGAGAGAGAGGAAGAGAGATTAAAAGGGAAGTTAGATTTTCATTAATATTTTTATGATCCATAGAAAGAGCTTCCCCACTCTCTCCCCCCACCCGTTTAAGATTAAACCCTTAACGGGAAAACAACTCCAACAAAAATTTGAATTTCCCACCAAATAAAGTAACTATTTTTCCTGGCAATTCTAACAGACCCTAACATGACATTATCACTATATCTTTTTTGGAATCTTCTTGTCCATCAGGGTTGGTTCAGGTGGTGAATTCGGTTTAACTCCATCAAAACCCGACCTGACCATAAGCCAATTATAGGACACCAACTCAAGATTTATTTAAAACTGATTATTTACATCCAACCAACAATAAATGGATCAAATTGGATAGATACTCAATGGATTCAAATGACATTGCCATCCTTTGCTCACCAGCAAACCTCTATAAATGAACCACATGCAACCCAGCTTCAAAAAATATCAAGTTGGATAACTCTAGTCGTCTAGTGTAATACAAATTTGAAGTATAAATTAACAAAAACGGATTACAATCTAATGTCAAAGTTCAAAATCGTACTTGGCATTCATTTAAAAACTTAAGTTTTTAAGGTAGTTGGTTCCTTAACATAATTCAAAGGCTTGTTGTTGATCAAGAGTGCACAAGTTTGAATTTCAGCAACTTCCACTATTAGCATTAACATAATTTCCACCCATAGTATGCGACGAGTTTGCGCACTACTTACGCTTTAACCCAATAAGCCTTTACATGAGGGAGCACGTGAGAGTAGATATATAATCATTTTTGTTCCTTCACTTAAGAACTTAAACTTTGGGGGTTCCTTAGTTCATTGACATCCAACAAAAAGAATTAATGATACAAAATAAAATAATATTTAATTCAAGGTAGGGTCGGACATTAAACCCAACAACTGCTTGGAGCCCCAAATTGTAAAGGCCGGACATGTAAAGTTTCTTTGTTCTAATTTTGTAGTCGTGAGCCGATCATGACCCGTGGCCCACGTCAGATTCCCGACCCAACCCGGCCTGGCCCGAACCCGTGTCACGAGCCGAACCAGGTCAAGGATTTTTCCCTCCTCAACCCGACTTGTGTATAGATGGTCTGCCCCGTGTCAACTCGTCCGTACCATTTTGACCTACGGGTCGGGTCGACCCATTGGCCACCTCTAGTCCAAAATATAGTTGTTAAGTGAGGTAGTTTAGATATTAATAAATAGGTTAAGTTGTTTATTACAAACTATACCCCTCCCTTAACTCTATATATTAGGGACCTAGTATAGAAGAGAGGTATGGATGAAATGATTTAAATTCTCTCTTTCTCCCTCTCTCTCTCTAGGTCTCTCCCTTCCCTCTCTACTAGGTTTCTTCCCGTGCTATTCACTGATGGTATTTGTTTGGTATTGTATTATGTTACTGTGAATGTTTATGTTAACTGAACAAAATGATTTTTTTTGGGATAAAAAAAACTAAATTATTTTTAAATTGCAAAAAATTGATGTTCAATGTACATAATTCGCACTATAGTAAATTATGAAACTTCCTATCCAAAAGATTATAGAATTGTTGCCTAATGAGTTTGATGTCATATCTCCCACCATGGTCTCGTCTTGATAGTTTGATTTGCTCCCCTACAACGAAAGAAATCTCTTGAACTATATTATGTACCTTATATAAAAGCCATAAATATACGATAAAATATTATCACCACTAATATCCTAATTACTTATTGTAGAAATTAAATAGTAATTAAGCTTTGCATTTTTTTCCCTTTTCTTTTTTATGGAAGCTTCAAATTCAAGCCTTGGAGTTCTGGTGGGTTTTGGGGGAGTTAGGACTTCTCTATAATATAGGTTAGGATCTCTCTATCTTCCCTTACCTTCCCTCTTACTATACAAAACCTTACTCATACTTGTCAATCTATATATCTTTGAGTGGATTTTACAAGTTTTGTACTGCTATACTATTATGTTTGAGTTGATTGAGTGGTTTGATTGTTTGGATTGATGTAGTTTGGAACATATATATGAAGGGCCACATTTAAAATGTTTGTTTTGGACCACAAAAATATCATGACCGACTCCGATTCAAGGGTTACGTTATTATAGGTAAACCTAGTAATTTAGCATCAGAAGCATACTTCATAATCTCAAGGATTAACCATTCAATAGATCATAATAGACGACTGGATTTATGAATGTACAAGGAATCGGAAGCAAATGAAGGGAGGATGCAAATTGAGTAACTAATGGAATACTTAAAATCAGAAAGTCAAGACAAGAAGAAGACCTTTTGGCGCTTCCATGACAGGAATTGAGCCTCCATAATGGCACTTGCATTAGGACCTCGACCCGTTGGCTTCTTCTCCGCTGCTTCCTCTGCCCCCATCCTGTCTCTGTCTCTCGAATTCGATATGGGCTGAGCTGCTAGCGTTTAGGGTTTTAAAAACTCTTTTTGTTCACATTAGCCAACTAGCAATTAGCTGATTAAATAAATGTTAGATGATTGTGTTCAAAAAAATAAATAAATAAATAAATGTTAGACGGTAAATAAACAGTAAGTAGATACTATTATAAATATTGGATATTTTTTAAGTATAATTTTTATGGCCAAATTTGAATATTTTTAAATTTCCAATATATATATATACACGTGACAAAATCATGCAGTGTCGCAATTCTGCGTGTCAAAACCAGTCATAAGCTTGATTTTATGTGTATATATGTGTAAAGGAAGACAATGAAAACGGAATCAGAATAGGAAATGAAGAAGCAGAAGTAGTAGAGTGAGAGATTGAGAGATTAAGAGTTTGAGAAGAAAGAATTTTAATAATAAAATATTAAAAGAATTATTTGAATAGAAGAAAAATTTCTCTAGTTTCTTATTTCTAGAATAAATTATTTGCTATTTTTTTCTAATCATATTTGGGTTTGTATTTTTATTGTCTTCTTTTTGAGTATAATATGTCTATAGTTTTATAACACGTTATCAACACGTGTCTCTAGCTAGCTGAGAATCGTTATATACTCGAAGTAAGCTTTCATTTCTTAATCTTTGTGATTTATGAATCTTTGTGATTTATTCTATTCTTATTAATCTTGAATTTACTGCTCTTGATATGTCTGGAAAAAATTATTTGCCTTGAACCCGTGATATTGAGATTCACCTTGATGCTATGAATTTCGGAGATCCAATTAAAAGGGAAAATAACACATCCATGCACAACTGCACTAAAGCAATGATATTTCTCAGGCATCATATCCCTGAAAGATTGAAAGCTGAGTATATTATTGTAAATGACCTGTATGTCTTTATTCGAATTTAAAAGAGAGATTTGATCACCAAAAGTCTATAATCTTCCCTAAAGCTCGCTATAAATGAATTTGCCTGCAATTATAGGATTTTTAAGATTGTAAATGAGTATAACTCTGCAGTATTTAATATTACCTCCCAATTAAAATTATGCTGGGAAAAATATTACTGAAAATGATATCTTAGAGAAAACACTCTCTGCTTTTCATGTCTCAAATATGCTCCCGTAGCATCAATATCAAGAACGGGATTTTAAAAAATACTCAAAGTTAATATCATGTATCCTTGTTGCTGAACAAAACAATCAATTGTTGATGAAAAATCATTAGTCATGACCAACTGGGTCCAAACTATTTCCTAAAGTGAATGCTTCGACATACGACTATCAGGGAGGTGGTTGAGGTCGTAAACATGGTTGTGGACGTGGACGTGGTCGTGGCTATAGAGGAAGTTATAGCCGTGGTCAAACTAGAGATGGCTGGTTGGCCGGGTCGGGCCGGGCCTTAGGCCAAAAAAAATTGAGTCCGGGCCAGTTTTTAAGGGGGAGCCGTCCAAATTAATAACAAAAAAACAGTTTTATCTATAAATACCCAACCCATTCATTTCATTTTCCTCACAAACAAATCTCATATTCTCTCTTCTCTCTCTATACATTCATCTACTTCTACTTGCAATATTGTGCTCTAAAATTCTAAAGTTCGTTGTTGACAAAGCGTGAGGCTCATAGAATCTCGGTCAAGTTCGAATTTCATTGTTCGCTTGCTTCGGTAATTTTAGTATCGAAATTTTATTTGTTTCTCATTTTTATCTACTTAATTTTATAATTTTGCATTAATAGCTGCATTTTTAAAATAATAATCAGTAATACTATTGCAGCATACAACACATCATCGTCTGGAGACAGCCGTTCTAATTCTACTTCTTCTCAACGACCGCCTATAATACCTAAGAGGAGTGGAACTATCGAACTTAATACTGATGAACGAGCTTTTCTAGAGCCAGGCCCATTACTTACATACACTGACAGTATAGATTGGGACTTTGAACAACAGTACTACAATGAGCAGGATATTCCTGACTCACAAAATGAAGAGGAACCCACACTCACCACAGAAACCCAGTCCCCAAGAACTAGTACTAGTACTACTAGGCATACTACTAGTGCCGTATGGAAGCAATTTAACCTAGATAGGGATGCTAATAAAGCGGTTTGTAAATTATGTAACCCACCCAAGGCCTTTAATCATCGACCCGATAGCGGGACGGGCACATTAAGTAGACATATAATTAGGTTCCACCCCCAACAAGAGCCCAAAAATGGTTAGTACAGCAAGCGACCGGTGTGCTTGCTAACTTTAAATTCTCCCAAGAAACTAATAGATGGGAGCTAGCTAGATACGTAATTGGGGCTGAAAAGCCTTTTAGCACCGACGAAGACCCTAGATCCGTCAGGTATCTCCAAACACCGGTGAACCCTGGCATTGTAAGGATTCCTCGGAACACCTTAAAGCGAGGCGCGTTTAAACATTACCAAAGGAAGAAAACTAAGGCCTTTGAACTTTTTAGGGCGAACATGAGCATGTTCTCATTGATGTCGGACACTCGAAAGTCGAAACCCGGTGTGCCTTACTTATTTTGCGTAACGGCACACTGCATCTATTCCTCCTTCATCCTTCAAAAAAGAATAATCTATTTTGCAAATTTAGATTATGCCCACATTGCCGACATAATTATGGGTGTGATTATGGAGGCAATCCGCGGGTGGGGCATTGAGCGACGTATTTTTAGTATTACGTTCAACAATGCTACCAGTAACAATGCATCCGTTAAACAACTAATTAGGCGTATCAGACCCGTGTTAGGTGGGCGGTGTTTTCATCTATATTGCATTTGTCACATACTACATTTAACGGTTATGGATGGTCTAGGTCTAATAAACGCTTCTCTTTCCACCTTCAGAGATGTAACAATAGCTATAAAATTATCCGAAACCAGAAAGAAAAGATTTATAACTCTATGTAGGACGCATGGCTTAGAGTACAAACATTTAAATTAGACTCACCAACTAGGTGGTCGTCAACGGTAGATATGTTAGATCGCATTTTGCCATATAAGGATGTCCTGGCAGAATTTGTACATGATACTCGCTCAGATTTAAGTGATTATAGTTTGAACGATGTACACTAGGACACAATTGATGAAATTTGTAAATTTGTAACCATGTTTAGGGATGCTACCAACTTTTTTTGGGTTGCTATTATCCAACGATACCACAAGTAATATCAAAATTGATTGATATTGTAAATTGGATGTCAGATAATGAATCAAACCCCCTGTTGCCGCATTGATTGCGGCAATGAAAACGAAGTTTTGTAAATATTTTTCTGAACTACCCCTTTTATATTGTTTTGCGACTATTTTCGATCCCCATTGTAAACGAAGGGGTTTGAATCTGTTTGCCAAATATTTTTACAAAAAATTAGATCCTGCTTTTAATACCGCAGTTTTCATTAAGCAAGTCGATAGGGACCTACGTACTTTATTTTCTCATTATTCCCGGAGATTATCATCTGATAATCCATAAGTTACTCCTACTATAGTAGGATCTTCCACATCTGGTGGAAGTAGTTCACACACGTCATATGCGTGGAAGCTGTTTGACCAATTCACGCTGCAGAAGCTCCCACGTCATGTGATGAGTTAGATTACTATTTACGGACACCGATGATCCAGTTCTTCGCGACACCAGCAAATCTGCAATTTGATATTTTAAAATGGTGGTGTACAAATGAAACCCAGTATCCCGTGCTTTCCACCATGGCATGTGATATACTAATGCGTCCGGTGTCTTCAGTAGCATCGGAGCTTGCTTTTAGTCTTGGTGGCAGGTTGCTTGGAACGAAGAGGCCGAAGCTATCACCGTCCAACTTGGAGATGTCCGTGTGCTTAAAGGACTGGATGCACGCAAAGGCTAGGGAGCAAAATGAATTTAGGCTGGGTTCATCGAGTGAGGATGAAGACGACCGCACTACCGATACATCAGACGGCGGTAGAGCAACCCTCCCAGTAGACTGATTTAGTATTATTGTACCTGTACGTCTATATCTTGTTTTTATTTTGTAATAAATATATTTGTACTTTTAAATAGTAGGATCCAACTATTAGAGTTATATTTGTTACATTATTTACCGTTATTTACTATTATTTATTATATATTTTATTTTATATCATATATTTTATCATTATTAATGATTGTGATGGATTGTATTTGTATCTTAGATTATTCATCAATGAATTATAATAATTTTTGTACAAAACGAGTTTGTATTTCCTTAATTTTACATTTTTTTATTTAAAAAATGGGGGGACCAGGTCCGACCGGAGCCCGGGCCCGACCCGGCCCTAGGCCACCTCTATAATACCAGGCATTATGGTACCCAAAATGGACCAAAATTTAAGAAGTCCACAATTGCAAGGAGAAAATTAGAAAAGAAAAATCCCCTGAAAGAAATTTGTCAAATGATTTGGAAACAGATTGCTCTCAATGCGGTATGAAAGGCCATTGGATGCGTACCTGTCGTACAATTGAACACCTGGTAGACCTTTATCGAACATTGTTGAAAGGGAAAGAAAAGCTCCCAGAAAGCATTCTAGATCATTCTCCGCTTAATGATATAGATTTAGATGTTTCTGATTTTTTCGAAGATCCTAGTAAGAGATTTAATCATCTGATAAGTGATGAAAATGTTTAAATTAACTAACGTTTGTGTTTTTGTGTCTTATATTTTGTACTAAACTATGTTTGATAATGTTGCATTACTATGTACAAACTAAAGTGGTATCATCTATCTAATATTTTGTATGATGTATGTTTAGTTATATGCATGAATTATTTTTGATATGCATTATTACCCAAGGATGGACAAATTTAAACCATAATTAAAGTGTATAGTTGTTTTATTTATTCAATATTTCAAAATGGCAACGGACCAATTTAATATGAGATCTTATTTAATAAGGAAAGGGAAAAACTCTAGTTTTTATATTTTTTACTTTGCATATTCATGGCTGGTTAAATCGCCTATTTTTATTAGTTGTTCATTATTCATACGGTCGGCTATGCCGCCTACTTATTATCAGTTATTCATATGGTCGGCTATGTCGCCTACTTATTATCAGTTATTTAAAGTGTTTTGTAATATCATTTTCATTAGTGCTGTATTTTATGTTTAAAAAATATGAATGGTGGAAATTCATGTCTCGAAGATAATAAAATAACAATTGGTGTTTGAAACTTAATTAAAGGTTCTAGAAGAGTGCATATCATGTTTCCTGAAGAAATAATATTTTTCATAAGTAAGGCTATTTGTTTAATTCCGAGATACCAGTTTGGGATGATTAACCAGAAGTTAACAGATCAAAAATTTTTTTTATAGCATGACTATTTGAGTCATCCAGGCATAAAGATAACTAAGAGGATCGTTAGAAATTCTCACACCCATTGAAGAACCTGAAGATTCTTATATTAGATTAAATATTATGTGCTGCTTGCATTTAAGGCAAAGTGATTGTTATGTCATAGTCAATTGAAATTGGGTTTGAGTCCCATGTATTTGATGGAATATAAATGGGATATATGTGGGCTAATTATTTCATCATGTGGACCAATTCGGTATTTTATGATATTGATAGAGGTCTTGACCCCTTGGTCACAAATATTTGTGAATAATCCACTTGTGATGTGGTATTTATGGAACTCCTTGCATAAATGACCCGACTATGAGTTCAAGTTGTGGTTTGTAGGATGTGATAATGCAGAAGAATTTACATCCCATGAATTTAATGATTGTTGTATGAGATGAATTGCAATATAGCCCATATATAGATACAAAATGGTCTTGCAAATTTTCTGAATAAACACCTGCTGCAAATGGTTAGAGCATTATTATTGCCTATTTTTACATGGGTACATGCTATGATATATGTTGTAGCACTAATTACTCCATTTCAATGCTGAAAGATGTGTCCAACACGGGGACTTGAAATTTATACCGGGTTTGAATTCCCGTCAAGTATAAACTATCTAAAGAAATTAACTAAAAACATTTTACAATATAGTTTGTTGATTGTAAATTTGATGAAACAAGATTTCCAGAATCAGAGGGAGAAAAATGAATGTTGGAAAATGAGAATTTATGTGGAATGCATCATTGAACCAGAAGTTTAAGGAATTGTTCACTTGTAAAATATTACAAGCCAATTCACAGATGTATTCATTAATGAAAATCAGGAGACCAAATAATATGTCCCTAGTTTTATAAATCTATATTGCTATATTTTGGCAATCTGCTAACAATTGCAACTACTATTGAGACATTTGCACTTTATGAGCAAGTAGAGAATGGGAAACGTTGATGCCCTTGATCCAACATATTTTGTAAGCTTCCAATGATGAGGGGGAGTCAGATAACACCATATAAGATAAGTCTGCATTGTTCAAGCTAAGGAGAGCACATTTCAATGAAGTTCTTTCGACTCTCGAGTTTCAGAAGAAGGATGAAGCAAATGTTAACAAATTCACCTAAGAACCTAGAAGAATTATTCAAGAAAGCATCTATAATAAAATTTCAAGAAATTGGCACAAGATTGGTTTTTGCCAACTCCGAGACATCCCTGGTTAATATGCGCCTATAAGGGGGAGTTAAATACGCACTGTAATCTTTTTTTCTTCGCTGTGGTTTTTCCCATTGGGTTTTTTCCTGGCAAGGCTTTTAACGAGGCAGTTTAGGAAGCGTATATAACTCGGACACTATATGCTTTCAAGAGTGTTATATCCCGCAATATTTTAAAGGAAAATATCCAAAGGGGGAGTGTTGTAAATATTAAATATTTTTCGGGTATAATTTTTGTGGTCGAATTTGGATATTCCTAAATATCCTAAAAAATTAGAAATTATATAAAATACCTTAATATATATATATATATATATATATGCAGTGTTGCAATTCTTCGTGTAAGAAGACAGTGAAAAGGGAATTAAAAAAGGAAATCAAGAAGTAGGAGAAGTACAGTGAGAGATTGGGAGTTTGAGAAGAAAGAATTCTAATAATAAAAAATTATTTGAATAGAAAAAAAATTTCTCTGGTTTCTTATTTCTAGAATAAAGTACTTGTTATTTTTCTCTAATCATATTTGAGTCTATGTCTATAGTTTTATAACTGATACAAATTTTGGTTAAAATAGTGTGGCAGTTAGTTTTATAATGCAGTTACATATATAAGGATATTGATAAATAAAATAATAGAGTTAATAACATCAAACAAGTGTTTATTGGTTGATTATTCAAATAGTTAAAAGGTATTCAAATTATTATAAAAAAGTTATTTAAAAATATAACTTTAGTATTTTCACTAGCTTTATGCATTTAAATAGTGTTTTTTGGGGCCAACAAACTGTCGCTTGAAAAGCTATTGAAGGTCGCATTTTGCTCATAAAGGCTAGCTAATGGGAAACATAAAATTGTTTTTTATTTGAACACTTGGAATCAATTATACTTTTATATAATGGTTCTCAATATATACACATTTGATAACTCTATATTTTTATTTTAAATTTATTTTTAAAAATATTTTTAAATATTTAGCTAGAGAAAATTAATAGTTGATAAAAGATATTTATTTCTCTATTTGTTTTTTATTTATAGAAATATTTAATGCCTATTTAGTTTGCACTTAAAATTATTTAATTAGTATAAAAAATATGTACAGAAATTTTGGATCACAATGAGGAGTTAGGTATGTTTTTGTGAGTCTTATTTCTTTTTCACTCCCCCCCCCCCCCCCCCCCAACATGTGCCTCCTTTGTTCTATTGCAAGTTTTCTTGCTAATTATCAGAAAAATAAAATATTTTCTTCTCATTTATTTTTTTTCTGTTTCTTTTTCTCATTTGTTTTTTCTTTTCGATCCACTTCTATTACTGCAATTTGTAATATCGTCCCATAAAATTTGTATATCCACTATATGAGATAATTTAGATTCTTAAGTTTATCAGAAAATAATAGACTAGAGCGTTATGACTAAAAAAAGATAAAATATCTAAGAATTTCTATTCAAAAAATTGGATGATTTTCCAAAATATGAGAGCGTGACTAAAGTTAATATGGTCTCATGAAATTCATATATCCACTCTATAAGGGTAAGAATGGTTTTAGGCAATCTGTCATGGATTTTCATAGTAATTGTTTAAAAATATACAATTTTAGAATTACTTGAAAAAGTGAGTCATTGCCCAAAATGGTCCAAAATAGAAAAAAAAAAAAAAAAAAAATCCCAAAATGGCCCATTACAAAAAATTTTAAAAAATTATTATTTTTTTTATTTTGGGGTACCTCCCTTCCTATGATAATAATTTATGTTAAATATTATGTAAACAAATGACTATTACTATATAACTGTAATAATGAGTAAATTAAAAAATTATATATAGATAATATTATTTAATATTTAACAAATAACTTAATTTAAATTTTTTATTATAAATTACATATATAATTTAACTAAAAAGTATATTATAAATCTAAATATAACACAATAATAAAAATATAATTGATATATTTAATTTAATTAATAATTAGTAATTTATTAATAATTAAAAAATAAAAAAGGTTTAAAGTGTCAAGTACCCAAAAACACAAAAAAAAAAATTTAAAATTTGCTAACATGGAAGCCATTTGGAGGGAAATATTTTTTGGAATGTGCTATTTTGGGTATTAGTTTTTCTTATTTCGGGCCATCTTGGGCAATATCCCTGAAAAAGTGGCGGACCATTTACATTTTTCAAGATAGTCAATGAAGCGGTGCGTTTTGTTTAAAGTTACACCATTTAAGTTCAGAGAAGGTAGGAAAATGGATTTAAAATTGCAGTCTTGTCTCCAATTTGTTTTTCCAAGGAGCCCCTATAGAAAATAAGAATTATGTAGAGCCAATCATTAAAGGGTTAATGACTCATTTACCAGGCACTAATGCACCGTATCCCATTAGAACTTCAAAGTTAAGCGTGCTTGGGCGAGTGTAGTACCAGGATGGGTGACCTTCTAGGAAGTCCTCAGGTTGCCAACCCTACAAGGTTAGGGGTCTTCGAAAACAGCCTCTCGACAGGGTTACACCCTGAAGGAGTAAGATTGCGTACATCCACTCCCTAAGACCTTGCTTAGGGGCAAGCCCCTTGAGGCATTGAGTCTGTTGTTGTTGTTGTAATCATTAAAGTGTTACTAACTACTTTAAAAGCAAGGGAAAATAGATAGGAAAATAATATAATACTAACTTGTATTGTATCCTAACATATTGGATGTTCTTAGTGCGAGTAAGGTGGAAGAAAATGTTGGATTATGTAAAGATAGGTCTTAAGCATTGAAATGTGAAGTCTAGAAGTAGCACACAACCAGATAAATTTATAACTAAATTAGTATAAATAGCAGAAAGATATTAATATGTTTCACCAATCCTCACCTTCGCAACTGAAAGCAATTTGGCTGCACCAAAATGATTAAATGGCCCTGGCTCTAACAATGGGTTGCATATTACCACAAAATTCATCTGAACTGAGAAACCAATTAGCCTACCTAACCATCTTCCTGACCTGGCGTCCCATCCCATTCCCGAAAAACATCATAATCCCTTCAATTGCTTATCTTTTTGGCAAACCTCTTGAATGCCACCACAAGCGTATGATAGCAATATATAGCATCCTATAAATCCACTATCATATTCTCATCAAATATTTGCTTAGAGTCTTTGGAACCACAGATCCACCCGTATTAAGTTTATTCAAGATGAAACAATACATGTCCAAATCTCAAAAAAAAAGCTTCCGATTTCTTAGTAATCAACTATACTTGTAGTTTTAGATGGATTGTCATCTTTCTATTTGGCAGCTCTAAAGGCTCTTCCTCAGCGATGATTGGTTGTAGGTGGCTGCGTTCAAAGAGGTTGTTTATCTGGTATTATATTTTTCTACAGTTTCATATTGTTGACCTGGTTCTGTGTATTGCTAAATTGAGGGCTAATCTTGCTCGACTTACTAGAAAATTTGGTTTTCATGTATCTTCGGTTTAGATCTTGGAGTCATGGTATATCGGGGGAGGACAACACAAGTATTTTTTCGGCCTACTAATTAGCTCTTATATTTGAAAGAATTGGAAAAATTACAATTAAAATTTGTACTTTAGGTCTTGAGAAGCAACAGTGAGTGCATGTGTTCACTCTCTTCATACACACACATATTATATATATATAGCTATGAAACTGATAAATTTTATTGTGATTTTGAATGATCTATTAAACTAATAGTTTATATGGTTTAATAGTGAGAGAAAAGGTTAAGATTAATAGCTTGAGTACTTGGTGCAAATTGGTAAGGAAGAGCTTTCAGAGCTGCCAAATAAAAAGATGACAATCCATCAAAAATTACAAGTATAGTTGACTATTTAGAAATCGAAAGCTTTTAATTCAGGGATTCTGACATATATTGTCTCATCTTGTATAAACTAAATATGGGTGGATCTGTGATTTCAAAGACTCTTAGCAAATGTTTGATGAGAGTATGACAGTGGATGTTTTGGTAACAGTAATTAGGGTTTTTTTATGGAGGGCGATAATACAGGCCCTTTATCTTTATTTAAATTTTTATTAATTACAAGTGTTTTTATTACAAGAATTTTTGATGGGATACAAGAAAATAAAAGAAAAACCGAGGGGATCCTGCTACTCCGAGGGTTCTTCGTCCGAGTCCCGGGGGAAGGGCCGCGAGAACGTCCGCGAGTGGGGGTGAAGTCGGGTGAGTATGGATGTCTTGATAGGCATGTATGAATGTCTCCAAGTATGGGGGCTAGGGCCCTATTTATAGTGTGGCTGGGCTTCGGAGAGCGGGTCTCCGGAGATGTGTCCGACGAGTCTTTAGGTGTGCGTCTGGCGGAAGCCGCATCTGAGGCTTCGGAAGGCGTGGCTAACAAGAGTCGTGTCCGGGGCCTCGAAAGGCGTGTTAGACGAGGGCTGCGTCCTTTGGAAAAGGTGTTCGACAAGAGCTGCATTCGGGACCTTCGAAAAAGGTGCTTCTCAGAAAAGGTGTCCTTCGGCAAGAGCTGTGTCCAGGACCCTCGGAAAAGGTGTCCTTCGGTAAGAATCTTTAGGTTCCAAGCATTGAGTCATTGTCCCCCCAAGTCGTGATGCCGTGCAGCCGTTATTGCTTGGCCGGCTCTCGGAGGAGGGCATCTCGGGGCAAGATGATGCGGTACTCGGGGGCCACATGTCACTTCGTTAGCGTGGTGCCCGGAGACCATGTGTCATCCCTTCGTTTGCGGTTCATAGGGGGCCACGTGTCAGTTTTTTTTTGAATGCGATTGTTTGGTCCTAACAGTTAGTTCCCTGCTGGTACGCAAATGATTCTCGTTTGCGATTCAGTTTGCGGAGGTCTTCTCCCTCATAAGTATAGGGGTTAGGTCTTGCTTCACTCCTACCACATGTTCTTCTCTCATGTTCTAATTCCCATATCATATTTCCTTCTTTGATAGTCCAATGGTTGATTTGGAAGACGTTACTTACGACATTTTTTAACGTCTTCCAGCCAAATCCGTTCTACATAGATAAACCCTATCTCGGTTTCCTGCCAAACGTATCAGCTCATGTCGCTTCATCGAGGCTCGGGCGTCCTACTCGTTGTCTCGATACGTCGATGACGTGTTGGTCCAGTCTCGGTGTTACGTGGACCCGGATGACATTTCCATTTTCTCGGGTACACTTGGGACGAGGCAAGTGATTCCTCAGTTTTCGGTGGAGTTCCTCTCTAATTATTGGCGGATACTTGGGTGTACTGGGGGATTAGTCCTGTGCCATGAGTTTGACCTGGGTAGTCCTTCCCGTCTCTCTATCTTCAATCCGGCTACCCGTTTCTAGCTTCCGTTGGGTTCCCTGACCGAGGGAGTTCTGGCTCCGTTGTCCTAGTGTCCTATGATGGCCATCATTAGATGTTGGGGCTTATGCAAGTTATTAAGCTTCCGGGTGCACTTGCTGGTTTATGATTCTGCCTTGGAGATCGACCGGGGAAGGTGGTCGAATTCCCATAAGGTTTTTGCTTGGGAAGACGATTGGGTCTACAAAAGTGAGCTTGATGCCGGGGGTTGGAACTTGATGTTCCACGTCCCTGTCTGTATCGATGACTTAATCTTCTTGATGTCGGACTGGGGCTCTTATCTATCGATCCGTTCCCCCTTCTATTATTCATACGTAGTTCGCTGGAACGCAGCTATGAGTACGACGGCGTTCCTTTTCTTTCCACCGCAAGTTCACTGGAGCATCACGGAGTGTGAGGATGCGGGCCTATTTCGCTGGGATGGCCCTTCGACCGTCGGAACTTCGTTGTGTCTGGTTTTGGTTGGCAGTTCTTCTTTTAGGATATGGCTGCTTCATGATCGGAGCGACTTTTCTTCATGGTTTCTGTATTGGAATATTGAGTACTGTTCCCAGGGTCCAACGAGCTTGGTGGTTTCCGAGTAGCTGGGTTCTGCATCTCGGGCCAGTATTTGATCATGGCTTGTGGCAGCAGACTTTATCGTTGTCATACAGATGGGCCGGATCATGGGATGTTGGAGCTTCTGGGAGCATTCCCGTACCACGGTTTGCTTTTGTTATTCCGTTTTTTTTTTTTTTGATAAGTCAGTTTAAATATATCAAAAAAGCCGCACCGATGTACGTTCATACATGAGTACGAGGGGCATACCCTAAGATGGCTTAGTAGTAGTGTCGTTTTGCTGTTTTAGTGGCTTTTACTGTTACTGTTGTAGTTGTGGTTTTAGCTCCCGGAGGGATGGTGTATGTTATGACGAAGGTTTTAATGAACTCCGGTTTACGAGTTCTTTTGTTACTCTGGCGTAATTTTTCGTTACTATTATTGTCTATAGTTTATTTTTTACTTTTATTTTTAGTTTTGTTATAACGTTATTCTTTTTGTACTTGCTCGAAGCTGAGAGGATTCTCATCTTAAGTCAGTTGGTTTTATTTTATTTTATCGTGTGCCATTTTTCTTTGCCGTACCTGTGTTTGATTCATTGCGTTTTATAAGTGTTGGTCATCCGAAAAACATTCGGACGTGGTTTCTTTCCGATTCGCAAACTTCTTCTCATGTTTGATGGGACTAGACGTGTCCCATCAAACTTATGGTTCTACTTCTCTTTCTCTCCCTCACTCAACCATTTTTCTCTCTCTCTCAACCGTCCCTCTCTCTCTCTTTTTAGCTTGGTTTTTTGCGTTGCTTTGCGACGGTTTAAGCTCGGGTTTCGGGTGAGCTTGGTTCTAAGGTACGTTCTCCCTTACTTTGCATTTTTTGGAGTTGAAACGAACTCATTCTTTGGGGAAAGATGGTGCCTTGTTCCGGACACTTCATTTGAGGAAGTGTTATCGAATTATTGGTCCCTTTATGGGCCTTTTTTGAGGGGGCTCGACTTTCGGGTGCATGTGTGGCATTTGCATGTGGATGTAATAGTAATTATTATTATTTTTTTTGGCTGGGCTACAGGGGGGGGGGGGGGGGCGAGCAGGGGAGTGAGAGTGAGAGAGAGACTTGTTTTAGACTTTCGTTCGTTTTTTGTATTACTTTAGTTTGTTAACGACCTTTATGATTTATGTATATATATATAGAACCGGGGGTAAGTTAGGCCCCGTTTCGGGCTTTATTCGATTTTTGTTTCATTTTTAAGTTTTTGGTTAAGAAAGATTTTTCTTTTTATTTTTTTTGGAGTGCGTAGGTCCCGGGGTGAGATGGATCCCCATTTCCATCTTTGTAATATTTTTGCTTTTTGGGTTTGAGTATCTGACTAACATATTTTTGGCGTTTAGGTGGCTTTTTTTGGCGCGGTTTTCTTTTTCACTTCAAGTGAGTTTTCGGGTTCCTGTGTTTAGCGTTTTGCGAGAGCGGGCCAAGGATAAGGTGGGTTTTTTCAGTTTGTCTGGAATCCGGGCGAGTTGGGTCGTAGTGGACACATCACCGTCTTCCCCTTTCTCTTGACTGTTAGTGATAAGAAGGCTGAGAGGGGAGATGTTGGACAGGGTCCTTTTCTAGATTGGGGACGTTGTGGTAACGGCGGGAAACGGGGAGTCCTCAGAGGTTAGGAACCCCTCCTCGGCAGCCGCGTCTGCTCTAATTGCCATTTGTCCTGATTTTTCGTGTACAAGTAACTCTTTAAATTGTTTTGCACGTATATTATTTTATTTTACTTACTTGTTACAGTTTTCCCTTTTTGATGGAATGCGAGCGGAATTTTTTGGAAGCCTTTGTTTCAGAGGTTCAGAGCGAGGGAATCTCATCTCTCGAGACTCAGGATATAGCCGTGGAGCCGCTAAGTGGGTGTTCTCCGGACGAAAGCGTACCCTTACAGCTTACATTTCCGGAGATTGCCCGAATCCGTCTGTTAGGGACATTTGTGTCGAGTGTTTTAGGTTAGAGCGGTGTCTCTAAGATTCGCTCTAAGTATTATTTCCCAGAGGATTATGAGGTGTGGGGTCCTCAACCGGAAGATTGTCCGTTGTTCCCTCCGAAAGTGGGTTGTTTTTGTATTTCTATAGATTCTTTAGAGACGGGGGTTCGTTTTCCCCTGCCTCCCTTAGTGGAAGAATTGCTTATTTGTTGTAATGTGTGCCTGGGGCAAATTACCCCTGACGGGTTCAGGAACGTGTATGGCTTTTAACTTGCGTGTTATGTAAAGGGTTTTACTCCTTCCTTGCGGGTTTTTGACATTATTTTTAAGATTAGATATTCTAGGTGTATGGACGGTTTTGAGAGTCGGAAGGGGTTCGCCTTTGTGAGGAATAACCCTACTAATGCGGGGAGCTAGGAGCGCAAATTCGTTTGGATTAAGCCTCCCTTGGCCTCATCGTTCTTGATGACATGGATATGCTGCAACTTCCGCGTCTTGCAAAAGGGGGCATCCTAACTTCCCACGAAAAATGGATTGTCTGTTATTTTGACAAAGGCTCAGTAGGCGAGCGGTTCGTAGCTTCAAAGGAGCTATTTGAGCAGGAAATAATGCTTGTTAAGGCTAGACTTTCCTAAAAGTCTTTCACAGGTATGCGGTTGCCTGCCATAGCGTCTCGTTTTGATTCCGTTCGTTGCTTACATTTTTACGTATCTTATGTATGTTTTGATCCCCTTATTTTGACTTTTGATATTATGATGGCTTAGTTATCGCATTTGGTGAATTATACTGACCTTTCCCTTGTGTCTTTTTCAGTAGACAAATTGATGAGTGTCGATATGGATAGCATGTTTTCTCCGTTTCCTCCTTCCGAGGAGCCGAGTCCCACACAGGGTATGGCCGTGCTCGTCTTGTCGGCAGTGTCATTGTTGGATCCATCCCGGGATTAGGGAAGTCGGCGGGCTGACTGAGTGGTGCGTGTCCTGGGAAAGCAGTCCTGGACTAAGTTCATGGAGAGCCGATATTGGAGTCTGTCCTCCCAGTGGACGTGCAGGTGGCCGCGGGGGGACCTCCTAGTCCCGGCAAGACTGTGGCGACAACAGCTACTGTTTAGGTCACGGGTTCTTCTGGCTCGAGGGCGATGGAGCTTATGCCTCCTTCCTCTGGAGGCCAGGGAGTGCATTTTCCCGAGGTAAGGCACCCCGTTGGCGCTTTTCACAATTTTGAGGAGTCATTGTCTCCTTCGATTCTTGGAGGGACGACGGCAGTGATTTCGAACCCCTTGTTAAGAGCGGGTGTCTTTGAGTCGTATGTACCAGGTCTTGGGAGAGCTGCCTCCCCGACGGTCCTTCACGGTGCTGCCCATTTGGGTGATGCCGAAGTGGGTTGGGAGACGTGCTCACGGTTCCTTCACATACCGACATAGCATGTTTGACGAAGGTGACTTTTGAGGATGCGCCGGCACTTCTATCTCAGGTAACTTACCACATTTCTGTTGTTTCTTTGCGTTTACTTTGAGTCGCCTTTCTCGCTGCTTTTTCATTGACACATTTCGATCGTGTCAGGTTGTTGCGCGGTTGGCGTTGGGTACCTCGAGCTCGAGGCGGAGCGTTTGAGAAACCAAGGCGTTCGTACGCCCAACTTGGCACTGCAAACCCAGATCGGGGCGTGAATCCGAGAGCTGGAGCTTCGTGTGTCAGAGTAGAATGCTGTCATCTCCCGCTTTTCTGATCAGGCCGTCTAGGCGGTGGCTGAGTATAGGAAGGGTCCAGGGTTCTGGGACCATTCAAAGACCGGTCTTGCCGCTCCTTCTCAGTAGGATCTTGTTTCGCTTTTGTCCTCTTAGTTCCTTGCTTTTGTTTTCGCTTGAGGTGGCGAATTAGGCTAGCTTTTCGAGCACTTGGTTGTAATTTTGATTTGTTTGTCCCGTCCTTATTTTTGACTGGTTTTTTTTATATATGGGAAGAACGGTTGTGCCCGAGCTGTTTTGATTAATGTAATGACCATCCGCCTTATTGTTCTTGTTTCGTGCTCTCGCTTGTTTTTCGACTATGTACAGGTACTTGTCGTACTTTGAAGAGGCTTGCGACTTGTGTTGATGTCTTCTCATTCCAGAGGGGGGGGGGGGGGGGGGGGGGGGGGGGCATATGTCAGCCTCTTGCCCACCTTGAGTGGGCATATAGCTTGTGTGTCTTTTCTGCTTCGAGCGGGTTCTGTTTTCTAGCATGGGTGTGTTCCCTATCGAAAAATGGGTTGCTTACCGTGTGCGGACTCGCGGGCTATATGGCTGTCATAGACGGATCTACGGATTGAGTTCTAGGTCTGCCACGGATGGGTCCACGGACTTTAGCCTGCCGTAGACGGATCTACGGACTTAGGGTCTGTTGTCGTGGACGGATCCATGGACTTTCACCTGCCGTAGACGAATCTACGAACTTATGGTCTGTTTGTAGCAGACAGATCCACGGACTTTAGCCTGCCGTAGACGGATCTACAGACTTATGGTTTGTCACCGTGGACGGATCCACGGGCTTAGCCTGCCGCGGACGGATCTACGGACTTACGTTATGGTGCATCCCTCCGCCTGAAGAGGACTTACGAGGTAAAGCGTGCCACCCAACCTGAAGAGGGCTTATGGGATCATCGTTTGCCGCAGAGGGATCTACAGACTTTAGCATGCCGCATATAGATCTTACAGACTTACGGTCTGTTGCCGTGGATAGATCCACGGGCTTTTTTCCAGCTAGTGTATAGAGCCATCCGGACTTATGGGTTTATTGCCAGTGTACAGAGCCATCCGGACTTTAGCCTGCCGTGGACGGACTTACAGTCTGTGTGCTGAGGACTGGTCCTCGGGCTTTTAAGGAGCCATGGGCAAGACCGACGAGGTGCGCACGCTCGATGCAGACTGCCCTCATGACTTAATGTGCCGCGGACGGACCAACGGGCTTATAGTTTGACCCGCTTCGGAAGGGCATGTATAGTAGCTGAGCTATTTCGAAATCCGACCAAGTTTTGGTGTGCCCATGTCGGAAGAGCACATATTTTTTCCGCGGACGGACCAACGGGCTTAGGGTTCCATCAGTGGACCAAGGGCTTATGGGTGCCGTTGGCGGACCACGAGCTTAAGGGGCCTTGGACCAATAGGCATGATTCGCCGTGAGCAGTCAAGCAGGCTTGGTTTGCCACGGGCGTCCCCATGGGCTTTTTAGGGGCCGTGGGCGAGTCCGACAGGTTTGTTTTCCCGAAGCGGACCTGCCCTTGCGGCTTAAGCATATAGGAGCTTCCTTCTTTTTTGGCAGGACTTATAATGTAAACGCTTACGGGCTTAGTGGGCTGTGGGCGAGATGGACGAGGTGGGCTCGCTGCAGCTTGCCTTTATGGCTTAAGCGCTAGCGCATTCGTTTTTCGAAAGTCTTATGGCGCGAATGTTTGCATTCTTGGGTTATTGATTTGGATATATCATATATATATATATACCCTTTTTTTTTAATATGAATTTTCTGGGGTATGATTTTTTGGTGTTTTTTTCATGTGCATTATTATATGTTTTTATCACGTTTTAGGGAAAGCGTTTTTGCAAAGTGTTGGGTGTTTCCTTGATTACCTCAACCAGTTATTCATATAAAATATTTTTTCAAGTCCAAAACATTCCACGTTCGTGGGAGCGGGGTCCCGTCTAGTTGTCGCAGGCGATATGCTCCTTCTCGGACTGTCCGAGAGGCTTGGTAAGGCCCTTCCCAGGTACCGGATAACTTTTCGGGGTGGTGCCCGGCCAACTCGGCTCGTCATAGTACCAATTCTTCGTCTTGAAAGGCTCTTCTCTGGACCTTTGAGTTGAAGTACTTTGCCCTTTTTTTGCTTTTGTGCGACCATCCGATCAGTGCATTCTCGCGAGTCTCTTCTATTTACGTCTAATGATTGTCTCAGTGCTTCTTCGTTGGGTGCTCGATCGTAGCTTCGAACCCGGAGACTGGATTCTCCCATCTCCACTGGCAGTACGGCCTCTGTGCTGTATACCAGGTTGTAGGGGGTCTCTCCTGTGGCGTTCCGGGTTGTTGTCCGATAAGCCCACAATATGCTTGGCAATTCCTCTGCCAAATCCCCTTGGCTTCATCCAAGCGTCATTTCAGACTTGTCAGTATGTGCTTATTTGCAGATTCTGCCTGTCTGTTGCTTTGGGGGTGCGCTATGGAGGCGTGTATCTTGATTCCCACGCTCTCACAATGGTCACGGAATCTTCGTGAGCTAAATTGAGTGCCGTTGTCCGTGACTAGGACTTGAGGGATTCCGTATCAGGTGATGATCCCTTTCCAGAGGAAACACTGGATGGCTTGATCTGTGATCTGCGCGACAGGTTTCGCCTCTATCCATTTGCTGAAGTAGTCCACGACTACTATGATATACCTCCGTTGTCTGGTCGCTTTGGGATATGGTGCTGAGATGTTCACCCCCATTGAGCGAAAGGAATGGGACTAAGTATAGGTTGTAATAAAGTTGCGGCCACATGGATCGGAGCATGTTTCTGGCACCTTTCACACTTTTGGACTAGGTCTTACGCGTCTTTCTTCATGGTGGGCCAATAGTAACCTGATCGCAGGGCCTTGTTGGTTAAGGCTTGATGGCCGAGGTGTTGTCCGCAAATACCTTCATGAATTTCCCGTAAGACGTACTTCGCCTCTTCCCCTCCGACACACTTCAGCAGGGGGTGTACAAATGATCTTTTGTAGAGGTCTTCATCGATTATCACAAACCACGGTGCGCGTCTTTGGATGTATCTTGCTTCCAGCTGATCCTCGGGCAGAGTTCCATTATTTACGAACTCGATGATGGGTCGTCGCTAGTCGTTCAGGGACTGGACTTGGGCGATCCCCGGGGGCTGAGGTAAGTGCCGGCATGGTGTCCGAATTTCCTCTATCCGAACGGCGAGTTCCAGTCCTGTCTCCTTCGTCGTCGAATAGGCGATCCAGCTGAGCTCGTCGGCTTTGACATTTTCGGCTCTCAGAATGAGGTGGATTCTGAAGAAAGAGAAGTCTTTCGCTTCCCTTTTTACCACCTCCAAGTATTCTTTCATGGAGGTGCTTTTCGCTCAGTAAATTCCTTGTACCTGTATGATGATTAACTGAGAGTCGCTGAATACCTCCACTTGGCGTGCGCCTACCTTTCGGGCCATTCTTAATCCGTGAAAGAGTGCTTCGTACTCGGCCTTATTGTTACTAATCCTGAACTTGAACCTTAAGGCGTAGAGGAGGTGTTGCTTCTCGGGCGAGATGAGCAGAATACCGGCCCCGCTTCCTTGGTCGTTGGAAGACTCATCTACATACAGCTTCCATGATCCTTCCGAAGTATCTTGCAGTTCAGAGCTTGGTGACGTCACTGTAGTGAACGAGCATTCTGCCAAGAAGTCTGCTAGGGCTTGTACCTTAATCGCTGTCCCTGACTTGAACAGGATGTCATACTCGGAAAGCTTGACTGCCCAGGATAGCATTCATCCCGAGCACTCTAGGTGTTGGAGGGATTTCTGCAAGGACTGATTGGTTCGTATCCGAATACGGTGCGCTTGGAAGTAAGGTCGGAGCTTTCGTGCGGCTATGACAACAGCATGGGCTAGTTTCTCGAAGTGAGGGTACCGCGTCTCGGCATCCTTCAATATGTGACTTACGAAGTGAATCGACAGTTGGAGGTCTTCCCTTTCGGACATCAACACGGCGCTCACGGTGTCGTCCGATGCAGAGGTGTACAGAATTAAGTCCTCGATCGGGATGGGTTTGGACATGATCAAAAGCTTAGCCAAGTGTTCCTTTAACTCTCGGAGTGCTTGCTCGCAGGATTCGTCCTAGTTGAAGGCTTCTCTTCTTTGTAATACTTTAAAGAAGGGGAGTGACTGATCCACCAATTGGCTGATGAACCTGTTTAGCGCGGCAAGACATCCGGTCAACTTTTGAATGTCCTTTGGGGTCTTCGGAGTTTCTGTCTGGAGCACGGCATCCACCTTGGCAGGATTGGCCTCTATTCCTCTTGCGCTAACAATGAAGCCTAAGAGTTTCCCTTCCGGGACTAGGAACATGCAATTGTCCGAATTGAGGTGCATCTCGTGAGCCCTAAGCGTTTCTAGGGTCTCCCTTAGGTCTTTCAGATGATCAGCGGCCTCCTTACTTTTTATGATCATATCGTTGACGTACGCCTCCAAGTTTCTCCCTAACTACGGCTGGAAGACACAGTTCACCAAGCGCTGGTAGGTGGCTTCGACGTTCTTAAGTCCGAACGGCATGACTCGGAAGCAGTAAGTTCCCTCATGGGTAATGAAAGACGTTTTTTTCTCATCCTTCGGGTCCATTGCAATCTGGTGGTACCCCGGAGAAGGCATCCAGAAAGCTGAACAATGCGTTCCCCGTCGTGGAGTCGACCAACTGATCGATCTCGGGAAGAGGAAATGAATCTTTCAGGTAGGCTTTATTCAGGTCGGTGAAGTCTACGCACATCCACCAATTTCCATTTGGCTTCTTTACCAGGACCACATTTGCCAGCTAATCCAGGTATAACACCTCTCATACGAAGCCGGCTTTTAGGAGCTTTCGTATTTCTTCGCTTATGACCTGGATTCGTTCGGCGCAAAAGTTGCGCTTCCTTTGTTTTATCAGTTTCGTTGGCGAGACATTGAGACGATGACGGATGATTCGGCAATCTATTCCTGGCATCTCATCCGTGAAATACGCGAAGACTTCTTAATATTGTCGGAGCACTTGCTGGATTTGATCCCTTTCGGCCGTGCCTCGCTTCGTCCCTACCTGGACCGTCTTTCCCAGTCCTATCTCAGCTTCGACGGTTTCTCCCAGTCCTTGACTTGCCTTTTCACTATTTTCGCCTCTCTCACTTCGGGAACGTCTTGGACATAGGAGCATCCGCGAGTGGTTTGTTGACAACCTCTTACAATCATGACGCCCCTTTTGTCGGTCTCAAACTTCATGACGAGGTGGTATGTTGACACCAGAGCGCCAAACGAGTTTAGCATTGGATGACCTAGGATGGCGTTAAATGATAAGCGAGCCACCACGACATAGAATTCTGTGCCAAGCACGTGCTTTTGCTCTCCGTCTCCTAAAAGGATGTCAAGTTTTATGGTGTCTAGCGGATCGACCACCTCGCTGAAAAAGCCCGCGAGGGTCCCAGTCATGAGGCATAGTCCGCGGTCGGTATGCCCATCTGTTCAAAGCAGTGGAGGAACAATATGTTGGCCGAACTTCTTTGATCCACCAGGACCCTTCGGAGGGAGCAGTCACGGACGTCCATGGTGATGACCATGGGATCCTCGTGCGAGGTGCGGACATTCTCTAAGTCTTCTTGGGAGAAGCTTCCACCTTCTTTTCTCCTCACGGTGGCGAGACTCATGTTCTCCTGCTTCTGTTTTATGGCTGAAATTATGTGCCTCGTTGTATGAGCCGCTTTGCCGAGCTCCTCACGGGCGGGGCCGAAAGTTCTGGGTTTGAGCTTCTTTATGTCCACGAACCTCTGGAGGTCCCCTTTTTCTCCGCCTCGTCTAGCTGGCTGTGAAGTATCTGACAGTCCTTGGTATCGTGCCCGTTGGTGCCATGGTACTCGCACCACGGGGTTGGACCGTGTCACTCCACCGGTCCTGGGGACTTGATTTTGCCTCGTTTCCGGCTTTTTTAACTTCCAGAAGGAGCTAGGGGGTCTTCTCGGTCTGGTGTTGCGATTGCCGTACGTGTTCTTCACAGCTCATTCATTTTTGTGGTTGACCCTCGGGGCGCGAGCCTCAGGCTTTTGGAAGTTGCACTAGGGAGGCCCTATTTTTTCCATCACATCTTCGGCAATGATGTAGTTATCAGCTTTGGCCCATAGTGTGTCCACGGTTTGGGGAAAGCCTTGGCGAGAGAGAACTTAAAGTCGCTATTCCAGATGCCATTGAAGAAGGTGGTAATGGCGGTTTGATCAGCCAAGTTTTGGATGCTGATCATTGCCTTCGAAAATCGCCTCATGAACCCCTTCAAGGACTCGTCCTCGGCTTGTTGTAGCTGGATCAATTGGGCGGCAGTCTTCTTTCTCCTCTTGTTGCTGAGGAAGTGGCGAGTGACCTTTACAAACAATTGTTTGAAGCTGTGAATAGATTCGTTAGGGAGTGACGCGCACCAAGCCTGGGCCATGCCCTTGAGAGTGCCCGGGAAGCATTTGCACCACACGTCTTCGGAGGCGTCTTGTATGTACATGCATGCTGCGAACCTCGAGATGTGGTCGTTGGGGTCTTGCATTCCGTCAAACAGCTCCAAGTTTGGCATCTTCACTTTCCCCATGGGGGCGGCGAGGATACAAGGGATGAAGGGCGGATGGGTGATAGGAATTTTCCCCATGAGCCCATGCACCACAGTGTGAGTCGGTGTCGGAGCCCGCTTCGGTCGGGAGCGGGGCGAGCGCGGGGGTGTCTCCAGGTTGGTAAGGGTGGTGAGACGCCTTCTCCTTCTCTCCTCCTTGTTAGTTTCGGTGGCTTCCGCGCTCCGTGGAGGCAAGGGACTCGACAATCTCCTCCGAGTTTGGTGGTGCGGGACACGGCAAGGCCATGGAGGAGTCGTCCCGATCGGCGAGTTGCATGATGAGTGTATGGAGCTCGTGGAGCTGGCTATGAGTGATGTATTGATCTCCAGACCGCCTCAGGGAGGGGGGAGACCCTGCGGTGTTACTTTGAGGAAAATTTTCCATTTCCCACAGACGGCACCAACTGCTTTGGTAACAGTCATACGGGTTCTTTTATGGAGGACGATAATACATGCCCTTTATCTTTATTTCATTTTTATTAGTTATAAGCATTTTTATTACAAGGATTTTTGATAGGATACAAGAAAATAAAAGAAAAAAATGAGGGGGTCCCGCTACTTCGGGGGTCCTTCTGCCGAGTCCTGGGGGAAGGGTCGTGAGAATGTCCGAGAGTGGGGGTGAAGTCGGGTGAGTATGGATCTCTTGATGGGCATGTATGAATGTCCCCAAGTATGGGGGCTAGGGCCCTATTTATAGGGTGGCTGGGCTTCGAAGAGCAGGTCTCCGGAGATGTGTCCGACGGGGCTTCGGGTGTGCGTTTGGCAGAAGCCGTGGCTGACAACAGCCGTGTCCGAGGCCTCGAAAGGCGTGTCAAAAGAGGGCTGCGTCCTTCAGAAAAGGTGTTCGGCAAAAGCTGCGTCCGGAACCTTCGGAAAAGGCGCTTCTCAGGAAAGGTGTCCTTCGGCAAGAGCTGTGTCCGGGACCCTCGAAAGAGTTGTTCCTCGGAAAAGGTGCCCTTCGGCAAAACTCTTCAGTTCCGAGCATCGAGTTGTCGTCCACCTAAATCGCAATGCCGTATAGCCGTTATTGCCCAACCGACTCTTAGAGGAGGGCATCTCGGGGCAAGATGCTGCGGTGCTTGGGGGCCACACGTCACTCCGTTAGCGTGGTGCCCGGAGGCCACGTGTCATCCCTTCGTTGCGGTTCATGGGGGGCCATGTGTCGTTTTTTTTTTTCGGATGCGATTTTTTGGTCCTAACAGTGGATTTGTAGGATATGCTGTTATTGCTATCACACGCTGATGGTGGCATCCAAAGAGCTTGCCAAAAAGATAAGTGATTGAAGGGATTGTAATGTTATTTGGGAGTGGGATAGGCCTGGTCAAGAAGATGGTTAGGTCGGCTGGGTGGTGTCTTGCTTTATATAAACTTTGTGGGGACATGCAATCCATTGTCATCATTTCAGATTTTGCTTTAGCTTATTAATGAATATCAAACCAAAATTTTAAACAGGTAGTGGTGATGATCATATTAGTAAGTGAAATTCTTTAAGGGAAGCAATTAAAGGGTGTTTTCTTTATTTTTATTTTTTTTGTGCAACTATTAGTAAGGAAGAGCCGTTAGAGCTGCTAAATAGAAAGATGACAATCCATCTAAAATTACAAATATAGCTGATTATTGAGAACTTAGAAGCTTTTCGTTTAGGGATTCTGACATGCATTGTTTCATATTGTGTACACTTAATATGGGTGGATATGTGATTACAGAGAATCTAAGCAAATGTTTGATGATAATATGATGGCAGATTTGTAGGATATGTTGTAGATTACTAGCATACACTAATGGTGACAAACAAGGAGTCTACCAAAAAAATAAGTGATTGAAATGATCATGATGTTTTTTTGGAAGTGGGAGGGGAGGCCAGGTCAGGAATATGGTTAGGTAGGCTCAGTGGTGTTTTGCTTCATATGAACTTTGTAGTGATACGCAACCCATTGTCAACATTTTGGTGCAAACTAATTTGCTTTCAGTCACCAAGGTGAGATCTGGTGAAGCTAATTAACTTTCTGCTATTTATACCAATTTAATTATAATATTTATCTAATGGTGTACCATTTCTAGACTTCACACTTCAATGCTTAGAGACCTGTCTTTGCACAATTCAACATTTTCTTCCACCTTACTTGCACGAAGAATATCCAGTATATTAGGATAAGATATCAATGAGCAATATATATTTTCTTATTTATTTTCCCCTTGCTTTTAATGTAGTTTTATAACCCATTAATGATTGACTTGACATAACTCCTATTTTCTATAGGGGTTCCTTGGAAAGGAAAATTGAATACAAAACTGCAATTTTGGATCCATTTTGCCACTCGTATTTGAACTTAGATTGTATAACTTAAAAATAAATGCATCGTTTCATTAACTATCTTATGAAATGTAAATGGGTTGTCACTTTGCAAGTAATCCTAAAATTATAAATATAATAGAACAACTACTATAAAAATTCATAACAGGATATATATATATAATGTGAGAGTACATACTACGTAAGAATTATTACTTCTGATTCAAACTAAATCAGGCCGTGATTTTAAAAAAAATTCTTCATCATGCTTAGATAGGTGGAGCAGTACGCAACTTGCCCGAGTTCTAAGGGTTCGCTTGAAGATCACTGAGCCAGCTCAACCTAGATCATCAAAAGCTTAAGCACCAAAGTGGCTTGAGGAGCTACAAAAAGAGCTCTGCTCTTTTAGGCTCAACGAGACTCAAGTTGAGTTCATTTAGGCTAGAGGTGGCCAACGAGCCGGGCCTCGGGCCTTTTTTTTATTCAGCGGAGCCCGGCCCGGCCCGGCCCGGGCTTGGCCCGGGGCCCAACGGCTCTAAAAAGAGCCGTTGGGCTCGTGTACCTTAGGCCATTCAACGGCTCTTTTGTAATGAGCTGTTGAACGGCTATTTTATTAAAAAAAAATTTATATTTTTTTTTCCTATAAATACTTAAACCTTCTCAACTCATTTTCTCACCAATTCTTCAATCCTCTCTTCTCTCTCTATACATTCATCATCTCCCATCTTCTCTAACTTTGCTAATTGCAAAAATTGTGCTCTAAAGTTCGAAGTTCGTAAAGTATTTGGCTGAAGTTCGAATTTCATTGTTCTCTCGTTTCGGTAATTTTAGTATCGCAATTTTATTTGATTCACATTTTTAGTTATTTAATTTGCATTATTACTTGCATTTTATAAATACTAATCACTTATACTAATATGACACACAACTCTTCATCATCCTCTGAAGCCGGTCGTGCTAGTTCTAGCTCTTCTCGGCCACCCAGAATCCCTAAAAGGAGTAGAATTGTCTTACTTGATACTGAAGAACGAGCTTTTATACAACCGGACCCAACACCCCTCATACACTGATGATAGTATAGATTATGACTTTTCACAACAACAAGATTATCATGAGTTAGGTGGTGGTGGGGTTGGAGACTCACAAACTGATGAGGAACCCACCCCCACCACCGAAGCCCAGCTTCAAACTAGTACCTCTACTAGTAGGCGTACAACTAGTGGGGTATGGAAGCACTTTACCCTTAATAAGACAACTAATAAAGCAACTTGTAAATTATGTGACCCACCTCACGATTTTAACCATCAACCTGGTAGTGGGACGGGCACATGAAAGAGACATATACTTAGGTGCCACCCCGAGCAATTCCCAGAAAAGAGCCAACAACGTCTAGTACAGCAAGTGACCGGTGCACTTGCTAATTTTAGGTTCTCACAAGAGAGCAACCGAAAGGGGCTAGCTAAATATATAATTATGAGTGAAAGGCCTTTTAATACCGGCGAAGACCCAAATTTCGTCAACTACCTCCAACGAAATGTGAATCCCGCGATTGTGAGGATTCCTCGGAACACTGTAAAGCGGGACGCTTTTACGTTGTACCACGGGATGAAAACTGGGGTCTTCACACATTTTGCGACGAACACGAGCATGTTCTCGTTGACGTCGGACGTATGGACGTCGAAACCCGGCCAACCTTATACGTGCATAACGGCACACTGGACCGATGAATCCTTCATCATGCAAAAGCGGATAATTCATTTTGGACTTTTAGATTGCCCCCACAATGCCGAGGTAATTACGGGTGTGATTATGTCGGCAGTCCGCGACTGGGGCACAGAGCGACGTATCTTCAGTATTACGTTCGACAATGCTACCAATAACACTGCAGTCGTTACACATTTAATTAGGCAAATGAGACCCATGTTAGGTGGGAAGTGTTTCCATATCCGTTGCGTTTGTCACATTTTGCATTTAATGGTAACGGATGGTTTAGATCTTATAAAAGCATCCCTTATCACCTTAAGATCAGTAATAATATTTGTAAAATCATCCAGCACTAGAAAAAGAAAATTTAGAAATTTATGTAGGTTGCATAACATAGAATATAAACAATTCAAATTAGACTCCCAAACTAGGTGGTCGTCTACGGTAGAAATGTTAGAGCGCCTTCTACCATACAAAGACATTCTAATGGAATACGCCCAGGAAAATCGTGCAGAATGGAGCGATTACAACCTGGCCGGTATAAATTGGGAGACAATAGATCAAATTTGTAACTTTTTTAGCATGTTTAAAGAGGCAACAACATTTTTTTCAGGTTGCTACTATCCGACCATGCCTCAAGCAATATCAAGATTGCTTGATATTGTCAATTGGATGGTGGGTAATGAATCCAGCCCCGTTTTGTTGGCATCGATTCAGGCAATGAAAGAAAAGTTTGCCAAATATTATTTTGAACTACCTCTTACATACTGCTTTGCAACTATTTTAGACCCTCGTTGTAAACGCTCGGGTTTCAACTTGTTTTGCCAACATTTTTTCACGTATTTCAATCCTACTCTTAATATCGACACTTTCATTGCCGATGTCGATAACAACTTGTATAGTTTATTTTCTCAATATTTCCGTCAATTAGCATCCAATAATCCTAGCACTGCTGCAGTAGGATCTTCCACATTTAGTGAAAGTAGTTCACACACATCATATTTGTAGAAGCCGTTGGAGCAATTTACGCCCACAGCAGCCCCCACATCATGTGACAAGTTAGATTATTATTTGCGGACATCGATGGTCTATATTTTCGGGCCGCCGGTCAACCCGAATTTTGACCTGTTACAATGGTGGAACACAAACCAAACCCAGTATCTCGTGCTTTCCAATATGGCACGTGATATACTAAGTTGTCCCGTATCTTCAGTAGTATTGGAGTGTGCTTTCAGTCTTGGTGGCAGGTTGCTTGGAACGAAGAGGGCGAAGCTATCGCCGTCAAGCTTGGAGATGTCCGTGTGCTTGAAGGATTGGCTGCTAGCAGAGGCACGAGAACAACAGAGAATGAAGCTGGATTCATCGAGCGATGAAGAAGACGACCGTACAACCAATACCTCAAATGATGGCCTAGATACCCCCCAAGGCGACTGATATCAACACTTTTGTATATCAATTATTTACTTTTAAATATTGACGTCAAAAGATGACCGCACCCCCCATATACCTCAAAAGACGACCGCACCTCCCATATATCAAACTTTGTGTTTGCACTTATATTTGTTACGTTATTTATGTACCATTATTTTTTTTGATAAGATATTTACCATTACTTATTGTATATTTTATTTTATTATATATATTTAATGTATATTTAGTATTATTAGTGCTTGAAAAAAATGTATTTGTATCTCATATTATTTACCAATGAATTACAATAATTTTAGTATAAAACGACTTTGTATTATTAATTTTTTTTTTCCTTTAAAAAGCCGGGCCCAGGGCCTTGAGGCCCCCGGGCCGGGCCCTGTTCCCAGCCGGGCCGACCGGGCTTCGGCCTAGGCCCGGCCCGGCCCGGCCCGGCCGTTGGCCACCTCTAATTTAGGCTAAAAACTTTGCCCGTTAAAGCTCTCACATTTGTCACCTAGGCACATAGGATCATAATTTAGCTAAAAATTTGACTCATTTATGCCTATTTAAGCTCGCCAGCTGTTAAATATGAGGTTTACGAGCCTTGGTCTCAACATTTAGCTAAACTAACCACCATAAGCTCAAATGAAGTCAAGCCTCAGCTCTACTCAGACACCCATATTCTCCACTCTTTCAAGTCCCTGCACCATTGCAGAAACAATTTACTAGGGCCAGAAATCCAGGGAGCATAGTTTTGAACAAATCATCTCAATTGCTAAAAATCCCCTTACAAAGGCGAAATTTTCAGGTTCTCTTTCCATGGTTCTCTTACTGCCACGGAACATCAATATCTACAATCGTCACTTCGGAGATGAAAGTAAACAGACCTCTTCCTTTCCATAGGTTATCGAGCTGCCGAATAACGCCAAAGAGCCTGTTCTAGATGACAGTTCCGCTCGGAATCAGGGCATCCTTGATCACTGTGACAATTCCGCTCTTGATGAAGTATCCATCTGTTTCTCTTGCAGCTTCTTGCACATTGTCACTGTTTATGATCTGGAATTGTATGGCATCTTTATGTTAGAATATAATACCATTACTAAACTTTCACCTAGCAACTTAAACTTTTTAGAGAGTTGGTACTCTTACATGGTAGCAAACTCACTTCAACAAAGAGGTTAGGAATTCAACTCGCATTATCCCCAGCTCTTAATATAATTCCATAACAAGATACGAAGTGGGCCTATGTATTATCCACACTTCAAGATCAACAGACATATGCATGATGGACAAGCAAAACCGTTCATGAGCATTTACCTAACAACTTAAACTTATGGGATATTGTTCCTTTACATCTAACACTTCCATTTAATTAAATATAAGCTGCAGCTGAATTGCTACTAAGTTGTGATGTTAAATTCATTCAATTTCAGTGCTTCCGTTGAAGAATTTGACCTTGCTTACTCTTAAAATAGAAAAATGTGAAACTACGCAAAAAGTTACGGGGATTTGCATGGCAGATTCATTAATGTACAAGTGTACTTCATCCAGATTATCAATTTATCATACATGGGTATCTGCACAATTTCATTTGCCAATTCATCTTTGCAAGCCATCATTCAATAGTACTTTCTGCATATGAAAATACTACACTTTTTTGAATCACGTTAACATTTAAAAATTCATTGCATGAATATATTTCAATATTTCTTTTGTTAACTTGTGCACATCCAAAAGTTCAAAAAAAAAAAAAAAAAAAAAAGATACATTGTGGAGATATTAGAAACTATATACAATAAATATCATTTCAAGCGAATGCTTTGTATTTTTGAAAGACTGACAGCCACTTGGAATTCAGATGGAGTCATTGATGAGATAACTTCACGGAACAAATAAGGCATCAGGCATGTCTTACTTCTATTGTAAGAAAGAGGCAAATATGTCATAACGGTATCGTATTTGATTAAACTAAAGCAAAATTGATCCCAAAAAAAAAAAGAGGTGACAATTGTTTAGAGAAGATCTAGAACAGCGCGTGAATTATTTTGGAACAGATTGGGTATTATAAGATGGATCCCAAGATCTCAAGCAAATTCATTGATGAGTTTCAAAGGGCTCAACTGTTACTGGTTCTATTTTCTAGTGATGAGGCTGCTATTATTGGTCATTGAGTATGCAGACATAACAAGATACACTCCCTTAGCAGGATGAAAAGGGAGGAACTTTCTGTTCTTTTTTTTTTTTTCCTACTTTGGGGGAGGGGATACTACTCTTGTATTGTTTTTTCTTTCCATATATTTTTTTTTCCTTTTGATCCCATGTAATCTTCTTCGATTTAACAGATTTAGCATTTCCTTGGTTATGGCAATTTGATTCAAGACCTCCTTGACCAAAAGGGTCGTTTTTCTTCTAGGTTTGGATTCCCTAATTCAATATTTTGTTTTGTTTTTTCATTTGATGATACCAATATTGGACACTTTTTTTTTTTGCTTTCCGTTGATGTTTTCATGAAGCAAGCAAATTCATAAGGAAATGAGTGAGGCACCTTGACATGGTCACCAATGCGCGCATTCTTGTCAATTATTGCTCTTTTGATGTGAGAATTCAATCCTATTCCAATCGGCACACTACCCTTTGCAGCCAGGAACCTCCTGTCAGCATCCGTCTGGAATACAAAGATGGTATCAGAAAAAAACATTCCAAATGCAGCAAAGGATATCAGCATGTCATGGTAGAGGTTCGAGAGTTTAGTTCAGTAGTAACCATTACCCTTTCCTCCATGTAAAATGCCTAATAATATTTCTTAAAGATTCCTAAGCCATTCTTTACCCTTTAAAAACATTATCAACATGCTACCACTAGAATCATATCGCGGGCCGAAGTCCTAGTGTACCAGAAGTGGTACCCGATGATGTTACATCACGGTTTGCAATGAACTCATTGGGTTTAAGGGAACATAAAGTTGTTTTAAGCCTTAATTTTGGAAATATTCGAAGGAATAGTCATCCAATCATTAACTTTTATATCTCTTTAATAGTTTTTCAAGAACCTATGATTTTTATCATCTGGGTACATTGACGCCTTAATATATATAACGAGATACCTGTAATTTAAAGTTTTACCACTTAGGTACCGTATTTCTAACAAACTTTGGTGATTTTTTTGGTCAAAATCCAATATATATATATATGGGAATGGCTCAAGTGAGAGGATAAGAGGGTGAGAGTAAATTCTGAACCACTTATTTAGTTGCTAACATCATCTTTCTCCCACCTAACATCACCTCCGTCCCCTACTTTACTCAAATGTGTGGCCCATAATTCACCCCCCTCATCTCTTACCCTCTCACAAGAGTCATCCCACATGCACACGCACACGCACACGCACACCCACATACACATTCACACGCCCACCCCACAACAACCCCCCACCCCAAAAAAAAAAAACACCCACACCCACACCCACACCCACCCACTCCCACTCATACACACACACACAAACAGATATATAGGACATGACTCTTATGAGAGGATAAAAGAATGACCATTGGATCTAAATTAATGAAATTTAAGCCAGTAACTTGAATGAGAGGTGTAAAAGTAATTTTCAGATCTTGACCATTGATTTAGTTCCAATAGTCATTATTTTCTCCTCTCTTAACTCTCATCCTCTCATATGGGTCATTGCCATATATGTATGTATATAAATGTGCCATGTCAGTACTATTTGAAAATAGAACCACGTTTTTACAAAGGGTACCCATATATTGTCAAAATCAAGTTTGCGTCAGTATTTTTGGGCAAAATGTGCTGGATTCCAATATAGGGTACCTATGTCATAAAAGTTAAAATCTCAAGGTACCTCGAAGTAATAAATTCCCTAGTTTTTAACATAGAAATGCTTTCTATGAATATTTTAATTAATAAAATACAATATGTGAATTATGGAAGGCATAGCAAAATTTAGTTCCATATCAACCGATTGCATAACAGCTAGCTAAATCCATTATATAACATCCACTATTTAACAAAATAGCGTTTATGTGATTCCGTGATGCTACCAACAGGTTCACACTCTACTTCTCCATCTGCCGCACCAAGGGGTAGCATATAGATCAATCAGAAATACCATACTGACCTCATAGTAGTCTGCTCCCATCAGCAATGTGTCCTCAATGATCGCACCTTCCGAAATGCATGATCTAAGACCTACTACAGAGTGGTGAATTTTACAGTTCTGCAAAGAGGGAAACAAATGAGAAATCAGATATTAAGCATGTCCAATATCAAAGTATAGGAGTGATTCAGATACTGAGACTCCATATAATTGGCAAGGATGTGACATGGTATATTAAACCCGGGTGGTGTAAGTAGGAAAGTGCAGAAAGGATTCTTATTGAGGATTAGCAGCAAAAGATGCAATTCCAATGGTTTAGGCATGTCCAAGGAGACCATCCACAATCATGGTCTCAAGTCATGGTCACAGTTGCAATCATGGTTGCAAACACGGAGTACAGGGAGTCATGAATTGCGGTGAAGAATTAAAATATGGTGTCGGTACGGTTTTGTCAAAATAGGCGCTGGCAGAGAACAGGGAGTCGTGAAGGAATGTCAATGGCTTGTGGTCGTCACGGCAAGGTTGCAACGTAATGGCTAGCCTAATTCAGTTACCTTATGGCAGTTAATTAATGTAGCAACCAATTGATTCCATGTCCTCAGTGATATATACAAGAAGTTGGATAGCATCTGATGGAAGAGAAAAAGGGATAGGCTGAAGAACCAAGGTGAGAAACTAAAAGATGACCTTGCCTATTTAAGCCTTGTATAGAATGTGGCCCTAAAAGAATACAAAGCTGGTGTCGAATTGCTGTTGCCAACCCATTAAGAAGACGGCTTATAGTTGTCTTTTCTATTGACTTGTTTAGTCCTTCCCCTTGTTTCCTTCTATGTTTTCCCGTTGCATTAGCTTATTGGATGCTTTCTTTGTTTCTTCCCTTCATTGTCTCATTCCATTTATTGGTTAAGTGCCCTGTGGCTGCTGATGAATGCTTCTTCCTAATACATAGATCACCCAACTCGCTGGGGACGGATGGGTTAGGCCGCTGACAGGCAGCATTAAGACCGTGTGCAGGCTTTCAACAACGCAGTTGGTTGGCAAACACGAAATTATCAGAAGACTACATTAGTACATATTCTTCAATGCATCAAAACAATTTGGGAGATTGGTCTTTGCAAGACCCTTACCTTAATCACACAGCCTTCACCAATAACACTATCAGTTACATCAGCATCAAGCATCTTGGATGGAGGCAAATATCTAGGCTGTGTGTAAATTGGAGATGAACGATCATAGAAGCTTCAAAGAAACCCGAAGTCACGTTAGTATTTAAAAAATTCAAGCCAAAATATGGAATAGAAAGCAAGAACAATGACTTAGATAATGGGCTGACAATTACCTGAAATCCGGGACTGGCTTTTTGGTGATTCCCAGATTGGCATTGTAGAATGCTTCGATCGTACCAATATCTTCCCAATACCCATCATATAGGTAAGCTTGTACCTATATAAATTTAAGTAATTATCAGATGCAACCAAGTGACAACAAAGCAAAGCGTATTTAAGAGAAACAGTGACATACTCTCATTCCTATGGAGGTAGCACCAGGAATAACTTCACTCCCAAAGTCATTGGCTCCAGGAAACTTCTCTCGAAGCAAATTTATCATCACGTCTTTGCTGATAACATAAATGCCCATACTCGCAATAAAAGGCATCTCCTTAGCTCTCTCATCATCAAGACCTAAGATAGTGGTATCGACCTTAAAGTGACCAAAATTCATGAAATAACCAATTAATATCAATCCGATAGCTGTGTGATCAAAAAGGATTTGAGAAACCAGTCAAAACTTAGCCACATTTAGCTTACCTTCATAGCTTTCAGTTGCTCCCCCTTTGGTTTCTCAGCAAATTCAATAATTCTCCCTTCTTCATCAATTTTCATTAACCCAAAGGCAGTAGCACGTTTTTCATCCATGGGAAGAGCAGCTACAGTGATGTCAGCATCAGTTTCCCTGTGCGCTTGTATGAATCTCTCATAATCCATACGGTACAGATGATCACCAGCAAGAACCAAGAATTCTAGGACATTGTGCTCCTCAAATAGCCACAAGTATTGCCTAACCGCATCAGCTGTTCCCTGTGATCATGACAGAACACACTATGAGCTAGGAAGCACTGACACAAATACAAATATGAGATACAATACCGATACGTCGACACGTAATTTTTCAAAAAACTAGGATACAACACCTTCAGGACACATTACTCCAAAAATATGTATTTTCTTAGATATATATCCATGTAATTTATAAAGAAACATAAGTTATAAATTAAAAAAAAAAAAAGAAAAATTTTATAATGGCTTTAAAAATAAAATAAAAAAATAAAAAAGGTAAATTCAAGCATATATAATTAACACAAAAAAAAAAAAAAAAATTTAACAGTCTCTCTCTCTCTCGCGCAGCTTAATAGAGGCTTCCTTCTCCTTTTTTTCATCATTCTCTTCTCTCTTTCAAATTTTACAAAAATATATACATTTTTATCAAAACATCAATAAAACATTTGATAATATTAGTTTATTTTTAAATTTAATTTAAATATATTTATATAGTATAATTTAATTATTTAATATGCATATTATTATATTACATACAAAAAATAATATATTATAATATTATATTTTAAAGTCAAAGCATAAAAAACGTGTCAGAACATATTGGAAGCATGTCGGAAATTCAAAATTAAAAAGAAGGAATCGGACACTTTTTTCAAGTATCAGACAAGTATTGAGAGTGTGTTAAAAATGTGTTGGAAACGTGTCGAAAATTCAAAATTTTAAAAAGGAAGTATCGGATATAGAGGTGGCCAACGGGCTGGGCAGGCCCGGAAACCGCACTAGCCCGGCCCGTGTTTGGCCCGGCCCGGCCCGGCCCGGCCCGCTGAGGTCCCCCGGGCCGGGCCTCGGGCCTTTTTTTTTATTCAGCCGAGCCATTGGGCTCGTGTACCTTAGGCCGTTCGACGACTCTTTTGTAAAGAGCCGTTGAACGGCTATTTTATTAAAAAAAAAAAAAAAAAATATCCCTATAAATACTTAAACCTTCCCAACTCATTTTCTCACCAATTCTTCAATCCTCTTTTCTCTCTCTATACATTCATCATCTCCCATCTTCTCTAACTTTGCTAATTGCAAAAATTGTGCTCTAAAGTTCGAAGTTCGTAAAGTATTTGGCTGAAGTTCGATTTTCATTGTTCTCTCGTTTCGGCAATTTTAGTATCGCAATTTTATTTGATTCGCATTTTTAGTTATTTAATTTGCATTACTACTTGCATTTTATAAATACTAATCACTTATACTAATATGGCACACAACTCTTCATCATCCTCTGGAGCCGGTCGTGCTAGTTCTAGCTCTTCTCGGCCACCCAGAATCCCTAAAAGGAGTAGAATTGTCTTACTTGATACTGAAGAACGAGCTTTTATACAACCGGACCCAACACCCCCATACACTGATGATAGCACAGATTATGACTTTTCACAACAACAAGATTATCATGAGTTAGGTGGTGGTGGGGTTGGAGACTCACAAACTGATGAGAAACCCACCCCCACCACCGAAGCCCAGCCTGAAACTAGTACCTCTACTAGTAGGCGTACAACTAGTGGGGTATGGAAGCATTTTACCCTTAATAAGACAACTAATAAAGCAACTTGTAAATTATGTGACCCACCTAAGGATTTTAGCCATCAACCTGGTAGTGGGACGGGCACATTAAACAGATATATACTTAGGTGCCACCCCGAGCAATTCCCAGAAAAGAGCCAACAACGTCTAGTACAGCAAGTGACCGGTGCACTTGCTAATTTTAAGTTCTCTCAGGAGAGCAACCGAAAGGGACTAGGTAAATATATAATTATGAGTGAAAGGCCTTTTAATACCGGCGAAGACCCAAATTTCGTCAACTACCTCCAACGAAATGTGAATCCCGCCATTGTGAGGATTCCTCGGAACACCGCAAAGCGGGACGCTTTTACGTTGTACCACGGGATGAAAACTGGGGTCTTCACACATTTTGCGACGAACACGAGCACGTTCTCGTTGACGTCGGACGTATGGACGTCGAAACCCGGCCAACCTTATACGTGCATAACGGCACACTGGACCGATGAATCCTTCATCATGCAAAAGCGGATAATTCATTTTGGACTTTTAGATTGTCCCCACAATGCCGAGGTAATTACGGGTGTGATTATGTCGGCAGTCCGCGACTGGGGCATAGAGTAACGTATCTTCAGTATTACGTTCGACAATGCTACAAATAACACTGCAGCCGTTACACATTTAATTAGGCAAATGAGACCCATGTTAGGTGGGAAGTGTTTCCATATTCGTTGCGTTTGTCACATTTTGCATTTAATGGTAACGGATGGTTTAGATCTTATAAAAGCATCCCTTATCACCTTAAGATCGGTAATAATATCTGTAAAATCATCCAACACTAGAAAAAGAAAATTTAGAAATTTATGTAGGTTGCATAACATAGAATATAAACAATTCAAATTAGACTCCCAAACTAGGTGGTCGTCTACGGTAGAATTGTTAGAGCTCCTTCTACCATACAAAGACGTTCTAATGAAATACGCCCAGGAAAATCGTGCAGAATGGAGCGATTACAACCTGGCCGGTATAAATTGGGAGACAATAGATCAAATTTGTAAGTTTTTTAGCATGTTTAAAGAGGCAACAACATTTTTTTCGGGTTGCTACTATCCGACCATGCCTCAAGCATCATCAAGATTGCTTGATATTGTCAATTGGATGGTGGGTAATGAATCCAGCCCCGTTTTGTTCGCATCGATTCAGGCAATAAAAGAAAAGTTTGCCAAATATTATTTTGAACTACCTCTTACCTACTGCTTTGCAACTATTTTAGACCCTCGTTGTAAACGCTCGGGTTTTAACTTGTTTTGCCAACATTTTTTCACGTATTTGAATCCTACTCTTAATATCGACACTTTCATTGCCGATGTCAATAACAACTTGCATAGTTTATTTTCTCAATATTCCCGTCAATTAGCGTCCAATAATCCTAGTACTGCTGCAGTAGAATCTTCCACATCTAGTGGAAGTAGTTCACACACGTCATATTTGTGGAAGCTGTTGGGGCAATTTACGCCCACAGCAGCCCCCACATCATGTGACGAGTTAGATTATTATTTGCGGACACCGATGGTCCATATTTTCGGGCCGCCGGCCAACCCGAATTTTGACCTGTTACAATGGTGGAACACAAACCAAACCCAGTATCCCGTGCTTTCCACCATGGCACGTGATATACTAAGTTGTCCCGTGTCTTCAGTAGCATCGGAGTGTGCTTTCAGTCTTGGTGGCAGGTTGCTTGAAACGAAGAGGGCGAAGCTATCACCGTCAAGCTTGGAGATGTTCGTGTGCTTGAAGGATTGGCTGCTAGCAGAGGCAAGAGAACAACAGAGAATGAAGCTGGATTCATCGAGCGATGAAGAAGACGACCGTACAACCGATACCTCAAATGATGGCCTAGATACCCCCCAAGGCCACTGATATCAACACTTTTGTATATCAATTATTTACTTTTAAATATTGACGTCAAAAGACGACCGCACCCCCCATATACCTCAAAAGACGACCGCACCCCCCATATGTCAAACTTTGTATTTGTACTTATATTTGTTACGTTATTTATGTACCATTATTTTTTCTGATAAGATATTTACCATTACTTATTGTGTATTTCATTTTATTACATATATTTAATGTATATTCAGCATTATTAGTGCTTGAAAAAAAATGTATTTCTATCTCATATTATTTATTAATGAATTAAAATAATTTTAGTACAAAACGACTTTGTATTATTATTTTTTTTTCCCTTTAAAAAGCCGGGCCCAGGCCCGGCCCGTACTGTAGCGGGCCCGGGCCTGCCCCTTGAGGCCCCCGGGCCCGGCCCGCCTGTTGGCCACCTCTAATCGGATACTGTTTTCATGTACCAAACACATATTGGAACGTGTCAGAAGCGTGTCAGTGTCAGACATGTGTTGGACACCGATAATCTAACCAAAAAAGAGTATCGATGCTTCCTAGGCTATGACAATAGGATCCTAATGAAACATCAAAAATACATACTGTAGTTGGGAGAAAGGAGATCGTTTTGACTTCCTAAGGTGAGAAATAACCAAAAGGGGATTTGAAATCATTTCATCAATGAGAGTAAACATAAAGCAAAAAAGATATTCAGAGTACATGACATTAGGCATCACCAGCACATTGCACTGAGTTCGACAATCATTGTTACTTCATTACCTGAAACCAATTTGGGTTTTCTGGACTCTGCTGGGCAGCAAGAACTTCCACAAATCCTTCATTCTTGTAGCCGCCCATATTACTGGCATATGCCCGTGAAAGGTGGCGGTTAAGAGAGGCAGAATTGAATTGTGTGAGTACATAGATTTTGGATATGTTGCTGTTCAAACAATTGCTGACAGGAATGTCAATAAGCCTATAATTTGCTCCCAGAGGAACAGCTGGCTTTGCTCTCTTTTTGGTCAATGGATACAGACGTGTACCAGCACCACCACCAAGTATAATGCCTAGAACACTCTGCATACATAAAAAAGGTCAGACAGACAAATCCTCAAACATGTCAACACCAAATGAATTCATCAGAATGTACATATTGTCCCAAAAAATCACACAAACGCACACAATGGAAGGAAAAAATGACAAAAAATTAACATGAAAGACATTACATGGAAATCCTCTCTCAACTCCGAGAATCTCCTCCCTTCTTCCACTCCGCCCCGAAGAATACTAGGAGGGGTGCTGAAGGCGAGGTTGCCGACGTGACAGGGGGGTTGGCAGGGGAGAGCAGGGGAACGTTGCACTTGTCAAAAGAGAGAGAGAGAGAAGGATCAACATTCTTTGTCTGCAAGAGACTAAATGGATGACCATGAAAGCTAGAGACGTGTTGGGATATAAGTTGTGGTATACGGGCAAGGTCAGAGGCAGGAATGGAGTTGGCATCATTGTCGATAGCAGTCTCAAGGATAAAGTAGTCGGAGTATCCAGGACTGGTGATAGGATCATAGCCATCAAGATGGTCCTAAATGAGGAGATATTGAACATCAGCAGTGCCTACGCACCTCCAACTGGACTAACGGAGCACAAGAAGGCAACATTTTGGGAGGACTTAGACACAATGATGCAAGGCATACCCCAAAGGGAACAAGTGGTGATTGGTGGGGACTTCAACGGGCATGTTGGCACTACCGAGGATGGCTACGCATCACACCATGGAGGATTTGGTTTTGGAACCAGGAATGCAGAGGGCAAAGCACTTCTAGACTTTGCGGTCACTTACTAGCTAACAATTGCCAACACCTTCTTCAGAAAGCATGATGAGCATATCATAACGTATCAAAGCGGTAGGACAAGGACGCAGATTGACTACATACTATTAAGGAGAAGGGTACAAAGAGATTGCAGGGATTGTAAGGTTATTCCAAGGGAAGACCTTTCTACACAATATAGGGGTGTTGTGTGCTGATGTAAAGATCAAGAAGAGGGCCATAAGAACTAGTAAACCCACGCAAATATATACTCAATGGAGGTATTTGAAGGGGGAGACGTATAGAGTCTATAAGGAAAGAGCCAAGTCGAAGATCGAGTGGGATTTGGAGGGAGACGCAAACCAAATGTGGAACCAACTGGCCCAGAAGATTAGAGGACTGGCATGTGAAGTGCTGGGCGTGTCAAAGGGCAAGGCACCGAACAACAGAGAGTCATGGTGGTGGTGCAAGAAGGTCCAAGAGAAGATTAAGGCCAAACGAGACTGTTTTAAGAAGTAGGAAAGTAGTGGAGACGAGGACAAGTGACAACAGTATCAGCAAGCCAGGAAAGAAGCAAAGAGAGCGGTCAAAGAAGCCCAATCAAGAGCATGTGAGGATTTCTGCAAAAGGCTAGATGCCAAGGAGGGAGCCAGGGATATATATAAAATCGCCAAAGCAAGAGAAAGGAAGACGAGGGATTTCGACCGAGTAAAGTGCATAAAAGGGGGACGATGGATAGGTGCTTGTGGACGGGCAACAAATTAAAGCTAGGTGGAAAGCCTATTTCCACGATCTGCTCAACAGTCAGGGGGGTACTGAGATATCCCTAGGTGATCTCCAAACATCTGCGGAGCACCAGATCCACTGCTACTGCGGGCGAATTAGTCCCAACGAAGTCAAGAAAGCCCTGAAACACACAGGAAAGAGTAAAACTGTTGGCCCAGACGAAATACCCATAGAGGCATGGAAATGCCTTGGATAGAAAGGGCATCAGTTGGCTGACTAAATTATTTAACCAAATCCTTCTAGGGAATAAGATGCCTGACGAATGGAGCAAGAGCACATTGGTCCCGATCTATAAGAAGAAAAGCGACATACAAAGTTGCGCCAACTATCAGGGTATTAAACTAATGTGCCACACACTGAAACTGTGGGAACAGATCATAGAGAGGAGGTTACGGCAACAGACAGAGGTTTCTGACAACCAATTCGGATTTATGCCTGGGAGATCAACAATAGAAGCCATCCACCTCCTAAGGCGGACGATAGAGTGATATAGGGAGAGACAAAAGGATCTCCATATGGTTTTCATTGATTTGGAGAAAGCATATGATAGAGTGCCAAGAGGGGTCCAATGGAGGGTTCTGGAGAGGAAAGGCATTCCAACGCCATATATTCGGGTCATTAAAGACATGTATGAAGATGCACAAACTAATGTGCGTACAATGGAAGGAGAGTCGGAAGCTTTTCCAATAACAGTTGGGGTACACCAAGGATCTGCCTTGAGTCCTTTTCTATTCATTCTGGTTATGGATGAGCTCACTATGCACGTCAAAGAAGATGTACGTTGGTGCATGCTTTTTGCAAATGACATAGTTTTGGTGGGGGAGGTCTCGAGAAGAGGTAAACGAGAAGCTGGAATTGTGGAGGAGGGCATTGGAATTGAAGGGCTTACGAATAAGTAGATCCAAGACCAAGTACATGGAACTTAAGTTCAATCCCTCCATCACACCGAGCATGGTAGACGTCAAGATAGGATCTGAGACCATACAGAGAAAAGAAAGTTTCAGATATTTAGGTTCCATAGTTCAGCAGAACGACAAAGTTGACGAGGATGTCAACAACCGGATTAAAGTAGGCTGGTACAAATGGAGGATAGCCTCCGCGGTACTTTGTGATAGAAAGTTCCCACTAAAGCTAAAGGGGAAATACTATAAGATGGTAGTGAGACCGGCTATGTCTTATGGGGTGGAGCGTTGGCCAATGAAACATCATCTTACACAAAAAAGAGGGTGGCGGACATGAGGATGCTAAGGTGGATGTGCAGACACACTAGGAAGGATAGGATTAGGAACGACGTTATAAGAGGCAAATTGGGCGTGGCCTCGACTGAGGATAAATTAAGGGGAACAATGTTTGAGGTGGTTCAGTCATGTTAGGAGGAGACCGCCCACTGCTCCAGTCAGGAGGCGCAAACAGCTCCATACTACGTTAGGGAAGAGAGGGAGAGGCAGGCCAAAGAAGAGATGGTTGGAGACAATCCGACAGGACCTCACCCACCCAAACCTACGGGAGGAGATGGCCTTAGATAAAGCCCAATGGAGGGCGAGCCTAGGGGTAGCCGATGTAGCAGCGTCGAGTAGGGCATCTTATTGCTCACACTAGAGTTTCTAGGAGTCTTGACTTCCTCTTTGGCGCAAGTATTGGCGCACTTATTTGCATATCTATGTACCTGAGCACTTGCGTACTTGCCGACTATTTGCCTGAAGTTACCTTCCAGTGAGTTTTGCTTCGTATTGCCTGGCTTGTGATATGGATTGCTCTAATAATATGTTGCTCTTATGCTTCCAGGCTACTATGCTTCCATGACAACGTGATCCTCAAGTTGGGGGTCCTAGGAAACAGCCTCCCTTAAGGGTAACACCCTAAAAAGGGAAGGCTACATATATCCAACCCCCCACCAATAACCCTGCTTATGCGGGAGCCCTTGTGGCACTCGGACTGCTGTTGTTGTTATTGTTGTAATCTCTAATTGAAACTTCAAACCCCATCTCAGAAGCTCTCAAACAATGTGTAGCTATTGCATGGTAAACCACTAACTCTCGTCAATGTAACTTTGCACAAAGGAAGTTACAAACTCTCTTGCAACGCAACTTCTGGACAGCTCAAGTTGCATGCTCTGGTGCACCACACTCCATATCAAACAAAAACCTCTCTCAAATGACTAAATTAATTTTTTTATACTCTCCCCCTGCCTGGGTGCCACCCGCCCACCCCTTTACAGAAACCCACACACTCTACATTTTTATATTCCACATGCACACATCTTCCACTCAAACTCCCTTTAAACAATAACCTAACACCTTTACAATTTGCAAACTAATTCAAAAATCAAACCTTAAAACAATTTGGATAAATAACTTACTCAAGTACATATCCAAAAAGCAGATCTTCCATTTCAATGAATTTTTTTCTTTTCATCTTTCCATTTCCTTCATTTTCTCTTTTTTCTTTTTCTCATTGTCTCTTTTATATATCAATTTTGAGGTAAAAATACATAAAACACATAAAAAATGGAAACTAATTCAGGTTAATCACAGAGAAGGTGAAACAATAACTCAATTTTCTGTTAAAGCACAGAAGGAAGTTAAAATGTAGACAGAAGGGACGCTTCCTTGTTGAACCAGTATGAAGTTTCTTTAAGATTTCTTGAACTTTTGGTTGCTTTGCAATGAAAACAACAATGGAGACAGCCCGCAAAAATAAAGGAAAGGGAGAACTTGTTTGCTCATTTTCCCTTCTTGAAAGTCCAGTGTCCAAGTCTAAATCATTTTTTTTTCTTCTCTGCACATTTAGGAACTGATTAGGAATTATAGTACGTATCTCCTATGCAGAACTAAAATTTTTAAGTATTATTATTGATTATGTTAAGGATTCCACATATGAGCCGAGTAACAAAATCCCACATCAGAGTTGTAATAAAAAATAGATCAACATATAAGCCTAAATGGTTACTCCGTAAAACACTAATTGGTTTTAGAATGAAACCACATTTCAGATGATATGTGAATGTCGCATACCAACTCTTTAAAACAAGCCTAGGCCTCATAAAAGTCCATGGTATCAGAGAACTTTGGCCATTATGGGCTCTTGATCAACACACCAAGATCATCAGAGTGAGGTTGTGTTTGAGGTGATAGGTGCACTTGAATAATGTAATTGGATGATTAAATAATCAATTGGATTGAAAAAGGAAAGAGGTGCACTTAAAAAAAGACTCACATATAAAGAGTTTTAAGTATTACACATATGAGTCTAGTAACAAAACCTTACATCAGAGTTGACAAAGAAGAGATCATATAAGTTTACTACATATTTGTTTTATGTATTCACAGTCGAATTCTTTACACCATTAGTTCTTGATGTTTTAAACTCTGCTCAAATTGGACTCTTATCTTCTCTTTTGTTCAACTCCTAATGTTTTATTTTATGATAAAATTAATATTAAACAAGCAAAAAAAGATATGAGATACCAATTTGAACAAACTTACAAATATTAGGAACTATTTTGAACAAATGAAAAAATATGGACCAATTTGAACAAATTTAACAACATTAAGAACCAATGATGGAAATAACTCTTAAACTTGTATATGTACGCCAAACTACAGCAAAATTGAAGCCCACAGGACTTCCAGCTGATGCATCCCTGATCGGGTTGTTATATAGATCTGTATGTATCTAGTGGGTACACATGTATACATATTTCTCTTACAAAACTAAGCTAACACTAGAAAGAACTGACAACCAGTGGCGGATCTACGTTGGGGCTAGGGTGGGCTCAAGCCCCCCCCCCTGACTTTCTTAGATAAGTTTAATATGAAGGGATTACAATCACTTTAGGACCCTTGGCTAAGTGGTCCTGTATATTGGTTGCCAAAGATTTGGTGCAGGTTTGATTCCCTCGTGAAGCAACCTCCCTGCCTTTTTCCTTTGGTTTTTGTTTTGTTTTTCTTTTTATTTTTATCAATGCTTGAATCAACTTTAATTTAGGGAGATTTGTCTCACTAATTTTTGTATAGATAATATAAATATTATATATTTTAGGAGAAAATTAAAAATAAATAATCTGTTATATGTCAATGGTCGTACTAATTTTTGTTTAGGTATACTTATACACATAATTTACCCATATACACTGCTTAAAATTTTTAATTTGTATGCAAATTACTTCAAATTCTTTTTAACCTTTTCAACTCTATACTTAGATCATATATTTGTGTATTTATAATTATATATTTATATATCGATTTTTGCTCAAATTTATTTGTAACATTTTACTTGTAGGAAAAATGTGTAATATCTGATAACAATAGTTGAAAACTACATATAAAGTTTCTTAAATAATTCTAAAATTGTTTATTGAACTCCGTGAGTCACGAATTTTGAATTTTCATTTCAAATAATCTTTCTTTCATTATGAGTATCAAAAAATATGTTATTCAATGAAAAATTGTATAAAACTATTTTAAATGAAGATAAGATCTCAACTTTACTATGAATTGAATTTCAAAATTTATTTTTCAGTATATACTTGTTTTTGTATGGTTGGATTCCTTAAATAAAATTGTCTTAAAATTTTCTTATATTTAGGAGTGACTAAGAGCAAAATTTTGACTTCAAATGAAAATATATAACAAATATACGACTAAATGTGAAAATAATTTATAATTTAAGCCCACCCTCAATCAAAATTCTGGATCCGCCACTGCTGGCAACAGTGTTCACCAATGAAACTCGTCAGCCACTAATTATCTTTCTAAATTAATCCAATCAGCTCATCAACTTCTTATTACAAAGCTAATGTAAGGAAGAAAATATCGGCATATATATTACTCTTTTAAATACCAAAAAAAGCTACAACCACGGCTGGGGCACCAAAAGAAAAGTTCAATGAGGCCTTCATATCTTGTAGGATTTCTTTTAATACCGTAATACTAATATCAAGTTTATAAAAATCTTAATCCTCAAACTTATTAATATTTAAAATGAATACTTGAAAATCACAACCCTCAAAATTTGGGGCCCAAGCGATTGCTTGGGTTTATATTCCGCCCTGGATATAACAAACGGATCAAACATACAAAGAATCACTAACTTTCGCATGACAAGAAGCAGAATTCACACAGATTCACTAACTCATACGAAACCCGACAACAAAAAACAGAGAGCATACACGGCTAGCTTCAGGATCAAGACAAGTCTGCGAATTTTGCGAATCTGAAACCGCTCTCGGAGACACAATAATCGGAATCCTCCTCCTACGCTCAGAGGTGTACATACTTCTCCAAATTGTGGCTGAGTGAATCTTGTCGCCGGACAAGTTGGAGGATGTGAACGCGATGCTGTGGTAATTTGAGGCGGGCTTCGGTGACTGTGATAAAGAGGTCGGCGGAACCCTCAATGCTCCGATCACCGCCATGCTCACCATAATTGGAAAGAGTGAAGTGAGGGGATTCAGTGGAGAGAATGTGTGCGTGGGGGAGAGCGAGAGCGAAAGAGAGATATGGAGAGAGATTGATGCGTAGTATGATTGGACGCCTGTGATCTATGATAATTGGCACTTGCTTTGGGTTGATATTACCAAGCGTACGATTTGGAACCACTGTTTGTAACATACTGTTTGAAAATTAGGCGGAGTTAATACCTACGTTTATTCGATTACATAAAAAGAATTTGATTGGAAGTTTATTAACTTATAAAAATAAATAATAATAGTAATTATAATAGTAATAACAGAAATATAACACATACATACAATATAATTAATAATTTTAGAGTTAAAGTGACAAATTTAGTAAAATATATAATATAGATCTTTTGTTTAGCTATAGATCTAAGTATGGATACATATCCCAAATGTGTATCATATGTGAATTCTTCTAACAAGGTGTGGGACCACGATGTAAACTGGCTAACTGTTTTTCTGTGCAATTAGCGATCACTGGTAGGGTAAACATAAATTTTTATACATAGCATAATAAAGCAATTTATGAATTCATTATTCGTAATTATTTGGAATATAACACTTGCATCAGATTGTTGAGGTCTTATTACTACTATCTTCATGGTGATAGAAGCTTTGGCAGCCAGGGATGGTATTCGAAAGTAAATTGATATAATCTTTCATAGAATTCATACTAAGGGGGATGACATGATCATTATTAAAATGTTGCAGAAGAATTTTAGTCATCCATGACAAATTAAGACTAGCATAATGGACGTCGGAGATATGGTTAAGAAGTTTGACAATGTTTGAGTTTCTTATATTTATGGAGAAAGCAATTAGACAATGAATTGGTGGGAGCAACATGTCACCTATGGCAGGGTAGAGGAGGAGTGGAAGGGGAGTCTTGTAGAATCCTGAGAGGACTATGTGCATTGATATACTAGACTAAGTTATTTATTGATAGCACGGCTAGCTTTCTCCTTGTTTTCTAAAAAGTTTTAATAAATTACTTGTGGTTAAGATTAAAATGCTTGGTCAAAGATTTGACAAGCTCAACGAGCCAAGTTAGAGTGTGCTCATTAAGTTTAATGAGTCGAGCTTGAACAAGGAGTGTGCTCGGCACGTTAAAATTCATAAATAGTTTGTTAATGGCGCTCAAAAGACTCCTTAACAACTTCTAAAAACACATTTTAAGTTTGATTATTTCGTAGCATTATCTCAATGAAAAAGGATAAAGACCGGCTAATAACTCGAATAGCTAGAATCAGTAGTTAAATTCTTTCTAGCGAGCACTGCTCGATAATGAGCCTTGCTCGATAACGAGCCTGGTTGGTTCAATTAAACTAATGATATGAGTCGAACTAAGAATTGAGCTACTATTATTTTTACGAAACAAAGTTTGAAATTTTTTAAGGGAATTCGATCTCAAATTTTAATTACTAAGATAAAGTTTAAATAAGGTGGTGCTCGACTTAATTAGGCAAAGTTGGGCTAGTTAACACCCTTATTGGGGACAAGTGCCGATGCGGCAAAACTATCATTCTTACTATGAGCCTGTGGCTATATTTTATTTTTCTTCTCATATATGTACACGTATTGCGTGAATTTAAAAAAATTTAAACCTTATTAGTAGTCCTCTAATAATAACTTTACCATAGTAAGCAAATATTGAGAAGGAGCTGATTATTATTTTCAATAAAAACATTGTGTTGTAAATATTGAATATTTTTTGGATACAATTTTATGGTCGAGTTTGGATATTATTAAATACCGTAGAAAATTAAAAATTATGTAAAAGATCTTTGTATACATATATACATATATTATATTATATATGTATATACAGTGGATAAACATCCACTACTTGATTCTCAGTATAAAATGGGAAGAGTGAAGCGGTGCACAACAGTGAAAAGCACATGAAATGATAGAAAGAAAAGAGAGAGAAATTGTGACATTGAGATTTGAGAAATTAAATAATAAAATATTGAGAGAATTATTTGCGTAGAAGGAAAACTTCTCTCATTCTCTAGTTCTTATAAAAAATATTTGCTATTTTTCTTAGAGTACATGGGTCTGTCTTTTTATTCTCTTCCTTTTGAGTATAATATGCCCCTAGTTTTATAACACGTTATCAGCACGAGTCTCTAGCCAGCTGATGATTGTTCTATACTCGAGGTAAGTTTTCCTGCTCTAATCTTTGTGATCTATAATCTTACCAATTTTGAGTTTACTGCTCTTGATATATCTGGCAAAATTATTTGCCTTGGACCCTTGATGTTGAGATCCACCCTAATATTGTGAATCTCGGATAACTAAAAGGGTAAATAACGCATCCCAGCAGGATAACGCTAAAACAATGATAGACATCATATCCCTGAAGGATTGAAAGCCGAGTGTATTACTGTAAATGACTCGTATGTCCTTTGGTTGAATTTAAAGGAGAGGTTTGTTCATCAAAAGTCTATGATCCCCCCTTGAGATGCCTGTTGGCATGATTAACCAGAAGTTAACAGACCCAATGGCTTTTATTATATGGCATGGCTCTTTGAGTCATTCGGGTATAAAGATGATTAAGAGAATCATTGAAAATTCTTTTGAACACCCATTAAAGAACCAAAAGATTCTTATATCGGGCAAAACATCATGTGCTGCTTGTATTTAATACTAACCAATTATTATATCATACTCAATTGAAATTGAGTTTGAGTCCCATGTATCTGGAGAAATACTAAATAGGGTATATGTGGGCCAATTATTTTATCAAATGGACCAATTCAGTATTATATGATCTTAATAGAGGCCTCTACCCATTAGTCACATGTTTGTGAATAATCCAGTTGTAGTGTGGCATTTGTGAAAGTCTTTGCATAAACGATCCGACTATGAGCTCAAGTCGTGGATTGTATGATAATGTAGAAGAATTTATATCCCAAGAATTTAATGATTATTATATGGGATGAATAGCCATATAGCCCATGTACAGATATATGATGGTCTAGCAGATTTTCTAATTGAACGCCTGTAGCGAATGGCTAGGCCATTATTATTGCCAACTTTTACATGGGTAATTGTTATGATATATGTTGCAGCACTAATTATGGATCTCCCCAGTATAACTTGTCTCTGATAAAATCCAGATATATATCCCATCTATAAATGTAGTTACATAACATATGTCCTAATTACTCTACCTCAATGCTGAAAGATGGGTCTAATATGGGGACTGGAATTTATATAGGGTTTGAATTCCCGTAAAGAATAAAATATTTGGATATATTAACTGGAAACATTTTACAACATAGTTTGCTAATTGTCAATTTGACAAAACAAGATTTCCAGAATCAGGGGGAGAAATACGAAAGTTGGAAAATGAGAATTTATATGAAATGCATCATCGAACCAAAAGTTCAAGGAATTGTTCGGTTGTAAATTATTACAAGCCAATGCACAAATGTATTCACTAATAGAAAGAGGGTGACCAAATATAATGTCCCCACTATAGATGCTCCTGCTCGAATTAATATTCCAATCAAGAGATATTCTAATATATTGAAAAATGCATTTACTGCATGCCAGAAGCGTGGTAGATGTATCGGTTCCAAGATTTGAATTTGAGAAAGAAAAAAGAGCAATAGAAAAGATTGGTCCCTTTATTATGAAACTTTTGAGGAGAAAAACTTTGCAGAGATAATAATATACACAAATAAAATGTCTCAATATTATTGGGTACCTGAGACTACTGAGACTATTGAAATAGTCAAACTATTAAAATTATAAAGAGATCTCTATGAATTACGGGATATGATGGAACCGAAATGAAAATTGATCAAATATTTGTATATACAGGAGCTATTGATTTCATTGAATAAATTGAAAATCTTGAACTAGAGTTTGTTCAAGAATGCCAATAAAGAAGTGTTTGGCTAAAAAAAAAAGACGCAATTCAGGCTAAATTAGCCATGTGTAATTTTTGGACCTGAAGTCCAAAATACCTAAAGAATAAAACCTATATGCTACATGTGAATGTTGGCGCGAAAATAATGAGGTGGTAAAAAGCACAATTTGTAGCCCAAGGTTTATTATAGAGACCAGAAATAAATGAGACATACATATGTAAGAAATGGATGCAATTAATCTAATGGTCTCTGTATACGTCTTATGGATGTGATAACAGCTTATTTGAACATTTCATTTGAGATGATATTTATATGAAAGTCCCTGAAGGACCAATGCTAGAAGCATATAATTCAAAACTACGGTACATATCTACTAAAAGAGAGATATGTTAATATCATCACGACTCTCAAAGAATTTAAAGAAGCTGTTATAAACCTAAACTGAGAATTAGAGATTGAAAATCTCGGAAAAGGAAAGAGTTTGTCTCGACCTATAGATCGAGCACTAATATGATATAGTATTACTCTATTGGTCAACTTTACGAGTACGGCACTTAGTAATTATATTGTTTAGTGCCTCAATTTTGTTTGATTCCTTGATAAAAATAAAGGATCTTTCAATCCTCAATGAGGTAACAGTTTATCTGAAAGTCCCTGAAGAGCTACAAATGCCGGAAGCATATAATTCAAAAACTAGAGATTTATGTTCAATCAAATTACAGAGATTATTGTATGGATTGAAACAATCAGGGCGAATGTGGTACAATTGTCTTAGTGCATACCTTCTGAAAGAAGGATATGTGAACAGTCCCGTTAGCCCATGTATTTTTATTAAGAAATCAAATTTTGGATTTTCCATCATTGCAATATATGTTGATGATTTAAACATCATAGGAATGCCTGAAGCGTTTAAACAAGCTATTGCATATCTAAATAAAGAGTTTGAGATGAAAGATCTTGGAAAGACAAAATATTATCTTGGCTTGCAAATAGAGCACTTAATTGATGGAATTTTAGTCCATCAATTTGCTTACACAGAAAAAGTGCTTAAACGTTTTTATATGGATAAGGCACATCTGTTGAGCATTCCGATGGTCGTCCGATCACTTGACGTGAATAAGGACCCATTTGGTCCTCAATGGGATGATGAAGAAATTCTTAGCCCTGAAGTGCCATATTTGAGTGCAATAGGTGCACTGATGTATCTTCCAAACTACACGAGACTAGATATAGCTTTCTCGGTTAATTTATTAGCAAGGTATAGCTCAACGCCTACCCAGAGACATTAGAACGGAATTAAACATATATTTCAATATCTCTATGGTACATCTGATATGGGTTCATTCTATCCAAGACAACCAAATCCGAGATTGGATGGATATGCAGATGCAGGATATTTGTCTGATCCAAATAAAGGTCATTCACATACAGGATACTTATTTACCTATGGTGACACTGCTATATCTTGGTGATCTACCAAACAAACAACAGCAGCAACTTCTTCAAATCATGCTAAGATACTTGCACTTCATGAAGCAAGTAGTGAATGTTTATGGTTGAGATCCCTTATTCAACATGTTCAAGAAGAATGTAGTCTTCCAACAATTAGGGGGAGTCCAACACTACTACATGAAGACAATGCTGCATGTATTGCTCAGATCAAAGGTGGATACATCAAAGGCGATAGAACCGAACATATCTCACCAAAGTTCTTGTTTACACTCGAGCATCAGGAGATGGATGAAATAGATGTTCAACAAGTTCGCTCAAGTGAAAACCTGGAAGATCTATTCACGAAAGTATTACCAACAACAACATTTGAGAAACTAGTTCATAAGATTGGTATGCGTTGACTCAGGAACGCTCCTTATTAATATGTTCACATGAGGGGGTCTTAAATACGAGTTGTACTCTTTTTCTCTTTACTATAGTTTTTCCTACTGGATTTTCTTCCTAGCAAGGTTTTTAACGAGGCAGGCGTATTTAACTTGGATACTATACACTTTCAAGAGTGTTATGTCCTGTTATTAAGGAAAATATCCAAAGGGGGAGTGTTGTAAATATTGAATATTTTTTGGGTACAATTTTATGGACGAGTTTGGATTATTAAATATCGTAGGAAATTAGAAATTATGGAAAAGATCTTTGTATACATATATACATGTATTATATTATATATGTATATACAGTGGATAAACATCCACCGCTTGATTCTCAGTATAAAATGGGAAGAGTGAAGCAGTGCACAACCGTGAAAAGCACATGAACTAACAAAAAGAAAAGAGAGAGAAATTGTGAGATTGAGATTTGAGAAATTAAATAATAAAATATTAAGAGAATTATTTGCGTAGAAGAAAAACTTCTCTCATTCTCTGATTCTTATGAAAAATACTTGCTATTTTTTTTCGAGTATATATGGGTCTGTCTTTTTATTCTTTTCCTTTTGAGCATAATATGCCCCTAGTTTTATAACATTATGGTCATTTTTGTTGGAATTTTGGGGGTATTTTAATTTTTTTCAAACTATTTGTCTGACATAAAAAAATTTAAGAGTATGAGAGTCACTTTTGTTTACACCGTAAACTCGAGGGAGTTGGGACGATGCCATTTTAAGGCTAAAGGACATGTGCCTGCCACGTGGAGCCATTCTTGAGGGATGTTTGGCCTTTAAATATTAAAATAACAGTGCCTCAAGCCCAACTGCCTAATAAGTTAAATCCTTATAGGATAGCAATCTTTCAAGATGGTTGGTGGGTTAAAGAATGCTCAAGCTCGAGGGACTTCCCAAAAGGTTACAAGAAAAGTGGTTATGAAGCTCGAGCTAGTTACTTGGAGAGCATGTAAAGGACCATGAGCCTCAAGTATATTCGGATGAGCGTAAGGCATCTAGAAGAGTCTCCGGCAGATGACGCTCATGTGGGGCTTCCAGAAAGAGGCTCAATCACATTTCAAGGCATGATCAATGCCCATTCAGCGCGCTAAAAAGGAGTTCAGGCAGACATGGAGAAGATATACCAAAATTACTAAATGCAGTAGTTGTTTTGTTTCTCAATAAATGAGAGACACTATTGTAGTTGTAAAGTATCTAGCACCACCATACAAATCTTCTTCAAGTTTTCTTTACAGCACACTTGTGCCTTTTACCTAGGAGTAGCGTAACTTAGTCTAGTTTAGTGTAGCATAACATAGCTTGTACTTACTTTCCTTCAAGGAAATACAAATTTCTAGTTTCAGGAATGAACTCTTTATTTTAATCTATTTCCAACAATCAACAAGTTGAGATTTGAGACGGTTGTTTGAGGCTTTAACAGCCAAGGCATGACCTTGATTGAGTTGGTCTTAACACTAGTATCACTACTTGATAAGCTAGGTGAATTTAGGTTTGAGTCATCATTTAAGGGCTTTGACGAGGCTTGAAATTGACTGCATTGGTCTTCATCTAGTGACCCGATTCACTGCACCTAAATCTTGTCGAACTCTAACTCATTCGAGTTCTTAAAAGTCAAGGGTGCCAGGCTTAAAAACGTAATTGACTCAGGCTTGTAAGTGGACTGTTGAGCTCTTAAGTTTATCTCCACCCCAGTTCCTAGCTTCTAAGTGTCCGAGGAAAGGCGTATGTGGGCTTAGCTTCATCACCTTACCTACCACTTGAGCCAGGTCCATATCCATTTAAATTTCTTTCAAAATATTAAACCTAAAAAATTCATAAAAAATATAATTAAAAGTCTCCTTAGTTGGAACATGTGTAAGATCCACATTAAAGTTGCAAAACCGAAGTCAGATTCACCAAAAGCACCAACCCTTTTAAAAAGTGATTGATTGAGGTAAAACACGTGCGGTTCAAAATTTAGGCTTGCTCCCAAGTCGCTGTAAGTCTCGTTTGTGCATAGTTGTTTGATTTTATATTTAGGTGACCACACACACACACTAAACAGACAAAAGGAGCAAACAACCTTATATATCCCCTCCTTCCTTTGCTTGGCGAAGTCTTGAGGGCCTAGAGTAGACTCTAAGATTGGCTGGTTTGTTGCAGTGTGTTGTGGTATCGGGCTCTTATTTTTGTAAGGTGGTCGTGTTTTCTAGTTGCAACAAAATTGGAAATATGCGAATTCATTTGAGCGATAATCTAAGTTAAAGCTCAAGCTTGAGGAACTCGAACAGTTGACCACATCCACAACTTTTATTTCAATAATGGAGGTTGGATTCTTCAATTGGTTAAATCTGCCCACTCCTTCCATAACCACCCTTTCTATCCATGACTATATGCCTATTTTTTGTTGTTACCATAGTTGCTTAATACACCAAACAGGTGTATTCTTAACCCACACATTGGCCACTTTAGAAAACTAAAGACACATAGAAACACAAAGAAAAGTTCACCCTATTCTTCTTTCTCTCTTCTAGTTTATTCCCTCTCTCTCTCGTATAACATTTTCTAGGTCTTGATTATTGTTTTATTACCGAACACATTGGGGCATACTCTAATCTAATGCACTTTAACGGTAGGTGTCAAGTTAATCCAGGGACTTAGACTGCTAGTTGATCCTGTTTATACCGATATGGAGGCACAAATGACTTGGGGCAATGAACTTAGTGATGCTGAAATTCTTTTGCTTGATCCCTTTTTCACTATTTCCAATTCATTGTATTGTTTAATTATGCCCACTATTTGATTTTTTGGTTTGCTTGATTTTTAGATTTTTGGTGCTAGAAGTTGGGATCATTTACGTTCATCCTCGAGCTTAATTCTAATCAATAATGAATCTATTCAAAGTCACTAGATTCCTTCCTTTTGTGCATCTCAAATTTCTTTGCCTATCTTGAATTTAGATTTTGCATTGCTCATTGGTGCTTTTATTTCAACAGTTTGTTTGTATGTTAAGGAGGAATAACATTTTCTTGAATGGGAGCATAAATACTCACGAAATAGGAGATGGGATCCAAATCCATAGATAACTTAATATTATATCAATTCCAACAGCTTAAATGAAAAAAATAAAAAACTATGGCCATGCAGTTAAAGTAAGTGTTTACTTCTTGAATCTTGCCTTAAATAAGAGTTCATTTAGGTCATGTTTCACACGTGGAATTAGAGCCTGAAATTATTTAGTTCACTTGTTGGAATTGGAGCTCAAAAAGGAAAAACACTATGGCCATGCAGTTAAAGTTTAATGATCTGCTTCTTGAATCATGCCTTACATAAGATTCCATTTAGGTCATTAGAGCCTGGAATTGTTTGGTTCTCCTGTTGGGATAAGAATTACAATTTTGCTCCCTAATTTCATTGAGCTATGTTTTAACTAAAAATAAATGCTCCAATTCTTTGAGATAGAAATAAGGAATTGTAATTTTATATTAACTTTACTGATCTAAAACTGAAAATGGTCCAACTCAAGGAACCGAAACCCATGATATCATTTGAATTGGAAACATTCGACCCAACCTAAATTTGACCCAAAACTCAAATGATCTATTGTATGACTCAACCCCAACCTGATCCTGACCCAACCTAAACCGAACATGCTCTAACGCAAAGTTGGAAACACCCAAAATCTGAGATGACTCAAACCCAAAATAACACTACCTAACTCTGGTTTGACTCGAGTTGATCCAAAACCAGGGAGAGCCCCAATTGACCCAAAAGCTAGAGATGGCTAAAACTAAACATGGCATGGCACGACTCAACCTGATCTGAATTTGACACATGCTAGATGACTAGAAATTAGAAGCGACGCAACCTGATTGACTTGAAACTAAGATGGCTTGGGCACTAAATCAACTTGCCTAACTCAAAACCAACCCTTGCTACCTCAAATCCTAGAATGAAACCATCTAATTAGCTCAAAATTGGCCAAGACTTGAGCAAATGTAATTCTAGCCAACTAAAACCCGACATGAGTTGACCCAAAACTCAATTGACTCAAATCTAAAATGTTCCAATCCTCCAAAACCTAACCCTGGTTGACCTCGAATTTGGAATGTTCTAACACAATTGAAATAAAATTCAAGAGGAGAACTTTGATTCTTGGGTTAGTCAAATAATGGATTTCAATTCTATCCTAGTTTCATTATATCAATTTTCCTAATTCAATTTCATGTGTCAAACAAAGCCTTAATTGAAAAGTTTGTATGTCTTTTATATAATATAATTGTGTTCGATTACTCAACCAAATTGAGATCGAGTGACTTTTTAATAGGGTTTTCATAAAAACCCAAAACCGAAAGAACCAAATTGAAAGCTTTGGTTATTGAGTACCAAACCTTACCGAACTAATAAAAATCCGATAAATTTAGACGGTTTTGGTTCGTGGGTTTAACTAAAACGGTTAACCAAAAAGACTATATATATTATTTAGAGTATTTTAGAAGCACATCTGCAGCTTTAGCCTACTAGTTAAGTGCTCCAATGAGTTATACTCCTATAAAATTAAAAAAAAAAAAAAAATTACTCCTACTTTATATATGTTATACTTGATTATTGTACATATGTTGGAATTTCTAATCATGTTTTTTTTAATCTTTTGTTTGTAGGCTTCAAGAATTTGACAAAGGAGCAGCCCCTAAATAATTTGATGATTGAGGCTTTCTCCGAGGCATTTGTTGGAGTACTTATTGTGTTTTCCTGTTAATTCATTTTGCTATATTTTTCGATATTTTAGATATCCGATACTTTATTCATTTGTTGTTTTTCTTTGGAGCACATGTCTAATTATCTTTATTAAGAGAATTGAGGTTTGCTTTTTGAGCCGTTTCTATTGTTCGTTACACGTTGTTGCTCAATGTTGAAAGTCTTATGTGCAAACTTGAATTTGTGAATAAAAAAGATATGTATATCCATGAGCTTCTATACAAGTAAATGATAATGTGACTAGGAAAGATTTAGGGTTAGAACTGATGAAACAAAATAAACTTCTTTTACAAAAAATGGTTACTCGATCTGAACTAATCGATAACCAAAATTCTAGTTAATTGATTTTATATAGGAATAGGGTCAAAATGTACCTAAACTTGGGATATTGGCAGGGTAATAAGAGTCTATTTAAACATACTGTGGAAAAATATTTTATGAATTTTGAAATTTTAATGCTTTAGAATTAGTTTTCTACAATATTAATAGGAGAACTTTTTAAATCGACTAATATTTTTGTTTTAAAAATTACTATTTTTAATTTTTTTAGAAGTAAAAAATAAATTCTACTTATTTTAAAATAAAAGATAAATTATTTTATTTTATTTAAATAACTTCTTTTCTATCAGTTATTTAAATAACTTTAAATATAAAAAATAGTTTTAATAAAAAATACGATTTTTTCGAAAAGAATGACCAAACAGACAAAACAGAACAAAATATCGAGGGGGTTGTTTTCATGGGGAGGGACATCAATTATTTATTAGTGGACAACGTTAGAGACTGAACGTACGGTGGGGGCTGCCTCTTTGTTGATTGTCACAAATCTCCCTCCCATACCGTCAGTTTTTTTTCCTTTATTTATTAGATTTTTACTTAAATTTTTTAATTATTCAGAGTCCCATCTTAATTTTTTAAAAATTGTCAAATTGACTCTTAATGTTAGCAAACATTTGTTAGTTTTTACTAACATAACATTAAAAAATATATTTTTATATATTGATAAATTTTATAGATATTTAATACATTTTTAAAATAATATTTAAAATTATTTTAAATGTGAATTTAAAATTTTCTTCAATTGTTTTCTTTTTTTTAAAATTCATGTTAGTAAAATTTAATAATGCTAACGACGTTAACATTAAGGTGTGACATTAATCAATTTTGAAAAGTTTAAGCGTTGTTGACCATAAAATTTTTACAGTTTCAATTACTAGCCTTCATAGTTGATATTTACTAGAAATATTGTATGTCATTGTTAAATTATTACAGTGGACCTAAAAAAAATATAATGGTTTGAATATAGGATGAGCTCAAAATTTTAATACATTGGGTTAAAATTTAAATGGCCCAAAAAAGAAGCTAAAAAAATAAAATTGATAAGGCCCAATGAAAATAAGCCCATATCATTTAGGCTAAGAAAGATTTTTTTTAAAAAAAAGGAGGAAAAAAACAAATTAACCAAAAAAGACAAAAACAAATAATTTAAATCACACTTCCCCCTCATTTTCCCCGTTTGGGTAATGGAGGGGGAGCTTATAAGCCTAATACAAGACTTTGGAAATCAGAAAAATAAAAAATAAAAAACAGGAGACAAAAAAATTTAGAAAAAAAAGAAAAAAATCGTAAGAGATAGAGGAAAAAGAGGAAGAAGAAGAAAGAAGAGAAAAAAACTTAAAGCAAAAAAAAAAAATTGTTTATATTAATCTTTATTTTTAAAGAAAAAATTTTCAATTTTTAGTAAAAGGTGTACGGTTTCTCTTTTATACGCTTTTATCTTCTATTTTTTATTCTTTTTTTTTTCCCTGCTCTTAATCTTTTACTTATCTTTTGGCTATTTTAAATTAGTCTTGAAAAGGAAAAAAAAAAAAGAAAAATTCTCCAAAACCAACTTCAAAAAAAAAAAAGAAATCTCTATGTCACTTTAAACCTTAAAATGCTTGACCTGTGACAAAAGCCAAAAATTTGATGAAAAGAAAAAAAAAAAATTTCTCCAAAACCAAATTCAAAAAAAAGAAAAAGAAATCTCTATGTCACTTTAAACCTTAAAATGCTTTACCCATGACAAAAGCCAAAAATTTGATGAAGTGCCCACTGTGAAACCGAAAGGATCCGAGTTGGGTCAAGATTCGGACTCTAACGGATCCATGGATTCTAGCAGATCTAACAAATTATATGGACTCTAATGAGTATATGAATTCTAGCAGATCCAACAAACTATAGGGACTTTAGCGGGTCCGTGGATTCTAACGGATCAAACAAACTATATGGACTCTAATGGGTCAATCGATTCTAACGAATCCAACAAATTATATGTGGATTCTAATGGATCCAACAAATTACTAGATTCTAATGGATCCAATAAATTATATGGACTCTAACGATTATTTTATTTTCAACCCTGAAGCGGACTTCCCGAATCCGTGAAATATGACAGTTTTTAAAAAAAAATTCACCCGAATTCATGAAATTTTCCTAACAATTTCTTTAAACTATTTATTTTTTAAAAAAATTAAATTAAAAAAAGAAAAGAAAAGGAAGGGTACTGTACGTACCCCCCCCCCCACTTCCCACCCCCCCCCCCCCCCCCCCCCAAAAAAAAAGAAATGCAAGGGAAAAAAAACAGAGGGTACGTACAAAAAATATATATTTTTATTTATTTATTTATTTGTTTTTTTTTCTTTATTCTCTTTCCTTAAAAAAAGGAAAAAAAATAGAAAAAAAGGGTTGCAGTAAAAATCCAAAACGTGCAAGATCAAATTAAAACATTTTCCTATTTTCTGTCTATTTATTTAGAACTACGTTAACATAATCCCAGAAAGGGTATATAGGAAACTCAATATAAAAAGTTGAGTATGGTCACAAAAGTTTAAAAATCAAATAGAAATTTCAATGGTTTCATCTTTAGAACTACTTTGACTTGATCTCAAAAATGGTACGTAGGAAACTCGTGATTAAATGACGGGCACAGTCACAATTTAAAATATCAAATCTAAAATACCGGACTCAGGTGGTTTGACCAAGAACAACTTAAAATTGAGGTTGATTTGACCAAGGGTACAAAAATGATATAAAAGGACTTGAGCTTGAAGTTCGAAGAAAAAAAAAAGGAGCAAATATAAATGAGTTGGACAGAATATGCTTTAATTAGCTAAATGAGATCCAACATCATTAAATTAAATCCAAAATAAAGTTGAACTGCGAACGGATTGATCACTAAAAAGGGTACGTAGGCAACCAAGTTTAGGTGCAGTCCGAATAATAAAATAAATTCTTTTTCTCTCGTAGGATTAATATTAAGTCGATATTCTAATTGGTTGACTAGACTCGATTTGACTCAGGCAACCTAAACCGAATGACTTCTATGTCCAATCCAAAATAAAATATCTCTAATGTTCAGTCCAAATTCAAAACAACTTCCATGTCAAGATCTAAATTCAAAAAGACTTCCATGTCAAACCTAAACCCAAATTAAATTTTATTTTATACCCAAATATAAATTTACTGTTATTGAGCTCAAACTCAAATTTAAAATAACCTAAATCTCAAATTGACTTCGATGTCATACTTAAATATAAATTGACTTTCATGTCACACTCAAACCCAACTTTATGTCAAATTCAAATTCAAAAGAGTTTTCATACCAAACCAAATTTAAACGCAAAACCAAATTCCTTATTCAAGCTGAATTTTATGTCAAGTTCAAATTCAAAGTAAATCCTACATCAATTTCAAATCCTAAATGTCAAACCTAAGTCAAGATGTCTTCCAAATTAAACTCAAATTTAAATGATGTTTCAATCAATTTTAAGCCCGAGTCAAACCTCAAATCCAAACTAATACCAAGTCCAACTCCAAATCCAAATTAATTTCAGATAAATTACAAGTCAAACTCCAATCTAAATAAATTCCAAGTCAAATCCCGATGTAAAAAAAAATGACTTCCCGATCAAACCAAAACTCGAGACTACTTTCAAGTCAAATGAATGAAGATTACTTCCAAATCCAAACCTAAATCCAAAGTATTCCCGACCAAACCAAAATCCAAATTTCTAAATCAAGTCTAAATTTCTAAGTTAAGTCTAAACCAAAGCCAAACTAAGTCCAACGTGATTTCCGAGTCAAACCTAAACTCAAGTTAAACTCCTGTCCAAAAAGACTCCCGAGTCAAGCCTAAATCTAAAATAATTTTCGAGTCAAACCTCAATACAAATGACTCTTAAGTCATGACTAGACCTAAATAACCTTCAAGTCGAACCTTCAGAAATACGAATCAACCTAAAACGTCGACGTAAATCAATTAGTCGGCTAGTCACTTCGTCGGTTGATTAAAACATAAACATATCATCAGTCAGAATCAAAGGGTATTCTCCAAAGGGAGATGCAATTAAGGGTGTACATCACCTTGAATAGGGTCATTTCCTAAATTAATAAAACCCGTGTACACTTCGTACATAGGGAAATTCATGTTTTGCAAATTTCATATTTTTGCTTAACATAATTTTTGGCACGCTCGGTGGGACCCTATTCTCCTTTTCATCTCTGATTGATCTCCAATTTTCACTAACTACTAGTGTGGTGCTATGCAGGAACAATGGCACCACAAGTAACAATCACGTTTAATGAGCTCCCGAACACTCTCATGGTCAAAGGAGGGCTTATCCGCAAGAAAGAGAATTTTGCGGTGCTTCGCAAGGTGGGACCAAATTCTCTTGCTGTTGAGATCTCGCTGAAGAATTCCACGGAACTGCTGAGCAAGGTGGATGACATGTCTGTCTCAATGCACGCTACGATTAAGCCAACTGTCCCAAGAAATGAAACAAAGAGCGCTAAGCAAAATGCACAAAGGACAACGAAGAGACAGATAAAGAAGGCCAACCAAAAATTGGCACCAATCTTCACCATGAAGGCAGCTCCGGAAGGGGTCACCCCGAAGAAATTCACTGTGAAGAAATCTACTAAAGATCCTGTCATTAACGTCGTAAACCAAATATTCATCGGCTCTATTCCAATCATTTTGGGGCCGGTTGAGCAAGTCATGGTCACTTCCTATGTTGAGGAAGCTATCCAGCCAAAAATGAAGAAGGTTAAGCCTCCATGCCTTCAAACCCGAAACCAGTTGACACGACGGCAAAGACACTCCAGAATTAGGGGAGTGTTCTTCCTAAAACCTCTAAAGAAGGAGAGAAGAGCATGTTGATACATCTGAGGGCTCTAGTAGTTTGAGTTCTGAAGGAGTAATGTCCCTGAAGGAAGTGAGTTCTTATATAGGTCCAATCACTCAATCAATGGTTAATGTCAATGACAGATGCTCAGATGGTATCGGCAAGCCGAACGAAGCCAATTAGCCTTATGGAGGATACAAGCTCTCCCATATATGAAGACATAAGTTCTCTTTTCATTGAAGAGGATTTTCCAATCGAGTTTTAGAAGAAAATGAACGTACAAGATCAATCAGAGAATATGCTAGTTTTAGTAACCGGAACTACAAGCGTAGAAGAGCAGTTGCAGTAATTGCAACGAAAGCTCGTTGAGAAGGAGACTAAAATTGCTACGCTCGCTGCATAAGTAGCTAATCAAGCTAGTGCATCAGCATGAACGCTGCAGCCACAAGAAGAGTTTTAGAGTTAGGAGTCTGAACTGACAAAGCAAAACATTAAAGCTATGATAGCTAAAGGGATAAAGGAATACCAAGCTTATATAAACACGCCTGTCTTGGTTTATCATAAGCCATATCTAGCACACTACGATACAGTGTCGTTCCCTCACGGATATCAAAAGCTTAAGTTCGAGAAGTTTGATGGGGTCAATGGGTTACCGCATGAGCATTTGCCCCACTTTCACACAGCGTGTGGTGAGACAGTCTTTAGTGATGCCTTACTAGTAGGACAATTTGTCCAGTCCCTGAAAGGATTAGTGTTCACATGGTATACTCAGTTATAGCGGGGTCAATTCAGACTTGGAATGATTTACAAAGGGCGTTTCTAGCTCAGTTTGTGTGTTCTAAGAAGAAAGTGTCGATAATGGATCTAGCTTATGCCGTTCAAAAGCCAAATGAAAGCACAAATGAGTTGATTACATGATGGAGGAGCTTAAGTCTCCAATGTCCCGAGAAATTAAGTGAATATTCTGCAGTTTAGATGTGTGCCAACAGCCTCGAGCTAGAGGTAGCTATATATATGTCCTTACTGTAGAGCCCCAAAGTTTCAATGCGCTCGTTACTAAATCTTGTAATGTCGAGAGACAAATCGCTCAACAGAAGATTGCTTCTCATAAAACCAGGACCATTGACGAAAGGAAGGGAGAAAATAAAAAGCCAACAAAAAAAGGCGAGGCTATGGCTACCTTTATTAAAACAACTGAGAAAGCCAATAATGCCGTGGATAGAAAAAATGATAAAGGCAAAGGGAAGCAGGTTTAGAGGCTCACTCTTCAAGAAAGAAAGGAGAAGAAGTACCCCTTTGATAATGACGACGTGCTGGGTATTTTCGACGAGTTGATAGCAGCGAAAGCAATCACCCTTCCTGATCCATAACGTCCAGACAAAGCCGACAAGATTGATAACCCTCAAGTATTGCCCTTACCATCGGATTGTAAGCCATCCAATTGAAGATTGTTACGTCCTTAAAGACATAATTGAAGCTATGATCAACAAAGGGCATATTGAAATTGCACATCCTCCAAGGGGGCAACTGCTTCATCCAATACAACATCATTTGTAGAGGACGAGAATGGTGCTCGTTTACCCCTTAAGAAGGACAATATACCAACGGTGGAGTTACCTCCCGGTGTTATACAGGTCCATTTCATTGTTGATGGAGAAGTCATAGTTCAATGGGCTTATCCTGACATGCCTCGTCCTGGAAAGTATTCAGAAAAGACATCGCTCAAAGCTCTAGTCCGCCAGGTGTAAAGATTCGAGGACAAAATCCTCCCAAAAAGAATAACAAGAAGAAAAACAAAAAGAAGAAATCCAAATCTTCCAAGAAGACATAAGTGACCTTAGACGAGGAATATGTTCTCCCTACTAGGGTCCCTGTAACTTAGAAGGACTACTTCCTGAAGATGTTTCTTGGAGAAGAATCCTCAAGTGATGAAGATGAGGACTAGGAATGGACAACTCTTTGTTACATGGTGTCTTTCGAAGAAAAAGAAGAAGTTGAGGAATAGTAGAATTAAGTCTTATTAAATAGCAATTAAATTATTTCAAAAGGGGCGAACAGGGGCGCACGACTCAAAAGGGACGAGAGAATAGGGGCGTACTCAGGCGGCTAGGGCAGCGCGTTTCTTGCGCGATGGCCGACGGCTAGGGTAGCGCGTTTCTCGCGCGATGGCCGGCGGCTAGGGCTTGACTGGGCAGCGCACCACTCGCCGGATGTCACCCCTCCTGTTGGTGGCGGCGGCGGCTGCAATAGGCGGCCGGAGGTAGGTGGAAAGAGAGAGTGAGGGAGTTAGGGTTTTGGTGCTTGGTGTTGTGGCGTAGGACTACAGGAAATTGGCTTCGACGACCCCTCTCTATCTTCGCCGCCCCTCGGTGACTGGTGCGGTGGCTGGATTCCGACAATTCTAGGCCGGGCGTTTAGGGAGGTCGTGAGGCTCGCGACTTCTCTTCTCTTCTCTTTCTTGATTTTCGAAGCAATTCCTTGTAAGTCTTCTTTGAACCTCACTTGCTTATTGTTGTTGGGGGTCGGTGGCTGGATTTCTGATTGATTTTTGGCCGATGAGGCTCACGGCGGCACGTGGCTTGGGTGGCGATTTGGAACCCTAATTTTTTAGGGTATTTGTTGCTTTTTGTTTTGATTCACGCACCATGGCTGAGATGCATGAGCCTACTACTGTGGCGGATACATTTGGGTCGAGTGAGGGTAGCGCACCGCCACTTCCATGGGCGGATCGGGTCCGTTCTACATCTGCTAGTCTGCTTAAGTATGTCCCTCCTAACAGTGAGGATGGCGCGGCTATAGGGGACATGCCTGATGAGTTTCTCACTTCGGGGAATAAGAAGTGGGAGCGGTGTTTAGTGGGGTGTTTGATTGGGACGGGGCTGGCTTATTCCCGTGCCCGGGAGATTGCAAGTCTTCTCTAGGGCTCTAGAGGACTTGAATTTGTTCTATCAGATGGGGAGGTTTACAAGTTTAGATTCCATATGAAAGTGCAGGCTGAACGTGTTCTTATGGATGGTCCTTGGTTCTTCAAGGGCGTATGTATGTCCCTTCACCTTTGGAGGGAGGGGCTTACACTCAGGAAGGATTGTCCTACTGCCGCTGTCTAGATTCGTATCTCGGGTCTCCCTCTTACACTGTGGAAACCCGAGGGTATTAGTGTGGCCTGCAGCACTGTTGGTGTGCCGCTGTTTATGGACAAGGTCACTGCAGATTGTACTCGATTGGGCTATATTCGTGTTTGTGTCGAGGTTGAGGCTAAGGCTCCTATTCCTAGGGAGACTTACCTTAGGATTCAAGGCCGAAAGGTTAAGCTTGGCATTGCTTGTGAGGCTGTGCCGAAATGCTGTGCTACTTGCTCAGTCTTTGGTCACTCGTGTGTGCCGCTTGCTCCTTCTGACCCAACCATGGTTGCTCCGGTTGTGGACCGTTGTAGGAGGAAGAAGAAGAAGAAGGGAAGTGCGGTTGTTCTGCCGCCTGGAGGCGTTACGGCGCCGGTGGCTCCTGGCCAAACGGTGGGTGGTGCTGGTGCTGGGGACTCAGATGCCCTAGCTTTGGTGGTGGCTGAGCCCGTGTCTGGATCTTCTCCCAAGGGCATGGGCGATGCCCCTTTAGCCCACAATAGTGGGCAACCGTAAGCCACCCTGGCTGCGGTTGCAGCTGGGCTGCCGCACAGCCCGGCCTTGAGCGATGGAGGATGAGTCGCATTGACCTCGCCCACAAAGTCACCTCTCGGGCTGAGCCATGCTTAACCCACCAGCGGGTTCCGGATCACTTGCTCAGACAATGATCAGGATAGGGGCTCGCCTGAGGAGTTGGGTTGTGCTTTGGTTCCTGTTGAGATTAAGGAGGCTCAGGATGCTCTAGCTGGGATCATTGAGCCTGTTCCATACATTGAGAACCGGTCGGTAGCGACGGTGCCTACTGTCGAGTCGCCGAACCGATTTGCTCTTTTGGCTGAGGTTGAGGACCGCATGTCTGAGACGTCCACTTTCGAGTGTACTTCGCAGCCTACTTTTTTGGACCGGCCTTGTACGTGCTCATGGCGGCTCGAGCGGGCCACAAGGGTCGTGGCTTACACTAGTTTCTAACCTCCGATGATCGGTTGCTGGAATGTCAGGGGGTTTAATAACCCCAACACTATTGCTACTATTCGTGGTTGGATTTCTTCCAACTGTTTGGGTCTGGTTGGTTTGGTTGAGACCGAGACCAAGACCAAACCCGCTGATATTGAGCTTGCTTTCGCCCGCTGTCTGAGGGGTGGAAGTTTATGTTTTGTGGGGTGCGGGGCCGCTGGTGCCGCATTATTGTTCTTTGGGATCCGAGCATATACCATGTAGTGAGAGTATGGGGTGGAGATCAGTATCTCACCTGTAGGGTGACCGACATTTGAGGGGATGTACACTTTATTGCTACATTTATCTACGACTTTAATGAGCTGGGGTCGCGTCGGGATCTTTAGCTGTACATTCGGGGAGCCAACGTGAGTCACTAGGGGGAGCCTTGGATACTCCTGGGTGACTTTAACGCTATCCTTAGCTCTAGTGATAGGAGTGGTGGTCAGGACACTTGGCCTGGCCATATGGAAGACTTTCGAGACTGCATTTATGAGTCAGAGCTTACAGTCCTTCCGTATTCGGGGCTTTGTTTTATGTGGTCCGGCACATCGGCTGGAGGAGCTCTTGTCATGAAGCGTCTTAACTGGTGTTTGGCGAGCGAGGGATGGCTTCGCTCTTTCTCTGCTTCATCTGTTAAGCGTCTTCCGCGGGAGTTATGTTCTGATCATTGTCCTTTTATAGTTAGAGGACTGGAGAGCGCCGCACCCCGCGGCTTCCTTTCAAGTTCTTTAACTTCTGGCTGACCATGAGGAGTTCATTCCTACGGTGCGGAGAGTTTAGGGGACTAGTATTGAGGGCACTCCTATGTATCAGCTCACTCAGAAACTGAAGAGGCTGAAGGGTGAGCTGAAGGCCCTCAATACTAGGCATTTCAGTCATATTTCAGCTCGAGTGGTGGCGGCAAGGGATGCCTGGACTGTAGGCCAGAGGGCCTTAGATGGTGATCCTGCGAGTGTGGAGCTCCGTGCTGAGGAGCGCCGTCTATCTCAAGAGTATTCGAGGTTGTGTCAGAATGAGGAGGCTTTCTACTGTCAAAAGTCTCATGTCCAGTGGCTCTCTTGAGGGGATCAGGGTACCCGGTTCTTCCATAAGTCTGTTGCACATCGGCAGGCTAGGAACCGGATCTCTTCTATTGTTTGTTCGGACAGCAGGAGGACTTATGACAAGGGTGAGATTTCGAGTGTCGGGGTCTCGTACTTTCAGGAGTTATTGGCTAAGCCGAGAGGGTCTCTTTGTGAGGACATTTTGGGGCTTTTTCAGTCTCGTCTTTCTAAGTATCATGCTAGATCGCTTACTCTTCTAATTTCTGATGCTAAGGTTAGAGATGCTCCTTTCTCTACTGGTGATGACAGGGCGCCTGGTCCTGATGGCTATACCTCCCTCCTCTTTAAGAGGGCTTGGGATGTGGTGGGTCGTGATGTAGTTCTGGTTGTCCGTTCATTCTTCCTGTCAGGGCCCATGCTTGGCACCCTGAACACTACCCGTACCAGCTTGATTCCGAAGGTTGAGAGCCCCTCTACCTTCGCTGCCTATCGCCCGATCTCCTGTTGCAATGTGGTCTACAAGTGTATCACTAAGATCATATCAAACAGGCCGAAAGGGGTGCTTCCTTACCTGATTGACAATTCTCAGTCTGCTTTCGTTCCCAGGAGGCGAATTTCTGACTGTATTATGTTAGCTTAGGAGCTTATGCACGGCTATCACCTTCAGGCAGGGGCTCCTCGGTGTGCTCTGAAGGTTGATATTCGTAAGGCATTTGACACGGTGCGCTAGGAATTTATCTTTTCTGCCATGCGTTGTATGGGTATTCCCGAGGCTATGATTCGATGGATGCGGGAGTGTCTTTCCATAGCCAAATTCTCAGTCGCCATTAATGGCGAGCTTTAGGGGTTCTTTGGCACGAGCCGAGGTATCAAACAGGGGGATCCTCTCTCCCCTATCTCTTTGTCATTACTATGGAGGGTTTGCAGGGTCTGCTTTGTAGTGCCGCTACCAATCCGCAGTTTCGATTCCACCGACGCTGTGAGAGTACTCGCCTCACTCACTTATGCTTTGCTGACGACCTTATGATCTTTGGGGAGGTTGATGAGGGTAGTATCTCAGTCATTCATGGGATGTTGGATCGTTTTGCCGTTCTTTCTGGGCTGTCCTCGAATGCGGCAAAGAGCACCGTCTTTGTTTCTAGGGTTGATCCTGAGTTTCAGCAGTCTATTATAGACATTCTGGGGTTCAGATTGGGGCAGTGTCCGGTCAGATATCTGGGGGTGTGGCTTTTATCGTCGAGGCTTCAGTACATTCACTGTAAGCCACTGTTGGACCGCATCCTTTCTCGCATCCAGGTCTGGACTTCACAGGCTCTTTCGTATGCTGGGAGATTACAACTTATCAGATCAGTTCTGTTTTCTATTCAGGGCTTCTGGACTTCCATCTTCCTTCTTTCGAAGGTGATTGTCAGGAAGATCGAGTCGACCCTTGCTGCCTTTTTATGGAGGGGTGCCTCACTGGCCCCCGGGGGAGCGAAGGTGGCCTGGCAGCACTTATGCTACCCTCGTAGGGAGGGGGTCTCAGGATTCGGAGCTTGACTGAGTGGAACCAGGCTTCTCTTATGAAGCTTATCTGGGTCCTACTCACTGATCGTGATTCCCTCTAGCCTTGGTGGATTTATGCCAACCGTCTTCGGAGGAAGAGCTTCTGGGAGATTGAGGCTAAGGGTTCGATTCCTTGGTCATGGAGGAGCATCCTTGATATTCGGCCGCTGTGTCACATGGATTTCATAAATATCATTGGAGATGGCCGAGATACTGCTCTTTCGACTGACTACTGGCTTCCATGCGGGCGACTCGCAGGGCTGTTCTCGAGCTGCATCTTGCACTCTACAGGTCATTATTAGGGCTCTCGAGTGTCAAATATTATTGATGGTGATTAGTGGAGGTTCCCTCAGGACAAGGTTGAGCTGCTGCCTTTCTAGGCGTCTCTTGATTTCAGGCCCCAACCGGGTGTTGCAGATTATATCAGGTGGATGGGTGACAGATTAGGAGTCTTCACCACCAGATCGGCTTGGGAGATGATTCGTAGTGGGAGGGAGGAGGACTCCATCCATCATCTTCTCTGGTTCCGGCTGCACATTCTGAGGCATTCCTTCATTCTTTGGCTTGCCTCCTGTGGGCGGCTCTATACTCATGATAGACTGCTGAGACATCGAGCTCCGGGCATCTTGTCTTCCTGCATGATGTGTGGTTCAGATGATGAGTCGCATAGCCATCTCTTCTTCGCCTGCAGCTTCTCTGCCTCTGTTTGGTCCCGCGTGTCATCGCGCACCTCTATTGATTAGCCTATACTTCCTCGGCGTGAGCTCGTACATTGGGCTTCTACTCAGCTCCGTGGCCGTGGGGTGGATCGCACCCTCACCCGCCTTTGCTTCTCTGCGATGGTTTACATCCTTTGGTACGAGCGTAACCTGAGGATTCAGCGTTCTCAGTCCAGACCTTCTGCTGCTGTCATCGAGGAGATCACGGGATTGGTCCGTAGCCATCTCATTGCTACTCCTACTCTCCATGGTGCTCATCGTCACACTCAGCTTCTGCAGGAGCGGGGGATCGAGCATTAGGCTTATTTTGGCTTCATTGCTTTGTTTCCTTTATTTGGTCATGTTGACTTTTGACGATCTGCCTTGATTTGTTTCATTTTTTGATTCTTTGATGTACGCCTTTCTGGCCATGACTTGGGGTATGCCCCTCGTAGACTTGTACATATTCTTTCTCATATATGGTATATATCACCCCCCCCCCCCCCCCCCAAAAAAAAAAAAAAAAAAAAAGGAAGGTAAACCTTGAAGTTGATCAAATCACTCTTCATTCTGGCCTCCAATTACCAATGCCAAGGCCAGTTGAGACGAGCAAATGGCCTATACAATCAGCAGACAAGCAATGACATCACCTTATGTTGATGAACAGCTAGATGGACAGTCAGGACATGCCCTGCCATTGAATGAGAAGGCACTTCCCATCGAAGATCTTCCCATTCCGGTCCCTCCAATTGTAAGACAAGCACCGTACCATGAACGAGTTTGATATGATGTTTTTACTCATTTAAAACGAATCCCTACTCGATTGAGTATCTATGATGCGCTCCAGCTATCTAAAAAGTTGAGGAGGCCACTCATCCAAACTCTAATGGATCCCGATGACTACAAGAGTGAAGTTGATCATGTTGTAGTTGACAACACATCCGTGACTAATAAATGTGCTTCTTACATGGCATGCATCACATTCTCTGATGATGACCTTCAGCTCAGGACTAAACATCACACCATGCCACTTTACAGAACCGGTTTGATCAGAGGCAAAGTGTTGAACAGAATCCTGCTTGACTGTGGTTTCGCTATTAATCTTCTCCCTCTGAGGGCACTACGAGCTATGGTGTTAACGCAAACCAATTATCCCCTACCTTGCTCACCATTCAAGGGTTCAATCAAGTAGGACAGAAAGCTCTAGGTACTATTGCACTGAAAGTAGAATTTGATAACCTTTACGGAGATGCCCTTTCCATGTTATAGACGCAGATACATCCTAAAATGCCCTATTGGGGCGACCTTGGCTCCACAACAACAAATCTATAGTCTCTACACTTCATTAGTGCCTGAAATACACAGATGAAAATGGGCTTGAAAGAATGATTAGTAGAGACCCTGACCCATTTCACGAAGAAGATGTCAACTATGCTGAAGCTAAGTCTTATCGATCGACCAATGGCACACTCATGAGGGGGAGTCTTGAAAAAGAAAAGGGAAAAATTCTCGATGTGCATCCTTATCCGAAGTCCTTTACTTCATGGGAGGTTGATGGCTCTAGTGGAAGGGATGCTCGTTTTGGCCAAGAAGAGACCTTAAAGACCTCTCAATCCAAGACTTTATTTAAGTATGTCCCGAAGGAAAAAAGGAGAAGTGGGCAAAAATCGTTGACTCCAGCTTAAGAAATTATGAAAACCCTCGTGACAAGCTATACTTGTCCTCTACGGAGAACGGATTAGTCCATGCCCAATACGAGTATGGTCATCTCTACCTCCTTTCTAGGTGCAGCACATGGGAGGGTGATATTTAACAATGATGCATCCGCATCTGCTCGCTCCCAATTCAGGGTAAGGGCGGGAAAACTTGGTGCCAAGAACATCACAATTGATTAGGGAAAAATGAATATAGATGAGGTTACAGACCATGAAATGCCTCCTTCTGATGACATAACTGACATGTTACAGATTTTACAAGAGGGCAGAGTTCTTAAGGCGTATGTTGCTGAGCCTATGACTCTGACGACATGAGAACAAGAAATCTTCAAGAAGAATAAGCCAGCTCCACCTCGTATCTCAGCCTTTCAGAGATTGGGAGAACCTTTTCGGCCAAATTCCAAAAGGATCAAAGTGAGAAAAGCCAAGGGTAAGGCGTATGTTGCCAAACCTACAATTTTGATGACAAGTGAACAAGAAGCTTTGAAAGATGATAAGCCCACATCTCCTCATGTCTCAGTCTTCCAGAGGTTGGGAAAACCTTTTAAGTCAAATCCTAAAAAGATCAAGATGAGAAAAGACGAAGGATTAGGATCGAGGAAGAAGAAACAACTGGAGTTTATTATCCTCAAATGTGGCGACTCTGATGATGAACAAGCTGCACAAGTTAACATTACGTCCATTTCATACAGCACAGATTTCGAGGGATTCGAGTCTTATTCCCATCCCAGTTTGTACCAAGGTGGAATATCATGTAACGTCATTCACGGCTGCATTGCATCCCATGAAGAAAGACAGTCTCAACAAGAAGACCAAGTAACCCCAGATGTCCAAAAGCATCCATAGGATTTCATTGAACTAGTTGAGCCAACTCCACGAGAATTAGAGGATAGAGGCCAAGCAACTATCGATGAGCTTCAAAAAATTAACCTGGGAATTTATGAGGATCCTAAACCACTTTTTGTCAGCACCCTTCTATCTCCCGAGGAAAAGATGCAATGTGAAAAGTTGCAGCATGAGTATAAAGATGTGTTCGCCTGGAGTTACCGAGATATGCCGGTGTTGGATCCAAACGTGGTTGTGCACAATTTTCCTGTATCCAAATACACAACACAAAAAAAAAAAAACAATCGCAGTGATGCTCGCAACTCAAGTTGACTGTTCAAATAAAGGCCAAGGTGGACAAATTGATTGAGGCTGGTTTTATTCGTGAAGTCCAATATCCGTCATGGCTGGCGAACATTGTGCTTGTGAGAAAGAAGAATGGACAGCTTCGCATCTGTGATTTGAATGACACTTGCCCTAAAGATGAATTCCTCTTGCCGATCACTGAACTCTTAGTAGATGCCACCATTGGGTTTAGTGCATTGTCATTTATGGATGATTTCTCTGGTTACAATCAAATCAAGATGGACCCAGCGGATGAGGAGTTAACTACTTTTCACACACCACAAGGAGTCTACGGTTACACTGTGATGCCCTTCGGTTTGAAGAATGCTGGAGCAACTTATCAAAGAGCCATGACTGTCATCTTCAGTGGCATACTAAACAAAGTTGTTGATTGTTGTGTTGATGACTTGGTTGTGAAGACCAAGAATATGGAAGATCATCTTGATGACTTGCGAGCAATATTCAGCCGACTTCCAGAAAATCAGCTGAAGATGAATCCGTTAAAGTGCGGATTCGGAGTCACATCTGAAAAATTTCTCGGCTTTGTGGTCAGATGCCGAGGGATTAAAATTGACCCTGACAAGATTAAAGTAATTGTAGAGATGCCTCCTCCACGAAATTAATGGGAACTCCGTGGTTTGCAAGGAAGACTAGCCTACATCAGACAGTTCATTTCCAATCTATCAGGAAGATGCCAACCTTTCACAAGGTTGATGAAGAAAGATGTCCCTTTTGTTTGGGACCAGACTTGTCAAAATGCATCAAACAACACCAAAGAATATCTGCTAAACACGCCTATTTTGATGGCACCTATTCAAGGAAGACCTTTGATATTGTACACTGCAACATTGGAGTGATCCTTTGGAGCAATGTTAGTGCAAAAGAACGACAAAAGAAAAGAAAATTCCCTTTATTATATCGACAGAACGTTGATGGGGGCAGAACATAACTATTCTTCCATTGAAAAGAATTACCTAGCGTTGGTGTTCGCTGTGCAGAAATTAAGGCATTACCTTATGTCTCATTCGGTTACCTTGATCTCGAAGGTTGACCCGTTGAAATATATCTTGTTGAAAACAGTGTTGTCAGGACATTTAACTAAGTCGGCAATGTTGTTGGCCCTATTTGACATAAAGTTTGTGCCACAAAAGGCTATAAAAGGGCCAGCTATAGCTAACTTCTTAGCAGCACATCCGGCTCCTGATGGTGAACAATTGGCAGATGATTTTCCACATGAGGAAGTACTCCATGTAGAGATGATTCCGTGGCAACTATATTTTGATGGAGTAACAAATCGAAAGGGGGCAGGTGTAGGTATTGTCTTTGTTACACTTTCCGGTGGACTCATTCCTTACTCCTTCTCTTTAATTGAACTTTGCTCTAATAATGAGCTGAGTATGAGGCGCTCATCATTGGTTTCGAAATAGCCATTGAAATGCGTATTAACTATTTGCAAGCATTTGGCAATTCTCAACTGATTGTCAGGCAAATAAATGGTCAATAAGAAGTCAGAAATGCAGATTTAGGCCTTTGTACCAAAGAGCGAAATATTTGATGGAGCAGCTTTATAATGTTAAAATATCACATGTGTCGAGGTTTGAGAATGATAAAGATGATGCCTTAGCAAAGCTTGCCGCATCACTAACTCTGCCAAACGAAAGAGAAATTCAAGTCACTATTGGGGAACGTCACCTGTTGATGCCTGCAATGGAGCATCTAGACCAAGTGGAGATGGTAAACTCGATCTTCGTTGACGATAATAAAGAAGAGCTAGATTGGCGACAGACTTTGATCGAATATTTGCAAAACGGTATTCTACCTGCTGATTTGAAGAAGTGGGTGGAGATAAGGAGACGAGCTCCTAAATTTGTGTTGAAAAATGACACTTTATATCGGAGGTCCTTTGATGGAATCTTACAGCGGTGTTTGTCTAAAGAAGAGGCCGCTCTTGCTCTTAAAGAAACACATTCTGGCGTATGTGGTGCTCACCAAGCGGGACCAAAGCTCGCTGATCAAGTCAAGAGATTAGGTTATTATTGGCCAACCTTGGTGCAAGATGCAATGAAATTCACGAAAACTTGCCAAGCTTGTCAAATTCATTGAGATTTTATTCACCAACTTCCACAGCTTCTACACCCAAGCGTGTTGTCCTGGCTCTTTGTCGCGTGGGGCCTTGATGTCATGGGTCCATTTAAGCCTCCGTCATCTCGCCAACATCAATATATACTTGCAGGGACTAATTACTTTTCAAAATGGGCTAAAGCTGCTGCATTAAGAGAAGTGGTGGAAAAAGAGGTTTCGGATTTCATTTGAGTTTAGTTGAACTACCACTATGGACTCCCGTTGAAGATAATCTCCGATAATGCTCTTTATTTCAAAAGCCAACCAGCAGTCAGATTGATCGAGAAGTGCAAGTTCAAACACATCATGTCATCAAGCTATAATATGTCATCCAACGATCAAGTCGAAGCATTAAATAAGGTGCTTTACAAAATCCTCAAGAAAATGGTCTCGAAAACAAGAAGGGACTGGCATGAACGATTACTCGAAGCTTTGTGGGCGTACCGAACTATAGTCCGAAATGCAACGAGATGCACGTCTTATAGTTTGGTGTTCGGTTCAGAGGTAGTTTTGCCTTTAGAAATACAACTGCCTTCTCTTAAAATAGCCGTTCAGCTCACTAACCTAGACTAGAATGTGAAGAACAGGCTAGCCGAGCTTGAAACCCCAAACGAGCATAGATTAGCTACCTAACAGAGACTTGAAGTCTATCAAGCTCAAGTTGCTGGTGCATTCAATAGAAGGGTGAAGTTTCGCTCATTTTCTGTTGGTGATTTAGTCCTCATATTTAGGTGACCGATTGTAATAAACAGGGGGGCGCGAGGCAAGTTCGAGCCGAAAGTGGCAGGGACCATATATTGTCACAAAGGTCTATCCGAAGGGAACTATCAAATCCCGAGGGCAAAGTCATATATTCATGTGTCAATAAGAAATTTGTGAAGAAATTCTTTGCTTAGTCCAAGTTATGAAAAAAAAGTGAAGTCTGGATAGCTGAGTTGTAATGAACTATGAAAGACTTGATCCTGTTACGCTCGTGATTGAATCAAGAACGTAAGCTAAGTCAAATGAGGATAGATTGAGAGCATGAGATGAGAAAGAAGGGAATTGAGATGAGAAATTGGAGAATTAGGGATGAGAAATAGAGAGAGTTAGATGCGAGAGAGAAAGTTGATCTCAAATGAGATATTTTGTTGATATTTGATTGAATGCCCTGAATTATTACACTTCCTACTACTTATAGGCAACAAGAAGCAACTAATACATTGCACCTAAACTTTACTAGCTTAACCGACTTAAGCACTATCTAGAAGCATCTAGAAATATAGCTAACTAACATTTAAATCCCTTATTTTGGCGCCAAGACCAACCTAACAGCACTACAGCAACTGCCGCCCCCCGCTGCAGGCCTTCCTCTGCAGCTTATTACATTTCAACAGCTAAAGACATTACAATGCAACAACTGACAGATTATTTCAGCAAGGAATCAACAATAACAGCAACTAACAGCAACCTAACAGCCACAGAATACTACAGCAGCAGCAGCCTCAACAGACCCAACAGTCACACAGCCCATTACCGCTCAATCCTCGAATTCTCAGGTCACAACAGATCCCTTAAAAGGGTACATAACCAATCTAGTCATGAACTAGATCCAGCCCTAATAATAAATAAATTCCTATTTACCCTGTTAAAATCTAGGGTGGCACTGAGCCGACAAGTCAAATGGCTTAACTCAACCTAGGTAACCAAAATAAGTTGCTTCAGTCCATCTCCATGGCATGTAAAACAAAAAGCCAAATGACTACCAAGTCAAAGTTAAACCTCAAATGATTTCTATTTGAAACCCAAACTCCCAAAAAAAAAAAAAAAAAAAGGTCCAACAACCGAAATAATGACCTATCTCCGATGCATGTCATTCAAATGATTGCCAGGTCTAGTTCAATTCCAAATAAATTCCAATTTGAGTCCAAACTCCAAGAAAAGGCCATGCCATGACAACCTTAAACCCACTTCAAGACCATCCTTACAAAAGTTTTTAAGTGACTCATAGTTGGTTCTATTAAACCATCCTCACTAACGTTTTTAAGTGACACATAGTTGGCTCTATTTAAAAGCCACTCAGGCCAAATACACCCAATAAACCTAGCATATTCAGCTACAAATTCAAGCTTTGTCCACGTTCCAAGGTTCACACGCACAAAGATCGGGGGCTGATTGTTGAACATGAAATTTTTACAGTTTTAATTGCTAGCCTTCATAGTTGATATTTACTAGAAACATTGCATGTCATTGTTAAATTATTAAGTGGACCTAAAAAAATGTAATTATTTGAATATAAGATGAGCTTGAAACTGTAATATATTGAGTTGGAAAATAGGCCAAAAAAAGCTAAAAAAAAATCGATTAGGCCCAATGAAAATAAGCCCATATTATGTAGGCTAAGAACACTCCTTTTTTTTTTTTTTTTTAAAAAAGGAGGAAAAAAAAGTTAACCAAAAAAAGAAGAAAAAAAAATTTAAATCACACTTCCCTCCTTATTTTCCACGTATGGGTAGTGGATGGGGGAGTTTATAAGTCTTTATATAAGGCTTTGGAAATCAAAAAAAATAAAAAAAAGGAGACAAAAAATTTTTAAAAAAAGGAAAAAAAAATCATGAGAGAGTGAGAAAGCGAAAAGAGGAAGAGGAAGAGGAAGAAGAAGAAGAAGAAGAAGAAGAAGAGGAGGAAGAAGAAGAAAGGAGGAAAAAGAAGAGAAAAAAATTAAAACAAAAAAAAATTATTTATATTAATCTTTCTTTTTAAAGAAAAACTTTTCAATTTTTAATAAAATATATACGATTTCTATTCTATACGCTTTTATCTTCTATTTTCTATTCTTGATTTTTTTTTTCCTTACTCTTAATCTTTTACTTATCCTTTGGCTATTTTAAATTAGTCTTGAAAAGGAAAAAAAAAAAAAAAAAATTCTGCAAAACCAAATTCAAAAAAAAAAATAAAAAAAGAAACCTCTATGTTGGTTTAAACCTTAAAATGCTTTACCCGTGACAAAAGCCAAAAAATTTGATGAAATGCCCACAGTGGAACCGAAAGGATCCGAGTTGGGTCAAGATTCGGACCCTAACAGGTCCACGAATTCTAGCCGATCCAACAAATTATTTGGACTCTAACAAGTCTATGGATTCTAGCGGATCCAACGAACTATATGGACTCTATCGGGTCCATAGATTCTAACAGATCTAACAAATTATATAGACTCTAACGGGTCTATGGATTCTAACGGATCCAACAAATTATATGGACCTTAACGGGTCCATAGATTCTAGTGAATCCAACAAATTATACGGACCATAACGGGTCCATGGATTCTTGTGGATCCAACAAATTATATCGGTTATTTTATTTTCAACACTGAAGTGGACTTTTCAAATATGTGAAATCTGAGGATTTTAAAAAAAATCACCCAAATTTGTGAAATTTTCCTAACAATTTGTTAAAACCATTTCTTATTTAAAAAAGAAAAAAAGAAAAAAAAATGAGGGTACTATACTTACCTCCACTCCCAAAAAAAGGAAATGCAAAGGACAAAAAAAGAAAAAAGAAAAAAAAAGAGGGGGTACGTACAAAAAATATATATATTTTTATTTATTTATCTTTCTTTCTTCTCTTTCCTTGAAAAAAGGAAAAGTAGAAAAAAGTAAAAATCCAAAACATTCAAGATCAAATTAAAACATTTTCCTATGTTTTGTCTATTTATTTAGAACTACGCTAAAATAATCCCAGAAAGGGTAAGTAAGAAACTCAATATAAAAAGTTGTGTGCGGTGACAAATGTTTAAAAATAAAATAGAAATTTCCATGATTCCATTTTTAAAACTATGTTGACTTGATCCCAAAAATGGGTACGTAAGAATCTCGAGATTAAATGATGGGTGCAATCACAATTAAAAATATCAGATCTAAAAATACCGGACTCAGGTGGTTTGACCAAGAACAACTTAAAATTAAGGTTGACTGGACCAAGGTTACAAAAATAACATAAAAGGACTTGAGCTTAAAGTTCAAAGAAAAAAAAAAAAGAGGAAATATAAACGAGTTGGACAGAATATGCTCTAATTAGCCAAATGAGATTCAACATTTTTAAATTAAATCCAAAATAAAGTTGAACTACGAACGGATTGATCCCTAAAAAGCGTACGTAGGCAACCAAGTTCAGGTGAAGCTCGAATAATAAAATAAATTCTTTTTTCTCACGTAGGATTAATATTAAGCTGACATTCTAATTGGTTGACTAGACTCAATTTGACTCAGGCAACTTAAACCGAATGACTTCTATGTCCAATCCAAAACAAAAAATCTCTAATGTCTGGTCCAAATTTAAAACGACTTTCATGTCAAGACCTAAATTCAAAAAGACTTTCATGTCAAACCTAAATCCAACTTAAATTCCATTTTGTACCCAAACATAAATTTACTATTATTGAGCTCAACCTCAAATTTAAAATAACCTAAACCTCAAATTGACTTCCATGTCACATTCAAACCTCCAAATTGACTTCCATGTCACACTTAAACTTAAATTAACTTCCATGTCATACTCCAACCCAAATTTATGTCAAATCTAAATTCAAAAGAGCTTTCATACCAAACCAAATTTAAACTTAAAACGAAATTCCTAAGCCAAGCTGACTTCTATGTCAAGTTCAAATTCAAAGTAAATCCTACATCAGTTTCAAATCCTAAATGCCAAATGTAAGTCAAGATGTCTTCCAAATTAAACTCAAATTTAAATGATGTTTCAGTCAATTTTAAGATGTCAAACCTCAAATCCAAACTAATACCGAGTCAAACTCCAAATCCAAATTAATTCTAGATAAATTCAAAGTCAAACTCTAATCCAAATAAATTCCAAGTCAAATCCCGATGTAAAAAAAAAAATGATTTCCCGGTCAAATTGAAACTTGAGACTATTTTCAAGTCAAATGAACGAAGATTGCTTCCAAATCCAACCCTAAAATCCAAATTTCCAAATCAAGTCTAAATTTCCAAGTTAAGTCTAAACCAAAGCCAAACTAAGTCCAACGTGATTCCATAGTCAAACCTAAACTCAAGTTAAACTCTAGTCCAAAAAGACTCCCGAGTCAAGCCTAAATCTAAAAATAATTTTCGAGTCAAACCTTAATACAAATGACTCCTAAGTCATGATAGACCCAAATAACCTTCAAGTTGAACCTTCCGAAACACGAATCAACCAAAAACGTCAACGTAAATCAATTAATCGGCTAGTCACTTCGTCCGTTGATTAAAACATAAACATATCATCTGTCGGAATCAAAGGGTATTCTCTAAAGGGAGATATAATTAAGGGTGTACATCACCTTGAATAGGGTCGTTTTCTAAGTTAATAAAACCCATGTACACCTTGTATATAGGGAAATTCATGTTTTGCAATTTTTAAATTTTTGCTCAACATAATTTTTGGCAAGCTCGATGGGACCCTATTCTCTTTTTCATCTCCAATTAAACTTCAATTTTCACTAACTACTAGTGTGGTGTTATGCAGGAACAATGGCACCACAAGCCACAATCATGTTTAATGAGCTTCTGACCACTCTCATGATCAAAGGAGGGCTTATCCGCAAGAAGAAGAACTTTGCGGTGCTTCGCAAGGTGGGACCAAATTCGCTTGCTGTTGAGATCCCGCTAAAGAATTCCATGGAACTGCAGAACAAGGTGGATGACACGTCTGTCTCAATGCACGCTATGATTAAGACAATAGTTCCAAGAAAGGAAACAAAGAGCGTTAAGTGAAATGCACGAGGGACAGCGAAGAGACAGACAAAGAAGGCCAACCAAAAATTGGCACCTACCTTCACCACGAAGCCAATGAAGGCAGCTCCGAAAGGGGTTAACCCGAAGAAATTCACTGTGCAGAAATCTACCAAAGAACTTGTCGTTAACGTTGTAAACCAGATATACATCGGCTCTATTCCAATCATTTTGGGGTCGGTCAAGCAAGTCATGGTCACTTCCTATGTTGTGGAAGCTGTCTAGCCAAAAATGAAGAAGGTTAAGCCTCCATGCCTTCAAACCCGAAACCCACTGATGCGAAGACAAAGGCACTCCAGAATCAGGGGAGTGTTCTTCCAATCCAAATAAGTTCCAAGTCAAATCCCGTTGTAAAAAAAAAAAAAAAAAAAAAACTTCCTAGTTAATTCGAAACTCGAGACTACTTTCATGTCAAATAAAAAGAGCCTGCTTCTAAATCCAAATTACTTCCCTACCAAACCAAGATCCAAATTTCAAAATCAAGTCTAAATTTCTAAGTCAAGTCTGAACCAAAGCCAAACTAAGTCCGATGTGATTTTTGAGTCAAACCTAAACTCAAGTTAAACTCCAGTCCAAAAAGACTCCCGAGTCAAGCCTAAATCTAAAAATAATTTTTGAGTGAAACCTCAATACAAATGACTCCTAAGTCACGATAGACCCAAATAACCTTCAAGTTGAACCTTCCGAAACATGAATCAACCAAAAACGTCGACGTAAATCAATTAATCGGCTAGTCACTTCGTCGGCTGATTAAAACATAAACATATCATCTGGAGGAATCAAAGGGTATTATCTAAAGGGAGATATAATTAAGGGTGTATATCACCTTGAATAGGGTCGTTTTCTAAATTAATAAAACCCATGTGCACCTCGTATATAGGGAAATTCATGTTTTGCAAATTTTATATTTTTGCTATAATTTTTGGCAGGCTCGATGGGACCCTATTCTCTTTTACATCTCCGATTGAACTCCAATTTTCACTAACTACTAGGGTGGTGCTATGCAGGAACAATGGCACCAGATGTCACAATCATATTTAATGAGCTTCCGACCACTCTCTTGGTCAAAGGAGGGCTTATCCGCAAGAAGAAGAACTTTGCGGTGCTTCGCAAGGTGGGACCAATTCGCTTGCTGTTGAGATCCTGCTAAAGAATTCCATGGAACTGCTGAACAAGGTGGATGACACGTCTGTCTCAATGCACGCCATGATTAAGACAATAGTCCCAAGAAAGGAAACAAAGAGCCCTAAGCGAAATGCACGAGGGACAGCTAAGAGACAGACAAAGAAAGCCAATCAAAAATTGGCGCCTACCTTCACCACGAAGCCAATGAAGGCAGCTCCGAAAGGGGTCAACCCAAAGAAATTCACCGTGAAGAAATCTACCAAAGACCTTGTCGTTAACGTCGTAAACCAGATATACATCGGCTCTATTCCAATCATTTTGGGGTCGGTCAAGCAAGTCATGGTCACTTCCTATGTTGTGTTAGCTGTCTAGCCAAAAATGAAGAAGGTTAAGCCTCCATGCCTTCAAACCCGAAACCCACTGATGCGAAGACAAAGACACTCTAGAATCAGGGGAGTGTTCTTCCAATCCAAATAAATTCCAAGTCAAATCCCGATGTAAAAAAAAAAAAAAAACCTTCCTGGTCAAATTGAAACTCGAGACTACTTTCATGTTAAATAAAAAGAGTTTGCTTCTCAATCCAAATTACTTCCCTACCAAACCAAGATCCAAATTTCCAAATCAAGTCTAAATTTCCAAGTTAAGTCTAAACCAAAGCCAAACTAAGTCCAACGTGATTTCCGATCAAACCTAAACTCAAGTTAAACTCCAGTCCAAAAAGACTCCTATGTCAACCCTAAATCCAAATTACTTTTCGAGTCAAACCTCAATACAAGTGACTCCTAAGTCATGACTAGACCCAAATAACCTTCAACTTGAACCTTCCAGCATGCGAATCAACCTAAAACGTCTCCTGTAGACGTAAATCAATTAATTGTCTAGTCACTTCTATTGGAAAAATGATATCAGCTAACCTTTAGTTTTTTAGGGGAATTGTATCCCACACTAAAAGATAGTGTGGATGGTTATTTTCTTAACATGTACATTTATTTTTCAAAAAATGTTTTTTAAGATCCGTTAGTTGCCGCATACCTGTAACAGTTCAACTTCATTAAATTTGTGACATTTATACCCGTGGAATTCATGACACCCAGTTTTAATACTTATTGCCGCTACATGGTTGTCATTATTACAATATGGTGGCTGTTGCTGTAAAACATCTCTCTCCATTGTCTACTTAGATTCTTTTATCTACAAAACCATTGAAGACACTGGCAGTTCATTCTCACTCTCTCTCTCACTCCCCAGCGTGATTAGCAGGCTATAGCGGGAATCTCAACAGTGAAGCTCTCACCTCCATCCTTTGGATCATCATCATCATCAACCGCTATTTCATCCAAGCCCTCCCTTCTCCGAATGAGCCACTTCTTACCTACTCACCGCTGTACCAGATTCTGTGATTTACACATCTGGATCACCACCTCGAATAGATCCGCATTGCAAAATATGTTCTTTCATTCATTGATCTTAAAATTTTGGGCAAACTTCAAAGCTCTCCTACTCGGCAATTAACGAGTGCACGTTAAGCGTCGGATAGCGTTAATCTTGGAGGACGGCCGCCGGAGATGTTGTGTGCTCAAGAGCAGTGGCAAAATCGTGTTTTAGGACAGTGGTTCTTACCACAGTGCGGTATCATCCTTTTGTTAGATCTTCTAATTACTCTCTCGTTTGTTGTGATGCTTGAATATCTTAGTCGATTTTTCTTACAATCTATTCAGCCTTATTATATCTTTATCACATGTTGAGCTTGTACTGATGTGTACCATTAATTGTTTAAGTTTGTTTTTGGAATGCAATTTTAAGTTGTTGTAATTTAAATAGTTTAGAGATTGCGTACAAGATCTCTGAGAGAAATATTATATCTTGGATCAATATGATTAGTGTATTTGTTAGAAATTTGATGTATTATGAAGCTTTGGGGTTTTACTACGAGGTCTTTTAACAATCTAAAAGATGATTTAATCAATCAATTGTTAGTTTTTGTCTCTTTATGTTTATCCTTGAAATAACGTTGCTGGTCAGCTCTCTGTATAGCCAGTTATGACGCAATTATGAGATGACTCTGTGCCAGAATTAGACCTTTGGTTGACTCTTTGTGGATTTGTAAATGAATATATCACACATAACAAAATGCTACAATCTACACTATGATCTCTGTACCTTTCGTTTGGTGAGCATGTTGGTTTGGTTGCAGTTATGAAGATTTGTAGTTATCTTGATTTTGGATTGTAGAACTTTTGAAAAACATTGTCTGTGGCAGTGCCATGAAGATTGTATTGTTACTCACTTCTAAGATAAGGGAAATAAAAATTGACTACCACATAATGAATTATGGGAGTCTGACAAAACAATATTGACATTTTGGACAATATGTGAGTGCTTTTCAATGCATATGCCAAGTGATGGGAACTCTTAATGTTAGGCCTGAATCAACTTAGGTTGAGACACCATGACGTGTTATTTGCAAGAATCACACAGAATGAGCAAAGTAATGGCCACTACAAGTGACCAATTATAGTGATATAGGATAAGTGTGTACATACTGTATGCATTAAAAAGTTGGTTATGTTGTAAAAATTAGCATTTTAGTTCCTGGTCACTAGATATTTGGGTTTGTTTGTTTGTTTGAACTCATTATGAGATATTTTTTTTTTTGTAAATGATCCTAGTTAGTCCATCCATGATATTGCTTGCAAAATTTGATATTGGGCTCTTTTTGTTTATTTGCCTGTGAATTGACATAACTGTTATCCAAAGTTTTATGAAGAATGGTGTCAGGAGCATTCATGTTCCAAATATTTAGCTTTAAAGTAGTTGTACAAGGATAAAAATCCATAATAGTGCTTGCAAGGTTTGATATTGAAATATAGAGTCCATCTAATTAGCCGTCGATCGCTAGATTCCAGTATTCCATTTATGCAATATTATTAGAATGAGTCAGAATCCGATGGACAAGTTGAAGTAATGGAGCCACCCCTTTGTCAATGTTTAGTAGAAAATTTTTGCAGGAGAATAGGTTTTACATATGTTTTTTATAGGGACTAATCATGGAACTATTATCAAGTGTAAAGGTTATAGTGCATGTTAATTTTGTTAGAGATAACAAGGAAAAGGAAAAAAAGTTATAACTATATGCTCTGTGTCTCTGGAGTAGAGATACACGGAAAGCAAACAAAAGGTGACTAAAGATTGTAACATGCACTGCCATATCAAGTGGTAAAAGAATTTATGGATTATCAATAGTGTGTACGCATAATAAGAAGCTGCTGCCAGATTATCATTAATGAATTGGTCCAGTTATGGTCTACTTTTGAGATTTAAGAAAGTGGACTTTACGGGAGGGAGGATTCATGAAATGCTAAATATGTTGACATTTCAGAGTTCTCTTGCTCTTGTAAATGAAGTTGCTTTGGTCATTTCGTATGGTCGGCTGAGAATCTGGTGTAGATTCTTGTTTTGGTGGCACTTTTTGGAGTTAAATTGCTCTAGCTTGAACTCGATTGGTAGTCGGAGGAAAGTCCTTAGTTTGAGTTCTGTTTTGGTGTTAGTTTGAACACCTGTGCATGGTGTTGGTGTTACTGTTATGGTTAACAGGTGTTTAATGTTTGAGCTTGATTGTGAGCTTGTGAAAATGGAGTCTTGAACCTAGAATTAGCAGCTCTTAGGTGAAGCATGTATAGCTGCACAATCTTGAATCCTTTATGTTGGTAGAATATTGCATGTTTGAGTTTTAACCATGAGTTTAGACATTGTATGTGAGAATTGGATTTTCTTGCATATGTTTGAGTGACCTATTGACTTAGTTGATCATTGTAAATGGCTAATAGGACTTGCGAGTTCTTGTGAAAACCTATGTGTGATATGTGTATTGGTTTCCATGTTAATGTGTCTCATGTATTTTCCATGGCTATGTTTGAAGCAAGTGCATATGTTGGTACATGTTGCTTGAAATGATGAAAAGCATATCTCTTTTAGGATGAATATGCTGCTACACATTTAGTTTGGCTGTATGTTGTTGCTACATATGGTTTTGCAGTTGAATATTGATGCTCAATACTGAATTTGGTGCTGTCCATACTAGTGTTAGGCTGTATGTTGTGTACGTACTGTATATTATGACTGGTAGCTGCTATCAATATCGCTTATATATAGGTTATAGGTTGTTTGCTTCTTTTTTATGCTGTTTTTTGGACTATACATGCCAAACTTTCTACGCTTTTGGTAAATTTCAGCTTGTAGTTGGGAAAAATATGAAATGTTTTGAGTCATATGTGGACTTGTGTTGCCTTGGGAGATTTCTATGCCCCAAGGATTATAGTTTCATGTCGTCTTTTCTAGTTTTTGGGGAAAGGGTAAGGTGTAGGTCATATGAGAATCTTGATTGACCTTAAAGTTTGAGTTGGCAGGTAGAAAAATTAAATGGCTTAGGATTATAGTGTGAGACATTCCATTTTGGGCGGTTTTTGTGAGACCCGAGAATCTATGATAAATGCTATTTGATTGGAATCTCTTGTGAATATTGTAGTTCAATCAATGTTTGCTAGTTATAGCTAGCTTATAGGAATTAATTATGGTGGAAATACTATTTTGCTGACTGTCCAAAGTCAGTGTGAATAGCTTGAGGATGCTAAGTACTTGAGCTCGAGAATCTTGCAAAGGCTTATGTTGCCTTAAGTTGAATTGTAAAAGGCACCTTGTGAATTATGGTCTCTTATACCTCTTTTTCTTGAGATCACCAAATTTGATACAACATTGGTAATACATAAACTACCCTTAATAGTAATAATGCATGTACTCTAAGTACTACAAGAATGGGTATATGGTCCTTTGTGACCTAAACTAGTGGCGATCCAATTGATTTAAGATGATAATATTTCACGATTGTGATGATATGTGAAATTGACAAATTTGCGGTACATGTCTTTCGTCCCAATTATATATACGATATATGTACGATATGTGTACTATTTGAGTACTTGGGGTGGAGATATGATTTTATTGATATGATATTTGCTCCACTATTGTGTTATACTGACTCTTGTTGAAGTTGGCAGGAGATAGAGCTAGTTGCTTAGCAGATCGTTGCAAATACCTCAATGTGGGGGTAAGAGCAACTCGTGATTATGTTGGTAGTGGTCAACTCTCAAGTACCGCTTTATTTCAGTACAGAGTTAAAATGCCATTTATGATAGTTGAGCTTGATGCTTTAACCTAACCTATAGTCCATAACGGGTGGTGTGCTCACCGCACACTTGATGCGTTTGGCATGAGGAGACTTATTTGTCTCAGGCATCAGATCATAAACGATCTACTTGAAAGAAAGTGAAATCACTAGATTGTGTAAGGTCTAAAAAGAACCTTGTGGTTTCATTAACAAAGACAATATGTCGAAAAGTGGTTGTGGAAACATCGAGGGGGATGGGACTAAAGTCTATACTTGAATAGATTGTGATGTATCCAACCTGGACTTAACAAGTTCAATGTGAAAAGTTATAGCTTCATTCAAGGAATGCACTATATTTTATGTTGTCCTTCCTTATAGTGTGACAGTGCGGAGACGGGTCCATAGCCATATGTTTGGTGGTGTAAGCGTGGCGTGCACTTGATGGACAATGTCTGTATGTTACCAAGGGGTGAGGTTGAGCTTTAGCTCTTAATGGACCCATATCCATATGTTTGGTGGTGTGCGGTAATACATACTTGATGGGATCCAGCTATGTAGGTGTGGAAGTATGGCCGCTCCCTATGAAGGTTTAAGACTTGCCTTCTAGAGCGCCTATGAATATCCAGGACAAGCGCATGGCCGATAAAACGCACCAAATCGTAGGAGTTTCCGAGATCTAGAGTTTGGTATGTGTCTGAGTGGAAGACTATACAACTCTTTGTGAGGTTCAAGACAAAAGTTACTTCACAAGTTGTTAGTCCTAAACTTGGGTTACACTAGGTGATGATTCAAGTCGCGAGACATCGGCACTAAAAAACTGAACTCCCTTTGCCCAATCTATTCTTCTTTGGTCTCTTCCGCTTGTATCCTTTGTGGGAGATTGTTGGAAAAATGATACAAGCTAACCTTTAGTTTTTTTAGGGGAGTTATATCCCACACTAAAAATAGTGTGGATGGTCATTTTCTTAACAGGTACATTTATTTCTCGGAAAATATTTTTCAAGACCCGTTATAGCGGTCCAACGTCATTAAATTGGTGACCGTTTATAGCTGTTGGAATTCATTACACCCATTTTTAATACTTGTTGCCGTTACATAATTCTCATTATTGTGATATTGTGAAAGTTGCTCTAAAACGTCTCTGTCCAATGTCTACTTAAATTCTCTTATCAACAACATTGCTGAGGACACTAGCAGTCCATCCTCTCTCTCTCTCACTCTCTCTCACTCCCTAGCATGATTAGCAGGCTATGGCGGGAATCTCAACTATGAAGCTCTCACCTCCATCCTTTTGATTATCATCATCAGCAACTGCTATTTCATCCAAGCCCTCCCTTCTCCAAATGAGCCATTTCTTCCCCACTCCCCGTGGTACCCGATTTTGCTGATTTACAGATCTGGATCGCCACCTCGAATAGATCCGCGTTGCAAAATATGTTCTTTCATTCATTGATCTAAAATTTTGGGCAAAGTTCAAGGCACTCCTACCCGGCAATTAACGAGCGCACGTTAAAAGTCGGATTGCATTAATCCTGGAGGACAGCCGCCGGAGATGCTGTGTGCACAGGAGCAGTGGCGAAATCGTCTTTTAGGACAGTGTTTCTTACCACGGCACGGTATCATCCTTTTGTAAGATCTTTCTTATTACTCTCTCATTTGTTGCTATATATCTTAGTCAATTTTACTTACAATCTATTCAACTCTATTATATCCTTATCACATGTTAAGCTTGTACTAATGTGTACCATTAATTATTTATGTCTGTTTTTGGAATACATTTTTAAGTTGTTGTAATTTGAATAGTTTAGAGATTACATACAAGGTGTGCGATGAAATCCCTGAGAGAAATGTTATATCTTGGATCAATATGATTAGTGTATTTGTTAGGAATTTGATGTATTATAAAGCTTTGGGTTTTCACTACGAGGTCTTTTAACAACTTCGTCAGTTGATTAAAGCATAAACATATCATCAGTTGGAATCAAAGGGTATTCTCCAAAGGGAGATGTAATTAAGGGTATACATCACCTTGAATAGGGTCTTTTCCTAAATTAGTAAAACCTATGTACACCTCGCACATAGGAAAATTCATGTTTTGTAGATTTCATATTTTTGCTCAACAAGTGTGACTCTAAAAAGTTAGAAATCTAAAGAAATTTTTTAAAATAGCACCTAAAATTTAGGCAATTTTTAATAAAAAATCCTTATTTATTTGTGTTCTTTTTACTGGCATTTTTCTTTGTCATGCGCGAGTATATTGTTTTAAATTAGATATGTATTGACTAAAACTAATGCATATAATTGTAATAGTAAAACTAAAAGTACCTCTTGGGGTAGTATGCTTCAATTCTGATATCTTGTGAAAGTACCTCAATCCTATATAGAAAATCTACAGGAGATAAGCCTCGTTTATATACCGCTTATCATTGTATTTGGTAAAGTCTTGTGGGCTTAGAGTGGGCTTGGTAGGCCCCTCGCGAGAGCGCATGCCCATGCCCCACCGGGCCGGTCGTCGCAGTGTGGTGTGGACTTTTTCTAACCCGCACTTTTATTTTTATGACCATTGTGTTTATCTAAGTTGTTGTAAACGAACTCGAGATGAGATCTTGCCATTGTGTAGTGCTCGAGGCCTTTGGCTTGAGCTTGAGGTTTCTCCCTTAGTTGATCTCGAGATTGTTACCTAGAGGGAGTGTCTTTACTACAGGTCTTGAGACTCGAGGCTACAAGCTCGAGCTCGAGTACTCATTTTTTATTGCATCAATTCCCGCTCTTTTTATAAACCATTTGTTTACATAACTGAAGCCGAATTTTTAGGCTCTCCCATATCCTCCACTTTCCCTGTATAAGATGGATTCCAAGGCCATGATTTTTTCTTTAATATGCAAGGATTTTCTTCTAAAAATACCGTACCTTAGATCTTTGTCAAACACACGAATTTCATAGGAAATTCTTCTTCTTCACTGCTTTCCTTCTCTCTCTCAAAATAATTCCCTTCTCTATTACTGAGTAAGTTGAGGCATACTCTAACCCATCTCCCCAGAGTGCACTACTGAGGTGAGTGTCGTGTTAACCCTAGGGGTCGGAGTGCAATTCATCCCATTATACCTTTGTGGGGGCATAAACGACCTATAGTAGTGGATTCTCCATGGCGCGCCAAGTTAATTCTTTCCCTTTTGTCATTTATTGTTGAGACGATTTTACTATTAGGTTTTGTAACCCTCGAGATCAATTTGATTGTAATACGACTTATAGTTTTTATTGTAATATGACTTATATTTTGATTATTCATTTATCCTATTTTCTCCAACATCTTTGACATTGAATATTAATATTTTGAAGAACTTTAAGCCTTGCCTTTTCTTTATCAAAACTGAGATTAATGTAGTTGTGATCATTAATAATATATTTATATTAATATTAAAAAATAATATATTTTTATATTGAAATTTTTGTAAAAATGTACTGTTGGCAAAATATTAAGGAAAATAATTATTTGAAGTAAACATGATCAATTATGCATCTTGTAGAACTATATCTTTATATATAAGATAATACATGCCTTAGTTCATGTGCGGCCAAAATTAATTGAACATCGAGCAAGAGCAAGAGAATGGTGAATATCTGTTTGTAGACCTTCTACTCATGGAATTGAGGATCTCAATGGGTAGATAACTTTTATGTCTCTCATGAGTAGAGACTGATGTGTTTAAATGCATGTGAAACACTTGCAAGCGTATGAGTTGTCATAGCTGCTGGAGGGCATACGAGTGTCATATCCACAGAGAATCGTTATAAGGCAAAAACTCAATATATTTTTGAGCTACTTACAGTTCTAGTTTTGTTGAAAAGGTTGAGCAATTAATGATGCTAATGAGAAAATAGTTAAATCTAATGTAATCAATCAATTAAGTAAGTTTAGTGAATGGATTCTAGTAATCTAATCTTGGAACCAAGCATTACACCTCATTACGACAAAGACTTTGAATTTAGGCTAAAAGGTCTAAATTCATATTATTATTCAATTAGGATATAGGGTATTGAATTAATTTAAGGGCAAAACCCATCTAACGACAGTGTTGAATGGGATATCTCAATAACACTAATAAATTCCTTTATAACTCCTAATTTAATATTCATTTACTCAAAAGATTTGCGCTCGAGGTTGGGTACCACCTTAATCTTAATCGCTCGTGAAAACCTATTACACAAAATTCTAGGCTACAAGCACAAGACATAACATAAATAAATTGGAGGTTCAAGTATAGCTACAAAACATATAAAAGAAAAAACCAATCAAATAATCAAATCTCACCCAGTGGATGCTGAAAAGGTGTAACTACGGTCATTATCAAATAGAAACATAAAACTCAGGATCTGAACGGCTAACCATCCTTCATCGTAAACTATGAGTTTACTTCTTCATGAGTTTTAAAAATCCAAAATAAAGATGAAAAGGGCCAAAAAAAAAAAAAAAAACTCATGAAATTATTGAATTCTTTTATTGAGGATGTCATGATCCTCGCTGCAATCCGTAAATTTCTTACATCTTGCGCTTCGAGCTTCTTCAGTACTTCAGTCTCTTAGGGGCTCGGGGGAGAAATAAATAAGAAGCGAGGCAAAAGATGTCCAAAACTAAGGATGGCAGTGGGGCGGGGCGGGTATGGGAGGTGCCTCCTCCATACCCATACTCGCCACCCAAATCCTATACCCGTACCCATCACAGATATGAAGTGAATACCCATACCTGCCCCGGTAGATACAAACCCATATCCATACCCGCCCATTACCTGTGGGTATCCAACAGGTATACATTACCTGCCCCGTACCCTCCCTAGTGTGCATAAAAAACGATTATATATACCCGCTCATATTAGTTATTTAATACTATTTTTAAAACTAATTTTTTTTTTTTGTTAACATTGATAAACAATTTTGGTTTATTGAATTTAAATACATATTTTTTAATTTGAAGGTTAACTATGTACAAAATGAAGTGGATAAGGTGGGTATGAGGTAGGGTGGGGTGGGTATGGAGCAGAGTGGGGCGAGTACAAAACCATACCCGTACCCGCCCCATACCCGTGATGAGTACGGGGCAGGTACCTCTAACGCATACCCACTACCCGCCCCACTTATACCCGTACCCGCCCCAAATGAGCAGGTACTCACAGGTAGCGGGTTTTATCCTCCCCATTGCCATCCCTATCCAAAAGCCTAAAGGGCCTCATTTCATAGAGGGGCATGCCCTAAGGTCTTCTTCTGTCAATATTTAATCAGTAGGGTCCCTTGCCGATCTATCAAATCACTAGTGAGCATGTAACTTAAAGCGCATGTAACATTTGATCGGATCAAGAGTTATGAGGCGAATCACATATCAAAACAAAATTTGCAAAGAGATATACATGATTCTAGTGGAATCACTATCATCCAAGGTATTATTGGATCATGGATACTCTTCTTTTGACTTAGGAAGAGACTTTTTCGGGCCTAATTTGTACCCAGTTAGTCCTTTGTGAACACATTATTGGATTTGCTTTGCAACTCTTCAAAATTGGTCATTTTGTCGAGTTCTTCAATTCTTTTTGAGTATGCTCCATCATAACACATTCTTGCCCTATTAATACAAAATTCCCTTTAAGATATTGTTTACACCCCAAAATTTAGTGAGTGGGAATGACATGATCTTGGATAAAAGGACATGTGCACAATACACGGAGCCATGCTCGAAGAATTGAAGGCTTAAGGAATGAAAACAATGAGGTCAAGATTCCAACTGCTTCACTAACTAAAGCCTTAATATGAAAGTCGCTTGAGGTGGTTAACTGAGGCAAAGCTTGAGCTTGAGGGAACTACCAATAGCACAGCGGGAAATGTAAGTACTAGACTCGAGATAGTTATTTAAAGTGCATATAAAAAGCATGAGCCTCAAGAATGTCTAAGAGAGAGTAGATGAATGTGGGAAGACTAAAAGGGACTTTGAGCACGTGTGTCAAGCTACAGTTAAACGCCAAATCAGAAATGGAGCTTAAACATGGGATAAATAGGCCAAAATTCAAGGATGCGGCAGTTAAAATTTTACCTATAAGTAAAGGAGTCTAAATAAATCGTAGAGGGTCCCAATACCAACACAAAACAACTTCTTCAAGTTCTTTTACAATACACTTGTGCTTTTTCTTCTTTTCTTCTTTCATTAGGATTACCGGTAATTGTAGCTTTATTTTCTTGTTTCAAGCAATAAATTCGGGTTTTCAGTTATGGTATACGAGAAGGTATGTCCCTTCTATCATAGTTTCTGTTCCCAAAATTCAACGAGTTAAACTTAACGTCATTGGTCTAAGGCTTTGACTGCGAAGCCTAGAGCTTGATTGCGTTGGTCTTAGTTTGGTGTCATTGCTTAATAAGTAAGATGAATTTGGGTTTGAGTCATATTTTTAGAGCTTTGATTGCCAAGGCTTTGATGTTGATTTTGTTGGTCCTAATCCGGTGACTCGAATATAGTTCACTCCATCTGTGTCTTGTCAAGTTCTAACTCATTCGAGTTATCATAAGTGAAGGGCGCCAAGCATAAAAACTTGATTGAGTTAGGCTTGTGAGTGGATTGTTGAACTCTTGGACTTGTCTCCATTGTTGTCTCTAGCTCTTTAGTGTACGAGGTGAGGTGTCTGTGGGCTATGATTCATCACCCCCACTGCCACTTAGGCCAGGTACATATCATTTTATTTTCAGCAAGAAGTTAATCATAAAAAAAAACCCAAAAAAATATAACTATAGTCTCCTTAATTGCAATGTGAGCAGAATCCACGTATTAATTGCAAACTAAAGTTAGATTCACCAAAAGCATAAACCCTCATCTTGATGTAATTGATTGGGGGTCAAACACGTGCAGCTTGGAATTTAAACTTGCTCCCAAGTTGAAGCGAGTCTCTTTTTGTTTATTTCTTTCATTTTATACTTATGGCAACCACAGATGTACACTAAAAGCAAACAAAAAGGACAAACACAACTTTTCGCGACCACAATGGGAGACTCTGATATTTTCTAGCTACATGCTGGAGTTTAACAGTATAATCTCCGACTGTTCCCTAGTGATCAAAACTAGAAGAGCTACCACTCTCAAGGGGAAGGAGCCCGAAGGTTTGGCATTAATTGGACCACAACTCGAGCATTTAGACTAAACCCCAGTCTCACAGGAGGATGAAACTAGCCACAATAGGGTTATAGAAAGTGGAAGTAATGATGACTTCCTAGAAGACTAGCGCATCGGGCTTTATAGCTATTCTTGAAAGAGTTCAAGGCCATGCTCAAGTGAAGAATGCAATTTGTTGACTAAAGAATAGAACAATCTCTAAACGAGATTTTCGAGAGACAACATGTTGAGACTTATTGAACTCTAGCTGGTCAACATGAAAACGCAACTGCTCTAAGGAGTATAGTTAATGAAATTGAAACTTTAGTAAATAAGAGAATGCATAAGGAAATTGACAGAGTTTTTATCGAAATGAATGCAACAGTGTCATCTCCTGCTAGCCTTATAGCTAGAGATGTGGCAAGACAGACAGTTGTTGAAATTGAACCTTTTTTGGAAAGGCAATCTGAACGCATAATGGCTTTGTTTAGATAGTTAAGAATGACCTCAGACAATTAAGGCCAAATGCTCCTACTGCTGGTTAACCTCATGATCCCTCTTTAGAGGTGTGAGTACTAGTGAATGAAGGGACCACCACTTCCTTATAGGGTAGCGGAAATACTTTACTAGCCAGACCAGGAGTTGTACGGCTTAATCCCAACTTAGGGAACGAGGACACAACACCTAGAGCTTCTGACCCTTCAAATCAAGGGCCAACTTTGGGCTTGAAGAACTTGAACATGGACCCTCGATCATTTCCAATCCTCGAGACTGGGGGGCAAAGGCAAATCCCTCCTCCTTAAATGATTGGAAGGACCCGGAGTGCAGGTGGGTGCAACACGTCCTCATCAAGTGCAGATCATTTTCTAGGACCAAGCAGTCTTTGAGACCGTGGGGAGAGGGGAGTGAGTGCAACATGTCATCAAAACTTTACACAGTCATTTCAATGTTTTCCAGTAACTCTTGAGTGCAAGAATGCCTCAAGGCATCCCTCAAGCTCAAGCACGTTGGAATCGATGTCCTAGAAAAAAAATCAATTATTGTGTTTTTTAAATATTAATTAAACAAAATTATTTTATTTATTTATTATTTGATTATATTTTACGAGTGAAATGTACACGTGGTTGTTTCCTAAAACATTCCATAAGATGAACGTAGTTCAAGATGGCATGTCATGTTTGGTTTAAGTGGTCAATGAGATTGAGCCGGATAGACTTAAATCAAATTAATGATATATTGTCAAAGTATATGTTCTTAGTCGGTAATGGGTTTGAACAACTTATCTGATAAGACTATAATATGATACTTTAGATGACTTGTCTTGGTCACATGGATAAGGCTCTAGAAATATTATATTTGTGCTGTCTATATGATTGAAAACAAAGCAGGACCACCTGAATTATTTGCTTTTTTACTGCTATCAGAAATAATTAATTTTGTAAGATGATAACTCTAAATCCAAAAAATAGTCTGAACTCGCACATGGATTGTTCGTTGCTTTGATATGGTAAAAGGATTAATCACAACATGTGAATTAAATCTTGCATGCGTTGGGTAACAGCATGAAGTGTAGCGGGAACATGTATTTTATGTGGAATATATTCTCTTACGAGATAATGATGTCCCTTTAGTTAATTCGCAAGTATACAAACAGATTCGAGAATCTTTGGCCAAAGTATTCCATATGTTTGACATTTGGAATTCGTACAGAAATTATGTTTTGTATTAACGAATTGTTTGAGAAGGGCGAGTCAGGAATTATGGTGAAAAATGAAAGAAATTAGCGATAGTAGTTAAACCTATTCTTCCTCACTAATATGTAAAGGTGGATTGATTTTCACAATAAAATTTATTTGAAAATTATTAAATAATGATATTTAATTCTAGAGTGTAGTAGCATTTATTTAGTAGAATTAAATATTACTAGATTGTAATCAATGTTATCAAAGTGCTGCTGAACGTAATTCATGAGATGAATGATTTACTCGTAAGATGAAGAAATTCATTTTACTAAATATAATCTATAAGAAGAATTTATATGTGTGGGATTTCACAAAACAAAAAAAAGGAAATCGCATATGATTCAAGGTTGCAATCCGTGCCACACAGACTTGACTGGGTCATATTATATTGGTATCTGCGAAATCTGCCATAGAACAATTGCACGACGACACATGTCGCAGCCAGCAATGCTCCTCCTGCCTATCCGTGTGTGCACGAGGAAGCCAATATGGATTGGACAGGTGGCAAGCGCTGGTAATTAAAAATACACGCGATTTTATTTTTGAGATTATGACGTCGTTTTTTGTTTATTTTAAAGTGTTTAAGTTTTCTTTTTGCAATCCCACATTGGTCTTTGAAATATTTTTCCTGACCTATGATAAATAGGGGTCTTTAGAATTTAGTTTTTTTTTTTTTTTTGAAATTCTTCTTAGTAAACATTTTCGAAACCCCCACTCCGGGTGTCAATGGGGTCATAGCAGAGAAGATCTTGCGGTCTCGATGATTACTCCCGGGGGTCAATTGTGGTTTGCAATTTAGGTATTCCTGATTTCTTTTTTTTTTTTTTTAAGCTTTCCTTTAATTTTCGCAATTTTATTTATGCTTTAATTCAATTTTTATTATGCCTAAAAATTCTATATCGTTATGTATATATTAGAATAAAGGTCTTTAGATTTAGAATTAAAGAATTTTAAAATCATTTCCGTTGTTCCTGATTTAGCTAATTTACAAAAAATTTTGTTCTAAAAATTAAAATTTTCCAACAATTGGTATCAGAATCACCTCTAATTATATTCATAATAAAGATGAGGTTAATATTAAGCATAATAAAAAGTCATAAATAGAATCGCAAATTAGAGTAATTGAGAATTTCATTAAAGGAAAGAATATCTAATAGTATTATTAAAGAATTTAATAAGAGATTGCTATATATTCATCAAATTTGAATTATTTACATTAGGATGAATTATAATTAAATAAAGTGGGAGTATATTTCTAAATAATCTATGAGTTAGATATTTAAATAGTTGAAAATTTTAGATATACACAACGTCTCATTGAATATTTAATGAGATTAGATGTTTGATTAAGTAAAAATACTTACATTATCACAAAGAATATTTAATAAGATTAGGCATTCGGTTATTTAAAAATATTACAATATAATGAGATTAAGATTACATTTAATTATTTATTTATTAAAAGATAATAATTAAAAAAATTAACATTGGACATCACGCCACCCCTTTTTTATTATCAAAACTTTTTAAATAAATAAATAATTAACTAGAATGAGATTGTAATAAGGATTATTTGATAATCAATTTAAAATATTTAAAAATATAATTAATTAATCCAACCTTATTAGGGGTTGAGTAATATTATTCAAAAGGTTTAATAACATGATACTTGTTAAATTTATTCACATATTTATTATTTAAGGACTTCAATATTATGTAATGTGAATGAAATTAAAAGGCCATTTATTATGCAACTTTATGAAATATTTGTTGATTTCATCAAGTAGGAGAATTTTTCAGATAGATCTAATTAGATTAGAAAATTTACTAGTTGAATTATTTGAAAAGAAATTTCTCATAATATATCTAATGAGATTAGATTGCATAGGTTGGATAATTGAATGAACCTAATATGATTAGTATTTTATTTAATAGTTAATTAAAATATGATTCTAATATTGATTATAAGATAATCTAACATAAAAAAGTGATCCATCATTTAAAATTTTAAGTGGGAGTAAGGTTTAGGAGTTGAATCCTTAGAGCCTCCATTGCTAGTCTAAGAGTATAGCGGATAGGCGCTACTCCCTGAGGAGGGCATTTGTTCGCAGAATATAGGGTTAAACTTCTTAAGAATAGATGGAGGTACAGGAAAACATATGTGACCACACTACCGTGGAGTATCTTGTTTACTTGAACTAATGTCTAGGCAATGGTATACATTTGACAAGGATAGTATGTTAGTCTCCTAGGGAGCATTGTGATACTGTCATAGAGGCCAAGGTAGAAATGATGAGTTAATTATGTTTAGGAACAGATAGATTGGTTAGCTCATCATTGCACACACACAAAAAATGGTCAGGTGGATTTCATGCTTTGTTTGTTTTCTAAAATTATTAAAAATGTTCACAAGATTTAAAAAACATCAAGTGGGAGCAAGTTTCTAAAAGAATGCTCATGGCTTCAGATATTTGACAGAAGTGTTTGTTGAGAGATCTTGTTGCATGAGAACAACTAATGAGAGATATGTTAGACACTCTGTTTGCTCTATTTTGTTTCGAGTGATGGGTGTGTAGGCACCGTAAATGTGAAAACAAAAGAAATGTGCAAAAGAGACTCACCGCGACTAGGAAGTGAGCCTAATTACGGACCACGCGTCTTTGACCTCAACCACTCACCATTTTTTGAAGAAAAGGTTGTGATATGTTGGTGTATCTGACTTCGGTTATACCGTAAGTTTTGCTTACGCTTCAATTAAGATGACTTTGTTATGTAGTTTTTTTTAGGATTTTATGTATTTTTATGACAGAAAATTAAAGGATTTGGACCTAACTCAAGAGGCAGTTACAGTGACGGAGCAGGGTCCACAGACACCTTTCCTCATTCATATAAAAGTCAAGAACCAGGGTGGAGACAAACCTAAGAACTCAGCAATCCACTAACAAGCACGAATCAATTAGCTTTTTAAGCTTGGCACCCTTGAATTATAATAACTCGAATGAGTTTAGGTCTAACAAGATTAAGGTGGAGCATACCTTATTCAGGTCCCTGGATTAGGACCAATGCAATCAAAGGACAAGCCTTGGCTGTCAAAGCCCTAATCAATGGCATAAAGCTAAGTTTACCTGACTTATCAAGCAATGATAGTAGTGTTAAGACCAACGTAATCGAGGGACAAAGCCTTGGTCGTCAAGGCCTTAAACTAAAGCCTCAAATCTCAACTTGTCGATTTGTGGGAACATATTAAAACTGGAAAAATCATACTTGAAGCCCGAGAACTATATTACTATGGAGGTAAATACAGTAAAGATCTACGTTACGCTACGCCTAGCTAAGTTACTCTACTCCAAGGAAAAGAGCACAAGTGTGCTGTAAAAAAAACTTAAAGAAGTTTTGTCTTGAGTGTATGTGTATTACTTTGGACTGATGCAGTGTCCTTTATTTATAGAAAAAGAAACTAACGGCTGCTCCCATTTTCATGGCAACCAAACCCACGTTTGGCTACTAAGCTCTTCTTTTATGCGTGTTTATCCTTCGCCAAGGTGTCTTGAGTTTTAAAGGAAAATCCTTGACGCCTATGTCTGGAATTTTAGTAGAAGTCCCCTCTAGAAGCTCCACATTCCCCTGAATTAAGGTTAAGCCCCAAGCAACTGAAATTGCACTCCAAGTAACTTCCTCAAGCTTGGAAACTATCATTCTTGGAAATAAGGTCGAGCTTATTTCACCCTTCAGCCTCGAGCCTCGAGTGGTTGATACGCTTGTCAAGGGTAATAATGTTTCCCACGAATTGGACTGGAGACGCCGCTATTATAGTACCCAAAGGCCTAACCCCCCCTCCAGGATGACCTCACGTGACGAACATGTGGCATTTTACTTAAAAACGGCGTTATCCCAGCCCTATTAAAATTAGGATATAAACAAATGCCCCGCCTTTAGCTGTTGGTAAATTTAAATTTACAACGGGTAAAATCTGACCAATGTGACCCTTAATGGCTACAGGGACTTCTCGAAAGAACACATACGACACTTGCTCTTCCTTCCCGCTTCTCTATAAGTATGACGGTTAGGGTTTGAACTTTTCACTTTCTGCTCTATTCTCCCTTTGTTGCCATCAGGCGCACTTGTAATCTCTTATCTTCATTCTTGAATCGTTGAATTCCTCAACTCAATGCGCTCTTCAATCTTCTGCTTCCCTTTAATCTAACAATGGAACAACTCTCATATGTCATGGCTATTCTAACGAATTTGGCTTTCAGGAGTCTTTCAATTTTGTCCTTGACCAAATCTATGACTTCTTGAGACATCCTTCTTTGGCCTTGAATGATAGCTTCTAGCTTGACTTGATAGGAAGTCTATGCTTCACCATTTTTCTTTCTGGACCAGGAATCTCATGATGATCCTAAACAAAGCAATCCTTGAATTCACGGAGCAAAGTCAAGTACTGCTCTTTCTGCTCCTTAAAAAGCAGAGCACTCAAATAGGTAGGTCTTGGGTTTTTTGTCGAGTCCAAATTAACCTCGAAAAGGCGCTCTTAGACTTCAGCCCTTGATTCTCCATTTTGGCTGGTGCCGCTCTTAGATCATAGAGCTCTAGTTCCTTTTCTTACGCTACATGGACTTGAAAACCATGAAATGGTTGCTCAGCCCAAAGCTGATATCCTCAGTGCGCCAAGCCATGAACCCTACTAATGCTGAGGAAACGACCTCTCAGGCCATTACAAGGAGGTCTTGGTGCCTCTATATTGAGATTCAAGAGTGCCTTGGGAGTCCTCTTTGCCAAGAAGGGCCCTCATGTATCCCCAGAAATCAGAATCTTTAGACTCGACATCCACTTTACCAACCTCAGCGTCAGTCAGTGGGCTGTCAAGGACGGCTATCGTGTCTTGTTGTTGGGATGATTGTGCAGTGGCCCTCTTAATGTCTAGGGGTCCCACACCATCTTCGTAGAATTTTGCCCTAACATAGTTGCAGCAAGCCATGAATGGCCTAATATCTGCCAGAACAACCTCATACTTGTCATGATTCCAGAAGACTAACAACTGGTGAGGTAAGGATGGAATACAATAATTGGCATGCATTTGATCCCTACCAAGCAAAGCATTGTAGCTAGAGGTAGTTTCCACCGTAAAGAAAGCTGTTAGCTTGCTTAGGTTGCCAACAATTAAGTAAATTGGGATGACTCCTTCAGATTTCATTGTAGCTCCAGAAAAGCCACAAATCACCACATCTGAAGTAATTAAGTCTTCTAGAGACTTACTAGTGACCCCCAACACATATGCGAGCAGGATGTCGACAGCCACGCTGTTATCCACGAAGACCCTGTTTAATAGAATGCCATTGAATTTGGCCTTAATATATAGGGGCTTGATGTATTCATTGGCGGTATTGGGTCCATTGAACATGATATTCATTATTCAGGTAGATCATCAGGCAATTTGGATGTTGTAGTATTAACTGCATAAGATAAAGGGTCAAGTGTACCTTTAGTGATTGCTGCTTCAACCACGAGCTCGAACCAAGGCTCTTTATCTAATGCTTATCACATCACCCTAGAGACCTTCTTGGGTATTGGCTGTGATGGACTCCAGGGGAAGGAGTAGGGCAGTTCTAATGTCCGCCTTTTCAAGCAATGTCCCAAAATGAATTTGGGCCCCTTGGTCTGCCTCCTTCTCAAGGTTATCGACCATGGGTGTGTCCTCACTTTGTTGTTCCAGGAAACCATTTGTTGGTATGTCTGATTCTTGAGGTTGATTGCTGTGATCAACTTCTGAAGATCGAGACCCCATAATAGGATGGGGGAAGTCTGCTTTGTGGAAGTTATTTTCAATGTCAAACCATGTCAGCTTGACACGAATCAACCTCTGAAGATTGAGACCCCACAATAGGATGGGGGAAGTCTGCTTTGTGGAAGTTATTTTCAATGTCAGACCATGTGAGCTTGACACAATCCAATGGTTTCACTAAGTTAATGCCGTGAGGGGAGCACTCCTCCTTGTCCTTAGCTGGTTCTCGAACTAAGGATTCCTTGGTAAGGTGATCCCACCAAGCTTCTCGTCCTTCTGAAGATGAGAGACTAGCCCACCTTTCAAGTTTCTTATGATTTGGCCCCTTACTAGTAGTAGGAGGCTTGGACCCAATCACTGGATCCTCGAGATCCGCATGCTTGGCCTTTTTGCCCTTGCGGACCCTAGCTTCTCCTTAAGAAAGCCTAGTTAGGGAGGACTCAATCACGATTCTCCACTAAGCTATCTTTTTTTTCCCTCAATTTGAGTTAATTTAGAGGGACTAGCTACCTCTTGATTGAGGTGATTCCTCCTCCATACATTATTGACACCTGACGACTGGTGGCTGATAACCTGATTGCCGTGGCACCTGGCTGGTATCCACATCCAATAAGGTGTACTTTGGGTTTCTCTTAGGATGTCCTCTCCCATGACAATCTGAGTCTTCGAGGAAGAATCCTCGATTGAATTACTTCTTCGAGGTTTCTCATATGGCATTTTTAGTCCTAACAAAGGATCGGTGGTAGGGATGTTCAATGGGTGGGTTGGGTTGGGTTTGGGTCCAACCCATGAAGACCCAATAGTTGTGGGTCTAAGACCCACCCATACCCATTACTGGCCTTTAGTTGGTTCTGGTTCTGGTTCTGGCTCCGGTTCCAGTTCTAATGGGTCCTGGGTAACCCATTGTGACACATATTCAAATTTGCATCACATGGTGTATCCAAGTATACAAAGGAGTATACCTAACTAAAATTTGAACTTCATTTGTGCATCGTTTCAAATATAACATAAAAAAAGCACAAATAGGAAAGACCAAAGCGAATTACGATGAAAGTTCACTAAATTTTGATGTAAATTACTTACATGTTGTGAGATCATTTGTAATGTTACCATTTCTGGCAAAAAATTATCAAATTCTGACAAAGCTACTTATATATTATTGAAATCATGTTCCGTTTTAAAATTTTTTTACGAAAATCTATCAAATTTTGGTAGAAAATGGGACCTGATTGATACAATTTAAATATTAAGGTATCACACTTTATACATTGACATAATATAATATCTGCGTAATAAATGTGTAAAAGACATTTTGCTTGAAATTTTTAGTATTTATAAGATTGCTTTCTATTTTGTAAAAAAGCAGTAGTATTTTCGTCAAGCAAAATAATGCCTAAAAACAATTTAACTTTTGGTCCCAATAAAATTTAGGGGAGTTATCACTTAGGTGTCTTGAGGTTTGACCATTTAGTACCTACGTACTCTAACATTTCAATATATAAAATAGGGTACCTTGAGATTTAAACATTTTTATCAGTTAGATACCTTAAAGTTTGAAAATTTTATCATTCAGGTATCTATTTGTCAAACTTCTATGTATTTTCGTTGAAAAATGCTAAAATGGAACAATATTCCGATTATAGGTTAGCATGTTCGTTAGAATTTGATTATTTTTTGCCAAAAATCTAACATGACACATGATTTTGGAAATATTTAGTTAGTTTTTATGAGCATTAAATGAAAATTTTAATCATAGTTTGTACTTTTTACTAAATACATTAGCATTTCTTATATAAATTATCGTATTATATCAACATTTTCTATATAAAATCAGTTATATTCTCATGAAATGTCTCAAATTCCGACATAAGGTATCTAGATGATAAAATATTTAAATCTCAAAGTACTTCATTATATACGTGGAAATGTTTGGGTACCCGGGTGATAAATGCTCAAACCTCAATCTACCTAAGTAAATAACTTCCCTTAAATATAGGTATGTTTAGTTTATTTTAGTTTTATATGGGTTGGGTAAAATGGATCCTGTGGGTTTACCCAATAATACCCACAACACCTATGGGTATGCATACACGTACCCAATTAAACCCAACTATTTTAAAGAACCAACCTAAACCAACCCTATGTCAATGGATTGGGTGGGTCTTGGGTTTACCCAAACCCATGGTCACCCCTAATCGGTGGGGGAAATGTACTAAGGAAGCAACTTGATTTTTCTCGTTGTGGCTTGTATTCTCCTACAGCATTACTCACATGCCGCGAATGACATCCTTTCCAAGTCGCGAGATATTTTCTCCCAATTAGTTAGACTTTGGGATGACCCCTGACTACCATTGATCTCCGTAGCCAATTCCACTGCCACTATCAACGTAATGGCGAAGTTATCGCAAAGCCTGATCAACAAATTCTTGAAAACGGTGCACCAACAAGTAGGATGAGTTCAGTGATGTGCCAACAGCATATCCCATCATCCAAAGTACGCACTAGTCTTGGGAATGCTAGTATTCCTTCAATAACCAATCATTTCAAAAAGATGGTTAGCCACCCGAGCCTTCTGATTGCCACTGAGAATAATATTTCTCTTGTATAAAGAAAAAGGGTTAGCCTAAACACAACCGGGCTTTTTTTTTTTTTTTTTTCCCCATTGTTTCAACAACATTGACATGAAAAGAACTAGGGAAAAGGTCTTTATCAATGCCCATTTGTCCTTCTCCTAGGAAGATCAATTCTCTTACCTCGACGGCATTTTGAACTACATTTCTAAAGATCATGTAGTTCTTCGTTGAATGAGTTAATGAATCGTGCCACTTACAGTATACTTCCCTTTATTCAAGTTGGGATTTGGTTTTTTGTGTTTACCCCTAATTTTAAGTTTATTATTTGCTTTAAGCTAATCGAATATTACATCAGCCCCAGAGGGGTAAAATGTACACTTTCTCAAGTCTTGGGACTGGTAAGACTTCCTAGCTTTAATATCTTTTTTGATCAAAGGATTAAAAACCATGGGAGGTTCCTTGACGTACTCAGCTACAACAATTTCGTATGGAGGATCCTCTTCCTCCTCAGTCAAGTCGGGCACGTATGTCCCGTGCACGTTGTTTTTCCTAAGGCTTTACTCTTTCAAGACTGCCTTGTATCTAGCGGCACATTCTGCTAGCTGAAGAAGTGTCGTAAAGTTAGAGCTTTTGAATTTCTTCTTGAATTCAATGTCCAAGCCGTTTAGAGCTAGATTGGCGTATTTGAGTTGAAGAAGAGCTACAGTGCATTTCAACCGTGCTCGCTTGAACTGGTTAATGTATTTTTCTCCTGACTCGCCTGCCTTTTGTGTCATTTGAGCCAAGGCTGATATGGAAGTTCCTTACTCCATTCTAGGGAATTGGGCTTGAAATTGTCTGGCCATGTCGTCCCAACAGTAAATAGAAATAGGTGGGAGACTGATATACCACTGGAAAGTGGTCCCAGTTAGTGAACTAGGGAACATCCTTTATTTGAGGTACTGGTTATCTGTTGCGTCCCTACATTGGCAATTGAATCTCGCCAGGTGCTTGAAAGCAAAAACAGTCCCTTCCCCTGAGAAGAGGGTAAACTCGGGGATTTTATATTCTCGAGGAAAAGGGTAATCCCTATTAATATGGTCAAGGTAAGCTTTACTATACAAGGGCCTATTAACCCTTGCGAGACCTGGCCCATACATTTCTCAATGACGGTGGACAATTGATCTTGGAGGGGAAGGTTAGGCACATGATTATGCGCCCCCCCCCCCCCCCCCCCCCCCCCCCCCCCCCCCCCCCCGGCCCCGGGGTAGGGATCTCAAGGGTCACAATCGGGTGCGGGAATGGTTGTTGCCCCTTGAACCTTGGACAAACCCCTTGATCATAATGTCCATGCACTTAGTTGGCCATGAAATATGTTCTCGCAGGACCTGGGTTACATGGCGTGCCTGGAGGCCCACCGGTACCAACAGGCTGTTGGTTCATAAGTCTACTCAATCCTCAAGTCATGATCTTGAGGACGTGGGTTATTAATTTGCCCCCTAATATGGTAATCGTGAAGAGGTTCACGATGAGAAGCCTGGTTTCCTATAATAGGGACGTGGCCTTGCACTCTTATTGTTAGCATTAATTTCAAATTTTTTCTCTAATTTAATAAAATTAACACAACGGAAGTATTTAAATTTAGAATTTTAAACCTAAGATTGGTTTAAAATTCCTAATTTAAATCTACCAGCCTCTACTCTAATACATTCATAACAATTACATGAACTCAAGCAAGCATAATAAGAATAGTGTCAATAAATAGAAAAGCGTAAAACTTAAAGAGAAGGAAAAAAGACATACCCGGAATTACTCCAAATAAAGAAAACTAGAAAGATAATAAAAATACTCTGAGAAGTTGAGAAAACCGAGACCCAACTGCCTTTAACGCAATGACCTCGAACCGCCTGGAGAGTGGACTTCGAAAAGTATTAAACTAAGGAAAGAAAAATTTCGACGGAAAATTTTCTCTCTAATTGGGTCTCGAAAGTCAACACTTTCTAAAACTCTTAAATTTTAATTGGATGCCAAACTTTTGAAATAGATACCTGTATTTATAATAGTATACCGGAGCGAAAATAAGCTGGGAAATCGATGTGGGATTCATAGGTTTAATACAAAATGCGTCGTTTCATTGCAAAATATAGGTAAAATGCGTCATTTCACAAGCAGTTCCAATTGCATACTTTGGCCAGAAACCGCATGCCGCGTGTTGCAGTTTGATTCGCTCACGCTAGAGCGCACGGATTTCCACAGGGGACATCTCGTGCCACGCGCTGGTTCTTCCATTACGAAGCACGTGGATAAAGGAACATACCAAGTGCCTCAAGGGCTCCCGCCGAAGCAGGGTCGGGGGGGGAGATGGACGCAGCCTTCCCCTTCATGGTGTTAACCTGAAGAGGAAGCACGTGGATAGCGACCTGCATTGCGCAATTTTTTTTGTCCTGCTTTGTCTCCCACATATGAATTTTAATTTTCAAAATTATTTTATTTTATAATTTTTAACTTTTATTCATCTCATGAATAATATTTGGCAATATTAAATTTATTCATCTCATGATTAAATAATCCATCTAATGAATTCTTTAATATTTTTTCGATGGCAATAAATACAGAGGCTTGCGCAGGGACCTCAGGGATAATTTATATCCATCTCCAAATGGCTTAAATTAATTACTATCTCATAATAAAATGTAATTACCATTTAATGGCACTTAATTCTACATAATAAATTCCACTGCACTCTAGACTTAAACTATTTATTCGATATCTCCCAAATAGACTGTATTGATGACAACAACCCTTCCACTAGATGTCCATGATAAAGAATAAATATAACTACTGCAATTATCCTTCTCATAGCTTCTCCATTAGTTACTGACTCGCCCTTCACTGAATAATTCATTTATACTTAAATATATTCACAGTATAAATTTCAAATATCACACACTTGGAATACTTTGGTCAAAGATTCCAAACTATTCAAATACTTGCGAATTAACTAAGGCGACATCTGTACCTCATAAGAGATTGTAGATTCCATATTAAATACCTAATCCTTGTCACACTGCACACCGCTACTCAGTGTACGTGGGAATTTAGTCATTCATTTAGACATTACTTATAGTACACCAAAGCAACTAATGTTCCATGCACAGGTCTAGAATACTCTCGGGATTTAGAGTCGTCGTTCAAGTAGTACAACATGAATCACTCATCTCCGATAGTAGTCTAGAAATAAGTTACTCACATGATCCAACTCAGTGTGTCATTCTTATTAAACACACGAACATAATACTTTTGAATCACCATCCACGTGACCAAGACAAGTCATCTAAAGTATCACGTCATAGCCTTAACATACAAGTGGTCCAAACTTATTTTTGACTACGTGTTTTTTAAATAACAATCCATACCATTTGTTCCAAGTCTATCTATGGGCTAATCTCACAAACCACTTAAAACAAATATGTAATTTGTAGTCTTAGAACTACACCCATCTCATGGATGTTAACAAAAAAAAAATCACATTAGTAAATATGCTTACTTACACATATTTAACGAGGAAATGACTGGAACTTTAATTTTATTTATTAATAAAATAACATTAATAGAACAAATTTGGATTTCAGGGCGCTATTCCTAACACCTATCTCAAGGCCTTAAGTGGGCCTCGAGGTAACGTCCGCTGCTTGAGGAGGGTGAGAACAGTTGTACCTCCCTGCCTCGGGGACAGGTATCAACGGCGCAGTAGGATTGAGGTCCCTTGTGGTCAGAGAAGAACTCTGATTGTAAGGGCTTGCAACTTTGTGAGGCACATTTTCATTTCTATGGCTTGATTCCAAGTGTATGACACATGGGTTAGCCACAGACAAGTTTTTCGTTCTCTTAGGGACCATATAATCGACTTGAGTGATTGGAAACCATGAACTCGAGGGAGTCTCTCTAGCGTAACCAGTTGGCACTAATGGAGGGGGTGCAAGCCCTAGTTGCCCGATGTCATCCCTAATAGCTTGGACCAAGCCATTATGAGTCTCAACTTGTCTAACCAAAATAGGCTTGACTTCACCACTGTCTGCCTAGCCACCTCCTTAGCCATAAAAGTAGTAGTAGAGGACAAGGTCAAGTTCATTTCTACCAAGACTCTATCAGTTTCTTTATGTAGCCTTTCTTGCATCGTGGTTCCAACATCATTTAACACGGCTCTCATAGATTGCACTATGTTTCAGCACATTATCCCTCGAAGGCTTCTCTCATTGTTTGTTGGACTCTCTGGTCCACAATCTCTAAAAGACGCTTGAGCATAGCCATAAAACTTTTGCGAGAATGGCATCGAGCCCATGCGTTCATCTTCTGGAATGTCGTCATCACCACCACTTTCGCTGCCGTGCCTATGACTCATTTCATCCCTTTGGGATATGGGACTTTGATCTAGAAGATGCTCAAGCGGAGACCCAATAAGGGCTAAGCCTTCCAGGTCCTTGTGCTCAAGGGCACTAGACCTCCTGGTTCTGACTATAGGCGAATTGTTGGCAATTACGTCTTGGTAATCCATGATGGGCTAAAGACGATGAAGTATTGTTTCAAGCCTCCCACCGTGGTCCCCAAAAAGGCATGTTTGCTCTATTTTGTTTCGAGTGATGTGTATGTGGTCGCTATAAATGTGAAAACAAAACAAACGTGTAAAAGGGAATCATCGTGACTAGGGAGAGAGCCTAATTATGAACCGCACATCTTTGACCTCAACCACTCACAGTTTTCGGAGAAAAGGTTGTGATATGTTGGTGTATCTGACTTCGGTTATACCATGAGTTCTGCTTACGCTTCAATTAAGAAGACTTTGATAAGTATTTTTTGTTGATTTTACGTATTTTTATGACAAAAAAAATTAAACAAAATGGATCCAACTCAAGTGGCAGCAACAATAACGGTGCAGGGCCCACAAACACCTTTCCTCGTACACTTTCAAGTCAGGAACTGGGGTGGAGACAAACCCAAGAGCTTAGCAGTTCACTTACAAGCTTGAGTCAATCTAGTTTTTAAGCAGTCACCCTTGACTTATAATAACTCGAATTAGTTTAGATCTGACAAGATTAAGATGGAACAAATCGTATTCAAGTCACAAGATCAGGACCAACACAATCAAGGGACAAGCCTTGGCCATTAAAGCCATAATCAATGGCACAAACCTAGATTCACCTAACTTATCAAGCAGTGACAGTAGTGTTAAGACCAACACAATCAAGAGACAAAGCCTTGGCTGTCAAAGCCTTAAACTAAAGCCTTAAATCTTGACTTGTCGATTTATGGGAACGGATTAAAACTGGAAAGTCATACTTGAAGCCCGAGAACTGTATTACTATGGAGGTAAGTACAACAAAGTTCTATGTTATGCTACGCCTAGCTAAGTTACGCTACTTGAAGGAAAAGAGCACAAGTGTGCTATAAAAAAACATGAAGAAGTTTTGTATTGAGAGTATGTGTACTACTTTGGACTGACGCAGAGTCCTTTATTTATAGAAAAAGAAAATAACAATGGCTCCTATTTTCCAAGCAACTTCACCCACGTCTAGCCACTGAGCTCTTCTTTTATGCGTGTTTATGCTTCACCAACGTGTCTTGAGTTTCGGATGGAAATCCTTGATGTCCACATCCAGAATTTTAGTAGAAGTCCCCTCTAGAAGCTCCACGTTCTGAATTAAGCTTAAGGCTTAAGCAACTAAAATTGCGCTCCAAGCAACTTTTTTCGAGCTTAGAAACTACCATTCTTACAGCTTTCCTGGTAGCCCCTCGAGATCGAGCTTATTTCACCCTTCAGCCATCTCGAGCCTCGAGTGGCTGATATCCTTTTAAGGGTTATAATATTTCCCAAGAACTGGACTCAAGACACCACTATTGTAGTACCCAAAGGCCTCATCCCCCTTGAGGATGACCTCACGTGACGACCAAGTGGAACCTTACTCAAAAACAGCGTCATCCTAGCACTGTTAAATATAGGGTGTAAACGCACTAGATTGTGTTAAAAAATTTCAGTTCAAGAGTGTGTCATATGATGATGGTTTATTTAATTGATCTGAAATTCTTGATGTAAATATTGATGGCCACTCTCACCAGAATATGATCCTGACTTGGCTATAAAAGTTTTTTAATTAGTTCAGAACGAATACATTAAGTAATAGAGATTGCTCGTTGTTTAAACTGATGAAAGTATTGTTTCAAAAAAGATGCCAAGAAAACTAAGGGAAGAGTCCACTTACGGTAATCATCTATCTTAGGAATTAGGAACCTCTATAGGGTAACATAAAACATAAATCAAAATAGCCTTGTATTTTCATAAAAAGCACAGGACATTAGTATTTAAAAGGAATTGCCGAAGCACTTAGATATTGTTGTTGCCGAGACTGAAAAGCCAACATGACAAGGTATTTGCTATCCCGTCTCCTCTAGTTGTGACTGGTAGATAATTCACTAGTGTTCTGGTGAGTGGGCTTTTAGTAAGGGCACCAAGAGATAGTCATTTGAGTCAAGGAATGTAGTTTTGATTTTGAGTGACTATCTTTATGTACCAATTTCTTTAGAAGTTTGATTTCTATTTACTATTTGCTTTAAAATAGTCTTTCATTCATTTCTTTTGAGAAATAGATTGATATTTAAGTAAATAAAATATTTATTTAAAAGGTAAATTGATAGATAGTTGACTTAATTTTAATCAAAACTACATTAATGGTAATTTATTAATCTAATACAAGCTAGACTGTGTAACCATATAAAAGAAGAATTTCTTGACGACCATATAGCTTTTAAAGTGGCACTTGATCTTGGGTCACATTAATCTAATATGATTCAAAATTGGTTTGATCTGTCTTAGGGGATCATTAAGTACTAAAATGATGACTAATATGCGAATCATTTTTGAATTAATAGTGACTAAAAGAGCCTTTAAGAGTAAAGGTTAGAGGTACTAAACTGCTAGAACATGTTCATAAAATGTTTATGGACTATTAAAAGTTCAGGTGAGCCAAAGCGCTGAGTATTTCGTAAAAGTTTATGAATGACTACTCAATAAGTTAATAAATTGATGTTCCTATGAAGACTGAAATCTTGAATTCTTTGAAAAGTTCAAAGAATTAAAGACTAAAATTGGGATTGGTTAGGTAATTATATAAAGTCACTTTGGTTAGATCAAAGTGGTGATTTCAAGAGAATTCTTAATTTTCCTTACTACAAACTATTGTAGAAAGGATCAATAATGTATTATTGAATATGGTAAGATTCATATGATATAACTTCAACCAAGTTATTGACCTTTAGATTTAATCTGAATGGATCTACAAGGGCAAAGAGTTGAGGGGATGCTAAGGTTCAGACCTTCTAGGCTAGATTGATAGCAGCGGGTTGTGCCCTAAAGGAAGGAATCATCTTTGATGAGACCTTCTAGCCGAATGCTATGCTTAAGTCCATAAGGATGCTCTTATCCATTATATCTTACTGTGATGAGATATGGAAATGGAAATCATGACGACGTTTTCTAAATAGCATCTGGAGAATGTTATGCATATGATACAATGAAACAAGTTTTTTTGCCAAGAGTCAGGAACATATAGTATGCAAACTGAGGAAGTCCATTTGTAGACTTAAATAAGCATCTTGTTCATTGAAAGTAGATTCAATGACTCCTTTCAAGTCTTAGGGATTTGAATTAATGGTTAGTGAACTACGAGTGTACGAGTTACATTACCAAAAAGAAGTGACTTTCAAAGTGTTGTATATAAATGCAATTTCAACTCATTAAGAACTATGGTGAAGAGTGAAGCAGTCTTGTATTGCTTGGTTCACCATGGAAGTCGGGTACTTGACAGCTATAATATTGTTGAGTAGACTAATTGACTCAAAAGATTCTTAAAAGATGAAAGCTTGTTAGTAAAAGAATGGGACTGTGACAAATCAATATTATTAACTTTTATAGTCAATGAGTTGACAGATCCCTATGGGATAATAATACAATACAGGGCTAATTAGTTTTAGAAAAAGTGGAAGATTGTTGGAATCGGTGTCCTGAAAAAACCAATTATTGAATTTTTTAAATATTAATTAAATAAAATTATTTTATTTATTTATTGTATGATTATGCTTTACGGGTCAAATGTATGTGTGATGGTTTTCTAAAATGTTCCATGAGATGGACATAGTCCAAGACGACAAGTCAAATTTGGTTTAAAGGGTCAATGACATTGAGCTACTGATAGACTTAAATCGAATTAGTGATATGTCGTCGAAGTATATGTTCGTAGTCAATAATGAGTTTAGACAACTTGTTTGATAAGACTATAATATGATACTTTAGATAACTTGTCTTGGTTATATGGATAGGGATCCAAAAGTATTATACTTGTGTTGTCTATATGATTGGAACATTGAGCAGGACCACCTAATTTATTTATTTTTTTTAAAATGCTATCAAAAATAATTTCCTTTCTGGTTGGGAGCCCTCGGAAAGAGCCTCTCTTTAGGGTCCCACCTTGAAGGGGTAAGGCTGCGTACATCCTGCCCCCAGACCTTGCATATGCGGGAGCCCTTCAGGCACTGGAACTGTTGTTGTTGTTGTTGTTGTATCAGAAATAATTAATTATGTAAGACGATAACTCTAAATCCAGAAAATAGTCTGAATTTATGCATGGATTGCTCGTTGCTTTGATGTGTTAAAAGAATTAGTCACATGCGTGACTTAAATCTTGCATGCATTAGGTAACGACATGGAGTGTAGCGGGAATAGGTGCTTTACTTGGAATCTATAGTCTCTTACAAGATAAAGATGTCTCCTTAGTTGATTCGCAAACATACAAACAGATTCAAGAATCTTTGGCCAAAATTTTCCATAAGTTTGACATTCGAAATTTGTGTAGAAATTATTTTCTGTATTGATGAATTGTTTGAGAAGGGCATCAGGAACTATGGTGAAAGATGTAAGAAAATTAGCGATAGTTGGTAAAACTATTTTTCTTCACAGATATCTAATAAAGTAGCTGATTGTAATAATAAAACTTACTTGAAAATTATTAAATAATAATATTTAGTTCTAAAGTGCAGTAGTATTTTTTAATGGAATTAAATATTACTAAATGGTAATCAATGTTATCAAAGTGTTGAGACATTTGGAGCTAGAATTGAGTTTATCTCTGAGTCCCTTTTCAAGTCTCTAGAAGTACACCAGTTGAAAATATTTAAATTAAATTCATGAGATAAATATTTATTATGAGATGAATAAATTTATTTTGGTAAATGTAATTTATAAGATAAATTATTTATTCATAAGATGAATAAATTTATTTTACCAAAAATAATTCATAAGATGAATATATACATGTGGTATTTTACAAAAAAAAAAAAGAAAAGGAAATCACGCATGATTCCAAGTTGCAATCCATGCCACACAGATGTGACCAAGTCGTTCCCTGAGTCACAGTATGCAGGTATTTGCAGCATCTGCCGCAGATCAATTGCAAGGCGACACATTTCGTAGCCAGCAATGCTCCTCCTACCTATCTGTGTGTACGCGAGGAAGCCAATAGCGATTGGACACATGGCAACCGTTGGTAACTAAAAAATCAAGCGGTTTTATTTTTGAGATTACGACGTCGTTTTTTATTTATTTAAATGCGTTTAAGTTTTCTTTTTGCAATCCTAAATTGATTTTTGAAATATTTTTTTCTATCCAAGGCCTATTATAAATCGGAGGTCTTGAGAATTTAGTTAATTAACATTGAAAATTTTCTGAAAAATTTGATTTTTCCAAAAATTAAAAGGGAGAATTTTTCTTTGAAATTTTTCCTTGTAAATATTTTCGGAGCCCACACTCCGGGTGTCAAGGAGTCATTGCCGAGAAGATCTCGCGGTCTCGATGATTCCTCCTGAGCGTCAATTATGGTCTACAATCCAGGTATTCCCGATTTATTTTCTTTTAAGCTTTCCTTTAGTTTTTCCAATTTTATTTATGCTTTTAATTCAATGTTTATTATATTCCTAAAAATTCTATATCGCTATGTATTTATTAGAATAGAGGCCCTTAGATTTAAAACTAAAATTTTAAAATTGTTTCCGCTATGCCTGATCTAGCCAATTTATTAAAAAAAATAGTTTTAGAAATTAAATTTTTCCTACAAAACATTCTTGGGGTCCTATGTGGTAGCAACCTACCAAAGGGAGCTATATTGACCGAGGGGATACAAACCTGCTTATGCAGGTCGACAACCATTTCCTAATTCGATGGTTATACAAGCACAAGGGTACTTTGTTGACCTCATGAGGAATGCTCAACCCTTTGGGGGTATTTAAACAGAAAAGAATCCAATCATGAGATGCAATGGCTTCAGCCACTAGGACTGGAGCATTACCCACGCTTATCCAATTGTAGTCAAGAACTCTTCCAATTTAATCATGGACAATAAAGCAACTTGTTGCACTATTACCTATTTTCACTCATCAAAATTCATTTTAACCCAACCTTTGCAAGGAGATATCCATTCCACTCTAATGCTTTCTACTCATTGTATTCGACCGCCTTCTCATGTTTACTTTATCTGTTCTGAAACATCTTAGCACTCCTACCTTTTTAGATAGACTAGAGGAGGTGCACCATTCTTTCAATTCCATCTTTACCTTGGTCTTTCTTATTACTCCACAATTCAAAAATTCATTTGGACTCTTTTTAGGTCTACAAGCTTTAACGAATTCAACTATTGAGTTGCGCCCTAATAAGTCTGTAAAGCTAACGGATTTGACTAAATTTTAGGTCTCGGGTCTATGAGTCCTAACGTATTCAATTGACTAGTTGTAACCTTTGAGTCTATAAACCTAACTTCTTAGATTCTTTTGGTTCCATGAAGTCCTTTGGTTGAACTTCTTGAAACTGTGGATCCTTTTACACTTGACTTGTTAAATTGACTACGTCCCTAAATTGATGATTTATAAAATCCCTATCCAATTTTAGGGCAACTTAAACCCAGAAATAGGGTTCATTTAGAACCCTGTTGACCCAAGTGTGGGAATTCTCGTTTAGATACTCTTCTATGCTAATGTTCTTGCTTTCAGAAGACAAGGAGGGTTGGGTTAAATTTACAAACAAAAAGGGGTGCTAATGACTTCTCTACCTTAGTCGTTGTGCCCCTATAATATTTTGGTCAAGTATTTTTTTTAAAAGAATTTTTTGGTCAATCATATCCCAACGGAAATCCTCATCTGTCTCATTTCCATCCAAGTCAAAATGTGAGCCTTTAAGGCTCATGAAATGTATATTGCTCAAACAGCAACCATGACCGAAGATAATAACATGGCAAAATTAGAGGTAGGGTACTTCAATTTTGTTCAAACACTTTATCGCACATAAAGTTTGATGCTGGGAAAACCACTTTATATAACTCATTCGTCTTGTGTTTGATAAAGTCTTATGGGGCTAGAGTGGGCTCGATGGACTGTTGTCACGCGTGGCAATGGGGTGAGGTGTGAACGTTTTTTGCCTTGGTCTTTTCTTTGTGTACAACCTTTGTACTCATAGTCGTTGCGACAAAATTGAAAATGTGGAAATTCATTTCTTTGGCTGAGTGCCCAGCTTTGACATCGATCTCGAGCTTTTGCTCATCAAGCATGAGCTCAAGGGTGAGGAGATCGAGGTTATTGTTGGGCTCAAGCTTCAATAGCTCAAGTAGTTGCCTGTGTCCACACCTGTTCTTTCCTTAAATGAGGGCCAAATTTTTCACCTCGTGGTATCCATCCACTCCTTCCTTAATTGCCCTCTCCTTCAATGATTAGGCTAGATTTTTCGCCATTTCCATAACTATTTGACACGATAACTGGGTGTGTCATTGGCCAATAAATTGGCCAAGCCAAAAAGATTGAGAATTGTAAAGGGAATTTCACCCATATACTTCTCTTTCTTTTCCAATCTTCTTCTTTCTCCTCTCTTTCTTGAGGTCTCGTTGTTGTTCCATCTGTTGGAAAATATTTTAAAAATAATTTTCGCAAATTAATCAACACAGCATAAAAGAAGAGAAATTCAAATTCTAAATTTAAATACAAGGCCTGATGTAATTAAACTTTCTAATTAAATGTAAATCTCTACTCTAATAAGTTCATATTGACATAAAAATATCATATAAAATAAATCTAAACATGATATGTAGAAAATGATAAAAAGGGAAACACTAAAGTAAAACTTTAAATACATAGCTTGAGCATAAATTCAATTCTGAATTTGATGTCAAAAAATTGAAGAAAGAACACTTAACACCTCAAGGTTTTCTTCATAATAACCTCTTTAACATGAGAGTATGGTGCTTCCTAAATTTTTAATTTTTTAAAAAAAAAATTACAAAATGATAATTTTTACTCTCAATCTTTCTGAAAAACAAATTTTTTAGAAAAATTATGCTATACTTTAATTTTTGAAACCTCTTTCTCAATGAGTTGTATTTTAGGAGAAAACTTGAAAGGAAAAAGAAAGTCATAACCTTTCGTCGCAAGTTAGAAACTAGTATATAAAAATACCAGTGTGGCTGTTCTTTTAAATAAAAATGAGCAAATCTTCTTGTGCAGATTTTCACATTTCCACGAGAAAAGTGTTGTAGAGGAACTGACAACGAACGCCACGTGTCAAGCACCAATTGGGACGGGTCAAGGGTGGCGTGCTAGTAGAACAGCACGTGTGAGGGCGTGTCTTTTCAAATTGGCGTTGCATGAGCAAGTGTCACAGATAATTTTTAGACTAGTTATGATGGCAGTGAGGTTCACTCACCCAGCCAAAGCACACCCTTAAAACACACGAAAATCGCGCAAAGGAAAAGCGAGGAGGAATATACAAGAGTAAGGGACTATTTCATTAATTCATTTATCGGATTACATAGCCTATCAAATGACTACAAATTATACATATTTATAGACCTTAACAACCCCAAGGCAATGGGTGTCTTCCGTGCTAGGTGGCGCCTCCTCCTTTAGCCGACCGTGCCCATGATCTCAAGTAATACCCATTAGCGGTTATCTTCAAAGCTGGTCAAAAGCCCACACTCATTTTAGGCACCTATTTTTAACCGGCGGTTATCCCATACTCAACCCCACTCTTCCTCTTTTCCCGCTCAAATCTCGTTTGAACTAGTCAAGGGTTTTTCCCGCTTTTCTTCTTAGGTAACCGTCACCCATGTGCTCAACACACTCCTTTTTTTTCCATCTAGGTCCGAGCCTAAATGGGCCTCGTTGGGCCTGTGCATGCATGCGCTGGCCTGGGCCAACGCACGCCTAAGCATGCCCTGGGCTGGGCTGGGCCTACGCATGCCCTAGGCCGGGCCAGCGCCTTGCGTTGGACCCGCGCTCTGCATTGGGCCCGCGCATGCCTTGGGTCAAGGCCCAAACCTTGGGAGTGTCCGTTTGCCAACTCCAAGTTACTATCAACACTTAGGCCTACTTAAGATCCGTTTGGGTCAGTGCCACATTACGTCTAGGTGAAGGTCCGTCGTCACATTGGCACAGCGCATCCACTCTTGTGCGCTTGGACTTAGCTTTCATGCCTTGTCTTTGCTTGTGCACATAATGCCCCTGAACCGCACGCCTTGGTTCAATGCTGTGCAACAAGCGCATGGCCCTTGGTCCGTTGATGCCATGCTCAGGCTCATCTCCGTTAGACCCGGTTCATCCATACAAAGGATGTGCACTGCATATATATTTGTACCTCATTGATATCTGTCTCATATTGGCACAACGCATGCGTTGCATTTAGTCATGGGTCCATCCTTTACTTGTGTGGCACAACTAACGTGCGCCTGCTTGAGCATGATCATGCGCTTGACTAGTGATCCTTTACTATGTCAATGTGCTGCTTCAAGCGCACATGCCCTTCCGGGGTCATGCTTGGGACAAGGTCCGTTATGTCCCGAGTCGCAGCCAAAACCTGGGTGCTGACATCCAACCAAGCACTAGAGGTTTGCGCAACCAGTGCCTATGTCGGAGCATTGATCGGGGCACGAGGTGCATAATGCCAGGCATCACCCTACGCGCGGTATCCCAATGTTAAGGGTCTTACAGCAGGGCAGCGCACTATGGCCCTTTTAGGAAATAACAGAACTCGCGGCCTAATGATATGCTGTTTTTTGTCTCTATTTTTATATGAAATTTAGAGTAAATTACAGAAAGTTTTTTGTTATTTTTGCTTTAAAAATGGAAAATTTCTCTCATAAATAAAATTATTTATTAAATCCCCTTACTTTTAAAAAATTATCACTTTGACTCGAACAACTTTTTTTGACCACTTTCCCCCCCAAAATAAGATAGTTAATTATTTAATTTTATTTTTAGGTAGGATTTTATATTTTAAGAATAAAATAAGAATTTTTGTATATTTATAGAAAAAGGGGGGTTTTTTGTATTTATAAAAATTATTATTTTAATTAATTATATAGTAGTGATATTATAATATCAACAAAAATATTATATTTTATGTTATAATTTTTTTTTAAATTTGTAAAAATATTTTTTATCTTCTCAACTTATAATATCATTACTATAATTAATTAAAATAATTATATATTTTTCATGAATATATAAAATTCCCTTAATTCTATTGAGAAAAACATAAAATTTTTCTAATTTTTGCTAAATAATATAAAATCTCCTTTTTAAAATATAATTAAATACTTAACCCCCTCACTTTTGAGGGGCAAAATGGTCAAAACAAGTTTCATGGGGTTAAGTGACAAATTTTTAAAACTGAGGGGATTTTGTGATTGCTTTTATTTATGATGGGGATTTTCTATTTTTAAAGCAAAAGATGAGAGGATTTTCTGTAATTTATCCTAAAATTTATCTTATAATTTTGTTCAACATCAAAAATTTATTCATCTCATGAATTCAGTTTAAATATTTTCAAAGGGTGCTTTATGTTAAGGCCTGTGAAGTAACCTCATGAACAATTTAACTCTAGCTCTAGATGATTATATCTAATTATCAACACTAGATAACATTGATTACTATTTAAATAATGTTCTAGAATTAAACATATTCACTTAAGAATTCCCCAATTAGTATTATGTTAACGATCGACCCCTCTATGAGATACCATGAAAAATTATAAATAAAACTACCATTATTATGTTTCTCACATCTTTTCCTTAAGTTATCGACTTGCCCCTTTTCGGAAAATTCTATGATACAAAATATAATTTTACTATCAATTCCAATGCAATCACTTGGAATGCTTTGGCCAGAGATTTTGAAGTATTCAACACTTGTAAATCTAATTCAAGGGACATATGTATTTCAAAAGAGATCATAGATTCCATATTAAATGTTTTGTTCCTGCTACACATAATGTACAAAAGATTTTGGCCCACATGAGACCTCACTTTTCATTGCATCAAAGTGACATAGACACTACGTGCACGGGCCCAGGACAATCTTAATATTTAGAGTCGTCGTCTTAATAAAATGAATTAGTTATTTCTAATAGCAGTTAAAAATTAAGTAATCCATGTGGTCCACCTCAGTGTTTCAAATTTATTGACAAACAACAACATAGCACTTCTAGATCCCTATCCACATGACCAAGACGAGTCATGTGAGGTATCATATTACAGTCACAAGTTGTCCAAATTTATCACTAACTACGAACATACTTTGAAAACATATCACAATTTTGATTAAGTATAGCCGTGGTTCAATCTTATTGATCACTTAAACCAAACTTTGACCTATCATCTTGGCTACGTCAGTTTCATGGAATGTTTTAGAAAAAACAATCACATGTATGATTAACTCGTAGAACAGTATCAGACTCTAAATAAACAAAACAATTTTTTTTTATTAATTATTAAAACTAAATAATTAGGTTTTCGGCACACTGGTGCCAACACCATTACTGTTCAAGTTGGAGCATACTCAATTGCATTATCCGAGAGTACACTCTTATCGTGGCATCAAGTTCACCCCAACCATTGGAGTGCCAGTTGATCCCGTTTGTGCGGTGCAAGGGCAGAAATGATTTAGGGCAAAGGTGAACTTCTTGGTGTGACAATTCCTTGGTTTGATTATGTTAGAATAATAGCTAATATTCAGACATAACGACGAAAGAGAGAGCAATTAGAAAGATCTTACGAAAAAATGATACTACGCCATGGTAAAGACCATTGTCCTAAAAGACGATTTCACCGCTGCTTCGGTGCACACAATACAATCGGTGGCCATCCTCCAGGATTAACGTGATCTGACTCGTAACGTGCACTCGTTAATTGTCGGGTAGGAGTGCCTAAGAACTTTGCCCAACGAAAAGAATAGGACAAAAATGGAGGCAGAGAGAGAGGAGATTGGTATGTTATTGTTCTTGCTGATGAGGTGTATAGAAATGATGTAGAACACGGGTATTTATACCAGTGCAAGGCATCAAAAAATGGTAACAAGCATCAAAAAAAGGGCTGCAATGAATCTCAACAACTATATTTTTAATTAGCCATGAATTTCAATAGTCATAATCTTAATGGCCATAAACGGCTAGTAATGAGGATTTGTAATGACAAATGTGTAGTAAAGAGGCACTGTAAATTACAATAGGGGTTTTGAAAAATTATTTTCCAAAAAAAAAATATACCTATTAAGAAAAAGATTACCCACACCAACACCCAAGCACGGGGCGGCGTGGTGGGGGGGCGAGCGGGCTGCGCGCATGTTGTCCCCATCATTCTCTCACTCTTAACTTAATTCAAGAATTTAAGTTACATACATATATTTAAACTAGGCCATCTCTCACTATTTTTTCCATGTGGGATAGAACGTTTCCATAAGACTCAAGGTTAGCTTGTATCATTTTTTTGAACAATCCCCAACAAATGATACAAGCAGAAGAGAACAAAGAAGGATAGATTGAGCAAAGGGAGTTCATTTTTTTATTGTTGATGTACTTGAATCGTCACCTAGTGTAACCCAAGTTTAGGATTCAACAGCTTGCCAGGTGACTTTCGTTTTGAATCTCACAAGGGATTGTATAGTCTGCCCTTCGGACACATACCAAACTTCAGATCTCGGTAACTTCTGCTGTTTGGCGCGTTTTATTGGCCATGCGCCCATCTTGGATATTCATAGGTGCTCTAGAAGGCAAGACTTAAACCTTCATAGGGAGTGGCCACACTCCCACACCTACATAGGCAGATCCCATCAAGTGTGTGCTAACGCACACCACCAAACATATGGCTATGGGTCCTTTAAGAGCTAAAGCTCAACCTCACCCCTTGGTAATATATCGACAGTGTCCATCAAGTGCAAGCCTCTGTTACACTACCAAACATATGACTGTGGACCCGTCTCAGCACTGCTTACATCATAGTGAGGGAAAACATAAAATACAATGCACTTCTTGAATAAAACTATGACTTTTCACATTGAACCTATTAAAACCAGGTCGGATACATTACAATTTATTCATACATAAACTTTAGTTCCATCCCTCTCGATGTTTCTATAATCATTTTTCGACATAGTATCTTTATCAATGATCCACAAGGTTCTTTTAAGATCTTATACAATTTAATGATATCACTTTCTTTCGAGTAGATCGTTTACGATCTTATGCTTGAGACGAATAAGTCTCCTCTTGCCAAACCCATCAAGTGTGCAGTGTCCACACCATCCGTTACAGACTATAGGTTAGGTTAAAGCATCAAGCTCAACCATCATAAATGGCATTTCAACATTGTGTTGGAATAAAGTGGTACTTGAGAGTTGACCACTGCCAACATCAATCGCGAGTTGCTCTTATCCCCACATTGAGGTATCTGCAAAAAGTTGTTAAACAACTCGCTCTATCACCTGCCAACTTCAACAATAGTGAGTATAACATAATAGTGGGACATACATTATATTAATAAAACCACATCTCTAAGTATAACATAATAGTGGGACATACATTATATTAATAAAATCACATCTCCACTTCAAGTACACATATTGTACGCATATCATATATACAGTTGGCACAAAAGACATCTGCCATAAATTTGTCAATTTCACATATCATCACAATTGTGAAACATTATCATCTCAAATCAATTAGATCACCACCAGTTTAGGTCACAAAAGACCATATACCCATTCTCGTCATACTTAGAGTACATGCATTATCACTATTAAGGATAATCCATGTATTACCAATGTCATATCAAATTTTGGTCATATCAAGAGAAAGAGGTACAGAAGACTATAATGCAAAAAGTGGCTTTCACAGTTTAACTAAGGCAATCCACACAATTATGAGGCTCTCCATATTGACTTTGGACAATCACCAGAAAAGTATTTTCATCATAATCAGTTTGCATAAGCCGGTAGTAAATTGTGAATATCAATGAATCATAATAATCCCAAAGATTATGGTCAAACAATATATCACATAAGCCATTGGGTGCGTAAAAACACCCAGACGGAATGTCTCCACTACATTCCTAGGTTGTTCAATTTTATACCTGCCATTTCTAGAACAATAAACTCATATTCTAAGTTCAATTCAACACGACTCATTTGAGAGGGGATTCCAACATATGACACCACTAACAAGCCTAAGCTCATTAGAATAAATTCGTCAATATCAAACACCCGTTTGTTATAATGTAAACTCTAATCCATAGTACTTTGCTAGTAACTCAACAGTTTGACATCATATGTATCACTTATATATAGCTAGTGACTTATGTTATATCAAGACGAGCATAGTTCATTAACGGCATTACGCTACCAAACACCTTCTGTTTATGTAGCATGTGATACACAATCAGCTTTGTTCCTTTTGAGGAGAACGTGGATTCAAGCGGACTAGGCCATCAATATGACTAAAGGTTTCCAAATGTTTCCTCCACATATTACAGTCAACTACGAGTTAAACCCTAAGATGTTGTAGTGATCTTTACACCAAGAATCACATTAGCTTTACCAAAGCCTTTTATGCAAAACATGAAATTAAAAGATTTTGTAGCATTCACAGCGTTCATTCTTTTGGCAAAATAAGTGTGACATTGAGATATAAACATTATCTCACACTCATCATACTCAACACACACATGCATTAACAGTGAATTCATTCGTGGCGAATGTTTTATCAATTTTTTGATATGCTCCTTAAGCATTTGTTCAATACACCATCCTAGAGATTTACAAGTTTATGAGCTTACTTTCCATAACAAGACAAACCAATTTGATTGTTTTATGTAAAATTCTTAAGTTGCCAATCAAAAATGTAGTGACAATTAGTTGACGCACTACAAGATCATGGATAGAAGTAAGATCCATCATTACTCTAATAGTGCCTATCTTAGGTATGGATGAGTAGGAATCGAGCCAATCAACTCCTTTTTCTAAATCTATGTCTCAGCCATTAATCTTGTTTTAAACTTATTTGTGATGGAAGACATTAACCATCAATTTCTTTTTGAATACCCATCTTGCCAACCATCACTAGTCCCATGTCTAATTATTTAAATTGATCGTAGTTCACTATTAAATGTCCCTTACCAAAGGGTTGAATTGACATATTTCCAGGGAAATATATGCTTAGGACATTCAACATCTTTAGACTACATAACATCATTAAAAGGCTTAGACCCTATTTTGTTTATTTTAGGAGTCAATTAAGCAATCCAATCTTTGCTAGACAGCCCTACGTTTTCAAGTAGTTTAAGTTAGGGGCACATGACCTTCCCACAATTCATATAGAGTTTATGTCAAACCTTTTATGATGATCTCTATTAAGCATATGACAAACGAATAAGATCCTAAGTCGTCTACCCATCTGTGGCACTGGAGCTCAATAACATTATGCAAAAACGTTCTACTATAGTGAATTCATTTAAGCTAGTAACACCTAGCGAATACCAATGAACTCACAATAAATATAAAAGTATTATTGTTAAATTGAGTTTTACATAATACAATTATGTCATTTTACAGGACATTGTTTCCACATTGAGCTTACTCATGCTGCTTCATGAATGTGGGTCTAGCTAATAAATGCATATCAACCATTAGACTCTTAAATCAGATCGTTTCTATTCATTGGACTTAGAAAATGAGGTTATTCTAATGATAACAAATATGCTAGTCAACCAAGTATCATAATATTAAAATTCACAATAAAAATTTCCACTTAAATAATATTTTAATTAGATTAATATAATTAAAGTCCAAATAACATATTATGTATACCAAGTTCTTGCAAAATAATCATTAATGTTCTAATGGCAATGCCCCCACATTTTGTTAGCTCACGGTGTAAGACATAGCAATTTAAGTTCATCTCAGTAACGGAAGTAGCTTAACCTGTGCATTATATGAGACGACAAAACTAAAACAGATACAACATTTTTGTTTTACACATGTGGAGATAAAACTTGACATCAAAATGTGAAAATTTGTCAACATTTTTGTCCTTTTGCTAGAAAATATATCACATGGATATAGATATTAAAATTCAGATTAACAAAAGTATGTCTGCTTAATTTGGACAATATTTTTATTGTCCAATTTCAAAAGCAGAGACTCAAACTATTTTAGTACCAACCAAATTTACTTTATTTTATTTTAGAGTCTTATTTTTATTACACTTAATATATATTTTCTATTTATATTTAACTTTAAAGCTGTCTATTATTTAAACAAGCCAAGAGCTCCAAATGGGCCTACCACTATTTGTTTCTTTTGGTTAAAAGGCCCACACTATTTTATATTAGTCTAATGTTTTCTCCGCCCACTACAAGACTTCACTCATTCTCTCTCCAGCCTCGCATGCCGCCACCCATGGCAGTGAATATCCGTTGTAGTCAGTGGTGCGAACCAAGGCAGACCACCATTGTCTCGAGATCCAAAGAGAATCAACGGCCGGTGCACTAAAGGCACACCGGGCCACCAGAAAACACTGGTGGAGCAACGGAGATGCTATCGGCGTTGAACGATTAGGTTTTTATTTGTTTTATTTTATTTTACTATGTATTTTACTAAGAAGCGACGTCTACCAAGCTACCGTTACCGAGGGCGACGCACCACCACCACCATTTATGCCGGGCGTGCATTACATAACACAATATATTCATTGAATAATTATAATTTTGCTAATTTAAGCCAATGAATTCAAATTTAACCTAAAGTCTTGATGAGGAAAAAATGAGCTGGATCAATAAGTAAACTGCAGTAAACAGACCTGGCGGAACTTTCACTCCCTGAGTTACCATAAGCCGTGGTGCCGCCAAGCTATAACGTGCTCGGCGCTCTATACCGTCCATCTCTATCCCACACCTAGGTTCCCCGTACCGCCTGCTTCCTCCATCACAGGGTACCGCCTGCCATAGGCCTTGGTACCGTCAACCCTGGCTACCATTAGCATCCGTCTAGCATGAAGGACCACGGTACCGCCTAGCTTGTTACCGCCCTTTCCTAACCACTCCCGGGCGGACCGGGTCCCAGGGGTCATTACCGCCCCTTTCATGATCGCTACTGGGCGGTACCGGGACCCGGGGGTCATTACCGAGCCCTTTCATGACCACTCCCAGGCGGTATCGGGCCAGGGATCATTACCGCCCCTCTCCTGACCACTCCCAGGCGGTATCAGATCCAGGTACCACTACCGACCCGAGAGCCACAATACCGCCTGCCTTGGCTACCGCCTGCAGGCCTCGGTACCCATTCTCCTAACCCCGTGTACCAACTGGGCGGCACCACAGCCGTCACCACCCAGGCGGTATAACCGCCCCTCTCAACCATTCGCCATGTAGACTGCAGCACCTCCCTTCCAACCAATCATTCACCTTCACCTCTCCATTAAGTCATGCCAGGTGGTACTGCCCCTAGCCCGGCTCTACCGTCCTGTACCACCAGCCCCCCCTTTCCTATAAATACCAACCCATTCCCCTCATTCAACTCAAGCTCCTCTAGGCATCTCCACGGGCTACCCTTCTCTCTCATCGGGCCTGGGGCCCACGCCCCTCACGGCCTAACCTCTCAGGGGTCTCACGCCTCATATCCTCCCCAAGAGCCCCCCCGTCCCTCTTTCCTTGCTAGGACCACGATGTTGCCTCTTCCCCTCCATGATTATTATCCGATGCGCTCCCTTCCCTCGGTTAGCTCATTCATATTTACCAGGTATTTTCTACTTTACGTATATTTATTATTGCTACTGCTTCTCCTACTGACTTAGGCATCGGAGGGGTCTCCCGCGGTCCAAACCACCGCGGGTCCCTCTGACGGCCTTGCTCGTTTTGCAGGTGATTTCGGGTTAAACTCGCCAGCAGCTGCTTCCTCAAGTGAGGGTTGAGTCCCGCTCTCATCTAGAGCCTAACCAAAAAATCCTGAAACAATAGGCGCCGTCTGTGGGAAGATAGCTTGCTAGCGTTTAATCTGGAATCACATGCAAAACGGCAGAAGTCCTCACGCGGTTGTGAGGTGCAACACCCGCTTCAGGTAATTTTTCTTTTGATACAAGGGGCCTAGGCGTCGTGTTAAGCTCTGGCAGGAAACCTTGGCGTTACCTTAAGCCCAACATCAACCCCGATATTCCGCCTGCTAAATCTTCTTTAAACTTGAAAGGGTGACGCCTGAAACTTCAGTAGCCAAAGAGTAAATAAAATTAAAATCATGGTAGCAATAATAATAAAGTAGAAAACAGAAACGGATACTAACGTTATTTCGTTTCTAACTATGATATCTCAAAACATGCTAGCCCATACGTTAGTAACAACAGTTAAATTGGATTAGAACGTTGTTATGAGTAAACGTGGAAGTATCCTTAACCAAAAAACGACCCAAATAAAGTAAAACTTGAGCCAGGTGGACGGTTTCCGCCAACCACCTAATGTAGAGGTGATGCCCTTCGAGGGCTCCCTTAGATAATAACGTTGCCGTCCAAGAATTAGGCGAATGCCAAAATAGCGCCAACATTAATCCGTGATCAAAAATTTGTAAACAAAGTTGCGGTGACCAACCAATGTCGCCTGGCGTCATCAGTGAAGGCTCATTAATGAGAACTTTACCACTGGCAGTTAAAGGCTTAAGCCACCACAAAGTAAACTTAACAATGTCAACCGGGCGCCTCGCTAAGGAACTTGGCTGCACTCATATGCTTGTTTGGCCACAACAGCCGTTGAGCTCGGCCAGATGGCCTCGCCAACTCCTTGAATGAGTAGCTCATTAGTAAAGGGCTAGCTAAGGCCTCGCCTAATAACTTGGCCTTGCACCATCTTCATTGATTAGGCACAACCGCCCATTGGGCTAGCTGTGTAATGATAGCGATGCCGCCCAAAATAGGGGGCTTCGCCAGTGATAATGCGTGCAGCCAAACGTCAAAAATTGCGTCTTAGGTGTCCAACCTAGCCGGAATACTACCAACAAGCATAGTAGAGGGTCCGCTAGTGGGGACGTTGCTTTCAACACCCCCAAGATTTGAGCTGCCGCCCACTTTGTTGGCAGGAGCTCTTTTAAGAGCTTCACTACTCACCTTTGAACTTAGGTAACAGAGATTTGAGCTGCCGCCCACGTAACTTAAAAAGGGTCATCGCTAACAATCTTGGTAAGGATCCCTTAAAAGCAAAAGCGGGGTCACCAAGCGGTACCCTCCGCCTGTTTGGCCAAAACCCGACCGTTACTAAGTTCGGTGAAATATGCACAGCCAACCAAAGATGGCTAGCAATGTCGCCAACCGAGTCCTGCCATTAACAGCCTCAACACTCTCTGCTAAACAATACCGCCAAAGAACTTGGCCTGGTATTATGCCCAATACCCTCACCCAAGTGCTATCATCGCAAGGGTAGCCATAAATTCACTGGGACACTCGTCTTGGCTCATCTGCTCGCCAACAGAGAGTTTGATACTCTTGGGATTAAGGATGAAGCCTTAAAAGACCTCGTACCTTCAGGATTCAAGAGGCATGTTACTCCTCAGACTTACAACGGTGTTAAAATAAGTCTAGCATTTTTAACAAGACGCGTGTAGGCCGCAAGCCATGCTCAATTAACAAATACGTATAATTGCATCCTTATTAATGGTCTTGCACACCTAAACGGGATGCCTATTCAAATTGCCTCTCGGCAATTATGAAACTTACCATTATTCAAATTGCCTCTCGGCAATTATGAAGCTTATTGTTCCTCAAATAACGATAAACAATGGTATTTACTTGACAGCAGGGGATTCAACGTTCTCCATATAATTTTACGTAATTTATCTTTTTTGTAGAAAATTACGTGATTAATGTTCCCTATGGGATTTGCGTTCAACCCGATCCCTAATTGTGAACTGGGGGCTTGGCGTTCTCTATGAGATTCACATTCCTTATATGAATTACGTTCTGAGTGCAATTTGCTTGATATACGTCCCTTGTGTGATTAATGTTTAGCCTAACTCCTTGCTTGGGGTTAGGGCTTTGATGTTTCTTGTGATAACTAGGACTTTGACGTCCCCCATGTGATTTATGTTAACTTAGCTCCAGGACATGGATTGGGAGCTAGAATTATCATCCGCGGTTAGCTTTCGCCTAACGTGAAAGTCCGCGGTTCTACGAGTGGTGGGCGGTTAACTTCCACCGAACGTGGAAATCCGCAACGGTATTGCTTGCTTCGGTCAAAAAGGGGCCGGAAGTGGTAAGGCAGTTAACCTTGACCTAACGTGAAGGTCAGCATGAGGTTAGCTTTCGCCCAACACGAAAGTCTGCATTACTATGAGTCCCTTTAACAATGGGGGCTCGGTATTGTTTGCTCCGGATGGAAAAAAAGGGAGCAAGAAGTTGTGCGGTGGACGACCTTCACCTAACGTGAAGGTCCGCAAGCGGTTAACCTTCACCTAACGTGAAGGTCAGCATGTGGTTAGCTTTCGCCCAACGCGAAAGTCTGCTGTACTATGAGTCCCTTTAACAATGGGGCCGGATGGAAAAAAGGGAGTAAGAAGTGTGGTGGTTAACCTTCACCTAACGTGGAGGTCCGCAGGCGGTTGGCTTTCACCTAACGCGAAAGCCCACGGTATTATGAGTAACTTTAATAATGGGGGCTCGGTATTTCTTGCTCAGGTTGAAAAAGGGAGCAAAAAATTGTTTGGCGGTTAACCTTCACCTAACATGAAGAACCGCAAGCAGTTGGCTTTCACCTAACGCGAAATCCCACGGTATTATGAGTCCCTTTAACAATGGGGGCTCGATATTTCTTGTTCAGGTTGAGAAAGGGAGCAAGAAGTTGTGCGGTGGACGACCTTCACCTAATGTGAAGGTCCGCAGGCGGTTAACCTTCACCTAACGTGAAGGTCAGCATGCGGTTAGCTTTCGGCCAACGCGAAAGTCTGCAGTTTTATGAGTCCCTTAAACAATGGGGGCTCGGTATTGTTTGCTCTGGATGGAAAAAAGGGAGCAAGTAGTTGTGTGGTGGTTAGCCTTCACCTAACGTGGAGATCCGCAGGCGGTTAGCTTTCACCTAACGTGGAAGTCCACATGCGGTTAACTTTCGCCTAACACGAAAGTTCACGGTATTGTGAGCTCCTTTAATACTGGGGGCTCAATGTTGTTTTGCTCCGGTCAACAAAGGGAGCAAGAAGTTGTGTAGCGGTTAACCTTCACCTAACGCGAAGGCCCCCGAGCGTTTAGCTTTCACCTAACGTGAAAGTCTGCGGTTTTATGAGTTGCGAGCGGTTAACCTTCACCTAATGTGAAGGTTCGCAAGTGGTTAGCTTTCGCCTGACACGAAAGTCTGCAGTTGTGTGCCCCATCTAACACCGGGGCGGTTGTGTGTCCCACCTAACACCGGGACGGGCAGTAAACTCTCACCGGTTTGAGAGCCCGCAATTGTGTGTGCCCCACCTAACATCGGGGCGGTTGTGTGTGCCACCTAACATCAGGATAGGCGGTAAACTCTCACCGGTTTGAGAGCCCGCGATTGTGCGTGCCTCACCTAACACCGGGGCAGTTGTTGGTGTCCCACTTAACATCGGGAAGGGCGGTAAACTCTCACCAGTTTGAGAGCCCGCAATTGTGTGTGCCCCACCTAACACCGGGGCGGTTGTTAGTGTCCCACCTAACATCGGGACGGGCGGTAAACTCTCACTGATTTGAGAGCCCACAATTGTGTGCCCCACCTAACATTGGGGTTGATGACATGCAGTCAAACCGTAAGCCCTTCTCAGGCCGGTAAGACGCATTTACGCTATAAGCCCTTCTCGTGCAAGCAACGCTCAGATGGAGCCATAAGCCCTTTTATGGTAGGCGAAGTCTATTTACACCATAGGCCCTTCTCAGGCTGGTAAAATGCAGTCAAGCCATAAGACCATCTCGGGCCGGTAAGACGCATTTTCGATGTAAGCCCTTCTTAGGCAAACAACGCTCAGACGTAGCCATAAGCCTTTTTATGACAAGCGAAGTCTATTTACACCGTAAGCCCTTCTCAGGCTGGTAAAATGCAGTCAAGCTGTAAGCCCTTCTCAGGCAGGTAAGACATACTTAAGCCATAAGCCCTCCTTAGGCAGGTAAAGCCTAGTTACACTGTAAACCCTCCACCGGCGGGTAACATTTAGTTGAGCCATGAGCCCTCCCAAGGCAGATAAGACGTATACGAGCCATAAACGCCTCTTTGGCAGGCGATTTGGGCTCCAACCGGTATCAGCGCGTGAATCACGCATTAGCCGACATTAGAACGAGTAATACACTCCGACCCAGCCTGCGGCTGGGGGCTAGGAGTTGAAAACATTTGTAATACACTCCGACCCAGCCTGCGGCTGGGGGCTAGGAATTAGAAACATTCATAATACATTCCGCCCTAGGAGTTAAAAATATTCGCAATACATTCCAGTCCGGCCTACGGCTGGGGGCTAAGGATTAGAAATACGCACGGTCTACCTCATCTCGGCTCACAAGTAAGAATCTGGACACTAAATATGCGGTCAATCGAAACTTGGCCCAACAGCTAAAACTTGAAGAAATCTTAAAATTAACCATTCCAAATGATCGCCCTAAGAAGCCAAGTGGAACAACGTCTCCGACAACCGTTATTCGACCATAAATAACGCCTCCAACCAAGGATACCATTCCTAGAGGCCATATTAAAAATCAACAAAGTAGAAGGGGCAACTCTTGCGCTAACAGTTGCAAAGTATTTTATGGTACCCCATTACGGAAGACACCAGCAAAGACGGTCCTTTAAAAGTTTAAATTCTCTAAAAGCTTTAAATATGCCTAGAAAGCTAGGAGCATTCACTTTTAACACGGGCCACAAGCCAGAATTCCCCGAGGCCATGCCACTTAAGCCCTTTGACCTCCGCTAACAACACACGCATGAGTAACCATTTAAATGTATAAATGCTCTAAAATACTTTAAACAAAATGCGTCTTGTACAAAGTGTTCAACAAAAACATCCATCGGAGATATATATACAATACGTATATTTAAACAGCCTAAAAGCTAACAAAGCAATGTTAAAACCAAAAGTCTTAGTCCTCTTCGTCACTATCAGTACTGGATCTGCCTTCTACCTCATCCTCCATCTCCTTGTTAATGACGTCGGCAATTTGTTGAAGAAGGGCGACATTAAGCTGAGGAGCAACATCTCGCACTTTCTCTTAGAATTTAGCCAAAGCCTTATCTGCTCCATCCCAATACCACTCGCTTTGCTCCTCAAAGAAATCAGAACTGGCAAGGTAATCTGCTACCGCGACTTCTTTGGCGCTAGCCAACTGAGAGGGAATCTCAGCGAGAAACCTTTCAAGCTTGCTAAGAGATTCTTAAGCAGATAACTTCAACACATCATTCTGGGTTCTCAACCCTTCAGCCTCGGCCTTCAACTGCTCAACCTTAGCTTTTAGTTCTTCATTTGCCCTCGCCTAGCGCTGTTCAGTTTCTTGATACCGCTTCAAAGTCGTTGAGGAAGACGCCAGCTCATTCCGAAGCTACTGAAGGCAAGAATCTTTTTCTGATAACACTGCCCCCATCGCACTAAGCCCCTGAAAATACAAGTACAACATGTGTAAATCACAAAGGAGGAGTGTAGAACGGAAGAGAAAGAAGAAAAAAGTATCCCTACCTGGGCGATAAAAGACCCAAGCTTAGATGAAGGAACTCCACACTCCCTTCCTAAGTCCCTGGATGAAAATTCCTTCAGATGCTGGCTGAGAGAGTCAAAGCTATAGCCAACCGAGGAAGAAGGAGAAGGCTCCAAAACCCTTGGCGCCTCCCCAGGCTCACCCCTACTGCTCAAGCCCGCAACTACGTCCCTCTCAAGGATCAGCAAGGGCGAGCTCTGTGCCACCAGAGGTGAATCTTCTATCCCCAAGTCTGGCTCAGCATCAGTGGTGAAATCCTCTTGAGATTCAGGGACTCGCTTGCTTCTTAAACGACGACGTTTATGTGGAGGCGTCTTCTTCATCGAAGATGAAGAAGGCTGACGTGACGACCCCCGTACTGTCTTACGCTTCTTCAGGACAGGATGCTGCCTTTGCCCCTTCTTTCCAATATGAAGAGAGGACAAGTTCCGAATGTCCAACCCCTCGAGCTCCTCAACTAACAGAAAGAGAAAGGAGTAAGTTTAGGACCCATTAACTAAGAAGAGAACAACCAAACGCATATACCCCAGGATACGGTCTCAGACTCAAGCCAGCCTTTGCCAAAACAATTTCTAGCTCTAGCATCTCCCTTGTAGCCAAAAACTTATCTTCTTCAAAGTCCCCAGTAAAGTAGTCATATATGGCTCGTTCCTCTAGCGTCAAACTATCCAATGTCGGTCGAGGAGGCTTGTACACCGACTGCCATTTTGTGGGATATCGAGGACGACTGGAAGGCTTAATCCAAATCACTTTCTGTAACCAATTTTTTGCGTTGGAGGGTAGACTTTTGATAAAAATAGCCCCACCTCGTCGCTCGAAGGATATTCCACTGTTAACCACTTTGGCTTGAAGAAGGACATCAAAGATATTATGACTTGCCGAAACCCGTTGACAAAGTAGCCAAGTAAAAAACCATAAACATTCCTATAACCGTTGGAGGTAACTTGACCCGGACAAATCCTATATAAATACAAAACGTTAGCCACAAATTTCAGAATGGGAAACCTCAAACCCGCATCCAAAGCATCCACACTAACCCCAAAAAATCCCGGAGGCAGAAACAAAGGACACTCGTCCTCCTTGAGGCCTCGGATCTAGAAATCGTCATGGAAAAAATACCTGGAACGTAACATTGCAACCCCCTCTTCACCCGCCGTTTGTTGCACGAAAGAACAAAGACGACGAGCTCAAAATGTCTCGGCAAACTCTTTGGCAAGCCCAGCCTGTTCCCTCGTCCAATGGGCAACAGGAGGACACTCGGGAATAGACTCCGAGGCAGCCCTCTCCACGATTTGCTGCTCCGAAGTGGGAACATTCTCACAAACCGCAGAGACGTTACATTCTCCAGCATAGACAACCATTTCCCCCGCGGGTTGCTCAGTTCGAACATCTTGTTCACCCACCTCTGAAACGTCAACCATTTTCTCATATATTGAGCAAAGAAGAGCGGTAAAGGGAGGAATGGATTTTTGGGTTGCGAGACAGAGGAAGCCAAAGGAGAAGGGGAAGCACAGAAACGGGAACGAAGAAGAAGAAAGAAGAAAAAGAAAAAAGAGAAAGAGAGGAAATGGGAGGCAAGAAATTAACGCCCCTGATTTAATTCCCCAAAAGGACGGCCTAGATTGAGTTAAAAGCCTGCCGGATGGGACACAAGGCTGACACACGTCATTCGGTGCTGCCGTCACATTAATGCTCATGTATTCCCAAGAAAAGCTTGGCGCCAACTATTTGTCAAACCTGGTGTCACCCCTTGCTCGCGCCAATAAATCCAGACCGCTAGTAAAAAGGCGCCACCTTTTTTGATGTTATACACTCCACGGTCAAAAGTGACCAAGTTAATATTCGCCTCCAGCTGAACATAAGCCCGCTCACATTCAACCATAGAGTGGGGGGCTAACTGATAAGGAAAAAATGAGCTGGGTCAATAAGTCAACCACAGTAAACAGACCTGGCTGAACCTCCACTCCCTGAGTTACCGTAAGCCATGGTGCCGCCAAGCTATGACGTGCTTGGCACTCTGTACCGTCCATCTCTATCCCATACCTAGGCTCCCCGTACCGCCTGCTTCCTCCATCACAGGGTACCGCCTGCCATAGGTCTTGGTACCATCAACCCTGGCTACCATCAGCATCCGTTTAGCATGAAGGACCACGGTACCGCCTAGCTTGTTACTGCCCCTGTCCTAACCACTACCGGGCGGTACCAGGTCCCAGGGGTCATTACCGCCCCTTTCATGACCGCTACGGGGCGGTACAAGGACTCGGGGGTCATTACCGAGCCCTTTCATGACTACTCCCAGGCGGTACCAGGCCAGGGATCATTACCGCCCCTCTCTTGACCATTCCCAGGCGGTATCAGATCCAGGTACCACTACCGCCCCGAGAGCCACAATACTGCCTGCCTTGGCTACCGCTTGCAGGCCTTGGTACCCATTCTCCTAACCCCGTGTACCAACTGGGCGGCACCACAGCCGTCACCACCCAGGCGGTATCACTGCCCCTCTCAACCATTCGCCATGTAGACTGCAGCACCTCCCTTCCAACCAATCATTCACCTTCACCTCTCCATTAAGTCATGCCAGGCGGTACTGCCCCTGGCCCGGCTCTACTGTCCAGCACCACCAGCCCCCCCTTTCCTATAAATACCAACCCATTCCCCTCGTTCAACTCAAGCTCCTCTAGGCATCTCCATAGGATACCCTTCTCTCTCATCCGGCCTGGGGCCCCGCACCCCTCACGGCCTAACCTCTCAGGAGTCTCACGCCTCATATCCTCCCCAAGAGACCCCCCGTCTCTCTTTCCTTGCTAGGACCACGATGTTGCCTCTTCCCCTCCATGATTATTACCAGATGTGCTCCCTTCTCTCGGTTAGGTCATTCATATTTACCGGGTATTTTCTACTTTACGTATATTTATTATTGCTACCACTTCTCCTACTGACTTAGGCATCAGAGGGGTGTCCCGCGGTCCAAACCACCGCGGGTCCCTCTGACGGCCTTACTCGTTTTGCAAGTGATCCCGGGTTAAACTCACCAGCAGCTGCTTCCTTAAATGAGGGTTGAGTCCCGCTCTCATCTAGGACCTAACCAAAAAGTCCTGAAACAAGTCTTATGAAGCTAATCATTACACCGAACCCCAGTTTTTAATTAAAGCTAAATACACAATTACGTTTTAGCTACTAATCATAAACAACCATGGAATGTCAAGAGTTTCCACGATTGATTATATAAATCATCTTTTAGATTGTTAGAATAATAGCTAAATTCGGACATAGAGATGAAAGACAGAGTAATTAGAAAGATCTTACAAAACGATGATACCACATCGTGACAAAGACCACTATCCTAAAAGACGATTTAACCGTAGCACACACTACTATCGGTGGCGATCCTCCAGGATTAACGTGATCCACCTCTTAACATGTACTTTTTAATTGTAAGGTAAGAGTGCCTAAGAACTTTGCCCAACGAACAGAATAGGACAAAAATGGGGGAGAGAGAGAAGATATTGGTATGTTGTTGTTCTTACTGATGAGGTGTATAGAAATAGTGTAGAGCACGGGTATTTATACCGGTGCAAGGCATCGAAAAAACGGTAACAAGCATAAAAAAAAAAAACTGCTGCAATGAATCCCAGCAGCTATATTTTTAATTAACCATAAATCCCAACGATCATAATCTTAATGGCCATTAACGCCCAGTAATGGGGATTTGTAACAACAAATGTGTAGTAAATAGGCGCAGTAAATTATGATATGGGTTTTGAAAAATTATTTTATAAAAAATAAATATACCCGTTAAGAAAAAGATCACCCACGCCCGAGCACAACGCAGCGCAACGGGCAGCGCACGCACTTGTGGTCCCCACCATTCTCTCACCCTTAACTTAATTCAAAAAGTTAAGTTGTATACCTATATTTAAACTAGACCATTTCTCACTATTTTTCCATGTGGATAGAACTTTTCCATAAAACTCAAGGTTAGCTTGTATCATTTTTTCAACAGATTATGCCTGTAAGATTTCCTATTTGTGTCTTTGCTCAATTATGCCTGTCATTTAATTCACTTTTTCTGCTAAAACTTGAGATTTATGATGCCCCTGCTTTGCATTATTTTTGTCCATCTCGAGGCCTTTTTAATTCCAAGTATAATGCAGTTTTTGCTAAAGCTCAAGATTAACTCCCTTGGAGATTAAGGTCAATCCAGCTATGATTGTTTCTACTAAAGGTTAGAAATTCCTCTCGTTTGTTTGATTTGATTATTTCAAATTTCTTTGCTATCTCAAGTTCACATTTTGGTTCTTCATCAACCCCATTTTTCAACACTCTTAGTTGTCTATGTATAATGAGTAATCATTTTAGAGTTGATGCTGATTTTTCTTTTCTTTTTTTTTGTCCCTAATATGTTGAGAACCAAACCCTTTGAGATGTTAATAGTTATAATATGAGGTTGGACTGGAGAAGGAATTCTTCATGGGGAGTAATTGGAATCCATTATGCGCTTCTAAGTAGATATAGTGCCTCAAAGGTCAAATAGGGATTTTGAAAAGGATACTCAAACTTATGGAGGAATGGTTACTCTCACTTGTATTAAAGTGAATAAAATGGTTTCCACTTCTGCTTAAGATGTTGAATTGTTTTAGTAGGAAGTATTTCTAGCCTTCTTGAGTTTATTCTTAGTGACATGGATGACCTTTCATAGTACAATGAGTATAGGTGGTAAAATGGTATTATATTTCGTTTGTGGATATCGAGATTCACTGAGGCTCTGTTTGACGCATGGAATTGAAATTGGACTACGGAATTGCAATTCCAATTCTGATGGAATTGAAATTGGACTACGGAATTGCAATTCCAATTCTGATGGACTTAAAATTCCATTATTTGGTTCATCAAAGGATTTGGAGATCGGAATTATAATTACATAATAACTTGAATCATCAAGGGTTTTCGGTCAATTGAGTTGGAGCATTTTGAGTTTAAATCAACTATGGTTGGATTTTGGCCAAAACGGTTGACATTGCGTTCAAGTTATTATGATCTGCGCAATTCACATTGTGTTCGAGTTATTCAAGTTTCGAGTCAAATCGAATCGAGTACCATGTCGGATAGTTTGTTGTTCAAGTTATCTCGGATTTGTAGCTAATCGGGTAAGGACTTTTCAGGGTTTATGCTAGTTATGATCGGGTTCGAGTTCATTTAGGTCGTTTTAGGCTCGAGTCATGTTAGTTTTGGGACAAATGAGTTGTGTGGTTTCCAATTTTGAGTCATCTTAGCCTAAACTTGAGATGGGTAGGTTCATTTTGGGTATCGGTCGTATTAAGTTTTAGGTCAATTTGGTCGAGTCATTTTCACTTCAGCTCTGATTGTTTACACCGCATTAAAATCGAGTAGTTTCATTTTCTAGATTGGAGTTATCTCGGCCTTAGGTCAATCAGGTTGGGTCACTTTGGACTTTGAGTTAAAGTGAGTTCGGTCATTTCAAGGTGCAATCATCCGAGTTGGGTGATTTCGAGGTCTGGGATAAATTTTAGGTTGTGCCTAAGTCTTTAGATTTTGAGTCATCTTGGATCTGGGTTAATCAAGTAGGGTCATTTTGGGTTTAAGGCCAATGCAGTTCTAAGGAATTGTAATTCCTTATCCCCACCCTAAGGAATTGGAAAGTCTGATTTTCAGTTAAAATCCAATGCCATAGAATTGGACAGTGGAATTGTAATTATTCCAGCAGGTGAACAAAACAACAAAATTGGAATTTTGGGCCCCAATTCCATGCTCTAAACACAGCCTAAGATATTTCCTTTGAGTTCAAAGATGAGGTTGTCGAGAAGTTCCGTATATGAAGTGGAAGTTAAAATAATTTAACCTCAAAGCAATGGTATTTTAGCGAGCTTAGCTCGAGTTTGCAAGCTCGGGCACAATTTGTCATTCCCGGCAGACCTTGAGGACTAGAGGTATTGTTAGCTACTCTAAGCTCGAGCTTGAAGCTACAAGCTTGAGTTTGAGACACATGTCTTCATTGTTTCAACACGCGCTCTTTCCATAGCTTAAAGCCAAATTCTTTGCTCCGCCATGTTTGCCGCTCTCCACATTGAAGTTGGATTTTTAGGCCACGATTCCTTCCTTAATGGGCAAGCTGATCACCTATAAATATAGCCATTTGTTAGGTTGATTTAACGCACTAATTACACAAAAATATACTTCTTCCTCTTCTCTCTCAAAGTTAATTCTTTTTGTTTGCTCTTTTGGTTTGCTTAGTGCGTGTATGGTCGCCGTGAATAAAAAATCAAACAAACATGCAGAAAGGGACTCATAGGGCTGTGGGAGCTAGCTTAAATTCTGGACCACACATGTTTGACCTCAACCAATCATCTTTTTGGAAAAGGAATGATGCTTTTGGTGAATCCGACTTCGATTTGCAAGTTATTTGGATTTTGCTTTTGCTCCAATTAAGGAGACTTTTTTATATGTTTTTTTTTATTTTTTTTATTTTCTAATATACATGGCTAACAGAAAATAAAAAGGGATATGGACCAGACTCAAGTGGCAGTTAGGGTGACGGAGCAAAGCCCACGGACACCTTTCCTCGTACACTTAAACGCTGGGAGCATGGGTGAAAACAAATTCAAGAGTTCAGCAGTCCACTTACAAGCCCGAGCCAATCAGATTTTTAGGCGTAGCATCATTGACTTGTAATAACATGAATGACTTAGAGTTTGACAAGATAAAAAAGGAGCAAACCGCATTTTGGGTGACCGGATGAGGACCAACACAATAAAGCTCAAGCCTTGGCCATCGAAGCCTTAAACCAACACCTCAATTCTCAACTCGTCGATTGTGGGAACATATTAAAACAAGGAGTTGATACCTGAAGCTCGAAAGCAAGTATGAGATTAATCTACGCTGAGCTAAGCTAAGTTAATTATGCTACTCCTATGTAAAAAGCACAAGTGTGTTATAAAGAAATTTGAAAAATTTTGTGTGATGGTGCTAGACACTTTACAACTGCATTGGTATCTCTTATTTATAGAAAAAAAAAAAAGCAACTACTTCATCCTATTCTTCCGACATTTCCTTCCCACGTCTGTCTCAATGCTTCTTTGGCACACTGAATGGGAGTTAATCGTTTCCTAAATTTGTGTGCCCGAGAGTCTTTCTGGAAGTCCCACGTCCGTTTAAATTGTTAGAGTCCCTCCTAGATGCCCCACATTCCCTTGGATAAACTTGAGGCCCATGCATCTGGAAATACGCTCCAAGAAGCAGTCACGAGCTTCAAAACAACCTGTTTTGCAATCTTCTGGGAAGTCCCTCAAGCTCGAGCTTGTTTTACCTCATCAATCATCTCAAATGGTTGATATCCCAAAAGGGATTTAACTCTTTGGTTAGTTGGACTCGAGATGCCGTTGACTTATGTTGGGACGAATTTCAAAAATATTCCCTAATATAATAAAAATAATGGCAGCAGAACGATTTAAAATTTCTAGTTTTAAACCTAATGGCGACTTAGAATTCCTAATTCTAATTAATTCTAAAACTATAGATTTAAAATTTCTGATTTTAAACCTACAGGCATCTACTGTAATACATTTATAATAATAACATAAATAACTAGCATAATAAATAATGTAAATAAATGAAAAAGCAAAAACTAAAAGAAAAGGGAAAGAAGAATACTTGGATGTAGATCGCAGTGTCACTCCAAGAAATCACCGAGACTGTAAGACCTTCTATGCAATCTCCTCTAAACATCCGGAGTGTAAGCCCTGAAAAATATTAAACTTAAAGGGAAATTTTCAACCGAAATTTCTCCTCTTTTAGTTCTCCGAAAGTCAATACTTTTAGAAATTTTTTTTAATTTTAATTAATTTTCAATTACTAAACTATAATTCCAGGACCCCGATTTAAAGTAGGCTAATGGACTAAAAAGCCTTCAAAATATCAATGTGGGATACTAAACAACAAAGCAAAACGACGCCGTTTCATGTCTTCAAAATGCAGCCCAGAAAGTCCACATGGCACATTCTGGTTGGTCTGTGTCTAACAGTGCGGATCGCGCCACTCCAGCACGCTCCCACTAGTCTGTGTACGAAGGCGCAGATTGCCCCCCTTGTGACCACCAGCGCGGTTATACGCGGATTGTGACCTGTTTTTCCGATTTTTTCGTTTTTTTTAATTTTTGTTTATCACATGTAAAAATTCATCTTATGAACTTTATTTTAACAAAATAATTTATTTTATGCTTTTTAATTTTATTCATCTGATGAATACTATTTAGCAAAATTAAATTTACTCATCTCATGAATTCTTTAATAGTTGTTTGATAGTGCAAAAATTAGAGGCTTGTGTAAGGACTTCAGAGACAATTTAATCTAGGTCTAAATGGGTCGAAACTCATTATCACCTCATGATAATATTTGATTACCATTTAATAGGATTTAATTCACTAAATAAATCATACTGCATTCTAGAATTAAATTATTTATTCGATAATTCCCAATTTGTAATAATTGAACGATCAACCCCTTTATTAAATATCCATGAGAAGCAACAATAAAAACTACCATCATTATACTTCTTACGGCTTCTCCTTAACTTCCAAACTAGCCCTTTTCGAATTATTTTATTATACGATAACATATTCTTCGCATCAATTCCAGTGACGAACACTAGGAATAATTTGGTCAAAGATTCCGAATTTTCTGAACACTTGCGAATCTACGTAAGGGGACATCTGTATCTCATAAGAGACTATAGACTCCATGTTGACTATTTTTTTCCTGCAGTCACTTAACGTACGTAGACGATTAGCCGCTTTACAGGACCTCACTTGAAACCAAACTATGACATGTCACAGTGGGCTATGTCCATCTCATGGAATGTCTTAGAAGCAATCACATGCATATTTGACCCGTAAACCATAATTATACATAAAATAGATAAAATAATTTTATTTATTAATATTTAAATACAAATAATTGGGTTTTCAGGATATTGGCTCCAACAACTTAACAACTAAAGGCCTAACATCCCTCGAGGATGGCCTCTTATGCCAAACACGTGACTCTTAGTCTCAAAATGACGCTGTCCCAACTTCCTCGAGTTTAAAGGTGTAAACAATACTAATGATAATAATCATAAGGGTCAAAATTCAATGTCCAATGCCAACTAAACCTAGAGGTGATATGGTGACCTAAAGTATGTTCAAGATTTAATCCGAAGATCAGTACATGGTGATATTTTCTTGGTTCTAAATGCTTTTATAATGCATTTGGCTGTTAGTCACAATGCTAGCAACGGTAATATCCATATGGGCATTATGAAAATGAGATTGCATATAAAGACTTGGTCTACCAGTATGGCTACTAGAACAAGATTATAAAAAAAAAAAAAAAGAAATTTGTTTAAAAACTTGCAATATTGTTAAAGGTAACTAGGTCATAAGTGTTCTTAGTTGTTACCATGAGAATCAAGTTTATCCATTGTAATAATTAACCCTAAAGATGAGCTGCATACTTTAGATAATTAAAAAAAATCATCTTAGTGATCGTCCCCCATATAAGGCTGACTTTAAGTAGACTTTAGAGTCTGATCAATAATAAGAATAATGTCTTTGTTAGTAAAGGACATACATGCAATAATTTTATTAATATTTAATTGTAAGGGAAAATAAAAATCTTACTAGTTCTATGTACATTGTTTCATGGGTGAAATTTTGAAGTTCGACTACGATTATTACAATTAAGATTCGTATGGCTAAACATACTAAAATAGCGAATTACTGATAAGCCTTTAACTTAACAATCAAATTCTTGTTTTAGCTTGTCCTAACGAGTAATATAAGGCTTACTATAAACCTCACATCGAAGCTTTTTTGGGACATTGCTATAACATATGTTTTTTTCCCCCTATTTAAGGATACATGGAAATATGATAATAATAATAATAATAATAATTATTATTATTATTAGTATTATTATTATTATTATTATTATTATTATTATTATTATTATTATTATTATTAAATAAATAACCAATATTGTGACCTTTGGCCATACTTTCCTGTTGGCCCCTAATTGCAAGGTTAAGAAATACCTACATTAAAATAATTTTTTTTTTTTTTTGATAATTAGCGACAGAGTCGCGGAACAAGCAGGCCACTCGACAAAGTGAGACCTGAACCCACTCGAACAAGAGCGGGGAAAACGAGAGCCAACCAAAAAAACACAAAGAAAAACAAAAACAAGAAAAACAAACGCACCACAAATACGAGCACACAAACAACGAAAACAAAAAACCAGTCAAACGGCAGGAACATGGAGCAAACCAACGCACATAAACCAGCAGAAGACCAGGACACTCACAATCGAAAACTGAACGCAAGGCACCAAAAAGCCAAAAAAAACTCATCACAGCCTTCCATGAAGAATAGCACTCACCATAGTCGGATCGAAACCCTCAAAATCTAAGCCTAATCTTTCTCCCACCTCTATTGTTCGGACTGCTTCCTCGATTTGACCAGCATCAGCAACATGATTGCCCCGATTCACCAAGTTCTTCTTCTTCTTCTTTCTAGGTGTGAAAAGATGTGTTGACACAAAAATACTATGTGTCGACACACTGTTACGTACTCAAAATCTCGAGAAAGGTGCTCAAAGTCGCCAACAACCTACTCAAATCAACATTCAATCATTATAGATTACGTGTCGACACAAGTCCAGAGTGTGCCCACATATGTAAGGCGTTGATGAATAACTGAATTTGTGTACATTATGGTGATGTGTACATGGGTATGAACTATGTGTACGCAGATTGTGTCCACGATTATGTTGACACGTCTCTTTCTTGTGTTGACACAAAATGCAGAATCAAAAGTATGTGTCAACACACGATTATCGTATTTCGACACATGAATTGTACTGACGAATTAATGAATTTGGATATACTATGGTGATGTGTGCTTGGCAGTCCCTTTTGGATACATTGATTGTGGTATTGAGTTCAATGTTACGTGTCGACACATATATTTCCTATGTTGACACATAATGCCCCCTGTAAAACATATGTCGACACACGTATATTGTGTGTCGGCACATATTAAGATGTGTACATGGATATGCATTTAGTACGTGATAAGTGTGTTGACACAAACAAGACGGGTGTCGACACACATTGCTCACTTTGATGCTTGTCGACACACAATATACATCTGTCGACACATTTGCTAAGCGTGTTGACACAGAATGCTCACTGTAATTTGTGTGTCGACTCCAAAATTATCCTTTGTTTTTTAAATGTTGGTTGGATACATTCGTGTCGACACACACATAAGTGTGTCGACACATATGTTCTGTTGATGAATATTATTTGAGTACATTATTGTAATGTGTACATGGGGTGATAATTTCCTGAGTAAATGATTGTGAGTCGACACAGATATTTCCTGAGTTGACACCTAATGCTCATTGTAATTTTTGTGTCGACACACGTGCACCATGTTGATTAACAATGAATACATAAATGTGATTTATACAAGGATTCTACGGATTTTGGTTCTATAATGGTGATACTGAGTACCTCTGAGACCATTACTTGTTTCGTTGAGCACTTGATCATTTTTAGCATGTTAGTGGGTACTTGGTTTGTGATTTTATGTACATTAGTGAGTACTTAGGTGTTCGTTTTGAGGACTTGGGTGGTGATTTTGAGTATATTAGTCTTACAAACAATCATGGTTACCTTAGAACTACATTTCACCAATCCCTTCTTTTAAACAATAGAGTTCCTCAATCAAAACAAACAACATACATAAATTTGAATGGTTTCCATCAACAAATTAACTAGTACAATCTGGTTATACATCCATACTCATCGGTTTGAAATGTACACAACATCAATACAACATTACATTCATACTCATTGTTTCAAATGTACAACATCAATACAATAATACATCCATACTCATTGGTTTCAAATGTACAACATCAATAAAACAATTTTATTGCTACGAACGTTTCTTTACATTTCAGTAGGTCAACCTCACTGACCGCTCGCGGTGCCTTTTTCAATCGAGGTCGAGGTCGAGCTTCCGGTCCGAATCACAATATTCGATGAGTTTCAGAAGTTTAGCCGTGTCTTTCTTTCCCCTCTTGTGAGAATTCAACACTTTCATAAAATGCGTACCAGCATTAGATATTTCGGGAGTTGTTCTTTATCTTTCATCAGTTTAGTCTCTACCAATATTAACTCATTTGTCTTAGATTCCATGAGACTCAGCTTCCTTTTCAGGTCCTTTGTATCATCTTCACTTTGTTTCGCTCATGCTCCTTCTCTTCCAGGGTCCTTGTTCCTCTTCTTCCTCATTAGACATCCCTATCAAAGTGTTCTTCCTACTCGTCTCTATCCTTATTTATTTTTTTTGTTCTTCTACCTCCTTTTGGAGGAAGCTAAGAAGGTAGAGAAAGAAAAGGATGAGAACGAGGCTTTAGAGGCCAAGAAGGCGAAACTTGAGGGACAATCTAGAGGGTTGAACCAGAAAGAAATGAAATTCAAAGGGTTTTGAAGGAGTATTTGGAGGAAGTTAAGAAGATAGAGAGAGAAAAGGATGAGAAGATGGACGGGGATGATTGTCCGGAAAAATTTAAGGTTGAAATAAAATTCACTTACCAAATCCAGGAATACCAATTCCTTTATACTACAAATTTTAAGCGAACCTACACCTTCGAACAAAACATATAATTGCCAAAAGTTATTTATCCTAACCCAATGCCAATCTATGAACCTACCAAAAAACACTTCCTTTATGAGGAAAGGGTTGGGGGAATTTATTGAACTACAACCCCATGAAGTAGACTCATGTTTTTTGTCTCTAGATTTCTTCTTGGATGTAGTTTCGTACCTCCTAATGCGACCCATGACTTCTACTCACAAAAAAAAAAAAAAAAAAAAAAACAAATTTTGAGAGAAATCCGTGAAGGGGTTAGGATTTGGGGGTGTAAGGTGAAACTTTGAGATTTGTTAAAAAAACTGTTAGGGATAATGAAAATTTATAACAAATAGATGGCTTTTTACTTAGACTAACAATAAAATTTAGCATGAAAAAGATAAAATCTGACCAAAAGATCTAAAGATTTTGACAGAATGTCAAAATGTGCACATATAAACCTGGTTTTATAATAAAAATTAGCTTACGTACCTAATAGAAGTGATAACTTTGCTAAGATATTGGATGGTGACGCATCTAGGGTTCGTGAGAGAGAGAGGAGCAAACGAAGTGAGGGAGACGATTAGGGTTCCGACTTAAATAGAGGATACGTGTGTCGGCACACGAAATAAGTGTGTCGACATACAATAAGTGTGGGAGTATGTGTCAACACGGGAAATAGATGTGTGGACACGTATTCTCGTACTTAATTTCACAATTAATTTACCTAATAGAGTACCAACACGCTGTCACTGGATCCCATTAGAACATCAAAGTTAAGTGTGCTTGGGCAAGAGCAGTTCCAAGATGGGTGACCTCCTAGGAAGTCCTCACCCTCGGGTTAGGAGCACTCGGAAACAGCCTCTCTTCAGGGGTAATACTCTTGAGGGGAAAGGCTGCGAACATCCGCCCCCCTAGACCCTACTTAGGCGGGAGCCCTTGGGGCACTAGGCATGTTGTTGCTTTGTCGCTTTGTACCTGAAATTTATACCCAAGTACACATCACCATAGTGTACCCAAATTCAATGATTTGTCAGCACAATTACTGTGTCGACACGCGGTGAACGTGGACGGAGATGTCAACAACCGGATTAGAGTAGGCTGGCATAAATGAAGGATGGCATCCACGGTACTTTAAGATAGAAGGATTCCATTAAAGCTAAAGGGGAACTACTACAAGATAGTAGTGAGAACGGCTATGTACTGTGGGGCGGAGTGTTGGCAGATGAAACAACATCACACACAAAACATAAAGGTGGCGGAGATGAGGATATTGTGGTGGATGTGTGGACATACAGGGAAGGATAGGATCAGGAACGATGTTATAAGAGACAAATTAGGCGTCGCACCGATTGAGGATAAATTATGGGAGCAACGTTTGAGGTGGTTCGGGTATGTTAGTAGGAGACCTTCCAACGTTCCAATACGAAGATGCGAACAGCCCCATACTATGCTAGGGAGGAGAGGGTAAGGCAAGTTTAATAAGAGTATAGGCTGTAGATGATCCGACAGGACCTCACCCACCTAAACCTACAGGAGAAGATGGCTTTAGATAGAGCAGGGTGGAGGGCTACATGATATAGTGGCTTAGAGTAGTGCTTCCTTTATGGTTAGTACTAGTGTTTCTTGGTGTCTTAACTCCCTCTTTTGGGGCAGGTATTTGAGATCTTTTTTGTTTATAGATGCACCTGTATACGTGTGTACTTGTAGGCCTGCAGTGATATTCCGTGAGTCTTGATTCATATCAATAGGCTTATGTTGTGTTTGATTCTAATTCTATGTTGCTCTCAATTTCAAACGATATACTTCCAGGACGACACGCTCTTCCGGTTGAGAGTCCTAGGAAACAGCCTCGCTTTAGGGTAGCACCCTAAAAGGGGAAGGATGTGTAAGTACACACCCCCCCCCCCCCCCCCCCCCCCCCCCCCAAAACCTAGACCCTACTTTTACAGGAGCCTTCGTGACATTGTTGTTGTTCAATATCGTGATTTGTGTTCCCTCTTCAAGGTGTTCCTTGTATATTCACACTTGTAATTAAATCATGTACTATTAATTTTCATTGGATGTATATTCATGAATAAGTTCTTAAATTTTTACATAAATTGATTTGTGTAAACATCACTCCTAGATCGGGTGGCATCAACTCGGTCTCTCACTTGCATGTACTCCTTTTGTCCCACCTCAATGCTTAAAAGATTAATATTTGGGATTTAGTCTTAAAATTCATGTTTCATATCCATAGTCGGAAGACTGATCCCACTTATGGCAGGCTTCTTACCTGTGTGTTCCGACGCACATTAAATACATCATTTTCGACAAGCCCTATTCCGTAGAAGATGACTCAAGGGAAACAACCTTGAAAAGGATGGGATTTGAATTCAAAAAATAAATTATATGGGTCAAATTAACAAATGATAATTAATTTTATGTACCTAATACTATGTGTACAAACACTAAACATAATTATATTGCATTTTTGGGCATATTACTTGTCTTCAATTATTAATGTATGTATTAATGTCTATTATATAAAAAATGATTCAATTTAAATATTAATTAATTCGGAGAATTAGAAATTTTTTGGTTCGAAAAAGAAATTAAGTGGCTAAAATGAACTCTTTGAAAAGAGCAAAAATATATTTTTTGAGTAAAAGGGTAGTGATTCTAAGGACAAGATTTGAGATTTTGAGCAAAAGTGTGCCGACACACAATGTAAATGTGTCGCCACACACACTAGTTGGTGATATTAAGTTTGTATTTGCTGATATTGAGTGCATTGTTTGTGATTCCGAGTACAGTTAATTCTACACATTGAACCTATGTGTTGACACACTTTGGTGAATTTGAGTATATGTTTTTTGATATTAAGTACATAGTTAGTTATTCCAAGTACAATCTGTGTGTCGACACACATAAATTATGTGTCGACATATAGGAACCTTGTTGTATACGGTATACTAGAGTTCACTATGTTTTGAATTTTGAATTTTTAAATTTGAATTTGGAGCCGTTGGTGGTAGTTCAAAAAAGATTTCTTAAATTCTTACCTCATTTTATCATTTTACCGCACACTCCAATTTTCTCTTTCCTACTTTCTTGCATACAAGTATTTGCTCGGAATATATAAAGTTCGAAGTTCTAAATATTTTCTACTTGTAGAAGTTTGTAAAAGTTCAAAGCTCTGTACTGGACGGTCGTTTAATCGCCCCCTAATTTGTTCTTTGTTTACGAGGGTTTCCTCCTCAATCACCTCCTCCATTTCTTCAGCCACAATGTTAGTCTCACTCACCTATCGTTCCGTTTGATCGCTCGAGGCGAACGTCACATTCGCATCGTTGACTTCGATGAGTTCGAGAAGTTTACATGTGTGTTTTTTTATTGTCAAACTCAACCTCACCCACGGATGGAGAAGAAACAGAGGAGGTGATCCCTCGTAAAGAAAGAAGAAACGGGGGCGAGGTAACGACCGTAGCAGCAGTACAGCAAGTCCCGCCCAAACCACACAAGTTTAGAAAAGGTAATGAATATAGTTTCTTTTATATTTGTATATACTATATTTCACAACCCATTTAGTGTTTAAAAAAAAAAAGATATTTTCACAACCCATTTACACTCATGTACTCAAAACCAATTTTTTTGTCAGAATTGCATGCGTGTCAACATACACAAAATGTTGTGTGACGACACACGATTTGTTAGAAGTGTTGATTTTGATTACTTGGTGAGTATTTTGAGGAACATGTACTCAAGATTACCGGTTACTCAAAATCAAATGTGTTATGTGTCGACACACATATATTCTATGTCAACACAGTTGCATTTGAATGAGTTGGGATGTTGATTGCATTTTTGTACATGGTTTCTGATTAGAGTACATGGGGTGGTGACTTCGAGTACATGTACTAAAAAATTACTAAAACATAAAATCAGATGTGTGTCGACACTCATTTTATGTGTGTCGACACTCACCATAAAAGTACTCAAAATTACTTTCTTTTTATTCCCCTCGCTCTCCTCTCACTCCTACCCATCTCTTTTTACCGGCGATCCAGGGACCGACTTCAACCCTCTACGACTGTCACCCCCCGGCTATCCCATATGGATACTTCAACACCACTGTTAGTGTTTGCATACTATGTCCTGCTATATCTCAATTTACTCCTTTTTTTCAATAACTTTTAGTAGATATTACTTGTTTTGTCCCAAGCTTGTGGCTGAAGATTATAGTTTCATATTTTTAGTGTTTGTGTAATGCGGAGTTTTGCAGGTTTGAATTATATTTGGTTTCATTTGTTGGTTTTGTATGTTCGAGTGGGTATTGTTGGGTTTTTCTTTTGGCTTCATTTGTGGTTATTTGGCATATAATACAACAAAATCTTTCATATATTTTGTCTATCTTTCATTTTCTGATTTTTTTTTTTGTTTAAATTTATTTTTATATATGATAGGTGGTTAGGGGTGAAATTTATTGTTGCTGTTGGAATTGGTTTTATTGGGTTCTGATTGTTTGCCTTGTATTTGACTTCATTGGGCTTTTAATACAACAAAATCAGCTATTTGTTTTATATGCCCTAGATTTTATAAATGTTTTCGAGTTTATATTGTAATAGGTGGTTAGGATTGAAATTTCTTATTGATGTTGTAGTGGGTTTTGTTGAGTTTTCCAAGTTTAGCTTGTATTTGGTTTCATTTTATAGTTCTATCAATTAAATTGTTTTATTTTGGTGACTAGTGCTGTAGAGGCAAAGGACTAAGAAGATAAGATGGTCAATAAAAGGCCAAGAAATGCATTTGCTATATTTTGGTGAGCATCACTTTATATTGTGTTCTTCATTCCACCTATAAGATGAAGCTAATTGTTTATATTCCATCATGTAGTGAAAAAATAAAGACGAAGAACAATCAAGCAGTGTTGCCGGATGAAAAATATGCAAAGCCAAGTGTAATTAAGTATAGTCTCAAATAATGTGATGTCTTTCATTGTTAGTGGATTGACTATGTTTACTATTTTAGTGGTTAACGAAGACAAGCAAAATATGGAAGACTTTGCCTAAAGAGGAGAAAGAACCGTACATACTTCGTCAAAGAATGACTCAAGAATGTACCGAAGTCGAAAAACTGAAAAATCATCCAAGACCAGGGTAATACATGTTAAAAAATTGAAGCATTTCTTTTATTACACGTGCGAATCTAATTACACTTATTGATATTCAGGTATGTACACATTGTGCTCCGAAGCGGGTAATAGAACTGATGAAGGGATTGTCTGAAGAACAACGGACTGCCATCGAAGATTTGGACTTGGTTGGTTTGATGCACGTAAAGTGAAAAACCATTAATATGGAAATGTGTGTGAGTGTAATCGACCAATTTGACCCGATGTCACGAGGTTTTTTCCATTCAAATAATAACATTTTTTTGACTTCAAAACAAAGGTTTTGAGATTAATGATTGCAAAGATGAACCGAGGCTGAATAGCTTATACGAAAAGTTTGGTTGTTGGACATGTAGTCAAATGGAAGAAGCACTAGTCACCCATGGTACTGTTGACTGCATTTTTGTGTCCATCCGCGAGACTAAACTTGAACAAGTCATGGTTCAAGCTCGTAGTTGACACCAAAAAGACATCGAGTGTAAATTGGGTGAAAGTCATATATAACGAAATTATAGATGGCATTTTGAAGTACAAAAGGAGCAAAAAAAGAGTGAATGGATGCATTTATTTATTCATGGTAAGTACATCTCTTGTTTAATTGTTATTGTATTTCAGTGTAATATATGTTTTAGTTTCTCTTGCCTTGTTAAATGTACTAGAATTTTTTTTTTATGAGTACTCACTCGATGGACGCGTGTCGATGTCCCCCTCAAGTCGGACGAATCCTCGTTGTCGCTTTGGATGGACGCAGAAGTGAAGGCTAAGAAAGGGTACATTCTTCGAGCGTATAAATCGTTCGGTGATGTTGTAAGATGTGCGCCCAAATTATCATAAACATTACACAAAGTTGAACTTCTGGTCTGATGTGTGTAATATTAGTGCGTATTCCATGGAAGTGTTGAATGCTCACAAGAGGGGTAGGAAGGACATGGCTGGACTTCTGAAACTCGTCGAAGATTGCGAGGCAAAACTACAACCTTGGCCTTGATCGATAAGGCGCCTTGAGTGTTCAATGTGGCTAACCCACTGAAGAAACAAAGGAGGATGTTCGTAAAGAAACAAGAAATGGGGGGCGAGGAAACGACCTAGCACCAGTACATATATTTGACAATTTTGAAAAAGTGTATCAGTGTAGTTGTATATTTAATAATTTATGATAAATTTTGTTTTATTAACTATATTTCTGCTTATTATTTTATTGTGTTATATTTTTATGTTGTATTATTCATCAACAAATAAAAGGTATCGTTTGGGCAAAATGAATATATATTTTTTAATATCATACAGTGAAATATTGATATTTCTCAAAAAATATTTGTTCGCGTGTCAACACACATACGACGAACTCAGTAACAAACCCAGTGTGTGAAGATGTGTGTCGACACTCAACAACATGATGTCGACACACGAATTACAGTAAGAAATGTGTGTCGACACGGTTAAGTCTTGTGTCCACACAAAAGTCACGAACTCAAATTCACAAGCACTGTACCCAAATTATCCCCTAAAGTACACAATACCACAATGAAATATGTGTCGACACATGTTTTTTAGTGTCGACGCACATATCACGTTGTCATACAGAACTACATTGAGAAATGTATGTCGACGCAGTTATGTCTTGTGTCGACACACATGTCATGTACTCAGATTCACAAGCACCGTACCCAAATTACCCACTAAAGTACTAAAAATTACAATGACATATGTGTCGACACATGTGTTTGGTATCGAGACACATATATGTACATTTTTTATTCATATTGTTGGAACAAATTATTTTTTAACAAAAATTTGTGATTCCTTCTTATTCTTTCAGTCGATTAAGTACCTTTTTTTCTAAAATTCAATAGATTTTTGTTGAAAATTTTTTAAATGAAATATAATTATATATTATCATATTTATGTATATTTATGTATTACATTAACATATTTTGTATAAAATTGGTGTAATTCTCAAAAACTGATCAAATTCGATTATAAGGTGCCTAAATGATAAATTTTTCAAACCTTAGAATACTTTATTATATATATTGAATACCTAGGTAACAAATGACCAAACCTTAGGGTGTCTAAGTGATAATTTTCTTATAACAAAACCTTGAGGCACCATATTATATATATTAATATGTTAGTATACCTAAGTAATAAATAATCAAATTTAAGACTGCTCAACGATAAATTTTCTTTATTATATGAAGAATGAAACAAAAAGTAAATACGCATAATTAAAAATACAACACTTTCCAACCCAGTATAGTACGGTATGTTTCGAATCATAGCAACACTTACATATTTTGTTTACTAACTATTACAAATAGCATATTATTGTGTATTTAACCAAATGTAGGACCCACAAACCAGTTCATCAAGCAACATACATGACACAAATGATTTTTCTTGGTCCCCATCAATATTTTGGTAGAAGCAACCTAAAAATAACAGGTACATCCATATTTTTGGATTTCAAATGTACACCATCACCCTATATGGATGCGTTGTGAAACTGTACGTTCGATATGTTAACATTATCATCGTGTACAAGATTTACGAGGAATTGATCAAAAGCATAAATAAACAACCACTTAAACATAATCAAATGCACAGCATTTCATTTAAATTAAAAGATGCACAAAAAAATCCAACTTGCACATCATTACAATTACAAGATTACCCAAAACCTATTCCTTCTAGTATTCATCCTCATCCTGTAAACCCACTCTTTACTTCTCTCAGCCATCTTCTTGAATCACTTACCTCCTCTGCTTCATCACCCTCCCCCCATCAACCCCTTCCTTCTCATCCTCCTATAATGAATACATGAGTCGGGTCTTACAGCAAATGACATTTTATGCATTATGATATATGAAATAGAGTAACTAACATACATGGTTCAACACTCATGACCGACCTTGAAGATGTGTAAATGCAAAGTCCGATGTTATTCCATTGAAGAGAAATGCAATCCTCTTCCGGAATATTCCTTCTTCCGGAGGTGACATGCTACCATTTGAGTTCCTTAATTGGAGTTTCCTAAATTGTTTAATCAAGGAGGAGGCATGTCACCGTTGGAGTTCACTTGATTAAACAATTTGGGACACATTTTTAAGGAACTATAACGGTGGCATGCGACATCCTTAATTGAACAATCTGGAAAACTCAAATTAAGGAACTTAAATGACGGCATGTCACCTCCTTGATTAAATAATGTGGGAACTCTAATGGAAGAAGGAATATTCCGGAAGAGGATTGCATTCCACTTCAATGGAATAACATCGGACTTTGCATTTACACATCTACAAGGTCGGACGCCAGTGTTGAACCATGTATGTTAGTTACTCTTTTTTATATATCATAATGCGTAAAATGTCATTTGTTGTAAGACCCGACTCATGCATACACGAGAATGAGAAGGAAAGGGTCGACGGGGGAGACTAATGAAGCAGAGGATGTAAGAGATTCATCTTTGAAGTAGTTTCTGTTGGGAAAAGACATGAATTTTGTTGAAAAAATAAACTCTGTTGCCGACTATTGGAGTCACAGTTCTTAACTATGGTCACAACAATAGGCAACTATTAGAGCACTTAGAGTAGGAGACTCTTCTCTCTACCTAAGCCCCCGGTTGGAGAGTCACGCTTCTTGACACCTCACGTGCGAAAGTTCCCGAGAATAGGCTTATCTCTATAAACCCTTTGCCCTAATACCGATTGTTGGGACGAATTTTAAAAATTCTCCCAAGTTTTAGAAAGTTTACGCAGCGGAAGGGGTTTAGAATTCATAATTCCAAACCTAAGGTTGATTTAAAATTCTTAATTTTAAATCTACTGACTTAAATTCATAATTTAAATCAACAGATCTAAATTCTTAATTTAGATCTATAGGCCTTTTACTCTAATACATTCATAACAATACATAAACTTAAATAGGTATAATAACGAATACTGTAAATAAATAGAAAAGGGAAACTAAAAGAAGAAGGAAAGAAGAACATACCTGGAATTGCTCCAATAATAAAGAATACCAAGAAAATCGAGACCCCGCGATTTTCTACGCAATGACCTCGAACTACCCGGAGGGTGGGCTCCGAAAAAATATTAAACTGAGGAAAGAAAAATCTGAACGAAAATTTTTCTCTCCAATCGGGTCTCCGAAACTATTTCCAGAAACCCTAAAATTTGTTTCAAAACTGAATGTCAAACCTCGGAACAAGCACTTCTACTTATAGGAGTATACCGGAGCGAAAAAATCCAATTTTTTCGAAGTGGGATTGCCTAGTTTAAAACAAAACGCATCGTTTCGATTGAAGCAAAGCGCAAAGCGTAGCGTTTTACTTATCTACAAAATTGCATTTATTTTCAAATAATACCGCGTGACACGTGGCGGCCCCTAATTGGGCCACGCGTGTTCACACGGATCTCCCGGGGTCCTGCCAAAGTGTGACACGTGTCACGCACTAGTTGGCTCGTTTGTTATACATGGATTAATACCTATGTGCACAATTTTTTTTCCTTTGTTTCCCACATGTAAAAAATTCATCTTACGAATTTTAATTTCCTAAAATTATTTTATTTTATAATTTTTAAATTTTATTCATCTCATGAATAATGTTTGGAAAAATTAATTTTACCCATCTAATGGATAAATAATTCATCTCATGAATTCTTTAATATTTTTTCGATGGCAATAAATACAGAGGCTTGCACAAGGACCTCGGGGACAATTTAAATCTAGTTCCAAATGGGTTGAATTAATCATCTTATAAAATAATTTAATTACCATTAATTCCACTAAATAAATGTCATTGCACTCCAGACTTAAATATTTATTCGATATCTCCCTAATAGACTGTATTGATAACAACAACCTCTTCATTAGATGTCTATGACAAAGGATAAATATAACCACTACCGTTATCCTTCTCACAGCTTCTCCATTAGTTATCGACTCGCCCTTCACTGAATAATTTATTTATACTTGAACACATTCACAATATAAATTCCAAATGTCAAACACTAAGAATACTTTGGCCAAAGTTTCCGAACTATTCAAATATTTGTAAATCAACTAAGGGGACACATGTATCTTATAAGAGACTGCAGATTACCTATTGAATACCTGATCCTTGTCACACTTTCTACCGCTACCCAGTGTACGTGGGATTTCATTCATTCGTTTAGACCTTACTTATAGTACACCAAAGTCACTAACGCTCCATGCACAAGTCCAGAATACTCTCAGGATTTAGAGTCGTCGTTCAAACAGTACAATATAAATCACTCATATCCGATAGTAGTCTGGAAATAAGTAATTCACATGGTCCAACTCAGTATGTCAATCTTATTAAACACACTAATCTAACACTTTTGGATCCCCATCCACATGACCAAGACAAGTCATCTAAAGTGTCACGTTATAGTCTTAACGTACAAGTGATCCAAACTCGTCTTCAACTACTAGTCTTTCAAACAACAATCCATACCATTTGTTCCAAGTTTATATGTGGCTTAGTCTCATAGACGACTTAGAACAAACATGTAAATTGTAGTCTGAGGACTACACCCATCTTATGGATGTTTCCAAAAAGAAAATCACATGCAATATAAATGCTCGCTTACACAAATTTAACTAGGAAACGCCTGGGACTTCAATCTTATTTATTAATTAAAATAATATATCCAGAATAAATATGGATTTCAGAACGCTATTTCTAACAGTTTCTGCCCTCTTTGTACGACCCATGACTTTTGGTTAAAAAAAAGGTTCATAGAAATTTCTAGGTTGTGATTAGGGTTTGGTGTAGTAAGATGAAATTTTGAGATTTGTTCAAAAACTGTTAGGGATAATGAAATTTTAAATGAAATAGATGGTTTTTTCCACATATTAGCAAGAAAAGTAATTTAAAAGCAAGTAAACTTAAGTAAACATTTGGGTGGTTTGATTTTGAGTTAGGGTTTGTGAAAAAGGATCAATTTCTGACAAAAATCAAACGTTTGGATGTTAAATTGTAGACAGAAACTTGATTTGAAACAAAAATTTGAATGAGATTTGTGACAAACTAACAAATTTGGTAAGATTTTGAGTTAAAGTATAATTTAGGGTTCGAGCGAGAGGAGAGGAGATAGAGAAAGAACACGACTAATGAGGTTAATTTATAGTGCTTTATCTGTACACTGTATGTCGACACACATGTTATTTTGCCTTAAAGAAAATGGTTGGGGATTGTGAGTACATTATTAATCAAAAGTAGCACAACATTTGGGTTACTGAATACGCAAGCGTGTGAACACACGAATTTTACATTTCGACACACACGCTCTTCATCTTGTATACATGTGAAGTTGGGGTACATTTGTGGTGATGTTGTGTGTCGACCTACAATGTTTGGGTGTCGACACACTAATTACAGTGAGAATCTTGTTTCCACGTTCTTTTTCTATGTGTCGACATACGTATCATGTACTCAGATTCTTACCACAAGTACCCAAATTATCTACTAATGTACACAGCACCATAATGTCCCATGTGTTGACACACAAAAATCGTGTGTCTACACAATTGTCTTTACATAAATATTGAAGCCCTAACCCCTCTTCCTCGCTTTATTTACTGCTCTTTCTGCTCCCTCGAACCTTAGCTGCGTCCACCACTCAAGATCATAGCAAAGTCCACTTCTCTCAGGTGCATAAGATAATTTTTATTAAAAGCGGGTTCCTAAACACCTTTTAAAATCAAAACCTTAAGATTTTTGGTCAAATTCCTATCTCATTCTCAAACCCTAACACTACCACGAAATTTCGTGAATTTTCTTATAGGAAAAAGTCATGGGTCACACAAAGAGGTCCGAAACTACATCAAAAAAGAGGTCAGGGATAAAGGAAGTTGAAACTTCCCAGGGTCGTGCTTCGGTAGTTTCCTCTAACCCCTTCTCCACGAAAGCAGTGTTAGTTGGTAGGTTCGTGGATTGGGAATGGGTTAAGCTACACAACTTGGACCAATTGTATAATTTGCTTCAAGGTGTAGGTAGGGTTGAAATTTGCAGTATAAACGAACCGGTGTACTCGGCTCTGATACTGAATTTTACACCAATCTAAAAATTTCTGGAAATGATCGTCTTCAATTGTTCTCAAAAGTGGTAGGACAAAAAATCAATATCGATGTGGAGATTATCGATGAATTGCTTGGTTTTGATCGCGAAGAAGAGGATGATTACAAATTCCCTCTCGAACTTAACCACTTCCTGATCCTAGAAAAAGAGTGCCACACCATGATTCAACAAGTCTAGGGTGGATTACCAATTTCTAACCCGAAGAAGCTGAACTCACATGATCTAGGAGTGGTTCTTAGATTTGCACATAAATTGATTTGTATAAACATCACTCCTAGATTGGGTGGCTTCAACTCGGTCTCTCACTTGCATTTATTTTATTTGTCTCGCGTTCTTAATGGCCAAAGGGTTAACCTTGGGGATTTAGTCATAAAATTCATGCTTCATATCCATGCGAGGAAGACTAATCCCGCTTATGGCATGCTTCTTACCCATGTGTTCCAATGCACATTAAATACATCATCTTTGACAAACCCTATTTCGTACGAAGATGACTCAACTGAGACATCTTTGAAAAAGATGGGGTTTGAACTCAATCAAGACGGTGTATGGGTAATGAAACAAAGAGGAGGCAGGAGACCAATAGAAATAGATGAGGATACAGACGAAGAAGAGGGAGAATCTGCAGGGTATGGGGTTAATGAGGTCGAAGCGGAACAAGGGCCCGCGAAGAGAAGGAGCGTTAGTGAACGTCTTCAGTGTTTAGAAGAACAACTGAATGCGCATATCTCAAAATTTTGAAGCGTTCCGTACCGAAACACGCACCACCCTTTAAAAGATGATGGACTTCCTCACCTGGAGACTAAAGCGTCCTACACCATAGTCGTTTTTTATATTTTTGTATTTGTATATTCTTTATTTATCTTGTTGTAAATAATATATTTTAAACGAAATTATGTGATTCATTCTTTTTTTTTTTTACAGTTGTATTTTTTTACACTTTATAATAAATTTTATGTATTAAATATATTTGTCCTTGTTAATTAGATTATGCATTCCCGTAATTTAACAAGACAGTATTATAATTTCACTAGACTTTAAATTGAAGGTGATAAAAAACAACCACTCATGTTCTCACCTTAACCAATAAAGGACTTGAAAATCATTAATGTACTCTTAAAAATACCAAATATCTACAAAATTCACCCCTTATGCATTACTTTTCATGCACTTATAATAAATATTAATGTACTCAAAAGCGCGACATATGTTTTCAACATCACATTAAATGTACTCAAAATCACAATAATTAGTACACAAATATTTTTAAATAAAGGGGAAATTTGATTTTGAATAAAAAGGAGAAATATTTGAAAAGAGGATGGAATTTTTAATTCGAACAAAGGAGGGAATTTTGAATTTGAATAAAGAAGGAAAATTTGAATTGGAATGAAAAGGGGAAATTTGAATTTCAAAATGAGAGAGAATTTTGAATTTGAATAAAGGAGGGAAATTTGATTTTGAATAATAAACGTAAGATTTGAATTTTTGATTTTGAATGATAAATATAAAATTTGATTTAAAAGTTGAATTGCCCTTTGAATAACTGTGTGTCGACACATGTACAAGTATGTCGACATACGAATTATGGACTCAATATCACAATAACGGTACTCAAAAGCATCAGCTAGTTACACAACATAACTATAAGAGTGATTTTGTGTCAACACATATATTTTGTATGTCGAAATTGTGCACATAGTTAGTGATAATGAGTACATAGGTAATGATCCTGGGTGCAGCTTTTGTTAAAATTAGTACAAAAACGTGTGTCGACACACCAAGTTTGTGTGTTGACATGCTTCTTTGCACAAGGAAGGAAGAATGCATTGTGTGTTGACACGCATATGATATGTGTCGACACATTTGTTCCTGACGTTGGTTTCTTTTTAGTAATATTATGTACATGTGTGGTGATGTTGATTATATAAGGCATGTGCGTCGACACACATTTTACGTATGTCAACACACATACCGGTTGTTGAAATTGTAATGATTATGCATTAAATTCACCCGCCTAACATTTAACTTCAACATTGTGGATGATGTATACACAAATTTCTCTATCTGCTTGTTTTTTCACACAATACTAGTGCTTATTTACTAATCTAATATATATTGAAGAAAAAATATTGGTCGGTATGTCATTTGTGCTCCTATTTCTAATTGTATTATATATTTTTCACACATATAGTTATATGTTTAGTACATTCGTGTTGATGTCTAGTGAGTTTTGATGTTGAGTGTGTTCTTGGTGTTATGAATACCTTTATGGTGATTTTGAATACACTAACAGTGTCATTGCGTACACGTGCAGTAATTTTTTGTACCCACATTGGACGTTGTTCACTTTTTCTTTCTAGTATGTGTTTCGACACACGTAATCTGTGTGTCGGCATGCAGTTCATGTTCAGTCATGTTGATTCTAAGTACATTCCTTGATTTTGCGTTTGTGGGTTGTCAAGTGTCATTCAACTAACTAATTTTGGATTTTACTAATACAATAACATATTATGGATGCTTCTTTTGAGAAAAGTTAGTGGTCTTATGCGGGGAAATCCGTGAATCAATTAGAAGATAATGATGTTATGTCATTGGTATTTTCGTCTCTAGAAGAAGCAGAACAATTCTACTACGACCATGCTAAATTCTCAGGGTTTAGTGTGCGTATAGGTGACCTGAAAAAGGATAGAAAGACCGATATTCCCATATATAGGGCATTACTATGCCCTAGAGAAGGAGAGAGGTCAAATCCGCACATACTTGAATCAGAAACAATAAGGCAAGAGAAGCCGCTCACAAGGTGTTCCTGCCAAGCTAGAATAAAGTTCAAGTATGATAAGCAGAGGAGCGTATGGTGTGTGAAAGAGTTCATATCGAACCACAACCATCCACTTGTTGATGTCGCACAGGTTTCGTACTTACGATCACGTAGAGGCTTAAACGAAGGGGATAAGGCCCAAGTAATTTCAATGTACAAATTAGGCATACAACAATAGCAAATTCATCGCATAATGGTGTAACAATCAGGAGGGACTGAAAACATCGGCCATACGAAGAAGGACATGTATAATTTCATCGCTAAGGAGCGCAGGGATGCAACAAAAGGGGGTGACGCGGAAGGTGTACTGGGTTATCTATACATAAAGAGAACAACGGATCTGTTAATATTCGTAAAGTACGATGTTAATGAGGAAAATCGTCTACGAAACGTATTCTGGGCGGATTCGAAGTCACGGATAGAGTACCATCACTTCGCCGACACGATGGCCTTCGAAACAACGTACAAGGTCAACACTTATGGGATTCGTTAATGTTCGTAAAGTACGATGTATATATATAACATACAAAAAGTATGAGAGAGTAAAGTGTGTGTTAATTCTTTTTTTCTACTAATTACCTGCTCAGCAGGTAACCCTTCCCCTCTCCACATAAATATTCTTTTTTTTTTTTTCTGCATGGTAGAAATGCCCATAAGTAGAAGGGTCTGTGTAAGGTAACTTTTACTGGGAGTGGCACTGCAGCACCATAAGCATGTGACACACTGAGAGAGAGAGAGAGAGGGGGGAAATTTTTTTAATTTAATTTTTTATTTAAATTATTTGTATATTAATTAGATATCTGCTATATTTAACAAAATTTATATATTAATTAGATATCTATTAATTTTTTGTTGCCACGGGTATGGGGTTGGTATGGGTATAGAGTTCTACCCAACCCGCCTTGCCCGCTTTAAATCCACTATTCCCGCTTCATTTTTTATCTAATTAACTTTTAAATTAAAAAATACGTGCTTAAATTTCACTTACATAAATTTTTTATCAATGTTATTAAAAATATAATTGATTTTTTACGATAGTATTAATAATTAGTATGGGTGAGTATGGATAATTGTTTTGTACCCATATAAGGCAGGTATGGTGTGGGTAATGGATATCCATTGAATACCTGCAAGTAATGGGGCGGCTACTGATATCAGTTTGTACTCGCCCGGGCAAGTATGGGTATCCACTCCATACCCGCGACGGGTAATGGGGCAGGTATGGGTATGGATTTGGGTGGCAGGTACAGGTATGGAGGAAGTACCCTCGGTACCCGCCCCATCCCATTGTCATCCCTAGACAATGAGCTTCTTGAGTTATAGATTTTGAAATGAGGGTAAAAGGCAAACAAAACGGGAGAGGAGTTGAGTTGATAATATGCTCTTAAGATTGTATCTAGATTTGGATTAGATTAAAGAAGAAGAGAAGTAGATGATGAAGATTAGAGAAAGAGAATTAGGGTTAGAAAGAATTAGAGAGAGAAAATGATTTGCTCTTGTATTTTCTTAATCTCTCAATTGCACTTTACAATCCCTTTATATCATCACCTAATATCCAAACCTACTAACTAGCTACCATTTTATTATTTTCTACTAACTACTTCCTTATATATTACATGTATCATTACCCCCGCTAAAGAACTTCCTTGCCCTCAGTGAAAAATTAAAAGAAATTGTTGAAATTCTCCCAAAATGTGTCATCAAAAAGTAGCGTTTGTATTCGCATCTGGCATAGAGACCGATAATTCCCTAGGATCAAAAGTGAAGATATGAAATACAAGCTTGAAAATTAATCTCTCAAAAGTTATTAAATGCTCATATTGGATTCCACCTTGAAAGTGTAGAAGCCTATCAATGCATCCTGACAGACAAATTTAGCCCTGGAAATATCAACCTCCATATTTTATAAAGGATCTCCACACAACCCTTTCATTGAATCCATCGTCACAATCTTAGGCTCATCCTCGTTATGAATATTTTGCTCTTGATGTGCATCACCTTCTATTGATTCTTGGATATTGTCAACATCATCTTCCATAATATAGTAGGGAACCAATTCATCATAAGCTTCTTTGTCTTTTGTTTTTCTTTCATGTTATTGCATAGGGCATGGCGGAGATTGGACAATTTTTGCACAAGAAACCACATCTTTTTCTTAAGCATCTATTTTTCTTGGTGGGAAATCACAAATTAGAGGCAAATCTTGATTTCTTTGTGCGGTAAGATGTCTTAATAGTTCCATGATTTTACCTTGTTCGGTTTTGATCGAAGATACGTTAGCTTGAACTCCATAAAAAGTGTCGGTCAAGCATTTCTGCTTGTCTTCACATTCACGGAACTTCTCATCGGTGCAACTTGTTTTCCCGTTCTTCTAATTGAGCTCCAAAACGACGAAATTTAGCCATATCACCTGTTCCTTCAACCATTTATGAACATAGGCCGATAAGAAATTAGATCAATGAGCAACACAATCAGTCGAATCAAATCACTACAACGAATTCACGAGCCTACAGGGTAGTGAACGGCTGCCCCGTTTGTATGATTTGTACATATATTTGTAGTATAAGCTTGAATTGTCATGTAACTATAGTATGAAAGGAGAGGGAGACATAGAAGGGATTTTAGGGGGAGGGAGCGAAACACTTTAAAATCACACAGACTCCATCTCTAAACCCTAATCTTTATTAAAGTAGAAAATATTTAAGTAAGATGACTAAGCATACCACCTAAGTAGTGACATGTGGCAGCCGAAAAGGAAAGCTTGGGATTAACCTCAGGAATATCTGTATCAGTATCTAGATTTGAATTAGATTGAAGAAGAAAAGAAGTAGATGAACAAAATTAGAGAAAGAGAATTAGGTTAGAAAGAATTAGAGAGAGAGAGAGAGAGAGAAGGGGGGGGGGGGGGGGGGAGAGAATTTAGGAGAGAAAATAGTTTGCTATTATATTTGCTTAATCTCCCAATTACACTTTACAATCCCTTTTATATCATCACCTAATATCAAAAACTACTTAACTACTTTGTCTAACTGACTAGCCAACTAACTATTGTTTTATTATTTCCTACTAACTACTTCCTTATTGATGTAACAATTAGAGTAACATCTACAATTAGAGTGAGTTGCTGATTGAAGAAGAAGAGAAGAGGATGAAGAACAGAGAGAGAATTAGGGTTTTAGAAAGAATTAGAGAAAGAGAGAGAGAGAACAGATTGGCAGAGAGAGAGAATTTAGGAGAGAGAAAATGTGTTTGTTATTGTATTTGCTTCTCCTAATTACACTTTACAAATTATTTTATATCATCATCTGATATCCAAAACTACTTAACACTTTGCCTAACTCACTAACCAACTAACTACCATTTTATTATTTCCTACTAACTACTTTATGTAATACATGTATCATAATAACTTAATATAAGTGTGTAAATTTGATAGGAATTAACTATGAAAATGACAAAATGGACATAGGTATTTATAAGGGTAAGACACTTGTTAAATACAAGTATGTTTTCCTATATTTTACTTGTATATATTTTATATTTTGTATATTCCTTGTACTTAACATGTACAATGGCGTATTCTACAGGAATATAGCATTAACTAGCATAGAATTGCATTAAAAAACCTAGCAAAGAAATGAAGAGATGCTCTCCTCCTTCTCTTCCTTAGTGTAACCGGCCAACTAATGCCTTTGATGGATGTTCTTGCATTTAGGATGGTAGGAAGAATGTTTAGGGTTTTCATTTTCCTGTATTATTCTATTTAACTAGTAGCTTGTAGTAGGGGTGTTCATGGTTCGGTTAACCGTATCGAAAAGTATTTCGGTTCGATTAACCGTAACCGAAATAGTCATAAAATGCAAACCGTTACCGTTTCCAAAATGATCAATTAACCACATTTCTCTAATTCAATTTGGTTATATCGGTTAACCCATAACCAAAAAAATGCATAGAAAATTTGTACATAACCTCCAAAGCGGGACAAAAACAAACAGTTATTGGATTTCCATAGCGATCGAAAGAGCTCAACATATCTTCCTTAACTTTGTTCAAAGCAAAACTATTTAACTATTTAGTACTAAGTATACAAAATATAAATAAATAAATTGAAAACCACAATCACAAAGCAGGGGTTGTTCGCAAGTGCCAAGACCAAAAGGGCTTTGGAATGAATTAGGATTTTAATATTTGACTTCGTACTTAAAATTTGATTAATATAAATATAAACAAAATTATGCCACGCATGAGAGTCGAACTCAGCGCCTCTTGGCTTTCCTCCAACAACATAAAATTTAGGCTACCATTAAGCCAACTTCAAAATCCTACTATATCACTTATACATAGAACATATGAATAAGTATTTCGTTATTTCAGTTAACTGACATAAACAAAATCATGAACCATTACCGACATGAAATACCTCTAATTTTTCCGGGTTGGTTACCCAAACTGGAAATTCAGGCTGGTTAACCGCGTTTTTGAGTCAGTATTTCGGTATTTCGGTTACGGTTTTTTTAACACCTCTAGCTTGTAGATCTTATTACAGTTTCAAATTTAAAAGAATTTCCCTTTCATCATTGATCTTGTCTTGTTCAACTTCGAGTTATTTTAACTTTTACATGGTATCAGAACAAAATTTGATCCATTGAGTTTTGTCCGTTCTCTGTTAGTTTCGATAGAATTAAAGACCAAAATTCTCAGTCACATAGGAGTCCTCACAAGCTTTTTGTTGGTTTCTTTATCTTCCAAAGAATAGTTGTTTAAATACATGAGCCCATTGAGTTTTGTTCACTAAAGTTGTTGATTGTTGAATCCTAGTTTGTGCATTCATATGCCTATTTAGTGATTTTGCTATCTTACCTATTTTGACCAACACTAGTGCCTTTATTGTTTTTGGCAGAGGGCTTTGCAACTTTAGTGTTTCTCTACATATTCTGTTTGGGTAGCGCGTTCTCCGCAACAGTAAAGATACCGGGTATTAATTCAATAATGTTTGCATTTTGGTATTGTATGTTATGAGCACAGGAACATTGAGCTTTTGTTTGGTAATTTTGAACTTGGTATTTGTGATCTGCAAATTTGCTCATTGTTTGAGTCTTTCCTTGTTTGATTTGTTTTCTTGGTTAAACCATGCCTAATTCTATTTTTAACCAAAATTATGTGGTGGTTTCCAGGACAGGGGAGCGATTGACTCTCACTCTTCATTTGGTGTTGATTCCTCGGATTACCAGGGGATTAATTTTGTTACAAGTGTCAACTTGACAGATCAGGTTGCCCCTACTTTTTCTAGTTGGATTATTGGTAATGATGACATGATCATGTGGTCTCATCCTTGTCTTTGATGTTTGATGTTAGCGTAATAATTCAATTGGGCTCGTTACATTGCCTGATGGGTCAAGTTTGTTGGTCATTCATGTGGGAAAAGTTCGAATTTCAGAAAATCTTGTCCTCAATGATGTTCTATACGTGCCTGGTTTTTGTTATAACTTGTTGTCCGTGAGTAAATTAGCACATTGTGAAAATTGTGCATTAACCTTTAATTATAAATTTCGTTACATGCATGACCTATACTTAAAGAAGCTAATTGGAGTGGGTAGGCAAGGAAACGGGATCGATGGCATCCTTGTCATTAATGGCTTCCTCGTCTGTTTTCGTTCATAGTAATAAAGAGGTCATTTTGTGCCATTATTGTTTGGTTCATGTGTGCTTTTCCAAATTGTCAGTTTTTCCGCATTTGAACGTTAAGAAGAACAATTTTGTTTATGATTCTTGTTGTCATGCCAAGCAGGCACATTTGCCTTTTCCTTTATCTGTTTCAAGGACTAGTGTTTGTTTTGAGCTAATATATTGTGACATTTGGAGGCCTTATCGAACGATGACATTTTTGTACTTGGCTTTATTTGATGAGGGAGAAATTCCAATCTCATAAATTCTTATGGACTTTTGTCGAATGGTTAGCACTCAATTTGGTTTTCAAGTCAAATAAATAAGGAGTGACAACGGGCAAGACTTCAAGTATGGACCCTTGTTAGAGTTTTATACTCTTCATGGGATTCAATTTCAAACTTCCTGGACTGGGACCCCTCAACAAAATGGAGTTGTTGAGCGTAAACACAAGCATCTTTTAGAAGTTGGACGAGCACTTCATTTTCAAGCGGGCTTGCCTAAGAGATTATGGGGTGAATGTATTTTGACAGCCTCTTATCATTAATTTAATGCCTTTCATTTTGCTCAAAAATGAGAGTCCTTATGAGATTTTGATAGGAAAATTACCTTTTTATGATCTTTTGCAGATTTTCGGATGTCGTTGTTATTTTCATATTCAAAATAGATCTCATGATAAGTTTGAGAGCTGAGTCGCTCCGGGTATATTTGTTGGTTGTCCTCATGATCAAAAGGGTTACAAGATTTAGAGTGTTGAAGACAACAAAATCATTGTTTCAAGAGATGTTCAATTTGATGAAAACGTTTTTCCTTTCCCTAAACTCAATAATGCTCAGTCTGTTGTTGATAATTTACCCAGACAAGCTTCAATTATCTTGTCGGAAATCATCTTAATTACGAAGAGGAACCGATCGGCGTTGAACCGGCCCTGGTGCATGAACTTGAGCAGCAAGCCACCGCACACACTGGTGATCTGACTGACAGTGGGTGGGCAGGCGATGGTGTTGGTGGCTTTAGTGGCCACCTGCCGATCTTAGGGGCCGAAAGTAGCCCCAGGCCTAGTCCTATTATTACTAGAAGAAGCAATCATATACGTTCAATTCCAGTGAAATATCAAGATTATATTTGTGATGTTCCATCTTCCACAGCCCATACTCTAACTACTGCTCCATCGGCCAATTCGGGTATTGTATATCCTATTACAAATTTTGTTACTAACACACAATTTTCTAATGCTCACGTTGCCCTTTTAAATGACATCACTTCTAGTGATGAGCAAAAAAAATTTTAGAATAGGCCTTACAGTTCAAGCATTGGAGAGATGCGATAGAAAGGAGATACAAGCTTTGGAGCAAAATCAAACTTGGACGTTAGAGAATTTGCCCGATGGGAACAGGGTGATTGACTCCAAGTGGACATATAAGGTGAAGTACAAATAAGGTGGGTCGATAGAGCGATACTAGGCACGTTTGGTTGCTAAAGGATTTACCGAAGTGGAAGGTATATACTATCATGATACTTTTGCTCCGATCTGTTCGTTATGTTTTATCGGTTGCTTCGACACAAAATTGGATAATACATCAAGTAGATGTTAATAATATGCTTCTTCACGGGGATTTAAATGAAGAAATTTATATGAAACTTCCTTTGGGTTTTAAGCGTAAACATGAGGGGAGGGTATGTTGCCTTCATAAGTCTCTATATGGCCTAAAACAAGCTTCTCGTAATTGGAATGAAAAGTTTACTTCCACATTAATTGGCATTGGTTTCAAATAGTCTTAAGTCGGACTACTCTTTTTCCACGTTTTTTCATGAAAATTATTTTTACTGTCATTTTAATATATGTGGATGATGTCATAATTATAGGTAATGATATGGAGCACATATATAGAGTCAAGACAGTGTTGAATGATTCTTTTCAAATTAAGGATTTAGGATCTGTTAAGTATTTTTTGGGTATTGAAGTGGCCCGTTCACCTAAAGAGGATTATGTTAAGTCAAAGAAAGTATGTTCTAGACATTCTTAGTGAAGCGGGGTTATTAGGGGCTAAACCGGCTTCTACTCCGATTGTCCAAAACCATGAGTTAGCCGATAAAGTTTGTAATGCAGTTTCTGATGCGCTTCAATATAGGAGATTGGTGGGGCTATTGTTGTATCTCACTATTACTCAACGCGATATTTGTTATGTTGTTCGTGTTTAGAGTAAGTTTATGCATGATCCTAGACAGCCTCATATTGAGGCAGTTATGGGTTTTTTATGATATTTGAAGGGTACACCGAGACACGGTGTGTCTTTGCCCTCAGATAGTGATCTCAAGCTCCATGGTTACTGTGATGCTGATTGGGCTAGTTGTCCTATCACTAGACGTTCTACCATAGGTTATGCTGTATTCTTGGGTGGAGTGCCAGTTTCATGGCGATCCAAGAAACAAACTGTTGTTTCACGTTCTTCAGTCAAGGCCGAGTATCATTCCATGGCCACTATTACTAGTGAGATTGTTTGGCTAAGGCGCTTACTAATTGATCTTGTTGTGCTTATTTACGATCCTTTAATTTTATTGTGACAATCAAGCAGCTCTACATATTGCCTCTAATCCCATGTTTCATGAGAGAACCAAACGTATTGAGATTGATTGTCCTTTCATTTATGAGAAGTTGATCGCTAAAGAGATTGTCACATCATTTGTTTACTCAACAGAACAAGTTGCAGATGTTTTTACTAAAGCTTTAGGTTGTTCGAGTTATTTAACGCTTCTTCGAGAGTTGGGCATGGTGAATCTTTATGCTCCAACTTGAGGGGGAGTGTTAAATACCAGTATATTTTCCTGTATTTTACTTGTATATATTTTATATTTTGTATATGTCTTGTATTTAGCATGTAGAACAACATATTCCATAGGAATATAGTATTAACTAGAATAGAATTGAAGAGATGCTCTCCTTCTCCTCTTCTTTGGTGTAACCAGCCAACTAGTGGCTTTGATGGCCATTATTTTTTCATTTACTTGTTCTTGCATTAGGATAGTAGGTAGAATGTTTAGGCTTTTCATTTTCTTGTATTATTCTATTTAAGTAGTAGCTTGTAGATCTTACTATGGACTCAAATTTAAAAGGATTTACCTTTTATCATTGAACTTGTCTTGTTTAACTTTGAGTTATTTTAATTTTTACAACACTCATTATGGTACTTCATATTGATTTATTTACATACTGAGAGATTGAGAGCGTATTGTTGTCCATCGCCAGACTAACGCCAATTTTTAATCATAGTGTATAAGACATAGTCCAATAGTATAATTATAACCAGTATGATGATAGAGACATAACTTGCGTTTTGTAGCGCACGAGGAACCAGTAATATAAATTATTTCATTCTTTCTTAAATTTGAATGCATAAGGGTAGGTTGTCCCCAATCGTATGTTCGTGATTGCTTTTTCCAGAAAAAGAAGTGAAAAGGTGCCTTTTAATAGTAGCAGGCATGGTTATTCAAATCCCGATCCGAATATTAGAATCTTACAATTCTACGATTCCACAATTGCCTACCGATCTGAATCCTAATTAGAACCTTAATTTTGGAGAATCTTATGATTCGTTGATATTACATAAAATTAACAGATAGAATCTTAATACGATGTTTACGATTCTACCGATCCGATCTCAATTCTACTAATGTATACAAAAAAAGTTAAAATCTGAAAAAAAAAAAAAATAAAATCAAGCGTATATCATAAACGACTTTACTTTATTAGTTTGAAGTAAAAGAAAGTTAATTAAGGTTATTTACTTTCAAGAAACATAATTTAAGTTTAGTTTTATATTTTAACCTGAGAACATGTTTAGTATGCGGTTAAAAAATAGAGAGTAAACATTAATGGGGTAATGGTTAATGGAGTAACCATTACCCCATTAATTTTTTTTCCTTTCATGTCATTTGGTTGCCCCACTTTTAAGGGAGTAACCATTATCCTATGAATCCCTACTTATATTTGGTTTGAGTACAACAAAACTTTTTTAATTTTTTACATTATTTTTAATATATTTGCTTTCTATCTTATTTTTTAAACTTTTAATTTGAAATTACAATGAAATATGACAATTTATAGAAAAATTTGGCATATTCAGTTTTATATACTATAAGATTTGCAAAGATTTTAGAATGCATGACAATCCAAATGCATAATGATAATATGAATTTAATGATTCTCCATAATAATATAAAAAGGTAACCAATATCTGTGATATACAAAAAGGTTCATATTTTTGATAATAAACAAAAAGTTGCAAATCCCCATAACCTACAAAAATAATTCTAGTTTACTCCAAGCCAACCTATATGCTAAACAAAAAGTTTCACATTTTTTCCTTACCAATTACTCGTTTAAGAGCATTATAACAAATTCGAGTTTCACATTATCATCTTTCAAGTCATGAAATATGGCCACATTATCCACGGTCATTTTTTTCATAAGTTGGAGAGTCTGAGATGTGGTTAGACCTTCAATTATTTTAAAAGCATCATGTAACCCTACTTTGAAGTCCTTCTCTACGTTATTAAAAGTATTAACCAATTGTGCAACACACTTATTGTTGCTTTGTATCATTTGTTGCATCATATCCTTGAGGCCAGTTTGTAGCTTTTCCACGGCACTAATCTTCATCTTCTTCTTACGTGGCTTTAGTTTTGATCCTCCACCCATATTTGAGGAACTTGGTTGCTCTCCCTCCTTTTCGCCACCATCAACTGGATTGTTTTCGAGTTGAGTGGCACAAGCTACATCTTCAGAAAACCTATTAGCAAGATCCATAGCACTAGCTCTAGTTTCTATATCTCATGCATATATTAGATCCAATTCCTCAAATAAAGGAAAGGGCTTCCTATGCAGTCCTCTTGCATCTCTATGGCCCTAATAAAATATAAGTAAAATTAGTGATACATGTATTGATTTTTACACTACCAATAAATTAGAGCTGTGAGCTACTTAATTTAGACCAATCATCAAAAAGAGCTTTATCGCCAACCACCATATTTTGTTGCTCATCCCACACACATCCAAAACCACTACCGATAAGTTGGATTTTCTTGATAGCATAAAATTGCCTTTTAAATAGGTCAATCTAGAGTCAATATTTTTGGCATTTAAGCCATATCCAAGAAGCTTTACATCCAATATTTTCACCAAGTGGTTTAAATATTCTAATTTGAAGCCACTCTCATCTTTCCACTTTGCATCATGGTATATATCAAGCAAATAATCAATTAAAAACTTATCTTCCATTGCGCTCCAATTCCTTCTTTTGTGGTTTTTTTTTTTGGTATGCTCCATATCATCAAAAAGTTTCATGTTAACAAACAAATAGAATAAAAGTCCAAAAATAATATTAAAATATTGATAAGTGGTACAAAAGATTCAACGATACAATCATAATAATTTATGTAAAACATAGTAATATATTTTGAAAAGTGGTTTAATAGGTCTAACATCACAATCAAATAATATAAGTACAACAAAATCTCAAAATATAACACAAGTGCCATGCTAAGACATTAACAATATTCAATAATAACATTATATACTCACTCCACAACTCTTGCTCCCACATAAGTATTCCACAAATCTTGAGCTAGGTCGTCCCTCCAAGTACTCCATTCATATGTCGTTTCCACAACATTAATCATATTTTCTTCATTATTAAATCCATGACCCATTGCATCTAGTTGAGCTTCCATTGGATCAACTCGCATTTCTATTCGGATATGGTTATGAAGGAGGCAACATGCAGTTATCATATCACTTGCCGTGTTGACGTTGTAAAAGCATGGACTCCTAAGGATTCCCCATCGCATCTTAAGTAATCCAAAACATGGTTATCAAAATCACGATCCGGATCATAAGATCGTACGATCCTATGATCCTACTTTGCCCACCCGACTCGGATCATGTAAAAAATCGTAAAAAAGTAGGATCGCAAAAAAATCAAGTAGGATCGGGGGGGATCGGTAGGATCGCCAATCCTAGACGATCCTACCGGAGTCAAACAACACAAAAAAATAATTAATTATAAAATTAAAATTTTACTATCTTTTTAAATCCCGCCCCCCTTTTTTCTCTCTCCTCCTCTTTTTTTTCACGTCTCCTCCACCCTCACTCTCTCCCCTTCCCTTTCCCCTTCCCCTTCCCCTAACCCCATGACGCCACCACGAGCCACCATGCCACCACAAGCTACCAACCGACTGCCCTGGCCATGCTACCACGAGCCGCCGACGGACTGCCCTAGCCACCAGCCAACCGACCCACGGGCCACACACAAACCATAGCTCATTTCTTTTTGGGTAAGTCCCTAATTTTTGTTTAATTTCTTATTTTTCTATTATATTATTAAGTTACTTGGGTAATTATTTTTATTTTTATTTTGTTTATTTTAAGCTTGATGGTGTTGCTAGTTTGAGTGTATGCTTGTATGGTGTACCTCTATTAATTCCGTACTTATGAGTTTCTTATGTATTATAAATTTAATGTTTTTTTTTGCACTTTTTGATGTTTTTTATTATATATTTGAGGCTTATAATGCGATTTTTATGGACACAAGTTATTGTTTTACACATAAAGTAGAATCCTACGATTCTCGATCCGATTCTACGATCCCGATCCTGAAGACCCCTCACCGATCCTACGTAGAATCCCAATTCTGACAACCTTGATCCAAAACATCGCTCAATAACATTCCTAGTAGTTGAATGTCTTAAGTTAAACAATTCTTCACGAGTGGCGGGTTGATGTCCATCTCTAAACTCATTGAGATGATATCATTGCCCCCTATAAGGGGCAAGAAATCCCTCGCCATTTGTATAACCAGCATCACAAAGGTAATAATATCCTATAAGAATTAGAAAAATAATTGCGAGTTAAAATTATTTCCTTTAAAAACTAATTATAATGATAAGATATTATTTTCCTCACCATGAGGTACCTGTATAGGAAATCTTCTTGTTAAAGCATCTCGCAATACCCTTTCATCTGCGGCAGATCCTTCCCAACCAGCTAATACATAAATCAATTGTAAATTTGGAGCACAGCCTAAAACATTTGTTGCTAACTCTCCTTTCCTTGTCCGATATCTCGGCTTATCTCAATTTGGTATTAGCATCTTGATGTGTGTTCCATCTAATGCCCCAAGACAATTCTTCTTATATAAAAATATATTAAATAAGTAACAGCATCTTGATTCCGTTTATTCAGTCACTAGCGACAAGTGAATATGAAAAGTTACCTTGAACCACTTCCACTTCTGATCCACAAAGTTTTTAGAAATTAACTTTGGTTTCTTGAATAAAATGTTATGCAAGCGTAGAACACCTCTGAAAACATAATAAAACTGTCTACTTATAGTGTCTTGTGATTGTCTTGCTAACTTCTGTATAATTCTATTTTTCACATGGTGTGCAGGAATACATAAGGAAATGACAACCATTTCCTAAACTACCATGTTTTGCTATCTTTTAACTTGCCATGTGCCCGAACTAATTCACATAAGATATAGAGTGACCTCCTATCCATCCTTAAGTGATTAATACACACCAAATCATTTTCTATGAGATAATACAAGTTTATACGACTTTTATGTAGTGAATTAGTTGGCTATATCTAATCCTCTTAGATTGTTTTATTAATTCAAGCATAAGACCATCAATGGCCCTTTTTGCTTTCTTGAAAGATATCTACTAGCCATTACTGCACATAGCAATAATAAAAATTAGCATGTAGCTAACCTTTTCAAATTTGTAATATAACTTATTTTTTTAATAACCATCTACTAATTAATAAATAATATAATATTTTTAAATTAAATAAATAACAAAAAATAAAATTTAATTATATGAAGATAATGAGTGCATCGGCATTATCAGAAGCAAACAACCCCCCACCCCCCTTTTCGTCAGATTCAAATCCCTCCTTTCCCCGATTTGAATGTAAAAAATTTCTAATAATAGTTCAAAATTTGCCTTTTTTATGGTTAATATTATCATTTTAAACATATTTAATCAGTAATCAAAGATTCATCCTCATTCACATAGAAAAAGGGGTAAGAAAACCAAAATAAAGAACCCTAGTTTTATACTATCAAAATTTCAAACAAAAAGCACAAATTATTCAACCAAATATCTAAAAAAGGACATACTTTGTGATAGATAATGATAATATGTGACAAAAAACAACAATTTTGAGCCGTTGGAGGGAAATTCTTGATGTTCTTCCACCCCTTTCTCTAGCACGAACCCTAATTTCTCTCTTTTGAATAGGGTTTAAAAATTTTAACCCTCCCCTCTATTATGGAACTTGCACGGGGGAGGGGGGTATTGCAAGGCTTTTAACCCCATTTAGGGTTAAAAATTTTCATGGTGTAATTTTTACACTCAAGCCAAATGGGGTGAAAAGAGGTGTAATGGTTGCCCTATTAACCATTACCCCCCTTTAACACCCATACCAAACATACCCTTAATATAAAGTTCGATTAGCAATATCTATCTTAAAAGCTCTCATAATTTTTGCAGCATAAAATGACTCATTTATGTTGCATGATAATATTTTATCATACTTGATTATATTTCATACAACAATTAATCTAAAAATAACCCAACTATATGTCAATATACCAAAAAATAACCCAACTCTATTTTCTAACCAAAAATAATCCAACTCTTAACTTTTCTACCAAAAATAACCAAACTCTAAAATTAACTTTAAAAACTACTGAATCGATAGCTAAGCATGGCGTGTGGTATGACCCACCGACAATATATTTTTCTTCTATGTATTTTTGGTTTGGCTTGATTTCTTTTCTCACCTAACCAAACCTAAAATATGTTTTTCTGATAATTGACAACCCACAAAAAGGCAACACCTAGGGGCAAAGAACAAGCAAAACAACCAAGGAATACAACCAACGAACTAAGGTTGCAAATGAGCCGAGCAGAACCACAGCTTGCTCGGCTCGGCTCGGCCCAGCCCGGCTCGTATAACTAAATGAGACCAGCTCAATATTGTTATCATTTATCTAACAGAGCCACATATCTGTACTTGCTCAGCTCATCTACTAAATGAAACCGCCTACAGAGAAGAAGCCAAACCAAAAATACGTGGAAGAAAAATATACTTTTGGAGCATCACAATTCAGTATTTCTAAATCAAATTTTTAGAGTTAGGTTACTTTTAGATTAATTTTAGAGTTTGATTATTTTTATGATAGAAAAGTTAGAGTTAAGTTATTTTTTGGTAGAAAAGTTAGAGTTAGAATTGGGTTATTTTTTTGGTATATTGACATATAGTTGGGTTACTTTAGATTAATTGTTGTATTTCTTACCCTCTCACATCGGTAAGCTTGCCGATGCTGCCACACCTCTGCCACTGGCGATGCCACCACGACGATGACACCGTACCACCGCCTAGCGACGCTGCCACAGCCTCCATCTCTCCCCCCGCCCCGCCTCAACAACTAAACCACTCACCACCCCATACCCTCCTCCCCGGCAACCACAAACACCACCTCCTCTACCACCAGTACCTCCACTTCCACCACCACCTACCCTGACCGTCGAGCCTAGGAACCCCTACACTACCCACTACTGCCCTCCCCTAACCCCGGAACGCACCCCGACCACCATCTACCCTTGACCCCGACAACCACCACCAGTGGCACCGTCCCTGACCACTAGGGATGGCAATGGGGCGGGGCGGGCTGGTTACGGGGGGCGCCTCCTCCATACCCGTGCCCGCCGCACAAATACTATACCCCGTACCCGCCCCATTACCTGCCATGGGTATGAAGTAGGTACCTGTACCCGCCTCGGCGAGTACAAACCCATACCCATTACCCGCCCCGTACCCACCCGTACCCACCCTGTACCCGCTCCTCGTACCCACCTTGTTACCGATCTATTGTCCAACTTATTACACATAAAATTCTTTTCTTTTTCCCTTCAATAATAACAATGACTTCATAATTATAAATTGCCTGAAAAATTTATTTTACATAAAATAAAACAACAGGGATATGCGGGTACAGGGAAGAGCGGGGTGGATACATGCGGGTACGAGGCGGGTCGGGGCGGGTCGGGTACGGGCCGGGTACAAGCCCGTACCCGTACCCGTACCCGCCCCATACCCGTGACATGCATTAAAATGTGTACCCTACCCGTACCCATTACCCGCATCATCTATACCCATACCCGCCCCAAACGGGGCAGATACCTACGGGTAACGGGTTTTCCCTGCCCCATTGCCATCCCTACTGACCACCCTTCCACCCCCATCATCGGAAACCCACCAGCCTCGCACCTCTCCCCCTCCCACCACTCGAACCCACCTCCACTCTCACAGTCCCCCCCTCCCTTACCTCCACACGCCACCCATTACACCTCCCCCACCGCTCTCCACCACCTGCAGCACTCCCACTAGCTCTAGACCACCAATGCCGGCCAGCCCCGGTAAGTGTAAATCAATCGGCCACAGGTTCGAATTGCCCTCCTTTTATTATTAGTTTTAATCTTTTATTTTTTATTTTTATTTTTATTTGTATCTTTATTTTTATCTTTACCTTTATTTTGATTCTGATTTTGATTTATATTGTATGCCCCTTAATGCCTATTGTTGATACTATTACCTGTGTTGTGTCTGATATATCCTTGTCTCTGTGGGTGTATGTGTACCTAAGCGTCACTAGGGACAATTAGTTTATGAACCTTATTAACAATGAAGCTCAAAACTTGAGGCCATCTTTAAATGGGTTAGGGGTGGGACGGAATAGTCCACGCGGTGAGGGGAGCCTACGAATTACGACATTAAATGTGGCACGCTAACTAGGAAAAGCTTTGAGGTAGCCCAAATGATGATTAGAAGAAGGATCAACATCATATGACTGCAAGAGACTAGGTGGGTAGGCACAAAAGAAAGGGATGTGTTAGGATGCAAACTGTGGTATGCTAGCCCCGTCAAAGGGGAAAATGGGGTATGTATTATTGTGGATAACTCCTACAGGGACAAAGTAGTCGGGGTCACTAGGACTAGCGATAAGATCATTAGCATCAGGAAAGTTTTAGAAGGGGAGATATTAAACGTCATAAGTGTGTATACTCCACAAATTGGGCAGACAAAGCACGAGAAAGTAGATTTTGGGAGGACTTAGACCTAACAATGCAAGGCATACCCCAAAACGAACAAGTTGTGATTGGGGGTGACTTTAATAGGCACGTGGGAGTGAACACAGAAGGCTATGCATCCTACCATGGTGGCTTTGGTTTTGGAACAAGAAATGAGGAGGGTAAGGCACTGTTAGACTTTGCCATCACATATGAGTTAACAGCTGCCAACACCTTCATCAAAAAGAGTGAGGAACATACCATCACGTACCGGATCGGGGGAGAAAAGACCCAGATTGACTACATATTATTAAGGAAGAGGATTCAAAAAGATTGCAGGGACTGCAACCCTGGGGAGGACCTCCCAACGCAACATAGAGTAGTGTGTGCTAAGATCAAAGTCAAGAGAAGGGGCAAGAAAGCCATTAGACCATCACAGACACATGCGTGTTGGAGGGAGCTGAAGGGGGAAAAGTCGGAAGTCTTTAAGGAAAGAATCGAGACTGAGCTTGGAGGGGATTGTGAGGGAGATTTGAACAACTTGTGGAACCAAGTAGCTCAAAAGATCAGAGATATGGCACGTGAAATATTAGGTGTATCAAAGGGTGAGGCACCAAACAACAAAGAGACCTTGTGGTGGTACAGGGAGGTCCAGGAAAAGATTAAGACCAAAAGAGACTGGTTCAAGGAGTGGGAGAGAAGTGGAGATGAGAATAAGAGACAACAATATAAACTGGCTAAGAAGGAAGCAAAGGTAGCAGTAAGAGAGGCGCAATCTAAAGCTTTTGAGGAGTTTTATAGAAGGCTAGATACAGTCAAGGGGGCTAGAGACCTTTATAGAAATGTAAAGGCAATAGAAAGGAGGACTAGAGACTTTGACCAAGTAAGGTGCATAAAGAGGGCAGATGGACAAGTGCTTGTAAACGAGCAACAAATTAAAAATAGGTGTAAATCATACTTCCAAGATCTGCTCAATGAAAAGGGAGATACATATGCACCCACAGGAGAACTACAAGAACCAACGGAGAACAGGACCTATTGGTACGACACCAGAATTAGAACATAGGCAGGGGTAAGGCAGTCGGCCCAGACGGAATACCCATTGAGGCATAGAAGTGTATGGGAGAAGTGGGAATCAAATGGCTGACCAAACTATTCAACCAAATTCTCCAAGGGAAAAAGATGCTCGATGAATGGAAGAAGAGCACATAAATTCCCGTCTATAACAGCAAAGGTGACATTCAAAGCTGTGCCAACTACAGAGGAATCAAACTAAAGAGCCACACCATGAAGCTTTGGGAGCGGGTCATAGAAAGAAGGCTTCGGCAACAGGTAGGGGTCTCAGAGAACCAATTTGGATTCATGCCAAGCAGATCAACGATAGAAGCCATCCATCTCCTAAGGAGGACTATAGAATTATACGGGAATAGACAAAAGGACCTCCACATGGTTTTCATTAATCTGGAGAAGGCATATGATAGAGTATCGAGAGAGGTCGTATGGAGGGCACTAAAGGAGAAAGGCATCCCACAGCCCTATATACGAGTCATCAAAGACATGTACAAAGACGGCCAAACTAAGGTGCGAGGAACGGAAGGGGATACAGACGCTTTTCCAGTACAGTGGGAGTACACCAAGGATCAGCCTTGAGTCCATTTCCATTCATTTTGGTAATGGATGAACTCACAAGGCACATCAAAAGGAATGTGCCTTGGTGCATGCTTTTCGCGGACGACATAGTCCTGATGGGGAGACTAGGGAGGAGGTGATGAGAAACTTAAACTTTGGAGGTTGGCCTTAGAATCGAAAGGCTTAAGATTCAGTAGATCAAAGACCGAGTATATGGAACTCAAGTTCTGCACGTCTACCACGCTAAAGTGTCAAGACTGGATCAGAGGACATACCACAGAAAGCATGTTTTAAATACTTGGGTTCCATGGTGCAAAAAGATGGAGAAGTGGACGCAAATATCAACAATAGGATTACAGTGGGGTGGCATAAATGGAGGATGGCCTTCGAGGTACTATGCCATAGGAAGTTCCCGTTAATGTTAAAGGGTAAATACTACAAGGTAGTAGTTAGACCGGCTATGTCTCACGGAGCAGAGTACTGGCCAGTTAAGTGTCATCACACACAGAAGCTCAAGGTGGTGGAGATGAGGATGTTAAGATGAATGCGTGGACACACAAGGAAGGACAGGATTAGAAATGACGTTATAAGAAGTAAATTAGGTGTCGCATCGGTAGAAGATAAGTTCAGGAAGCAATGTCTGCAGCGGTTTGAGCATGTGAAGAGGAGACCCACCGATGCCCCTGTCAGGAGATGCGAACAACTTCATATTACAAATGGGAAGAGAGGGAGAGGCCGACCAAAAAAGAGTTGGATGGAGACGATCCGTCAGGATCTCACCTATCTTAACCTAAACGAAGAGATGGCCTTGGATAGAGCTTAGTGGAGGGCTAGTATCGGTGTAACTGATATAGCAGTGCTTGTTTGCTTAGCGCTTATACGCAGTTATGATGTTGATGGGTGGCCCAGTGATATAGTTACCTTTTAATTTTGTCCAAGTTAATCTTTATACAATAATGTTTATTTTAACAAAATATAATTTAGTAATTTTGACAAAAAGGAGAAATTAGCAGATTATAAGAGCTGAAAATCATTTGCAGGGTTCAATTTTAACACATAAACCTTAAGGATATGCAAAATCAACAAAAATCAGAGAGACAACTACCAAAGATGAAGGCTAAATGTAAGCGAGAAAGGCACAAAATAGAAGATAAAATAATATATAAGGTTCGGATTTTTGACCCCAAAACAATTTCTAGGGTTCACTTTTGAGACATAATAAACGATAACATAAAAAATCAACAAAAATCAAAGAAAAACTGACAAGAAAATCTAGATTTCATATTTTTTTGACCTTAAAACAATATCCAGGGTTAAAATTTGAGACATAACCAACAATAACATGAAAAATTAACAAAACTCAAAGGAAAAACTAACAAGAAAATGAACGAAAAATCAGTGTCTAGAGTTTGGATTATTTGACATCAAAACAAGATTTAGGGTTCAATTTTGAGACATAACCGACAACAATATGAAAAATAAACAAAAAAAAAAGCTCACAAAAAATAAGAGGGAGAGGTGAGGAGAGAGACGACTATGGATGGTGGCAACGGAGGACGAGCAAGCAATGGCAATGGAGGACAAATAAGGGTCGACGAGAGAGAGAGAGAGAGCTGAGTTTGTGAGAAGTGAGGGGAGAGCTTGAGAGAAAATGGTGATTTTGTTGGGGAGGGGCAGGAGAGAGACGGGTTGGGGGTTTAAGAAAATGGAGGGAAAACAAAAATTTTTTAGAGGGAAAGTATATTTTTAGGTAATACATTTTTTAATAAGATTTTATAAATTATAAATAAGTATTCTAAAATTTACTATATAAATTTTTTTAGTTGAGAAATTTTATTAAATGTTATTTTGGTTTAAAATAGAGCATATTTAATAAAACGGTCTAAATAACGGTATATAAATAGAGAGAATAATTTTATTAATAATGTTAAAATATTACAATTTGTGCTTAATGAGGGCAATAGCAAGAGGATTGTGAGTGTACTAACAAATAATGACAACTTTTATAGGCGTAAATATCGTAGTTTTAACTATTTTATTAAATATATGTAACTTTTGAAGAAAAATACTATTTCACAAAGTTTGTGTTTAATAATTAATACCCAAAATATCATAGTAATAATTTGTAATTTGCCATCAAAATTTGATCTTAAAGCTAATTTGATTTTCTTGTGTTAAAGCATAAAATATGAAACATTAAATATTTAGATAGGCTTAGGTAACGGATTTAAAATGTTACAAATTACAAACCAGTGTAACAGTTTATAAAAAGTGTTACTTATAATATGACTTTTGTAACAATTTTTTTAAGTGTTACACTAGATACCAAACAAATGCAACAGTTTTTTAGAAGCGTTACATTAGGTACCATGCAAATGTAACAATAAAAAAAGTGTTACATAAACACTATCTATGGTAACATTTTGAATAAATGTTACAAGTTAGGTGTTACCTAAAGTCAATTTTGTTGTAGTGCTTCCTCAAAATATGTGAAACCTGTCATTATCAAGGTGTCTCGAATGATGCGATTAGTCTACGACTTTTTTCGTTCTCGTTAAAAGACGTAGCTAAGAGGTGGTTTCAGTCCCTCCCCAGGGTGAAATCACCACTTGGAGCGACCTTCAACAGCGCTACATGGTCAAGTTTTTCCCTAAAGCCAGAACGATAGCTATTAGGCGTGCTATAAATAGTTTTGAACAAAAAGACCAGGAGCAGTTTCACGAGTGTTGGGATAGGTTCTAGGAACTTCTTAGAAGCTATCCCAACCATGGATCACCCAAGTGGGCTCTTGTCCAAAACTTCTATGATGGTCTCAGTGCGTCAAACAAGCAAATGGTAAATGCTTCATGCGAGGGAGTGATGCGTCTCGTATTTACGCATCTTTTATTTGTTATTTTAATTATTTTGTACCTATTTAATTATAGTTCTACACTTATTTTGACAATTTTTATGTTTAACAGGTTTGAAATTAAAGTTATAAAAATTGTCAAATTTGGATGCAAATAAGATAAATTCGACACTCAAACAATTAAATCGGGACGCATCAACAACCTGGTATGCCCCCGCCTGTAGGTTTTCAACCGCAAGGGTATGCTTCTACCCACTCTCAACCTCCGAATTTAAGCTCTAATTCGAATTTTGAAGAGAAGGTTTTGAGTGCGCTGAAAGGTTTGGAAGTTAATTCCCAACTCCTCCACTCCCATACACAATCGATTGCAAAGTTAGAAACCCAAATAGGTCAACTAACTAACACTCTGAGTAGGAGAGATAAGAGAAGACTCCCTAGCCAGGCTGTAGAAAACTCTAGGAACTGTGCAAGACAAGACAACTATCCTTCCCAGCAAGAACAAGCAAAATCCATTACAGTGTTGAGAAATGGGAAAGAGGTTGACAATGGGGTGAGTGCTGAAAGTGAAGTACCCATGAGTGGTGAGGAAGAAGAGAAGAGCAAGGAGAGAGAAAAGGAGATCGATGAGGTCACGCACCCTTCTCCCACTCCTAAAGCCTCTTATCTGCCCTCGTCACATGAACCTAGAGTACCCTTCCCCCTAGCTTTAGTTGCACCACATCCAAATGGGAAGGACAAGAAGTGGGAAGATATTCTGGAGACGTTTAAGCAAGTAAAGATAAACATTCCCCTTCTTGATGCGATTAAACAGATCCCGGCCTGTGCAAAGTTTATTAAGGACCTTCTGAACCAAAAGAGGCGATCTAGATTCCATTTACCTAAAAACGTGTTCTTAGCTGAGCAAGTGAGCTCTATTCTGAAGTGTGACACTCCAGTTAAGTACAAAGACCCTGATGTCCCCATCATCTCTTGTTCACTTGAGGACTACCCGATCGATAAAGCCTTACTGGACTTAGGAGCAAGTGTCAACATTATTCCTTACTCGGTTTATGAGAAGCTAGGCCTGGGAGAGTTGCAATCCACGACAGTGACATTGCAATTAGCAGATCGATCAACTAGGATTCCCCGTGGTGAGCTCATTAACGTGCTAGTAAGAGTAGACAAAGCCTTGTTTCCTGCTGATTTCCTCGTGCTTGATATGGAACCTTCTAGTCATTCAAAAAACCATGCCCCTGTCATTCTAGGTCGGCCTTTCTTAGCGACGGCCAATGCTACCATTAATTGTAGACCTGGGGTAATGGATGTTAGCTTTGCCAATATGACTATTAGGTTCAATATTTTTAAGGCTTCGTTGTCACCCACTAGTGAGGATGAGTCGGAGTGTTTCTGGGTGGATATTATTGATGATTTGGTGGACCAAACACTCCCTTCTATCGTAGTCAGTGATTCCCTTGAGCGAGCACTAGTATATGATTGTTCTGATGATTTTGAGATTAAAAATGACATTAGAGAGATGAATGATTTGCTTGAGATATGTGCCCCTTTAGAGACTTGTCATTGGCTGTCAAAAGTAGAAGCTTTACCTACGCTTTTGGATTCCCCTACCTTGCCTTCCATAGTTTCACCACCCAAACTTGAACTTAAGTCATTGCCATCTACTCTTAAGTATGCTTTCTTAGGACCCGTTGAGACTTTACCTGTGATTATCTCTTCTGAGTTGTCTAGGAAAAAAGAGTATGCATTGATGATAGTGCTTAATGATCATAAGAGTGCCATTGGGTGGTATGTGGCTGATTTAAAGGGTGTAGACCCCTCCATTTGTATGCATAGGATTTTTCTTGATGAGAATGCTAGAGAGATGCAAAGGAGGTTGAACCCTAGCATGAAGGAAGTGGTAAAGAAAGAGATTGTGAAGTTGCTTGATGTGGGTATCATTTACCCAATTTCTGATAGTAGGTGGGTTAGTCCTGTTCAGGTAATCCTAAAGAAGTTGGGTGTTACTGTGGTTAGGAGTAGTGATGGAGAATTAGTGCCCACTAGAGAGACCACGGGCTGGAGAGTTTGTATTGACTATAGGAAGCTTAACTCTGCCACTAGGAAGGACCATTTTCCTCTACCATTCATTGACCAGATTTTAGAGAAATTAGCTGGCCAGAGCTTTTACTGTTTTCTTGATGGATATTCAGGATATAACCAGGTAGCAGTCTACCTAGAGGATCAGGAAAAAACGACTTTTACGCCCCCCTTTGGCACATTTGCCTACCGTAGGATGCCTTTTGGTTTATGTAATGCGCCCGCTACATTCCAGAGATGCATGATGTCTATCTTTTTTGACATGGTAGACATATTTCTTGAGGTTTTTATGGACGATTTCTCTGTTTTTGGACCTTTGTTTGATGAATGTTTGTGGAATTTAAGACTTGTGCTAAAAAGATGTGAAGAGACCAATCTTGTTTTGAGTTGGGAAAAGAGTCACTTTATGGTTCAAGAGGGGATTGTATTGGGTCATAGAGTGTCTAAGAAGGATATTGAGGTTGATAAGGCTAAGGTCGATCTGATTGCAAACTTACCCCCTCCATCAAACATGAAACAAGTTAGATCCTTCCTAGGTCATGCAGGTTTCTATAGGAGATTCATTAAGGACTTTGGGAAGTTAGCCAGACCATTAACTAGCTTGTTAGCTAAGGAGACATCATTTGAGTTTGATGAGTCTTGCCTAGAAGCTTTTCAAAAACTACGGTCATTACTTGTTTTGGCCCCCATTATGCAGCCCCCAGATTACTCTCTTTCTTTTGAAATTATGTGTGACGCTTCCGATTGTGCTATAGGTGCTGTCCTAGGTCAACGAGTAAACAAAGTGCCTCATGTCATTTATTATGCTAGTAAAACTCTTAATGATGCCCAACGCCATTACACCACCACTTAAAACGAGTTGCTAGCTGTTGTGTTCACTCTTGAAAAGTTTCATTCCTATCTTTTGAGGTCAAAAGTCATTATCTATTCCGACCATGCTGCGTTGAAATATTTGCTCTCTAAGAAAGAAACGAAACCTAGGCTCATTCGGTGGATTCTTCTACTTCAAGAGTTTGACATTGAGATTAGAGATAAGAAAGGTGCAGAGAATGTGGTAGCTGACCATCTCTCTAGGATTTTCTTTGAGCATCATGATCCATCTATTTCAATGCATGACTCTTTTCCCGATGAGCAACTTTTTGTTGTCTCCCATTCACGTGGCCCTTGGTTCGCAGATATTGTTAACTTCCTCGCTATAGGTGTGATTCCATCCACTTGGTCTAAGCAAGAAAAGGATAGGTTTTACTCTCAAGTAAAGCACTTTTACTGGGATGACCCTGACTTGTTTAAACATTGCGCGGACCAAGTAATTTGTAGATGCGTTCCAAAGTGTGAGTATCATAGTGTTTTATCTTTTTGTCACTCAAATGCATGTGGAGGACACTTTGGAGGTAGTAGGACTGCTGCAAAAGTCCTACAGTGTGGTTTTTATTGGCCTACTCTGTTCAAGGATGCTCACAAGTTTTGTGTTGAATGTGAGTGTTGTCAGCGCACGGGCGCAATGACGCGTTGAGACATGATGCCTTTGAACCCCATTTTAATTGTGGAAGTATTTGATGTTTGTGGTATTGACTTTATGGGACCATTGCCCCTATCTTTTGGATTTGTTTACATTCTTTTAGGGGTTGACTGCGTGTCTAAATGTGTTGAGGCTATACCTACTAGGACCAATGACCACAAAGTGGTCATGTAATTTGTAAAGGACCACATTTTTAACCGCTTTGGTACCCCTAGAGCACTCATTAGTGATGGTGGTAGTCATTTCATTCATATGTCATTTGAGGCACTTCTTAAGAAATACTCAGTGCATCATAAGATTGCCTCCCCCCTATCATCCTCAAACTAGTGGTCAAGTAGAGCTTTCAAACCGTGAGATCAAGTCTATACTTGAGAAAACGGTTCTTCCTGATAGGAAAGAATGGTCCCTTAGGCTGAATGATGCTCTTTGGGCTTACCGCACTTCCTATAAGACCCCACTTGGTATGTCACCCTATAGGTTGGTCTTTGGTAAAGCATGTCATTTACCAGTTGAGCTAGAACACCGTGCTTATTGGGCCACTAGAGCTTTGACTTTTGACTTAGACCAAGCTGGATCTAACCAAAAGCTCCAATTGAGTGAACTTAAGGAGTTGAGAAATGAAGCTTATGAGAATGCAAAGATTTATAAAGCTAAAACCAAGGCTTTTCATGATAAACATATTTTGAGGAAAACATTTGCTCCTGGTCAAAAGGTTTGGCTTTTTAATTCCAAATTGCGTCTTTTTCCGGGTAAGTTAAGGTATAGGTGGGATGGTCCTTTTGTGGTTAAGCAGGTATACCCCTCGGGTGCTATTGAGATATACCAACCTAAAGATGGTCATGCATTCACTGTAAATAGTCAAAGGCTTAAACCTGTAGTTGAGTTGGATAGCATTGCTGATGGACAGCTTATTGAAGTTGTCTCTTTGATGGATACAATGGCCGATACGTGATCTCTGCTTGATTCACTGCACCTGGCTGAAGGCGTAAAACTTAGCACTCCTAGGAGGCAACCTAGGTTTGTTATTTTTTGTTTTAATTTAGTTTTGACCTAATTAGTTGCTTCGAGGCTTATTTTCTCTCTTTTCAAGTTCTTGTGCCAGGTTGAAGGAATCATATATACATGTCCACGCCGTATTGTGAGGTTGTATTGCTCCATCTCACCTATCTCTTGTGCTTTAATGATTGATGTTGTTGCATAGAGGACAATGCATGATTTAGGTGTGGGGGTGAGGCTCATTTGCATATGCTCATTTTTGGTCAAATTTTTAAATTTTGAACATCTTTTCGTGCATTTTAAGCGTGCATTATAACCGTTTATCCAAGTTTTCCTTGATCGATGCGTATGTTATGATGACAGTGGGATTAGTTGCTTATTTCGTTCTCTTAATTCCATGAAATTAAATGATTCTACTTCATACTTGTTAATGAGTGTTGTTGATTATTATTGATATTAATGGGTTCTACTCATGCCGCTCACATATTCACTGAGCACAGGACTTTCATGTTGCAGAAAATCTAAAGAATTTGAGTAAACAACCTTATATATCTTGAGTTTTGCAAGCCTGCCCTATTGGCTTATCCTAATCCTTGCCCTTGATGTTACGTAAAGTACCGGTTGGTCAATGTCAATTGTAATGATGAAGCGCGTGTTAAAAAAAAAAGGGTCCAAATTTGGACATAAAAGAAAGAGGAAACAAAAAGAAAAAAAAAAGAGTTTCCCCCGAAAGAAAAAGTGAAAACTAGTATACATTCATGACAAAGAAGTTTCTTTTGTGCTATATTAAGGTCATAGTGTTGTAAAGTGTTTACTTATATGCCACTTAAACTTTCTCTGTGTATAGGCATGTGTTTAGGTGATTCAATGGTGCGGGTGCACAAAACCTTTATATATTTGGTTGGGAGCGAGAATTTGAGGAGATTCCGTGGCATGAAATCCTAATCACTTTCACTAGTGCGCTTAAATTGCTTGAGTAATTCCTATTAGTTGATACAAGGTTAATGAAATTCTATGACGAGCTTTGAAGTTTAATCGTCTGAATTCATGGAATTGGAGAATGCTCTAAATGATTTAATCTTGTCTTGAATTGTAATATAGGTGTTAATCTCGGAAAACTTGGTAAAGGTTGGGATAGTTAGGGTAGTTGGTCACTGTAGTCTTTATGTTAAATCATATGCTTTGCTCGAGGACTAGCAAAGGTTAGGTGTGGGGGTGTTGATGCATCTCATATTTACGCATCGTTTAATTGTTATTTTAATTATTTTGCACCTATTTAATTATAGTTCTACACTCATTTTGGAAAGTTTTATGTTTAACAGGTTAGAAATTAAAGTTCCGAAAATTGTCAAATGTTGGTGCAAATGAGGCATATTCGATGCGTAAACAATTAAATCAAATCAATCGAGATTCGAGACAAGAACGTATAAGCTCGACCCGCATCGACCCAAGCCAACACTATTCATCACCTTCAACCTCCAGATCTGTTGGCCCAACCACCACCCGCAGCACTGCTCACCGACCCAAAACCCGCAGCCCAGTCCAATGACAACCTACAACCAGCCCAACAGCCACCTCGACACCAGTACGGACCAACTTCATAGGCCCATCACCGTCTTCGACCCAGCCTGCACCCAAAACCTGCAGCCCAACACCAGTTCAGCCCACCACCGGCCCAACAAACGCGCGGCACAGGGCCAAACGCCAGCCCAAACCGGTAGAGCTTAGAGAGGGGAAGAAGAGTCAGTTTGGGGGAGTATAAATTGGTCGTTTTGGGGTCGTTGGTGGGGCGTCTCTGTTTTTGCTCTTTGACCGCCTCTGCTCACTGTCTTTCTCTCTCCCTCTTCCCCTGTTCTCTCTCTCTCTCTCATATATATTTTTTATTCTTTTCGTTAAATTAGAATGAGAGCGAAATTAGCGTGAAGGCCGATATGAGTTCGTTCATCTCCTCCTTCACCTGATCATCCTTGATAGAGAGCTAACTTGCTTTCTGGGGTTAGATGAAATCTTAGCCTTGACTTTTGTTTACTTTTAATTCGGGTTAATTTGATTGTTTACATGAATTGCTTGATTGAGATAAATACGTTGAAGTATTATATTTTTATTGTTTATTCAATTGATATGATTATTGAGTTTGTAACCTTTAATTGTTGATATTGATATTTATAAATTAATTCTTTGTGCTTGTAGCCTTAGGATTAATTAATCAAGCAATAGTATTAACCGAATTGTTAATTAAAGCTTATCTTCCCTATGGGTCAATACGTAATAATTAACAATACGTTAGGTAGAGCCTATTTTCCTTATGCTTTAGTTACATAGGGTCAATACGCAATGCTAACAACATTATCTTAGTAGGTTGAAGCTTGTAGCCTAAACCACTACCCGTGTGACAATTAATAATCCCAAGTTAAAAGTTAACGCAAAAGTAATTGGCTAACGATGGATTTGAAACCCTAGGTTCCAATTTAATACACTTTTTCGATTAGAAGTAGATTACTTTAGTTTAATTTTTGTTTCCTTAGGTTAATTAATACAAAAACCTCTCAATTTTATTCAAATCAATTTAAGTCATAGAGTAAATTCACGCACTCTTAGTCCATGTGGTTCGACACCCTCTCGCCCTACACTTCAATTTAGGTGTGTTTAATAGATAGGGTTTTATATTAAATTTTGATAGACGTAGAAAAACACATCATGGAGCATTTAACCAGCAAGGCGAGGACGAGGCCGGGACGCTTTTCGAGCGCCTCAATGAACATTCCCTTGACCAAGCCTCTTCTGCGAGGGTGGTTAGGGGAAACACGCGTGGTGTCTACGAGGTAGTACCCCAAGATGATGTTAATTTAAGACTAGATGCACTTAGCAGAAAGATGGATAAGATGATGAGTTTAAATGCAAATCCCACTAATGTGCATCTAGTTAATGCGGCTGAATCATCATCTGAGGTTATTACTTCGTGCAGTATTTGCTCAGGAGAGGATCATTTTATTTTTGAGTGTTTATATGCGTCACAGTTCCCCGTGTATGTGCAGGACCAGGCTTATGCAGCGTAGGAGTACTCGAGGAACAACAATCCGTACTCGCAGACCTACAATCCCGGGTGGCGCAACCATCCCAATTTCTCATGGAAGCAGAACACTAATCAGAACCCAGCCATGAGACAACCAGCATCAGGATTTGCAGGTAAGGCACACCCTCTTGGTTTCCACGGAGGGCAAAGGTATGGCTCTTCTTCTCACCCTCCAATTCCTAATGCTAATCCATCACCCCAACCTCCAAGCTACACTTCTCAGTTTGAGGAACGTATGCTCCGATTTATGGAGGAAAACCAACAATTGGTCCACTCTCATTCATAGTCGATTTCTAAGTTAGAAAACCAACTAGGACAGTTAGCTCAAGCCATGAATAGGAGAGAAGAAGGGAGGTTACCCTCCCAACCTCTCGCTAATCCCAGGTAAGCAACTAATCCTAATCTTAGCCAGGTCACTCATGAGCAGGCTAAGGTTGTCTCAGCCACAGGTGAGGATGATTTGAGAGAAGTAGATATAGAAGTTGAGCGGGGGGATGGGACTCCAAACCCCATTGCTGATAAGGATGGAGTGCTCACACCTTCACTTGGCTCACCTCCCGAACCGATTGTTCCTTTTCTTACAGCCCAGTTAGGACCGAAAGGGACGGACAACCCGAAGAGAGATGAGTTACTGAACTTGTTTAAGAATGTCAAGATTAACCTACCACTGATTGACGCCATTAAACACGTCCCCATGTATGCTAAATTTCTTAAGGACCTATGCGCTAGAAAGAAGAGAGCTCAAGCTCATGTCCCTAGGAAAGTCCGATTCATGAAAAAGTGAGCAGCATCTAAATGTCAGGCATCCCACCTAAGTGAAGAGACCCAGGAGCTTTTACAGTCCCGTGCGTCATAGGAGAGAGCTACATGAGTTGGGCTCTTTTGGACTTAGTGGCAAGCATGAACCTCATCCCATACTCAATCTTTCAGGAATTGGGGATGGGAGATATCAAACCAAATAGTGTTACCCTATAGTTGGCAGATAGATCAGAGCGTTTACCTAGAGGTATGTTGTAAGATGTTCTTGTCAAAGTTGCTAAGTTCATCTCCCCCGTCGATTTTATCGTGTTAGACATGGATCCAACCCCTCATCAGAGGAACCATACCCCTGTCATTTTAGAACAATCGTTCTTGGCAACGGTCGATGCTATCATTCATTTTCGAACTGGGGTGTTAGAAGTGCCATTTGGGAATCTTAAGGTTAAACTGAATGTGTCAAATGTTACTAAGTTCCCTATTAACGAGGATGACATTGATTGCTTCATGGTTGATGCTATTGATCCTTTGGTTGGGTCAGTGTCTTCTGACTTAATCAAAGAAGATGAACCGTCTAATTCATCACTTTTGCTCATTTTGATGTGAGTATTGACGCTGATAATTTGCTTGACATGCAGGAGCTAATGAGAATTGAGGCTAGGGGTCCGATGTTTGAACCCCCTAACTTGCCTACTTAGTAAACCTACTAAACCATCTATTAAGTGTCCACCGGTATTGGAGCTCAAACCTCTCCCGACCACCCTGAAATATGAATTTTTAGGACAAAATGACACCCTTCCTATGATTATCGCGTCTGACCTAACTGAGACTCAGGAATCTAGGCTGTTAGTTGTCCTAAAAAACCACAAACGAGCCATAGGGTGGTCAGTTGCTGATCTGAAAGGAATTAACCCCTCTGTGTGCATGAATAGAGTACATTTAGAGGACAATGTTAAGCCTTCCAGGCAAATGCAAAGGAGGCTTAACCCCAATATGAGGGAGGTAGTTAAGAAAGAGGTCATGAAGTTGGTAGATGCGGGTATTATATACCACATCTCTGATAGCCCCTGGGTCAATCCGGTTTAGGTGGTTCCTAAGAAGTCAGGAATCACGGTCGTTGCGAATGCCCAAGGTGAATTGGTCCCTACGCAAGCTACTACAGGGTGGAGAGTGCGCATCGATTATTGTAAGTTGAACTCTGTAACGCGCAAGGACCATTTCCCCTTACCCTTTTTGGACCAGATCCTAGACAAAGTAGCAGGTCAAGCGTACTATTGTTTCTTGGATGGCTACTCAGGGTATAACCAAGTCCTGGTTCACCCTGAGGACTAAGAGAAAGCAACGTGTACTTGCCCCTTCGGTATGTTTGCATACCGAAGGATGCCCTTCGGTCTGTGCAACGCACCTGCTACATTCCAGCGGTGTATGATGTCCATTTTTTCAGACATGTTGGACAACTACCTAGTAGTGTTTATGGATGATTTTTCTGTGTTTGGATCGTCTTTTGATGAATGCTTATCTCACTTAGATCTTGTGTTGCAACGTTGCGAGGAGTACAATTTAGTACTCAGTTGGGAGAAGAGCCATTTTATGGTTCAGCAAGGCATAGTCGTAGGACATGTAGTATCTAAAGAGGGTATTATTGTAGACAAGGCCCAGGTGGACTTAATTGCCAACCTCCCTCCGCCGACCTCGGTGAAGGAAGTTCAATCTTTCCTTGGCCACGCTGGATTCTACCGACCTTTCATCGCCAACTTCAGTAAATTGCTAAACCGTTGTCAAATTTGCTTGCTAATGATGTTCCTTTCGTTTTTGATAATGATTGTTTAGCATCCTTTACTGAGTTGAGAACTTTATTGTCTATAGCCTCCATTATTCAACCCCCCGACTACTCGTTACCTTTTTAAATTATGTGTGACACCTCTAATTATGCTGTAGGAGCCGTGCTCGGTCAATGTAAAGATCGTAACCTATCGTTGTTTACTATGCTAGTAAATCGTTGGATTAAGCCCAAAAGAATTATACCACCGCTGAAAAGGAACTACTAGCTATAGTTTTCGCACTTTACAAGTTTCGATCTTATGTGTTGGGCTCGAAAGTAGTAGTCTGTTCTGACCATGCTGCCATTCGTTTTCTTCTTATTGAGAAGGAAATGAAACCTAGGTTAATTCGTTGGGTTTTATTACTTCAGGAATTTAACTTAGAAATTCGAGATAGGAAAGGCTCGGATAACGTCGTGGCCGATCACCTTTCAAGGATTGTTTTCCCGTCTAACACCACTATTGGTCCCAATGATGACTATTTTCCTGACGAACAGTTATTCTCTATTGTAGGAAGTTGACCCCCGTGGTATGCCCACATCGTCAACTACTTCGCAACGGGGAAGTTGCCTACCCATTGGCCGAAAACAAGAGCGGGACCGCTTTCTTTCTCAAGCAAGGCATTTTTTCTGGGATAATTCGGAGTTGTTTAAGGTATGTTCTGATCAGGTAGTACGTCATTGTGTCCCAAAAAATGAGCATGAGAGTGTATTGCGATTCTATCATAGTTAAGCCTATGGAGGACACTTTGGGGGACGACGTACAACAGCGAAAGTCCTTCAAAGTGGCTTCTTTTCACTGACTCTTTTCCAGGAAGCTCATGATTTTTGTAGGGTGTGCGATTGCTGTCAACGCAAAGGTGCCCTAACAAAACGTGATGAGATGCCTTAGCACCCCATTTTAGTTTGTGAAATTTTTGACGTTTGGGGCATTGATTTCATGCAACCGTTCCCTAATTCCCATGGCTATGTCTATATTCTGGTAGCTGTTGATTATGTTTCGAAATGGGTCAAGGTCATTGCAACTAGGACAAACGACCACAAGGTGGTTATTGAGTTTGTCAAAGATAATATTTTCTCACGTTGCGGTGTTCCTAGAGCTATAATAAGTGATGGGGGGACACACTTCACTCATCGTTTGTTCAAGTCACTTCTTAGAAAGTACTCCATCACTCACAAATTAGCTGCCTCATATCACCCTCAAACTAGTGGCCAAGTTGAAGTCTCGAACCGGGAAATAAAGTCTATCCTTGAGAAGACCGTTAGACCGAACCGCAAAGATTGGTCTTTAAGGTTGAACGACGCTCTTTGGGCTTATCGTACAGCCTTCAAGACTCCAATAGGCATGTCTCCCTATCGGTTAGTTTTCGGGAAGGCATGCCATTTGCCAGCAGAGCTTGAGCACCGTGCATATTGGGCCATTAAGCAATTTAATCATGACAAGCATATTATTGGGTCGCACCGACGACTTCAACTCAGCGAGTTGGATGAGATGCGATATGAGGCATATGAAAACGTCAAACTATACAAAGAAAGAACCAAAGCTTTTCATGACAAAAGAATTTCGCGCAAAAGTTTTGAAGTTGGTCAAAAAGTTTGGCTTTACAACTCCAAGCTTCAGTTCTTTCCCGGGAAACTACGTTCACGATGGGATTGACCTTACGAAGTTGTCAACGCATACCCTTCTGGGGCAATTAAAATTTGAGACATCAATGATGGTCGCCTACTCACAATCAATGGCCATCGTCTTAAGCACACTATTGGGTTAGGGGATCGACCACACGAGTTTGAAAAAATTCATCTTAGAGACCCTATGCCGGGATCAGCCTAGCGTTAAAGAAAATACCGCATCCGACTGAAGACGTTAAACTTAGCGCTTTTGGGAGGCAACCCAATTTATTTCATGTTTCAGAGTTTATGTTTTTTTTTAATTTTTTATTCTATTTTATTTTATTAAAAGTCTTCAAAACCAAAGATTTTTAGTACAGGGCATACCACAGCCTCCCTGATCGATCGGCTTTGAACCCGATCGATTGGGAACGCTACGGCTTGGTGCTTTCCGCCTTTCAACCCCGATTGATCGACAAGTACCCGATCGATCAGGGTGCCTTCTGTAAGGCCCACTCATTTTAAAAACCTCCCCAATCCGTCGGTCCTCTCCTCATTTTTATTTCCCCCACCCCAAACCCTAACCCACGACCCCCCATCTCCGGCCACCACCTCCGACCACTACCGTTCCGGCCACTACAGCCGCCTTGGTGCCGATTTCTCTTCGTTTTTACCCTCTATCGTGAGCTATGTGTTCCCCCTTTTTTTATCTTTTACTTTACCTTGTTTCTACTTCAAAAGAGCATGTTTAAGCCGTTCTTTGGTTGTTATCCTACTTTATTATAGTGGCTTAGTCCTGATTTATGTCTTAATTGTGAATAAAGTTGAATTTCTTGATATTGCGCCATGTTTACACCTTTGTTCATGAACCATGTTTATATAGGTTTTCAGTAACTGAAGTTAGCCCTTTGATACTTGTGGTTGCTGGATTTATGTGTTTGATATGTGCTTTTTGTCTGATCTAGGGTTTTCGTCTTTTTTTTTTATGTTTCTTTCTTTCCCTTATCTTTGTGTTCATCTGCTCTTGTTCTTATTTCTAGGTTATGCCATGTGCCAAGCGGAGCCGCACTGAGGAGGGTAGCAACTCCCAACAGACTGACATTCTTGCTCAAATCAGGGCTGCCCCTATATCTGGGGAGACAGTGTTTGGTGAGGATTTTAAAGATGAGAGGGAGGGTGCTTGGGCCATTCTCTTTTGCCAACATAGGGATCTTACCTACGTTCTTGATAGAGAACTGGAAGGAGACACTATTTTTCCTTCGTTAGTGAGGGAATTTTATTCCTGCTATGCTTTCCATCAAGAAGAGGGTTGGAGCTATGGTGACGTCACTATGTTATGATCGAGACGAATCTCAAACCATAACCTAGGGGAAGGATAGAATCAAGAGAGTTAGATGAGAAAAGAAGCAAACGGGGATGAGAAATCAGAGAAGAGTTAGATGAGAGAGAGAATATCTCATAAGAGATTATTGTAAATTTTCATTGAATGCCCATCCCTTGCACACTAGCATTCCTTTTATACTTCACTAGTTACAATGCAATGAGGACTAAGCCTATAACCTACACAACAGACTCCAGCTAAGTATTAACTACTAAGATCACTTATTACATGACTTAACAAAAGGCTAATGCCAATTATTACATCCATACTCTAATTCATATGCCCCTACAATGGAAATCATAACAATACTCCCCCCTTAAGAGATTCTTGTCCTCAAGAATCTAATAAGAGAGTTAAACTTGAAGAACACTTATTGATGTAGGAAAAATCCTTGCTAAAATCTGCAGCTGAAGAACAAAAGAGAGCACACATCTAGCTTCGAAATTTTGCAGCTGAAGAGGACTTGTTGATGCAAAACACCCCCTGCTAAAATCTACAGTGGATTGTTGCAGCTGAAACACTTGTTGATGCAGGTTTGAAGTAACTCCAGCCAAGTTCCTGCTGTCACTGCTTGTAACGGATGAAGAACACTCATCTGAAGGCCTACTCAGATCAAACCACACCAGTATGACTAAAATTCATTCCAAGGAACCCCCTGTTGCAGCTAGTGCAGCCAAACCTCCCTGGGCTGCTCCAGAAATTTGTAAGAAACCAAGACAACAGCAACTGAGGATTTTGAGCAAGAAAAGTCTTGTCTTGCAAATACTGACATTTCCTCCGCCAAGTGAGTTTTCACACTTCACATGTGAGCTCCAAGGGAAAGACGTCACTACTTGAACCATCAAGATAGCAGAGCTAATAGCCCGCCATTTGCCGCATACCAAGCCCAGATTATTCACCCAAACTTCAGCTCCTATTTGGATCTCACCTTTTCCTTGTCTTCATGTGGTATGCTACAACTATCTTGGATCAAGAAGCCCTACACTCTAGGCTCTATATATATCCACTTTCTTCTCACATGATCAAACTCTGAACTCCTAACCTCGAGCAATATTATGAATGCAAAATACACTTGCCTATGTACCCAATATAACATCAAAGCAGCCTTGTACTTTACCAATACAAGGACTAATCTGTCTTCAACTTCTTGGTTGATGTGTATACTTATTTCAGCTGAAACTGACCACAATCCTTTACTGAATTCTTCAATTAAGGCATTTTGGTGATGGCTAACATACTGACTCAGCTTAAAGCTTGAATTCCTTGCCAATTCAACACCACACACTATCCTCATCTTCACCTTCCCACAATCTCCAATTCCAGTCCGCTTTCCAGGTTGTTTTTTGCATTTCAAGGATTCATTCAGACCTGTTTCCACTCCTGCAGCAGGGACTAAGAAAGCTTGATCAATTTCCTCAATGTTAATGACTTTGTGGAACTCAACAAGATCAATTTCAGATCTGAATTCTTCCTCCTTGCGGTTCCGCATTTCCTCAACACTTTCAGGTGGCCACATCAATGCTTGCACCTTAGAAACACTTCCTTTCCTTCCAACTTGACCCCAATACCTAACCAAAACCTCAATGCTACAGCCTTCATCTCCGATGGACTCAACATCTTGAACTGGACAATTGACACCATGCTGCTGTGTTGAACTCTTCCCAATAAGCCTTCGAATTCCTACTTGTTTTAGCTCCTTAAGCCCACAAATTCCTTCTCTCGGATCAGGAGGAGGTTTTACACCCATGTTTGATTGGGTAAATCAAAACTTTACTCAAAAAAGGAAATAGACCAACCTGATCTTGCCGATCAATCAGCTTACAGTACATTTCAACTAATTTAGGCTCATAATCATTCACCCAACACAAGAAACCTTGCAACGCATCCAAAGTAATGTTGGTCTCATGCTTCTGGTTCTGAGTTAGCATATTCTGGTCTGCATTAGGTGATGTTACAACAGCAACCTGTGATTTTCCCACTGGACTCATCGGTTCTGCAGTAAAAATTCAACATTTGTTTGCTAGAACTTTAACATGTTTAACTCTTTGCACAGATTTTACTTCAACTTGGTTGAATTCAATATTGTTCTGAGAAACTCAGAGATTTGTATCAACAAGCCATTCTCTAGCTTTTCAGACTTGTAATCTTCTACTTCAACATCACCATGCTCAAATCCCTTAATGTCAACACAAAATCCTATTATCATCTCAGTTGTTGGTAAGACTTCTAGCCCATTTTCTTGATTAAACTTCCCTTCTTAAACTTCATCACTATCCCCTAGCTTATCAGGATCACACTCTTGTTGTCCTTGCACAAGTTTCCCTTGAGCTGAATGACTTGCATCCCCAACTGTTCCATGTTTTCCCAAGTATGACTGAACTGCAGCAGCAACATGAGAATTCTGCAGCAAAATTCCCTTGCGTGCACTTGTCTTGAGTGATTTTATCATCATCTTGTGACAATATTTGAGTAAGCTGCTCATGAATACTCTTCTCTGCTACAACTTTCATGTGCTGATTTGGTGAAGGTGCCATTACAACCTGAGCTTTTGCTTCTCTATTACACTTGCATTAATGCCCCATTTCTCATGTAGAGAGCGAAACATTTCCTCAATCTTTTCCTTCATTCAATTCATCGCATGTTGTAGTGTTGAATTTGTAACTAATTCCAGAGTAAGGACTTGCACTCCACTAACCGCTGATTCTTCAACCTTCACTGCTGCCTCCTCTTTCAACACCAGCCCATTTCCCATTGTTTCAACATTCGATGAGATTCGATCTTGTTTGTTCCAACTATGCATCATACCCTTACTTGTTTCCACAAGAGCCGGCATCTTCATTTCTTGTCCAACCTCTTTACGAGGATTGAGATATTGGATTTTTTCACCTAAAAGTAATCCAAATAATCTTTGCAGAACCCACTTGGATATCGTTTACATTGAAAGTGTTTAAGTGCACTTTCAGCATAACTTTGGGATGTATAGATCACCCTCGCCTCCACCGAGAAGTAGGATCTTGAAACCTCCTTAATACTCTCTAGGTTTCCAAAAGCATCTGAACAATTGATGAAGAACATCATCGGTGATGTGACGAAGAGTAGCGAAAACTTCTACTAAAAGTGTAGCATCTTCGTTGGAGACTTGGCGAAGAGGTTCAGAATACATTTTGCACTTGTATAATGCTAATCTAAAGTACAATCGCTCCCAAGCTCTGAAATATCAACAATCTGCAGCTGCGCAACTCTCGAGTTCGAATTCACAGAAATATGTGTTTGGATTCGCACTATCACCACAACCGATTGCTTAATTGTAACCTACTCCCTTGTTTGAACTAAAAACCTCTTGATTTCTGCTCAACAATCGCAGTCAAATACAAACCCTAACTGTCGGACTTCGATTCAGAGAGAACTCGAACCAAAACCCTAAGTGTCGAACTTCAATCAGCGAAAACTTCAAACCAAAAACCCTAACCGCAATAATTCCTAGATTAATCCAGACTATGAATCTGAATTAACTCAAACTTAGTTTCAATTACTAACACCAACACACCTCTAACCACAAATCTCAAGAACAATATCAGGTTTCTGCGAATTTGTACTGAGTCCTTGTTAATTCTACTTTGAGCAAGTAAAATTAACTAAGTTGTTATACACTACTCTGCATACAACACAATTCCACCAAGAATTTCACAATACTCGATCAACTTCTCACTTCAACAATAGGGAAAGGTAATTCTGATCACAATTGATTCAGATGTTCAAGAACCGATACCTTCACCTCACTTACATGAACCACAAGCTTTGCTAATCCAATTCTTATGATTTTGATCAAAACTGACCTGCTTCAACAGCTTGCAGCACTTTCCCAAGCCGATCTGCAAAATTCTTGATCAAATAAGGATGATCCAGTAGGTTGCTTTGCTTCTGCAGTACAACTCCAGCAGCTGCTACTCAATTCGAATCAATTAGTTATGCTGGCTTGTAACTAAATCAAGAAAGCTTGATTCAATTGTGTCTCAATCCTTAAGCAAAATTTAATTATGCTTCAACACAATCATCCGCACACGCATAGCACAATGAATGTAACAGTAACCTCAAGCAATACAACCAGAATTCATAACTAAATTCTTGATCAAATTGAAATGCGCATCAAGGATATTTGATATCAAATCACGTTTGATTTGGAAGCCAAACGAGGCTCTGATACCAATTGTTATGATCGAGACTAATCTCAAACCATAACCTAGGGGAAGGATAGAATCAAGAGAGTTAGATGAGAAAAGAAGTGAAAGGGGATGAGAAATTAGAGAAGAGTTAGATGAGAGAGAGAATATCTCATAAGAGATTATTGTAAATTTTCATTGAATGCCCATCCCTTACACACTAGCATTCCTTTTATACTTCACTAGTTACAATGCAATGAGGACTAAGCCTATAACCGACACAACAGACTCCAGCTAAGTATTAACTACTAAGATCACTTATTACATGACTTAACAAAAGGCTAATGCCAATTATTACATCCATACTCTAATTCATATGCCCCTACAATGGAAATCATAACACACTATTCGTGACAAGACCATCCGATTTGATGCCATGGACGTCGCCGAGGCTATAGGTTATCCCTTATATGTTGACGAATCCGTTTGGCACCCTCCCATTAACCCACCAAAGGCCGTGGACATTATTATTGAGCTATGTGGCGGCCAATGTGCCACAGATCGTCCATTCACCTCGTTCCGCTCCACCCTTCCTTCACACGGCTCCTGGACACCATTATTAAGGCCAATCTATGGCCTACCGGTCATACCTAGGAGCGCACCGACCCTATTCTAGATATTTTTTGGAAGTTCTACCGGGTTGTATGGGTGGATGTGGGGGCCACTTATAGAGTTTTACTGCTGTCCACCACCGGCTTCAGCGCTTCTCTGTTGGCGGCAGTGCTCTGTACTTTCCTCGTTTAATTACGGGCTTGTACGGCGTGCTTGGGTGCGCATACCGATCGCTCCTAACCGAGCTTGCGCACCGCTCCACCACTTTGATCCCACCCAGCATCATCGGACCTTCCTTTTCCTTGCCCCAGCCGACGCGCGCAGGGAGGAGTCGGACATGGAGGATGACCCGGCCTGAGCCGCTGCTCCTGCCCGAGCATCACGTCGCGAGGGACACCCACCCACGCCACCTGCTCCTGCTGATCCTGGCAACGTCCCGCCACACGTGACAGATATTATGCACCGTCTATGTCACATTCAGTCTTGGTCAGCGAACTCTATCAACTACAGACGGGTGGTTCTCCTCCGCCTTTTCTCCCTCCCTGAGTTATTTGTATTACTCCTGTACTAAGCATTTCTTCTGTCTATCTTTCTTTTCCTTTTATTAACAAATTGTTTTAGTCCACAGTCTTCTCTGTTCTTTTTCCTTTATGTAGCTTGCTTTTGTCTGTCTTCAACTTCTAGGATCCGCTCGACATGTGTGGCTGCCTATTCATGATCTCAGGTCGTCTCTCTCCTTTCCTTGCCTCTATTTTAATTATGGTGCATTGAGGACAATGCAAGGTTTGGGTTTGGGGATGGCAGATGAGAGTGAACTTGGTTTGTCCTTTAAGCTTAATTTGGCATAAATGAGCTACATTTTTGAAGGCATAAATGAGTATAAGATTGTTTGTGACCCTTATTGTAGCCCAGTTTTGTGATGTACTTTGACGATTAGAATGATTATGAGAAGAGATTATTGTTGGATCAGACATTTGAATCCGTATTTTTGTCTTTTAACTAGTTAGTGAGATTATCACTTTTCATCCTTAATCTTGTGACATATCCTATTGTTTGGGTCGAAATAATGGTAATAATTTTAGGAATAGGAATCCACTATTCTACTTCTAACAATGTTGAAATCAATTGTACATTTCTTTATTTTCAGTAACTCCTTAAAAAAAAATAAAACTAAAAAAGGGGAATGGTTGGTTCTTGTAGCCGCTGTGTCTCGAGCAAGTAAGCCCGTAGGGATATCTTAAAACCTGGTACCTTAAGCCAACTGGGCCGGGAGCTGCATGTCGAAAGCTCGCTACATGGGCCACAGGGAAAGCTAAAAAAGAATCAACTTTGTAGTTACTAAAATAAGTACTACTACCTAAAAAAAAGGGGGTGTGCTAACGGATTAGGTTGTGGATTCTTAAGACTCGAGTCATTAGGTCCGTAAGGGTCTCTTAAAACCTGGTACCTTGAGCCAACTGGATCGGGAGCTGCCGGCCGAAAACTCGCTACATGGGTCTGAGGGAGATACACCTAACCGAGTGAAAAAAAGGAGGGGAAAACAAGAGAGAAAAGAGAAGCTTTTTGATTTCACTATTGATTAGCAATGAAGGGTTAGGATAACTTGTTCCTTTACTTATTACATTTATGTCTTCTTTAAGTCAGAGGATTTTGAAGTACGACAAAGGGGAGAGAAGTTCTAAGACCACTCACTAGAAAAAAGACCTTAATGACGGAGACTTAAGTCAGAAGTAGTACAATAATAACGTCACATAAGGATCCGCTACTCTCGAGTACACTCTCAAGTATGGTCGAGCAATAATTTTCACAAGTGACCTTTATGGTTAAATGCCCGACTCGACTTTTTCGCCAGTAGCTAGTTTAAATAGACTATTGCTTGAGGACAAGCAATGTGTGGGTTTGGGGATGTTGATGCCCTTGATTTTTACATATTTTATTTTCCATTTCTGTCATATATTCGGCCTCTACACGTGTGTTTGGTTGTTATTTAGGTACATTTTCATGTGGAACACACCAAAGCGAAGGAAAGAAGAATTCTGGAAAAATCAAGTAGTATTGAAGCATATTTGAAGACTAATTGGAGAAACCCAACCACTTGTGCAAAAGGAAGACCCATCGGATCATAATTCGGTGAACCGAGTACATCCCAAAGCGCTTCGCTGCTTAATCGAGAAAAGGGGGCTCTGAGAACCGATCGATCAGCAGCTCGCGGTTGGAGAAACTAACCGAGAACCTGCCAATCGATCAGCCAAAAGCACCGATTGATCGGGAGCTTTGCGTGAGCTCATCGATCGATCAGGAGGGTTCCGTACGGAACCTGAATTGCTCCTGTGCCTATAAATAGAGAAGGGGAGGTCAGCCTTTGGCACGCTTTATCTTTGGCCGCATGTCCTCCCCTTTCTTTAAAACCCGAAGCCGCTACGAGATCTACAAGTTCTCAAAAGCTGAAGCGCAAGTGGTCGGAATACCGAGAGAATTCAGGCTTGGATTAGCATCGACACAAAGATTGAGGGAGTTTATTCTTTTGTTTATTTTATGCACAATGTCTTCTTTTCTTTAAGTTTAATGATGTGTAAAACTCCCATGGAGGAGTAAACTTTCTTAGTTCAGGGATGAAGGGTGGGTAGCCACCCGTATCCCAGATTTATATTATACTTTTGACAATTGGTTTAGTTATGTTATATTCGTACCCCTGTGGGGAGTCCTTCATGATTGTTGAATGTTTTTGTATGTGTGCTTGTAACCATGACTAGGTCTCCAATTTTGCAGCGATTAGTCTTGTGCTTGTAGCCTAGACTATAATATAACAGGAATTCACGCGTGGTCAGGGTTGAGGTTGTACCCTACCCTGAACCTAATCTTTTATATAAGTTAATACTGAATTAGGAGTAACAAAGGAATTAAGTAATATTAATGAGATAACCTATGCTACATCTAGGGTGCTAAGATAGGTTATGCTTTTAGACTAGTTCATTACCCTAAGCCCTAATTTATATATTAACCCAGGCTTAGAGCTTGTAGCCTAAGTCCTTCAAATCATCGTCCTAAGTAAAATATAATGATGGGATACGTGTTGAGCTACCCTAAATTCACTCCCTAAACTAACCTCAATTGAATTATGACATTCGCTTTATATTCAGTTTTACTAATCTAGGTAACAATTTATTCAAAAAAAAAAAAAAAAACCCAAAAATTCAAACCGCTCGTTAATCAGTAAGTCCAACTTAGCACAATTTCCTGTGGATACGACCCGTATACCCAACACAGCTACGACGATCTTGTACGCTTGTGAGTAGACGGTTTTAAAACACATTTAAAATCACATCACTTTACCTCAAGCTTGTGATAATCTTTGTCTGGCTAAAGACACGTGCTGATAACGTGTTGTAAAACTGGGGAGGTATTATACTCTATAGAAAGAAAATAAAAATAGAAATCTAAATAACTTTGAAGAAAAATAGTAAGTATTTTGTATAAGAATCAGGGAACAAGAGAAAATTTTCTTGTATGCAAATAATTCTCTTAATATTTTATTAATATAAATAATCTCTCAATTCGCAACCCTCACTTTCTCTTTCATTTTTCTTTCTCTCTCTGTTCTTAGTTGTGATTTCATGTGCGTTGCTGTGCATGTATATATAAGGATACAGAAGCGGTGGGATTTTTCTTAACCGCGAAGTAAATAGGTATATATATATATATATTATATGCATATATGTACACAAAAATTTTAATTTTTTATAATATTTAATAATATTTAAACTTGACTATAAAATTATAACAAAAAAAATATCTAATACTTAATAACAATCTTATATGTTTACATTTACATTATTCAACCCAACATCCCACTATTCAAAAAGAAACAAAAACCCAATCTCCCGAAATCGTTGACCCTAACCCAGATATTTACAACAATCTTACATAATTACATTTATAGTATTCAACCCAATATCCCACTATTCAAAAAGAAACAAAAACCCAATCTCCCGAAATCGTTAACCCTAACCTATATATCCTCCTTGCCGGATAGGGCGGCCGTTGGCATCGGTCAATACCCGGCGTCGAAAGCCACCGGCCATACGTCGCACATCTGCCGTCGACCTCCAAGTCGCTGTCGGTCTGTTTTGACTCCCTTTACCTATCTGTTTCGACGTCCACCTTTGATATATTGGTGTCGACTATTGTGATCGTTTTTGTCGATTTTGGTGGTTTGATTTTTAACGATTTTGGTTAGTTTTTGAGTTCTCATATGATTTTTGTCTTATTTTGTGATGTTGGTGTGAGTTTTTGATTTTCGTATAATTGTGTGATTTTTGTGGTTGTTTCTTATTTTAATTGTGTTCTAGTATCAACCACGAAATTATTGTCGTGTTTGTTAATTTGATAGAAAAAAGCACTTTTTCTTAAAATATTGGCCTGACATTCTGATGTAACAATTAGGGTTACATCCACAATTCTCTGAGCGAACTATGAATAAGAAAGGATAAGAAAGAGATGCGAGATTAGTTAGAGAAGACAGAGGGAGAAGATTGAAGATGAATGAAGTAATTGTTTTTATTGCGTAACCAACTCATTTGCAATATAAGTATTTATACTAACAAACTCAATTAATCTAAACTAACTCTACTCATAGCCGAACCAACTCATTTCCTTATTTGAATTCTTGGCGCCAAAATGCTAAGTACCAGTTTTTTTTTTGGTGATCAAGCTAAGTATTAGTTGCATCATTCTATTTTATTACAATAATTCAATCTCTTCTTCCTTATTTCTCTCTATCTTCTCCTTAACTCTCTTTCTAGTTCTTCCTCTCCTTGTATTTCTTCCTTTACATAGTTCAAGTGTAACAATCGAATTTGATTGTATCACACTCACAAAATATTATGAGCACTTCTTAACTGGTTGGGCCTAAAACAAACTGCTTAAACAAAAGTGATTCTACAATAGCAATCATGTAGGTACTCTAAGATTTTTCCTTTTATAGTTGGTAATCTAGATGAAATTAAGAATTAAGGGATTCACATTGATTTTGACAAATACGGTTTAGAGGTTTCTTTGATGAAACTAACTCTTGTTTGGCCACGGGGTAAAGAAAGGTAAAGGGGATCAAGGGCAATAGGGATTGAACTTTTACCCCATTTCACAATTTTTGGAGGGGTACAAGTGTTAAAACTTACCCCTATCTCCCCTCTTTGCTCTCATTTTCTCTAGCCCTAAGATTGGTAACAAGGGGAGGGTAACTTAAGGAAAAAAAGGTGGACAATTTTGTCGTTATTTTAACTATAACTCTCTTTACTAGTATTCCTTTACCTTATTGTCGAACAAGGATAACTAATTTACCTCTCTTTATCTTTACTTTTCTTTATTAAACAAATCCAAATAAGAGTAGGGTAATATCTTATCATCCCCTCTTTACCCTTTTTTACCCTTCCTAACCTAATTGCCAAACAGGGCATAAAAATTGAGGGGATTATAATAATTTTCATTAATAGTTTGGGGATGGCTTTGATGAAATTCGAAGTTGTGGGGTCATATTGATTTTGATCAAATTTTTTTGGAAATTGAAAGTTTTGGGGTCATTTTGATTTTCACTTATAGTTCGAAGGGTCGCTCTTTATGATACTTATCCTTTTTAAAATTATTATTATTTTAATTAGAAGTCATTTTTATTCTTGAGTAAATTGGAATTTTATCTTTTAGTACCAAATTAGCAAAATAGGGGAAAATTGGCGATCTAGGTTTGATTCGGGTGTACCTGTTTGAATTTGGGTCATTTTGGGTTTAAAATAAACTTGGGTAGGGATTGGGTGGATCCATTTAGGTCTGGGTCACTTTCAGTTTTTACCTATACTCGGGTTAGGTGGGGTTGGGGTCAATTTGATTTGGGTTATAGTCATCATTATCTCTAGTTTGGTTAATATGGGTTCCGTGTCATCATAACTCTATATTTAGTGCCTTAGTGGCATGAACTATCTACAAAAGTTTAGATCATATCTCAGATTTTTTTATATTTTTACCAACATATTGCAAATATATGCATTTTGATACTATCTATTTAAGTTCAGTTGTACTTTTGACTAGTAATAACTATTATTGCATTTAAAGACCCAGGGTTAATTTGGGTTCCGGGTAGGGATTAGCTCATGTTCATGTCATGTTGTGGTAGGTTAGTTCAGGTTAATGGTGGGTTGGATTTGGTTAAATTAAGTATTGGCTCATTTTTGAGTTAAGCACATAACATTTCGGGTCATTTGAACTTTGCCTTCAATTATTTAAGTCAAATTTTTAGGTTGGCTCAAGTTGGCTTACGGGTTTTTAAGGTTGGGTTGGTTAAATTGACAAAATTCCAGAGTTTCAAGTAAGGAGATATCTGGAAAACAAAGATTCAAAAGTTCTGAATACTTTAAAACGCAATTTCAAAGGTCACTATACTTCTAACAATTTAGCATCAAGTACTTGTATGAAATAAAGTTACATAAGAGTACTTGCATTCGAGACACCCGAAATGTCATGAGTGTGGATGTGTCAATTATGAGGTGGGGAGAGTAGCAAATGTGACATTTGAGACACGGAAATGTTGTCTCGACTTTCAGCATTAAAAGATGACCATTACGCCTTTTGTTCATTCAATCAAAATTACAATTTAGTCACTTAGAAGTCACCCGCAGTCAACTAGATATCTTTGTTCGTAGATCAAATTTGTCCGCATACACATGCAATAAGAATAAATTCGGAAACGTAAACTCTTTTTTTTTTGGTAAGTCAACGAGATAAAATAGAAGAAAAGAAAAATATATACAAGTCTACGAGGGGCATACCCCAAGCCACGTCTGAAGCCAACAAGGATAAAAAATTAGAGACTACGTCCTCAAAAACAACAAAATACAAGTGCCAAAGGCTATAAAAATCAAAGATAGAAAAGAAACTAGGCCTTGAATCCCCACAGCCAGAGCAGATGAGCATGGTGATGAGCACCTCTAACGAAAGGAGCTGTAAGCAAGCGAGTCTTAATTGGACTCATAATTTCTCAAAGCACAGCCTTAGTAGGCTTGAATTGGGAGCGCTGAATCTTGAGGTTGCGCTCATACCAAAAGACATGCATAGTCGCTGAGAGACAGAGACGGGCGATGATACTATGAATCTCACGACCTTTAAGATGCAATGCAGCCCAGGGAACAAACTTACGCGAAAGAAGCCTAGGCCAATCTACATAGGTGCGGGGTAACCGGCTTCAGACAAATGCGGTAAAAGGGAAAGCAAAGAAGAGGTGCCCGTGGGTCTCATGAGCAGAACCACACAGAATATAGAAGCTTTGAACACCTTGAGCTTGATGCCTCAACAATTTGTCGCAGGTCCAGAATCGCTCAGGGAGGCTAGCTGGAGAAGGAAAGAGTGCCTCGTTATGTGAAGCGGAAACCAGAGTTAGTGATGGATGGAGTCCTCTCTTTGACTTCAAATCATCTTCCAAGTAGACTTGGTAGTGAATTTCCTTGAAGGGTCACCGTCCAACTGACACAGTCTGCAACACTAGCTTGAGGGTTGAAGTTAACCAAGTCCCCAATGGGCTGGAGCTCTGAACAACCCTACAGAAATCTCTACTGGCCACCCTTAATAATGTCAAAGACTAGGGGTGTATTTGAGCCAAGCCGAGCTCGAGCCTGCCAGGCTCGAGGCTCGGCTCATTTGCATTAAGCTTGGCTCGGGCTCGGCTTGAAGTTCGCCGAGCTTGAAAAGTTCAAGCTCGAGCTTGGCTCGGCTCGATCTAAGCTCGACAAGCTTCGAATTAAGCTTGCAATATTACGGTTCATTTAAGCTCAATTGAGGCTAATTTAAGCTCGGGCTCAGCTCATTTAGGCTCAAATTTGGCTGCATTGGCCATTGTTTAATCAAATATATTATATTTAAAAAAGGTCGCTTAGGCTCGTTTAGGCTCATGAGCCTTCAAGCTCGAGCTTGACTAGGCTCCGGCTCGACTCAATAAACTAAACGAGTCAGCTTGTTTCTGCTCGAGCTCAAAGCGACCCGAGCTTTTCAAGCTTTATGACGAGCCGGATCACGGCTCATTTACACCCCTATGAAAGACTTTAGAGTCCCATAAAACCTTGATCGAGGTGAGCAAGTGAGTAGCGAAGCACTTCGAAAGGCGGCTGCATGGCAACCAGTAGTTTGTCTAGAGGGCGGTATCAAGCCCATCTCTAATGACATGATGAAAGGCATCAGAACATAGATTGCGAATCCCAAGGATCTGCCTCCAATACCAGGAGGCCAAGTTAGTTGCCCAAATTGTCCAAAAAATGCCGCCAGTATGTCGGTTTTGATGAACCCAATGAGGTCAAAAAGAGGAGGGATTTGAAAGCAGAACCCATATATGCTTCATGATTGAAGCTTGGTTCCACTCACAGAGACGGTGGACCCTTAAGCCACCCGCACGTCTCAGATAACAGAGGGCCCCCCCCCCCCCCCCCCCAAAAAAAAAAAAATCGAGGTACCTCTCTGTATGAAAGTTGCCTGAGTCGACTCAATCTTCCTAATCGTCGTCTTTGGGGATATGGAGATCGAGGACCAAAAGACTTGGATAGCGAACATGACATACCTGATGAGCTGTAGGCGGCCGGCATAGGATAATGAGCGCAAAGTCCGTAGGCGAATGTGAGAGAATAATGTCCAGGAGCGGTTTGCAGTCAATGTAATGCAGCTTGGAGAAAATTTTTAGTCACAAAAATATGGCATTAAGTAAATATATTAGTTTGACCATACATGCAATTTTTGTCTCACATTTCGATGAAAGACTAATCTACATTACCGACCAATATGACATTTTTATTAGCAAACTGTAGATCTCCATAAATTGGCCGCTGGATTGAACTACAATTATTGTGTTTCATTGTACAACACTTTTCAGAAGAAGTAGTTGATGTGGTTTTTGATGTATGTGTCAAATCGTGCATTCACAAACCTTGGAGTTTTTTTTTTAGCAACTAGAGGGTATACATATGTCTTATCCAATGGGAATTAGTATTGGGCAAAAGTCAGCTTATTGTTTTTGTTGAGAGTTTGTGATTCTAAAACTAAATATAAATCAGTTAAATCTAAACGATAATCGATCAATGGAGCAGTATAGCGAATGATTTCGGACTCATCAAATCTCTGGTCTAGGCCGTGTGACTTTTTACAAAGACGATTTTAAGAATTTAGACTACAAGCTCTAAATTCAAGTTAACATTCAATTATAGCAAGGGGAATGAATTTAGCTTAAGGATATCTCATCTGACAATCCGTTTACCTTTGCATGAGTCAATATCCCAATAATGCTAAGAGATTCTTTTAGTTCCAAATTCAACATTAATTCAACTATAACTTATGCGGTTGAGGTTGAGTATAAATACAGCCACAATCACTCATAAAAATGTTTGAAATATTTCAAAAATAATTTTCAAAAATTAGGCGCAGTGGAAGAAATTTAAATCTAAGCTAGATCTAATTGAACTATTTAATAAAATCAGAATCTCTCCTTTAATAGGTTCATAATGACATAAAAATATCAAATACAACAGTATTACTCATGATATGTAGAAGTGTCAAAATAGTTCGCATTGCCTGGATTTCCATAAACGTCTCTCTCTCTTGTCAGCTAACCTTGCTCAACACACGGATAAACATGGACAAGGAGCAGTTCCTCAAAGAGTTTGGCAAAGACTATGGCTACCCTCAGGGCCCTAAGACGATCGATGAAATTCGCTCCATGGAATTCAAGAGATTAGAAGGTCTGTTCGCTCTACTTGATTTATTCCTCTCATAAATTATAAAGTTTTATCTAAGTACTGTGAAATCATTGGCGAGCCATGGTAAATCATGTTGAATTGTGTGTTAGTGTGCAGGAACCATATACCAAAAGCTTAAGCTGATCTGTAAAGGTCCAAGATTGGTTTATACTCTAATATGCCTCCATAAATGCTCATCGGGTTGAAACGTGATATTGCATAGACTTATCTCATACCTTGTGATTGTATTATTAATTAGTATATAATTTATTAATATAATATCAATGTAATATTGAAAGAGGTTGTTGGGATTAGAACTCGTGACCTCATAGTTACCAAGGCTTTGATACCATATCAAGGAACCAACTGTTTCAAAAACTCAAGCTGATGTGTGAAGGTCCATGATTACTCTAAAATGCCCCTTCATGCAAATGCTTATTAGGTTTGAGGTATGGACTTTGCACTCACCCATCATGTGCCTTGTGCTTAAATTATAATAATATTGAAAGGGGTTTGTTAGGATTCGAACTTGTGACATCTTAGTCAACAAGGCTCCGATACCATGTCGAGGGACCAACTATCCTAAAAGCTTAAGTTGATAGGTGAAGGTCCAAAATTGGTTTTATACTTTACAGCTGGCTTTGCTCAATCGGTTGCTTGATCAGCTGAAAACTAAGTTGACTTGACATTTTTGTAGGTTCTGTGTACTTGGACCATGCTGGGGCCACGCTGTACTCCGAATTACAAATGGAAGCTATCTTCAGAGACCTCACCTCTAGTGTTTATGGCAATCCCCGTATCCTGATAGGTTGAAGTAAGCCCTGTTGGAAACAAAAAAAACAGTTTCCATTTTCAGTTCTTGTTTTCTTTTTCATCTTTTTTTTTTTTTCCCTATTTTCTACTTGGAAAAAATTAGGAGTGGAACTCGTTAACAAGTTCCAATATAGAAAAATTGGAAAATTTGTTTGAGTGATCCAACTTTTTCTATTTTCTAGAAAGTGAAAACTATAGGAATAAGTAATATATGTAAATCAAAAGCTTTGATAATCCATCCGAACAGTTAGGTAACCACTCCGAAAAATAACCGGTTCGAATATATCCGATTTGTGTATAAATACGACTTTTGGGATATGCAATTTAAAAGTGCAACACGGCTACTCATAATATACATTCCAAAACAAAGAGAAGAGGAATTTACTGTTGAAATAGAATCGTTCCACATGCTAACTCATTTGGTTGTCTTATGCATTCTCAACCCTAAAAATCATTTATTTGATACCGTTCACCCTGCTATGGTGCTAAGAACCCGCAAATATTTGGGTAACCAACATCGACAGCGTAGTAATTACTATGGAACTGATGGTAAGGGCATGGCCATGAAAGCTTGAGAGAATGAGAGAGAAGGAAGTGAAAACAGAATGAAACTAAGAATAGGAGAGAACAAAAAGAAACCCATGGAGAACATAAAAGTTGAATATTTTGTAAAACATTTTCAAACTATTTTCCAAACTTTCCAAAAGAATGGGAAAAATTGGAAAACTATTTCCCAACTTATCAAATTGGAAGATCGGGGTTTTTGAACTACTTTTCCTATTTCTTCGAAAAATTTGTGAGAATACTGGAAAATTTTGTAGTACTAAACAACCCTGAGGAGTTCAGTTTTACATTACTTCCTTTGGTCCCAAAGTATTTGTCATTAGTCAAAACTGTGAAGGGTTGTTTAGAACATAAACATTTCAATTTTCTTGTAAAATTTTTCTGAAGAACTTAAAATGAAAAAGTTGTTTAGAAGCCTAGTTTTTCAAACTAGAAAACTACAAAAAGAGTTGGAAAACAAATTTTCAATTTTTGTACTCTTTTGGAAAATTAGGAAAACAATTTGAATTTCTTTTCTAGAATTTTCCACCTTGTGTCCTCTACAAATTTCTTTTTGTTTTCTCTTACTCTTAACTTCCTTCTCTTTTATCTTTTTCCTCAGTTCGCCCTTTCTCTGTTTCTCCTATTCTCACTCCATTGCCTTCAATTCTGACCTTCAATCCACAACTCACCCTGTAAGGTCGAGGATGTATAAGAGGAGCATGTGAGGCGTGTAATGACACTCAGCTGTGCCCCTATGAGGCACTGGGTCGTTGTTGTCATTGTTGAATGCCTTGCATTAACAACAACCAACCCAGTGCCTCAAGGGCTCTCGCAACTATTCTTGAATACCCTGCATTATATGTTGGAATCAACTTGTCTTAAGAAATAAAGTGGGCTTCCTTTTTCTGTATCTTTAATTATCACATCTATTTAATGCTGCGTAGCCCAGAGTATTTCCCATTGTTCAATGGTGATGCATGAAAATTCCCTACTATTCTCGCCACACGAGATGCCATGAGTTTTTTTTTTTGGGGTGATTTTCCTTAATTCTGGATGAGCTTAGATAGCCAGAGCGACTCCAGTGTAGCTACCTCAGAGATTGTTCAGGAATGCCGCCAGCAGGTACTGGTATTTGTTCTAAGCTGATCTTTGGCTATCCAAGGCATAGGGAAAATATTTACTAACCTTTGGAAAATGCATCCAATGTTTTGTGAATTGTAAAACTTAACTTCATCTACCCGACATAATTGGCTTATTTGGCCTTCACTGTAAAACATACATGACTCCATGTCTTTCTAGAGATACATTTATCAAGATCTCTCAAATGGTGGGGAGTAACGGTGGTATTGTTAATAATTTAGAATCATACTGAGTTAGTGAAAGAGCATGGGGTTTGGATTTCTGACCTTGATGGGCTTAAATTGGAGGTTTGTCTACTATAATCTTGGGACATCCTAATTTGAAAAGTGGGATGTTGTTGTGGCATAAGGGGTGGATATTGTCCACAGTGTTGATTGGCGTCTTCTTATTTCTGTTTGATTTTTCCTTTGTGTGTGGTATAGGTGCTTGATTATTGTAATGCATCTGCAAAAGACTATAGGTGCATCTTCACTTCTGGGGCCACAGCTGCTTTGAAAATGGTTGGGGAGACCTTTCCATGGAGCTGTCATAGCTCCTTTATGCATACAACGGAGAATCACAATAGTGTAATCGGCATGAGAGAGTATCCTCTGCTTGTTTGAGGAAGAGAATATATCTGAAGCCAGTTTCCTTAGTTTTTATATTATTATTTCATATTATGTTACCTTTTGGTTTTCTTAAGATAACAAAATAAGCTTTGAATCCCTCGGTCTATCAAAAAGTATTCCCAAGTGGCACAGTACCAGAACTTTGGTAGATGCCTCGAGTCTACTGCATTTCGTGTAGTGGCTTTAATCTGTCTGCAGTAATTGCCTTCTTGTTTGTGAGCATCAATCATGCTAGTTGCAGTAGCTTAATGGGGGCAAAAGGCTTTCTCGGATGTCTTTGAGTTATTATTGTATTTTTGGGCGGTGGGGTAGTGGGGGATGGGGCTATGTATTTTCAAGATTAATTGATTTTGACATTTGGCATTCCTACTCCTTAATGCCCGAAGATCTTTTGTACATGGCTTAGGAAAATGACCAAAAAGTTATTGTCAGTTCCATTGTAATCTATCCATCAGAAGCATATGATGTTGAAATTTGAAAGGGTTGCAGCAATGTAAAATTCCAACTGGTTACCTGATATATTTTGCATGTAGTGTCATAGGCCATTAGAACATGTAGCTGGAAGGCTTTCTCCGAATCTGCATGAAGTAATTTCTAATCAAAATGAATTGTTTTAGTAGTTATCATGTGCCATTTTCCCCTCTGTAGCATTTTGCGATTTGATGCAAAAATCGAACTTAACAATTTTCAGATATGCTCTAAGTAAAGGAGCTGCTGCTTCTGCAGTAGATATAGAAGAGCATGTTGATCATGGTGCATTGCACATTGATGGTGAATCTTCTTTCAAGTTATTGAAGCGTTCTATATTAAGGAGGAGCTCAGCTACATTCATGGAGGAAGACTGTAAAGGTAATTTTTAATTGCTGGTAAATAGAACAAAAAATTTCAATGGAAGAAAAGCGAGGTGCAAATTTCATGAGGGTATCACATTGGGAATTGATAGGGAACATTGAACAAAATTATTATAAACATAACCAAGTTACCAATTTGGACCCTTGCTAATGAATCCTTCGTCCACTATGCTAAAGTATGTTTTGTGTTTGAACTTTCATCTTTTTTCTCTCCTTTTTGTAAAGTGTAATTTGATTTGCCTTAAAAGAAGTTAGCATTTTGAATTTCAAGACCGGTGAAGGTGCATCTATTTTGTGTCTTGTTCTGTGATATTCATGTTGGGTTAATTGTTGAAGTCATGAAAGAAGTCTTTGTACCCATAGAAGTTTCTTCTGGGATCCATGCATTGGGAACTTTGGTTTGGATTCTGATAAGTAATCTTTTGCAAATGTGTTTTTCTTGTTGTCCTGGACATTTGGATGGAATTGTGATTTCCCATTTGATAATTGTTCTATTATAAATTTTGTTTCAGCAATTTTGTGGAGTTGAACATGATTGAGGGGGTATTTTATATACTGGTCCTGTTATTTTTTTAGCGGTTAATACCAATTGAGATGCGGTCTCTGAGTCTAATACTTGGTTGATGAAATTTCTTACACAGCAGCAAGTTTCCCATATCAAGCATATGGCCTGTCTACAACAACAACAACAACAAACCCAGTGCCTCCAAGGGCTCCCGGAAAAGCAGGGTCTGGGGGGGTAGATGTACGAAACCTTCCCCCTTCAAGGGGCTATCCTGAAGAGAGGCTGTTTCCGAGGACCCCCAACCTGAGAAGCTGGTTCGCAGTATAGAGCATGTGACCTGGCAGCACGAGAGCATTGAAGCATGAGTAGGGCAAAACACATGGCAAGCAAAACAACAAACTCAAAGCAAGCCACATCAAGCAGAAATCAAAAGATAATTAGGCAAGTAGCAGCTCATGAGAGCAAGTACACAACCTAAGTGCGCCAAGAGGATGTCAAGGCCTAGCACTAGTAAGCTAGACTACCCTACTCCAACTGGAGCATCTATTACCCCTAAGCTAGCCCTCCATTGGGCCCTATCTAAGGCCATCTCCTCCCGAAGGTTTAGGTGGGTGAGGTCTTGTCGGATCGTCTCCAGCCATCTCTTCTTTGGCCTGCCTCTTCTTCTCCTGCCTAGTGTGGTATGGGGCTGTTCGCATCTCCTTACTGGAGCGTTGTCCGGTCTCCTTCTAACATGTCTGAACCATCTCAAATGTTATTCCCTCAATTTATCTTCAATGGAGGCTATGCCCAATTTGCCCCTTATGATGTCGTTTTTGATCCTATCCTTCCTTGTGTGTCTGCACATCCACCTCAGCGTTCCCATCTCTGCCACCTTCATCTTTTGTGTGTGCTGTTGTTTCATCACCCTGCACTCCGCTTCATATGTCGTGGCTGGCCTCACAACCGTCTTATAGTATCTTCCCTTTAGCTTCAAGGGGAACTTTCTATCACAAAGTACTGTGGAGGCCATCATCCACTTATGCCATCCCGCTTTAATCCGGCTGTTGACATTCTCGTCAACTTCGCCGTTGTGCTGTATCATGGACCCCAAGTACCTGGAGCTCTTCTTCTTCGATATGGTCTCAGATCCAATCTTGACGTCTTCCTGGCTAGGCGTGGTGGAGGGATCAAACTTGAGTTCCATGTGCTCGGTCTTGGCTCTGCTTGGTCGTAAACCCTTCGATTCTAGTACCCCTCTTCACAGTTCCAGCTTCTCATTTACCTATTCCCGCGACTCCCCCACCAACACTATGTCATCTGCAAAAAGCATGCACCAAGGTACACATCCCTGGATGTGCCTAGTGAGCTTGTCCATAACCAGAATGAACAGATATGGGCTCAAAGCAGACCCTTGGTGTACCCCTACTATTATCGGAAAAGCGTTTGTCTCCCCGTCCACTGTATGCACCATGGTCTGTGCCTCCTCATACATGTCTCTAATGGCTTGGATGTATGGCAAGGGGATGCCTTTCCTGTCCAAAACTCGAGATTGAACACTAGTCTGCTCTAGCAACAAGCTCGCAATTGATGACATTGTGTTTGGTGGGAAAGTGAGAGATGAGATTGCATAAGGAGCCATGCAAGCACTCAATTTAATATAGGTTTTATCATATAAACATCTAAGTATCTACGAATAAAATAAATACACCATTACATCTACATGATTAAGGTAGTTACAAAATTAGCATCATGCAACAGCTAGCTTAAATCCGTTGAATAACGACCTCTGTTAGATTCCATGCAGTCTACTGCGCTGGTAAAGCCTTGTCCTTTTGCTTGCCAAATGAAGCCATTGCTTCAGCAACTCTTCATGGCTTTGTTGTGAAGCTGAATCGAGTTTCTCTTGTTTCTCCCATTGTTGCTAAATGGAGATTCTCTATTTTCTCCCATTCTCGATGATCCACACCATACCCACCCAGTCATCCTCCAGGCCCTGATCAAAAGGCTCTCTCTCAACGTGAGATGGATGTGAACTCAGTTAATACGAAAATCATTATATTATTTAAAATAAAATTGATTTCTCATTCAAATCCAGAAAGGTTTTTAATTGAAATTTGGCAAAAGGAAAGATATCACCTCTGTGTATTGAAGGTAATTAAGTCATGATGCAGAAGTCCGTTTTTCTTTGCTTATTTTCTTCTCTGTGGACCCAACACATGTTTAACTAACAAATGGCATTGCTTTTAATACCTAGAAAATCTGATGTTCCAAACCGCATTAAAAATAGAAGGCTGAGGTGTAAGGCTTATGAACTGAAATTTAAGCCACCATCTTCTGGTGATGAGTATCACAGAACCTTTAAATTGCTTTTTCTTTTTTGATGATTAGCAGGCTTAGCAAGTAGACGAGCCAATAGAAGGTTGTGATATGGATGAATTGGTCTCCATTGTATTCTGGCTGGTTTCTCATGTTGATCAAATGTTTTGCTGACAAGTTGTAGCCCCTCATATGGAAAATGATGCCTTTGTTTTCTATGTTGTTTACAGGCAATGCATATCACTTGTTTGCCTTCCCATCAGAGTGCAATTTTTCTGGCCAGAAGTTCAACCTTGAGTTGGTAAATATTATCAAGAAATACCCTGAGGAAATATTTGAAGGCTCTGCATTTTCCAGGTATACTTGTTTTGAGCAGGTTGTGTTCTTTTATGTTTTTGAGTATCAACAAAAACCAGGCATCATTTTCTTTCCTATTAAATTAGCGATTCAGCAGAACATTTTATGTGTAATATAAGGGGTTTTACATACCTAGTAGGGAAATGTCAATTTAAGTTAACCCTAAATTTTATCTGTGAAAGCAGTGAAAGAAGGATTTTGGTCGGTATCCGACTCCTGTCACCAAGCCTGTACAGAAACCTCAAACAATTAATTTTACAGTTAGGGAAAGATTCTCTCTTATAAAGTTCTTTAGGTTCTTTTCCAAGATCAGCGTCAGGACTCAGGAATTGCTATGGGAACTAACTTCCAAACATCTTTGATCAACTTTCCTTGTTGTTGAGTGGAAGAACTTGAACTTGAGAGGGAGGGAGGGAGGGAGGGAGGGAGGGAGGGAGGGAAAAAAGGGGGGAAGAAGAGAGAGGAGAGGGGGGGGGGGGGGGGGGGGGGGGGGGGGATGAAGGGCGTGTTGAGGCAGTTCTCTGATTTTCGTAGCACTTTGCATGGGAAATCTGAACCTCTTTCTCTCTCAAACATAGCGAAAGAGATGTTAAAGCAAAAGTATTCTGTATAGCCGTTTAGCTAATGCATTTGCTATCCGGCTTCACTTCCGAGATGTATAGACCCACCAGCAACTTATAGAACAGATACTTCTCAGTCATCATTCTCTGAAGGCTAACACGCCATTCGTTTGATTTCCTTTCCATCTCCAAAGTTGCTTTTTACCTCTTAAAAGACTTTTTTCACCCCAAACATTATGCTAAGAAGGACCAACTGTTCCACTTTCCGATTTAATGCCCATCTTTGACGTGAGTTGCTGCATTTGTGTTCAAAATAATTTTCAAATGCCTATACCATTAGAAGAGGGAAATTTCCTTACTTTAACTGTCTTCTCATTGCCATATTTGTATTTTTTTTTGACATTCTTTCTCTAAGAATGGTTTCTTTATTGTCAACTGTCCGCAACTTCCCTAATAAACAAATGAAAATTAAAAGAACCAACAAACATCAATAGTTTTGTTCTTTGCCATCGTGGTCATTGTCATGATGTTGTGGCAGTGGAGTGTTTCAAACATAACAGGTTGGAGATTTTATTAGGTATTCTAAAGAACATAAGTTGCTTTTAAGCGTCATGTTTACGAAAATTTAAATGGGAAGCTATAAAATTTTTAATTTTAACATATGTACAAATATACAAGAACAACAACAATAACAAACCCAGTGTCTTAAGGGCTTCTGCCTATGCAGGGTTTTTCTTTTTGGGGGGTGGGGGGGTTGCGGGTGTGCAGCCTTACCCTTTAAGGTAGCGCACCCCAAATGGAGGTCGTGTCTGAGGACCCCCAACCTGAGAAGCATACAGCTTGAAAGCATGGAAGCATACGAGCAAAAACACGGCACAAGATTAAGCATAATGAAAGCATAAAGCAACCAAAAGGCAAATAATAGGAAAATAATAAGGCAAATACGCAAATATGCAAATAGGCAAATAACAATAAAACAGCTCCCAGCCATATCAGATGTACCAAAGAGGTAGTCATATAAGCCTAGGAACCCTAATGTTAACCAGAATATGCTCCTCTATTCTAAGCTGCTACATCGGCTACCCCAATGCAAGCCCTCCACTGAGCTCTATCTAAGGCCATCTTCTCCTGTAGGATTAGGTGGGTGAGGTTGTGTCAGATTGTCTCCAACCATCTCTTCTTTGGCCTGCCTCTCCCTCTCCTGCCGAGCGTAGTGTGAAGTTGTTTGCATCTCCTGACCGAAGCAGTGGTCAGTCTCCTCCTAACATGCCCAAACCACCTCAAATGTTGCTCCCTTAATTTATCCTCGATTGGGGCCACGCCCAATTTGCCTCTGATGACGTCGTTCCTGATCCTATCTTTCCTTTTGTGTCCACACATCCACAACAACATCCTCATCTCCGCCACTTTCATCTTCTGTGTATGATGTTTCATTGGCCAACACTCCACACCATATGACATAGCCGGTCTTACTACCGTCTTGTAGTATTTTCCCTTTATATTTAATGAGAATTTTCTATTGCAAAGTACACCAGAGGCCATCCTCCATTTATGCGAGCCTACTTTAGTACAGTTGTTAACACCCTCGTTAACTTCGCCGTCCTGCTGAGCCATGGAACCCAAATATCTGAAACACTCCTTTTTCGGTACGGTCTCCACACTAATCTTGATGTCTTCTATGCTAGGCCTAGTGGAGGTACCGAACTTGAGTTCCGTATACTCGGTCTTGGACCTACTGAGTCATAAACCCTTCGATTTCAAGGCTCTTCTCTAGAGTTCCAACTTCTCACTTACCTCTTCTCGTGCGTCCCCCACCAAAACTATGTCGTTTGCGATAAGCATGCACCAACGCATACCTCCTTGGATGTGCCTAGTGAGCTCATCCATAACCAGAATGAACAGAAAGGGACTCAAGGCAAATCCTTGGTGTATCCCAATTGTAATGGGAAAAGCCTCTGTCTCTCCTTTCGCTGTATGCACATTAGTTTGTGCATTGTCGTACATGTCTCTAATGACTCGGATATAGGGTACGTGGATGCCTTTACTCTCCATAACTCTCCATAGGACCTCTTTTGGCACCCTATCATATGCCTTCTCCAAATCCATGAAAACTATGTGGAGATCCTTTTGTCTATTTCTATAGTGCTCAATTGTCCGCTTTAGGAGATGGATGGCTTCTACTGTTGATCTACCGGGCATAAATCCGAATTGGTTCTCGGACACCTCTGTTTGTTGCTGTAACCTCCTCTCTATGACTCGCTCCCATAGCTTGAGGGCGTGGCACATTAGTTTGATACCCCGATAGCTGGCGCAACTCTGGATGTCTCTTTCTCTCCAAGGCATTTCCATTCCTTTATGGGTATTCCATCTCGGCAAACTGCTTTACCCCTTCCCATATGTTTCAGGACTTCCTTGACTTCCTCAAATCTAATTCGCCTACAGTAACAATAGTTTTGGTGCTCCTAAGATACTTGGAGATCACCTAAGGATATATCTGTATCCCCGTGTTCGTTGAACAGACCGTGGAAGTAGGCTTTCCACCTAGCTTTAATTTGTTGCTCATCCACGAGCACCTACCCATCCACCCCTTTTACGCACTTTACTCGATCCAAGTCCCTAGTCTTTCTTTCTCTTGCTTTAGCAATTTTATATATATCCTTAGCTCCCTCCTCTGTATTAAGCCTTTTGTCAAAATCCTCGTATGCTTTGGACTGTGCTTATCTGACTGTTATCTTTGCTTCGTTCTTCGCCTTTCTGTACTATTGTTTCTTGTCATCATCTCCGCCTCGATCCCACTCCTTGAAACTGTCTCGCTAGGCCTTAATCTTCTCTTGGATCTCCCTTCACTACCACCAAGACTCTCTGTGGTATGGTGCCCCACCCTTTGACACATCTAGGACTTCACGTGCCGAACCTCTGATCTTCTGGGCCAGTTGGTTCCAAATGTGGTTTATATTCCCCACCAAATCTAGCTGAGCTCAGACTCTACTCTTTCCTTAAAGGTTTGATACTTGTCCCCCTTTAAGTCCTTCCAACGAGTGCGTGGTTACGCTAGTTTCGTAGTTCTCTTTGCCCTTCTCTACGGCTTAATATCAGTACACAATACCCTGTGCTGTGTAGATAGGTCTTCCCCGGGGATAACCATGCAATCCCTGTAATCTTTTTGAGTCCTCTTCCTTAGTAGTATATAGTCAATCTGAATCCTTGCTCCTTCGCTTTAATACGTGATGATGTGCTCATTATGCTTTCTGAAGAAGGTGTTGGCAACCATTAACTCATAAGCGACGGTGAAGTCTAAGAGAGCTTTACCCTTGACATTCCTGGTTCCAAAACCAAGGCTTCCATGGTGGGATGCATAGTTGTCTGTGGTCGCTCCCTCATGCCTATTGAAATCACCCCAATCACTACTTTTTCGCTTTGGGGTATGCCTTGCATCATTAAGTCTAAGTCCTCCCAGAATCTAGCCTTCTTCTGCTCTGTTAACCCAAGCTGTGGTGCATAGGCACTTATAATGTTCATTTTTTCCCCATCGAAAACCAGCTTGATGCCAATGTTCCTATCGCTAATCCTAGTGACTCCCACTACTTTGTCCTTAAGGTATCCATAGTAATACCCACTCTATTCCTCCCTTTGGCTTTGCATGCATACCACAATTTATATCCTAGCACATCCCTGGCTTTCGTGCCCACCCGTTTAGTTTCTTGAAGCAAAGGATGTTGATCTTTATCTTCATTATCATTTGGGCTTCCTCAAAAATCTTCTTTGTTGATGTCCCCAATCGTAGGCTTGCCTCAATGAGTTGATTGAACCGGACCGCCCCCCTTCTCCCCTTCTTTTCCAACCCATTTGAAGATGGCCTTAGGTTTAGAGCTCCATAATTGTGCATCAACTAACTTTCAATGATCACAAGTAAGAAAGCACACAATCATAGAATAGGGTATAGTTGACACACAATAGCAACCGCGCTCAAAATCATAACGTTCAAAAGTAGAAGGGAGCAATCAAATAATACCCAATAAACTTAGCACAATTTCACGCATAGGAGAGATCAAACCTGGGACCGGCCGGCTGCGAGCTGTGGAGTAGGGTGTAGTGGCTGCAGTGTTGGGTGAGGGTCAAGGTTGGGGTTAGGTTTGGGGTTGCTAGGGCGAGGGTTGGCTGGTTAATGGGTTAGGGTTAGGTTTTGGGGGTTTTTAGGGGTTTCGCAGGGTGAGGGCGAGGGTGGTGGTGGTGGTTCGGTCCGGTGGTGGTTGTTGGTAGGTTAGAGTCAGTTTATCGGTTAGATCTGGTGGTTTTTAGTGTTTCGCAAGGGGAGTGTGAGGGTTCGTGGTTGGTCCAGTTCGGTTGTAGGCTTGGTGGTGGTGGTGGTGGTGGTGGTGGCCTCAGTTAGGGTTCACTGGGTTAGGGTTAAGGAGCAAGGATAGGATTAGGGTTAGGTAGGTGGTGGTGGGAGCTTGCGACTGCTAGCAAAGGGGCTTCGTCGTCGTGGATGTCGTCGGTGGTGGTGGTTGTCGTCAGCGAGCAGGTCGACTCTAAGGGACAGAGAGAGATTGGGGGGTGCACGCTCGAGAGAGAGAGAGAGAGAGAGAGAGAGTTAACAGTAACGTATGTATGAATATGTTTTAGTAAATATAATATAATATATATAAATTACCGACGCAGCTATAAAAGTCAGTATGGCTAGCTTGAAGCCATTATAACTGCTTTAAATACACTGAGTCAAGGCTAGCCTTACACCATTTGAGATTACCTAATGTTTCTACTTCTTACAGTGAGCCTGTAAGGTTTGTCGTGCCCATTCCTACCATCATGATGCAATCAACTTTCTGGTGTCTCTAAAACTAGCCAATATGCAGGATATGTATTGCTTGCCTCATCACATTTGCACACTCGGATCTTGATGGTTCCCATTCCAACCATGGAATAAATAGTGGATTGCAGCAACACAATGATGTGGTCAGGGTGTCACAGAATTGTGTTGTCATGGATGTTATGTATTGCTCGCGATTATCACATTGAGTATTCTTTTGGGATATTAATTGCTTTTAGGCTTTATCTTTGAGATTTGAGTAAGTATCTATGCATCCCTTTGATAATTTTAGCATATAAATACATTAATTAGTATGTTTTAATAAATAAAATATAATACATATTTATTTTTGGAGGCTTTTATAAGAAACTTTTTTAAGTATCCTGCATTGCAAAAAGACTTATAGAATAAGGCTGATTGCAGAACAGGTAGTTCAAAATTTGTATGCGTGAGTCGTCACCTTTATCTAATTCCATGATGCCAACATGACATTTGTCCATGTAGCACACAGTATTGATTTGACAAGAGTCCACGTGGCTTTGGAGCTCAGTACCTGTCAAGCACACATTAGGTCATCAATACCCATCAGCATTCACCTCTTGTTACTGTTCACTGTCCTTTACTAGGAGCTGGCAAAGTGCTTCCAAGTAGCATACGACTCATAGGAGGAGGTAGCCAACTTATAGCACCATTTGCGCGTACATGTTTGACACAAGCAAACACGCTCCATGATGTATCCTACAAATGTTACTATTGCATACCACTATCTAATTTTTCTTGGGCATCTTGTGTGCTCTCACATAATGGGGCAATGCAATGCTCAACTTTTTGGGAACATAAGTTGCTTTGTAGTCTTATATTTAAAAATTTGAATAAATAGTCACTTATTAATTTTAATGTTATTTTGATAGTTGTAAATATGTAAGAACAACAACAGTAACAACTACAACAATAGCAGTCCTAGTGCCACAAGGGCTCTCGTCAAAGCAGGGTCGGGGGGTGGGGGGAGGGATGAGATGTACGCAGCCTTACTCCTTCAAGGTGTTACCCTAAAGAGAGGCTGTGTCCGAGTGCCTCCAAATCTAAAAAGAAAGAAACAAGAGGCAAGAAGCAAACGAAACAATAAAGCAACAGTAAAGCATTGAGCATCAAAATAAAGCAAAGCGAAGCACAAAACACCAAGTAACAGTAGGTCAACAATAGATCACTCAGGCAACAAGCTCTAAGCAACCAAAGTATGAAGACTGAGGGTGCTATGGGCTCGCTTTGTTGTGCTCATCTATCTTAAATTACTATGTCAGTATACCTATTCTAGCTGGCCACGCTGCTCTATCTATGGCCATTCCCTCAGTGAGGTTTAGGTGAGTGAGGTCGTGTCTAATCGTCTTCGTCCAGCTCTTCTTTGGCCTGCCTCTACCTGTCCTCCGTGCGTAATATGGAGACTGGAGTTGTTTGCATCTTCTAATAGGGGCAATGGTCGAGTCTCCTCTTAACATGCCCAATCCATTGCAAATGCTGCTCCATCAGCTTATCCTCGACTGCGGTCACGCCCAGTTTGCCTCTTATAACCTCATTTCTAATTCGTTCCTTCCTAGTATGACCACACGTCCACCGCAACATCCTCATCTTCGCCACCTTCAACTTCTTGATATCGTTTAATTGGCCAACATTTGGCCTCGTAAGACATGGCCGGTCTCACTACTGTCTTACAGTATTTTCCCTTCAGCTTGAGAGGGAACTTTCTACCACGTAGTATTAGTGGGGCCATTTTCCACTTATACCATCCCGCTTTAATCCTGCTGTTGACATCCTCGTCTACTCTGCAGTCTTGTTGCACCATCGAGCCCACATTTCTGAAGCATTCTTTTTCGGCATGCTTTCTAATCCAATCATCCTCTCCGCTTGGGCTGGCTGTGGTACAAAATTTAAATTCCAGATACTCGGTTTCTGTTCCGCTGAGCCTTAAGCCTTTAAACATGTAAACACTTTTATAAGCATGTTTCAATAAATAAAAAGGCATAAAAAAAGTAGTAGCTAATTTTGACACGACATGAGCCGGATAGGAACAAAGCGCAGAGTTGGAAAAATTTGGTACATCATGACTACATGATATGAAGATAGCTTGTTAGGTTAGGGTTTTGGAGTCGGGTTAAATTTGGGTTAACACATTTAACCCATTAATGTAGTTGGGTTGTTTATGGATTTGGGTTGGGTCAGTTGGTTTTCAACAATTTTAACATGTTAATATAGTTATGTTAGGTTATTTGAGTGATATATTGCTGCTATTATATATACTTTTGTAGCTTATGTTAATTAAGATAATTTAAATTATATTTAATCATGTTGATTTGATAATTTATTTTGCCAATTATAAATATGCCATGTATTTATTGTTAGTATTAACTATAAGGTATATTATTGACATGTTTGTAAGTTGATAAATTAGCATGTAACGAAAAAAAGTCACCCATATGATTAAACAAGTAACCTACAGGTTACCTGTTTTTTAATTGGTTGGGTAAAGTTTAGAGTTCTTGACCTGTTTAATAAATGTGTTGGATTCGTATTGAGTCCCTTTCTAAAACCTCTTGTATAATAACATAGACACAACAAGACACGTTTTCCATCCCTAGACAGAAGTACCCCTCCTGTAATGACCAACTGCATCGTGATTAAATTCGTTACATTCTCATGCCATGTGACAACCTTCATTTGATTCGTTGGTTGGGAATTGCATGCTGTAAGCATACTCGAGGTCAAAGCCTTAGGCTTAGCGGTATTGTGCACTCTTGGTCTTTTGGCTAGACCATGGTGTGCATGGGTTCCCTAACCCGCACAGAGATCTTGTATTGCTGTCTTGGCATATTGTTGAATAGCTCACTTAGCTTCCTGCAAATAATCTTGGCCATAGACAGAGTATTATTTATATTACGTTATTCTCGAAAGAAAGCATTAATTTTACTTCTGCAATTTACACCTCTCGTTCATTTTTTTGGCACCTCCTTTGCTTGAATTGACTTCCCAAACCTAGGCATCATGTGGAAAATTTGACATTTGCTCAGTGAAATCCATAGTTGCAGGAAACTTCTAAAATACCAATGTTTCACTCTTCGGAAACGCAATTTGGCGTTTCGAAGTCGGATTCATGTTTCCAATACGTATCAAACTCGCCGGAAACACAGTTTAAACAATAATGCAATCATTTGCATAAGAAGAAACTTATTAGATCATTTGTTGATTGATTATATCATTCGATTTTAAAGAATGATTGAATTGTGTGGACATGTTGGAGTTAATTTTCTCGATTTTATTCATTGGAGCACTTAATTTTCTTGTCTATTACTTAATATTGACTTTGTTTTGATGTTTATGCTTTATCAACTCAATTGACAATATTTCATTATTTTTTTTTTGTTTATCTAACATATAGTAATATAAGTGCTCCCTCTATGCTCCCAACCTTAGAAACTTCTATGCTCCCCTGTTCCTGCTTCCGTTTCCGCTCCCGCCCCTACCCCTGCCCCCACTCTCGCTTTGTGCAACTATGGTGAAATCTCATATGCCGTTTTTGTGCCAATAAAGCACATGCCATTTTGTTGCACAGCTTTGCCCACAACACTAACCTTCCAAACAAATCACCAGTGCATAAATTTGCCTTTGTTGTTGTTTGGGGGGGGGGAGAGGAGAGGGGGGGGGGGGGGGGTGTGAATTGTCATTTGACATGGAAAATTAATCTTTGATGCTTGTAGGCACAATCCATTTTTACTAGAAGAATGTAATCAGGTAAAGATCATCATGTAATGTAATGACTACACAATGGAACTTGAGTAACATTGTGTGATTGCCACAACTTGTTATATGTAACGTCCTAGACATCTTGCTTTTATGACACTGTAAATGTGGCTGCGACTCTATGCAATCATGAACTCGATTTTATGCCCAGACCAAGTCCATATTTCTATCCTTGTGCGCATGACTGACTATCCACCTTGCCATGTTGTTCCTTACATGGTCATGGCAGAATGTAATACTATGCATTTGGTCATTGAAACTCTTGACCACCTTCTTACATGATTTCATCACCACCAATAAAAATTTGGCTTTTGGCTTTCTCAGCAAGAGATCAGCTATTCATTTATGTTATGCTGATTCTTGACTATTTGTCCCTTCAGGGAAGTATCCATCCTTTATTCTATATAAGAAATGTTGGGAGTTGCTCGTCTTGTATGAGCCTGATGTTCATTGTAGGTATACTTATGTCCATAGATTGTGATTTAATATTTAGGCATTACTATTTCATATTAGTCATAATAAAAGTAGAGTTGTGTCTTCTCAGTTTTTAATATTTAGGCATTACTATTTCATATTAGTCATATTAAAAGTAAAGTTGTGTCTTCGTAGTTTTCAATTGCCTTAAATATAGTTCATTTTGTAGCAGGTTTATTACAGTCTGGTTCTAGGCTGATGTTCTGCTTCAAAATTATTGGAATTAGGCTTGTGGCATGATATTGGAAAGCCCTAACATGTTACTGAAGCAACTAAATTTTGATGAGTTTTAGTCAAAATTGTGATCGTGAGCCTGATTACATAAAGAGGTTCTTCTATAGCTGTTCAACAAGAGCCATTTCAATTGCAAGTTTAGTGTGCTGAAACACACTTACATTTTTCCCGTAAAATGCATTGGAATAAATCATGCAGTGGTATCTTGTGTAATTTGCTTGAGGTGATTATCTGTGAAGACCTAAATTTTATTAATTAGATAACAAAAACAAATAGGGGAACAATGTAAGTTTTAAAATAGTACGTACAAGGTGACGTTGAGGTGGCAATCTAAGCATGAGATGGCGCCTAAAGTATGTGAATTAGTACGAGGTGGCAATCTAAGCATGAGATGGCGCCTAAAGTATGTGAATTAGTACGAGGTGGCATTTTAAGTACAAGGTGGTCCCCAAAATAAGTGAATTAGCGCAAGGTGGCATTTTAAACACAAGGTAGCACTCTAAGCACGAGGTGGCACTTGAAACAGGTGAATTAGCATAAGGTGGCACCCGAATCATGTGGTGGCAACACCGAAATAAGAGGTATCAGCCACCCACGAAATGGTGGCAGCAACTAGCATATGGTGGGAAGAACTGGCATTAAAACAAGTAGGTGGTTTCAAGCTTGCATGAAAGGGTGGCAGCCGCCAAGCATGAGGTGGTGGTGTTAAACCTACTAAGCTAGGTTTTCCCCTCCAGATTTTTTTCTTTAGCTTTGAAGAACCCTCAACTATTATTAGGAGTGCAAATGTTTGTATTCTGAGTTATGATCAACTGTAAACAACGAAATTCATAAAAACTCTAAAGTAGGAAGTAGAATGAGTTACAAGTAGTCTGGTGTGCGAAAATATTCCAACAAGACTACTAGCAATAAAGTAAGTAAATGATCATCAATCTCTTGCAATTAAACTTCGTTTTAGCATCTATTGTGTTTTTTTCATAATTCTGGTTAAATGGTTGATTTATTAATATTTATGAGTAAATGGTTGATTTCCTTGAAAATCCTTGATGAATACCCTTTAGGTTTGTGTAAAATGTGTTTAATGTGTGAAAATGATGTTTTGGGAACTTGCATGAACTTCAAAAGCAAAGTGTTGCTGGAACAAGTAATAAATATAGATTTTTGAATCATTGTTGAAAAAAGCGACTTTGAGCTTTGTTTGGTTGCGAAATTAGTGGAATATCCATTTTTGTGAATTTATAATTGTTTTGCAATAATAAGCTGTGTTGCCTGCATTGGTGGAGAGGTTGGATGCCTAACATAATGTTAGGAGGTGTTGTTGTGCACGATGGTGTTTTATGTTCTAGAGCTATGATACGCCAAGTATGCTTTGTAAAAGCTAATCGATGTGAAGAAAACGACTACCTTCTCTCCAAATAGTTTGATTGATATTGTATACCAAGTATATATCATCTTGGGCAGAGAATACAATCAGTTTTGATTTTTAAATGCTATAGTTAAAATTATGATTGGTGATAATTTCTTTATTGAGCCTTTTAGCTCATTTGCTTTGTGGTTTTCTTTAGATGTTTTTAGGTACTCCTTGAAGATGGACCAACCGGACGCTAGATAGATTTACATAAAGTTAGATGCTTTCTACTAAGGGGACCTAGTTCCCTTCTTTTTGTACATGAATATATCTAGTTTTCTTTTAGTCTTGCATATTAGTTTGTGGCAAGGAAACTATTATATGTGTAAAAATAATGACAGCTCGATCAATTCTTACTAATGTTAGGTTTAGGCTTTGTAGGTTCCAATTGAGCCTACGGCGTGTAACACCCACTTCCAATGTGGTTTGGGGCTTTGCATTATTTTGTTATTTCGATGGTCTCTGAGATGTAGTAGTTAATTGGGTAGTCAAATTTAATGGTGTTATGCCCCTCTTTTTGTGGTAGCTTAGGCCTTCATTTTATGTGGGATAATACTGATTCAATTTGATAGAAGTTAAGAAGGAGACTGTCCATCATGACATTTCATACTTAACCTTCCCCGAGATGTGACCCTAGACAAGCTAGAGTGGCATCTTGGAATCTACATAATCGAGATCATTGAGCAGAGACCTTAGATTTAACTTGTTTTGTTTATCATACTTTTGTTTCTTTCCCCTCTTATATTTGTGAATAATGTTGTCATTTTTGCCTCTTCAGTATGCTAATTTACTGTACTGAAAGTAGAGCTAAAAATTTATTGAGTGGGCGTCAATCAACTTTTGTGAACTGTTCCTATGTCTCTTGTTTATTGATGTTCTTTCTTCCTCTGTAAATTGTGTATGGAAAGGGGTCATTGGTTAGTATTGATTGATGCTGCCAAAGGATGTGCAACAGAACCCCCAGATTTGTCCAAATATCAAGCGGACTTCGTTGTTGTGTCATTTTATAAGGTATCTTTTTACAGTTGTTGATTTCTATCGTGCACTGATGAGTGGAGCTGCTATCTCTTGATGTGGGCTATTCATTTTACTTCTTTTCTTTTCCTAGTTATTCGGCTATCCAACTGGGCTTGGTGCTCTTGTTGTCCGAAATGGTAAGAAGATTGTCTTGAAGTTTCTGCATTGCAACCAGATATTTGTAAATGGCTTATGATTTTTTGACGTACACTAGGTATCTTTAATTGTTTTTTTCAGTTTCATTCTCCTTTTGGTTTTCTCAGGGGATGGGGAGAGTTAGAGTCCGTGGAGCATATTTATTCATTTCTAAAAGAATTGTATTATTTAAATTAATAGAGCACAGATACCCTCTTGTTATCTTTAATATGACTTGTTATTTTAAGTTATTCCCAAGTATCGTGAAACCTGGCACCAATTACATTTTCGCATAATGCTCTGCATAAGACATGTACCAGGATCTAAATTCTAAATCTGTTGAGCACCATCATTGTTTGTGCGTTAGCTAGGTAAGATTCTTTGTAGTTGAAAGGTTCTAAATTCTAATGGTTTAAGGGGTGGGGGAGCCCGAGTTCTAGTAATGGTTCAGTATCCATGACTTCTAATCTATGATCTAGGATGTCCCGACACCTAGATCAAACCTGGAGAGACTCAAGGAGTCTCTAATGTCAAGCCTAGGAATGTTCCATATCAAAACCCTCGTTAGATGAAGGCTTACAAACAGTTTACTTTCCAACATCATCCAGTGAAGTAGAAAAGGACTAAATCATATTTGCCAATCGAGAATAGAGAGAAAGTGTGCAGGCTCGTTTTGTGTTCAATTCATGATTTTGTTATTACATGTGCAGAAGCTGCCAAGTTGCTGAAGAAAACATACTTCAGTGGAGGTACGTTGTTTAAACTTATGGCTCTAGAATTGTGGCATATGGTTGTTTTGCGTCATTAAAATGATGCTTCGCAGGAACTGTGGCTGCATCAATTGCTGACGTGGACTTTGTTCGACCAAGAGATGGTATTGAACAATGGCTCGAGGATGGGACCACTTCATTCTTAAACATTGTTTCCCTTCGCCATGGCTTCAAAATACTCAATGCTCTTACATTTGCTGCAATTTCACGGTATGGCTTTATTGACTAAAGTCCCATTTTGGTCACCAAAGTGACTAAAAATGGACAATTTAGTCACTCAACTCAAAATTTGGAAGATTTAGTCACCCAACTCTTAAAAAATGTTCCATTTGGTCACCCAAGTCATTTAAAATTGGATAAGTTAGTCACCCAACTCAAATTTTAGAAGATTTAGTCACCCAACTCCTAACGAAAATCACATTTAGTTATCTAGGTGATTTAAAATTAATTAAATTCATTGCTTAAATAAAAATAATAAATTTAATCATATTTTTCGAATTACTTATTTCATTGGGATCTAATTTTGTAACTTCATTGAAGTTTATCCGTTATTTTTTTTTCAAAATAGTTGTTTGTCTTTTATTTTGTAATCGAATTAGTCCTTATTTGATCATTAATATTGGATAAAAGTTAAAAGATAAATAATTAATTCTGTCATAAAATGAAATATAAAAATTATTTTAAACAAAAAAAATCAAATATTTTAAATTTACTTATAATTATAAAAAACTAAAAAATTAAAATATTTATCTAAATTAATGCTTTATTAAAACTTCCCCCCAAATTAATAAAAAAAAAAAAATCAAATTCCCCCCAAAACCATTTTGAATCAAAACCCGTTCCCTCCCAAAATCCATTTTTCTATGAATTTCATAATCTTTTTCACACATAAATCTTTTGTTATTATGTACCTCTTTTTTTTTTATTTAAAAAAAGGAACCACTTTATTTAAAAAATGTTAATTAGTAAAAGCAATTTTTATTAATATTGTTTAATAGTTTATAATTCATCTTCTTTTTGATATTTTGATATTGTTAGAAATGTGGATATTTATGCCTTTCACACTAGTACATATAATTAGCAAAAGATTATATATATCGCAATATCAATTTGTATTGTCAAAAAATTATTTAAAATAGCCATAGTTGCTCAAAAAAATTTATATATTTGTAATTGATTGTGTCTTATAAATTTTAGTGCTCAAATTAAAAATATTTTATATTTTTGCACTTTGCTAATATTTTATCATTTTAAAAATATATAAGTCATTAAAATTTTTATAAGTATCAAATTTGGTATTTTTATATTTGAGCGGTGGATTTTATCATTTTAAAATCACTTACGTGATCAAAATAGATTTTCTAAAGTTGGATAACAGAGTTTTTTCTAAAATTTGATTTGAGTGACCAACTTGTCCATTTTAAATTACTTAAGCCACTAAATGAGATTTTAATTAAGAGTTGAGTGACCAAATCTTCTAAAGTTTGAGTTAGGTGACTAACTTGTCCAATTTTAAATGACTTTGGTGACTAAATGGAACATTTTTTAAGAGTTAAGTGACTAAATTTTCCAAATTTTGAGTTGAGTGACTAACTTATCCCATTAAATGACTTGGTTGACCAAATGGAACATTAAGGGTTGGGTGACTAAATCTTCCAAATTTGAGTTGGGTGACTAAATTGTCCATTTTTAGTCACTTTGGTGACCAAAATGGGATTTTAGTCTGGCTTTATTCCATGACTTAAATAATAATATGCCAAGAAATGTTTTTGAACCTATTAGAAACAATCTATATGCAAATGTGAAGTCTCTTATTTTACAAGATGTCCCTTTCTTTGAATCCCAAATCACGAATAGGTGACTGTTATGTATCATAGTTGAGGAACAGATTATAATTTGGTTTTGTTTTGGATTATAATATATAAGCGAGGAACTTCTTTATGTTTAAGATGAAAAAAAGATGGCTTTTACTGCAACTTCTGAAAATATGAGATGAATATGGTCTTGTTTGCTTTCTCTAAGGAATTTGTCATATTTTCCACTCAAATATAATCTTCACTAAATTAACTTGGATGGCTTTGCTAAATCATATTCCCTTGATTGTATCTCTTTTTGATTATTTTGTGTGCAAAAAGTTCTGGTTCTTTCTAGATCATTGAGTCAAAGATCCACTACGTGCGTTGTACTACAAAATCAGGATGGTAAAAGATTTCTTTGCATTGTGTGCCGGGGAATTTTCTTGTTGGATTGTCCTGCTGATGGCAATATGTATGGTTTTTGCTCTTATGCATGATCTATTCACCTTTTTTTTTTTCCTGGATGGGTGAAACTGATTTGTCCTCTGATTTGGTTGCTTGAATCTTTCTTCCATGAAGATGAAAGTGGGAGAAGAAATAATCACCAACATGTCATTTGGCCAAACCCATATTGCTAAAGGCCTCTTGTAAGCTGTTACCTATTACTTCTTAATTGGCTTTATCCAGTAGGTCGAAAGGTGAAACAAAAATACATGACTTATACTGTCACTTAAACTTGTTATGTTGCCGTTTTCCCTTTCCCTCTCTCTCTCTCTCTCTCTCTCTCTCATTTTGGTGGTTTTCTAAACTAATATGACCGAAGGATGTGAGAGAGCAAAGCTGGGGTTTGCCACAAGATCATTTCTTCTGTTTGCAAATGCTTAATTCTTTACACCAAGTTTAATATTTGGTGCTAGGTTTGCTGTTAGTAAAAATTAAATCTGCGCAGTTATGAATCCTGGTTGTTTAAGGAACCTTTTGGAGACTAGGAAAAAGCTACCACAATTCACTTAATTCATCTTTGTAGGAATACCATTAGATGAGTCATGTTTTTAAAGGAAAATTACATGCAATTACAAGATCAAGTGTATGGTCAATGTTTCATGAAATTGTGAATGAAATAAACTAGTATTAGCTCAAGGTCTGAGTAAGATGAGCTTTATTTCTTGAGAGGGCTCGATTAAATTGAAATAAATCGTTGGCATCCGTTGCTGTCCCGTTCCCCACTTATGCAGCCCCTGGCTGCAACTTATGTGGCGAACCAACAAAGCCAGTTTGCTGGTGGCAGCGGCTAGTAATGACTATCCTTTGATCCGGGGGGGTGGGGGGGGGGGGGGGGGGGGGGGGGGGGGGGGGGGGGGGGGGCGGGGCGATATTGGGTCGTGCTCACCGTGTTGGTTGCCATGGAGGTGATAATGGTTATGGGTTATGAGCATTTTTTTCGTGGAGGCTATGGTTGTGGTTAAACGGGTTTTCATGCACCTACTTGTTTCTCAACCCTTGAACTTCTTGGGTCACATCCTATGCCAGGTATATCATAATATGTAGTACAATGTCCACTAACTCATTCACGTCTCCTCAAATTTAGTGGTAGATTTGTTTCAATACGGTCATATGCCTCCCTTTGTTGTCCCCAATTCATATAGGGCGTGCCACAGTCTTATGTTGCTTATACCTCACTCGAGCTAGCAACTTATGGAAGACCTTCCTCTGATATAGTTCATGCTGTAGGTATCTTATCCTTTTCCAGGTCTTGTCTTTATCAAGGTTGGAAATGGGTCTTCAATTCCCACTTCTGACATTGGCTCTACATTGTTGTTTTCTTCATCTTTTTCTCTTTCCAATTAAATGTTCTAGTTGCTCCTCACATGCCAAAAATGCAGTAGGTATCAAATCATTTATCTAGGTCTTGAATCTATTCAGGTTGGAAATGGGTCTTCAATTCCCATTTTTGACATTGGCTCCACATTGCTGTCTTCTTCATCTCTCCAAATTAAATGATGTTCTGGTTGCTTCTCACATGCCAAAAATCTTGTTTCAATTCATCAGTTTTTTGAACTTAGTAACTTCATTGTTGAATTTAATTGTTTTGGCTTTTCTAATGAGAATCTCTCGATGAAGAAAGAAGCGCCCATGTCCAATGAGCTGGTCAGTGGAAGAGTATTGATGGCCATGAGACAATGTGCCACGAAGGTGCCAAAGAATGCGCTTAATGGCCCAAAGTGGACTTCCAGAGTATTGTGTATAAATAGGCAAACCTATTGAACAACATAGTTGATGTTAGGCTAAGTGACGGTTAGATAGCGAAGAGTACCAACAGTTCTACAGTTATAGGATGGATCTAAAACAGGAGGATTGTCAATAGTGGAGGAGAGCTTAATCTTACAACCAATGGAAGAGAAACCGACTTAGCATACTGATACTGCTGCAGGCTAACAACTCAGTGGCATACTTACTCCATGAGAGAAATAAACCATGGCAATAATACCGAGGAAATAATTGAGCAATACCCAAATCTATCATCAGGAACTCTTGCTTTAGACAAGCCATGAGAGAAGATAGCAAAGCGGAATTGGAAACGTGAGGATAATATGTAATAAGAAAATGGCCATAGATGCTCGATGTTGCCACACAAACATGAAGGAGTCATTCTAACTACACAAAAAACTACAAGAGAACAAGAAATTGGCGAAGTGCTAAAACCAAGCCCTAGGAACTTGCTTGAGGCCGTAAAGAGTACGACGAAGACAACAAACATAATTCGGATGACTAGGATCAATTGAACTAGGAGGCTGCTTCATATAAATTTCTTCTGTAAGAAGCTTTAAGGAAGACATTTTTCATACCAAGTTGGTGAATAAGCTAAGAGTGGGAGACAACAATAGAGAGAACATTGCGGATAATGGCTGGTTTAACCACTCTCATCGTAATCCAGATATGGAACCTAAGTCTATCATAGGGATGTATGTGAGCCGCGCAAGCTTGAAAAGCTCGAGTTATTTGAAGGTCGAGCTGAGCCGACTCGTTTAGTTTATTGAGTCGAGCTTGAGCCTAGCAAAGCTCGAGCACGTAGGCTCCTGAGCATAAGCGTGACTTATCATAATATAATTTATTAGCTTTAATATGTCGAATCGAGCCAAGTAAAGCCTAAATGAGTCGAGGCCGAGCCAAAATGAACCTGTACTATGCTTAAATGAGCCTAAAAAATTGAATGTTTACTTTGGATCTCACCTTGCTGTGTTCAAGCTCAACCCAGTCGAGCCGAAGCCTGAGCTTATGAAGAGTTGAGCTCAAGTTTGAAGTTTCCGAGCTTGGAGAGCTTCGAGCTGATCTCGAGCCGAGCTTAATGCAAATGAACCAAGTCTTGAGCCTGACAAGCTCGGGCTCAGCTTGGCTCAAATACACCCCAAATCTATCCTTAGGAAGCAAGGTGGGCTTCTCTTTGGAGAACCATCAACCTTCTATTTGACATGTGCACCCATTTGTAACACACAACATTAGCCTGAGATGGGCGAGTAACAAGATCCCAAGTACCATTACGGTGAATAGCATCTTACTCTTGATGCATAGCCCGCCTATAGGTCTTTGGATGTAATAGCGTAAGAATGGGGCTCAATAGGAAGGGTAGTGGTGTGAGCAGTCATGAATTGTATAATTCGAGGAGGATGAGTGCCATCTTGCATTAGGGTAACCATCTAGTGAATAGAAGTAGGTGGATGGTGGAAGAGAGGGATTGACTCATATAGCAGTGAAAGAGAGGGAGATGAAGGGCTCGTGGCTTGTAGGGCAACTGAGGTGGTGGGGGGCGAGTAAGCTGGTAGGATAATGGAATGTGGGTAAGCGAAGATGAGAATGAGGAGGCTATAATTTTGTATGTTAGGTGTAGTCGTGGCATAGAAAAGCGTGACTCGTTGAATGTAACATGGTGACTGATGACAATTTTGTGGGTTGTAAGGTCAAGATATCCATATCCTTTGTGTTGTTCAGGATATCCAAGAAAATATGCAGGGTGGACCCGAGAGACAATTTATTGGGTAGGCGTAAAGAAGATTAGGGTGATATGCGCATCTAAAAAGTCAGAGATGAGCATAGTTTGGGCAATTATACTATGCCTCTGCCTATAATATTTGTGGCATTGATGCATGAAACAATATAATTCTCACTGTATTAACAAGTGTGCGATTAATACGCCCGCCCATTTTGTTGTGACTTGCCAGGACATGAGAAACGACATAAAATACCATGAGCTTTGAATGAGAAGCAAGCATTGAGTTACCAAATTCACAACCATGATTACGTTGATAATGCTAAATGAGAGCCCCAACCTGAGTATGTACATATTGTCAGAAATTAAGAATGTCCTCAATGCATAGGATTTAGAATTAAACCCAATAGTAATGAGTATAATCATTTAAAAGCAACAAATAGTAATTATATTCACTAATACTTAAAACGGGGGTAGTCCATAAATCAGAATGAATTAATTGGAAAGGTTTCAGAGTAGAAGACATAAGACATAAAAGGTAAAAGAACATGTTTATTAAGTCAACGGACATGGGAGATTTTATTTTGTGGTCAGAATTTTGACGAAGCAATGAAGAAAGAACATGTGAACCCGGATGTCCGAGATGCTAGTACCATAAGTTAGGAGACTCAAAGAACAAAGAGAGATGTAGAGCCAAGACTGGAGATACTAAAGATAGGATAGAGAGGACTAGCATTGCATCCGAGTGTTCCTTTTTTTGTTGAGTGATTCTTAACAAAAGAGGTAGAAGGGTTAAATTTGACACTGCAGTTATTATCTTTAGTAAATTAATGAACTAAAATGAGATTTTCGGCGATGTGTCAAGTGACCATAACATTATTTATTTTGTAAGAGTGACATTAAAGCTTTTTGGGGTTGGGGACCCTTCAGAAACAACCTCCTTACATATGGCCGGGTATATCTCACCCTCCCCAGATCTTGCCTTGGCGCGGGAGTACTTTGTGGCACTGGGCGTCTCGTTGTTTTTGTAAGAGAGACATGAAGAGGGCAACAATGTAGAACTAGTGCGAGATATTGGAGACCCATTTCCAACCTGGATATAGTCAGGACCAATCCACGGAGAAACATAGGATAAGATATTTGCAGTTTGAGTCATATGAGAGGAAGCTCCGATGTCGGCAAACCGTTTTTAGAAAGATCTCGGATTAGGTGAAGTATAAGTAGCGTAAGCTTGTGGCCTGTCTCATGTAAATAGGGATAATGAAAGACGACAATGACTATATTGGAAAAAAAAATTGACACTAAACTGAATGAGACATGAACGAGTTGGTGGATATTGTACTATAATAGCGTGATATACGGAGCATAGGACACAATGCAACAAGTCCAGGGGTCGAGAAATAATTAGGTGCTGGAAAACTTGACTATAACCATAGCTCCATGAGAAGATGCCAATAATTATAAGAACATCCTGAATAATCATTTCCATGCCCTCGACAATCAACACGCTGACTACGACCCCATGATCAAGCCCCCCTACTGATTTGGAGGATTAACGCTGCAACCTCGGGTCTACCAGCTGATTAGCATTGCTGATCGGCCACTTATGTTGCTGGAAGGGGCTGCGGAGGTGATGGGTCGGGCCAGTAAGTGCTAGTGATTAAGTTCGATTTGATTGAGCTTCTTCAAGAAATAAAGCAGAGTGGGCTTAAGCAAAAGATTGAAGTCACACTAAGTTACTGTAGAGACAATTTACCCGAATTTTAGAGGCATCTTATGTGAAATTTGTAAATTAGATCCATATTAGAAACACGACAATCACTGCAAGCCAATTGTTCAGCGATAGTTTACATCCATTGAATGTAAGCAGTGATAAGAGAGATTGTTTTTCAAAAGGGCCCGATCTTGTTTCAATTGAAGAGCAAGAGTCTGACGTTGATCATGACACAAGCATTCAATTCATCTTAGACCTCCTTGGAATTTGGGAGTTTGACTGTTGGAATTTGGGGTAGCATGCTTCAATTTTTTTCAAATTCTTTAAACCCATCTATCCCATATAGAACTTTTAGAGGTGGGTGCCCCCCCCCCCCCCCCCCCCCCCCCCCCCGTCTTCCCTCTTGGTTTGACATGGTAAATTCTTATGGGCCTAGAGTGGGTCTAGTGGACTACATGCGCGCGCTCACCCCCTGCCCCGTTGGGCCAGGCCGGCCGGTCGGCGCGGCGTAGTGTGGTGTAGACTTTTTTTGACATGGACCTTTGCTTTTTTGGCCTTATGCTTCTAGTCGAACAAGAGGCGAGTTCCTTTCTTAGCTAAGCTCGAGGATGCAAGCATGGTTGTTAAAATCGCGATTTAAATCGCAAAATCGTATGATTCTGCGATTTTACTTTACCCCAACGATCCAAATCAGTTAAAAAATCGTACTCAAGTAGAATCGTGGTAGAATCGTAGCAAAATCGGTAGAATCGCATCAAAATTGGTAGAATCGCAAGTAGAATCGTGATTCTGATGCGATTCTACCCGATTCTACTTAACGGCTTGTGCTCACGTGCAAAAGTCACGATTTTAATGTGTTTTTCTACATTTTTGTATAATATATTAAGCCCTAACTTTCTATATTAATCTTATCTTTGATTTTATATTTTCTATTAACTATTGAAGTAAAAATCTACTATTAATTGTACATCTTGAGGAGGTTTTACTGTTTTAGTACTGAAATTGAGAGTGTAATCGTCGCCTCAAGTGATATGGAAGGTTTGGTTGGAGATGATGCTACCATTGGGGATGATTCTCTTAATGATGGTGGAAATACAAACACTAGTACTGTAAATGATATTAACGACGGTAACTTTGATTTTGGATATGAATTTGATGGTGCTATGAGTTGAAAGACTTGAGCGTATGTTTTATGTTAGAATGATGTTACTCTTTTTCCTACCTTTAGGTTTTCAGTGTATTGTAAAACTATTGTCTTGTGGACTTTTTGATGTTCTTTATCATATATTTGAGAATTGTTATGCTAATTTTGTCAATATAAATAATTTACTTACACAGATAGTAGAATCTTACGATTCTCGATTTAATTCTATGATTCCGATTCTACTGACCCCTCGTCGATTCTATGTAGAATCCCGATTTTGACAACCTTGGATGCAAGCTGGAGCTCTAGTTTATCCTTGGTTGAACTCGAGGCTGCGAGCTCGAGTCAGACCTGTTGTCTTTTGTCCGGATTGATCTCGAGCTCTAGAGGGAGGAGCTTGAGGTCTGGCTGTTGAGCTCGAGCTCAAGTAGTTTCTTGTGTCCGCACACGAAGGCTAATTTTTTTGCTTCGTTATAATCACTCACTCACTCCTTAACCAACCACTCTTTTCATGATTTTAGGCGGATTTTCCGCCATTACCATAACCTTTTTGATACACTAGTTGGACGTGTGCTTGGTCTACAAATAGACCACTTTGGATGGCTAAAACAGAGCAGAACCATAGAGTTCATCTGCATGTACTTCTTCTTCCTTAAATCATTCTCGTGGTTCTTCATAATATTCTTCTGTTACTGAGCAAGTTGGGGCATATTCTAACCCATCAACTGAAAGTACACCCCTGTGTTGGGTATCATGTTAACCCAGGGAGTTGGAGTGCCAGAGATCCCATATCTAATGTAGCGGGGGCATAAATGACTTGGGCTAGATGTGGGCTCTTCGGCGTGGTAATTCCTCGGTTTTATTCCTTTCTTTGCCCTTTACCTTATTCACGCCCTCGTTCAATTATGTCTATGGTTTTTTTCACTTGCCCACTAGAGCTTGAGACTTGTGTTCCTGAAGCCTAGACTAGTTTTTGTTCTTCTCGAGCCTAATTCCTTGAGTATAAGCTGTGGTTCTGTAAAAGCTCCTGATTAAGTCCCTAGGAGGTCATCATATTGAGATTGGTTCTATTCGAGGTTAGTAAATTCCGCTCATGAACTTGGTTTAAGTTTTTCAAGTTTCCTTATCTGACTTGCGTTCAGTTTCTGATGGCTCATTGACCCCATATTGTCCTACATTGACAATTTGAACTCCAATTCAAGTACTAGACGCATAAATCCAAGATAAAACTAGAAAATAATGTTGTTTCCATTGCGAATGAGTCGGGTCCACTAATGAAGGACACGGAGAATCGCCAGATATATGTCCATATTGATATAAGGTGGCCTTTGAGAGCTTTGATATTGTGCATTGAGAAAAGATTGCAAAGTGCCACTCGTATCAAAGTGAGGGTCGTGACAGTGGTAGAAGGGGCAATAGCATTGCATTCAGCGGGGGAAGATGGAGTAATGGCCATTGTTTACTGAACAACTGCAGTGAGGTCGCTTACCTCGAGAGAATTGACACAAGGAGAAGCAAGATTCTAGTGGAGAAGAGACCAGAAGAGGAGAAAGGGAGCGTGATGGAGTGAGGTCTGGCAGCATGCTTGGATTGCAGAAGAGAGGAACCAGAGAGGTGTCGAGGTGTCACGATCCTAAGTTCGTGACTTAAGATTCAAAGATCGAGGTGATCTAAGAATATGGAGGTTAAGGAATTTAGAGTTAAGATGAGAGAAAGAAGGTGAAAGTTAGATGAGAAATAGAGAGAATTGAGACGGGAAAGAGAAGAGTTTAATTCATATTTGTTTGGATGATCAATTACAAGTCTCTTTATTTAAACTACTTACATCAATTCAAATGGAATAGGCTAGAAATAACCGCCACAAGCAAAAAGGCGGGAAATGGGAGCGTGTTAGCTTATAACCGCTTCTAGAGAGTTCTAGATTCTTCTATTACATTTCCTTTATTCTTATGTGGCTAATTAATTGAATTAATACCCAATTTATATTTATTAATATCGGGTGTTAGTCCAATTAAGAATGGGCCACTGCAAGTACTAACGGGCCGGGCCTAAGGCAATGGCTTGACATCCTCTGGCAGCGAACTGGGCTGAGCCTTGACAATCCTCTGGGCCGGACTTCAGCGAACCTCTGGCGCGAACCTCAGCGGACCCAGACACGAGCTTGGGCGGACCCGTGACAGTGCCTTCCCCATGAAACGATCCTTGTCCTCCAGGATTGAAGAGGGGAAACGGCCTGCGTATGAAGGCCCAATCTTCCCATGTCTCCTCTGTCAAGTTCTTCTATTTGATCAGCACTTGTGCAACTCTCTTCTTGTCTCTTGTCACAGTTCGGTGTTGGAGCACCTTTAGAGGCATGACTTCAGGGTCCCCGTCTGAGTCACATTGTGGGAGCTCGTTACTGCCTTGAGCCCGTTGTCCAATCTTCTTTTTGAGCCTGGATACGTGGAAGACCCAATTTATATTTATTAATATAGGGTGTTAGTCCAATTGAGAATGGGCCACTACAAGTACTAACGGGCCGGGCCTAAGGCAATGGCTTGACATCCTCTGGCAGCGAACTGGGCTGAGCCTTGACAATCCTCTGGGTCGGACCTCAGCGAACCTCTGGCGCGAACCTCAGCGGACCCAGACACGAGCTTGGGCGGACCTGTGACAGTGCCTTCCCCATGAAACGATCCTTGTCCTCCAGGATTGAAGAGGGGAAACTGCCTGCGTATGAAGGCCCAATCTTCCCATGTCTCCTCTGTCAAGTTCTTCCATTTGATCAGCACTTGTGCAACTCTCTTCTTGTCTCTTGTCACAGTTCGGTGTTGGAGCACCTTTAGAGGCATGACTTCAGGGTCCCCGTCTGAGTCACATTGTGGGAGTTCGTTACTGCCTTGAGCCCGTTGTCCAATCTTCCTTTTGAGCCTGGATACGTGGAAGACCGGGTGAATTTTGGCCCCTTTTGGTAGGCCTAATTTGTAAGCAACTGACCCAATCTTGGCTAGGACTGGATAAGGACCATAGTAGCGAGCTGCCAGTTTCAAGTTCCTCCTTAGAGCCAAGGATGTCTGACGGTAAGGCTGAAGCTTGAGGTAGACTAAGTCCCCCACTTCAAATGTGCGTTCGGTCCTTTTTAAATCTGCCATTTGTTTATAACGGTGCTGGGCTACTTTCAAATTTTCCTTGAGAATATTGATCATGTGACCTCGTTCTGTGACAAAGTCCTTCACATCAGGGGAAGTAGAGTGGCAAGGCACATCCCAGGCTAAGAGACGTGGTTCATAACCATACAAGGCCTTGAATGGTGAGGTCTTCAGTGAGGAGTGATAGTTGGTATTATACCAAAATTCTGCTAAAGGCATCCATTGGGCCCATAGCTTGGGCTTGAGGAGGGCCATGGCACGGAGATAATTTTCCAGGCACTGGTTGACTCTCTCGGTCTGCCCATCAGATTGGGGGTGATAAGAGCTGCTCATAAGTAAATTCACCCCAGCAAGACGCATAAGTTCCTTCCAGAATAGACTCAAGAAGGAGGAGTCCCTATCTGAGACTATGTCCTTAGGCAAGCCATGCAAACGGTATACGTGGTCCAGGAAGAGCTGAGCCACTCTTGCTGCTGTATAAGGATGTGCCAATGTCAAAAAATGTGCATACTTGGTGAAGAGGTCCACCACGTCCAAGATCACTTCCTTCCCTTAAGATCGAGGCAGGCCCTCAATAAAATCCAGGCTGATGCTGGACTAGGCCTGGTCTGGAACTGACAGGGGCTGAAGTAGGCCTGGGTAGGGCACATGTTCCCCTTTTGTACGTTGGCAAACGTCACAGCTGCACACCCATTCCTTGACACTGTCTCTGAGCTTGAGCCAGTAAAACATGCTCTTGACTCTCATCAACGTGCTTGTCTCTCCTGCATGTCCTCTAACTGGTGAATCATGGAGGGCAAGCAAGACTTTGTCTCTCACGGCTGCACCTTCACCCACATAGATGCGTCCCTTGTAACGGATGATTCCCTTTTCGAGGGAGAATGGAGGTTGGCCCTGAGGGTCAAGGGCTAGCTGAGCAAGGAGCTGGGAAGCTTGGGCATCATCAACATAACTATCGCTAACCTCCCTCACCCAAGTTGGGGTGACAAGGGTCAGCTGGGCCAGCGTGCCCTGGTCCGGACCTTCACTACGCCTTGACAAGGCATCTGCGGCACGGTTCTCGGCCCCTTTGCGGTACTGAATGCCATAGCTGAGGCCCATAAGCTTGGAGACCCTTTTTTGCTGAAGTCTGGTGCTGATGCGCTGGTCCAAGAGGTGGTGCAAGCTGGAGTGGTCTGTCTTGATGATGAAATGGCTGTCTAGGAGGTAATGCCTCCATTTTTGGATGGCCATGATCACGACCATGAGCTCCTTCTCATAAACTGATAGGCCCAAGTGGCGCGGACTGAGGGCCTGGTTGAGATAGGCCAAGGGCCTACCCTTTTGTGTCAAGACGGCCCCAATGCCTACATCACAAGCGTCTGTTTCCAGGACAAAGGGCTCGTTGAAGTCAGGCAGGGCCAGCACGGGCGCGGTCATCATGGCAACTTTCAGGGACTCAAAGGCTTCTTGAGCGGCCACGTTCCAGAGGAAGGACCCTTTCTTGAGGAGGCTTGTCAAGGGCTTGCTCAACGTTCCATACCCCTTGATGAACTTACGGTAATATCCAGTGAGGCCAAGGAACCCACGGAGGCTTTTGACACTTGTAGGCACGGGCCAATCTCTCATGGCTTCAATCTTGGTCATGTCAGTGGCTACCCCCTCTTGTGAGATAATATGTCCCAAGTACTCAACATGGTCCTGTCCGAACGTGCATTTGCTGCGTTTGGCGTACAACTTATGAGCACGGAGTATGTCCAGGACCAATGCCAAGTGTTGCAAATGTGCATCCATCTCCGGGCTGTATATTAATATGTCATCAAAGAAGACCAAAACGAACTTTCTTAGGAATGGGGCAAAAACCTCATTCATTAGTGCTTGGAACGTGGCTGGCGCGTTGGTCAGACCAAAGGGCATGGCCAGGAACTCATAGTGCCCCTGGTGAGTACGGAAGGCTGTCTTGTGACGGTCCTCATCTCTGACTCGAATCTGGTGATATCTGGCCCGGAGGTCTATTTTTGAGAAAACCGCTGCCCCTTGGAGTTTGTCCAAGAGATCATCAATGACCGGAATGGGGAACTTGTCTTTGACAGTAATCTAATTGAGCCGGCGGTAATCAACGCAGAAACGGTAGGTGCCATCCTTCTTTTTGACTAAGAGGACTGGTGAAGCGAACGGGCTTCTACTTGGCTGTATGATGGAAGTTGTGAGCATCTCTTTTACTTGCTTCTTTATCTCATCTTTTTGATGGTGAGGATACTGGTAGGGCCTGATGTTAACAGGTTTGGCCCCCTGGCACGGTAAGAATGCTGTGGTCATGAGTGCGAGGCGGAGGCAGCCCCTTAGGAATGTCAAACACATCCCCATATTGGCCCAACAGATGTGCTAAGTCTGGGTGCAACTTAGCTTCAGATATTTCCACTCCGGTGGCCATAAAGAGATGGCCTATCACGCAGCTGGCCTGCTTCTTCAAGAACCGTGTAATGCCACACTCAGATATGGAATGTAAAGTTGCTTGCTCAGCCATGCCTTGCAACCGGATCGTCTTCCCATCCTTGTAACAAGAGAAGTGGAGGTTTGTGAAGTCAATGGTTACGGGGCCATAACGTTGTAACCAGTCCACTCCCAAAACCATGTCACTCCCACGTAGCTCAAGAACCCGTAGGTCATCAGTGAAAGTAGTGCCTTGAACCTTCCACTTGACACCCATGCATTTCTGATAGCTCATGAGCCTCTCCCCATTAGCTACGGTGACTGTCATGACAAGTGTTGGCACTGTCTCCAGCTTAAGCTTACGGACCACAGCAGCGTCTATGAAGCTATTGGTGCTTCCACTATCAATAAAGACAGTAATGGCCCTCTTCTTGATGGATCTACTCAAGCGCATTGTATTATGAGTAATGCGTCCAGAGAGGGCGTTAAGGGAGATTTCCATCACCCCTGTTTCGTCCTCTTGAGCCTCTTCTTCTTCTTGCACTTCCTCTTCTTGATCTTCTTCAACCTCCTCTTGTCCCTCCATGCTTTGGAGTTGTTTTGGCTTACATATGTGTCCAGGAAAGTAACGCTACCGGCACTTGTAGCACTGTCCAGGTTCACGCCTTGGAGCGCTGGAGCCAGTGGAAGGTGCCGGACCTGACCGTGCTCCATTGGGCCTTGACACAGACCCGTATGAGGACACTGGGCCCTGGAAGGACACAGACGGTCCCGTGTGTGCACTGGACACTGTCTTGACATGGAAACCAGGCCTAGCGACACCCGATCCAGTCCCTCTGGTGCCACGGATCTCAGCGATAGCCAAGTCTTGAAGCTTGGCTTGTTCAAACGCTAAACTTAAGTCTTTTGGCTTGGCTGCTTTGACTGAGGCTCTGAGTACAGGCTTGAGGCCGCTTATAAAACTGGAAACGAAGTAATCTTCCGTTAAAGCTGGATGATAAATCAGCATCCAACTCTTGAGTTCTTCAAAACGCATGATATAGTCCTCCACAGTATTGTTTTGGACAATCTTACTGAATTCCTCCACGATGTCATGAAGGGATCGATCTCCAAATCTCTTGCAAAGCTCGTCCACGAAGAACTGCCACGTAATTACTGGATTCTTGAGCTCTAAGGCCTGGTACCAAGCCTCTCCATGGTCGGACAGGTGGTTGGAGGCGAACTCCACCCATTCCTCCGGTGGTACTTGATACCAACGGTAGTATTTGAGTAGCCTCCTGATCCATCCTCTTAGATTAGATCCATCAAAGCGAGGCGGATCAAGCTTGGCAGTATGATGTGAGCTCCAGGTGCGGTTACTGCCGTTGTTCCCACTGTTTTCACCTTCATCACCAATACGTGAGGGAGCACGCTCATTTCTGATCTCCGGTGGTGGAGGCGGTGGAGGAATCAAGCCACTTCCTCCAATTGGAACATAATTGCCGGATCCTCCAGCAGTAGCGTGAGTTGTGGCAGTCGGTAATGCGACCTCCGGTCGTTTTTCTTGGCTAATTATGAATCTCTCCATTGTAGCATTCAAGGTCTCCATTGTGATCCTTAGATTCTCGGTAATTTGAGCTTGAGAATCTATGGAGGTTTTGAGCTCGTTGCTAATTTGAACTTGATTCTCAGAAATTCTTTCCAGCTTCTCCAAGCGTCGTTCAACGGATTCAAATCTTTGTTGAACTTGTGAATCAATCGTTTCCTCTGATGTAGACATTGTTGCGGCGGATCGTGTACTTCTCGTAATGGCCAGTTTGATGATTGGAAGATGGCTCTGATACCACCTTGTCACGATCCTAAGTTCGTGACTTAAGATTCAAAGATTGAGGTGATCTAAGAATATGGAGGTTAAGGAATTTAGAGTTAAGATGAGACAAAGAAGGTGAAAGTTAGATGAGAAATAGAGAGAATTGAGACGGGAAAGAGAAGAGTTTAATTCATATTTGTTTGGATGATCAATTACAAGTCTCTTTATTTAAACTACTTACATCAATTCAAATGGAATAGGCGGGAAATAACCGCCACAAGCAAAAAGGCGGGAAATGGGAGCGTGTTAGCTTATAACCGCTTCTAGAGAGTTCTAGATTCTTCTGTTACATTTCCTTTATTCTTATGTGGTTAATTAATTGAATTAATACCCAATTTATATTTATTAATATCGGGTGTTAGTCCAATTAAGAATGGGCCACTACAAGTACTAACGGGCCGGGCCTAAGGCAATGGCTTGACATCCTCTGGCAGCGAACTGGGCTGAGCCTTGACAATCCTCTGGGCCGAACCTCAGCGAACCTCTGGCGCGAACCTCAGCGGACCCAGACACGAGCTTGGGCGGACCCGTGACACGAGGTCAGTGGTCTGATGGTTGGGGGCACGCTAAGCTTCTATAATTTTGTGGGAGAAAAGATGGGTAGTTGCGATGAAGAGGAAAGATGGTTTTGGGTTTTTGGAGTAATGTCTCTGATACCATGAGAATCCGAGAAATGCCTTCTTCACCTCGAGGGGTGAAAACCACTAGTTTATATAATGGTGTAAATGCATTAATACAATTGGATGGTTACAAGATGTACACAATGACGTATGTTACATGTCATTGCAATATAGTAAATGTAATGTAAATATACTCCAAAAATAAGGACTGGTTTTGGACATTATTCTTGTGCTAATAAAATGAATGGTGCAACTAGTATAGCTGCCCTTGCTGTTGTTTCAGATATAAGAAACGGGGGCTAAATCTAGTGCCAGGGCACACAATATTTGTTTTATCGGTACTGGGGGCACTGACACCACCCACTGATAGTAATAGTTTGCTACTAGTATGCTAATTAGAAAATACGAATGCTCCAGCCACTCATCCTGTCGCCTTTGTTCTCACTCATTGCCCGTCTTTACATCTTCTAGTACACTTTACCAGAGGCCTCACCTCTGGTGTATGACTTGCCTGCTAAGGCTAGAGGGTTGCCAAAAAGTAGGAGAAAGTTATATTATTGGAACATGCCTTGCGGTGAAACATGGTAGAGTTGCCCAGTTTTGCTAATTAAACAGTATCTTATGTGTACAATATAGGTACCCATTTAAGTAGAGTAACCAATATATTGGATCATTGAAAGACATCATTAAATGATTTTCCTATTACCCAATAATTTTTTCCGTGCAATTCGACTAGCAGATTGGTACAATTTGTATGTATACATGTCATTACTCTTTCTAATATTTTAGCTTTAAGTTTCAAAGGATATATTTTGATTGTAGACCCGTACTGAGAGTCCTTGGGCATTTTCTCGTTGGGCTCCAACATAACAAGGTCTTTCTTTATCCAACTTTATCATGTCTTTTGTGTCTTCGTTTGCGTTCTTGACATGGCTACTTCCGTCCACAATTCTTCTTATAGGGGCATGCATAGGTGAACTTCACATGCCAAACTATTTCAAATTTGTCTGCCTTGTGTACCCGTAATAAGTTTCACATTCTTCATATCTTGAGTGCTCGAATATCTTGTTTGACCGTCAATTGTGAGCCCACCCATTTATCTTTGGCAAATGTTGGCACTTTGTTTCCGGGTATTTAGAATTGCAACGCAGAGAAGCTCTTATTGCTGCCTTGTAGAATTTTCCTCCGAGTTTGAGTATCTTTTGAATCTTGTATTTTACACCCCCATCATTTTCTCAATCACTTGGGGGAGATAATATAGTTTACTTAAACTTACCGATCTTTGGGATGCCTTCTCATTCTTCTGCAACTATATTTATATCTCTCTCAGAACTAGCTTAGGCAACACGAAAACTGAACTCTAATGCATATATGAATGCTTCTAGTCAGGCATGAATATGCTGCGATTTTCCTGTACAAGAGAGAAATCCTTTAGTCCAGGACTTGACTCCATTACTAATTTTAGTGCTATCATCTGACAGTCCACTCTTCATGATCTCGCCAAAGGTGATTGGAAGCCAAGACAGCTCATGGAACTGAATAAGAACCTCTAGAACTAGCTGGATATATTTTATGTCTGGTTTGCAATGTAGCATGTTGAGTTACTCATTGACCTATTCCTTGTTATGCTTTACTGTTGAGTAATAAATTGATATGGTCAAGATCTAACAGTCCTTGAAGTATTTTGTCTGGCCATCTATTCTTCTCCTTTTCTTTGCTTTGCTGAGAAAGAGGTGTGGCCATGTACGCATTCCTATAAATTTGTGGCATATGCTCTGTGCTTGACAGTGGATGAACTGCTGCTACTTTGCACTTGAAATACACTGATTGGTTATTACATGGTGGATGAAGACTTTTAGAACATCAAAACTTGCTTTTATTGACTTGACATGTATTAAATAAGTGATCTTCTTGAAGTTTCATGCCTCTAATTGAAGATACATTCTTAGTATTCCAAATAAATTGGAGGTCTAGTTACAAATTGATACCATTTGTGATCTTTAAGGCATGTTACGTCTTTGGCTACTTATCTGAGGAGGGCACTCTTGAGCTTGAAGCATGAAAATGGAGCTGATGTGTGCGTACTTTATGGTGAGGACATAAGCAAGGTAGTTTCCGGATATTACATGACATTTTCCATCATTTTCTACCACCAAGTTGATACGATGGTTCTTCCTACTTGTCTTACATGATAAACCTGGATTTTCTGCTTAATGTAGCTGGTTGTTTACATTTTTATCTTGGAATTATAACTCCTACAATAGGAAAGAGAAGCTTACAACATGCCTAGTGGAACTCTAGTTCTACTCATTGTTGAAAACAACAACCCAGTGTCTCAAAGAGGCTCTCGTCATGGCTAGTGGAACTCTAGGTAAGATGTATGCAGCCTTACCGTTACAGGATGCTACCCTGTAGAGAGGTTGTTTTTGAAGGGCCACCAGCCCTAAAAATAACTCTACTCATCGGTGAAACTAGTATTAATAACTTTTTAAACTAGGTTACACTGTTGATGACGACCACAATTTGAAAGATAACTGGGAGTTGTTTGCCCATTGTTGGTGTGGCACTAGTCATTCTGATTGATATAGAGGGATTTGTTGGGCATCATTTTGCTTCATTCATGAAACTATGCCTCCCAAGAGGAACTGAATGGTGGGATGATCTTTGTGAGTCGGGATGTCGCTGATGTTATGTGTTTGTGTGTAGCAATTATAAGGGCATATAAATTGTATCTAGCCTTATGTTTGGAAAAGTTTGAATGAATAGCCATAGCTTCACAATTTTTTCTACCCATTGATAATTTTTAGCGTATAGATAGATTTATATATGTTTTTGTAAATAAAATACGATGTACATGTATTATAGAGCCCTTTGGAAACAGCCTCCCTTTCAGGGTAGCACCTTGTCGGGTTAAGAGTGTATACATCTTACCTTCCACTAGACCTTGCTGTGTTGGGAGCCTCTATGAGGCACTTGTTTGTTGTGGTGGTTGTATTATAGAGGTGTACAACAAGTAACCCAAAATTCGTTATAGTAATTGTCATTACATTACTTATCCGCCTTTATTTGATTCCACGCTTCTAAGAGTGAATAAGCATGAACATTGCTATTCATTATGTAGCTGACAAGAAGATATAAGGATTCTGTTACTGGGAATTGTTTCTCTGTTCGGATGAGCTGTGATTGAAGGGAAAAGGGTGGTGAAAGTTTGAGAAATATGCAACCTTCTTAAACAAATGTATATGGTGGTATGAGAGAGGCTAAAAGTTCAAACTCTTGATGGAAAAAGCTTGGATTCCTTTTATATTTTAATTAGAGTAGAACAGGTTGTCGTGATGCAAAATGCTGGATGATGTCCCTCCACCTGCTTCTGGTCTTCCTTTTTCTTGTCTTTTTGCATATTACGTGAACAAAATTGTTGAATTCTTTATTGAGTTTAGAGTATGTGTATTATACGCAGCCAATGTAATTACGTGGAAATCTGATCTTCCTTTTTGATCTTATGTAATACAGGGACATCGTAAAATGGGCCCTGTAGTTTCATTCAATTTGAAACGGCCTGACAACTCTTGGTTTGGATACCGTGAAGTGGAAAAACTGGCTTCTTTATCTGGAATCCAGCTCCGGGTAAGATACGAGCACTATAATTCCTGGCACTAGAGTTCATTAAAAAACAAGAGAGATGGATTTCACACTCTATATATTAGTTCTAACAAAACAAGTTATGGTTTTAGTTTCATTTTTCCCTTTGTCTGTTGGGCCTGTGCTTCTATTAATTCTAAGCTCTGACTTATGGACTTACTGTTTGTATCCGTTTAAGAATGAGTTATATTTTTTGGCGTGGGATTGCCTCCTGTGTGGATGTAGGGAACTTCATTTTATGAAGTTCTTCATTTATCTTCGTATGGTGAACTGTTTCTTTAAACTACTTTTTTCTTTTTTTTTTTGTGTGGGTGTGCTAGGGGTGGGGGAAACTAAGAAAGGATAAGAATTGATAAAAGGCGGTTAAAGGATAGGATCTTCTTCTCTTTCTAGCCCATTGAATATTTTCTGTTTTTTCTGAAGTTATTGTGTTTCTGAGCTGCCTGCCTAAGTTCAATTGATGTGTTGTAAAAAGAAAAGGATAATATTTTTAGAGACACTGGATGGGGGCTCTTGGACACATCCTTGCTTCAGGGTCACACACTGAAGGGCTAGGGATGTGTACACGCACGCAACCACCCCCCCCCCCCCCCCCCCCCCTCTCCCGGGCACAAACTATTGGTCAAAATCAAAGTGAACCCCCGAACTTTTATTTCATCAAAGACACCTTTGAACTATTGGTCAAAATCAGTATGAGCCCCCAAACTTCGAATTTCATCAAAGACATCATCCGAACTATTTGTGAAAATCAATATAACCCTTTCAACTTCTAATTATATCAAAGGAAGCCTTCGAACTATTAACAAAGATCAATTTGAATCCCCAACTCAGTGTTGTCAAAAGCGCGCCTCAAGTGCTCTTGAGGCGAGAGGCCCACGAGGCGACGGCTTGGTCGCCTCAAAGATCACCTTGGCTGCCTCAAAGACCATAGGGCAAGTCAACTTCTCTAAGGCGTGAAAAAGCGCGTAAGGCGTGGGCTTTTCTACCCCGCCCGAGGCACGCGCCTCTTAGTTAGACTTCTTTTTATATCTTTTCCTTTTTTGTAAAATATATGGCCTATTATTTTAATCTTCATGTAATATTTCTTATCTTTGTTTTTGAATTTCTTTTGATTTTTCATTAGTTGTCTTTTTTCAAGGACCTTTTTCCTTATATTTTGTAATTTTTAATTGCAGGATAAATAAGCGCAGGTTATTTTATTGCAAAATATATAATATAAATATTATATAATACGTATACAGGCACTAGTAATCTTTAAACTTCGTTAATTTTAAGAAATATTAATTTAATTCTTAAAAAAGTTGTACATGAACCATGCTTAGTAAGCCTCATGTCCAAAAAGCGTGCGCCTTAGTCATGCGCCTTGCGCCTCGACTTCGAGAAGCCTTTGCGCCTCAGTGTGCCTCACGCTTTTGACAACATTGCCCCTACTTCAAATTTCATCAAAGACATGCGAAACTTTAAAAAAATAGAAAAAATGGTTATGGCACCCTAAAGTTTGGTTTATAGGTGCCCTAAGATTTTATAATATTTTTGCAGTATCCTAAACAGTTTCGTAACCTTTTTTTTTTTTTCCACGTACTCTCTCCATAACTCTATTAGGAATCCATTAAATTATGTTAACGTGTCACATAAAATAAAAAGAAAATACCTCAAACGGAGTTATGAGGATGGTACCAGGAAAAGTAAGTTAAACAAAGTTCAAGTTACCATAAATATTTTCAAACTTCAAGGCGCCAAAAAAAATATATTATCAAATCTTATGATACTTGAACCAAATTTTCTTGTAATTTTTTAATTCTCATATGTCTTTGATTAAATATTTAAAATTGAGGGATCAAATTGTTTTTAGTTAATAATTCGGGGGATATCTTCAATGAAATTAGAAGCTGGGGGGTGACATTGATTTTGACCAATAGTTCCGGGAGTTTCTTTGATGAACTTAAGAGCTTAGGGATCATTTTGATTTTGACCAATAGTTCAGAGGGTTATGAATATTATCCATAAGAAAACACTAGCAACTGTGTGCAGGTATCTTTGGAAATGAATATAAGCACCACTAGACTCAAACAAATGATGAACGTAGAGAGAAGACCTAATGTGTGTGCAATGCACATGCAGGATTTATTTAATGCTTAAAACTGCCTTCCTTTTTGATCCATTAAAAGGGGAAAATCTGCTGTTTAAGCCTTCCTGGGAAGTAAATCGAACTTTCTTGTTATGCACCCGAGGGAATATTGATTGTCTCCTGTAGGAGTCAATAATCCTTTGCCCTTATCAAAAATTGTGTTTGGCTTGAATGCCATTTAAATTGGCACTAGATGGCATACACAACGTGGGTCCAGAATATTTCTTTAGTGGGGCGCATAACATTACAAACTATCAATGTAATATATAGCTAAAAAGATCCTAACTTACAACTAAAGTGAAGAAGGCACAAGGGGGATGGACCTTAATAGTGAAAATGTCAAGGGTTCCACGGGAAAAAAAGCAACATTCCCAGTGTCCCAAGGGCTCCGGCCGAACCAGGGTCTAGGGCGGGTGAATGTACGCAGCCTTCCCCCTTCAGGGTATCTTGAAGGGAGGCTATTTTCGAAAACCCCCAACCTGAGGGGTGCACCACAAGGACTTCCCAGGAGGTTACTGATCTTGGTACTACTCTCCCCCAAGCACACTTAACTTCGGAGTTCTAATGGGATCCGGTGCTTGCGTGTTGGTACTCTCATAGTGGCTAATTCGGATGTACTATCATAGCCGAGAACATCTATATCATATTTATAGCTGGAGCTTTTGTGATGGTTTAATCTACATTCCTCTGGGAGCTAGGAAAAGAAAGAAATTAAGATGGAAATAGGTATATAGGAAAATGCTAAATGAATGCATTTCTCATACCTAATTTGTATACCTATGTATCGAGTTATAGATAGTAATATTAGATTAATTATTTTTCATAAGAAAGTAACTTTTTATCGTATATATTGATTCATTAGATATATAATTGTTAGGTACTTATACTATTGACTTAAAATATGATTAAGATAGGAAGAAATGTCACTTGAGGAAGCAGACAGCTATGGATGTGTTTGGTACAGTACAAAGGTGAAAAATGAAAAGAGATAAAGGAAAGTATCCAGAAAGATAAGTGTTATGCCGAGAAGATCAGAAAAAGTTAAAAAAGGCTTGTAATAGTGAAAAACAAATGACAGGGAAATGGAGAAAGAAAAGCAAATGACAGGATGATAGGTCATGGAGTCAAAGTACGTGTCAAGATCAGGAGAGAGCTTTTATATTTCTTACTCATCAGCATTATGAGTTTTTATATTTTTATATATTTGATATTCTGTTATAGTTTAAAATTCAAAACATATGATGGCCATAGACATAATGCAAAGGTCACCGGTGGTGATTGCCCCTAGCGGATGTGTATGCATGGATATAGTGAATATGCGTGCGCATGGATATTAGATGACTGCGGGAAAATGAAGCTGATAGCATTGTTGGTCATGACTTAGCTAGTTCTAATTGCTTGCTGCTGCAGCCAACCCCACCTAGTTGGACAAGGTTTGGTTTGGTTTGGTCATTACTTGCTGATACAATTTCGTCATTTATTCTCATATAGACTGGATGCTTTTGCAATCCTGGTGCTTGTGCAAAGTTCCTTGGTTTGTCGCAGTTGGAATTACTCTCTAATGTCGAGGTATCTCCTTTCATTTCTTTTTTCATCGTGATTTGAGGAGCTACGGAATGAACCCCTGTTTTTCCTTCTAATGACTTGTCATGATATCCTTATTTTTTTGGATTGTACTTTTCAGGCTGGGCATGTCTGCTGGGATGATTATGATATTGTAAACGGAAAGCCAACAGGGGCAATTAGAGTATCGTTTGGTTACATGTCAATGTTTGAGGAAGCTAAGGTAGTACCCTCTTGCTTGCCTTGTGGTTTTATGGGCAATATATGGTTTCTCAAATTGGTTCAATATTAAACAGTTTTTTTTTTATTTTATTGTTTTGATGTGATCCATGCTTTGAAATTAGCTTTGGGAAACCATTTAATATAAGAGCAGCTATGCTATTATCTTAAATTGTATCGCAATCCATGTCGTCGTTGTGTTGACGTGGGAGTGGTTGTAGTGGATGTTACACAACATGTTGATGTGATTGAGTTACGTAATGATAGCTCAAAATCCATTTTATAATGGTGGTTTTTTGATTCTTGTTGCCTTTCACTGTGACTGCTTCCTGATGGAAAATAAAAGACAACCTGAAGCATTTACTAATTTTCTTAATATGATGATAGCAGATTGGATAAGCACTCTTGCTAGAAAATATATATACGAAAGTGTAGCACCAGATTTTCTATAAACCGCATTCAAAATCAATTACCTATTTTTTTGATGGGTGAACATGGTGATGATAGGCAGCATGTATCCTTCAGTAAATTGATGACATGAAAATTCTGAAAGCAAAACAAGCCAATGAGGCCTGGGTTGGGTGGTAAAATTATCTAGGTTGAGTCCTTGGACAAAAGACACGAGGTTCTAATCTTCCCAACCCCACTTACCTTCCCGAAAAAAACTTTGAGCCATAAGGATGGTTGATTTAAGGGTGTGGTTGGGAAAGACAAGAATAGCTCTTTCATCTTCCCTCTACATGTGATGTTTTTAATTTCCATTCATGGTATTATTTCCTTGATGCATGCTGTTTGAAAATAACATATGTGACACTAATATCTTTGAGTTTCATACATCTATTTGTTGATTTCTTTCTTTCATTATGGTATGGGTATTGTAGTTTTACTATCATAACAATGTCTTCTCGTTTTTTGTTTGCAGAAATTTGTTGATTTCGTTGTCAATTCTTTTGTGTCATTGCCTAGTCCGATCCATCCTAGGAACTGCAACAGATTGTCGATTGAAGGTTAACTTCCTGGCACTTTGTCTTAATCACGTTGAAACATGTTAGACAATATCGTTATTTCTTGGAGGCATTGCATTTTTTTCTTAGTCATGGTTTCACATTGAAACATGAGTTCAATGCTAATATTTGGATCAGTATCATCTATGAGAGCCTATTTTTAGAGTTTCAGCCTCATTATGTGTTCTAGAGTTTTCCCAAATTATTTTAAGTGATTTCTCCTCCATTTGTTGTTTTTCTTTAATGTTGGGAACTTCTCGTGAAAAGATACAGAGGGAAAGAGGCGGGAAAAAAGCACCTTTAGGTTTTGCTCATGTTGAAAGTAGTGTATTACTTATATGCATAGAATCAAATACCAGCCCTTACCGTAATGTCCGTTAGATTAGAGTTTCTTGTAGCCCTAAGATCTCATATTTGGGGTTGTTTCAGAAACACCTGGATTGCTTTGCTCATTGTGATTATTACATAGGGGTAATGGCTTTCATGCCCTGCTATGTGGCAACAGCCTATTATGGGCTGTTACAAGCTACAGTTGTCATGCCCCATTTGTTTACGTTTCGTTGGATTTGAACACAAAATAAAGATAGGGGAAAACAAAGCAAAAGTGGAATTTTAATGACACATTGGTACCCATTTATGAAATTTGGAAAAATAACAGATCAAAATCTGAGTCAAAACGGTATATATTCATTCTTTCTCTTGTAGGGGGGATTTCGCTCCAAACATTTTATCTGGCAGATAGTTTGCAAGAATAATAGCAACAGTGAGGGTAGGGGCCATAGATGCAGAATACATAGAGATGTCAGTGGGGGTTCAGGAGGCAAAGGTGCAAAAGATAGGGCCCCCCGGGCCGGGGGGGGGGGGGGGGGGGGGTGTGGTGTTTGGAGAAATGCAAGTCCGTGGCATATTTGGGGTTCCCTCAGAGAGGGTGGGAGGGAGGTGTGATTTACTTTCACACTAGTCCATGGCCTATTCTTGGTTCACTTGGAGAGGGAGGGAGGGGGGAGAGGGCGGGAGGGTATAATTCACTTTCCATATGAGTCCATGGCCTGCTTTAGGTTCACTTTTTTGGGGGGGGGGGGGGGGGGGGGGTATAATGAACTTTGGACACAAGTCCAGGGCCTACTTTAAGTTAACTCGGAAAAAAGGAGGGGGGGGGGGGGGGGGGGGAGGGATACTGTTCCTCTGATATAATTCACTTTACACAAGTCCATGGCCTTTTTCAGGATCACTTGGAAAGGGAGCGAGGGATTGGTGCAAAGAAGAGGGACATGCTAGAGTGAGATCATGTGATAATAGTAGCGAGAGAGGGGGCCAACATGTGTGGGGACGGGGAAGAGGATGGAGGAAGTAGAGGTGCAAAGCAGGCTAGTAGAGAGATAGGAAGAGTTGGAGGTTAGGGTACATGGGTGAGGCAGATGATAGTTGTTTGATTCCGTGGCGCTTGTGCATGTGTTATGGAAGTTTTTTGATTCATGGTGCTTGCACATGTGTGCGAAGCTCCCTTATATAACATACTGGCCATTATCTTTTTGATTCTGGTTTGCGTACATGTGTCCTCTTCTCTTTCTACATCTGTTTGTGTATATATGTAGTTGGACGAGGAGCTGATGCGCGTTTTCTGTGCTTGTGTTTGCTTGTGTCAGTGATGCAGTGTGTGTAGGTGCGTTTGCATGTGTGGGTCAATTATTTGTAAATTCTTCGTGCTGTGTTCTGGAAGAGTTGACCTATTACTTGGCGTTGACTGCTTATAATGGATTATAACTTTGCTTGAGCAATTCTTGAATGCAGGGAGGGACAAAAGGTACTCTGCAGGATGTTCATATCTCAAGTCCGTTACTGTTTACCCTATAAAATCCTGCGGAGGATTCTGCGTAGACAGCTGGCCCATGAGCAAAACAGGTAACCGTTCTCCTGTATTCTGTACATTAGCAGGGTCTTTGAGAATAGTTGTCTTTGATAGAGCCTAGAATTCGATTGCATTGAGCATGGAATCATATTGCGGTTAGCGGTTGCCTAACAACCATACAATTATTTATAATTATGTTTAATAAATAAAATATAATGTTTATGTATACGGAGGCTGTTACAAAAGAATTTTCAAAATTTGTTAAGTAACGACCTTTATGTTACGTAACTACCTTTGTTAAGTCCCATATGATTTGAGTGTTAAACGAGTGGGCTGGCTATTGAACAATTTATGAGAGCGCTTGTAGAAATTCGTACTACTGCAACCTGGTTGGGTTTGGTGTAGTTGGAAGACCGTAATGGAGAAATAGGTTTGATATTCATCTTTAATCTTCACCCTTGTCGTTTATGAATCTCCTATGTTAAGTAGAGAGTTATACATGATCTGATTCCTAATGCTAAGACCTCTTGGAATTTTCATAGCCCAGAAGATGCCTGACGAGTGGAGGAAGAGCGCTCTGATATTGATCTATAAGAACAAATGCAACATCTAGAGTTGTGCTAAGTATAGGTGTACCAAACTCATGAGCCATACGATGAAGCTGTTGAAGCGGGTTATTGAAAGAAGGCTCTATCAACAGATCGGTGTCTCAAAGAATCAAATTGGATTCACGTTGAGTAGATCGACGATGGAGGGGATCCATCTTCTAAGACGTACTATAAAATGCTACAAAGATAAGCAAAACGATTTACACATGGCATTCATTGATCTGAAAAAGGCGTATGATATAGTGCCAAGAGAGTTATTATAGAGGGTTTTGAAAATGAAAGATATCCCCATATCATATATTCGATTCATTGAAGATATGTATGAAGACCCATGAACTAATATGCAAACAGCGGTAGGGGAGACCGATGCTTTTCTAATTACAGTTGGGTTGTACCAAGGATCAACCTTGAGCCTTTGCTGTTTGTTTTTATTATGGACGAGCTCATTATGCACATCAAGGGAATGTGCCTTGGTGTATGTTTTTTGCAGATGATATAGTTCTAGCAAGAGAGTCAAGAGAAAGGGTGAATGAGAAGTTGGAACTTTGGAGAAGTGCATTAGAATCGAAAGGTTTACAGCCCAATAGATAAAAAACTGAGTATATGGAATTTAAGTTTTGTACCACAATCTTGCCAAGCTAGGGGTGTCAATGGGGCGGGGCGGGGCTAGGGTTGCCTTCTTCATACCTGTACTCGCAACTCAAATCCTATACCTGTACCCACCCCATTACTCGTTGCGGGTATGAAGTGGATGTCGTACCCGCCCCGGCAGGTACAAACCCATACCCATACCCATACCCATACCCGCCCCATTACCGCGCAGGTATCCAACGGGTATCCATTACTCGCCTCGTACCCTCCCTAATATGTGTAGAAAACGATTATTTATACTTGCTCATATTAGTTATTTAATACTATTTTTAAGAACCAATTATGTTTTTCTATAACATTCATAAACAATTTGAGTTATTGAATTTAAACACGTATTTTTTAATTTGAAGGTTAACTATGTACAAAATGAAGCGAGTATGGCGGGTATGAGGCGGGGCGGGGTGGGTATGGAGCGGAGCGGGGCGGGGCGGGGCGGGGCGGGTATGAAACTATACTGTACCCGCCCCATACCCGTGATGGGTACGGGGCGGGTACACCTAACCCGTAACCACTAAGGGCGGGTACCCACGGGTAGTAGGTTTTACCCGCCCATTTGCCATCCCTACCAAGCACAAAGGTGGTGTAGATTGCAACAGAATGCATACCGGAAAAAAAAAAAAAAGAAAAGCGTTTTAGATACGTGGGCTTTGCTGCAATAAGATGGCAGAGTTAATGAGGATATTAATAACCGGATTAAAGTGGGACGAACAATACTAAGTTACAGAAAATTTTCCCTAAAATTGAAGGGAAAATACTATAAGGCTGTAGTAAGACTGGCCATGTCATATAGTGCGGAATTTTGGTTGGTTAAATGGCTTCACACCTAGAAGTTGAAGTAGGCATATATGAGGATGTTGCGGTCGATGTGGGGGCATAACATGAAGGATATAATTAGAAACGACATTATAAAGAACAATTTAAGCGTGGCTCCCATTGAAGATAAGTTGAGGGAGCCATGCCCGCAACGATTTGGGCATGTTTGAAGTAGGTTGATTATCGTCCCTGCTAGGAATGTGTACAGTTACATGACACACACTGGAAGAGAGGTAGAGTTAGGACAAAGAAACGTTTGATGGACACCATTTGACATGACCATAACCAAGTAAACCTTTCCGAAGAGATGACCTCAGATATAGTTCAGTAGCAGTTAAAAATACGGGTGGTCGACACAATGCTTAGGAGAGATAGAAGCACACCAATGCATGTCTTTTGTTGTTGTTTTATTGTATTTGCATGCATGGCATTGCTTTATTTGAATCTTTTTTATATTGTTCCTGTAATTTCTTTTCTTTCTAAGGTTGGGGTCGGGAGCCTCTATGAGGCATTGGGTTATTATTGTTATAGCCCATGTTCATGGGACTTAAATGAGTTCCCAGAAGGGCTTTGTGAGAAGCATTTTGTAATAGTCTGCGCAATACTTGTGGGCCTAGTTAAAGAAGGGAGAAAACAAGAGACACCGAATTTATGTGGTTCGGCAGCTTACATCCACGAAGGGGAGGACAACAATTTTCACCATATATGAGGAAATAAGAATACGAACCTTCTACTGCTCATATTCAAATACTCAAATTAATTGCTCCTTTTTTCAGGAATTAATAAGAAATATTTGAATCCCATTCCTAAAGCATATACTTCATCCTGTTTCTTTCTATTTTTTATCATAAGAGATTATATGATACATCTCAAGCACAACCCCAATGCCTGCATATGGACACATGGTGTACTCTAGTGTGCTATGAGCTTATATTGGATTGACCACAAAGCCCAATACTACTAGGTTTCACACATAAATTCAACAATTCTTCCATTTAGAGACTAGTTGGATTATGTATGTCCTCAACCTGTGATTGACTGATCTTCCTTCAAGTGAATTTTTTGTTTTATATCTAGATCCTCAAATGGCTGCTTGGTTCAGTTTGAATTGATCCAAATTAACTCGGTCTAATCGGTGCATTTCGTTTGACATTGATTGGATCTTTTATGGTTTTTATAGTTCTGTTTCTTTCAACTTCCACTGTAACACACCTAGGTCATGGCATTTGAGATCTAATGGCCATCGATTTCGGACCATCCTGGCCTTCTTACTGGCTTTTGTTGGAATTTTGAGGAATGTGCTTCAATTTTGTTCAAGTTGTTTTAGCCCATCTATTTCACATACAGTCCCTTCTTATTTGACTAAATAGAGTCTTTTAGGCCTAGAGTGGGCATGGTGGGCCACACACTTGTATGTGTGCCACGCCTCACGGAGTTGGGTTGGCCGGCGTGTAGCGCTGTGGTATAATGGGCCTTTCCCTTTACGATGATCGCTTTTTTAGTCATTGTGACATAGTCGAACTCAATTCAAGTTTCTGCTTGGCTAAGCTTAAGGTCAATGCGTAGTGGTGTAGTATGGTGTGGACCTTTTTTGACCTGCACCTTTCCCTTTGTGGTCGCCGCATTTTTAGTAGTTGCGAAAAAGTCAAACTTGAGGGGCGTTCCTACTTGGTTGAGCTCGAGCTTAACCTCTAGCTGCTCGTCCTTGTCCAGGCTTGAGGCTGCAAGCTTGTGCCAGGGCTGTTTTCATTTAGCCGTTACTAGGAAACCAGGGTATTGTGTTTGAAGTCGAGGCCAAGAGAAGGGGCAAGAAAACTAGGAAAAAGAGCAGCCACACACTCGTTGGAGGGACCTGAAGGAGGACTAGTTTCTAAACTTTAAGGAACGAGTAGAGGCTGAGCTTCGGTGGGGTTTAGAGGGGGATATGAACCACATTTGGAACCAAGTGGCCCAAAATATCAGAGTTTTGGCACGCGAAGTTCTAGGAGTGTCAAAGGGTGGGGTACTAACAACAGCGAGTCCTGGTGGTGGTGGACGGAGGTCTAAGAGGAGATTAAGGCCAAACGAGACTGTTTCAAGGAGTGGGATCAAAGCAGAGATAAGGACATGAGACTACAATATAAACAAGCAAAGAGGAAAGCAAAGATATCAACAAAAGGCTGGATACAGAGGAAGGGAGCTAGGGACCTATATAGAATCGCTAAAGCGAGAGAGAGGGGGACTAGGGACCTAGATCAAATAAAGTGCATAAAGGGGGAGGATGAATAGGTGCTTGTGGACGAGCGACAAATTAAAGCTAGGTGGAAAGCCTACTTTCACGATTTGTTCAACGAACAAGGGGATAGAGATGTATCCCTAGGAGAGCTACAAGCATCTAAAGAGCAACAGATCCATTGTTACCGTAGGCAGATTAGACACGAGGAAGTCAGGGAAGCATTGAAACAGATAGGCAGGGTAAAGCAGTTGGCCCAGATGGAATACCCATTGAGGCATGGAATTGCATTGGAGAAAAGGGCATCAGATGGTTGACCAAACTATTCAACCAAATTCTTCAAGGTAAGAAGATGCCTGATGAGTTGAGGAACAACACATTAGTCCTGATCTATAAGAACAAAGGCGACATCAGAGTTGTGCCAAATAAGAGTTGGATGGAGGCGATTCGACAAGACCTTACCCACCTTAACCTAAATGAGGAGATGACCCTAGATAGAGTTGAGTGGAGGATAAGCATAGGTGTGCCCGATATAGTGGATTAGAATAGCGGAACACATCTAAGCTAGCACCAGCGCCCCTAGGCTTATATGTATATCTGCTTGATTGTATGCAACTTTGGTCGTGTGTTTGTGCATTTTGCTTTGTTGTTTGCCGCGTTATTGCCTATTACTGTTGTATGCTTTCTATAAGATTGCTCTGTGACATGTTCCTATGTTCTTACGCTTAGATGCTTGTAGGCTTGTATACTTTTATGCTTTTATGCTTTTATACTTCTATGCATTTATGCCTTGTGCTTCTCAAGTCAAGTGTCTTCGGGCACAGCCTCCCTTTAGGGTAGCACCCTGAAGGGGGTAAGGCTGTGTATGTCTCACCCCTCGTAGACCCTATATATGTGGGAGTCCTAGAGGAACTAGGTTTGTTGTTGTTGCTGTCCAGGCTCGAGCTCGAGGCTCTAAGCTCTAGCTCGAGATACGTCTTTTGATTGATTCAACCACCCACTCCCGTCATATCTTCACCTTCTTTGTTTGACGTGGATTTCTTGTGTGCCATATCTGCCTTCGTCTCCATCTTCAAGGCTGGATTTTATGCCCTTGTTATGTGTATGGCAGTTACCCTAATGGGTATTTTTTGGCTTATAAATTTAGTGCCTTGGAGGACTGAATAACACATTGCAACAGTGTTATTAAAAGTGCGCCTTAAGCGCGTCTAAGGCGTGAGGTGCTTGGGGCTCCAGCTATATCGCTTCTCAATACCTTGGGCGAGGCGTTGCCTTTAAAGCGTACAGTGGCATTGCCTTTAAAGGGTACAGAGGCATGTGCTTCTTGGGTTAAAACGGTGCGCTGAGGTGATGTAGCACAACTTACTAATCAAAAACACAACCCAATTCTTATTTCATTAAAAACTTCAAAGTAATGAATTACAAAGCTTTATTTACAGAAAGCTAAACCCTAAAATAATATTAGATAAGAGAAATCCTAAATCTAATAGAAAACTAATCTCCTAAACATAAGATAAGATAACAAACTAAATTAAATAAAACTATACTGCATCATTCTCTCCGTCTTGAAAAAAGAATAATTCTTCCTTGAACGAGAAGAAGGGCTGCTCGAACGACATGGTGAGGTGGACCTGGGTAAGTCTTGCAGCAACTGAGGCTTCAGAGTATGATAAGCTCCATCACCATGAATCGTCACAGAGTTGTCAAATCCATTATAGGTTATGCGATTATCGAACTACCAAGGACGCCCTAGAATGATGTCACAATTAAGAAGGTCACACACGAAAAAGTGTGTGGCAAAGAGCAAATTCCCTAGTCTCAAATCAATCTTCACTATAGAGCACACGGTCTTCCCAACATCGTCATGTTGGAAACCAAAGAGTCGAATTGGGTGGGAACATTCTTGTGGTACCCCTAATTCTTGTACTACTTGTCAGGAGATCAAATTAAAAGTAGCTCTTGTGTCAACAATAGCATGTATGGGTGTTTCACATCCACACCAAGCGGCTACCTCAACATGTTTTAAAATAGCAGTGCACTATCTAGGAGGTTTACGATCCCTATTCTTGAACTTAGGGTGGTGAGGAGTAGCAACATAAAGAATTAGCTTCTCATATTTGCTAGTCTTATCTTTCAATCCTGAATACTCAACTGCATCAATTATTTGTTCCTTTAATTCACCTGTTTCTTCTCCGTTAGCTTTAGCTGATGCCGTATCATTATATGAGTTAGGGTCTACTAGAGTCACCATCTTTTTAAACTTCAAAGGGAAATCCCGAGCTGGGTGTCCTTTCCTCCATAACCATAACACATGATAGAACTTCTAGGAGCCATATCTAACCGACGACCTAAAGCTTCTCGCTTCTCGTTGCATCTTCCATTTACGTTAAGAAGCAGCATATCCATAAACTCAAATGTCGTACCATACAACTATGCCTGAATATGATATTTAAGACCACTAATATATCTTATGACAAGGTGGTGCTCAGACTCGTCAAATGAGCAACGAGTGACAAGTTTCTGAAACTCACATGTGTATGAATTAACATCTTTATCTGTCACCTTCAAATAACATAGTTTGGAATATAATTCTTGAGAGCAATTAAAAGGAGCAAATTTTCAAGTCATGGCTTCCTTAATCAGTTTTCAAGTCAAAATCAGACCTTGGAGACCTGGGTGAGTCTCAGTATAAATCTACCAACTAAGAGCATATCCCTTGAAACAAGTTACAACAAATTAACCCGATCTTCTTGTTTAACACCTTTACAAGTAAAAATATTCTCCATGTAACTAATTCAGTCATAGAGTTCTTCAACGTCCCCTTCTCCCTCAAACTTCTGCAATTCCAATTTCAACTGATAAGCTGACTTGTGAGTAGGATTAAGATCACCTAAATTAAGGTCTGAGAGCCTCACTATTTGTGGAGTCGTGTGCAATCGCGCTTGAAGTGCCATCAGGTTCCTTGGGGACAACTTGCTTCCCATAATGGTTCATGGTCATTCTATGTGCTTACAATTTTGCCAGAATAGAAGACTGAGACTCCTTAATATTTGCTGAAAATTGCCCGAGATGCTCATCATCTTGACTACGCCATGAAACAAGTTCAGCTACTTGTTGCAACTGCACAAAATCGTCCCTTTTTTTCAACCATGGTTGTAATATAAGGAATTAGGGTTCGATTAGAGTTCAGGTCAAATTAGGGTTCGAATTTGAGGAATCTCGACTCAGGGTTTTAGAGTTAGGGTTTTTGAAATCTAGGTTTAGGGTTTTCAAAATCTAGGGTTTTTGAAGTTGGGCTCGAATGGGGTTTAGGGTTTCTCGTGCGATGAGGCGGTGGTCCTTCATGGCTGGTGGTGGTGGGGGTCTGGTGGCGAGGTGGAGGTGAGCAAGTCGAGGTATTTTGTGGCTTCGGGTTTTGACTATTCGAACATGAGCTGGGGTTTTCGAATGGGGGTTAGGGTTTTTGAATGGGGGTTATGGCTATGGTTTTCGAGGGTGGTGGGTGGCGAAGGTCTGGTGGCGAGGATGGTCGGTGGCGGCGAGCTGGTGGTCGGGTGGTGGAGCTAGGGTTTTCAACGAATTTTTGTTTTTGTTTTTCTTTTTTTGGGTGGCTAGGGAGTTTTTTGCTTTTTTGGAGGCAAGTGTTAGTAGCTGGGGAGAAGTACCACTACACAGTGGCAATGGGGGAAAAGATACTACAGAGCGGTAGTATCACGCATAAGCGGCGGCACTGGGGTGGCGGCTTTAGCAGCAGTGGTCCAAAACTAGATTCTGAAACCAAATTGATGTAGCACAACTTGGTAATCAAAAACATAAATCAATTTACATTTCATGTAAAAACTTGAAAACAATGAATTACGAAGCTTCACTTATAGAAAGATAAACCCTAAAATAATATTAGATAAGATAAATCCTAAATCCAATAAAAAATATTAAGACAAATTTTAAATCTAATTGAAAATTAATCTCCTAAATGTTAGATAAGATAAAAAAATTAAATAAAACTGTGTTGCTTAAAAAGGTTTTTTTTTTGTTGAAGTAAATTTTAATAATTTATTATACTTGGCAATAGCTTTTTCACTTCCCCATGCATAATAAATGCTTTTGTTCCATGAACCCAAAAAAAAAAAAAAAAAAAAAGGCTTCGAGTTTCCCAAATATAATAAATTATTAAAAGTTACTTCCACTGAAAAAAAACTCACTTACGTAATCAATAAATATAAGTTACGGTTCTCTCTTCTCCTTTCTAATTGAAAAATTGTCTGGAACCCATTGAAATTTGATATTTTGATAAAATATGATCAAATATTACAATTATTTAATAAATAAAATAAAATGATTTAATTTTTTAAATATTCATATTTTTATCGGAAATATACAGTTAATTTTAATAAACTACATATAATATTTTGTACCTTTTTTTGAACGAGGAATTTTACACTTCTTTTTTTATAGGTTTTCAATTGTAGGATAAATATATAGGATAATTTTATTGGTAAAAGTGTTTCATAAATATGTCTAAAAACATATTCAAATAACCCTTTTACTAATAAATTATTATATACCTTTTACTAATAAAATATTATATGTATAATCTACAAATTGAAATTGGAAAATTGAATACATGCTAATACAATATATGTATTAGTTTATATTTTTAAGTAGAAAATTCATTTTAAGAATGGTATTCGTAGTTTTTTGCAACTAAGAGCGCCTCATTTCTATGAAGAATGTGCCCTAGTCGTGCGCTTCGCGCCTCAGACTCAGGAAACCTTTGCGTCTCGCGCCTTTAACAGCACTGATTGAAAATCATTTACTTTTTACCTTTTTACTTTCTTCTAAGTTCATCATCTTTGTATGTTGAGCAAGTTGAGGCGTAGTTTAACTCATCACCCGAGTACAATTCTGTGTTGCGTGCCGTGTTAGCCTTGAGAGTTGTAGCACGGCAACTTCCTTTGGTTTGATGTTTCCTCTTTGAATCTTTCTTTTAGTCATTTAATTATGTTTTCTGGCATCCTTTTGCCTAAGTTTGGAGTCCTTAGTGTAGTTTTGAGGCCTTCTTGTTGAAGTCCCTTCATAAGTCAGTATGAAACTCGAACTCGAGACAAAAATAAAAATCATTATGGTTTGCTTGCTCCTGAAACTATTTTATCACCTAGACGTCGTAGAGAATTGAGAATTTTAACGTGTTTTAACTCAAGGAGTCAAAATAAGATGGATAAAAATCCAGTATTAAAAAAGTATCTAATTGTCATCGGAGTTACTTTTTTCTTTAAATCCCAATTCAATAAGAGATCCTGGATCGAATTGGTATTGATATTATTCTACGCCCATATTGAGTTAGCCTTTTAACTTCTCGAGGTTGCTTTTGATTATCCATTCGAGCTATATTTTTAACAGCGTCTGCCTTTCTTTGGTTATCGTCACGCACCGCAAAGGCCTACTCTTTGATCACCCCCGCAGCCCTTGCTGTCTTGCTCGCGTCATTTTGCAAGCTACGACCTTTGGTTACACCTCCATCTCAGAAAGCATCGCTTCCGAGCCTTGTTGCCGACAACTCTCACTAGTGTTATGCTGCCGCCTTCAGTCGTGCTGCGGTGCCGCCTGGTATCTTCTGGTTCAAGACTTGCCACACCACATGTCTATTCATCGCCTCAATGCATGACCAAGCCGCCTTGCTCTTCGGTCCTAGACAATCTTGTTCTTCACCGTGCATTATCACCGTTGTCCTCTCCAGCCTGAGTGCACACCCAAGTCTCAATTCATAATTTTGCAGCAGAAAAGGGAAGAATCAGCAAAGGTTCGAGGAAGAAGAGAAGGGAAGGAGGGAGAAGAAAGGAAGGAGAATGTAATCTGGAGAGAACTGAGGGATAAGTTGAGAGAAAAATCGGAATTAAACTCTTATTAATCAGGTAAAACTTACAAATTTTGGTTCCTAGAAGCTTATTGCTAGAATTTATAGCCAAAAGGAAAAAAATGAAGTAACAGAAAATAAGCTAAATTCATCATTTAACATCCTTGGACTGATTTTCCCACTATTTTTCCCTAACGGCTATTGCCAGATTTCCTTGCCAAGAATCAATTTGAATTTCCGTTATTCAACTTATGTTGATTTGACTAATTTCAGTATTTCCTGCCACCCCGGACGCTTGCCTATTTTCGCTTAGATTTCCTCTGTGGTGTTCCCTTAGAACTGTTTAGATTTCATCAAATCTTGGTGGTCTGTGCACCACCTTTGTTAGATCGAATCAACATAGCGTAACGCTTAATCACTGTCTCGTTCATTGAGGCACGATAGTCTCCCTCTTCGATCAGCACCACTGTAGTTCTGTTCACAGTTTCGGTTCACCACCATCCAAGCATCCAATCTACACATGCAATTGGTCAGACCGTCTTCATGCTCTTTCTTGTCGAGACACCACTAGACTCCCTTTCTTGTATTATAACCTGTGAGGCCAGCCACTGGGTCTATCTCCTGGTCAATCTGCTAAGTCTCAATTAGGGTTACCCTTAGGCTTTCGTACAAGTGTTAGGACCACCCATACACGTTAGAATCCTAAAATTGAAAATAACAAGCACAGAATAAAGAAAGGGAGAAAGGAAGAGATGCCAAATTTATGTGGTGTGGCCAATATTTACGCTCATGAGGGGAGTATAATGATTTCTCTTAATTTGAGGACGATTACATGACACGTCTCGACTCTTAACCCTATTCTGTTAGTGTAAATCTCACAAATACTTGCAAAATCCTTGCAAACAGGTAACCAGAAGATCTCAGGTGTTGAGGCTATGTAATCACTTTCCTTAAGGCTTATTTCAGTGTATGAAATATCCTCGGGGATACAACAACAACCAAATATGGAGTGAAGATGTGTAAAGGGAGAGATTAACTAAGTTTAACAATCAAACACTTGGATTTCACCAAAAACACAAGAACACTTTTGTTCTTCTTCTTTGTTGTGATTCTTTCTTGTTCTTTTGTTAAGATATGGGTAATGTGTGTATACTTTTAAAGAGAAGAGACGTCCCTCCAAAACATACAAAAGAGCCACACTGATTCGGGAAAAAAACCGCCCGAAACTGTCAGAAATTCTGACCTGTGTGTCGACGCACAGCTCAATACAGGATTGTGTGTCGACACACCGTTCCTATGTGTTGACACACAACATTCTGCTGTGCGCTTCTGTAAGGCTGTGTGTCGACACACGGGCCATGTGTGTCGACACATACCTATTCCCCAGTGGTACTGTTGGATTGTGTGTCGACACACATGGCCCATGTGTCGACGCACACCCCTCATATGTTTTAAACACTTAAACACATACTGGGACTATCTCATACACATTTTATACATACATTAAACAATGTTTTACATATTTATTAATACGCATTTTGAAAATACACCAACATATTCAACATGTACAACCTTGTTATCTATGTATAGACACACTATAAATTCTAGTATGCCATGGGCCTAAGCTGGATTGACCCAAAACTCTATTCCATATGTAAGGCGTAATAAAACTAGGCTCCACACATATACAACACTTGTGATAGGAAACGAGGAGAGAGTAGTTGGAAAGATAGAAAGCACTTTCAATATGGGAAAGCCGCCCTTGGATAAAATCTTCATTTCAGCCAGACAATATTTTTTCAGATATCTCAATGATGGGTTTGGAGAAGTCCTCTTTTTCAATTTTGTCCAAGGACTTAGGCTGAGATAGGTAATTGGCAGGTTTCCAGCATTACGACTTATGGTGCCTGCCAAAAGACCAGGGTTAGACCTCCCCTAGAACAATCAAGATCAGTTTGTCAAATTGGCTTGCAAGCATGAAATTCCAAAGAAACTACAAGATTTCAGGGATTGAGGAGCTGATTGCTAGGAGAGAATCATTTAGAACCCTGAAATATGATCCAGATTAGTTTGTTGGAAATATTAGGGTTATTCACCATTGTTGGATTATGGTACCATGAAATTTACGTATCCACTATAGGATGTAACTTAGATTCGTATGTTCGTTAGTAATAATAGATTGGAGCATCCTGACTAAAATAAAAGGTAAAATTGTCTGAGAATTTCTATTTGAAAAATTAGGATATTATTTGCCGGTTTTAGCCACCCGCCTTGTTTAGGCTCGTTGGAGGCAAACATGGACGATTATATTCTAATTTGGGGAATAGAAATTGTAGACGATTTTATTGATTTTGTAATTGGGTTTTATATTGGGATTTTGTTTAAAATGGGTAATAAGATTTGGAAAATATCTTGTATTATTTTTTGGTAAAATAATATCAGGTTTGTTTTAATTACTCGTTGGGTATTACCTGCTACCTGGAATCCCACTGCCTGCTGCTCAGCTAGTTGTCCTGTGCTTGTTTAGGATCGTGCCACGTGTCCTAATCTCTAATGTTGATTGAAGCCTCACTGTTGCTTTTAAACCCTTTCATTTAGGGTTTTGTACTGGGAACAACATTACTATGAAGAGCAAAGTGAAAAGGGTGAAACCCCCTCTAGAGTGAAACGATTTGCAGAGATAGAGAAAGCATGGGGGAGAGAGGGAGAGAATGGAGGAGAGAGAAAGCTTAAAGAGAGGAGATGGTGAGCCGATGAAGAAGAAGAAGATGGTGAATCTTTGGAGCTTGGGATGCTCGATTCTAAGGCAGAGACTTGAAGGCGTAGTCCTTAATGATGGTTTTCTTCAAGGATCCAGCTAGGGTTTGGATCTCTAGGTTGTTCTTCGCTCTTCCTCGTTTGGTTATGGTTTTCTCTTGTTCTTTCTCGGTTTCTTGCTTTAATCTCTGTTGTTTTTCGTTTGTCTTGATGCTTGGTCCTTGATTGTAACCCTAAATTACTAATAGTGGATTTGAATCCTCTAAAAATGGGGCCTAGGACCTCGTTTTGAGGTGCTGAACCATGTATATTGCGTGTTTTTCGTTGTTTTCGTATTTTCTGGTTTATTACCGCTTGGTTTCGATTGTGGGTTTTTTGTTGCTCAATGCTTGGACAAGATCCTGTTTTTCGAGATGGGTTCGGGTCGGATTTTGGGGCCCAAATTCACAACAAAGTGGTATCAGAGCACCAACAATCATCTCAGGGAGAAATTATGTTGTCCATATTTTTAGAAGTATTCTCTTAGGTTTCTCACTACATAACATTAGAAAGGCTAATAGGCCTTGTCCCCTTAAGATTAAGGGTTATCCTGGTAGGTTGTGTTTTTGGAATTTCTTTCCCATGCCAATAGGTAATGAGTATTGTGTGATGGATTTTAGATATTTTTGTTGATCCTTCGTCCACGTCCCCTAATTGTCCTCTAATTATCAATTTGCTTCGCTTCATCTTTACTTTTTTCTTTATCTATCTTGGCCACCTCTCTTTTTTCCTTTTCGTGCTATGTGAGGAACTAGTTAGGATGTCTACTGATAAATTCTTCCTGTTTAACATTAAGGTCAGTCGGCTATTAAATATTTAGTTTTTACTTTTTTGATGGGTCTAATAAATTTATTAAGGGAGAAAATGTGGATAAATTTAAGGATAACACGTCCCCAAAAACATACAAACCAAAAGAACAAAAAAACCAATAGAACTTACAACTAATGACATGAGGTCCTCCAATCTCTCTACATATCAAGTGAGACTATGTTAATGAATTCCTAAAAATCTTTGTCCAAAGAGAACCCCCCAAAACTTCTAGTTTATACCATTAATTTGTATTTTGTTGTGTTGCTAGAGACTTCATTTAGTGCAACTTTAGTATTCTTTTTCTAGTTTTTCTTGGTTCAGCTTGTTCTGATTTGCCATATTGCCTGAGTATGTGCTTGCACTCCTTTTGTCATGGTTTGTTCATGAAAGAAATCAGTTGGTGTTGGGGAACCTATTGACTTTTTTCAACCAAGTATTAACTAAACCTCAAGTAATAAACTTGCTTGGTACATTTTTGGATGTTGATTCTTTATTTGACTTAGCATCGTACTAATGCTTAGATACATCTTGAATTTGGCTTCAAGGTAAATTTTTGAACTTCTTAGTGCAAAACCTTTGGGGAGTGTTGGCATTCCTCGAGGAGGTTTCTTCAAGGTCGAAGAGGATGGTTTGTATATTACTTCCTTCTGCATAATTGTTCTAATCACGCCTTGGTTGTTCCATTGGCAACTAAAGTTGTAGATCTCATTTGTGGTTTCGGAGAGTAAACACATGAATGAATTAAGTTGATGAGGAATTCCTCGGGATGCTATTTTCTTTTATATCGAAGAAAAGCCTTAATTTTGTTTTATATGGGCTTTGCGGATAATAAGGTCAGAGTGAGAACTGTATCATTATAAGAAATGTTTTCCAAATTTCTGGGTGCTCCTGATCATTAGAATAGGATTAGTATGGCCTTGGAGTTACAAAAGTGATAACTTCCTTAGGCTTTGGTTGACACATGCAATTGGAATTGAACTGTTGAATTGCAATTCTAATCCCATTTTTGATGGGATTGGAACTACAATTTCATTGTTTGAAGATCTCTTTCATAATCTATGTTAAAAAACTTTAGCTTAGCCCACCTTTGATCATTCCCCCTTGTCCTTGAGTCGAATCAGGTTTCTTGGGGTTCGTCTCCTTTCTTCTTTGAGAATGTAGCTTTCGCATTACGATTTTCTTAATCGGGTGAAAGATTGGTGGAGTGCCGGGTTTGAGCGTGGGTGGGTTTTGTCTTTATGGGAAAACTTAGTTTCTAAAAGAACGCTTGAGGGAGTGGAATTATTCCATCTTCAGAGACACGGCGATTAAGCTTAAGGAGTTACTATCTGAGATTGATATGTTTCGATAGGTCATAGGCTGGGGGCCCTTTGTCTGAGGATTTCCTTCGGAAGGGAATGGACTTACAGAAGGAACATTTGGAGACTTCTAGGTGGGAGGAGGTTAGGTGTCGACAAAGGTTGAGGCCTCAACGGGTCAAAGGGGATGCTAATTCAAGGTTTTTTCATCGAATGGCGTTAGGACATTGTCCCAATCCGTGCCCCAGCCTTGTCCCAGTCCGTGCCCCAGCCTTGTCATGACAATGCCAGCTTCTGTCTAGTTCCGCGTCCCCAGCGATCCTGACCTGTGCCGCGCCCCAGCCCAGCCGCGCCCAGGCCCGCGTCCCCAGCTCCCTTGTCCTGTGCCACGCCTCAGCCCAGCAACACCCAGGCACGCTCCACCTGACCGTTAGACACTCCACCCCTACTAGCCGTTAGAAGATTCTTCAAGATTGTATTTTGAATTTGATTCTCTTAGATATTTTTAGATTTAATTAGTATTTTTAGTATTTTGTAATATTTCTATAAATAGGGAATTGTAACCCATTTTTGTAATAATCCAATAATCAATGATATGAAATATTCTTACTTCTCATCTTTACTCTCTATTTTCTCATCTCATCTCATCTCTTATTCTAATTCTTTCTCATCTAAACTCTATTTCTTCTTCTTCCCTCATCTAACCTCTATTGTCTAGTTACCGGGCTAAGTTCTACATTAGGCCGTCACAACCTTGTGGGTTTGTGACAGTTGGTATCAGAGCAGTTGCGATCAGGGCCACGTTCAAAGCTGCGTTTGAAGTAAAGGTGGTACAAATTAGCCACTACGTTCGTGACACTTCTTCAATTTTCAAGAGAATGGTTCAAGAACGTCGATGAGATGGCCACGTTATTGGTTAAGGTAACGGGTCGTCTTTATCCCATTACAAAGGATGTTATCAACCGTGTCTTTTCTATCTATGGGGCCATTGAAGAAATTGTTATCATTTCAACTTCGTCCATAAAAGTGGAAGCACATGTAAAATACACTTCTTGGGAGGAAGCTAAAAGTGCACGCCAAGGGCTACACGGAAGAAATGTCTATGACCATTGTTGTGCACTAGACATTGAAATCTTGACGCCTCTTAAAGAAGGTATTGAGAAGATCCACAGAGAACTCATCAACTATAATGATGTGACGAAGGAGATGACAATAGCCCTCAATTCCTTGAATGAGAAATTGAAGCAATATATGCGTAACCCCGAGAAAGACGAAGCCAAGGCTAAGGAAGAACCGGTTGAGTCAGCCGCCCTTGACAAACCTCAAGAAATAAGGGTAGGAGATGTCCTTATTACGTCGGACAAGCCGTTCTTCCAAGAATTGTCTGTGGGTATTGTGGACGAACCGGAGGAGCTTCCCATTGTTGAGGATTCGCATGAGCCATCAATGTGGGTAGCAAAGGTGCCCATGGAACTTCAAGTATCCGTAGGTGACACCTTGACCCATGAGCCACCACAACCTGAGGACAAGAAGCAAGTTACAAGCACCGAAGCCGCTGTCAAGGATACCTACCTTGAGCTTCCCGTGCCAAGTCTAAGGTAATCGGGTAGTACCGATCTTCAGCAGCAGCGTGGTGGGTTGCACATGAAGAAGGGAACCGGGCTGAGAACCAAGAAGAGGAAGGGCCGGTCATGGGAATGCTTCCCTAGAACGGGAATTGGAACTAGAATCTTCAAGGGCCCAAGTCTTCCATCTTGGCTTACGATCCTTGAGGACAAGGATCATCCGTTTGACCCGGGAATAGAGGTAGAGGATATGGGTAATAACAGGGAGACAAGGGGACAAACAATCGGAAGGGATCCGGGAGCTAAAGGTTGCACCGTCATCGCATCCTTGAGGACAAGGATGAACTTAAGGGGAAGGGAATGTCACGGACATGATAATTCCTGGTCAGTGACAGTGTCCAAGGACCGAGCAGGTAGCCCGAGGTCCGTGTCAAGATCGCTTGTCAAGATGTGTCAAGTCGTTGCCATGGCCCGTGCCTAGGTCGCTGCCAGTGCGTGTCATGACATTGTCTCAGTCGCTGCCCAAGGCCCGTGCCAGCCATGTCAGGGCATTGTCCCAGTCCGTGCCCCAGCCTTGTCATGACAATGCCAGCCTCTGTCCAGTTCCACGTTCCCAGCGACCCTGACCTGTGCCGCGCCCCAGCCCAGCAGCGCCCAGGCCCGCGTCCCCAGCTCCCTTGTCCTGTGCCACGCCTCAGCCCAGCAGCACCCAAGCACGCTCCACCTGACCGTTAGACACTCCACCCCAAACTAGCCGTTAGAAGATTCTTCAAGATTGTATTTTGAATTTGATTCTCTTAGATATTTTTAGATTTAATTAGTATTTTTAGTATTTTGTAATATTTCTATAAATAGGGAATTGTAACCCATTTTTGTAATCATCCAATAATCAATGATATGAAATATTCTTACTTCTCATCTTTACTCTCTATTTTCTCATCTCATCTCTTATTCTAATTCTTTATCATCTAAACTCTATTTCTTCTTCTTCCCTCATCTAACCTCTATTGTCTAGTTACGGGCCTAAGTTCTACATTAGGCCGTCACAACCCTGTGGGTTTGTGACAGCGTCAAGCCATCTTGGTCTTGGTTTTTGGTCAATCAGATTATGTAATTTCTAGTTCTGGGTTACCTGGGTTGGGGTGAAATTTAGGTTGGGACTGAGGTGGGTTAGACCATATTCAATTTGAGTTTTCAGGACAATTAGGCTATGTTATCTTAGGTTTTAATTTAGCTAGTGGGTTGTGTTCAAGTCAATTCTAAGTCATGGTCATTTTAGGTTTGAATCATCACCAATTCTGGGTTTGTAAGGTTGGGTGATTTCCAATTTTTAGTTAGATCGGGTCAGGTTCTGGCCGGGGCTGTCACAACCAAATTAAGTAAACATTGGGCTAGTGACTTATAAGCCGAATAAGGAAGTAATGGTCATCGCAGTTGAAGTGCTTGGAATATTTATCCTAAATATGCTTCATGATATGAAGGGGAAAAAAATTGCGATCCCTAGTAGGAAGAATAGAACTTAAAATCCAAAACTCAGCTCAAAATGTTAAACTTTTCCAGAACTAGAACATAATATTGTATAATGATAAAGTTATAGAATGTAAAAGAAAGTCTTTTAAGCATGTAGCAAAATAATGTTGATATGTCCCTTGAACTTCCCCAACCGACTGACTATGCCTTATTAGAAATTGGTAAACAACAAGGTGGTTATAAAGCCCAACAAGTAACAAATGCACCAACCATATATAAATTATCTTCAGACATATGTTAATGAATAAAATGCATGGGATAGTCGCTCGACATAAAGCATAAATCAAATCATATTTTCGAAATACCATAAAAAAAAAAGACACGTAATTTAACCCGTGCTAAATCGATATATTCATAAATCTAAGTTAATAAATACTATGCTAAAAGGAAGTATTTTGTAGAAAATTTGAGAGAATCATAAAACATGGTTATAAATAAATAAAATAAAACAATAAACGAGTTTGGCACCCGGTCTTGGCGGAGCCTCTTTGAGGCACTAGGTTTCTTCTTGTGATAATAAACTAATTTTGCCAAAAGGGCGTGATGGTTAATGAATAAATCACTTGAAGAAATAAAGTGCTTTTGAAATCACAAGCTGCAGTGTAGTCTTTGTAGACTTTGCCAAAAGGGCGACACTAGCTATAGAAGATGAGTAGGTGAAATGTTAAGTGCACTAACGGGGTAGGTTGAGGGTTGCATAGGTCACGAAACTAATAACATATGCAGTAATATAGGGGGTTATGAATTTAATCTTGTAAGCCAAGAGGCACAAGATGTGATTTAGGAATTAAAAATACATAATAATTAGGGTTATTTGCACCAAAGGTCCCTATACTTTGCTAATTGTATCAATTTAGTCCTTGTACTTTTAGTTGTATCAATTTAGTTCCTCTACTATTTAAATTGTGTCAATTTAGTCCAATTATCAAATTCAAACAAAGTAATGATGCAATTTTTAAAGATACAATCATGTTAGATGCAAGTAATCCATTACAAATTCACTCATTAACTCAATTTAATCCAACCCATAGCCGAACCATTAAAAAATTTCATCAAATACTTAACATAAATTTCACTCTAGGGACCAAATTTGACACAATACAAATAGTAGAGTGACTAAATTGACACAACTAAATGTACAAGGACTAAATTGACATAATGAACAAAGTATGGGGACGTTTGGTGTAAATAACCCTAATAATTATAAGAATATTGCAAATAAAGTGGGGTTATAAGGAAAAAACAAAGGTTATCCTAATTATGAATATAAATAGGAGGTGATTTCTAAATTCAATTCCTTATAGGGGCGGATCAAATCTAGTTTGAGTTATTCAAGTCGTGTCATTTGAGTTTCCAATCAAATTTAAATTGGGTCGGGTGTTTTGGTCTTGAGTCATCTTTAGTTTCAGGCTGAGTTGGATCTTTTAAGTTTTAGGTAAGTATGGTTAATATGGAATTAAAATTCCTTTCCCTACCCTAAGGAATTTGAGATATATGGTTTTTAGTTAAAACCCAATGGCTTGTGGAGTTGTGATTTCAATTTGAACAAATGAACCAAACAACAAAATTAGAATTTGTGACTCCAATTTAGGTTCAACCGCTATTCTAGGTTCGAATTCATGCAGCAAACATGTACTAAGATACTTGAAAAATGGTTAGCTTAATGGAGCAATAGCATGTGCTGATTCATTATGTTTTAAATGATCATGGACCTAGACTCTCAGTATGCTGATTCCTCTGTCCCTTTTTGGGTGCAGGACTGCTACATGATCGAGAGTGGCTTCTCGAAACTCCAAGTGGAGAAATTCTGACACAAAAGAAGGTAAAATCTATATGTGCCTTAACTGGGTGGAAATATTTTACAGCAATGAGACCTTGGTGTAGTGGTTAAACCTGCTATCAAGGTTGAGGCCGTAGGACATGGGGTCCTAGGTTCAAATCCTCCTACCCCTAGAACTTGGTTATCTATCAGAAAAAGCGATGGAAGTATTTTCATTCCCTGTTTTTATTGGTTATCATGTCTTTCTATTCCTTGGTTGCTTTGCCCATTACAATGTACAATATCCATGAAGATTGGTGAAAATCCACCCTTAAAATGTGAACCTTTAAATTAGGAGTAGGAGTTTGATTACGTGGATTCAGTTGTCAGGACTAACGCATAGTTGCTTTTTAAGGGGATCGCATCATAAAAATCCAACAACATCGAAAAGATTTATTAGTTCTGTACCCCCCAAAGAGCAATAAGGATATTCATGTAGAAATGGGATTTGGAAGCAGACAATATGAGAGGATTCTTCTTTTGTGTTACTTTAATGTGAATGCCATGTTAGTCATTGGGCGTGGATATTGTGCAATGGAGAACTTGATTCACAGTTTTTCTCCCAACTGCACTTTTAGGATTGGGGCCCTTTGGAAACGTCGTCTCTCCATGGTAGCACCTTATAGGGTAAGGCCGTGTACATCTTACCCTCCCTAAATCCTGCCTTGGCGGGAGCCTCTTAGAGGCACCGAGTGGTGGTCGTTAATGTTACACTACACTTTCATATGAAATTAGGTTAAAATTGATTTGGAAGAAGCCCATGCAAGATAAATGATGAATGTATGTTGTAGTGCTTGTTTTGGCTGATAAATTACACAGTATTCTATAGATTACCTTGATAGCGCAAGGTCTAAACAAAGATTACCTTCTAACATCGATGACTGAAAATATGAATTTATTGGCCGTAATAGGAGATGAAGGAAAGCCTCGAAAGTATTCTACAGACTTTCAGTTTTTCGATAAATGCAGTCCATTACTGGTGACATTGGAAAGGCCAGACTTGAGTTATCTGGCTATAAATGCTGTGAAATTTGAATTGGCTGGGATCATCTTGTTTTGATGTGTTTCCTGCAATAAAGAGGCGTAAATGTTCTATTCATAAAGCTCTAAATTTTCCTAGAAGTGCTTCGTAAAATCTTTCTGGCTTGAATCAATGGATGTATGTTTTCTTTTCTGCTCGTCTATTCAATATACAAATTAGTAGTAAAATAGATGAGTTCGTCTTTTACAGTGTTTTAGCGTTGCAAGTACAATATGTGACATAACGACTTGATTCAGTGCGTGGTTTAATGTAATTTCAACTGGTTTTGTAGGTACCAGAAATGGGCCTTATAAATACATTTATAGACCTTGGTCGAGGTATTTTGTTTGTGGAATCACCTCGGTGCAGAACAAAGCTTCAGATTATCCTTGAGTTGGGTTTGTCCTCTGCTGAAAGAGAGCAGATGCTTCTGCATGGCCAGAGGTACTATCACGCTGTGCGTTAACTGTCTTATCTTTTTTTTTTTTTTTTTTGGGTCAAACGTTAACTGTCTTACCAGTCTTTATTTTACCCATTAATATATACTCTTTGAGGAGTTGGGTTCTGAATTGCTGACTGCACCATGTATAAGAGGGTAAAGACCGTATTACGACAATAACTGCATCAAGAGACACTAATGTTTCTCGGTAAATATTGTTAGTGTGTAGTTTATTACTTAGATATCTTGAAATTTGAGCATTTATTACCTAATTAACTTGGCATTTTAATACAATGAACCAAAAAAAAAAACTGGCATTTTAATACATACACCGAGATATCCCGATCCTGAAATTTCAAAATTTGCTAGAATCCAACGAATTTTGACTATAAATTTCTGATATCACATTAGTTTACGACATTATATATGAGCTATTTTAATATTTTTAATGAATATTCGTAGGATTACTATAGAAATTCACGGATTCTGATATTGTTCTGAATCATGTGTCATGTTAGCATTTTCCGGGAAAAATATCATCAAATTCTTATTGAAGATACCTAATGTTGTCTAAATTATGTTCTGTGTCAGCATCTTCTAATGAAATTTTGCCAAGTTCCAGCAAAGGGTTTTGATTGATAAAATTTTTAAACCCTAAGGTACCTAAGTGATATGGTTTTTAAGCCTTAGGGTACTAGAGTTATAAAATTCCTAGGCCATAGAGTACCTCATTATATGTATGAAAATGTTAGGTACCTAAGTTATAAACACCCAACCTTAGGGTAGCTAATTGACAAATTCCTTATTGTCAATACTGATAGAGTTACAAGTTCATCGCTTCTGACATTTTACAACGTGTCATTCTATGCTCTACTGATTTTTGCATTAGGAACGTAGACCAATGTGTCAATATGCTATAACATTGAAACTGATTTCACGTACTTTTGCATTAGTGAAAGACTTGGCATGTAGGTCAATTTGGTTTAGATCATTTTGGTTTGAGTTAATACAGGTTTTTTTTTTTTTTTACTTTTTCGGCTCAGGTCATATTCATCTTGGGTTATTCTGGTTCATGCCACATTCTGGTGTGCTTTGGACTTTGGCTAGATTGGTAGGGGTCAGGCCTCCTTGAGTTAGATGATTCTTTGGTCTCATTATCCTGATCAGGGTAGTTTAATGTCATGTTGGGTAATCATTTTCTAGGACCAGTGTGACCCGCTTTTTAATTGAAATAATAGCTTAGCAGTCACAGTCTAGATTTTATCCCAAGGTCTGGTCATGATTGCCTTGTTGGTTCGGCTCAAGGGAATAGCTGAGATCGTTAAGAGTACTAAGACATTAATTTGATTAAGGGGCTTATGAGCCAAAATTACTACATACGTAACAGGCAGGCGTGCAAGAACTAGCTCAAAATCCTTTATGTAATGACCGTTATGTTATTGAAGTTATAATGGCGAATAAATTGACTTTCTATGAATTTTTCCTGCAGTGAGGGTAAATAGTGTGTAAATTACACACTGTCATTCCCATGCTACAGAAAAGCTAAGAAAACAAGGAGGATTTTCATGTTTTTTTTAATTTGTTTGAAGGTAGAGGAAAGTTTAATGAACAGAAAATGTGATTAAATTCCATAAAAAATGAAGAAGAGATAGTTCTGATGTAGGATTGTTGAAAATTGGAAGTTGTAGGCTAATATTAAGGAGAAAGAACTGGTTTTGCACCTAAAGGCATTGAATTCACTTCAGACTGAAAGATCATATCAGGAAAGTGCTATTCAATACAGTCCTTGGTCATTATCAGTTGTTGGATCAACATCTTCTGGTTTGAATTAATGAAAATAATTTAAATGGTAATAAATATGGATCAAACAAGGAAATTAGATATAGTGTCGAGTCACTCTGTTATTGTTCTATCTAATCCCTGCTTCTCAATATAGACCTTCACTAGACTTGTTGCGGTTTGATTTTGGTTTAATAAACAAATTTAAATATTAAAATATGAGTCTGGATATGATTGAAGAATTCTATCTAAGACAAGAGTGAACAAATCATTGTTCTATCCGGTCCTTGCTCCTTGTTGCATCTTTATTGGGTTTTCAGTTTGAACTAGATCTGGAAACTTGACCTAAGACCAGATTGCTCTAAATTAGTTTTGCTCAGTGTAGTTCTTAGTCCTTAATTTGGATCTGTATGGATATTCAATACAAACTGAAATGGAAATTTAGCTTAAGAGAGGATTAGAAATGAAAGATTATTGTTTAGTCCCATCCTTAGTCCTTGGTTTGAGCCTTTTATCAGTCTTTGGTTGGTTCGGCTTGGATTTGGAATAATGGGTATATTTAAAATGTTAGCATGCTAGTTTAGACCAGACTGGAAGACTTGATAGAAGAACGAATCAGTTATTATTTGGTCTACTTTTGGGTCCACTTTATATGACTTTGGTCCCTATGTCATTGCATTTTCCCTATAAAAATTCCATTTTCCGTATCATCCATATACAGAAAGAACACTTTTTCTCCATACTGTTTTTTTCTTTCTCCATATTTTAGGGTTAAATCTACGTACATCTTATCCTCCCCATACCTGGCCTTGGAGGGACCCTCTTTGAGACACTAGGTGGTGGTTGTGTTGTTTTTTCTTTCCACCAAATATTCTGCATTTCAAATGGAGCCTTGGAAGGATTAAGTTGCTCTCTTTGTTTGCCTATTCCGATGCGGAAAATACTTTACTATTGGGAGCATGATCTTAAATTGGAATTATAGTGGCAAAAATGGCATCACTTAGTATAACGTGATAAATTGCAGTTGTCGTAGTATGTTGTAACATAATGGTTTGAGCTATTTTACGTAGTCATTGTCAACTGCTATTATCTGTCTCGTGGTTGGGAATTCTCTGAGTTTTGTGGCTGCAACATGATCCTTTGGTTTATTTTATTTCCATTAATTTATACAAAAGCTTTTTTTTTTTTTTTCAAATGTTTATCTTCACAGTAGTTAATAATTCTTAGCTTCCCATTTACTTCATATATTTAATTATTGAATTCTCTGATTCCTAGCATTGGGTTACTTCTGGCATACCATTGGGAATTTAACTAGTATCCAAATTGTCATTCTGAAAGTTCGATGGTGATTTTTCAGATATGAAGTGCTTAGTTACAATGACGAGGTCAACAGTTGGTTCAGTAACGCCGTAGCTCGACCTTGCATGTTATTCAGATGCTTGTCTTCAGATGATATTTCGAAGAGAAAGGAAGATCAACGCACATGCAGAGATGTCAAGACCATGCTAAATTTTGTTAATGAAGCACAGTTGTTACTAATATCTGAAGCTAGTGTATCGGATCTGAACAGCAGACTGCACTCAAGTATGTTTCTAAGCCTTTAGTCATTGTGATTGACTGCTACTTTTCTTGCTTGTTCTCATAGCCTTGAGCTTTATTTATCTGTGGAATTCTTGGGAAGGAATGGCTAGGTCTCAGTAGATTTATGTTTCCAATATGGATGCTAGTTTTCTAAGTTATGAAGCTTATTCCAAAAGCCGCTAATCTCTCTCAACTTATGCAAGACTTGTAGGCCTTGTTTTGTAATAGGAAATGTAGAGAAAAGAATAGAAAGTGAAGGAAGCCGCTTTTTTTTTTTTTTTTTTTTTTTTTTTTTTGGGGACTGTGTATGTATTTCCAGACCTTGCCTTGGCGGGAGCCTTTGAGGCACTGGGTTTTTTGTTGTTGTTGGAGACTATGATACTAAGAAAATACTTAAGATTGTCCCCCCGCAAATGAGAGAAAAGTTTGAGGAAAAAAATATGGGTGCAAATAGCTACGAGCACATGTCCAAACTTGAATTAGATCGAACTAAAGATTAATAAATGTCTAAACACTAGACGGAGGACCAGACTGACTGGTCTATTTCAATCTTTGACCAAATTTTCTAATCCAATATAGGGTTTGGATTATACTGGTACATTGATATTTAGAAAATTATCAATTAGATATCCCGAGATTTCAACGTTTATCACCTAGGTATTATGATGTTTTAATATATAATAAACAATGAGATACCCCTACGGTTTGAATATTTTTTCACCTAGGTACTATACTAGAACTCTATGAATATTTGTAAGTACTTGACCAATTTCATATATAAAATGTTGATATAGTACATGATTCGACAATATATATAAGTCTTACCAACGTTTTTGGGCAAAACTTCAACGAACTATAAAATGTCACCGAATTTTAATGCAAGCTACCTATTCATTACCCAAATCAAGTGACATGTTAGCTTTTTTGGGCAAAATCATCAAACTCTAGTGACAATACTTATATATTGTTGAAATTATGCTTCAAGCATTTTCCAACAAAAATCTATTAATTTACAATAGAAGGGTATTTGATTGATAAAATTTTAGAACAACAAATTTCGGGAAGACTCGTACTTGTTGCAAGTAACCCCCAAATTATTTTCTTAGGAGATTGGAATGGGCATGTTGGTTGAGAGGCTGTAAGCTATAATTGTAGTCATGAGCAACTTTCAAATTCGAGTGTTAGAATTGAGGGGGTGGAGGCTATTTTTGATTTTGCAGCAGCTTAAGACCTCATTGTGCCTAGCACCTCATGTCTTAAATGTCTATGGTAGGCTACGCATCAGCCCGTAAAAAGACATCATGTTCGGAAGATGACAATGGTAAAATTAAGCATTTTGGTATGTAGTTAGGGACATGATCCAAAATAATAAAATAAAAAAAAATAAAAAAAAAAAGAGAACAAGTCAGCCTAGTCCTACCAAAACTAATATGTATATGTTGGTGGGCATAGGAGACCATCCACGTGATGGTTTTCTTCTAGTCGCACGCCTGTCTTCTTAATTGCATGTAGTAGTTTTTGAGATAACTTGTCTTCCCATTCTGCTCTCATTTGCATCTTTGTGTTTACTTTTTCCTGTGTGCCTTGCTATTTTCTTGCTTGTGTTCGAATAAAACCTTCTTGGATCACTTGTAGTTGTTTTAATTAATACTGCCCAAGACCCAAATCTCCCAACTCATTGCAAACAGTTGCATTTTGCTGCCAAATAACCCAGTATTAAACTGGCTCATTATAATGAACAAAAAGAAAAAAAAAAAAAAATGCCTCATCAGTCATCGTTAATTTTCTCATCTGAGTTCATATATCGACCCCCCACCTAATGGGACAAGCGCTTGGTTTTTTTGTTGTTGAAGACTGAAGCTTTCATCGACTTTTTGATTGATATAATTGTTTGTTCCTTTTTTGTGTGTGACAGAAGCAATAAAGGGTTCTCAAATACCACTCCAAGTATCTGCAATGAGATTTCGCCCCAATCTTGTCATATCTGGAGGAGAGCCCTATGCAGAAGATGAATGGACAAAAGTTCAAATTGGAGATAAGTTGTTTGCTGTAAGTTCCATGCTTGCTTGATTTAAAATCTACGTTAGAGATGTGGTTTGACATAAAACTGACCACATAATCGGAACATGAGGCACTGCCTTGTGGTTTATTATAAAACCGACTACGTAATCGGAACATGAGGCACTACCTTGTGGTTTGATAAAACCAACTACGTAATTGGAACATGAGGCAGTACCCAAAGCTGGCACCCTATTAGCGAGGGTTCTGAGAGTGTACAATGAGTAAGAATTGAAGGGGCAACTAAATTAATTAGAAGTAAGATAATATCAGATAACGTCTGTTTCAAGTGGCCCTAAATATACTGCATCGATGGAATAGAAGAAATGATTGTAGCAAACAATTGTCTCATGAATTTTTCTTTTTTGGTTGTTCGGCAGCCTTGTCTGATAGAAAGACCTCCAATATCCTTATATACCATGACAAGAATATGTGATAAAGATCATCGCATTCTGATACCATTTTGGTACTGATTTCCAGAGCAAGAGCAACCTTGAGGGATGACGTGGGTCGAGGACAAAGATTGGAGACATAATTTAGAATTCATCAATGCTAGTTGGACTCTCGTACCTAATACTGCATATATTATTTTGGGAAATTATCATTTAGGGTTCCTAAGGTTTGAACATTTATAACCTTAGTATCTTAACGTTTCAATATATACAATATGATACCTTGAGTTTTAAACATTTTATCACTTAGGTACCATAAAGTTCTAAAATTTTTATCAATCAGATACCTTTTTGTCGAAATTTGCTAGATTTTCATTAGAAAATGCTGACATTAAACACAATTTTGGCAATATATTAATATCTTCAGTAGAAAATGATGATTTTTTGCCCAAAATGCAAAAACCGACACATGATTGTGGCATTATTTAGGTAATTTATATCAACATTCGATGAATATTTCATCCTAATTCATGAACTTTTCTTGAAACATTGGTATGACATATATATTACTGTAATTATGTATTATATCAACATTATTTGCATAAAATTGCTTAGATTTTTACAAAAATTTATCAAATTCCAGCAGAGGCTATCTAGGTGATAGAATTTTCAAAACTTACGGTACCTTATTGAATATATTGAAATGTCAAGGTACTTAGGTGATAAATGCTCAAACCTTAGGGTACTTAAGTGATAGTTTCCCTGTTATTTTTATAATACTACTTGAATTATCAGATGTTTTGATTTATATTATTGTTTATCATACTGTTGGACTCTTGTAGGTAACCACCATATATAATTGTAATCTGAATTCATCAATAAACATTGACGTTCTGATTCAAAACATATTTCATCTCATATGATCCTAAAGCACATAATTACGTTTATGCACTGGTTGCCAAGTCCACTGGGTACAGAGTTGCTTGACCCCAATTTGTAAGCATGAGGATGCTTAGGTTCTTGTTGATTACGCACACGTCATTCTTACCATATTGGTATCAAAGTTGATTAATTTCTATCAATTTGGTGCTCGAGTCAATTGCTTGATGTCAACTTGCCATTTAACCCACGTTTAAACACAGATTGCTGAAACCAATACAACTAAAAGGAACACAAAAATCGTGCACATTATTAGTCAATATATTTCTGTATTTCTAGCGCAATATTCATATCGCTATGCTTGTGCTTGACAGTCCCTTGGTGGATGTAACCGATGCCAGATGATCAATTTTGATCACCACTCAGGACAGGTTCAGAAGACAAATGAACCTTTAGCTACTTTAGCAACATATCGAAGAGCAAAGGTAAGCCACACCCGTTACTTGAATATTGGTCCCCTTCCCTACCTTTTGGTATTTTCGTTTTGAAATATATCTATATATTTGAAAACAGGGGAGGATCTCATTTGGGGTATTGTTGCGATATGAGAATCACAAAGTGACAGGTGATGGTGAGGAGTCTTGGCTTCAAGTTGGGCAAGAAGTGCATCCACTGGTGAGGCAGCTTAGAGAAAGTCTTTAGGGTTTCTGCAATACGCCGAGTCAACAACAGCATTGATGGTAACATTTAATCAGTTTAGAGTATACAAGCCGCGTAAAAATTTAGCAGATGGAAACAAAAAAGCATTGAACAATAATCCAAAAACTATTCAGTTGACTGATAGGACTTTCATTGAAAGCTCGGTCTGTGTGAGTCAGTTTATAGTGATGTATACTGAATGGTATTAGGAGGAAAATAAACTAGAGTCTTTCAGCTAGAGGAAGAGAACCCTTTCATCTATCTTTGCTTGCTTTTTTCACTACATCGTGTGTAGGTCACTCCTATGGTCTCTGTGAATCAGTTTATAGTGTGGTGTATACTGCATAGGAGGGATATATACTGCAGTCTTTCAGCCAGAGAGGAAGGTAGCTCTCTTTTGCTTGCTTTTCTCACGACATGTGTAGGTCACTCCTATGGTTTTCGGTACTTGGGGGAACCCCTCTATGATTGAGTTCAGGAAGCACTCCTTTAAACTTGTTCATGTTGGGTTCTGCATGTGGTAAAGCTGTTTAATGGTTCTTTCAAATGGCGGCGTTCATTTTGTTTGGTCTTTATTTTTTGTTGTATACAAAGTGTTACTTTCTACTGTCTTGTTCTTAATGTGGATTCCTGGAGAGTGTTCTGGTAAAAGATGAGAATGGTATTTTCTTTTTTTTGTACTGTCAAAATGTTTGTATCTGGATAGTGTCAATGTCTTCCTTCGCATTCAGACTTGCCGCTAGTCTTGGCTTTGTAAAAATTGTAGTGAGAAGGTAGTTTTAACTTTTCTGCAAATAATTTGTTTTTATACCTAAAGAAGTGCAAGCTAGCTGGTGTTCAAATGGGATGGCCGTGCTGGAAGAAATCAGCTTTTGATGAGTAGTTGTCCAAGGGCATCACACTTCTTGACATGGTCTTGTGGTTTGCTACGCAAACATTTGTGCTGACACACATCAGGTTTCCTTAGGGACCATAAGCAATCTAAGCAACCTAAATCCTCCAATTTCACGGGCCATATATTGTAGGGGTTTAGTTTTGAAGTCTCAATTGTTAATGTTGATAAACTATGATTGAAACTTTTATAAATTATTGTAATAGTATTATGTTATTAAGGAAAATGCTCATATATATAGTGGGACCATATTGAAACTTTTATAAATTATTGTAATAGTATTATGTTATTAAGGAAAATGCTCATATATATAGTGGGACCATTTTTAACGTTTGCTTGGGGCCTCAAAATTGTTAAGAGCCGGCCTTGGTTTCCTCTCATGGTAGCCTGTTGGACTCTCTGCTTGTCGTTGTGCCGACACTGGGCTTCTGAAATTCGAAATTCAATATGGCTCGGGTGATGGGTCAAATATTTTACCGTTTGACTACATTGGGAAGATTCTCAAAAATATATTCAGCAACCTATAAAGTAATTTTTTTGGGGTTCGTATTACAAGGTTTAGTATAATAATTTTTTAATACATAAATTTTGTAAAATAATTTTAGTTTAAAAAGTTACATGAATTTAATAAAGTAATCAAAATAGTGATCTGTAAGGGTGTATAAATAGCTCCTATTTTCATTTTTTTTTTTATATTGTTTGGATTATTTTAATAAATACATGTAATTTTTTAAATTATGAAATTATTTCACAAAGTTTGTGGAAATATTAATATACTAAATTTTAAGGGGTTAATTTGTAATTTACCCGAACAAGTAGTCTTTTTGTGTTTATTTTGGTCAACTCCTTTTTGTGTTGAGATATTAGCTTGTGGCATGTCCTTTTTTTTGAAACTTTTAACCCGTGTTTAGTAAAGTATTAATGCCATTATAAAAAAACTATTGAAATAATTGTTCAATCAAAGTAGAGGTGGCCATGGGTTGGGCTGGACCTGATCTCGGCCCAGGCCCTCAGGCCCATCCCGAAACTGGGCCGGATCCGGGCCTAGGTCTGCGGGCCTATCCCAGAACTGGGTCGGGCCTAGGTTTCCACCTGCCCCAGTGAACCCGGCCTGGCCTTCCCCCCTTTTTAATAGATAACATATGCATAATATATATATGCAATATAATTATAATAGTACTTTATAAAATTATAAAATATATAATTGTTTTGATAAAAAATAATTATAATTTACTAGTTAATAATATAACATACAAATACAATAAGGCACAATAATAATTATAAATATATTTAATAGAATAAATATTATATGCATAATATATGTATACAATATAATTATAATAGTGCTCTATAAAATTATAAAAATATACAATTATTTTGATCAAAAATAATAATAATTTACTAATTAATAATATAACATATAAATACAATGAGACACAATTATAATTATATATATATTTAATAGAATAAATAATATATACATAATATATATACTATATAATTATAATAGTGCTTTATAGAATTATAAAAATATGTAATAATTTTGATCAAAAATAATTATAATTTACTGATTAATAATATAACATTCAAATACACTAAGACACAGTTATAATTATAAATATATTAAATAGAATAAATGTATCATAAATTATTAAAAAATAAAACTATAACAATATAATATCACTATTTTTAAATTACAAATATATTTTATAAAAGAAGAAATATTATGAAAAATAGAAATATAGCAATATAAATAACTTAGTTTAAACTTGCCACGGTTGGTGCAAGACTTGTTGTACTAGTGCTACAGTCGTCTTTTTTATTGCTTGATGAACACAAGTTGAGTCGGTCTTGGTCTTTATCCACTGCAACCATCTAGTTCTTCAAGCACACTGACATTTTTAAGGTGGTCGGTGTTAGCTTTGCCCTTTTTGCTCCAAGCAATCTACCACTTGTACTAAAAGCACACTCCGATGCTACTGAAGAAACTGGACGTTAGTATATTGCGTGGTGGAAAGCACGGGATATTAGGTTTTATTAGAACATCACCCTTGCAAAATTCCAAATTTTGAATTCTTTTGTGTGTGGTTGAAGTCAAGCAGAGGCGAACGCAAGTAAAAATCTAACTCATCATATGACGTGGGATTTTGTTTGGGATTTAATAGGTTTAACATATCCCACGCATATGATTTTCCTAGAGACGAAAAAGATTATGTGAAAGAAACATTTGGATTATCAGATGATAATCTTCAAGCATACATGTAAAATAAATTTTGAAACTTATCATAAACTTATGCAATAAAAGATGGTACAGCATAAGCTGGATTTAATTTTTCGTAAAAATATTGTGTAAATAATTGCAAACCTGTAAGCTTATAATGTGGATAAAAAATGGTTGCAATACAATATGCCTATGATAATTCAAAATAATATTTAAAAATTTTTTGCCTCAAGGCGGAAATAGAGGCCTCCAACATGTGGTTGGAGACGTTCTCACCCATCCAAACAGCAATATCTACCAGTCTGGATATTGCTTGTATAATTGTTGGATAATAACATTAAAAAAAAAAAAATAGTTGTAGGATCTTTAAAAATAACAAAAAATTTAAAAACTTCATTAATTGCATTTCAATCTATATATTGGAAATTAAAATTCTTTAGTTCTGAAGGATTTTCTTGTGTATATTCAACTAAGATATCTTTGTATGGTATTATTCTTTCTAGTATCTCAGCTGTGGATGACCACATAGTTTGTGTATCTACTTTAAATTTTTTAAAAGAAATGCCATGTGTGTTATAAAGAAGTTTAAATTTGCTTTGTCTATTTTCAAATATCTTAATTGCTATAGCTAATTTTCTTAAACAAGCAACAGAAGCATCTACAAGTTGTAAACCATCCATTACCATTAAATACAATATACGATAGATGCAATGTAAATGAAAATATTTTTCATCTAACATGGGCCTCATATGCCTAATTAATTATTTTACAGAAGCATCATTGTTAGTAGCATTATCAAAAGTAGTATTGAAAATTTTATGGTCTATCCCTCACTTATGGCATGGCTCCATAATGGCACCCGTGATTGCTTGAGCTGTGTGGGGATATTCAATAAGGCAAAAATGAATTATTCGTTTTTGCATGATATAGGAAGAATTAATCCAATGTGCCGTTAGGCACAAGAAAGGCACGCCGGGTTTTGACTTCCACATATCCGACGTGAACAAGAACATGGTTGTGTTCGCCTTAAAAATATCTTGAAGCTCATTTTTCATTTTTACAAATTCTTTAAATGTATCCTGCTTCAAATTGTTTCAAGGAACCCTTAGAGCAGCAGGGTTTAACCCGTTTTGATAGTACGGAACGAATCTAGGGTCTTCGCCGGTGGTAAACGGCCTTTCAGCCCCAATGATGTATCTCATTAATTCGCGTTTATTAGTTTCTTGTGTAAACCTAAAGTTAACAAGCGCACCAATCGCTTGCTATACGAGAAGTAGGGTTTTATCTGCAGTTAATTTGGGGTGCTTTTTAATAGATGTCTTTTAGAGTGCCAGTCCCACTACCATGCAGATGACTGAAAACTTTTGGGGGATCACATAATGTACAATATGCTTTATTATGTTCGCGATCTAATGTGAAGTATCGATGACATACATCGTTAGTATTATGTCTATTAGTGGTGCGGGTTTCAGTTTCATCGGCGGTGGATGTGGGTTCAGTTTGAGAACATCTCGTACCACCCGATTCAGGATAATCCTACTCGTAGTGCTGCTCTTGTTCCTAACTTACGGTGTCTGTGTAGGGAGGTGACGGATTGGGTTCTAAAAATTCCCGTTCCTAGGTATGAAGCTGAATTACTTTAGAGATTTTAGGCTGTTGAGAAGACCTAGAACTAGACCGACCAGCTCTAGATGAAGATGAATTATGAGCCATGACATTGTTAACTTATAATTATAAAATGTAAGTAAGAATACAAGTTAGGTAAATAAAAATGACAAGTAAATTAAATTTCAGTACTAATTTTACCAAATCGAAAATTGAAATTTAAACTTCTATGAGCAGAACACAGTTGAAACTTCGAACTTGAGAGATTTAAAACAAATAATTGTATATAAGTAAGCAGGAAAGAGAGAATTTGAGAGATTGTTGTGCGGTGAAATAAGAAAATGAGGTTAGTATTTATAGAGGAAAAAAATATTGGCCCAAGCGGGCCTGGACCGGGCCGGGTTGGGCCAGGTGGGGCCAGGTCGGGTTCTGGGCTGACCAGGCCCATTGGCTTTAGATATGAAGCCAATAAAGTCAATTTTTAGATTAGTAGTTAATGATAAATTGAGATAGGAGCTTTGAGCGATTTAAATAAATATTTGAAATCAAACATGCAATCATACTAAAACAATTTTAAACCTCACTGCCAGCTGCTACACTTTGGTGCTTGTGGTTGTAATGCAATTATTGAAAAAAAAAAAAAAAAGAAAAACGCTAGATGGTATATTATTGTAAATACTAGAATATTTTATAATTGATAAATATACTGTAATGTTATAATTTGATATTTAATTGCATATCCTTTTTAAACTACTTGCTATTACCACTATTTGAAGGAATAGTAACGTAATAGTGTCCAACCGTACGCTTGGGACTCACCGCTTAACTGTGGGAATTTTTTACCCAATTGACATAGTTTTGAAAAAAATTACCAAAATAGCATACTTTTAAAAATATTTATCAAAATAGCACTATTTACTATAGTACATTCAACGTACGCCATTTGTAATGGCGTACGTCCAGTGAACAGTATTTAAAAAAAAATTTTTTTTACTGAAGTACAGTTAATTTGTATTCTAAAAATTATTACATTAAATTATTTTACATAAATAATTTAAAATTTTTTAAAAAAAGTATATTAACTTTATCATGACATTGTATGTGTCATCTTTTTTATTGTCATGCCATCTACCACATATTCTTTTTGGTTGTCATGTTATTTTTTTGACTAATCGTCTTGGTCACTTATAAATAGTTAATACTTTTTATGGTCCTTTTTCTAAATAATACTTTTCTTTTTGGTCATTTTTGAAAAGTATGTTGCCCTTACGGTGGATAATATCATTTTTAAAAACTTTCACCATTTATATTTTCATCCAAAAAGTAATAAATTTTAATGTATATAATATTGGCTCAATAAAAAAATTAGCGAGTACCTAAATAATAAAATAACCTGTATATATTATCGTTATTATTCACTGTATTAATTATAGTCTTCAACCAAAGAGGGCATCAACACGCCGTCACCGGATCCCATTAAAATTCTGAAGTCAAGTGTGCTTGGGCGAGAGCAGTAACAGGATGGGTGACCTCCTTGAAAACAGTCTCTCTTCAAGTTAACACCCTAAAGGGGGAAGGCTGCGTACATCCGACCCCCCCGGACCCTGCGTAGGTGGGAATCCTTGAGGCACTGGGTATGTTCCTATTAAATATAGTCTTTAGGGTACCACTGGGACATTGAGAATGTATCTTGCTTTCTATTTACTATATTTAATACAGTGAATAATAACGATAATATATACAGGTCATTTCATCATTTAGGTACTCGTTAAATTTTTGTTGAGCCAATATTATATACATAAAATTATGCATTATTTTTTGGATGAAAACATAAATGGTGAAAGTTTTCAAAAATGATATCATACACAGTCAGGGCAACATACTTTACAAAAGGGACTAAGAAGAAAAGTATTATTTAGAAAAGGACCATGAAATGTATCAATTATTTATCAGTGACCAGGATAATTAGTCAAAAAAATAACACGACAACCAAAAAGAATATGTGGTAAATGGCGTGACAAGCAAAAAGATGACACATACAATGTCATGATGAAGTTAGTATACTTTTTTTTAAAAATTTTAAAAATTATTAAAATTTTAAATTATTTATGTAAAATAATTTTAATGCAATAATTTTTAGAATACAAATTAGCTGTGCTTCTGTTAAAAAAAAAAAATATTGTTCACTGGACGTACGCCGTTTGTAACATACAGTAAATGGTGCCATTTTGGTAAATATTTTTGAAAGTATGGTATTTTGATAATTATTTTTTTAAACTATGCCAATTGGGTAAAAAAATCTAACTTTGGTGCACCAATAGTGCCCAACGTGTGTATGGTATTTGAATAGTAGATTAATAGTGCTTTTATTTTGGCTCTACAAATATGCGTATATGTATATGTATTGTGCTTTAATTTCATTTATGTAATGCTTTTGATATTTAATTTTGGAAAATTATCACTTAGGTACCTTAAAGTTTGAGCATTTATCACTTAGGTACCTGAACATTTCAATATATACAATGAGTTACCTTGAGTGTTAGATATTTTATTACTTAGGTATCATGAAGTTTTAGAATTTTATTAATCAGATACCTTTTTGTTAAAAATCCGATAGGTTTTTGTTAGAAAATGTTAAAATTGAACGAGATTTCAACAATATATTAGTATTTTTGTTGAATTTGATGATGTTTTTGTAAAAAATCCGAAAATGAAACATAACTGTAGTAATTTTTAGGTGTTATACATTAACATTCAGTGAATATTTTATTGCAATTCGTTGAATTTTTTATGACGATATTGGCATTAACTTATATATATATTATCGCATTCATGTATTATGTCAACAATTTTTTTTGTAAACTTGATCAGATTCTTATAAAATTCATTAAATTCCGACATAGGGTGCATAGGTGACAAAATATTCAAACCTTGAGGTACCTCATTATATATATTAAAATTTCAGGGTATCTAAGTGCTAAATGTTTAAACCTCAGGGTACCTAAGTGATAATTTTTCTTTAATTTTTATTTTATAATGGTATATGGTACTAAATGTTGGCTGTTTAAATGGCACCACACCCAAAAATTGAAGGCGGTGGAGATGAGGATGTGTAGACATATGAGGAAGGTGGTACTAAATGACATTGTAACAAGCAAATTAGGTGTGATTCCCTTTGAAGATAAGTTATGGGAGCAACATTGCAATGGTTTGGACACGTTAGGAGGAGACCGACCACTTAGGAAATGTGCACAATCACATAATATATACTAAAAGAGAGGCAGAAGTAGGGTAAGGAAAAGCTGAATGAAAGCGATTAGACAAGACTTTACCTACCTAAACCTTACTAAAGAGTTGACCTCAGATAGTTGAGTGGTAGTTAAAAATGCGTATGGTCAACCCTATTATTAAAAGAGAGGAGCGGAGTAATGGTAGTCCACAATATCTCTATGGTTGCATGTCTAACATTATTCCATGTCTATTACTATAGCGTGTATCATTATTGCATTTTTTTTTTTTCAGATTTCATAAATATTGCTTTTGTTTTTTTTTTTTTTTTTTGGGTTAGAGGCTCTTTAAAACATAATCTCTCTACAAAGCAGCACCTTGTAGGGGTATGGCTGTGTACATCATATCTTCCCAAACCCTATCTTAACATGTGTAACAAAAGTTATTATCCATTGCCTCTTAATGTCGAGATTCATCTTGATGCCATGGATCTTAGAGAAATAACTAAAAAGGAAATAGTGCATCCCTATAGGATCACAACAAAGCAATGATATCCTTTGGCATCATCTCTATGAATGGTTGAAAGCCAAATATCTTAGTGTAAAGGACTTGCATGACTTTTTGATAAATTTAAAAAAAAGATGTGATAATCAAAAGTCTGTGATTTTTCTCAAAGCTTGCTCTGAATGGATTCACCAGCAATAGTAAGATCTTATAACTGTAAGCAAGTATAACTCTACAGTATTTAGAATTATCTTCCAACTGAAATTATACAAGGAGAATATTACTACGGGATGTTAGAGAAAACATACTCCATTAAGATGAGATATGCCCTTAGACTTGTTCATGACCTAAACCCTAATTCAAGTATTAATAATACATGTTTAGAGCTTGTAGCCTAAATCTTTAAAAGTCATTATCAGGGTAAAATATAATATTGGGATTCGATTTAGGCTAACCTAACTCGTACCCTAAACTAACTTCTATTGATTGACAAACTAATTTACTGTTCAATTTCGTTAATTTAGTTAACCACTCATATTTCCAACAAAAACCCAATTTTAACTAATCAATAGTCACTGAATCAAATTTTATACTGGTTCCCGATGGATACGACACCCTATACCTGGCATACTATGACTTGCTCGTATGCTTGTGAGTACACAGTTTTAACACTGCTGTAGAACCACATCAGTTGTTCTTAGTCATCTCTAGAGGAGGTAGAGACTCTTTGTTATATACCCACTTATCCTTTGACTTTGCAATGTCTTATGGGCCTATAGTGGACATGGTGGGCCACATAGGCGTGTGTACCTCGCCGTGCTGGGCTGGTGCGATTTTGGATGTTTTTCGATACATACCTTTATTTTTACGGCCATTGTATTTCTGGACAAGCTTAAGTTAAGTTCTCTTTTTGGCTAAGCTCGAGCTCTAGTTGTCGATCCTTGCCCAAGCTTTTTTGTTATACCAGGCTCAAGCTTAAGATGCGTGTCTTGACTGTTTTAACACCCACTCTTTCCATATCCATTGTTTCTTAATTGCTTGCTCTCGGTTACCCTAATGAGTATATCTTTGCCTATAAATTTAGTACCCTGGAGAGCTTTTCGTCGCACTGAGAAAAACACTGAAACACTTCATCTTTTCCATTTTGTTTGAGTTTTTATGTTCCTCTGTTATTGAGCAAAGTTGGGGCATACTCCAACCCATCACTCAAGAGTACACTCCTGCACCAGGATGGTGGCAAAAGAGTACACCCAAAAACAAGGAATATACTTCTTTAATTTTTACTCACCCGTAACTAAGATTGTCATTGTAAGAGCCCTGACAGCTCCAGCATCCATACTTAGCCTTGTACTACACCAAATGGATTCAAAAATTGCATTTTTGAATGGTGTGACCTTAAGGAAGAAATTTATATAGAACAATCCGAGGGGTTTCGAGGTTCCTAGAATGGAGCATAAAGTGTGTAAACATGTTAAGTCCTCGTATGGCCTTAAAAGAGCTCCTAAACAATGGCATCAAAAATTTGATTGTACCTTGGTCACGCATGTTTTTGCTGTAAACAGTGGTGATGCACGTGTGTATTTAAAGTATGTTGATAATGATTGTGTGATTATCTACTTATATATTGATGACATGCTTATTGTTTACACCCTAAATTCGAGGGAGTTAAGATGATGCTATTTTGGGCAAAATGCCACGTCTTAACACATGAAGCCCTCCTTAAGGAGAATTAGGTCTTAAGTAACGGTATCTCGAGCTCAGTATCTTGAGAAGATTATCACCTTAACAAGGGTATCAACCACTCGAGGATTGAGATGGTTGAAGGATAAAGGAAGCTCAAGCTCAAGAGGCTGCCAAGAAGGCTACAAGACAAATGGTTTCCAAGCTCGAAATAGTTACTTAGAGTGCAATTCCAGATACTTAGAGACTGAACTTAATCCAAGAGAACGTGGGGTTTCTAGAGGGACTTCACCTAGAAATTCGGATGTGGGCTTGAAGGAATTCCCTCCAAAACTGAATCATGGACACGTTCATTGATTCATTCCCCACAAGAAGAAGTTTAGTGGCTTAACGTGGGGAGAAAACGCTGCAAAATCAGGGGGCAGCTGTTACTTTGTTTATTCAAAAATAAAGGACGCTGGTGTAGCCCAAATGAGTACACACACTCAATAAAAAACTTCATCAAGTTTTCTTTAAAGCACAATTGTGCTCTTTTCTTAGAAGTAGCATAACTTAGAGTAACTTAGCTTAGGGTAGAACAACTTGCTGTACTTTCTTCTTCAGTAATACAGTCTTTCAGGTATAAACTTCCTGTTTTAATCCGTTCCCAAATTTTGACGACTTGAGAATTGAGGCTTTAGTTTAAGGCTTGACGGTTAAGGCTCAAACTTAGTTGCGTTCGTCTTAACACTACTGTCACTGCTTGATAAGTCAGGTGAACTTAGCTTAGCACCATTGATTAGGGCTTTGACGGCTAAGGCTTGACTTTGATTGCATTGGTCTTAATCCAGTGACCTGAATATAGTTTCCTCCTTCTTAATCTTGTCAGACCTAAACTCATTCGAGTTATTATAAGTCAAGGGTGCCAGGCTTAAAAAAGTTGATTGACTTGGGCTTGTAAGTAGACTGTTGAGCTTTTGGGTTTGTCTCCACCCTGAGTCTTGACTTTTAAATGTATAAGGAAAGGTGTTTGTGGGCCCTGCTCTGTCACTATGACTACCAAGTGAGTTAGGTCCATATACTTTTAATTTTTTAGTCAAAAATATATATTAAAAATCCTTGAAAACATTTAATCAAGTCTTCTTAATTGAAGCATAGGCTGAACTCACGGCATAACCAAAGTCAAATACACCAAAATATCACAACCTTTCTCCAAAAACGGTGAGTCATTGTGGTCAAAGGCGTCCTATTCAAATTCAAACCTTCCGGAATCCGATTCGGTAATGTCTGGAGGAGAAGCCACCGCGATCAAGAGAAGGTTAGTCCCTCTTGTCTTACTCGAACCCAGAAGAGGAGGCAAATACGGAAAAAGGTAGCTCAGCAAAGGACTCTACTCGATACTTGCTTAACTGGGCTCTCTCAAGAGGAAAGCAGGGGTCACAAGGTCAAGCAAATTGAGCCTATGGGTCTTGAAGACACCAACAACGGAGTCCAAGCTATTGCTACTGTTGAAAAAAGGTAGCCACTGATGTATGTTTCTATGTCAATCAAAATTTAAAGTCCTATTCACTAAACTCACCTTAATTGATGTCTAGGGTGAGAGGGTGTCAAACCAAAGACACTAAGAGCACGTGAATCTATTCTATAACCTAAATTGATTCGAGGTAAATTAATATATTTTTGTGTTAATTAATCAAAGCAAACGACAATTAAACTACGGAATTCTACTTCTAAAGGAGAAAACAACATGAGATTGAAACCTAGGATTTTGAATCTATCATTAGCCAATTATTCTTGCGTTAGCTCTTGAATTAGGATTACTAAGTGTCACACCCGTAGTGGTTTAGGCTATGAGCTTTAACCTACTAAGGTAATGTTGTCAGTATTACGTATTGACCATAGGGAAAATAGGTTCTACCTAACTTATTGTTAATTATCATGTATTGACCCTATCTAACTAAAGCATAGGGTAGATAGGCTGTAATTAAAAATTTGATAAAAATTATTGCTTGATTAATTAATCCTATGGCTACAAGCATAAAGAATTAATTTATAAATATCGACATCAATGATTAAAGGTTACACACTCAATCATCATCTCAATTGAATAATCAATTAAATCATAATACTTCAAAGTATTTCTCACAATCAAGCAATTAATGTAAACAATTAAATTATCCCCAAATTAAAAGTAATACAAGAATAAAAAGACTAAGACTTCATCTAACCCTAGAGAGCAAGTTAGCTATCCATATATGATGAATCGGTGAAGGAGGAGATGACCGAGCCCATGTCAATCTTGCACCAAATTGCTCATGTTGTAATTAGAGAAAACATAGAAAATAAATTGAGAGGAGGGAGGGAGGGAGAGGGAGAGAGAGAGAGAGAGAGAGAAAGAGAGAGAGAGGATGAATCGGTGGTGTGAATTGGATAAAAAGATAGCCTAAAAAAAAAAAGAATATAATCCTAGAATTGCATTATAATGTTGAATGCCTTTGACTAAACGATGCCATGCTGCTACGCTATCAAGCCCTACCGTGTTGGGCTGGGCCGGTGGGCTACTAGTGGTTCTGATGTAATGGGCTGATGGTCAGGTGGGTTGCGGGACGACGGGTAAGCAGGCTGGACGTTGATCGTAAGCTAGACTTGGGTTTGGTTGCAGCAATGGGCCTACAGGTTTGTTGTTGCGTGGGTGGAGATTCGGCTGCGTAGTAGATGGAGGGTTGATACTGCATAGGTGAGCTGATGGTGGGCCGGACTTGGCTTTCGGGCTAGTACGTTCTTGTCCCGAATCCCAGTTGGCTTGATTCAAGTGTCCACGCATCGAATTTTGTCTTGGTTGCACCAAAGTTTGACCATTTAGGAGACTTTAATCTTCATACCTCTAAAACATATGAATGGCCAAAGTGAGGATATAATGATAATTGAACATGTGCAAAAGATCTAAAATAGTAATGAAAAGATGCGTAAATATGAGATGCATCAACACTCCCACACCTAATCTTTGCTAGTCGCCGAGCAAAGCATGGGATAGGCACAATGACTCAAATGACTAACTACTCCAATCTTTACAATGTCTTTCAAGATTAACACACCCATTACAATTCAAGACAAGATTCAATCATCTAGAGCATTCTCCAACTCCATGAATTCAAATGATTCAACTTCAAAACTCATTACAGAATTTTATTAAACATGCACCAACTAGTGGACACTACTTAAGCATTTTAAGCACACAAGTAGAAGTGAATGGGATCTCATGCCATGAAATCTCCTCAAATTATTGCATCCAACCAAATATACCAAGGTTCTATACACCTACACCATTGAGTCACCTAAACACTCGCCCATACATAGAGAATTCTAAGCGGCACATGAGTGACCACTTTACAATATTTTAATCTCAATATAGCACAAAAAAGAATAACTTAATCATGAATGCACTTCAATTTCCAAATTTTCTTTTTCTTTTGCTTTCTGTTTTTCATTTTTTTCTTTGGAGGAAACTCTTTTTTTCTTTTCTTTTTTCTTTGGTTCCCTCTTTTCCCCTCTTCTGTCCAACTTTTAGACTTTCACATAACAAGTACCTCAACTTTGCAATTTACAATTGATCAACAAGTACTTCACATCGTATCAATAGACAAGGATTTGGATAAGCCAATAGGGAAAACATACAAAACTTAAGATATATAGGATTGTTTACTCAAATTTTTTAGATTTTCCACAAGAAGAAAAGTCCAGTGCATAGTGAATATGTGCGCAGCATGAGTAGAAACCATTAATATTAACAATGATCAACAAATACTCACAAACAAGTGTGGAGAAGAATCATTTAACTTCATAGAAAGGAAAAACTTGGCTAAGAGGTTATAATGCACACTTAAAATGCACAAAAACTGTTCAAAATTTGATAAAAATTGAGGACATGCAAATGACCCTAAACCCCACACCTAAATGATGCATTGTCCTCAATGCGACAATATAAAGCATTAAAACACAAGAAAGAGGTGAGATGGAGCGATACAACCTGACAAGGCAATGATTCTGGAAGGGCATGAACAAGTATGTATGACTCCTTAAACACGGAACAAGAACCTGAAAAGAGAGAAACAAGCCTCGAAAAAACTAATTAGTTCAAAAGCAAAACTAAAAACAAGAAATAACAAACCTAGACTGCCTTCTAGTAGCGCTAAGTTTTATGCCTTCGGCTGGGTGCAGTGGGTCCAACAAAGATAAAGTAATGACATCAACCAAAGAAACCACTTCAATGAGCTCACTTAAGACAACACCTAAAGAAAAATCAGAAGCATTGCACTTGATTCAGATGAAGAGTGTAGTCGGGTGGCCGTACAAAGGGGGCAGCAACAAGCACGAAATGAAACTTTTGAAAAACTTCTAAGAAAGACTCATCAGACTCAAATGATATGTCCTTAGCTAGCAAACTACTTAATGGCCTAGCCAACTTCCCACGGTCCTTAAGGAATCTTCTATAGAAACTCACATGCTCTAGGGAAACTCTGACCTCACATGCCCTAGGGAAACTCTAACCTATTCACATTTGAGGGAAGGGCCGAGTTGGCTTGAAATCTACCTTAGCCTTATCAACCTCAATGCCCTTTTTAGACACCCTATGACCAAATAGAATTCCCTCTTGAACTATAAAGTGGCTCTTCTCCCAACCTAAAACTTCTTTTATGTTAGGGTTTAACCTTGCTGCGTCTCTCTAGAAGGTTTAGCATTCTCATCAAGAAAGTTCCATGCAAATAGAAGGGTCTATATCCTTTAAGTAGGCCACATACCACCCAATGGCACTCCTATGATCATTAAGTACTACCATCGACGCATCCTTTTGTTCCTTAGATAATTGAAAAGAGATAATCACAGATAAAGTTGCATTGGGTCCTAGGAAAGCATACTTAAGAGTAGATGGCTAGGGTTTAAGCTCAAGTTTGGGAGGTGTGAGTACAGAGGGTAAAAATTGAGAATTGGGAAGCATAGGTAAGGGTTCTGCTTTTGAAAACGAACTGCAAGTTATTAAGGGAGCACATACCTGAAGCAAATCATTCATCGCCCAAAAGTGACTCTCAACCTCAAAATCATCAAGATAGTCATCTGCAAGCGCTCTCTCAAGGGGGTCACTAACTAGGGTAGAAGGGAGTGTTTGGTCAACCAAATCATCAATAACATCCACAGAGAAACACTCTGACTCATCCTCACTAGTGGGTAACGAAGAAGCCTTAAAAACGTTCAACCTAATAGTCGTGTTTGCAAAACTAACATCCATTATCCCAGATATACAGTTGATGGTAGCATTGGCTGTCTCTAAGAACAGCCATCCTAGAATGACATGGACATGGTTTTTGAAGGTTCCATATCAAGCACAATGAAATTAGCAGGAAACAGGGCTCTGTCTACCTACACTATCACATTGATAAGCTCACCACGGGGGACTCTAGCAGATCTATCCACTAATTGCAAGGTCACCATGGTAGGTTGCACTCTCCCAAGCCTAACTTCTGATGCCCTGAGTAAGGAATTAGGTTAACACTTGCTCCTAAGTCCAATAAAGCCTTCTCAATCGGGTAGTCTTCAAGTGAGCAAGAGATAGTGCGGACATTAGGATCTTTGTACTTAATAGGAGTGTCACACTTTAAGATGGAACTCACTTGCTCGGCGAAAAACACTTTCTTAGGCAGATGCGCTCTAGATCTCTTCTTTTGGTTGAGCAAGTCCTTAATGAACTTTGCGTAGGCCGAGATTTGCTTAATTGAATCACAAAGGGGAATGTTAATCTTTACCTTCCTAAAAGTCTCCAAAATGTCTTCCAATTTCTTATCCTTCCCGTGTGGATGTGGTGCAATTAGATCTTGGGGGAAGGGCACTCCAGGTTCATAGGAGGAAGGAAGATCAGAGGCTCTAGAAATGGAAGAAGGGTGTGTGACCTCATTGCTGCTCTTCTCCCCCACCAGTCATGGGTACTTTACTCTCAACACTCACCCCCTTATCAACTTCCTTCCCACTTCTCAACACTACAATGGGCTTTGCTTGCTCTTGGTGGGTAGGATAGTTATCTTGCCTCAAATGATTCAAAGGGTTCTCTATAACTTGCTAGGGAGTCTTCCCTCATCTCTCCTACTCAAAGCATTTGCTAGTTGACCTATTTGGGTTTCTAGCTTAGAGATCAATTGGGTATGAGAGTGGAAGAGTTGAGAATTATCTTCTAAACCCTGAAGTGCCCTCAAGACCATCTCTTAAAAGTTGAACTAGAGCTCAAATCAGAAGGTTGAGAATGGTTAGAAACATACCCTTGTGGTTGAAAACAGAGGCCCTGACATACTAGATTAGTGAGGTTATGGAATCAGTTGCTGATGATAACCTTATTTCCCTTGCGATTGTTGTGGCACAAATTGCCCTTCACCTTCTTGGCTCCAAGAGAAGTTCGGATAGTTTCTCCAACCCGGATTGTATGTACTTGAGTATGGATCATTCCTTGAGAATCCTTGGGCTACATTAACTTGCTACTGCGAATAATCAACAAAAGGTGAAGCAGAGGGGCAATCAAGTGTGGAATGAAAAACATTATAACCATGGAACACAAATCAAGCATATTTGGAACATTAGAAACATTAGGAAAGTGGAGAGAGTCAATGTAATCCTAAATAAAGAAGTACGTTGCTCCACAAAAGATGCAAGAGAATCTACTTTCTTATCTAAGATGGAAGTGTGTGCAATTTCATGCACTCCTCCTCTATTTAACCTAGCAGCGATCAAACGTGGATGTGCGAGTCATTCAAATGTTCAAAAACTTCCCACGCCTCATCCTTATTTTTCTTAAGGAATTGACCACCACATGAAGCATCAACAGTTTGTTGACCCTTCTCATTCAACCTATAGTAAAAATTAATTGCCATTTAGGGATAGCATGACATGGACAAGGTCTCAAAAGTTCCCTAAATCTATCCCAACTCTCATGGAACTCTTCACTAAAAAAATAGGCAAGGGTATTAATAGCTCTCCTAGCAGTGTTGGTCTTGCTAATGGGATATAATTTATTAAGAAACTATTGTTGCATTTGAGCCCATGTAGTAATTTTTTCACTAGGTAAGGTGCCTAACCAATACTTGGCCTTGTCTTTTAAAGAGAAAGGAAAAAGGCAAAGTAGGATGGCATCATCACTAACATTAGGAATCTTGAAGGTCGAGCAAACCTCCATGAAACTGTCCAAGTGTGTGTATGGATTTTATTGGCCTAAGCCTTAGAATGAAGGGAACATTTATATCATGTGTGGCTTTAGCTCAAATTGATGGGCGATGGGTGGCAACATAATGCATGAAGGTGAGGCATATGTGGTGGGTGTAAAATACTCCATAAGTGCACGTGGTGGTTGTTCGTCAGCCATTGCGGTTTGTTCCCGGTGTTGGGCTGTAAAGTCTCTTTAGGTCCTTTCAATTTTAGGGTCGAGAATGGTAAGGTCAACAGACACAGAGCGGTGATTGTGCATGATAAAAAACAATCACAAATAGTGAGCAACAAAACTAATTTAGAAAAACTAGTAAACAAACAAAACAAACGCTTAAAAAGAAAGACAAATAACAAGCTATCCTAAAATCTACCTAAGCAAGAAAAGCAAGAACGAAATAAAAATCGTGAAACACATGTGTCAACCTCACAAAAATCGTAAGACAAATAATGTTATGAAAAAAAAAAGAAGTTCTTTTAAAGAAAAGAGACAATAACAATTAAAACAATTTAAAAATCCTAAGTTAAGAATTAAAACTAATTGATCAAGAATTAAAAAAAATAAAAAAAATAAAATCACGAACGATGCGTAGCCCTCAGCAACGGTGCCAAAATCTTGATATGTTTTTCTATGTCAATCAAAATTTAATATAAAATTCTATGCACTAAACACATCTTAATCGAAGTCCAGGGCGAGATGTGTCAAACCATAGGGACTGAGAGTACATGAATCTATTCTATGACCTAAATTGATTCGAAGAAAATTAAGGGATTTTTGTGTTAATTAATCAAATAAAATGACAATTAAACTAAGGAATTCTACTTCTGAAGGGAAAAGAATCTAAGATTGGAACTTAGGGCTTTGAATCCATTATTAGCAAAGTATTCTTACGTTAACTCTTAAATTGGGGATTACTGATTGTCACACGGGTAGTGATTTAAGCTACAAGCTTTAACCTACTAAGGTTAATATTGTTAGTGTTATTTATTGATCCTATCTAACTAAAACATAAGGAAAATAGGCTCTACCTAATGTATTATTAATTATCATGTATTGACCCTATCTAACTAAAGCATAGGAAAGATAGGCTTTAATTAACAATTCGGCGAAAATTATTACTTGCTTAATTAATCCTAAGGTTACATGAGCAAAGAATTAGTTTATAAATATCAAAATTAGCTATTAAAGGTTACAAACTCAATCATCATCTAAACTGAATAATTAATTAAATCATAATACTTCAAAGTATGTCTCACAATCATGCAATTAATGTAAATAATCAAATTATTACAAAACTAAAAAGTAATACAAGAATAAAAAGACTAAGACTTCATCTAACACTAGAGAGCAAATTAGCTCTCCATCAAGGATGAACTGGTGAAGGAGGAAATGAACGAGCCTATGTTGATCTCGCAAAAAATTGCTCATGTCCCCATTAGAGAAAAAGAGCAAATAAATTCGGAAGGGGGAGAGGGGGGGGGGGGGGGGGGGGGGGGGAGAGAGAGAGAATTGGAGAGGATGAATTGGTGGTATGAATTAGGAAAAAACTAGCCTCCAAAAAAAAAAAGAAAAGAATAAAATCCCAGAATTGTGTTATAATGATGAATTCCTCGAACTAAACGATGCCATGCTGCTACACTATCAAGCCCTATCATGCTAGGCTGGGCCAGTGGGCCTGTTAGTGGTGCTGACGTAATGGGCTGATGGTCCAGTGGGCTGCGGGACAGCGGTAAGCTGGGTGTGACGCTGATGGTGAGTTGGACAAGGGTTTGGTTGTTGCGATAGGCCTGCAAGTTTGGTGCTGCATGGGTGGAGGTTGGGCTACACAGCAGGTAGTGGGTTGGTGCCAAATAGGTGAGCTGACAGTTGGCCAGACTTGGCTTCTGGGCTCGCACGTTCTTGTCTCGAATCCCATTTGACTTGATTCAAGTGCCCATGCATCGAATTTTGTCTCATTTGCACCAAAGTTTGGCCATTTAGGAGACTTTAATCTTCAAATCTGTAAAACATATAAATGGCCAAAGTGAGGATATAACAATAATTGAATAGGTGCAAAAGATATAAAATAGCAATGAAAAGATGTGTAAATATGAGACGCATATGCCACATAAGAAGCTTGAGAGATGGACCTGTCTCTCATCTTTTGAAGAACAAGAATCTTGGTGGGACCAGCTTGCCAAGAGTTCACTGGCTTAAAAACCAATTGATGATGAAGAGGCATATTCCCCTCTTAGCATCAACATAGTGGAATCTCTAGGCCGTATTAACCCCACATGGTCTGATATCGAGAATGACTTCCATGAAGAAGACTTCCCTCAACTTATGGAGGAGTCTCAAGTGCCAGCTGTTGGTCCAAAAGACCAACCTCTAGCGCAAGACATGCTAATTGATGGCAGTCCTCTAAAGTATGTTCAGGACGGCACATGGATGGTAGCCCTAAAAACGAAACAGATCAATGGATCTGGACAGAATTCAGGATGCTCCCTGAAAAGGTTGATGTTAGAACTTCCTTGCTCCTTCCTAGCACTCAAGAAGGTCTCGAGGGGGATGTTACAGCAGTGGATGAAGATCCCCAGGTGGAACTTATGATGAAAGTAGCAGCCACCAAAGATAACTAGCCATTCATAGCTTGCTCCAACTACGTAGAGGCAAAATTCTATAAAGATAGCATGGGACCACTTGATGTTAAAAGGACAATTCCTTAAGTTTCCCAACAATAAGACACAATAGCCATTCTTGACAGTCCACTCGCTGATGTTGCGGTTGGTCAAGATGAGGTAGAGTTTGTGGACTCAGACTTCTGGGAATGCATGAGGGCCCTTTTTTAAAAAGGAGATCTTCAAGTCATGCCAAAACCCTTGTGCGAGAGAGCCAAGACCTCCCACTAATGGCCTCAGAGGCCATTCCCTTAGCACCAAAAAAGCTCGTGGCTTGACAAGCTGAGGAACAAATTTGGGTTGAACAGCCATTTAATGCCTTGTAGGTCTTGATAATGCAAGAAAAAGAGCTAGAACTCTTTGACTTAATAGCATCACCAACAAGATGAAAAATTTAAAGGCTGAAAGTTCAAGGCCCCCCTAATCGAGGTTAACTTGAGCTTGATTAAAAATGCAAGACCTAGCTATCTGAGTGCTTTGCTTTCTAAGGAGTAGAGAGAGAGTAGTATTTGACCTTTCTTCGCGAGTTCAAGGACTGCTTTGCTTGGGAACATCACGAGATGCCTAGCCTAGACACATAGGTGGTTGAGCATAGGCTTCCTATCAAGCTAGGCTCAAGGCTCGTCATTTCAGCCTAGAGGAGAATGTCCCAACAAGTTATTAATTGGTCAAGGAGAAGATTAAAAAACTCTTAAAGGCCAAATGTATCAGGACTACGAAGTATGTTGAATGGTTGGAAAACATTGTTGCTGTCATTAAGAAAACTAGAAAAATCAGGGTTTCTATTGATTTCTGAGATCTGAATGCACCCACCCCAAAATATGAATACCCAATGCCAATTGCCGACATGCTCATTGACTCATCCTCAAGGCATGGGGTCTTTTCTTTTATGGATGGCTACTGTGGATACTACCAAGTTATGTTTGCTTCGAAGGATATGTATAAGACAACATTTAGGTGTCCTAGGTCAAGAGGAAACATTGAGTGGATGGCTATGCCATTTGGTTTTAAAATGCTGGTGCCACCTACTAAAGAGCCATGAACATGAACTTTCACGACTTGATTGGCAAGACGAAGAAAGTCTACATTGACGATACCATGGTCAAATCAAAGTCCCAAGTCAAACACTTGGAAGACTTGAGGGGGGTGTTCCTTATAATGAGTACCCACAATCTCAATATGAATCCATTAAAGTGTGCATTTGGCATACGCATTGGAAACTTTGTTGGTTTTCTAGTACACCAGAGGGGCATTGAGGTGGACATTAATAAGACTAAAGCCATTCAATGGGCCAAACCGCCTTCAAACAAAAAGGAGCTCCAACGTTGGTTGGGTAGGTTAGTTTCCCAAGACGTTTCATCTCGAATGTGGCAGGAAAAACGAAAGTCTTCTCTTCATTATTAAGGCTCAAGACTGAGAAGGACCTCAAGTGGGAGGAGCCACATCAAGCAGCTGTTGAGGCCATCAAGGAGTACTTGATCAGGCCACCAGTTGTCATTTGGCCAAAGTAGGCATAACCTTTGAAAATTTATGTCTCTGCTTTTGAGGAATCTATTGATTGCTTGCTTGTCCCTGACAATGAGCAACGGTTTGAATAGTATGTCTTCTACCTTAGCCGTTGCTTAAATGAATGTGAAATAAAATACTTCTCAATTGAGCAACTGTTTCTATCTTTGTTCTATGCATCAGTAAAATTAAGGCATAAATTCCTGGCATTTACCATTTGCTGTACTTCAGTTTGAGTTGGCCTTTATATCACAGAAGTCAGTCAAGGGTCAAGCCTCAGAAGACATTTTAGTTGACAATGCAAACATTCATATTGGCTTAGGCTACGAGCCAAATCAACTCCTAGTGGTGGAAATGGTCCTTTGGAAATTATACTTTGATGGATCAAGGGCCAATTCAAGTGCTGGAGTTAGAATTGTGATAAAATCCCCTGCTGGGATCATCACTAAGTTAGCTTAGCTATTACTTTAGTTGGCAAATGCTCCAACAGCATGGCAGAGGATGAGGTATTAATAGTAGGCCTACAGACTCTCTTTGAAATGCGAGTCCTCAATGTTGTTATTAAATGGAATTCCTAGTTGGCAATAAAAGGAGAGTTTTAGTGTTTGAGAAACACCTCGAACACATACTTTTGAATAGTGCTAAAGCTCTTGAGTAAGTTCAGCGGTGTCTAGTTTGACCATATCACTTAATAGCAAAAAAAAGCAGCCAATGAATTGGCTCAGTTAGCTTCAGGGTACAAATTTCCTCGGACCTGGCACGAGGAAACCATAGTCATCAAAACTAAGGTTTTAGACCATGAATTGAATCCGCTAAGTCTTCCAGTTTTGAGAGCGAAGGCATTCCAAGTGAGCACTTGGATTGCTTTGAAACCCATCAAACTGTCCGAAGTCAACATAAGGACTGGAGAAAGCCTTTAATGGATTGCCTTATGAACCCTAAAAATCATGTTAAGGACAAAAAGATGAAGATTAGGGCTCATAGATTACATTTAGATTCTCCAGTGAAGAGTTATGTAAAAGGGACGCTAGTGGAGTGCTTCTCCAGTGCCTTGACTTAGACGAAGTAATGCTAGTGATGGTAGGAGCCCATGAGGGTATCTGTGGATCCCATCTAGCCGGCAACAAGATGCATTGGCTTATCAAACATTGTGGCTATTACTGGAGAACAATGATGATGATTGCATAAAGTGCTAAAGTGTGTAGAGCGTGCCAAAGACATGGGCATGTACCGAGAGTCCTTGCAGCTGAAATGCATGCTATTGTGAAACCATGGCCCTTCATAGGTTAGGCAATGGACATCATCGGGGAAATCAATCCCTCTTTTAGCAAGAAACACTCTTACATCTTTGTGGCCATAGACTACTTCACAAAACGGGTGGAATCTAAACCATATAAGAATATCAATCAGCAAGACTTGATTGATTTATCAAAAAATACATTCTATGTAGGTTTGGTATCCCTAAAACCATTACTATGGACCCAGCTAAAGTGTTCAATAGGGCTGAGTTTAAGGAATTCACCAAGAGTTTCAACATAAAATTTTGAACTCAACCCCCTACTATACTCAAGCCAATGGCTAGGCAGACCTACAAACAAGATTCTGAAGGCTCATATTGAAAAGATGATAGAGGACAATCTAAGGAGGTGGCATGAATTGCTACTAGATGCTCTTTGGGCTTACATAACGTCCAAACATGATGCAAATAGGGCAACCCCTTCCATTTGACATATGTCGTGCTCCCAATGGAAGCAACAGTTCAGTCTATTAGGTCGGCTCATCAAGGAAAGTTTTCAGAACTTGAGTATGAGCACGCTATGGTGGACAAACTAACTAACTTAGACCAAGCTAGGCTTGATGCCCTTCATAAGTTAAAGAAGCAAAAGAAGAGGATGGCCAAAGCATACAACACAAAGATCAAGCCTAGGGTTTTTAACTTAGGGGGTATAGTTGTTGTGAATTGTATTCATTGATTAGTAGTTCGTTTCTTTAGTTACTAATCCGAGTTCTAGTATTAGTCATATGAATGTTTTGGCGGGAATGGTGGTTTATGCTAGTTGGTATTAGCTAGATATTTTGCTATCTTTTGCCACCTTTTCAATGAAAGGGTATAAGTAACTTGGATCCATGTTTATAATACTCATTCAATGAAATAGAAAATATCGTCTTCTTCTCATCTCAATTCTATCTTCTATCTCATCGCATACCCTAATTCCCTAGGTTAAGAGCTTGTGAATTTGGAAGAAACAAGCTTCAATGGCTGACGATGCAACTGCTAGTTCGAATTAGGCCGAGCAAATGGCTTAATTGCAGCAAAAACTGCAAGACTTGATACTTGCAGTGGGCAATATGCATCAATCATAAGAGCAAGTTCAACAGCAGCTAGCAGGATTGCAAGATCAAATCAATAGGCAATTTGGGTCTAGTGGAGTTAGAACTCTTCCATCTTGGAACCCTCATGGAAGGCCACCTGATCCCTTACTTCCCAAACTGAATGAAGGAGTTGGAGAAGGAATGACTCTAGTAAAGAATACATGATTTCGCCAGCCAAAAGTAGAGGCCGAGACATTTCATGGTGTGCAATCTCAATCTTGGATTAGAGGACGTGAGAGATATTTTTGTTTCTATGGTGTTCTTGATTCACAAAAGGTGGAATTAGCTGCCATTTACTTATATGGAGATCAAGAAGTGTGGTTTCATAGTTTGATCCTTAGCAATCCTACCCTTACTTGGCATGAGTTTGTAGATGAGTTGTGTGAGAGGTATGGGGATGAAGATCCAGGTGATGTTGTTGACAACTTCAATAAGGTGGCCCGAACTGGTTCTGTTAAGGAGTACATGACTTGCTTTGAGCATTTAAAAGCAATATTGATGGCTGTTAATTCAAGTGCAAGTGAGGCCTATTATGTCTCTAGCTTCATTAGTGGTCTTAAGCCCAAGATCAAAAATCTAGTGAAAGCATTGAATCCATAGTCCTTGTCTAAGGCTTACTCAAAGGCTAGATTGCTTGAGTCCATGGTATTAGCTTCACCTGAAGGGGGATAGAACGGAAGAATGAATGTGCAGTCAGTCCCTCCATTGCAGCAATCAACATCTGGGACCTCCAAACCCTCGAGTGTGGAAGAAAAGAAAGCCCAAAGGTTGTGTTTCAAGTGCAATCAGAAGTATTTCTTTAGGCATAAGTGTAATCCCAAGCTGTTAATGTCGGTAACTAGTGCTAAAGCTGAAGAGGAGCTGGAGGAAAAGCCTGAATCCAGTGTTCAGATTGAGGAGGTCCAGGAGGATTCTAAAGATGATGAGATAGAGATTTAGTGAGAGCTTTGACTTGAAATGGGACTCACAATACAATACGGATTAAAGGAGAGGCAAGTCACAATCCATTATTGATATTGACTGATAGTGGTAGCACCCATAGCTTCTTGGATCCCAAGATTGCTAAGTTAATGGGACATGAATTGATCAAGAACAGCCCACTTGCTATAACCATGGCTAACATAGACCAAATGCAAGCAATTTAGATGGGAAAATGCAAGGGAATTAGTTTGTATATGACTTCTGGGTGTTGGGAGGTTGCGATATGGTTCTTGGTGTTGATTGGATGAAGACAATTAATCCCCTGGTTTTTGATTTTGCTTAGTTATGAGTGTCTTTTGAGAGGAATGGCACATCAATCAAGCTGCAAGGCATAGTTGAACAAGGCCAATTGCAGTGATGAGTGGCAAAAAGCTGGAAGGAGTGCTCAAGAAAGGTTCTTATCAATGGATTGGATAGCTAATTTGTCTTAGTGCCGAACCTTTTGAAGCTAAGGTGAATTCTATCCCATCTATTCCCAGGTGAATGCATGATTTTAAGGACCTATTTGAGCAACCAACTAATTTTCCCCAAAAAGAACCTTAGACCATGCTATACCTCTCAAAGCTAACTCTAATCCAATTAATCTCAAACCATACATATACCCCCATTTGCAAAAGACTGAGATTGAGAAACAAGTGGAGGAGCTTTTGAATACCAACTTTCTCAAGCATAGCCATAGCCCCCTTTTGCTTCCCCTATTATCCTAGTCAAATAGAACCTCATGAATGTGCATCGATTATAGACAATTAAATTCTCTTACAATCAAAGACAAAATCCCCATACCAATCATTGATGATCTTCTAGATGAAATCCATGGATCCTAATATTTCTCCAAACTTGATTTAAGACAAGGATATTATCAAATTCGAGTGGTAGAATAAGACATACATAAAACTGCTTTCCAAACTCGTCATGGACACTATGAATTCGTCGATATGCCATTCGGTTTATCAAACGCTCCTGCCACATTTCAAGCCTCAATGAATTTCATTTTCTAACCATTCTTGAGAAAGTTTGTCCGTGTGTTCTTTGGTGACATATTGGTTTATAGCTCTTCCTTGGATTCACATGTGTCCCATCTCTGTCAAGTCTTTAAAACCATGCGTGAACATAATCTTTTTGCTAAACTCTCAAAATGGTCCTTTGCTTAAACATAAGTAGAGTATTTAGGTCATGTTATTTCCTGCAATGGGGTAGCTACCGATGCTGCCAAGGTCCAAACTATGAAACAGTGGCCCACTCCTACATCCCTCAAGCAATTGAGAGGCCTTTTGGGTCTAATAGGATATTACATGAAGTTTATTTGTGGATATGGTGTCATCGCTGAGCCTCTAGCTGACCTTCTTACGAAGGATGCTTTTTTATGGTCCAATTCAGCTCAAGATGCTTTTGAAAAACTTGAAAGCAACCATGTGTTCAGCCCCAGTCTTAACAATGCTAGATTTCAATGAACTCTTCATCATAGAAACATATGCTTGCAACTAGGGTGTGGGTGCTGTGCTATCTCATAAGGGGAGGCCAGTGGAATTCCTCAGTCAGTCACTTAGGGCCTATTTGGGATTGCCGTGAAAAACTGCTTTTTCTAGAAGCACTTCTTGTAAAAGTGCTTCCGTAAAAAGTGCCGTTTCAAATTAGCAGTTTGTGTTTGGCCAACCAGTAAAGAAGCACTTATGGTATTATTGTGAGTGTTTAGCCAATGTTAAAAAAAGTGCTTTTTTCTATAAAATTACCAGAAAATACACTAACAGAAGTCTTGTATAGTTGAAAAAAATCACCCATAACCATTCTAAATATTTAATATATTTTTTAAATATTTAAAATATTTTTTTATTATTTAAAATATTTTCTAAATATATAAATATTTCTTAAATATTTACAATATTTTTAATATTTATAAAATATTTTCTCAATATTTTGAAAATATTTAATTTCTTAAGAACATTAAAATATTTTCTAAATATCATAAATCTATTATAATTATTAAATTATTCTTTTCATATTTAATATATTTTTTATAATATACAAAATATTTATAAAATATATAAATTATTTTTTAAATATGTTAATAAATTTCAAGGTACCTGAAATAAACTTTCTCAATTGTTTAGTTTTTGTTTCTACTTTTGCTTATAAAAATAAGCACCAAATTTTTGCATCTGTTTATAAGCAGAAAAACTGCTTCTGCTTTTAATGATAAGCGCTTATTCGGGTTTGTCAAACACCCTTGAAATTCTAGAAAAGTGCTTTTTCCAGAAAAAAGCACTTATTTCCCAAAATTAAGCAACACCAAACAAGCACTTAGTCCCAGACACTTGGGCCTATTAATCTATGAGAAAGAGTATTTGGCCATTCTTATGGCAGTGCAAAAATAGTGGCATTATCTTGAGGGCCATCATTTCATGATTAGAACAGATCATCAAAGCTTGAAATATCTTTTGAAACAAAAGATAACCATAAGAGCGCGACAAAAAGGGCTTATGAAGTTGTTGGGACTGGATTATTCAATTGGGCACCGTAAAGGAAAGGGAAATCTTACAGCAGATGCTTTATAAAGGAGGCAAGACGAGGTTGGACCAGCTTCTTTTCCTGCTATCTCAGCAGTTTTTCCTTCTTAGATGGATGAAGTTTAAAAGTCTTATGAAAAGGATGATTCTGCTCAAGAATGCATCACTGCTTTCAGCATGAAGGACCCTTTGACTGCTGCTACATCTGATGTGTCTTTGATCAATGGAACTGTGAGTGTTGAGGGTAGAGTTTGCATTGGTTCTGCAACTAACTTAAGAAAACAAGTCATTTTGGCTTTCCATGCTTCAACTTTGGGGGGTGATTCGGGGATTAAGAGAACTTATCAAAGGCTTAAGCAGAATTTTCAATGGAGAGGTATGAAGAAGGAGGTCACGGAATGCATACAAGCTTGTGATGTGTGTCAATGCACTAAGAGTGACCATGTGCCATACTAAGGGTTGCTTCAGCCTCTACCTATTCCTGATCGAGCCTGACAGCATATTAGCATGGACTTTGTAGAGGGTTTGCCAAAATTTGAGGGGAAGGAGATCATTTGGGTTGTGGTGGATTGCTTTACCAAATATGGCCACTTTATTGCACTCAATTGTCCTATTTTCGCTGCACGCCTTGCTAAATTGTTCTTGGACAACATCTATAAACTTCATGGCTTGCCTTAGGAAATCATTTTAGATTGAGAATGATTGTTCACCAGCAAGTTTTGGCATGAGTTGTTCTAGCTGTTGGGATCATCACTTGCTCTAAGTTCTTCTTATCATCCTCAAATGGATAGTCAGACAGAGAGGTTGAATCAATGTGTGGAACAATATTTACAGATCATGATATTTTACAATCCAAAGTATTGGCGCAGGTGGCTGTCCCTGGCTAAATTTTTGTACAATACACATGCTCATTCTTCCTTGGGTAAAACTCCCTTTGAGGCTTTCTATGGCTATGACCCTCCTTATCCCATTGTATCACAAGGCACTACATCTACTATAGTGGATGTGGATGAACTCTTGCGACAGAGAAAATAATTGACATAATAGCTCAAAGAGAATTTGCAAGTAGCTCAATCTAGAATGAAGTTCTTTGCTGATAGGAAGAGGTTTGATCATTCCTTCCTAGTTAGAGATCTTGCTTACTTGAAATTACAGCCTTATAGGCAATCTTATGTGGCCACTAGCAAGAGTGTCAAGTTGTGTGCTCGTTATTTTGGTCATTGCAAGGTCTTACAGAAGTTGGGTCGAGTCGCTTATAAGTTGGAATTACCTCCTGATGCTTCAATCCATCCTGTGTTCCATGTTTCCTTGCTAAAGAAACATATTACAGTAGATATAGATTGTTCAGCTAAAGCACTTGCAGCTTCTTCTAATGGTATCATCTCCAAGAACCTCTGGCTATCTTGGATGCACGCACGGTTCAGCAGCAGGGCAAGCAGATCCAGCAAGTGTTAATTCATTGTTCCAATCTTAGAAGGGAAGATGCAACTTGGGAAGATTTAACGTTCATTAAGAGTCAATTTCCTATCTTTGATTCTTGAGACAAGAATCTTTTCAATGGGGGGAGTATTGTTGTGAATTCTATTCATTGATTAGTAGTTCATTTCTTTAGTTACTAGTACCAATTCTTGTATTAGACGTATGAATGTTTTCATGGGAATAGTGGTTTATGTTAGTAGGTATTAGCTAGATATTGTGCTATCTTTTTGCCGCCTCTTGTATGAAAGGGTATAAGTAGCTTGGATTCATGTTTGTAATACTCATTCAATGAAATAGAAAATATCTTCTTCTTCTCATCTCAATTCTATCTTCTTTCTCATCCCATACCCTAATTCCCTAGGTTATGATCACAGATCATAACAATAGTCTGGAAAGTGGTTTTACCCATTGGTCAGAAAGACCGTGTCTTTGGGAAATGGTCCCCAAACTGGGAGGGCCCATTTAGAGTCATTGAGGTATTTGGAGGCAATGCTTACTTACTCCATGACCTAGATGGAAGAACTCACATGAGGGCCATTAATGGAAGGTTCCTAAAAAAACATGTGCCATTAATTTGGGATTCTAACAAGGAAGTTCTTAAGTATAGATTCTTTGAATTATGGACTCAGTTTCAATATCAATGTCATAAAGATCAACTCCATGATCCTTAGGTTAAGAAAATAAAGAAAAGAAAGGAGAGGAACCACCAAGCTGAGAGACGTGTTTGATAAAAATATGTATTTCATTAATATCATTATAGAATGCATGGCTTATATACAAAGTACTACAAGCAAGTTACTTGTATGGCTAAATTCTCTTAATAAAAAAGTGAAAAATAAAATAGGTGAGTCCTAAGACTCACTAAGGATTCCTCTATAGAAGACAGTTGGCTGGTTGCATTGGTCAACTCGGGATCCAAGGAAAGGGCTTCTTCTTCGAGAACTTGGTTATTTCTTTGGGCCTCCCTGGTAGTTTCCTCAAGCCTTCCAATGACAGTTCCTTGAGAGGAATGTTATTGGCTTAGGGAAAGTAATTCCCCTTTAAGATGACCCAATCTCTCCTCTAAGTGATGGATTTCATCCTCGAGGCCTCTTATTTCTTGTTGGCTGTGGGTCTTCTTGGCTGCTTTGAGTTCTTCAAACAAAAGTTAGAGGACACTAAGGTCAATAGAACGCCCTAAGTTCCTTATGGCATCTTGACAGCGCTGCTTCTGCTAAAAGAGGGTTGGGACCTCTTGGTTCACCTTCACAAGCACTTCCTCTGGGGGTTCGATTTCTCTGGCAATGGAAGGAGCCACCTTAGTGTCCTCCTTTAAGGCCTTCACCAGAGACATAAAGTTAGCCCTTTCAGCTGGGGTCAAAATGGGGAGATGTGCAAGCTCCCTTAGCCTTTGGAATCTCAGGAATACTTGGTCTAGTTGTTGAAAGGCCAACCTGCCACTTGCCCCCAATTTCTCCAGAGGAGAAGTTAGGCCTCCTAGTAATGGGGAAGGAATGGCTCTTAGAGGTGTGACTTATAAAAAGGTTAATAACAAAAGAAGTTAGATTAAATCTTAACTTTGGAAGACAACCAAGGTTAGGGGAACTATCATTACCTCTGAAACCTCAGCTTGAGGAAAAAGAACTTCCGCTGGCATTTTTGTCACTAGAACTTCTGACGGCTCTTTAATTGCAGGGATGTCTTCCTCAAGGGGAGCTTCTAAGGAACAATGGTTGCATGTTAGAACCAAATATGGTTTAAGGCATTAAGAGTTTGGAAGCCAGATTACAGAATCTTACCTTCAAAGATTTCTTCGATGGAGATTGAGTCTCTTAGAAGGAGGAATGGAGCCTGCAAACGGCCTTAGTTCAGAGTAACTAGGAAGGAAACCTTTTTATAGGGATAACTGATAATTAGGTCCAAAGCAGAGGTAGCCATGCCACAAGCACTCGAGCTTAATTGTTTAGTACCCTGATTGAGCTCTGGTGCAATTTCCTGAGGTGGCGAATCTAGTATCTCTATAATAATTGGAGCTGGCTCTTCTTGTGGCTAAAAAGGCCAAGTTAGGAGCTGCTTTGACATAGATGAACGAGACACTAGTTAAGAAATTTAATACCTCTGGTTCAGTGATCCTGGCTCTTCTTTTTCTCACTAGTTGTGAGATGGTTACCTTTTCATCTTTTTCCTCCTCTGCTGCCTGAATGGCTCCAGTGGGGAAAGTTGGGGGAACCTCCTTCTGCTTTCTTTTCCTTGAGCCGCTTATTTCAATAGCTGGTGGGGATTCCTCTATCAACATCTGGGTTAAACTCCTAGTTCTAGCACTCTTAGGAGTCTCCTGGATAGCTGCTACTGCAAAAAGAAAGGACGAAGATCAGTCTTTGTTCAGAGCCACCTAAAAATAAAACTAAAGAATAATTTAGGGGTGGCTCTTTACCTGATTGTGCCTTCTGTGGAGTTGGCCTAATGCTGACTGGCTAGCTTCTTGTCCAGCTGGAACCTGCAGACTCAAAAGAAGGTACAAACTACTTCTTGGCGTCTTTGACCTCTAAAGAGGACTAATAGGCTTGGAACCACGCTGCAAAACGAGGTGTGGCAAATGGACTGTACCTACAAACAATGAGGTACCCACAGAAGGACGTGATTTCTTGATTCAACTCATGAAGCTCTCTATATTAACGGAGTTGAATGGAGATCCTCCTATCCCACCAAAGGTTTTTGGTCCCTATACTAGGAAAGGGAATATCTTAGACCATTCTAAGTTTCCTAGCAAACAACCCATGCCTGTAAGTCTATTCACCAAGATGAGTCTGGTGATAGAAAAATAGATCTTAAGGGCACATGATTGCCTACCAGATTCGTGAGTTGATGTCTGTGGAGACATTATAGTTAAGGTTTAGTTTTTTGAACCTACAATGACCCAGGTTTCTCTCCCTAAAGACATTGGTCAAAGAACCATCCCGGGGGTAAGAGGACCACACCCCTCACCTTTGAGAGCATAGGGGTCTCTAGGGCAGAGCTCGGGGAAGTAGGCTTGGGCCCAAAGCTAGACCAGCCAAAAGGGCCCACGTATTTAGAAATCACAGTTCTTAACTATGATATCCTTAAGGCATCCATACACTTGGGCCAAAAATAATGGTCCTAAAGCTAATGGACTAGTACTAAAGACTTGGTTGACAGCCATGGTCCTCAGAAATTTAAGAACCGAGTTGGAGGCATAAACAAAGAAAAACTTGTTTAGCCAAAACACGTAAAAGCATGCCTCTTCTTATCTGGAACCTTGGCCAAATTTATGCTCCTCTGTGACAAACATCTTAGCAAAAGACTCATAACCACCGGGTAAATTGGTGAAAAAGAAAGAAGAGGCAAAGTCTTTAGCCTCTGGAAAATTAAAAGAGTCAAGCGGCAATTCTTCTCCTCATAGTGAAAGACCTGTCAAGGCCGCTGTGTCCTCCAAGGTAATACCATGAAAACCCTCAGGGAGGACAAAAGTGTTATAACCTGTGTTCCAACAGGAGGTTAGAGCTGTCATAATGGGATGATCAATACTTGAAGGCAATGGTGGAAAGCCTGATGGCTTCAAAGATGCGGAGGCTCTTCAATTTTTCTCAAAGGGGCAACATCACTCTGTCATCCCATTCAGTGTACTACTTTGTTAAAAACATCCATCCTTTGAAAGGGGCCACTTCTTTGTAGATGCGTGTTCCTCCCTAAGATTGACCTGCAGAGGTTGTACAAAGTAATAGAGATGCATCAGTATTTGGAAATATGCCTTGAAGGCTAGGGAACATCATGAGATGGGTCAAAGATGGGTCCTAGGGTGTGGGACTCGAAAGAAGACGAAGGGTCATTCTTTGGTGACCAAGAAAGATCCTCTTCAATGGTGTTGAGATCAATTGGACTCTAAATCACATAAGAGACAATTGAGTTGTGTGATTATAGGAAACGAGTCAGTTGCTTAGTAGGCTATCAGCCATGGGAAGGGGGACCAGAGACGACGAAATAAACTTGAGCCATCGTCCGATTGGTTTCAAGAAGATGCAAAGAGATGGAGGCAGATTGAATCAAGAATTGAAGATTCAAGAGCAGCAGATAGCAAGTGTTTCAAGAGCGCTTGATTGCAGTAAAGAGAGAGAGCATTTAAAGCAAACAAGTGGAGATTTCAAGCCCTAACTGTCACACTTATGGATATGTGGGAAGGAAGGGCAAATGACAAATAGTGTTCTCTTGAGCTCCCTGTAGCCGTTGGGGGTCAAATCAGATATTTTCACGTTGTAAATTTGAATTGACCAATGGCTGAAATGAGTTTTTTTTTTTTTTTTTGGTAAGTCAGTGTGAAATACCATATATAAAAAGAATTATATGTACAAATCTACCGGGGGAATACCCCAAGTCATGGCAAGTGAGGCCTACATCAATGAATCCAAGTCAAAAGTCAAAGAACCAAAAAACAAAAGAATCAAAGGTCAACGTGACCGATCAAAGCAAAACTGCAAACAAGTACGAATCTGAACATAGAATTAGTGCTCAATCCCCCACTCCTGCAAAAGCTGAGAGTGACGATGAGGGCCGCGGAGCATAGAAGCAACAATGAGACGAATGTGGACCAATCCTGTGATCTCCTCGATAACAACAGAAGAAAGTCTGGACTAGGAACGATGGATCTTCAGGTTATGCTCGTACGGGAGGATGTAGACCATCGCAGAGAGGCAAAGGCGGGCGAGGATACGTTCCACCCCACAACCATAGAGCTGAGTAGTAGCCCACTGAAATAGCTCACACCAAGCAAGCGCTGGTCAAGCAAAGCAGGTGCGTAAAGAAACCTGAGATCAAACAGAAGCGGAGAAGCTACAGGCAAAGAAGAGATGGCTATGCGACACATAAGTTGAACTACACAGCACACATGAAGACTGGATGCCCTGCACCTGATGTCTCAGCAATATGTCACGGGTCCAAAGTCGCTTACAGGAGACGAGCTGATAATTCTAATTTAGTATATAATTATTCATATCATTTAAATTCATTTTGTAACCATTTTACATCAAATTTTTATCACTTTTGCTCTTTTTCACTCCTATTGTTATTTCTTTGCAAACACTCATTTTATGCTAATTCTTACTAGGTTTTCTCATCGACATCAACAAGTCAATGCAAGATACATAAAAAAGCTAAAAATGGGCAAAACACATCAATTCTACACCGTTTTGGCAAGGATCTACCAAATTCTTGCACAATGTGTGCAAATTTCAAATTTTGGGAGCAAATCAAAGAAAAAGTGCATTGTACACTTCAGGAGCATGTTCGAGTTGATGCAAAAGCTAATTTTGGGTGGCAAAGGTGCAAAAAAATGAAAGAAAAATGCAAAATTACAAGTTGCAAAAAAGGGCGGCAATCTAAGCAAATAAGAATGAAGTTGGTGTAATTTTTTATTCTATGATATTGAAACTTGAAATGCTATAAATAGGGAAGTTTGGGAGAGTGTTTCATCATCACCTCATCTAGTAAAAATCAAAAACAAAGTGTAGAAAGCATAGGTAAACCGTGAGGAGAGGAAAGGAGTGAAGGAAAAAAGTTTTGTTTGCAATTTTGCATTTTAAAGTCCTTTCTATCCCTTTCTTCTTTACGTTCATAGATTTTGTCTTTGTTTTACTTTATATTATGTATACCATGAACTAATTTTGTCTTTCCAAGGCCACAATGTAGCCTAAGTTGTAATATACTCTTTTTTCTAGTTTAACGTATTCAAAGTTTGTTTATTGTGCTATTTGAGTGTTTATCATTGTTCTTCATGAGTTTTAAATGCTTGATCACCATTCAAAGCCTATAATGATTCATAATAAGTATGAGAGGAGATTTATGATGAATGCTAAAGTGATAAACACCAGAAATTGAGCGAATGCTGGAGATAGATTAACGCGATTTGTGTGGTCTTGAGAGAAAGCCATGGATCTTCAAAACTCGTTTCTTATTTGAATTCATGCAAGACATTGATGAGTTAATATATAAAAGAGCATGCTAAATCTTTCTCGAGAGAGAATATTCAGTAAATTAGTGTTTTCGACCATCAACATGTAATGAGAACTTGAATATCGAGAATAGAAAGGCATATTAATGCAACTAGGTGAAATTGGATGGCTTGGATCTTATTAAACCATAACAAATCTTCTGAAAACAGTACACCTTTCATAAAATCATTACAAATTTTCATTCTTTTTCATTTCGTTTTGTTTCATATCAAAAACCATAAATTTCATTATTTTAAATAGTGCCGAAACTACTAATTTCAACACTCAATCTAGTACATTATTTATGGGAAAATACTCTACTCATTCTATATTGCTTGATAAGCATACACCAAACATTAAGCATCAAGTTTTTGGCGCCGTTGTCAGGTATTGTTCTTATTTTACTGATATTGATATCAACTAGTTTTTATACTAATTTGAAGTTGTTTTGCTAAAACTTGTAAATTTTGTTTAAAATTGAAGAAGAAATTTCCCTTTTTTTTTTTCATTTATTTCATTCACTTGATTTTATTCGTAAAGTTATTTTTTTACTTGTAAAATTCGTATAGCATCCCCCTTAAAATTGTGTTTTTGTTAAGTTTTGTTAAATTTGTGTTATTTTGTTGTTTTTATTGTTTTTTCTCTTTATTTTCATCTTTCTTTTACTTATAAGTTCATTTCAAAAAATATTTGAAAGTTAAAATTGTTATTTTTAAGATTTTGAAAATATTAGTGTTATGTTATGATTCAAGATCAATCTTGACTCATATCCTAAGGAAAAGAATTGGAGTTGAGAAAGAATTGAGATTATTGAGAGAATTGGAGAAGAGAATTAGAGTTGAGAGAGAGAAAGGATATCAATTATCATTCCATGAATACTCTTTACCTAATGAACCACTCTATTTGTACTACTTCCTATGACTTGAGAATACATTGCATTTGGACTTCGTATCCTAACCAACATTCCCCCTCTTAGCTGCCGATCTTGACTTGTTAACTAACACTTGACTAACCTTGACTTATACAAGTGAATTAAAGAGGACTCATTAGGCTAATTAAGCTAGAACTAAGGAGTTATACTAATTTATTCAAGCCCATGGATTATTGGTACTTAATTCCATAAGCCCCATTTTGTAGAATCATGACAATACTCCCCCCTTTAAATGTTATTGTCCCCGAGAATCTAAGTAGAGCATTGATACATGAGAACCCCAGCTCGTACTAAAGAGTGTGGTCAAAGGAGAGTTTTGCTAATTACTCGTATTGCTATACACTTGAGCTATGTACAATGAAAGCTATTGAGGATGTAGCTTGAAGAAGCCCTCCCAAACCAAGCAACTTGCTGCCTTCCACTAGCTTAGGCATGGAACTCACTCAAGTAATTCCTATGCATATGCACTATATTCCGTTGCCGCGGCCATAAGTAAACAATTTGCAAATATCCTCCCATTTGAGAGGTGTCACTATGAAATCTCTAGCTTGCTTGATGCCATCATGAAGTCTTATGTGCAGTACATGAATGCTTCCACAAGTTTGCATCCTATACTCTATCTTTTTATTCAAACCGTTTCCATCCCAGCCCCTTGATTGGTACTACAAGTAGAACATTCATTCACACTTCTTGTTTCAAGCTTTGAGCCCTTTTTTCAACTGCAACCTTCCTTTGTTCCTTATCAAGCTATTTAAATTGCTTTCCTGAACACACAAAGGCAAGTTCTCTTGAGTAATTGGGTTAGTAGCTTGAAATTGGAGCGTTATACCCCAGCAAGATAAGTATTTAGATGTCATTGTTAGATTCCAGCTTGAATCACTCTTGCGTTCAACTCTCAAAGAAGCCAAACAGACTTTACTCAGTTTACAACACCCGAAATCCAAATCTTTTTCAAGCTCTGCAGCTTGAGGTCATTCTCCTTTAGCTTCCGGCATTCAAATGATTCTTTGCAGCTAAATTCATTTAAGTGATTTTGTACTCCAAGTTCTTTAAGTATCCTTCTGATGCTTGTTTAGTTTGTACATGCTTAGCAAGTGCACTAAGTCGTATATGGTAATAAAAAGTGAGTAGAGTATCGTTCCCACGGGGATTGTTATTGAATAAGTACCGAAATTAGTACTTTTAGGGCTATTTGAAGGACTGAAATTTAAAGTTAATGATATGAAACAAAACAAAATAAAAAAGAACAACAATGGTTACAGATTTTATACAAGGGTGTGCTGATTTTTAAAAGATTTTAATGATTTAATAAGATCCAGCATCTGATTTTACAGAGTTGCATCAATACACCTTTCTGCTCTCGATATTCAAGTTGTTATTATGTATTGATAGTCGAAAACCCTAATTTACCAAATATTCTGCCTCGAGCAACATTAAGCATGCTCTTTTACATATTAACTCATCAATATCATTCATGAATTTAAATAAGAAATGAGTTTCGCAGATCCATGATTTTCACTTAAGACCACAAAAATTGCATTAATCTCTCCCGAGCATTCGCTTAATTTGTGGTATTTATCACCTTAGCAATCATAATAAATCTCCTCTAGGACTTCTTATGAATCATTGTAGGCTTTAAATGGTGATCAAGTATTCAAAATTCATAAAGAACAATGATAAACACTTCAACAACGCAATAACAAAATATTGAATATGTTGAATTAAAAGAGAGCGTATATTACAATTTAGGCTATATCGTAGCCTTGGAAATACAAAATTAGTTCATGATAAATGTAATATAATGCAAAAATAAGACAAAATTCATGAACTTAAAGAAGAAAAGGATAGAAAAGAACTAGAAAATAAGAAATCACAAACCAAACTTCTTCTTTTCTCCTCATTCTTCTTCCCTACGAATTTCTACCTATATTCCTACTTTGTATTGTTTTTTTTTTCTAAATGAATTGATAATAAAACCACTCCCAAGCATCCCTATTTATAGTATTTGAGGTTGGGATTACTTAAAATAAAAAATATTGCAAGCTTTAATCTCACTGCACTGCCCAGTTCTGCAGCTTGCTGTACAAGTTGATTTTTTTTCAATTTTTTGCTGCTATGCACCGCCCGAAATATGCTTTGACATAAAGTTGAACATGTTCATGAAGTGTACAAGAAGTTCTTTCACGTTATTTGTCCATTTTGCCACCCAAATTTGCAAGTTGAAGTGAATTGTTCATTATTGTTGTACCTCCCAAATTTTCTCTTGAAATCATATTGGACATGTTAGTGTATTGTTTAATCCATCCTTGCACTTGATTTTTTTATTTTGCCACACATTTTTGCAAGTTGAAATGAATTATGCAAGTTCTTGTTGTTCTCGTTGTAGCCATGTATTTTGATGTGTTTTGCCCAACTTTTTGCCCTTGTTTAATGTATCTTGCATTCACTTATTGATTTTGATGATAAAACCTAGCAAAATTTAGCACAAAATAAGTGTTTTTGTAAAGAAATGACAATAGAAGCGAAAAAGAGTAAAAATGAGCAATATCGATAAAAAACTTGAGGTAAAATGGTTAAAAAAAAGAACTAAGTGATATGAATAATTATATACTAAATTGGACTTATCAAAATATCCCCAAACTTAAATCTTGCTCGTGGTCGAGCAAGGCTAAACATTGAAGCGTAGGATTTCATACTTTTCAAGAATTTATCACAATTCAAAGCATGTCTACTTCTAAAGGTAAAACAATCTTTCCAAGGAAAAATCCATCAATCACCTAAGCAACCAAATTCAAAAGTTGGATAAGCGTATTAAGTTTATCTGTTCTTTCTAATCTCAAGACATTCAAACCGAATGGTAGACAAAAATCATGCCACTCATAACTAGACTTCTCATGTATGTCCAAGACTACAATTATTCACCAAATTTCCTCCTCCTTTTTTTTCTTAAGGTGCTTAGTTCTTTGTTAGCTTTCGAAGTTCCCTTGTAGCGCGCTTTCAATGCGGCAACTCCTGTTCCAGTTGGCCCAGGATACCAGGTGTTGAAACACTCCTATGGATCTACTTGCTCAAGGTACCAAGGCATGAAATCATCACACCGTAGCACATATCCAAACAATAGACATTTTTTAAAGGATAGAGGTGCATAGTGATTCTCTCCTTCTATTTTTATTATATTATTTTTTTAATGTTTTTTTTTTACTTAGACTTAGGCATAACTCTTCAAAATCTATTATAGAAATGATAATCATAATGCAATCTATTCAAATTTGAGCATTGTTTAATCAGAAAGAAAGGTAAAATAGCCATGCTAACTAGTGAACTCAAATACCACGGTTTTATCAAGATAGTGCCTTAGATTAGATCGTGTTTTGCAATTTGAACACAAAAACAATTGATTTTTCGGTTATTCAAATCTAATTAAAGTAAACGAGCTAAAAAAAGTAGAAAAATTGCCTAAAAAGCATGAAGACAAGTTCTCAAAATTTTTTTTTTTTGTCTTTTTTTTTTTGGTTCAAAATGAAATTTTAAAAAGACTAATGATCTAAATTGTAGAAATTAGATAATCCTTTTCTTGGCCGACAGTATCTACATCCCCATACAAAGGCTCTGAACTTTGGGAACAGGAAAACATTTTGAAAAAAAAATTTTGTTCAAAGTTTTAAAAATTTTCTCTTCCCACCTCTAAACATAAAGTTAACATCATCCTGAATGTTAAAAGAAATAAAAAGAATGCAACAGTAGGTGAGAGATACTTCCCAGGTTTGAGGATTACTTTTTGGTGGTGAACATTGTCATCAGGTCACCCCCAAACTTATTTCAAAAACCTGTTTGAAAAAAATATATGAGAAAATAATAAAAATTAAAGGAAATAAAATAAATGAAGTATGGATAAGAAAACTTGGGTTGCCTCCCAAGAAGGGCTTAAGTTATAGTTGTTAGCTCGCCCTTTTGATGATGATCTATTCATGTCCTGGAGAAGAATAGAGTTTCCTCCATCCACCCTCAATGACCATTTTCTTCCCTGGATCTTTTTTATACCTTTATTTACACCACTACCTCTACCCTCTCTAATGATGGGATTCCTGAGCTTAATGTATCACAACTCAAATTTTCTTTTTCAACCTTTTCTGCATTTTTTCACTGAGGCATCCATGGTTCTGAAAACTTCTAACCATGTTAGACAAGCTCGACATTCTATTTCGATAACTGGTGGTGGTGGGTCGGTCAATATAGGTTTGGTCATTGCTGGCGATGTGTCTATCATGGGGGTTATGTCACATTGAGGGGGTTCTTCTAATGTGTTCTCACCCCTGAATGTTATGGCGTACATTTGCTCCCCAGGGTTGGTGACGGTATTGCTAGGCAAGGAATCTTTAGACCTCCCAAAAGGTTCCTCTAATGTTATCCAGTTGTTTTTGAATTAATGAGAGTTGAGCAGATAACGACGAGATTGCATTAATTTCATGAATGCTCAATTGTCTTCACGGTATAGCATGATATTGAGGTCTCATATAATTGTTGCAAGCCATCACTTTTAGCTCTTTTTTTTTTTTAACAAAATACGAAAAAAAAAACCTTAAAAATTAGAGAAAAGACAAAAATAGTGGGAAAGTACCAAAATATAGCAATTTAACACAAATTTCAACAAAAACCAAAAGTTAGGCGGGGGGGTGGTGGTATATAAATTTTTCAAAAGAAGTTAAAAGAAGGGGAGGGGGTAGTAATATTAAGGTTTTGAAAAACTTACAGATAACAAAATTAACTTTGAAAAACTTATCCAGGTGAATTAAAAAGTTAAAAAAAAGTTAAAACTAATTAGAAAACTTAAAAATACAACAATCTAAGGAAAAAGTTGAGAAAAACCAAATTTTTAGAAAAAAAGGGGGAGTAATGATACTAATGTTATGAAAACTTTAAAATAACAATTTTAACTTTTAAAATCTTAACAAAGTGAACTTAAAAGTAAAAGAATGATGAAAATAAGGACAACATACAAGAAAAAACAACAAAATAACACAAAACTTAACAAAACACAATTTTTCCGTTTTTGGGTGTGCTACACGGACTTTACAAAAAATAGCTTTACAAATCAAAAAAATTAAATGAAATGAATGAAATAAAATATTCTTCTTCGAATATAAGAAAAATTTGCAAGTTCTTACAAAAGAACTTCAAATTAGTACTAAAACTAGATGGTATCAATATCACTCAAATAAGGACAATCCCCGGCAACGGTGCCAAAAACTTGATGCTTCTTTAGTTTGTATATGCTTAGTAAGTGCACTAATTCATATCAAGTAATAAAGAGTGAGTAAGGCATCGTTCCACGAGGATTGTTATTGAATAAGTACCGAAATTAGTAGCTTTAGCGCTATTTAAAAGACCGAAATTTAAAGTTTTTGATATGAAACAAAACAAAATAAAAAAGAACAACAATGGTTACTGATTTTATAAAATGGTGTGCTACGTTTTAGAAGGTTTTAATGATTTAATGAGATCCAAGGCATCCGATGTTACTTAGTTGCATCAATACGCCTTTCTATTCTTGATATTCAAGTTGTTATTACATATTGATGGTCGAAAACCCTAATTTACCAAATATTCTCTCTCGAGCAACATTTAACATTCTCTTTTACATATTAACTCATCAATATCTTGCATGAATTTAAATAACAAAAGAGTTTTGAAGATCCATAGTTTTCACTATTGACCACACAAATCGCGTTAATCTCTCTCGAGCATTCGCTCAATTTTTGGTATTTATCACCTTAGAAATCATCATAATCTCTTCTTGGACTCATTATGAATCATTATAGGCTTTAAATGGTGATCAATCATTCAAAGCTTATGAAGAACAATGATAAACATTTCAACAACGCAATAACAAAACATTGAATACGTTGAATTAGAAGAGAGCATATATTACAACTTAGGCTACATCATAACCTTAAAAAAATAAAATGAGTTCATTGTAAACATAATAAATTCATGAACTTAAAGAAGAAAAAGAATAGAAAAGAACTAGAAAATAAGAAATCACAAACCAGACTTCTTCTTTTCTCTTCCTTCTTCCTTATGAATTTCTACCTATATTCCTACTTTATATTGTGTTTTTTCTGGATGAATTGATGATAAAACAACTCCCAAGAATCCCTATTTATAGTATTTGAGGTTGGGAGTACTTAAAATAAAAAATATTGCAAGCTTTACTCTCATTGCACCACACTTCTGCTTCTGCCGCCTAGTTCTGCAGCTTGCTGTTCAAGTTGATTTTTTTCAATTTTTTGCTACTTTGAACCGCCCAAAATATGCTTTAACATATATTTGAACATGTTCATGAAGTGTACAAGAAGTTCCTTCATATTATTTGTCCATTTTTCCGCCCAAATTTGCAAGTTGAAATGAATTGCTCATGGATGTTGTACAGTCTCTGCATTTTTCTATTCTTTGCTGTTTTTCTTCATTTTTTCCGGCTTTGCACCGCCCAAATTCACTCTTGAAATCATCTTGGACATGTTAATCTATTGTTTAATCCATCCTTAAACTTGATTTGTTTACTTTGCCGCCCATTTTTGCAAGTTGAAATGAATTGTGCAAGTTCTTGTTCTCGTTGTAGCCATGTATTTTGATGTGTTTTGCCCAAATTTTTTCTCTTTTTTGATGTATCTTGCATTCATTGGTAATTTTGATGATAAAACCTAGCAAGATTTAGCACAAAATAAGTGTTTTTGCAAAGAATGGCAATAGAAGCGAAAAAGAGTAAAAGTGAGCAATACCGATAAAAACTTGAGGCAAAATGGTTAGAAAATGAACTAAAATGACATGAATAATTATATACTAAATTGGACTTATCACTTTCCTCATCTTAAGTGAACATCCTCTGCTTCCTTATCAACAAGTGCAAGTTTGAAATCGAAATACAACAGCCCTTGAGGGCTCTGAAATATTAACACAGCTTGAAACATCTTTGAATCAAGGACTGATATGATCCTGGCTCTTTCAATGAGCTGCACGAATATATCAGCAGGAAATGATCTTGATCTCAAACTTAGCTCCTAATCATGAACATTTTGCTGCTTGTTATCAACTTGATCATGTTGCTTACAATGATAGTTTGCTGTTTTACCCTGACTTTCTTCTAGCTGTTTTTACCTAAACCCAAAGGTTTCAGGTGGTCTCGTATTTGCTTACACGTTGGAGGATTCCCTTACTTTTGGCTTGAATAACACAAACATCTAGCTCTTGTTCTGACTCCCCTGTTAATTTAGCACCAAAAATCATCAAAATCAACATGGATTTGTATTTGCGTCCAAAGAACTTCCCTTGATTGTCAATATATTCCCTCCATTGGCCCTTCCTTCCTATTTTTCTCACTACGGAGCTAACTTTGAGATAACATCCTTCACCATTTTGATGCCAAGAGTATAAGTGTTGCCCAACCAAGATGTCAACCATCACTTGTTCTCTTGGATGATTGTCAACAATGTGCTCCATTTTGTGTGAATCAGGTGGCCCATTGTTAGTGCTCAAAGATGAATAAGCATTAGCTCCACTCAATTGAACATCTGGGTCTGATCCTGCAGATTTTCCAACTAACTTTGAACATCTGCTTGCACTGGAGTGTTAACACGAGGTTCCTTCGCTGAATTTGCTTGCACAACTGCCTTATCAACTTGACTTCCTACTATATAAGAAACAACATTGGTATGAACTCTCCTTCTCTTAGCCAACTTGATGGTCCTTTTGATCCACGAAAATGCTTGAAGTCTGTTTATTGAAAACATCACCACCTTGGGTTGCTTTAACTTCATATTCTTGAACATGAAAAGCTTTTCAAGAGTCACTTTATTTTACTTGAGGAGAAGAAAGTCTGATACACTTCCTTTGTAAGTGAAGATTGGCTTTTCCATTGCTCTTAATCTCTTTCTCAAATTACATTTCTTGCGATTTAAGTGAATGACCAAGCGGATCTCAGAACTTTGCTGCAATGTGAGCTTTAACAGCAATTTCCTGATGCTTAAAATTTCAATGGACACTTGCAATTTCTCTGTTGCAACAATCGGAAGCTCTACTTTCACCATATGCTCCCTTGTTCTTGAATTTTGGACACTGCACAACCATTTCCCTGGTTCTGGAAGCCACGCTTGATCTGGATTCTCGACTATATAGTCTACCTGTTTGACCTTGGGGTGAGTTTGGTTGTCCTTGATCTGAGTTTCCATATCAACTTTTCATTTCACCATTGCAACATGCGATTGCACTAAAGAATATTCAGGTACAGCTGGTTGAGATATTACTAGATCAAACTCATCTTGATTTTACAAGACTTGCAGCTGAATTTATATTAATTCCATTGCTGTGACATTCTTCTACACCAAATTAACATGATCAACAGAATGAAGAGCTGCACTTTTTCCCTGAATTGGAGCTGAAATTGCAGGATTTTGGGCTTCATTCGTCACTTGTTCAATCTTGTCTCATTCTATTTCCAGTTGAGGAAGAGCTAAGGGCTCAAACAACCTTGCTTTAGCATATGCCATAGCCATAGTACTAGGATTAAGGGACATTACTATATGCTTGAGCTTAGGTTTGAGGCCATCAATAGAACGAAACACATAATACGCCTCATTTGTCTCTTGCTGTATAGACATCATCCTTTCTTTCACTTCTTCAAATCTAATCATATATTCCTTTGCAGAACTCAATCAAATCACTTATAAAATTCCCCTATTACCTTCCTTGGATCTTCATTTCCAAACCTTTCACAATTCTCAATCCAAGAATGAGGTTGTTGTTCATCAAGGAGCTCAATTTTCTCCTCAAGCAGTCTTGCTTTCAAACAATTGACATTGCGCACAACTTTTCTTGGACTTGAGGTCTCAACTGAACCTGATTTATAACTGTCAAATCAACCTTGGACCTTACTGTTAATTAATTTACTTGTAGCAATAAAGAATCAAGTACATGTTGTACTGCTGCAACATCAGTCTTATCGTGAATTTTCAAATCATGTTGCTGCTATACCAATTCAACCTGATCCACTGAGTGCAACGCTGCATCATTAATCTTATTTGCTGCTGTAACTTTTATTTTCTAACCAATTCTTCTAATGTATGCATTTTGGTTATTGAATTGTTCTTGTATCAAAGCGAGTTGTGGTAGAGTCTACTGCCGAATCCAAACCGTCATATTGTTCACAACTCGAGTCAATTCCAATATTTTCTGCCGCATATGAGATAATTGCTCCTCTTGACTCAAGCCGGCAGCTGTGGCCATGCTTGATCGAAGGTAGATTCACTTGATTATAAGAGTCAGCTATAATATTGCACTAATAGCAAGATTTGAATTGAAATCTAGATCAAATTCGACCTTGACAGCCACGCTTAATCTGAGTATAGCACTATCAAATTTAAGGGAATGCAGCAGAGATGTAGATTCAATATTCAGCCAATAGATCGAACAAATCTGAACAATTTTGCACAATATCTTGATCAAATACAATCTGATTAAGAGCTTGATATCAATTAAGCGCCTTATGCAATCAAATTGAACTCAATCAACTTAATCGGAAGCAAATTCACAAGCTCTGATACCAATTATTACGATTCAAGATCAATCTTGAATCATAACCTAATAAAAAGAATTGGAGTTGAGAAAGAATTGAGATTAATTGAGAAATAGAGAGAATTAGAGTTGAGAGAGAGAAAAGATCTCAATTATAATTCCATGAATACTCTTTACATGATGAACCACTCTATTTGTACTACTTGCTATGACTTGATTTGGACTTCATTTCCTAATCGACATTCCCCCTCTTAGCCGCCGATCTTGACTTGTTAACTAACACTTGACTAACATTGACTTACACAAGTGAACTAAAGAGGACTTATTAAGCTGATTAAGCTAGAACTAAGGAGTTATACTAATTTATTCAAGCCCATGGATTATTGGTTCTTAATTCCATGAGCCCCATTTTGTAGAATCATGACATGTTACTACCCCTACCCCCCCCCCCCCCCCCCCCCCCCCCTCTTAAAGTTTCGTTTTTGTATTACATTGTTGTAATTTTAAGTTTTGTTATTAATTTTATCTTTCTTTTAACTTTTTAATTCATCTAGATAAGTTTTTTGAAGTTAAGTTTGTACTTTAAAGTTTTTTCAAAACATTAGTATTACTACCCCCTCTTAAACTTTGGTTTTTGTTTTGTGTGATAGTGTTGTATTTTTGTACTTTCTCATTATTTTTAATTTTCTAAAAATTTAATATAGAATATTGCTAAAGGGGATGGCTAGCAACAACTATATGAGATCTCAATATCAAGCTGTACCAGGAACACTACTGGAAATTCATGAAATTATGTGTTATCTACTCAACTATCACTAATTCAAAAACAATTGGATAACATAAGGTAACCATGCTAGTATGGAGTGCCAAGTGGGCAACAGTTTTTCCTCATTGTGTTTTGAATAGGATAACTTCAAGTCAAATTATCAACAAGCCCAATACAGCCCTTACTCTAGCACCTACAGTCAAAGATGGATGAGCCTTTCTAACTTTTCTTGGAGGCATCACGAAGCATCTTGGTCACCCATTCATCCACCTCAAGAAAATAATTATGACATAGAAGAGATGCATTTTACTCAAGAAACCAGGGCTATCTTTAGAAATTAAGACGCTTCCAGCCGAAATTTAGAAACTCAAGTAGGGGCCACATTAGAGGAACTTTCTGAAAGGTCTAAAGATTCCTTGCTTTTCAATACCATCACCCACCCAGGGGAACAAACTAATGCCATAGCATTGAGGGATGGGGACACATTAGAAGAACCACCTCAATGTAACATAACCCCCTTGATCAACTCTTTGCCACCAATAACCAAACCCATCTTGACCGACCCACTACCACCAGAGATCGAAATAGAGTGTCGAGCTTGTCTAATGAAGTCTGAGGTTTTCGAAGCCATGGATGACTTTATGAAAAAATGCAGAAAAGATCGGAAAAGGAAATTTAAGCTGTGGCACATTAAGCTTAAGGATCCCATAATTAAAGAAGGGGAGGTGGTAATGTAAATAAGGGTACAAAGAAAATCCACAAAAGGAAATTGTCACTGAGGGTGGACGGATGAAACTCCATTCTTCTTCAGGACACCGGATAAATCATCACCAAAACGTCGAGCTAAAAACTATAACGTAAGTGCTTCTTAGGAGGCAGCCCAAGTTTTCTTTTCCTTCTTTTCTTTCTAGCTGTCTTTCAATTTTATTATTCTTCTTATGTTTTTTGTACATTTTGGTCGACAGGTTTTTGAACGAGTTTGGGGTAGCTTGATATCAACATTCACCTTAAAAAAAGCAATCCTCAAACATGGGAGCATCTCTTACCTACTGCTCCTTCCTTGTATTTCTTTTAACATTGAGGACATTGTTAACCTTTAAGTTTGAGGGTGGGAGACACATTTTGTCACATTTTTTTAAAAATTTAGAACAAAATTTTTCGAAAGGTTTTCCTATCTAATCCTATTTTATCTTTTAGAATCGGCTTTAGCGCCTCCTAGAGTTTGGACCCTTTGTATGGGGATGCAGATAGTGTCGGCCAACAAAAAGATTTTCTATTTTTTATAGTTTAGATCATTAGACATTTCCTTTTAATTTCATTACACATTTTGAACCAAATTAAGAATCGTTTTTTGAGAACTTATCATCATGCTTTTTAGGCAATTTTTCTACTATTTTCAGCTCGTTTACTTTAATTAGATTTGAATAACCTGAGAATCAATTATTTTTGTTTGGTAATTGCAAAACATAATCTATTCTAAGGCACTATCTTGATACAACTGTGATGTTTGAGTTCACTAGTTAGCATGGATGTTTTACCTTTTTTTTTATTAAGAGATGCTCAAATTTGAATGGATTGTATTAAGATTATCATTTACATAATAGACTTTGAATAATTATGCCTAAGTCTAAAGACAAATATGAAAAAAAAAGATATAGAAAATGAGGGAAGCATCTCTAGCACCACTATTCCATATAAACATTTTAAGATATGTGCCGCCCATCATGAGGGCGTCTCAGTGGTGGTGTCTCTTACCCATGCTTTCATCACCTAGGGACTAGGAGTTTGATTCTCGCTGAAGATATACTAGTGAAGTCATAATGAGGACGTCTCAGTGGTGGCATCTCTTACCGATGTGGCCATCGTCCAGAAGTTAGGAGTTCGATTCTCGTTGAAGATATACTCACACGGTCATATTGAGAGCGTCTCAATGGTGGCTTCTCTTACCCATGTAGTCATTGCCCAGGGGTCAGGAGTTTGATTATCACTAAAGATATACTCATGGGCCGGGGTTGACTAGGCCAGATCAGTCCCTCATAATTGAAAAAATCAATTTGCGAATAACTTTAGGCTTGGGCATACTTAAGAAGTCTTATTGTGAGTGGCATGACTTTTTGTCTTCTATTCAGTTTGAATGTCCTGAGATTAGAAAAAATGGATAAACTTAATTTGCTTAGACAATTTTTGAATTTGGTTACCTCGGTGATTGATGGATTTTTCTTTAGAAAGATTGTTTTGCCTTTAGAACCTTAAAATTTGAACCTCAATCATTCCTTTCTAATAGAAGTATACTTACTTTGAATTGGGATAAATTTCTTAAAAAGCACTTCATGTTTAGCCTTGCTCGAGGACGAGCAAGATTTACATTTAGGGCTAATTTAGTATATAATTGTTCATATTATTTAGGTTCATTTTATAAGCATTTTACATCAAATTTTCATCACTTTTGCTTGCTTTTCCTCTTTTTCACTCCTATTGTGATATCTTTGCAAAAACACTCATTTTTTTTGCTAATTCTTACTCGTTTTTATCATCAACATCAACAAGTGAATGCAAGATATATCAAACAAAAGCTAAAATGGGCAAAACACATCAATTCTACATGGTTTTGGCAAGGATCTGCCAAATTCATGTACAACGTGTGCAAATTGCAAATTTTGGGCAACAATTCAAGCAAATCAAAGTAAAAATGCATTGTACACTTCAAGAACATGTTCAAGTTGATGCAAAAGCTGATTTTGGGTGGCAAAGGTGAAGAAAAATGAAAGAAAAATGGCAAAGTTGTTACAAGTCGCAAAAAAGGGCGGCAATTTAAGCAAATAAGAACGAAGTTGGTGTAATTTTTTATTCTATGGATTTCCAACTTGAAATGCTATAAATAGGGATGTTTAGGAGAGTGTTTCATCATCAATTCATCCAGAAAAATCAAGAACAAAGTGTAGAAAGCATAGGTAAACCTTGAGGAGAGGAAAGGAGTGAAGGAAGAATGTTTTGTTTCTAATTTTGCATTTTTAAGTTCTTTTCTATCTTTTTCTTCTTTGAGTTCATAAATTTTGTCTTAGTTTTGCTTTATATTATGCATAACATGGACTAATTTTGTCTTTTGAAGGCTACGATGTAGCCTAATTTGTAATATACACTCTTTTCTAGTTTAACGTATTTAAAGTTTGTTTATTGCACTGTTTGAGTGTTTATCATTGTTCTTCATGAGTTTTGAATTCTTGATCATCATTCAAAGCCTATAATGATTCATAATGACCCGAGAGAAGATTAATGATGAATGTTAAAGTGATAAACCACAAATTGAGTGAATGCTAGAGATTTGATTAACGCGATTTGTGTGGTTTTAAGTAAAAACTATGGATCTTCAAATCTCTTTTATTATTTAAATTCATGCAAGAGATTGATGAGTTAATATGTAAAAGAGCATGCTAAATATTTATCGAGAGAGAATATTTAGTAAATTAGGCTTTTCCACTATCAACATGTAATAACAACTTGAATATCGAGAATATAAAGGCGTATTGATGCAACTAGGTGAAATTGGATGCCTCGGATCTTATTAAATCATAAAAAATATTCTAAAATTAGTACACCTTTCATAAAATCAGTAAACATTTTTGTTCTTTTTCAATTTTTTTTGTTTTATATCAAAAACCACAAATTCCGGTCTTTCAAATAGCGTTGAAACTACTAATTTCGGTACTCGGTCAATAACAATCCTTGTGGGATTATACCCTACTCATTCCATCTTACTTGATATGACTTAGTGCACTTGCTAAGCATACACCAAGCACATCACAAGCCACGAACTGAAGGAATTCCTCGGAATGTGCAACTGGAACCAAAGGAGATGGTGGATGCAGTCCTCCTCCCTCCTACTATGGATCATCTCCCATGCCGATTTGGTGGTGAATATCATTGAGTGGTCACCCATCCACCTAACATTATCGGCCACACCCAGTTGAGGCCTAAAATCAAAGAGTCCCAAATAAGCAGCAGCTCAACCCTATCCTGAGAAAACCGCCATTGATCACCCTCAATAATGTCTAATACACAAAAGCCCCAGAGGTGACCAGTGGAGGTCAAGTGGCGGTGCGTGAACCACCCCTCAAGTTGTCCATAAGGAAGGCAATAATTAGCCTCAAGAGCAATATCATGACCATCCTTGATGATATGTCTAAATGCCCTATCACACAATGGCTGAATACCAAGGATACTCTTCCACGACCAAGGAATCGACCCTGTAGGCCGAACCTCCCAGAAGCTTCTCCCCTGAAGACGGTTGGCATGAATCTACCGAGGCTAGAGAGAATCATGATCTGTGAGTAAAACCTAGATGTGCTTCATAAGAGAACCCTGGCTCCACTCAAGCCAAGCGGCGGATCCCCATACCTCCCTCTCAACAGCGGTAGCAAAGATGCCTTCAGGAAACCTTCGCTCCCCTCGGGGAAAGCGTGGTGCCCCTCTAAAAGAAGCACGCATCAGCTCAAGGAGCCACTTCATCAGTAAGCAAGGACATTACAACCACTTATACTCTTCATCTAATAAGTTGGTAGCCTAGAAAATATCTAATACTAACCGACTTAACCACCAAAAGCCAAGAACAAACTCTTCTAAACCTTTCCCGCCAAAACACATTATTCAAATATTACAAGTTTGCCATTACTACAATTCTTCAAAGATCAAATCATGACAAACCATTGGATTGCGTCAACCCAACACGGTCTGACATTGAAAATGACTTCCAAGAAGAAGACTTCCCCCAGCCTATGGAGGAGTCTCGAACTTCAGAGGTTGATCATAGCAAACAACCTCAAGCATCGGACATGGCAATTAATGGTGTTCCGCAGCAACAAAGGTAGGATACACCCATGGTCGATAGACCTAAGAAGGAGGTAGACCAAGGGATTTCGCTAACTTACCAAAAAAAAGGTAGACCTAGGGATCCAAATTCAATATGGGACATTGTCTGAAAAGTTGGACGTTAGAACTGCTCTACTCCTTCCCCTGGAATTCATGGCAGTCGATACCCAAGAAGGTCTCGAGGGTGATGTGATAACATTAGATGAGGAGCCTCAAGTCTAGCTCGTGGCTGAAGTAGCAGTCGTTAAAGGTACACTTGACCCTTTATCTTTTTCAATTAATGCTTCAACATCCAAATTGCCCGATGATCCACCTGACATAATGAAGATGATGTTTGATGGACCCAATACCCCTAAAAAACATATGAAGCCCCTATATATGAAGGCCAAATTCGATTGCATTATGATGAATAGGGTCTTGGTGGATAATGGCGCGGCTATCAACGTCTTGTCTTCATATACATTGGGGGTTATTGATAAGCCTTGAGAAGACTTAATCACCTCAAATGTGGCATTCTGTGGCTTTTTTGGAGCTACTACCAAATCTGAAGGAGTTATCCCCATCGACTTAACTATTGGCAGCTTAAGAAAGCTAACAGCTTTCTTCATGGTGGAAACTACCTCAAGCTACTATGCTTTGCTTGGTGGGGATTAGCTGCATACCAATTAGTATATCCCATCCTCATTTTACTAGTTGTTAATCTTCTGAAATCATGACAAGTATGTGGTTTTTTTGGTAGATAACAGGCCATCCATGGCTTGCTCCAACTATGTTGAGGCAAAATTCTACAAAGATGATGTGGGACCCGTAGACGTCAAGGAGCCACTTCTCAATCAGCCCAACAACAAGACACGATAGCCATCCTTGACAACCCACTAATCGAAGCTGAGGTTGGTCAAGTAGATGTCAAGTTAGAAGATTCTAACTTCTTGGGATACATGAGGGCCCTTCTTGATGAAGAGGACTCCTAAGGCACTCCAGAATCTCAATGCGGAGGCACCAAGACCTCCTAGTAATGGCTCAAGAGGCCATTTCCTCAGCATTGGCAAGGTTCATGGCCTGGCGCACTGAGAATTAGCTTTGGGCTAAGCAACCATTTCATGATTTTTAAATCCATGTAGCACAAGAAAAGAAACTAGAGCTCTCTGATTTAAGAGCAGCACCTACCAAAATGGAGGATCTAAGGACTGAAATCCAAGACCCCCTCTTCGAGGTCAATTTGGGCTAAAAAAAGGACCCAAGACCTACCTATCTGAGTGCTCTGCTCGTTGGGGAGCAGAAAGAGCAGTACCTGACTTTGCTATGTGAATTCAAGGACTGCTTTGCTTGGGATCATCATAAGATGCTTGGCCTAGACAGAAAAGTGGTGGAGCATAGGCTTCCAATCAAGTCAGGCTCAAAGCCCATCATTTAGGTGCCCGAGGAAGATGTCTTAAGAAGTTAGAGATTTTATCAAAGGAGAAATTGAAAGACTCTAGAAGGCCAAATTCTTTAGAACTACCGACTATGTTAATTAGTTAGCTAACATCATCCTTGTCATTAAAAAGAATGGCAAATTAAGGTCTATATTGATTTAGAGATCTAAATGCAGCCACCCCAAAGGACAAATACCCTATGCTTATTGCTGATGTGCTCATTAATTTGGCCTTGAGGCATGTGGTTTTGTCCTTCATGGATGGCTACTGTGGGTACTACCAGGTCATAATTGCTGTGAATGATACCCACAAGATAGCATTTAGATGTCCTGGGTTAATAGGGATGTTTGAATAGGTAGGTGGCTATGCCCTTTGGTTTGAAGAATGCTGGTGCCACTTACAAAAGAGCCATGAACATGATTTTTCATAACCTCATTGGCAAGACCATGGAAGTCTATATAAATGATATCGTGGTCAAATTGAAATCCCAAGATAAACAATTGGAAGACTTGAGAAGTGTGTTCCTTAGAATGAGGGCTTATAACCTTAAGACGAATTGATATGTTGGAGTGATAGCTGGAAACCTTCTGGGTTTTTTGGTACACCAAAGGGGCATCAAGGTGGAAATTAATAAGACTAAGGCTATCCAAATGGCCAAGCTGCCTTCAAGCAAAAAAGGAGCTTCAATGCTTCTTGGGGCAGGTTAACTTCCTAAGACATTTTATCTCAAATGTCATAGGAAAACCCAAGGTCTTCTCTCCACTCCTAAAGCTCAAGTCTAGAAGGACTTCAAGTGAGAGGAGCCTCATCAAATAGCATTCGAGGACATCAAGGAGTACTTGATTAGGCTACCAATACTAATTCCACCAAAGCAGGGCAAGCCATTGAAGATCTATTTCTTTGCTTCAAAGGAATCTATCACTTATTTGCTTGTACATGACAACGACAAAGGTTTTGAGTAGTTTCTATTCTACCCTAGCCATTGCCTAAATAAATGTGAAATAAAGTATTCCTCAATTGAAAAACTTTGTCCATCTTTGGTCTACACATTAACAAAATTAAGACATTATTTCTTTGCATTTACTATATATGTGGTAGCCCAGACAAATATCCTTAAATACATGCTAGATAGACCATTTTTTAGAGGAAGGCCAAACAAGTGGAGCGTAGCTCTACTTCAATTTGAGTTGGTATATGTGTCACAAAATTAAGGGGCAAGCCCCCCCGGACTTTTTAGCTGACCATCAAAATATCCAGACTAGCTTAGAAAATGTGCTTGAACACCTTCTACTAGTAGAACTAGTTCATTGAAAATTGTTCTTTAACGGATTAAGGACCAATTCTAGTGATGGGGTGGAAATTGTCATAGAATCCCCTGAGGGAATCACCACTAAGTTGGCTGTCACTTTGGTAAGTAGATGCTCTAATAAAATGGCTGAGTATGAGGCTCTAATTGGCCTTCAAACTCTTCTAGGAATGCAAGTCCTCAATGTCCTTGTCAAGGGGGATTCACAATTGGTAATTTTTCAAGTAAACGGGAAATTCTAGTGTCTCAATGATACCTCAAATCGATATATGTCAATTATATGCAAGCTGTTAAGTAAGTTCAATGAGGTACAATTCGAACACATCCCTAGGGAACAAAATGAGGCAACCAATGACTTGGCTCAGTTGGTGTCTGAGTAAAAATTACCTAGAACTTGGTCTGAAAAGAATGTGGTCATTAAGGCTAAGGTTTTAGATCATGAGATCAAGTATACTAAGTCCTTCGAGGGCTCAAATGAATATTTGGTGTACTATGAGGCACATTAAACAGCCCTAAGTCAACAAGAAGACTGGAGGAAGCCTTTAATGGATTGCTTTAATAACCCTCAAAATTACATTAAGGACAGAAAGATGAAAATGAGAGATCACATATTCCATTTAGATGGTGAGTCTGGAGAACTATAAAAAACAAACACTAGTAGAGTGCTTCTCAAGTGCGTTGACTTGGGCGAAGCAAGGCCAGTAATGGTAGGAAACCATGAGGGTATCTGCGGATCCCATCTACTTAGCAATAAAATGCACTAGCTCATCCGGCATTATGGCTACTATTAGGCATCCATGATAGAGGATTGCATTAAATATGCCAAAGGCATGGGCATGTACCCAAAGTCCCTGCTATTGAGATGTATGCCATTGTCAAACCTTTGCCGTTTAGAAGCTAGGCAATGGAGATCATAAGAGAAATTAATTTTCCATCTAGAAAACAACACTCTTATATCCTTGTGGCCACTGATTACTTTACTGAATGAGTGGAGGCTAAACCACATGGGAATTTCAATTAGCATGATGTGATTGATTTTATCAAGGAATATATCCTGCGTAGGTGTCATGACCGGGATTTGGAGTTAAGTGCTTGGGAGTCATTGATTGTAATAAATTAGTTTAAGTTCTTAGTACCAGTTTAATTAGTACCCCATTTAGGGGAATTAGCCTAATAAGTCCTCTTTAATTCACTTGTATAAGTCACGGTGAGTCAAATGTTAGTTAGAAAGTGAAGAGTGGTGGCTAAAGAGAGGGAAAGCTGGTTAAGTGAAGATGCTTAGACGCAATGTATTGTTCATATTCTAGAAGTAGTATAAATAGTGAAGTCTCTTGTAAGAAAGAATTATTGAATGATAAGAATTGATTTCTCTCTCTCATCTTGATCTTCTTTCTATTTCTCATCTTTATTCACTTCTTTCTCATCTCATACTGTATTATCCTTAAATTATGATCAAGATTTATCTGGAATCATAATAGTGGTATCAGTGCTTTTGAATTTGCGTCCGATTGAGTTGATTAAGTTCCATTTTATTTTTAAGCCTTAGATCAAGTAAATTAATATCAAGTTCTTGATAAGGTTGTACTGACTAATAATTTATGCTAGAATTGTGCTAACTTTCAGTTTGTGCTGCATAAACGCGAGGTTCTGCTGTTCAAATTTCACTAGGTTCTGATTTCAGTTCAAGCTGCATTTGACATAGTTCTTTGCTGTCATACTTATGCTGGATCAAGATACAGTGCTAATTGTCCAGATTCTCAGCTAATGCTGCATCGGTAACAGATTATGATTGTCATGTTATGTTTGATTGAGAATTTAGTTCAAAAAAAAAACTTGATGTTTGTGTGTGCGGTAGTTGATTCCTGTGATATTGTGAAATTGAGTCATTGATTAAGTTTCATTTGGACAAGCTAACTAATTACATATTGAACCTCATGAAATTGATCTCGAACTAAGCTCCACTCTTGAGATCTTGTTAGCTTAATGTGTTGTTCTTGTGATCAAGTAGCTGAATCAGTTAGAATTGCATACATCACATTAAATCGAGCCTGAACTACTGAAATTTGCACTTGACCTCACTGGATTCTATTCAAGTGTTGTTAAAATGTTATAATATGCAATGCCGCGTTGGCTAGATCCAGCTTCGGTTTAAGATGCTAAAATTTTTTATCAAAGTCTTGAAGCCTTTTCACCACATAGATGAGGAAATTCTTTATCTAGTATTTTGGCCTTATGGTCCACATGAATGTATAGAGTTGGTCTCATCTTCCATTTTTGAGGTTACGGCTTGCATTAGCTATTATACGCGAAGGAGTGCCGACTCAGCTTTGAACTCATTACACGGGAGAGACATATACGATGGATGTTGTGTTATGGACATTAACTATTTCAAGGTGTTTAGTGAAATGCAAGGTGAGCTTGAGGTGGTACGATCTACTAATTGCCAAGCTAAGAAAGAACTTAATGATACTTTAGGAGTGAATCAACATTTGCGGTAGAGAATGGAGTAAGAAATTGAGCTAAATGATACTGATTTGGCTAGAATCAGCCTGAATATAGAAGCTACAGCAGTACAACAAATGGATGATGCAACATTGCACTTGATGGATCGAAGAGAGTTGGTACAGCAGCAATGAGATCCGAAAATGCAGGATGAGATTGATGTAATAGTAGTACAAAGTGCACTTAATCCTTCATTGCTACAAGTAAATGACATATCAGAGGTTGATGTAAATGATGCAGCAAGAATTGATCCACAGCAGATTAAGAGGCTCGACGTTGAGAATTCTGTTTAGACAAGTGTTAATGATTTAGAATTTCAAGTCAAGAGCACACAAGTGATTGAAAAGGAAACAAATCAAGTGAACTAAAGGCCTCTTGATCCAGGGAAGGAGTTTTGTAAGGAATTAGAAGCTAATCAACATTCTTATCGGAAATGTGACCTGGATACATCTGGTGGGGTTAGAGCTAGCTTGAATATTAAAATTATAGCAGCAAAACAAGTTGATGATACAAAGATTTAGCTTGAACTTGTTGAGATGAGGCCAACACAAGTCCCTAAATCATATTTGAAAGCTATGCAGAAAATTCAGTACAGCATATGTAAACATCAACCAACAATATGCGAACATCAACCAAAGTAATGTGAATTTACATGCTGCTGATTCAGTAGTGTCTGAAGAGCTTATGGTTGCAAGCCTTGCCACATCTCAAGATAGTGTTGGAGCCTCTCAGTTTCTTGAAGTAGATTTAGAGCCCTTGAATACTGCAGCTCAGAAATTGCAAGTTCAAATTGAAGTTCTAAGCCTCAGATTGTTGTATATAAAGTTGATTAACCTCACATTGAAATTAAGTTAGCAATTGGTCTTAGCCACAAGAAGAGTTTTGAAAGTAAGAGATTAAGAGCTTTGGTTAAGCCAATTTTGACTTACAAGGGAAGCCTAATTTTCTTCTCCTCAAATCCAATAAAGGGGTTGTTGACAAGATTTACATGATCAAGAACAAGAAATTGAGGCAGCCTAAGTTGGTGATGTGGTTGATAGATAAACTTGGGGCTTGTTCTTGGATTAAGAGGACAATGAAATTAGCAAGGAAGAGAAGGACTTCAATGAGCAATGATACAAATTCAGTGAGAAGTAAAGTTGATGCTGTAGCGGTGCTAGTAAACTTAACCGAGAAGTGGGTCATATTGTTCTAGTGCAAGGAGATGCTCCAATTCAGCTAAAAATTGGGTTAGATTAGGTCCAATGGCAGACTCTATTGAGGCCTTTTGATCCAAGACAGGGGAATTCAATCAGTAGTAATACAAATTCATTAAGAACTGAGGTTGGTGTTGTTACGGTAGTCCACACATGTACAGCAACAACACATTCAGTTACTCAACCAATACAAGCATCATTGCAGCTGAAGAAATTGCTAGACCTAATCAAAGTGCAGGGTCAATTGAGTGGTGCTAATGTGTATTCATCTAAGAACACTAACAATAGTCCTCCTGATTTAGGGGAAATGGAGCAAGCAGTTGAGTTCAACAGAGATGAATTCCATAGCGCAGAGGTTTTGGTTGATAAATTTGTTGAACAACATCATTCTTGGAGCAATAAGAGTGGAAGAACTCAACTCAAAACAAGCTTCCAAGTGAAGAATAAGGAGAGGAAGGCCCAAAGGATAGAAGAAATGAGCAATCAAGGAAAATTTCTTGTCCTCAAATGCAAACCCAATTTGATTGGGAAGTGCTTTGGAACTAAAATTGCAATGAATTAGGGGCTGAATTTGGCAGCTTATATTAGTCGACTTCGAAGCAAGGGACACTCTCCTAAAGTACAAGCCAATGTGAGGCCTCATGAGTTTGTCTTAAGTGAGGTTTAAGGTCGCATAGAGGTTGGGAAAATTGATCAATGTGATAGTATAAACAAAAATGTTTGTCTTGAGGAACTAAAGGTGAGATCAAGAGCACTTTCAGCTGGTACAATTGAGCAGTTCAGCAAAGACCACATATGCATTATTCTACATTTGTTTGAAGATGTTAGGAAACACCTCTAGATTTGTTCAAAAGGTTCTTGATATTTTGAAGAAAGTTAAATGTCAAATTCCAGTCATGAAAATGACTAATTTCAGTGAATTTTCTAACACAAATTCAGATAATGGAAACCTAAGAGTGATTAGGCAACTGAAATTCAGATTAAGGACTAAGGAAGTTAGGCTCCAGCTACTGCATCTCTAGTCACCTGTTCACTTCAGTTGCAAAGTAGTGATGTTGGGTTGCACTACAGTTTGGTGGCAGACCTCCTAAAATATACTCTACAATCAGATGTAAGCATTGGTGGTAGAACAGGAAACACACTCAGCTATACCCAACGATAGTAGGACTCCAAAAGGAATGGCAAGCTTTGAAGCTGCATTTCAGATTTAGGTACAAATGTCATATTTTAGCCTAACATACTGCATCAACGAGCTTTCTTCAGCTGCAAAAATTCAGTTCTCTTCATCAGCGAGGGTTCATCAAATTGAGCTCCAATTTCTGCAACATTAAGTGGTTCTTCACGTCACAACTCTCTTCTAGGATTCTTGAGGACAAGAATTTCCAAAGGGGGAGTATTGTCATGACCGGGATTTAGAGTTAAGTGCTTGGGAGTCATTGGTTGTAATAAAGTTGTTTAAGTTCTTAGTGCTAGTCTAATTAGTACCTCATATAGAAGAATTAGCCTAATAAGTCCTCTTTAGTTCACTTGTATAAGTCAAGGTGAGTCAAATGTTAGTTAGCAAGTCAAGAGTGGTGGCTAAAGAGTGGGGAAGTCTGTTAAGTGAAGATGTTTAGATGCAGTATATTGTTCATATTCTAGATGTAGTATAAATAGGAAAGTCTCTTTTAAGAAAGAAATATTAAATGATAATGAATTGATTTCTCTCTCTCGTCTTAATCTTCTCTCTATTTCTCATCTCTATTCACTTCTTTCTCCTTTCATGCTCTATTATCCTTAGATTATAATCAAGATTTATCTTGAACCATAATAGTACGTTTGGCATTCCACAGACTATCACAATGGACCAAGCTAAAGTCTTTAATGGAGCTGAGGTAAAAGAGTTTACCAAGAGTTCCAATATAGAAATCTTGAACTCAAATTATACTTAAGCTAATGGCCAGGAAAAATCAACTATTAAGATTATGAAAGCCAACATTGAGAAGATGACTGAGGACAACCCTAGAAGGTTGCATAAATTACTACTAGATGCCCTGTGGGCTTATAGAACTTGTAAAAGAGATGCCACTAGGACGACTCCTTTTGATTTAACACATGGCCATGATGTGGTACTGCCTTTGGAGGTAACAGTTCAATCATTAGATTAGCTTATCAAGGGACATTCTCTAAACTTGAATATGAGCAGTCTATGATTGATGAACTCACTAATCTAGACCAAGTAAGGCTTGACGCTTTACAAAAGTTAGAAACTCAAAAGAAAAGAGTTGCCAAAGCCTACAACAAACCTAGGTCTTTTGACTTGGGGGATTTGGTCTGGAAGGTGATCTTGCCCATTAGTGGTCCCCAAATTGGGAAGGCCCATTTCGAGTCATTGAAGTATTTGGGGAAAATGCCTACTTACTTCAAGACTTAGATGGGAGAACTCATCGAAGGGCCATCAATGGAAGATTCCTAAAGAAATATGTGCCGTTCATCTTGGATTCTAACAAGGAAGTCCTTAAGTTTAGATTTCTAAAGTTATGGGCTCAGTTTCAATATAATTGCCTGGAGGATCAATCTCAAGATTCCCAGGAAAAATAAAATAAAAGACGAGGGAACCATCAAATTGAGAGACATAATAATAAATGCAATAGGTATTTCATTAAGGTTGGGAGATTACATGGCTTACAAATATTACAAGTGAGCAGCTTGTGAAAGCCAAAATCTTTTTACAGAAATAAAATGATTCTGGACCTAATCCTCACTAAGGACTCCTCAATTGAGGATAACTAAATGGTAGTATAATTTAACTCGAGATCTAAGGAGAGAGCTTCCTCTTGAGCAGCTTGACTCTTCCTCTAAGCTTACGTAAGGGCTTCTTCGAGGCCACCTACCATTGAACCTTAAGAGGTGTGTTGTTCTCTCAAGGAAAGAAGCTCCTCTTTAAGGTGCTATAATATTTCCTCCGAGTTGTGAATCTCATTCTCCAAGCCCCTGATCCCTTAGGCTTGTTGGTCTTGAGTTCTTTTTGCTGCTTGGAGCTCTTCAAGCAAGAGCTGCATTCTTCTTAGGCCAGTTGGACGTCTTAAGGCCCTGGCACTGTCATTTTCTCTGATGGAGGGCTGAAATTTCTTGAATCTTTAGGAGTACCTCCTCAAGGACTTTGAGCTTATTGGCAATAATACGGGCCATCCTTTGATCTTCCTGCAAGGCTCTCAGGAGGGACATGGCTTCTTCAAAAATAGCTTCCTCTGCCACGGTCAGAATAGGGAAGTGTATGATCTCCCTTAGCCTTTGAAGCATGGTGGACTCCTGGTCCAGCTGTTGAAAGGCAAGTCTTCCGCTTGCCCCAAATTTCTTCCATGGAGAAGCTACTTCTTCTAGTCTTGATGTAGGGGAAGCCCCAGGAGGAGTGATCAGGAGAAGAATCAACCAAATTAGTTAAGGCTTTATCTTTGGCAAAATAGCCGAAGTTCAAAAAGAAGTTCCTTTACCTCTGAGGCCTCTCTCTGCGGTACCGAAGGTGCTAATACTTGAAGGATTTCCGATGGATTTACTGGTGAGGTTCCCACCACTAGAGTTTCTACAGCCAATGTCGTTATTGCTAGCATTATGCCTTCCCCAAGGGAAATTCATGAGTATCGACACTTTCATGTTAGGAACAAAATATGTTTCAAGACATCAAAGATGCAAAGGTCAGATACATTTATACCTTCAGGGTGCTCCTCAATAGGGACCAGTGCTCTTGGAAAAAGGAATGAAGTCTGAACAAGGCCCTAAAACAAAGTGGCTGAGAGAGTCGCCTCTTCAGAAGGAAGAACAAAGATTGGCTCCATTGCTGAGGTAGCCACATCTCCTAGGTCTCCAGCACTTAAGCTTTTTGATTCAGTGTCTTAAGGGGCCTCTGAGCCAGCCTCTTAAGATGGAGAATCTGGAATCTCCACAATGTAAGGACCAGGCTCTTCTTGTGGCTGGTAATGGCCATATCACAAGACTCCTTAATAAAGAAAATAAAAATACCAATTAAGAAAGACCAATTCCTCAGTTGTAGGGAGCCTAGTTCTTCTTTTCCTTCTCACTAATCGCAAGATAGGTATTTCTCTTCTTCTTCTTCCCCTTCTATTACTGATGGAACAACTGGAGGAGCATCATCCTTCTTCATCTTTTTAGACCTGTCAGCACTAGGGGTTAATGTGGAAGCACCTGGGGGCAATTTCTTAAGAAGCATTTAAGTGAAGCTTCTTATCCTGGCACCATTTGGAGCCACCTGGACAGCTACTTTGGAAATACAATACAAGGTTCTTGCCTTATGACTACCACTACCAAATCGAAGCATACTTCAAAGAGTGTTAAAACTACTTGATTGTGCTTTCTGTGGGGTAGGCCTAGGAAGAGTTGGCGGGCTTCTCTTGGACATAAAACCTACAATCTTAAGAGGAAGCATAAAATGCTTCCTAGCACTGCTAGCCTCCAAGGAGGACCAGTAGGCTTGATACCAAGAAGAAAAATGTGGCATGGCATATGGGGTGTACCTGCAAGCCACTGGATACTCACAAAATTGATTCAGAGCACGAAGAGTCCGGAAGCTGATCAAGCTGAAGATAAATCTTCTTGGCCCACTAGAGGTTCTTAGTCCTTACGTACAAAAAATGAACATCCTAGACCATACCAAATTGCCTGGAAAACGACACATGCCTATAGGTCTCCACACTAGGATGACTCTGGTGATAAAAGAACAGATCTTAGAGGCACAAGATTGCTTGCCAAGTTTGGGAGTTGATGTCTGCTGAGACATCATCATAGAGGTCTACTTTTCTGAACCATTTAAGATCAAGGATCCTCCTCTTGAAAGCAGTGCACTAGGGTCCCTGCCTCTCTCGAGGGGACAATAAGGCCTCAAGGCGTTGGTCAAATGACCATCCTAGAGGGAGTTGAACTTTACAGCGAGCAAAACGCTCACCAAAATAAGAAACCCCCTCTCATGTGGGAGCATAGGGGCCTCTGAGGCATAACTCAGGAAAATAGGCTTGGGCCCATAATTGGATCAGCCGTAAGGGACCAATTACATGAGCACCATAGTTTTTGGCTATATTGTCTCTGAGATAGCCATATGTTATGAATCAAGATCAATCTTGATCCATGACCTAAGTTTGTAGACTTTAGATGAGAAAACAAGTGAAAGAAGATGAGAATTAGAGATGAGAGAGAGAATCCAAAGATATTTTCATTCAAGAATAATGAATCTTACAAGAAAAGACTCACCTATTTATACTAATTATGTGACTTGAAAATACATTGAAATTGGACAAGCATTCTAGCTGACTTAACTACCTAGCCGCCAATATTGACTTGACTCTTGCCTTAATAACTAACACTTAACTAGCCTTTCACCTTACTCATATCTCATATATCCCAATTGAAGTGCTAATTAGGCTAATACTAAAGACTTATACTACTTTATTACCATCTTGACTTATTCATACTCAATTTCACATGCCCCATCTATTAGAATCATGACAATACCACCCCCCCCCCCCCCCCCCCCCCCAAAAAAAAAGGATTCTTGTCCCAAGAATCTTAGTAGAGAAGTAGTAGCTCCAAGACTCTTATTGTCCCTAAAACTGTAGCTTGACAATTCTTATTGAATTCGTATGTACATTACCACACTTGGTCCTTGAATCAAGAACATGCTGTCTCTTAAACCTGAAGAACTCCACTCCAGAACTCGCTCGAAAATCCACCTCCATACAAGTTCACTAGCTCAAAGTTCAGTCTTGCATACTGTGAAAAATCTTGCGAATCTCCTCTCATTTGAGAAGGTTCATCTTGAATTGTCGAGTGCTTTTGATCATGACATTGATGTTGTTGGAGCTATGATGACTTGCACTATCTTTTTCCGAGCCTTCACACCCTGCTACAGCAGTAGTTGAATGTCCTTGATCCCACTGAGACAACGAAACAGCCTTGAAACTTTCTAAGTCAACAACTGATATGTTACTAACTCCCTTGTTATACTGCATAATGCTAGCATCTGAAATGGATCCTAAGTGCACACTGAATTTCCCAACAGAATGCTTTTGGAGAGTGCTATCAAGCTGAACAATTACCTCAACTCCTATGCACTCTTAACCCACACTCAAGCGATAACTCCCATCACAATCATTTTTAGAATTAGCTTGTTGCGTCCAAGGAAAACTTAACATTTTCCCGTGAACACCTTCTTGCAGTTGGAATTTAGGCCAAAGGAATTCAGCAGGCCTTACATTTGCTTGAACTTATGGAAGATGCCCCATACTTTCAGCGCCACTAACACCAAAACTGAGGTCATGATCGAAATTACCTATTGTTCCAGTGCCAGGAACACTCCCAAATAACTTAGATTTACAAGTATGTACCCACATATACTCTTGATTACCAATATATCCCTTTTCTGGGGCCTTCCTTTGCTTTATTCTTACACGGGAGCTACTTTTGAGCCGCGTTCTTTCTCTCTTTTGACTCCTTGAATGAAGTTATTGTCCAAAAAGGTTGTCTTTCTTTGTTTCTTGTCCCGGACATATGACAGCCTATTGCACTTTGCTTGGATCAGGTGGCTTGTTTTTAGTGTTCAAGGATGAATAAACACTAGCTCCACACACTTGAGCCTACCATTTGTTTTGATTCTGTTCTTTTCCCAACCGAGCTAGAGTAACTGGTTGCACTTTCTTAGTTTGAGTCTCAATGCCTTGTGCGATGTTAACTTTTTGATTCCCAGTTGCAGCTCTTGTTTCCCAAATGAATCCAACACTGTCAATTGAGTTTTACTCCATTGTCTGCTATATGTTTTGCTACAATTGCTATCTAGTTTCCCAAGGAACATTTAATTCCTCTTTTCTTGGATCAAATGGTCTCAAACTTGCTAGATTTGCCACTCTATCAACCTCTTGAGTGCTCTTTACTTGAGCTTCTCTATCAAACTTTTGTGATAGCAAGTTAGGCTGTTGCACCGACATAAGCTACACTGCTGGAGTTTCCTTCTGTTGTAATTTAGCTTGTTGATTTTGTAAAGGTGTCACACACTCTTGAGCAATTGCCTTTTCCTTCACATGAAGTTGTTGAGCTTAAACTTATTCCAGAATTCAATCTTACTGTCTCCATACTCAGCATAGGGTCTGATTTTGGAAAGTGAGGAGCTTCATCTGGAATTTGATCAACTTCTCCTCGAGGCGGTGCTTCCCGTGATGCTTGATCAATGTTTCCTCTAGTTACTTCCACTTGAGGACTGGTTTCCACTTGAGGAAGTTGTCTAATGAGCTGTTTTGGTATGTCATTAATCTACAACTGCATTTGTTTGAATTTCTGATTCAGCTTCTGATCCCATTCTTCCAATTCCTCCTCTAGTGAACACATCATTGCTGCAAACCTTTGCTACATTTGAAACTCCTTTTCCTCAAATTGATTTGCATAGGTTGCGGTTCCAGCTTCATTATTACAACCAGCAGTAGTATGGACACCATCAATAGAAGCAACCTATTCTGCACTGGTAGCTCCATCGTGCAATCTTCTTGATTTAATGCCGATCTTGTGACTTGGCTACCAAATTTGGATCCTCTCCTTGGCCTCTTGATACTTCCTTGGATCCAAGAAAATGCTCCAAGTCTCTCAATAGACATCAATACTACTTTAGGGCGCCCCATTGCCCACTTCTTGCTCTCATATAATCTTCCAAGAGCTTCCTCATTTGCTTCAAGTTGTAAGAAATCTGGTGCATTGCCTTGGTACTCTAAGACTGGCTTCTCGATTGCTCTTATCTTCTTGCTTGAATAACACTTCTTACGATTTAAATGAATGATTAGGGCAATCTCATTGTTAAGCCATGATGTGAACTTAACTCTCAACTTCCTTATGCTCAAAATCTCAATTTGCACTTGCGATTAGATCTCAGCACCAGAATTTGATCCCACATCATGCACTTCAGGCTGTAACGCTTCAATTTTAAGTTCGAATGCACATATTTCATATTGTAATGAATTTGATCTTACTGTTGCAATACAATCATCCAGAAGTTGGAAGAACTTCTGTGCATCTTGCTGAAATTCTTCTTTAGAGTTATGAATTAACTCATTTCCAGCAGCTTCTTGTCTAGTATTAGTTGGATTCTAGCTTAGTTGCACTTGATTGTCACCAAACTTAGCATCCTCAGCACCACATCTCCACATCCTTCCCTCTTGCACACTCACTTGCATCGGATCTTCAATAACCTGTCCCGCAGCAACACAATTCAGGCCTGAGTTCAGTCCAACAGCAGCTGAGTATGCGATTGAGTCTTGATTTACTTTTCCTTGTCTAAACCCTTCCCCTTGCACGGTGTTTGACTAAAATTCTACATTCCTGTGAATTTGTTGCTAAATTTGCAGCTATCTCTACACATATTGCTGTTGTGATCACTGCAAAGTAAGCCTGAAATTCTGAGAGAATTGCTGCTAGTGCTGCTGAACTTGTGCAATCTGTTCTCACTGAATTGAACTTGTAGCAACATCACCTTCTCCAACTGCTATGCTTATGCCGTAAATCATGATTGTTTCAGGGCAAACTGAACTTAATTGAATGTAATTCAATTAACAATTGCAGATCTTCAATCTTTTGCGCTGAAGTAGCTAAAATCAGATAGTAATCGCAAGCTTCTCAATCAAGAATCCAAAAAAAAAAACACTGAACTCCTAATTAATTGCAATGCGATCAAGGCACTTGATATCAAATTAGCTTGATCGTAAGCTAACACAATCAAATTGGATGTAATTCAATCAAATCGAAAGCTAATCACAAGCTCTGATACTAATTGTTATTAATCAATATCAATCTTGATTCATAACCTAGGTTTGTAGAGTTTAGATGAGCAAGGAAGTGAAAGGAGATGAGAATTAGAGAGAGAATTAGAGATGAGAGAGAGAGTCCAAAGATATTTTCATTCGTGAATAATGAATCCTACAAGAGAAGACTCACCTATTTATACTAATTACATGACTTGAAGATACATTGAACTTGGACAAGCATTCTAACCGACTTAACTACTCAGCTGCCAATATTGACTTGACTATTAACTTAACAAGTAACACTTAACTAGCCTCTCACCTGCCTGAATCCGCGGCTCATACTCAATACACTTGAGCCAAAAACAGTGGACCCAAGGATAAATACCTTCTCTTCTATAGAACCTTGCCTAAACTCATGAGCTCCTATTAAAAACCTTTTTACAAAAGACTCATAACCTTCAGGTAAGTCAGTAACGAAGAACGAGGAGCCAAAGGCTTTAACCTCTAATGAAACAAAAGAATCAAGGGGAAACTATTCCCCCCCCCCCCCCGGCAAAAGACCCATTAGGGCTGCTATGTCCCGTAAAGTGATTCCTAAGAACCCCTCAGGGAGGACAAAAGCGTTATAACATGTATTTCAGCAGCAGGTTAGTGCTATGATAGTGGTTAAATCATACATGAGGGCAACGGTTGAGAGCTTAAGGGCTTTGTGGATGCGATGGTACTTTCATTTTTTGCCATAAGTCACTATCAGCCTATCTACCCATTTAGGGTATCATTTGTTCAAAAATGTCCATTCTTTAAAGGGCGTCGCTTTCCTGCAGATGTGTCTGCCTCCCCAAGAATAGCTTGGAGATGCTGCATGAAGAAGAGGAGATTCTTTTTCAGACAACTAGGAAAGATCCTTTGTGATGGAGTTAAGATCAACTAAATTCTAAAGCACATAAGAGATGACTGAGTGATCAAATTAGAGAAACCGAGTCAGTTGTTCAATAGGACTATCCACTTGAGGAGGAGGAACTTCCATGGCATATGAGAGATGTGCCATTATCAGATTAAAGGGAAACAGAAGATCAAAGAGTGGATTGAGTTGAGGAATTCAGTGATTCAAGGATCGAAGCAAGAAATTGTAAGTGCGCTAGATGATAACAAATGGAGAAAAGAGCCGAAAGTGAAAAGTTTAAACCCTAATCGTCAAACTTATAGAGACGCAGGAAGGAAGAGCAAGCGATGTATAGTGTTCCCTTGAACTCCCTCTCGCCGTTGAGGATCAAATTAGGCAGACTTTTTTACCCATTGTAAATTTAAATTTACCAATGGATAAAAGGGGGGCATTTGTTTACGTCCTAATTTTAAATGAGCTGGGACGACACCATCTTTGAGTAAAGTGCCACGTGGTCATCACGTGAGGTTCTCTTCAAGAGATTTGGACCTACAGTAACAGCGTCCCTAGCCTAGTTCCCGAAAAACATGATTACCCTTACAAGGTTATCAGCCACTTGAGGCTCGAGATGGCTGAAGGGGGAAATAAGCTCGAACTAGAGGGGCTGCCAAGAAAGCTGCAAGAATGATGGTTTTCAAGCTCGAGGAAGTTACTTGGAGCGCAATTTTAGTTGCTTGGGCTGTAAGCTTAATTCAAGAGAACATGAAGCTTCTATAGGGAACCTCTACTAAAATTACGGACGTGGGTATCAAGGATTTCCCTCTATAACTCATGACACGATTGTGAAGAATAACCGTAAGAAGAAGGAGAGCTTAGCAGCCAGATGTGGGTGAAGTTGCCATGAAAATAAGAGCAGCCGTTATTTTCTTTTTTATAAATAAAGGACTCTACATGAGTCCAAAGTAGTTCACTGTTATGATCTTACTATTGTTGCACTTAGTTGGTGTTTTAGCTTTGGTTTTAGGTTGCGTTGTAATAATTGAATTGTGTAATGTTTGAATTGGTTGTGTTGGTGCCAATGTCTTAGGAATTAGTTAAGTTAGTTGTAAGGGTCAAGTAAGGTCAATTTGGCGGCTAAGGCTTAGGTAGCTATTTTCGGTTGTGCCTAAGTGCATTGTATCTAGATCAAGTATAAGTAGTTGCTTAAGTGTAGTGTGATATTCATTCAATGAAAATTAACAAACATTTTAATGAGATATTTTCTCTCAATCTCATCTAACCTTCTCTAATCTCTCATCTCAATTTAATTCTGTCTTCTCATCTTGATTCTCTAGCAATCCTATCCTTCCACAAGGTTAACTTCAAGGAGATCTTGAAGCTTAACATTTGCTATCAGAGCATAGGTTGGCTGTAAAGTGCTCGTTTATTGATTGATTCGAGCTGGCAAAGTGCAAGAAACAGAATTCTACTATGTCTGGTGGTGTAACTACTCGATCAGGTGCAAGAGCAGGAACTCCAGCTAATCTTGTTGTCCGAATGTCTCTTACATTGCAGCAGTAGGTGCTAGTGCAGCAAGAGGTGTTCAGTATGTCACTGGTGATTAATTGAGATCAGAAATGAATGGAATGCTCGATCGATTCAAGAAAATGTAGCAGATAAGTGATCAACAGGGAGATGAAATGTTCGATCGGTTAAAACAAATGCAGCAAGAAAACGATCAAAAGAGGGATGAACGAATTCTTCAGATGATGAGGCAAGTGTAGCTTGAGAACAATCAGAATACTGATGGTCGAATATCTCAGCAATTGCAGCAATTGCAGGACAGGTTCACTGGTTTTCAAGATAAGGTCAATAGACAAGGTGCTGCATCTGGAGTTGGAATCTTGTTGCCAGCAAGTCAGCAGATGCAACCTCCTAGTGTCATTCAATCTCTAGTTCCGAATGTTGTTGTTGAATCTCAAGATAGACCTCGAATGGCTAATGTGGCTATTAGTTCCCAAAATCGTCCTTAGCTAGATGATGTCAGACTCCAAGATCGAACATCGGAGGCAGAAGTAATTGCCAAACCTCATGCTCATTCACTTAGTCAAGAGCAATCTCGATCTTCCAGCATGAATCTAGAGCAGAATGATTGCCCTCCCGATCATCAAGAACACCTCAGATCTGCTAGTTTGAATGGAGAACAATTGGATCATCCACCTGATCTGAGGCATTATCAGCATTTAGGAAGTAATAACACTTCATCTAGTAATAAAAGTAGTGGATTCAGGCAGCCAAGAATATAGATTGAACCTTTTGATGGCTAGTAGCCACAGTCTTAGATTAGAAGGTGCGAATGGTACTTTCATTTTTATCACATTACAAATGAAGGAAAGATTGAACTGGCTGCCATGTATCTTCAAGGAGATCATGAAGTATGGGTTCACAGTGTATTGAAGACTAATCCAACTCTTTCTGGGGCTGAGTTTGTGGAAGAACTTTGCGAGAGATATAGTGATGAAGACTTAAGTGACATTGTTGATAATTTCAACAAGGTGATTCAAGTAACATCCGTGAAGAAGTATATGACAAGGTTTGAAAACCTTAGAGTAAGTATGATAGCTGCATATCCTCAAGCCACTAAGGCTTATTATGTTTTGAGTTTCATTAGTGGTCTAAAGCCTAAGATCAAGAACCTTATGAAGGCAATTGGTCCTAAAACATTGTCTAAAGCTTATGCTAAAGGCAAGCACTTTGAGGCCACAGTCTTGGCCTCACCTGAAGGACCTAGGTACAAGGGAGGAAGCTCTAAGCATTAGAAGGTAGTGGATAAGGCTAAAGTCACTCATTCAGTTGAGAAGAAAGCTCAAACATTTTGTTACAAATGCAACTAGCCGTATCAGTTTGGCCATAAATGCAATCCTAAGTTTCTCATGACAGCTAGAGGAGTCTGTGCTGATAAGCAATCTAACAGTGATGGAACTAAAAGTGAAAAGGATAATTTAGGCCTGGAATCAAAAGATGAGTTGATTGATGATGCAGTGGAGATTTCTGTGAAAGCCTTGACAGGCAATGAAACTCATAACACTATAAGGATCAAAGGGAAGAGATCAATCATTGTTTTGATTGATAGTGGTAGCACACATAGTTTCATTGATCCAAATGTGGTGAAGAAGGTGGGACATGAAGTTATTAAGACTCATCCCTTAGCAGTGACTGTTGCTGATGGGAATTCTATCCTAACACAGAAAAAATGTCATAAGTTCCAGTGGTCTATGCAAGATCATAAGTTTGTTTATGATTTCAGAATCTTGCCCTTGGGAGGATGTGACACGGTTTTGGGTGTAGATTGGATGAGAACCTTTAGGCCTATGATCTTTGATTTTGCTAAGCTGACAGTATCATTTGAAGTATAAGGATCTAAGGTGACTTTGCAAAGTCTTGCAAATTAAGCTCAATTACAAGTGATTAATGGAAAGAAGCTAAAATGTGGATTTAAGAAGAATGCTTACCAGTGGGTAGGCCAACTGTTTGCAATATCATCTGTGGAAGTAGGTGGCATTCCCATCTTGAAGTAAGAGACTTGATTGAAGAATTTGAGGATTTGTTTGAGCAGCCCAAGGCATTACCTCCAAAGAGGAGTTTGGATCATGCTATTCCTCTTAAGCTTAATTTCTAGCCTATAAAGCTTAGGCCTAACAAGTATCCCCATGCTCAGAAAACAGAAATTGGGAAGCAAGTGGATGAATTGCTCAAGACATGTTTTGTGAGGCAGAGCCACAGCCCTTTTGCTTCTCCAGTTATACTTGTCAAGAAGAAGGATGGCGCAACTAGAATGTGTATAGACTACAGGCAGCTAAATTCATTGACAGTGAAGGATAAGTTTCCAATTCTTGTTATAGATGATTTGTTGGATGACCTACATGGAGCTCATATGTTTTCCAACCTTGATCTGAGGCAGGGATATCATCAAATTAGAGTGATGGAGCAAGATGTGTATAAGACTGCTTTTAGAGCTCATCATGAGCATTTTGAGTTTGTAGTTATGCCTTTTGGCTTAAGCAATGCCCCAGCAACATTCCAAGCAGTAATGAATGATGTTTTCAAGCGGTTCTTAAGGAAATTTGTTTTGGTATTGTTCGATGACATCCTGATTTACAGCTCTTCACTGGAAGACCATTTGGTGCAACTGAAGGAGGTGTTCATGACCATGCGCAGTCACAAGTTATATGCAAAATTAGTTAAGTGTTCCTTTGCACAAACCCAATTGGAGTATTTGGCCATATTATCTCTCATGGTGGTGTTTTTAATGATCCTTCTAAGGTCCAAGCAATGAAGGAATGGCCTGTGCGAATTACCTTGAAGCAGTTGAGAGGATTTTTAGGCTTGACAGGTTATCACAGAAAGTTTTTCGCTGGTTATAGAGCCATAGCCAAACCTCTGACTGATATACTAAAGAAAGGTACTTTTATGTGGTCTGATAAAGCTCAAGAAGCCTTTGAGGCCTTGAGTCTGCAATGTGTAAAGCTCTAATACTTGCAATGCCGGATTTTACTGTGGGGTTCATATTAGAGATAGATGCTTGTGGAAGTGCTATTGGGGCTGTTTTGTCTCAAAAGGAAAGCCTATAGCTTTTCTCAGCCAAGCTTTGAGTCCTAAGCACTAGGTGCTATCCACTTATGAGAAAGAGTGCTTGGCAATTTTGCTTGCTGTTGACAAATGGAGGCATTATTTGGATGGCCACCACTTTACAATCAAGACTGATCATCAGAGTTTGAAGCATTTTCTTGAGCAGAAAATTGTCACAAGGATCTAGAAGAAGGGGTTAATGAAAATGTTGGGGCTTGATTATGACATTGAGTACAAGAAAAGGAAAGAAAATGTCGCAGCTGATGCATTGTCTAGCAGGTTGGAAGATTGTGAGTAGGGAATCTGTGATGCTGTGTCTATTATGCTTCCAGCTTGGGTTGAAGTGGTGTATAAGTCGTATGAACATGATCCTTTTGCCCAAGAATGCATAACAGCTTTTTATGTGAGCAGAGCAGGCAGCATTGCTAATGATGCAGGGGTGTCTATGGTAAGGGAGTTATCCGGTTGAATGGCAAGTTGTACATTGGTTCTTCCACTAATTTGAGACAACAAGTCATTATTGCTTCTCATGATTCAGCATGGGGAGGGCATTCATGTGTTGAACGGACTTATCAAAGACTCAAGACTTATTTCAGTTGGACAAAAATGAAGAAAGCAGTAGCTGAATTTGTGCAGGCTTGCGAGGTTTGTCAGCAAACTAAGTTGGGTGATCATAGTTATCAAGGCCTTCTCCAGCCTTTACCCATTCCGGAGTGAGCTTGGCAAAATATTAGCATGGACTTTGTTGAAGGTTTGCCCCAGATCAGAAGGAAAGGAAGTTATTTGGGTTGGGGTTGATTGGTTCACAAAATTCAGTCACTTCATTGGTTTGGCTAGGCCTGTGACAGCTGAGAAATTGGCAAGAAGTTTCTTAGACAACATCTACAAACTACATGGATTACCACAGTCTATTGTATCAGATTGAGATAGGATCTTCACCAGCCATTTTTGGAAAGAATTGTTCAATCTTTTGGGAACAACATTGGCTCTTAGTTCATCATATCATCCCCAAACCGATGGACAAACTAAGAGAGTCAATCAGTGCCTTGAGCAGTACCCTCAAGAGTATAGTGTTCAATCATCCAAAGTTGTGGAGCAAGTGGTTATCCCTCGCTGAGTTTTGGTACAATACACATGCTCATGCTTCTATTGGTACTACTCCATTCAAAGCTCTTTATGGTTATAATCCTCCAACACCTATGACAATACAAGGGATTGTGTCCTCAGTTCAGAAGTGACTGATCTGATTCAGCAGAGGAGACAATTGATGTAAATGTTGAAAGACGATCTTCACCAAGCACAAGCTAGAAGGAAGTTGTATACAGACAGAAAACGCATGGACAGGAGCTTTGAAGTAAGGGACATGGTTTATCTAAAATTGCAACCTTATAGACAAGTAACTGCTACTGTAAGAAAGAATGTGAAGCTATGTACGAGAATCTTTGGTACTTACAAGGTTTTGGAGAAGATAGGAAAAGTGGATTATAGGCTTGAGTTGCCTCCTAATCCTTACATTCATCCTGTTTTTCATATATCTTTCCTTAAAAAGCAGGTAAAGAAGGGCAAAGAGCATTCTCAGCAGCCTCGTAAAGTAGGTTCTAGTGGAGTTTTGTTGCTGCAACCAGTTTCAGTTCTTGATTCATGAGAGCTGAAGAATGAAGGCAGAAGTAAATCAGAAGTCCTAGTATCCTAGAGCAATTTGGATACAAGGTTTTCAACTTGGGAGGACCTTCAATTCTTGAAAAGCCAATTTCCTAGCTCTCATTCTTGAGGATAAGAACATTTTCAAGGAGAAGGGAATGTTATGATCTTGCTGTTGTTGCACTTAGTTGGTGTTTTAGCTTTGGTTTTGGGTTGCGTTGTAATAATTGAATTATGTAATGTTTGAATTGGTTGTGTTGGCGCCAAGGTCTTAGAAATTAGTTAAGTCGGTTGTAAGGGTCAAGTAAGGTCAATTTTGGCGGCTAAGGCTTAGCTAGCTGTTTTCGGTTGTGCCTAAGTGCATTGTAACTAGATCAAGTATAAATAATTACTTAAGTGTAATGTGATATTCATTCAATAAAAATTAACAAACATCTCAATGAGATATTTTCTCTCAATCTCATCTAACCTTCTGTAATCTCTCATCTCAATTCAATTCTATCTTCTCATCTTGGTTCTCTAATAATCCTATCCTTCCACAAGGTTAACTTCAAGTCAATCTTGAAGCTTAACATACGCATACATGCAAGACAAAATTTCTTCTCGTTCTTTACAGCACAGTTCTGTTCTTTTCTTAGGAGTAGCGTAAGTTAGCTGGGCATAGCGTAACATAGATCTTTGCTATACTTATCTCCATAGTTATAAAGTTCTCGGGCTCCGGGTATGACTTCACTGTTTTAATCTGTTCCCACAAATGTACAAGGTGAGATTTGAGGCTTCAGTTTAAGGCTTTGACGATGAAGGCTTTGTCACTTGATTTCCTTAGTCTTAACACTATTGTCACTACTTGATAAGTCAAGTGAACTTAGGTTCATGCCAATGATTAGGGCTTTGATAGCTAAGGCTTGTCCCTTGATTGTCTTGGTCCTAATACAGTGATATGAATACAGTTTGCTCCATTTTAATCTTGTCAAACCTAAACTCATTAGAGATATTATAAGCTAAGGGCGCTAAGCTTGAAAACCTAATTAACTCGGGCTTATAAATGGACTGCTGAGCTCTTGGGTTTGTGTCCACCCCAATTCCTGTCTTTAACTATATGAGAAAAGGTGTATGTGGGCCCTACTCCATCACTGTAACTGCCACTTGAGTTAGGTCCATATCTTTAATTTTATGCCATAAAAGTATATAAAATCCATAAATATACTTAGCAGAGTCTTATTAATCAAAGCGTACACAGAACTCATGGCATAATCGAAGTTAGATACACCAACATACCACAACCTTTTCATAGAAACCAATGAGTGGTTAAGGTCAAAGATCTGCGGTTCGTAACTAGGCTTACTCCCTAATCGCTTTGAGTCCCTTTTGCACGTTTGTTTTGTTTTCACATTTACGGCAACCACACACACATCATTTGAAACAAAATAGAACAAACACCCATAAACATAATCATACATACATTAGATAAAACAATGTTATTTATTAATATTTAAACACAAATAATTGGACTTTCAGGACATTGGTTCCACCACTGTTGTGATGTGAGGATGAGCCTAAGGCTCTTAATGATGTCAATTGCCTTTTTTTACTCCCTAGTTTTGAGGGAGCTGGGATGACGTCTTTTTTGGCATTGCGTTACATGCTTATCATGCGAGGTCCTCTTCAAGGAGCGTTAGACCTCTAGGTACTAAGATAACGACGCCTTGAGCCCAACATCTTGAGAAGTTTATCACCTTAACAAGCCTATTAGCCACTCGAGGCTCAAGGTGGTTGAAGGGCAGAGGGAGCTCGAGCTCAAGGGACTGCTAAGAAGGCTGCAAGACAGGTGATTTCCAAACCTGAGGCACTTATTTGGAGCCAAGTTTAGATGCACGGACACCAAGCTTAATCCAAGAGAACGTGGAGCATGTAGAAGAGATTGAGCTGAAAATACGGACATGGGCTTCAAGAAATACACTCAAGAATCAAATCAAGGGCACGTTCAATTATCATTCATTTGCTTAAGGAGCTTGGTGGAATGACGTGGGAAGAAAATGCCGTGGAAATAGGGGGCAGCCGTTATTCAGGTTTTCTATAAATAAGAGACTCTGTTGTGGTCTAAAACACACATGCTCTCATACAAAACTTCTTTAAGTTTCTTTGTAGCAAACTTGTGCTTTTTACCTAGGAGTAGGGTTAGTCAAGCACAACATAGAACTTGCTATACTAGCTTCTTCAGTAATACAGTACTTCTGGCTTCAGGTATGACCTCTTTGCTTTAATCTATTCCTAAAATTGACAAGTTAGGAAATGAAGCCTTTGTTTAAGGCTTGACCTTGATTGCATTGGTTTTTGCACTACTGTCATTTCTTGATAAGTCATGTGAACTTAGGTTTATACCATTATTTAGGACTTTAACAGCCAAGGCATGTTCTTGATTGCATTGATCCTAATCTAGTGACCCCAATATAGTTTGTTCCATCTAAATCTTGTCAAACCTTAACTCATTCAAACCCATACTTTTAGTTTTAGGACCATTGTAATTATTTATGTTATCATAAACAAACTAAAGAAGAGTTCTTTTATTTGGGGGTTGCTTGAAGATGTTACTCAAGCTCTAGATGTCATCTCTAGTAGGCCTTGAGGCTACTAGCTCGAGGTACTTCCATCCTACAGGGTTCGTGCTCGAGGCTACAAGCTTGAGCTCAAGTATGCATTTTGATTGTGCCAACTCTTGCTCTTTTCATAAACCGCACTATCCATAACTAAAGCTAGATTTTTAGGCTCTCCCACATTTGCTACTACCCTTGTTTGAATCAGATTCTTAGTCCATGATGTTTTCCTTAACCTACAAGGATTTTGCTCTATAAATACTATCCCTTAGGGTTTTGTTAGACGTACAATTTTTTAGAATTCATCTTGTTCTCTTCCTTCTCTCCCTTTCTCAATGTATTTCTCTTCTTCATTACAGAGCAACTTGAGGCATAGTCCATCCCAACTCCCCAGAGTACTCTACTGAGGTGGGTGTAGTGTTAATCCTGGGGGTCCAAGTGCCGTTCATCCCACTATACTTCTGTGGGAGTATAAACGGCTTAGGGTAGTGGATTCTCCACGGCATGACAATTTTGTTTAGTCAATTCTTTCTCTTCTGTTATTTTTTTAAGTCTTTTTATTCATCGATTGTAATCTTAAGATCACTTTAATTGTAATAAAGAGTTGTATTTTGATTGCTCATTCATCCTATTTTTCCAACAATATTGTTTGTTGTTGTATCCGGCCACTTGTTTGTATATTTATAACTGTTATTATGTGATTTTTATAATTTATTACATCAAAACTTGCATGAATTTATCCAATCAATGTACTGGAGTCATTTTTATTTTCATGTATGTTGTTTCTTAAGTTGTATTACCCATAATACGTTGTTGTTATTGTTATTGTGGCATATCACTATTTAATTTCTTTTTCTTGAATTAACATATGAAAGTTATTTATAGCTAGGGATGTTCACATACCGGTCCAGACCTAAAAAACAACCAGAAGAGTCATTCAGTCCAAGATTGGACCGAACCAATTTCATTTCAGTATGGTATTTTGTTAAGATTCAAGATGTAGTCTTGAACTTAACCTAGGTAAAGAGAGGTAAGATGAGAAGAGAAAAGAAGGAGATGAGGAAATAGAGAGAAAGAGAAGATATTTTTTCATTCAATGAATCAAATCTTACAATCAAACCCTTACTTATACTATTTATAAGATTAAACCACAAACAATGAATCTAAACTCAAAGACAACTACTAACCGACTTATTAGATCTAAATTAGTTGCCACATTTGACTTAAGACCACCGCCAAAGACTCAGAACAACTAAACAAGACTTAAACTAACAAAACCAACTTTGTTGCCAAAACCATTTGAACTGCTTTCCCGCCATCAGCTAAAGGAATCGATAAAATCAGCTCTAATCATGATAATACCCTCACCTCAAGCACATTCTTGCCTCAAGAATGGAAGGAAGAGAATTGAGACGTGAGAGACCTCCAATTTTCCCATGTAGCACATTTAGGACCAAGGGTGGCCCATTGGATCAACACCTGTTTGCTGTCAACCCCTTGATCTTGCACCATCCTGCTGTCAAGAATTGCTGCAGTCCTGTATCAGTAGGCTGTGGTAGGAAGCTTGAAGAAAAGCAACAACTCCCTTAACCTTGTCTAGCACATGCTTCTTAAGCAAAGAGACATGGAAGACAGGGTGCACCAAGCTGTCACCTGGAAGATCTAACTTGTATGCCACCTTGCCAATCCTCTCAAGAACCTTGTAAGGGCCAAAGTACCTTGCAGATAACTTGATGTTCTTGTGGACAGCCACTGAACTCTGTCTATATGGCTGTAGCTTGAGATAAACAAGATATCAAACGTCAAAATTTCTGTTAATCCTTTTCTTATATGCAAAAAAACTTAATTCTAGCCTGAGCTAGCTGAAGGTTGTCCTTAAGCTGCCGTGCTAACTGAGCTCTCTACAATAATAGCTCATTGACTCCGCCAACATGAGAAACCATTCCTTGTTGCACCAAAGGAGATTGAGGTTCATACCCATATAAAGCCTTGAAAGGGGTTGAATCCAAAGAAGAGTGAAAATGAGTATTGTACCAATACTCAGCAAGAGGCAAATACTTATATCACTGCTCAGGATGAGTGAATGTCATCCCTCTCAAATACTGCTCGATGCACTGATTGACCCTCTATGTCTGGCCATCAAACCGGGGATGATACGAAGAACTCATGGTGCCAAGCAATAAGAACAACTCACGCCGGAATGAACTAGTGAACAACCTGTCCCTGTCTGAAACAATGGACTGAGGGAGTCCATGAAGCCTATACACTTGATCCAAGAACAACCTGGCCAATTTCTCTGCTGTAATGGGATGATAGAGGGCAAAAAAGTGTCCAAACTTAGTGAAGCAATCCACAATCACCCAAATGACTTCTCTTCCCTTAGACTTAGGCAGACCTTCAACAAACTCCATGCTAATATGAGTCCAAGTCCCTTCTGGAATCGGAAGTGGCTGTATCAAACCCTTATAGGGAGTGTGCTCAACTTTTGTCTACTAACAAACTTCACATTGCTGCACAAATTCTTGAACATCTTTCTTCATCCCTTTCCACTGGAAGTAGAGCTTAATTCTTCAGTAAGTATCCTTTATACCGGAGTGTCCTCCCTAAATAGAGTCATGTGAAGCTCTAATGACTTGTTTCCTCAATCCATGACCTTCACTAATGTAAATCTTGCCCTTAACTCGAATAATCCCATTGTTCACTATCACTTTTGCATCAGCTTTGGCAGGAGTAGCTTGTATGCTGTCAAGAACAATGTATGTCAGAGCAAACGCATCATGCTCATAGGAACTAATCATCTCTATCATCCACAAGGGAGCTATAATGGTTGCACAAGACCCTCAGCTTCCAAAACCTCAAGTCTTCTGGAGAGAGCATCAGCAACAACATTTTTAGCTCCCTTCCTATACTGAATTGTATACTCCAACCCCAACATCTTCATTAAACCTTTCCTTTGAACTCCTCTTGAAATTCTTTGCTCAAGTAGATACTTGAGACTTTGGTGATCTGTCTTGATCACAAATTGGTGCCCTTCAAGATAATGCCGCCACTTCTGAATTGCAAGAAGTATAGCCATATATTCTTTCTCATAAATAGACAGCTTCTGATTCTTAGGACCTAAGGCTTGACTGAGGAAAGCCAAGGGTCTTTCATTCTGAGAGAGCGTAACTCCAATACTAGTACTGCAAGCAGCAGTCTCCAACAAGAAAGGCAAGCTGAGATCAAGCATCACAAGCACATGAGCCATAGTCATAGCTTGCTTCAAACGTTCAAAAGCTTCTCTTGCTTTATCATTCCACATGAACCCATCTTTCTTAAGCAGATCTATCAAAGGCTTTGCAATAATACCATAACCAGCTATGTACTTGCAGTAATATCTAGTTAGACCCAAGAAACCCCTTAGCTGCTTAAGGGATTTAGGCTGAGGCCAATCTTTCATTCCTTGGACTTTGCTTGGATTTGTTACAACACCCTCCCCTGAGATAATATGTCCAAGATACTCAACTTGTGTCTTGGCAAAGGTAGACTTGGAAAGCTTTGCATAAAGCTTGTGCTGCTTCATGGTCTGGAACACCAGCTCAAGATGAGAATAATGGTCCTATAGGGTAGGACTACAGACCAAAATGTCATCAAAAAATACTAGCACAAACTTTCTCAAGTAAGGCATAAACACAAGATTCATCAAAGCTTGAAATGTTGACAATTCAATGGGCATCACAACAAATTCATAATGCCCTTGATGAGTTCTAAAAGGTATCTTACGAATGCCTTGCTCTTAAACTCTAATCTGGTAATAGCCCTGCCTAAAGTCCAACTTAGAGAAATACCAGGCTCCATGCAATTCATCCAACAAGTCATCAATGATACGAATTGGGAACTTATCCTTGACTGTGAGAGAGTTCAAGTGACAACACTCAATGCACATTCTAGAAGTCCCATCCTTTTTCTTCACTAAAATCACAGGAGAGCAAAAGGACTGTGACTGTGTCGTATGAACTTTGTCTTCAACAGCTCATCAATTTGCCTTTCAATTTCATCCTTCTGTGAATGAGAATATCTATAGGGGCGTAGATTCACAGGATTAGACCCCTCCTTCAAGGGAATTGCATGATCAAGCTCCCTCTTTGGAGGTAAAGTATCTAGCTGCTCAAATAATTCTTCATACTCTTTAAGCAAGGCATTCAATTCATCACTGGATTCAGTGGACTCAGCTTCTAAATCAGCTGTGAGTGAGTAGAATTGTCCTACCCAGCTATAATCACCCTTCTTGAGCACCTTTTGCAAGCTTTCACCCCTCATCAATTGGAGTTGGCCATGCTCCACTATTCCCTACAACTGGATTTTCTTTCCATCTTTCTGAAAAGACACAGTTAGCTGCGAGAAGTCAAAGAGTATTGGGCTAAAGCTTTTCAGCCAGTCCACTCCCAATACTATATCACAGCCTCTCAATCTTAAAACCCTGAAATCATATTCAAATTTGTGCCCTTGCATCTTCCAACATAAGTTCTTGCACTTTGTGTGCGTCAATATCGAATTCCCATCAGCAACTATAACTGCTAAGGGATTGGTCTGAATCAGTTCTTGTCCCACAACTCTCATAACCTTTGGATCCACAAAACTATGAGTAGATCCACTGTCAATAAGTATCGACAATTCTCGTTGACCTGCTACTCCCTCATATAGTATTGTGTGAACCACTCCCTGTCAAAGCCTTAACAGAGATCTCAACTTCCTTTTCTTCTTCAGTATCAACTATCATCTCTTCCTTAGGTTCCTTGCTGTCAATTTCTTTATCCACTTCTGTCTCAACTACTTCTTCTCTAGATACTACCATCAGGAACTTAGGATCACATTTGTGACCAAAGAAATATCTTTGGTTGCACTTGAATCAAAGCTTCTGTGGCCTCTTTTCATCACTGCTTCCAACTTTGCTATTGTTCTGAGCGAACCTAGTGGAAGAAGATCCACTGAAATCGCTGTTTGGCCTTTGAGAATCTGAACTTGTCATCACTAAGTTCTCAACCTTCTTAGCTTTGGTGTATGCTGTTATGATTCGAGAATCCGAGGCATGAACCCGGGGTGGCTGTGATGATGTCCTGCTGCTGTGTTGCTGCCGTTGCTGCTGCAGGGGCTCTTTTGCTGCTGTTAGCTGTTTTTGGGTTGTCGATATTGCTGCATTGTGATCTTTTGGGTAGTTGGAAGTTGTATTAGAGTATTGGTATTGTAATGGGTAGCTAAGCTTGGTTGTGTCATGAATAAGTGAGTTTAAGTTGGCCTTGGCGCCAAAATATCTTAGAGTGAGTTAGTGTTATGTTAGTTAGATATTCTTAGTTGATTTAGATATTTTCAATGCTTAGATCCTATCTTGTAAGTAGTATAAATAGGAGGCTCTAGTTTGTAATCCATAACTTTGATAATGAATTGATCTCGTTTGGTTACTTTCTCTATTCTCTCATCTCTTTTCCCTTCTTATCTCATCTCAATTATTTTTTCTCATCTCATACTCTCACTATCCCAACCAACTAATCTTCGAAACCTTAACATATGCTTGAGTGAGACTGCAGGGATCAAATGCTTTCACCAAGCTCTTGATTCTTGGCTTGAGGCCACTTACAAAACTTGACACATAATATGACTCCGGAGCCTCAGGATATACAAACAACATCCTGGCCCTCAACCCCTCAAATCGTGTCATGTAATATGTCACTGAAGTAGTTTGAACAACCTTGTTAAAATTGTCCACAACTTCACTAACATCCTCATCACCATATTTGTCACAAAGCTCATTGGCGAACTTAGTCCAAATGATGGAAGGCCTAGTACGCAGCAAACCATAGTACCAAGTCTCCATCTCACCACGCAAATACATAGCTGGCAATTCTACCTTTTCTTGCTCTTCATTTTTGTAAAAGCGAAAGTACTTTTCACATTTCCTTATACAAGATTGAGGGAGGGTACCATCAAAGGCCTCCAAGTCCACTCTTGGCTACCTCAATCCCCTGCTCCCGGCACTCGAAGCACTGTCACTACTGTCAATTGGAGCAATTATAGGATCAGGAGGTCTAGCTTGCTGATTTGCAGCTAAGAGTACACTATCACTAGCTAGCGGTTGCTACCTGTCCATTCTTTGCTGCAGACCAAAAAATTGCCAAGCAAACTACTATGATTGAGACTCAAATCTGTGATCCATGTCTTGCTGCAGTGTTTGCATCATATTTTGCATCATAAGCATCATCTGAACCATACGATCTCCCTGAGGATTAGCACTGTCACCAGCAATAGCTGCAGCATAAGTCAAGGCTCCTTTAACGGCATTGTTGGCAGCATTACCAGCTGCGTTACTAGTAGCATTAGCTCGAGTTGTAGGTGCCATGGAAGATCGCTTCTTCCTTGCCAGATTGCAAATGATCCCCACAATGCAGCAATTTTCGAACCGAAACTACACAATTGAATCGAATTGAAGCTTGAGTTCAATCTAATCGAGTGTAATCTCTAGGCTCTGATACCAATTGTTAAGATTCAAGATGTAATCTTGAACTTAACCTAGGTGAAGAAAGGTAAGATGAGAAGAGACATGAAGGAGACGAGGAAATAGAGAGAAGAGGAAGATATTTTTTCATTCAATGAATCAAATCTTACAATCAAACCCTTACTTATACTAATTACAAGATTAAACCATAAACAATGAATCTAGACTCAAAGACAACTACTATCCGACTTATTACATCTGAATTAGCCACCACATTCGACTTAAGACCACCGCCAAAGACTCAAAACAACTAAACAAGACTTAAACTAACAAAACCAACTTCGCCGCCAAAACCATTTGAACTGTTTTTCCGCTATCAGATAAAAGAATTGATAAAATCAGATCTGATCACGACATATTTAGCTCTTCAAATTAACCTTAATTCAGGTTTTGGTCTGGTCCGGTCCAAACTCGAAAAAACCCGAGACTGAACCGAAAGCCTAGTTTACGTCATTCGCCGTTGTATTATTTTATTAGAATATAATTATACTATTTTTGACTTATATTATTTGGGCCTAAAATTAGTTAAAAATAAACCCATAAAAATACATAACCCTAGAGTTAAATTCTGAAATATACATACATGCATTGGCTTTTGGCTAACTTACGTATTTCCTTTATCCACATTTGCATTATAATCAAATTTGCTTCCTAATTCCTGTTAAACTTCACCAATAAGTTATATAATTTTTAAATATTTTTTTATATTTTATGTCATATATTGAATCTTTTTTTTTTGCATTTATTTTTCTGTTTTCAATGAAATACTGTTGCATTATTTATATTACTACAACTTCCATCTATAATTATTTCAAGTTAATTTTTGCATTATGAAGAATTTTGATGGCTATTAGTTGAGAATCAAATCAAAGGGGCCATACTACTAGGGTTGGGTTAGTGAATAAAAATTGTTATGGCGAGTCATTATATTCTGAGGATAATCATTTTACATTTTGACATTTTCTATTGTTTCTATGTTGATTTGTGTATCCTTATTTTTTCTACTAGATGCTTTTAAAGTTACCGAAAATTGACAAAATATGTTAAATCAAATTCATAATAACAAAAGAAAAAGATGATAATCAGTCCAAATCGGTCCGATCCAGTCAAGTCCGATCCATGTAGTAATCGATCTAGTCTTGGACCGATCGACTAATTTTGGTCCGATCTTCGGTCCTCAAAATAGGCTAGTTTCGGTTTTCGGTTTGAACTGACAAACACCCCTATTTACAGCTCTTAAAACTTTTATTACAATATACATGCAATGCATGGGTAGTTAGCTTAACCTGTAAACCAAATACAACAAACATGTTTATTGATACAATTTAGGAAAATTAACACTTAAGTATCTTGAGGTTTGACTATTTGTCATCTAGATACCCTGGCGGTTCAATATATACAACCGGCTAGCTTGAAATTTAAACATTTTAACACGTAGCACTTCAAAGGTTTAAAATTTTATAAATCAGGCGTATTTTCTCAAAATTTGATATATTTTTGTTGAAAAATGCTAAATGGAACATGATTCCATCACTATATTAGTATACTCATTAGAATTTGATAATGTTTTGCTAAAAAAACGTTAAGTTGACACATATTTCTGTTTTATATAGGTAGCTCATATCAACATTATTTGAATTCCTTAAAGAGTTGACATAACTTATATATATTATTACAATCATGCACTACATTATTACAATCATGCACTACATTGTCATTTTTTATATGAAATTGGAAAGGTTCTTACAAAAATTCCTCAAATTTTGACATAGCATATGCAAGGATAAAGTAATCAAACTTCAGGGTATTTTATTTTATATATTAAAATATCAAGTTACAAACCTTATGATATTTAAGTGATAATTTGCCTAAATTTTCAATATGTTGTAAGCCTTTTATAATATGTTTATAATTTAAGACACTCTTGTAAATCTCATTTTGAATATTTTCGAACTTTTGTCAATATTGTTGTGCATGACTGTGATTAAAATTTTGTAAAACATAAATTACTAATTTATTTTATATTCCTTATTCAAAAAAAATATTTTTCGAAGGATCAGAAAAAATGGGTTCGGAAGTCGGGAATCTCGAGTAACTGGCCAAGCCATCGGGTAGGGTAATGTGCTAGGTTTTCCAGCTAGGTTGCATAATGTGGGAATTTGATTTTGCTTGACCTGTCCATTTGGACTATTTTATTAAACATATATAAGATTTGGACTGAAATAATATTTCATAAAATTATACATCAAAATTTAGGGAATTAGTTACTTATTAGAACCTTGAAGTTGGGTGTATCAATTTTTCAGTATACAAATTTTGTGAAATAGTGTTTCTAATCCAAAAATTAAAGTATGTAATAAAATAATCCAAATTATAGCTCGAATGGCATAAATCTTGTTGTTATTTATTGGTAAACCCACTGTCTTGTTGCTATGCCCCTCATCCCACAACCAACCTATAATATTAGGTTAATAAGAAGTCTATTTTATGCCCGTACTTATACCATTCTTTTTACTGCTTTGCTAAATATATGTGACTTTGGGACTAAAATATTATTTCACAAGGTTTATAAGTTAAAAAATAGATAGACAAAACTTCATAATACTAATGTGTAGTTTACTTTAAGTAAAAACTATTTCTTATATTTAAATATGTATTAAATGTTGATAAAAAAAATATACGTATTAAATATGCACTATTAAAATATCCAATGTGCATAAATCTAACGGTTTCAAAAATATATATATATATATAATTTGAATTTTCATTGCAATAATGCTCAAATCTAAAAATAATATTGAACTACAAAAAATAATAATTTATTGCATTTTAAATATAATAATTAATTATTATGCATAGTAAACATATAAATTAAAGGTTATTTATATCAAAGGTCCTTTTACTTTAATCATTGTTTCAATTTGGTCCTTTTACATTTAATCGTATTAATTTAGTCCCTCTAATATTATATGGTGTTAATTTAGTCCCTCTAATATTATATTGTGTCAATTTGGTCCCTAAATAAAATTTATGTTAAGTTTTTGATTAAATTTTATAGTTCAAAAACAAGTTGGGTTAAATTGAGTCAATGGATGGACTTATATAATATTACTTTGCATCTAACATGATTATAACATTAGAAATTAAAACATTAATTTAACTTTAATTTGACTATGATACGAATATTACCAAGGGTCACACCCGAATTAGTCTCGAGTCTCCCGAGTGCTAAGTCAGCATGCCACATCACCACCAATACCGCATCATCGTAGCTCTTTCAGTAGTGTAAATAAGGGAAGTTGGATTAAAGTTATGGTTTGTTGAGAATTATGTGTTGATGTTGAACACCCCCCCCCCCCCCCCCCCCGAAAAAAAAAAAAAAAACATATCTTCTCTATCTCTTTCCCAGTTTCATCTAGATTTCTCTCCCTTTCTTATTATATTACATGTAATTACTCTATTTGGAGATTATCCATGTATAATTTACAACCTAGGACATTCATTCACTATCCATAGTTATCAATTTGAGTGATTGTGGAGCTAGATTTTGATTGGTGTGTGTTCGTATCAATTGGTATTAGAGCTGCCAATTCTCAGCCATGGAAAATTGAGCAATCAATTTAAACTCGTCTAAGTTCTATATGTAAAGAGGCTTCATTTTATTCGAAGATGTTCAACGAGCTTTAAGATTTGATATTCTATTGCCTGGTTACTACTAATGAGTTGCAAATTTAATTTTCGAGGTATGATTTGTGTTTTTAAGGTCTGAATTTTGGGATTAAAATCTGAATTGTGGAACTTCAAGTATTGCATGGAAGATATTTGACAAAATGTCACACTATGAATTTGCACACTTGTTTAACTCAAATTCTATTCAAGTCTTGTCACATAAAGATACCACACTCTTGATCAAAGTTTTGAGCTTCTTTACCTTGTAGATGAGTATGTTCTTTTCCAATGTTTTGTCCTTATAGTGTTATTGATAGAATAGAAGTGATCTGATCTTCTAATCTTGAGGTTGTGGCTCATATTAGCTATTATACAATTGGGAGTGCTAATTTGGCCCTCATGTATTTACATCGAAGACACATATATGATCAATGTTATGTCATATACATTCAATATCTCAAGACCCATGATGTGGTTGAAGTGGAACCAAAGACCATAATCCTTGCTAAGTTTAGTACAAGGAGCCAAGTGATATGTCATTAAAGCAAACTTCTATGATAAAGGAAGGTACTCCAGAACTAACAAGCTATGAAGATGACAACCGGTTTGAGGAAAGTGATGGTGACGAGAGCCACAACTAGGATGAAGAGATCAGAGAAGAGATCCTGAAATCTATCAAGCAAGAGCTGTCGTTGTTGGATTTGGTGGAGGATGAAACTATGAAGAAGTCGGGACCCTTGAACCCAACCGAGAACCATGATCAAGGCATGATCGGTGGCAATAAGAAGATTGAGGCGAACCACCAACTCCAACGGATTGCAGCCTCATAGGAGGAGACGTCTCCATCGTCGTCAAGGAGCCAAGTGATATGCCATTAAAGCAACCTTCTATTGTAAACGGAGGTCGAGGACACCAAAAGCAGTGTAGAAGGTTAGATTGGAGAAGATAAGGTGACCATGGAAGGGGCACCGCTGCCATTGTGGTGTCGCGGCGTCCACCGCCAAGGGAGTGCTCACGTCGAAGAAGGGCAGGGTCTTGTGGCCGAACATGATGTTGAAAGGAAGGGGCAAGTAAGGGAAGATGTGGAAGTCGTGCAACCGCCGCCGCTGCTTCGCCTTGTTGTCCCACCGTCAGTCGTCAACTAGCCCTGCCACCTATAGCTGGGTTGGGTTAGGGTTTCGAAGAGCAGGGCTTCGTCGCACGCACAGAGGAAGAAGAAGAGACGTGTGGGTTTGAGGATAGCTTTTGGGTTTAATTATGATTTTACCCCTGAATCTCTTTTGAAGTACTTAATCACCACTTATTGATATTTTAGAGAATAAAATTTTGTTTATTTTTGAAAATTTAAGGAGGTAAAATATATAATTTTTTTATTCAATCTCGGAGGGTTTACCCCTTAGTATATCAATACCTTGACCCTTGATGACAAGGGTCATTTCATAACGGGATATTGATACGAATATTATTAAGAGTCAAACCCAAATTAGTCTCGAGCCTCTCGACTGCCAAGTTAGTATGTCACGTCACCACCAACGCCATGTCATCCTAGCCCTTTTAGTAGTATAAATAAAGGGAGGTGGATTAGGCTTAGGGTCAAATTATGTATTGATATTGATGCCCCCCGCGCGCCCCCCCCCCCCCCCCCCCCCCCCCCACCAAAAATCATCTTCTATTTTTCTTTCTCTTCTTCTACGTATGTTGAGAATTATGTGTTGATATTGATGCCTCTTTCTCCCCATAAATCATCTTTTATTTATTCCTCCCCTTTCTTATAATATATTTTATTTACGAGTTCAAGTGATATCAGTTGATATCAACATCAACACATAATTCTCAACATGCCCTAATCATAATCCAGCTCCTTTTATTTATAGTACTGAAAGGGATATGATGACGTGGCGTGATGACATGGCCTTGGTGGTGATGTGGCATACTGACTTGGCAGTCACGAGGCTCGAGACTAATTCGGGTGTGACCCTTGATAATATTCATATCAAATTATAGGACTAAAATGACAAAATATAGATAGTAGAGCAATTAAATTGACGTAAATAAAAATATAAAGATTAAATTGAGCAAAGTATTGGGAGATTTGGGACAAATAATCATATAAATTAAATTCTGATTTTAAACATCTACAATATCGGTCAAATTGGGGTAGGACCAAGGCTTTTTTAGCAAAATGGCACAAAAGCAACAAAAAAAAAAAAAAAATTAGCAAATTGGTATAGTAGGAAAAATATTTAGCAAAATAGCATACTTTACTATTTACAACCGTTGCACGCCATTTCTAATGAATTACAAGAAGTTATTGTATGTTGCACGACTTTCGGTGTGCAATAGGGGTGCATGACATTTGAGATGTCGTGCACCCATGTGCATTGTTGCATGACAATTCTCAAGTCGGGCAACAATGCACAATTATATATATTTTTTATTTTTTATTTTTTATTTTTTAAAGTGTTATATTGTTAAAATAAAAAATTTTATTAAAATAGCTTTTTAATTTAAAATAATTTTTTATTTTATAATTTGAATTACTAAATACATATACTTTTTAAATTAAAAGGTATATGCATATTATTATTTGAACTATTAATAAGAAAGATATAAATGAGGGATGCGTTTAAATGAGAAGATGGTGATATGTATATTATTAAATGAGGGACACATTCAGGGCAACACCTTAAAGGAAAAAGGCTACGTACTTGAATTCCCCAAGACCCTGTTTATGCAGGAGCCCTTGTGGCACTGTAACTGTTGTTGTTGTTGTTGTCATACAGGAAGCTATGATATCACAATACTATCAATAAGGAAGATATAAATAAGGAGATTGTGATATTTCTAACAAAAAATCACGAATTTATGTATCTATATTTATTATTTGAGCTATTTTATTAGATACATGTAACTTAAAAACTAAAAAAATATTTCATATAGTTTATAAACTAATATATAATTAAGAAAAATATCAAAAAGAAACCCAACTAATATAATTATTTATTGGTTATAATAAACTATGTATCTAATAAAATACCTCAAATAGCAATATAATTCTTAAAATATAAACAAATATAAATAATTGTGCATTGTTGCATGACCTGAGAATTGTCGTGCAACCGTAGATGTCATGCACCCCTGCTGCACGACGACTCGCTATACTAAATTATAAATAGTAATATATACTATTTTGCTAATTATTTTTTTAACTATGTCAATTTACTGAATTTTTTTTTTTACTTTTGTGTCATTTTGTTAAAATTAAGAATTAAAGGGGCCATTTTGCTATGTATATGTATAAGTAGTGCTGCACGACGTTCCGTATGTCGTGCAACACATTTTTTTTTTTTTTTTTAGTTTTACCTCTTTAAAATAAAAAAAAAAATTTATTTATAATTTAAATTATTTTAATTTTTAAAATAAAAATATCCCGGGGGCACTTATCGGCTGGATTATTTGCTGAGGTTCAATCACATACTATTGATCTTGTACTATTTGCCTATTATGTGCCTTGTACTATTTGATGTGCCTGTGCTTTTGCTTATGCTTTCAGGTTGCCTGCTCCCATGACGACACGATATTCAGGTAGGGGGTCCTCGGAAACAGCCACTCTTCCACCTGGAAGGGGGAAGGCTGCGTACATCCACCCTCCCCAAACCCCGCTTTCGCGGGAGCCTTTGGCACTGGGACTGTTGTTGTTGTTGTTAAATTATTTTAATTCTGAATTTTGTAATTTGAATCACTAAATACGTGTACATTTTAAATTAAAAGGTATATGTATATTATTATTTGAACTATATGTATATTAATAGTATTATAATACATTTTAAATCAATATCTCTTCATTTAAATATTAATAGTTCAAATAATAATATACATATATCTTTTAATTTAAAATGTATACGTATTTAGTGATTCAAATTATAAAATTAAGAATTAAAATAATTTAACAACAACAGTCCCAGTGTCAAAGGCTCCCACGAAAGTGAGGTCTGGGGAGGGCGGATGTACGCAACCTTCCCCCTTCTGGGTAGAAGAGAGGCTGTTTTACGAGGACCCCAAACCTGCATATCGTGTCGTCATGGGAGCAGGCATCCTGAAAGCATAAGCACGAGCACATCAAATAGCAAAAGGCACATAATAGGTAAATAGTTTAAAGTCAATAGTATGTGATTAAACATAAGCAATAAACCAGCAGATAAGTGCGCCCCTGTGATATTTTTATTTTAAAAATTAAAAAAAAATTTTATTAATTTTTTTAAATTTTAAATAGGTAAAACTAAAAAAAAAAAAAAAAAATTAGGTACTGTACGGCATGCAACAATGGCCAAGTGTTGCACGACTACACGACGTTCCGTACGTCGTGCACCCACCTTGTTACAGTAAAAAGGGCTATTTTGCTAAATATTTTTTAAATGGGGCCAAATTTTTATTATTATTATTTTTTTCAAAACAAGCCATTTTACAAAAAAACAAAAAAAGCGTGAGAAAATTGGGCATAGGGGAAAGCAACACGTGTGTGTGTGTACCGCTTGCATGTAATTGTCAATTAAGAATAGTTTTAGTTGTTTATTTTTTTTTTTTTTGAACAGAGAGTTTTTGTTGTTTTTTTCTTTGGAGTTCTTGAAAGGGATGGCTGGCAGTGCTGACCCAGCTACTATTACTACTATTAAGCCTAGGCTTTATAGGGTTTGTCTTTTGTAAAAATAGGTCAAAATGTCAGAAGCCAGGTATTGTTGCAGAGTCAAACCTGCAGGTTGGCCCTCCACCCCAAGTATCATTCCATCTAGGGCTCCCCATCAGCCCACAACCGAAAGAAACAGAATCAAACCAATGACTGGCTAAATATCTCTAGCCGGTGACACCATGGCTAGGAATGGATAGGATAGGATAAAACCGGGTTGGTTAGGTTAGAGACCGACATAAAACCAAATTAGGTAGTGATGTATCTCGTATGTTATATATTTTATAACATATTCATGTGATATTTTTAGTTATTACATGAGTGATATCGCATAATTTATATGTATTTAGGCCTGGACACGTCAGAGTAAGGACAACTTGGAAAGTGGCGAATACGAGCGAAATGGACAAATTCGAACACTATATTGAGAAACTCAACTACGTGTGAGAAAAAACCAATGGGGTCAAGATTCGGCAAAGAAAAGTCTACCCTCCAGTGCGCGTATCGAAATCGCCATACATTTCGGCAATCAGCCAAGCTTAAAATGAGCAAAATGTTAAAAGAAGAGCATTCATGACCGCATACTATCTAATTACAGTGAAAGTACTATTAGGATCACGTAGATCTCTTAGAGAACTTCGATTTGATATATAATTTGATCTATAATTGCTTACGTATCAAAAATTATGCATGTTTCAAGTTAATTGCGCGCCTACCAATAAAAGGAGTGGGAGACCTAATTTTTCACACGTTTTGCTTTCCATTTGCTTCTCCTCCCTCCTCAAGCTGCCAAAAGAGACCCGATTGTCACAAAGGCCGAAGCGCAAGTGGTTGGAGTACGGGGGCATCGAAGTAAGAGTCAAATTACACCGATCTAGGGAGTTCATCAATCCATGAGTTTTCTTTTCCCTTTTTCCTTTTGAATTAGTGATTTATAAAACTCTCATGGAGGAATAAACTTATAGTTTAGGGGTGAGGGACGAGTAGTCGTTCGGATCCTAGATTTATGTGTTATTTTTGATAATGACTTTTGTTATACGACTACTGCACCCACAGGGAGCTTTATATTTTGAGATTGGTTTTCTTGTTATGTGCTTGTTGCCATGCTTTGATTTTGCATTTTATTCGCATGTTATCTTGTGCTTGTAGCTTAGACTGTAGTATAACAGGTTCTTCACGAGTGGTCAGGGTTGAGGTTGTACCTAATTGTGACCACAATCTTCTATGAAAATTAATACTTAATTAGGAGTGACAAAGGGATTTAGTAGTGCTATTGAGTTAATCCACGCTACGCCTAGAGTGATAAGATAGGTTATGCCCTTAGATTAGTTCGTTACTCTAAACCCTAACTTAAGTATTAATCCATGTTTAACATAAAATTAGGTGTGTGAAAGGAATTCAATAGTGCTATTAATAATATCAATGCTATACCTAGCGTGATAAGATGCGTTATACCCTTAAACTATTTTATTACCTTAAGCTCTAATTTGATGTAAATCTAGCTTTAGAACTTGTAGCCTAAACCTTTAATGTCATTATTGCGATGAAATATAATGAAGGGTACAAGTTAGGCTAACTTTAAATTCATATATTAAACCAACTTTGATCGATTGAAAACTTTATTTATCTTTTAATTCGCTTAATTTATTTACAAACACATTCTTTATACTGATTCCTTAAGGCTACGACACCCGTATACCGACCTAGCTACAACGAACTCATAAACTTGTGAGTACACGGTTTTAAACACTCTTTGAATCTACATTAGGTAAGAAGTGATTGGTTTAGACTAATTTGAGTGTCCTGCGTTGTGCTCATCAGTGGTGAAAGAAATATTCTTAGGTTATATTTGTTTGAAGTTCATTCATTTCAATAGACGAATTAGGCGAGGGAGTTTACAATTAAAAGAAATCTAAGGCCGTATGGTTAGAGAGTGAAGGGATGGCCAGGAAGTATAGAGCAACAATTACTTAACAATAGATCTTTGGTTCCATCTTCAATTTTTTTGACTTTAGAATAGACTGTACTACTGCAGATATGAGAAATTACGACTAAGGACCAGACCAATGTATATAGTGGATTCCATTCGATCCTTGATCGAATTGGTTGATCCATACCAGAACAGTGATTCGGACTAGTATATGTTCACTAGAATTGGATTGATATACAATTAGTCTGAATTGATCCTTGATCGAAAGCCGATCTAGTCCGTAACATTGATTCAGACTCGTATATCGAATTCCCTAAGTGTATTATTGAACCTTTTTCCATATGAATATTTCAATTTGTTAATCATTTATGAAATTAATAAAATTTTAATAATTATAATTATTCAACCAGTGAACCTTTATTTTAGTTTATCGATCTGTCCTTTTTGTTTGTCAGTGGAGTAACCAGTTGTTAAAACTATAATATGAATAATATATGATATCTATGATAATTGGGACAGGGAATGGTTTTTGTGTTCTTGTTAGAAAGTTTCCTAATTTCAATTTGGTCAACAAGTGGCCATTTTGTGATAAGTAAATAAATTATTCAATTCAATCAATAAATTTGAGGTACTACAGTTCAATCAGTCCATAGAACTCCCAAAGGACCCAAACATACATATCATAAAATCTAACAAATATGCAAAAAAGGGACTCGTAGCAACTTGGAAACAAGTCTAATTTACAAACCGCACGTTTTTGACCTCAATCAATCATCTCTGGATAGGGTTGAGGGTTTTCGTGAATCCGACTTTGATTTGCAATTGTAATGTGAATTCTACACTTACTTCAATTAAGGAGACTTAAGTTACACGTTTTCGGCATTTTTGGGGCTTTAATGGTTTGGCAGAAAATAAAAGCATATGGACCCGGCTAAAGTGGGAGTTGGGATTACAAAGCAGAGCCCACAAACACCTTTTCTCATACAGTTAAAAGCTAGGAATTGGGGTAAAGAAAAGCTGAAGAACTCAGCAGTCTATTTAGAAGCTCGAGTCTACAGATTTTTAGGTCGGACACCCTTAACCTATAATAACTCAAATGTGTTAAATCTTGGCAAGATTTAGATGGAGATAACCATATTTGAGTCACTGGATTAAAACAATGTAATCAAGGTCAAGCCTGTTGGAGAAATTGGTCATGAGTAGTCAAAATATAATTCTTTATTACAATTAAAGTGATCTCGAGGTTACAAGAATGACTGAAAATAAATGACCGAAGGGAAAGAATTAACCAAAGAAATTGCCGCGTCCTAGAGAATCCACTGGCTTAAGTCGTGTATGTAGCGACAGAGGTATAATGGGATGAACGGCACTCCGATCACCTGGGTTAATGCGGCGCTCATCTCAGCAGTGTACTCTTTGGAGACGGGTTGAAGTATGCCCCATCTTACTCAGTAAGAGAAGAGGGAATAATTTTGAGAGAGAGAAAGACAGCCGTCAAGAAGAAGGAGAACTTCTATAATTTTTATGTATTTAACAAAACCCTAAGAGACGGTATTTATTGAGTAAAATCCTTGTAAGTTATGGAAAAGATCATGGTTAAAAGTCCACCTCAAATGAGGAAATGTATACTCAACCCCGAGCTTGTAGCTTCGAGCCTCAAGCCTGGACACACAACCGTACCTCGAGGGAGCACCCTCGAGCTGCACTCAAGAAGGACTAATGAAGCTTCAACCAAAGGCCTCGAGCACTACCCAAGACTAGGACTATCCTTGAGATAGTTTACGACAACTTAAATAAATATAATAGTCATAAAAATAAAAGTCTGGGTTAGAAAAAGTCCACACCACACAACACAACATGCATCAACCAACTCGGTGAGGTGAGGTGGGCGGGCATGCATGTGTGGTTTGCCAAGCCCACTCTAGGCCTACAAAACTTTACCAAGTACAATAACAAGGGGGTATATAAACAATGCTTCCTACCTCGAGAATTCCTATGTGGGATTGAGGTGCTAACATCAAAGTTGAAGCACGCTACCCCTAAATTCCAACAATCCCCCACGTGGTTTAATTATGAGAAATGAAGGAAAGAATAAGTATTACTGAGCAGTGAGACCCACACTAGACAATGCTAATGTCTTTTGGACTTAAATCAGCACCTAATGATTAAGCATGTATGACAACACCTATTGGTGAATAAGGTCTTGAACCATGAGCAATCATTGTAAAGAGCATACCTAACTCCTTCATGTGGTGTGTCCTTCAGGTGCGCTGCCCCACACCGCCACAAAAGGCTATGGACATTAAGAGCCTTAAGCTCAACCTCCGTCATGGCTGATTTAGTAGATCCTAGAGCCACTCATATAGCAAACATGGGATGGGTTTGAGTAGCTATCACAAATTTCCTAGTCTTTGACTTCGTTTGACCCATTGAACATTGAGAGTATCCCGAAATGGGTATCAATTAGGATTAGAACACATAAATGGGTTCTAGCACCATTCCCTCTACTCTTTCATTTATCAATTTCCTTGCAAAGCCTTTTGTTAATGGATCTGCCAAGTTTTTCTCGCTCCTCACAAACTCGGGTGAGATCACATTGTTCATGATCAAATATTTATGACACCATGCCTGAGGCGAATATGCCTTTGCTTGCCATTATATACCTCACTTTGAGCAACTCCAATGGCTGCTCGTGAGTTATAGTGCAACGACACTAAAAGCATGTGTTTTCCCTATAATGGAATGTCTTCTATGACACTTCTTAGCCATTTAGCTTCAATACCTGCCATCTCAAGAGCAATAAATTTCGACTCTATGGTTGATTCTAGCAACACAAGTTTGCTTAGATGATTTCCATGAAATAGCATAATTAGCAAGCACAAAGACATAGCCACTAATGAAATGAATTTCATCAAAATAAGACACTTAACTAGCATCACAATATCCCTCTAACATAGTAGGAAATTACATGTAGTGGAAACCCCAATTTATGGTACCTTTAAGATACCTTAATAGTCTTTTCAATTCACTCTAGTGCTCATCACTAGGGTTATGGGTATAACGGCCAAGCCTACTAATGACATAAGCAATTTTAGGGCGAGTGTAGTTCATCAAGAACATTACATTACCAATTCTCAATTTTGAGGTTGATTTAAAATTCCTAATCTTAAATCTAAAACTTTAAATTCTTAATTTAAATCTATGAGTGTCTACTCTAACACATTCATAATAATGACATGAATATAAAAACTAGGATAATAAGAATTACATTAAATAAATAGAAAAGCAAAAAACTGAAGAGAGAAGGAAAGAAGAATATACCTGGAATTGCTCCAAAATAAGAATGTCAGAAGAATAATAACTCCAAGAAAACCAAGAAAGCCGAGAGAACACTGAGACCCAGCTGCCTTCTACGCAATGACCTCAAAATATCCAGAGTGTGGGCTCTGAAGAAAAAATTTTCAACGAAAAATTTTCTTTGTAATTAGATCTCCGAAAGTCAACACTTTCATAAATCTTTTAATTTTTTTGAATTGAGGCCAAACCATTAAATCTGTTCCCGTACTTATAGTAGGATATCGGAGCGGAAAAATTGTAATTTCTCAATGTGGGACATGCAGGTCAAACGCAAAACGCAACCTTTCTTGTATGATACAACTAAAACGACGCTAAGGAAAAAACGCACGTGTTTATGCCTTGACTCTGCATGCCACTTGGCACATAGTGATTGGTCCATGCCTGAAGGCGCGGATCCCTTGCATGGCAGCCCCAGCTTGGACACGTGTCGCGCGCTGGTTGGTCTATCGGCATATTTGCTGATCGACCCATGTGTGTTTATTTTGTGATTTTTTTACTTTGTTTCCCACATGTAAAAATTCATATTATGAATTTTTAATTTTAAAAAATTACTTTAATTTATAATTTATAATTACTCATCTCATAAATAATGGTTGGCAAAATTTAATTTACACATCTCATGAATTCTTTAATATTTTTTGATGGCAATAAAATTAGAGGCTGGCGTAGAGACCTCAAGGACAATTTAAATCTAGCTCCAAATGGGTTAAATCAATTATCATTTCATGATAAAATTTAATTACCATTTAATGTGACTTAATTCCATTAAATAAATCCCACTGCACTCTAGACTTAAATTATTTATTTGATATTTTTCAAATAGACTGTATTGATGACAACTAGTCCTCCACTTGATGTCCATGACAAAAAATGATTATAACTACTATTATTATGTTTCTCAATTCTTTTCTATTAGTTCCTGACTCGTCCTTTTTCGAATAATTCATTTATACTTGAACACATTCATAGTATAAATACTAAATGTCAAACGTTTGGAATAGTTTGGCCAAAGATTTTGAACTATTGAAACATTTGCTAATCAACTAAGGGGACATTTGTACCATATAAGAGATATTAGATTCAATATTGAATACCTGATTTGTGTCACACTTCAAGCCCCTAGCCAGTGTGCATGGGAATTTAATCATTTGTCTAGACCTTACTTATATTACACCAAAGTAACTAATGTTCTATGCACAAGTCCAAAATACTCTCAGAATTCAGAGTCATCTTTCACACAGTATAACATAAATCACTCATCTCCTATAACAGTCTAGAAACAAGGAATTCACATGGTCTAGCTCGTGTGTCAATCTTATTAAGCACACCAACTTAACATTTTTGGATCACCATTCACATGACTAAGACAAGTCATCTAAAGTGTCGAGTCATGATCTTAATAGACAAGTAGTCCAAACTTTTCAACGACCACGAGTTATTCAAATAACATTTTATACCATTTGTTCCAAGTTTATTTGTGGCTTAATCTCATTACACACTTGGAACAAACATGTAAAATATAATATAAGGACTCTGTCCATCTCATGGATGATACTTAAAAGAAAATCACATGCAATATATATGCTCACTTACACAAATTTAACGAGGAACTGACGGAAAAATCAATTTTATTCATTAATAAAATACTATTACATACTAAATCTAGATTTCAGAATATTATTCCTAACAATCTTCCACTTGTCCTAAATCCAATTTATTACACACTTTATACCAATCCCTTCCGTGTAGGATCCAAAGGTCTACTGAGTCAAAATCTTTATGAAGTCAATTACTCTATCTGAACCAACATGCCTTCTTTGCAGCTTCAAAAGCTGCAGCATGTTCGGCCTTTATGATGGAGTTAGCAATACAATATTACTTGACACACCTCTCACTAATGGCTCCTTCTCCAAGGGTAAAGACATAAACGTCAAACGTCTGGCATCTCTATCTGATTAGAAGTTTGAATTAGTACAGCCAATTGGAGGTAGCTCCTCACTTCGAAAGATCAGCATATAATCTCTAGTTCTTCTCAAGTACTTGAGAATATGCTTCCCCGCCATCCAGTGCATCGGACCCGGGTTAGACTGATTTCTACTCACCACACCAACTGCATAGCAGATATTTGGTCTCGTGCACAATATGGCATACATGAGGCTTCCCACGGCCTAAGCATATGGAACATTCTTCGTATACTCCTCCTCTCTAGGTGTCTTAGGGCACTACTCTAAAGAAAGAGGGACTCAATGTCTAAAAGGTAAAAGCCCTTTCTTAGAGTCCTCAATGCGATACATTGACAACATCTTGTCAATATAAGTGGCTTGAGAAAAATCCAACATTCTGCTCTTATGATCTCACAAAAGCTTGATCCTAAGAATATAGCTGGCTTCTCCTAAGTCCTTCATATCGAACTGACTTGACAACCAAATCTTTACAGCTGATAATACCCCTATATCTTTTCCAATGAGTAGTATATCGTCGACATACAATACTAACAAAAGTCACTATTTTGTTGTAATGTCATTTATACATGCATGGCTCATCAACTAATTGCTTAAACCCATAGGATTTGATCGCCTCATTAAATCTAATATTTCATGAGCGTGATGCTTGCTTCAGTCTATATATGGACTTCTTCAGTTTGCATACTATATGCTTCTAATTCTTATCAATGAAACCGTTTGGTTGCACCATATAGATGTCTTCTTCAAGGTGACCATTCAAAAGGGGCGTTTTGACATCCATTTGCCAAATCATAATAAGCTACAATGCATAGGAGTATCCTTATGGACTTAGCATGGCTACTAGTGAAAAAGTCTCATCACAATTGACTCCTTCCTTTTGGGTAAAATCCTTAGCAACTAGCCTTGCTTTGAAGGTCACTACCTTCCTATCCACTCCTCTTTTCCTCTTGCAGATCCATTTACATCCAATAGGCTTACAGCTAGCAGGCGCCTCAAAAAGTTCCCAGACTTGATTAGAAGACATAGATCCTATCTCAGATTTTATTGCCAAGACTCACTGGTCAACTTCATTGTATTTAATTTCGTCATTATAGCTGAGAGGATTAGATTCAATGTCACGATCAACCATAAGGCTCCCGCCATGAACTTGTTAGGTGCCCTGACAATCCTCCCACTATGCCTAGGCTCTCGTGTACTTGGAACATTCTCGTCCCTTTTAGTAGGTGCGTCTAATGCATCCACTGTGTTCGGAGTTGTGTTTAGCTGTTCAGAATTGGCGTCATATTCTTTTAGTTCATCTAGCACTACTTTGCTTTTGCTTTTGCTTTTGTAGTCTACTACGAAATCTTCCTCTAACAATTCGCAGTTACATTTACAAAAACCTTTTGATCAAAAGGACTGTAGAAAAGACCACTCTTATTCATTTGAGATAACCCCAAAAAAAGAGAGGGGAAATGTAGCATGACTTGTCATGGACCTTACCATTTTTAATAATATCCTATTCCTTCTTTATGCAACACAATTCTACTGCGGTGTCCCAGGAGCAGATAGTTGAGATCTTATCCCATTTGTAGTTAGGAAACCTAGTAACTCACCTGAAAGATATTCTCCACCTCGATCTGATTGAAGTGGCTTAAATTGTTACCTAATTGCTTTTCAACTTCAGCTTTGTACTGTTTAGAGTTTTCAAAAGTTTTCGACTTATGTCTCATTAGATAAACATGTCCATACCTTAAGTAATCATCAATAAACGTGCTGAAGTACTCATACCCACCTCTTGCCTGAACGTTCATTAGCCCTCAAACGTCTGTGTGAACCGGCTCAAGCAAGTGACCAGCCCTGTTGCCTTTACTCTTAAAGACAGACTGGGTCATTTTACCTTCAGTGCTGGATTTGTAGACTAGTAATGATTTCAAATCCAAAGACTCTACCAATCCATCTTTTACCAGTCTTTGGATGATATTCGAATTAACGTGACCTAAACGTTGGAGCCATGTGTTGGCGTTATCTCTTTCAGGTTATTTTCTCCTAGGAGATTGAACAAGTGAGCTTATATTAGATTCATTAAAACAAATATCAGAGTTTTGATCAGGAAATAATATGAATAAACCATCCACACTTGTACGTTTGCAAATAAATAATTTATTTCTCGTAATAAATAGTTCAGAACTAAAACTCAATGAATAACCATTATCCACTAAACAAGAGACATAAATCAAATTCCTGCGCAATATAGGTACAAATAAACAATCTTTTAAAGCCGAAACCCTATTACTAAAGGCTAAGCTAACATCTCCTATTCCTAAGACTGCTACTCTTGTACTATCTCCAACCGTCAGGTACACATCTCCATCATGCAGTCTCCTGATTAGCCTGAGCCTCTGTAGCATATTACAGATATGTTCAGCTGAACCTGAGTCCACACACTGGGTACTTGGTAGACTCTCAACTGCGCATGACTCAACTAGGTGAGATATCATCATACCTTCACCGAATGGATTGGCAATCTTTGCAGGAAGAGTGGCCATGTACTTTGTGCAGTTCCTCTTTTAGTGGCCCATCTTTCCACCAAAGAAACACCTTCTTTTTGCAGGCTTCTTGTTAGGCTTAGTTACTATACCAACAACCTTGCCTTTGCCTTTCTTTCTAGGCAGTACCTTATTCTACTTGCTCCCACTAGCCCTTGATACTTGAGTCAAGTGGACACTGCCCTTGGCTCGCATCACGCCCTCTGCAACTTGCAGCTCCTTCATCAGCTTAGGCAATGAATAATCTTTTTTATTCACTGTGTAGTTGAGCTTGAACTGAGTAAAAGAGCTGGACAGAGTGATAAGATAGGTTATGCCCTTAGACTAGTTCATTATCTAATCCCGAATTTAAGTGTTAACCCGCATTTAGTGCTTGTAGCAATAATGATGGGATTCGAGCAAAGCTACCCCGAATTCATTCCTTGAACTACATTTAATTGGTTTGACCACTTTAATTTACCGTATTAATTTAGTCAACAAATCACCAAAGAGGGTACCAACACGCCGTCACCTGATCCGATTAGAACTCCAAAGTTAAGCGTGCTTGGGTGAGAATAGTACCAGGATGGGTGACCTCCTGGGAAGTCCTCACCCTTAGGTTGGAGGCACTCGGAAACGACCTCTCTTCAAGGGTAATACCCTGAGAAGAGGGAAGGCTGCGTACATCCGCCCCCCCTCCGGGACCCTGCTTAGGCGGGAGCCCTTGGGGCACTAGGTATGTTTTTTTTTTTTTTAGGTTGGTCAACAAATGATTCAAACCAACAAAAACCGAGTTTCGACCGCTCATTAATCACCGAGGCTTACTTTATATCGATTTCTCGAGGATACGACACCCGTATACCTGACTAAGCAACGGCAATGTTGTACGCTTGGGAGTAAATTGTTTTAAAACACTTTTAAAGCTACATCAAGTTTTTGGTGACTTTGCCGAGGAGTTGGTAGGCTAAGTTCGATTTAGGTATTAACGAGTTGTTGTTTTTTTTTTTTGTGTTTATTTCTTTTGTTTAATTTTACAGTCTTGGTCGTATACATGGTAGATGCTCACTCAACCCAAAATTGTTACTGTAGGATTTGGAAATTGAATTGGCTTTATCTACCTTGAGGAGATACGAAGCAAGTGTGAATCCACCTTCAACCATGGCCACTGATGCACCACGCATGATTGGGACCACTTTATTTCCAAAACATACGTCGCACCTGTCGGAGTTGCGTTCACTCGCTGTGGGTAATGCCAAATTTGAAATTAAGCCTGGGATCATACACAAGCTTCCCACTTTATTTGGGAAGCTGATGGAGTGCCCATATGAGCACCTTGATGTGTCTATTGAAATTTGTGAAACTTGTCACTATCAAATTGTTTCAACTGATGCAGTTAGGATATGTCTTTTATTATTCTCATGAAGAATGTAGCCGAAAGGTAATTTCAGTCCCTTTCAAGGGGTGAAATCACCACTTGGAATGACCTCTAACAAAAGTTCCTCATCTAGTTTTATCCTAAGGCTAGAACCATGGCTATTAGGCATGCAATCAACAGTTTCAAACAAAAAAATTTGGTGCAATTTCATGAAAGTTGGAACAGATTTAAGGAGCTTCTTAGAATCTGTCCCCACAATATGTCACCCAAGTGGGCTTTTGTGCATAATTTTTATGGACTTACGGCTTCTAATAATCATATGGTTAATGCTTCGTGCGGGGGAACCAGGAAGATGAGAACGAGGCATGGACTTTATTTGAGCGCCTCAACGAACACTCCCTCGACCAGGCCTCTTTTGCGAGGGTGGTTAGAGGAAGCACACATGGTCTCTACGAAGTAGCACCAAATGATTAAGTCAACCTTATACTAGACGCCCTTAGTAGGAAGATTGGCCAGATAATGAATTTGCATGCGAAAGCTACTAGTGTTCGTCAAGTCAATGCAATTGAGTCATCGGGTGGTACTACTCCATGTGGAATTTTTTGGGCTAGGACCGCTCTGTTTTTCATTGCGTATATGCTTCTCAATTCCCAGAATACGTGCAAGACTAGGCTTTTACAGCACAAGGGTATTCTAGGAATAACAACCCGTTCTCTAATGCCTACAATGCTTGGTGGCGCAACCATCCGAAATTCTTGTGGAAGCAGAACGTTAATTAGAGCCAACCCACAAGGCAACCAGCACCTAGATTTGTAAGTAATGTACCCCTTCCAGTTTTTAGGGAGGGCAAAGGTACGATGCTTAATCTCACTCCATGGTTACTCATGATAATCCTCCTCCCCAACCTCTAGGATATACTTCACAGTTTTAGGAGCACATGCTCCACTTTATAGAGGATACTACACTACTAGTTCAATCTCATTCTCATTCTATTGCCAAATTAGAGAATTAGATAGGAAAGTTGGCCCAAGCATTGAATAAGAGAGAGAAAGGAAGGCTACCCTCCCAACCACTCACAAACCTCACAAAATCAACTAGATCTAACCCTAGCTTGCTCATTTGCAAGTAAGTTAAGGTTTTGTTGGTTTCAAGAGAGCAAATCCTTCGGGAAGTTAAGGTTGAGGTCAAGAAGGATGTGACTCCCTCTCTCACTGCTGATAGGGAGGGATCATGAGAAAGGGTTTATGAACCCACCGTCCCTTTTCCTTCAACCCTTGTAGGACCAAAAGAAAAGGACGGCCCAAATAGGGCTCAGCTCTTGGACTTAGTTAAGGACGTGAAAATCAACCTGCAGTTGACTGACGCCATTAAACATATTCCTATGTATGCTAAGTTCCTCAAGGGCCTCTGCTTGAAAAAGAAGCGCGCATGGGCGCACACTCCGTAGAAGGTCGCACTTACTGAAAAAGTGAGTAGTATTTTGGCATCGAGTACACCATCAAAGTTTAGAGATCCCCGGGCCTTTATGATCCCATGTGTCATCAGGGAGCTTTACACTAGTTAGGCCCTTTTAGACCTATGAGCAAGTGTCAACCTCATCCCTTAGTGTTTAAGGAGTTGGGTGTCGAAAACTTTAAGCCAACAAGTGTTACACTTCAATTGGCCGATAGGATAGAACGTGTACCTCGTGGGGTGGTGGAGGATGTACTTGTCAAGGTTGACAAGTTTGTCTTCCCAGTCGATTTTGTTGTCTTAGATATGGACCTTGTTCCTAGGTAGAAGAACAACACTCCTATCATTCTATGCCGACTGTTCCTAGCCACGACTGATGTTGTTATTCAATGTAAAACGAGAGTGTTGGAGGTTTCTTTCGGAAACCTCAAGGGCAAATTGAAGGTCTTGAATATTGTTCGGCATCCTGAGACTGGGGACAAATTAGAATGCTACAGGGTTCATGATATTGGCCCTTTGGTAGAATTGGGTGCGCCAAATTCTACTAAAAGTGTTGATTGGAATAATGTCCATGTCTCTGTTGATAACTATGCGTTAAATCATCACCTAAGTTTGGTAGGATGGAGATTCGAGACCTTGATGCTAGCCATGTTCCTCTCCTTGATAGCCACTGGTCTAGAAATGCTATTGGGTTTGGAGATCATCCTTATAGGCTCAAACTGATTCATTTCAAGGATGTCATCTCAGATTTTGGTTGATTGTGAGTCCTACACCGCGTTCAGCTAAAGACGTTAAACTTAGCACTCTTGGGAGGCAACCTAGCCTGTTTTGTTTCATAGTGTAGTTTATTAATTTATTATTATTTCTTTTGGTTTGGTCTCTCTCTACTTTCCAGGACTCTTTGTTACCCCTACCATGTGGATTACTTTGTTTCTCAGATATACTAAATACTTGTATTCTCGAATTTTTCCTAATGCTACTAACAATTTGTTTAGTATTTTGTCTTCTATGTCTTATTTTGTAGCTTGCTATTTCTTCATTTTCTTTTTGGATTTGCTTACCACGTACAGCTAGATATGTCCACTCTACGTCATATATACCTCAGGTTTGTCCTTTTAGCATTATTTTGCTTATATTAGCTAAGTTTTTGCATGGATTAGCATTGGATTATTGTGACTTATATTGAAGTCCAAATTTGAGATGTGTGCTCAGATTGTTAGAATGTGTATGTAATGGGATTATTATTGGATTTAACTGTTGAATTTGTTATTTTTGTTTTTTAACTAGTTGGATAGTTTATTACATTTCAAATTTGAGATGTGTGCTAAGACTATTAGAATGTGCATGTAGTAAGATTATTCTTGGATCTGACTGTTGAATTCGCTACTTTTGTCTATTAACTAGTTGGAGAGCTTATTAAATTTCACCCTTAATCTTGTGACATATCCTACTTTTTAAATTGTGATAGTGGAAATAATTTTCGGAATTTGAATCAAGCATTTTACTCTTAACAATGTTGAAATGAATAATTTATCTCTTTATCTAGAGTGATTCTATTCAAAAAAAATAAAAAATAAATAAAGGTACCTATGCTTGTTTAATTGGGTAAGTATCTGTGACTTGTTGGTTCTTGTTGCCCTTATGCCTCAAGCAAGTATGCCCTTAGGGGTGTTCTAACACCTGGTACCTTGAGCCAACTAGATTGGAAGCTGCTGATCGAAAGCTCACTACACGGGCCATAGGGAACGCTTTAGAAGAATCAACTTCATTAAGTCACTTGAATAAGCATCAATGCCTAATGTGAGTGAAATATTCTTCCAAAGTATGTGCTTTAACGGATTAGGTAGTGAATTCCTTTAACTCGAGCCATTAGGTCAGAGGAGTGTTCTTCACTCGGTGCCTTGAGCCAACTCGGTCAGGAGTCACCAGTTGAAAACTCGCTACTTGAGTTCTAAAGAGACATGCTTGACCATGAAGTACTATAAAAAAAAAAAAACAAAAACAAAAACAAAAAGAGAGAGAGAGAAAAGAAGAAAGCAAGAGAGAAGAGAAAAGATTTGAGATTTCTTTATTGATTACGGAATAATTTGTTAGGATAACTGATTCTTTTAATTATTCTCTCTGTTCATCTTAATTATGGAAAGTTTTGAATAAGGAAAAGCGAAGAGAAGTTTTAAGCTTACTCACTAGTAAAAAGACTTGAATTTTGAAAACTTGAGTTGGAACCATGGTAATAATAACGTTACATAGAGATTCTGCACTTTCAAGTACACCTTCAAATATTCTTTGAAGTAGTTTATACAAGTTATTCTTGCCATTACATGCTTGATTAAAATTTTCCATCGTTAGCTAGTTTGAGTTAAATATTGCTTAGAGATAAGGAAGGTTTGGATTTAGAGATGTTGATGTGCCTGACTTTATATATTTTATATCTCATTCCTGCAACATATTCGGCTTTTACATGTGTGTTTTACAACAATCTAGGTACATTTAGGCTTGAAATGCACGAGGTAAACAAAGGTTGAAATGTGGAAAAATGAAATAGAATTTAGGCATATTTGAAGACTACACTGAGAAACCCAATTACATGTGTAAAAGGACCCATCGGGTCGTAATTCAGTATCTCAAATAGATCTTGCAAGGTTTCGGGAATTAATTGACCAATCAGCACAAGGACCGATCAATCAGTAGCCTATTGTTGGATGGAACCTACAGTAGGACTGCCGATTGATCGGCAAACACTGGTGATTGATTGGCAGCTTATAGTGGGCCATTCGATCGATTGGCCAATAGTGCCAGTCGATCTACTAGTCAATTGATCGGCCAAATACCCACAGTGGACCCTAGGTCACGCCACGGGTATAAATAGAGAGGGGGAGACCTAATTTTTCACATCTTTTGCCTGGTCTCCTCTCCTCCTCGCCTTCTCAAAGTGCTACGAGATCCAAGGGTTCTCAAACACCAAAATGTGGGAGGTTGGAGTGCCGAGGGATCAAAGCAATGGTCAACATCAACGTCTCTCGAGGGAGTCATCATTCATGAGATTTTCTTCACTTTCTCTTTCAGATTTTGTGATGTATAAATCTCCCATGGAGGAGTGGACTTGTGGTTTAGGGGTGAAGGATGGGTAGCCGTCTGAATCTTGGATTTATATTTTATTGTTGACAATGATTTATGTCATCTTATTTTTGCACCCCTATGAGGAGTTAATTATTGTAATTGGTTTTCCATGGGTGAGCTTATAGCCATGCTTAGATTCCCGATTTCTTTGCGTTCCGTTTATGTGCTTGGAGCCTAGACTTTAACATAATAGGTTTTCACACGTGATTAGGGTTGAGGTTGTACCCTTCCCTATCTGTTATATAAGTTAACATTGGATTATGAGTGAGAAAGAAATTAAATAGTGTTATTGATATATATATGTTACACATAGAGTGATAAGAGAGGTTACGCTGTTAGACTAGTTCATTACCCTAAAGCCCTAATTTAAGTGTTAACCTAGGCTTAGTGCTTGTAGCCTAAGCTCTCTAAATCTTTGTCATAAACAAAGTAAAATGATTGGATTTGAGTTAAGCTACCTCGAATTCATTCCCTGAACAACACTTAATTGATTTGACAACTTTAATTTACCATTAGTTCTATTAGTTTAGTCAGCAAATCATTCAAATAACAAAAACAAAGTTTCAACCACTCATTAATCATCAAGCCTAGCTTTATACTGGTTCCCTGAGGATACGACACCCATATACCAGAAAAAGCTGCGACGATCTCCTATAGTTTCGAGTAAACGATTTTAAAACACTTTTAGAACTACATCAATAGATTACCAAAGCAAGAAAACCTAAACGAAATTTTCTTGTTTTTTTTTTTTTTTTTTTTGTTATGGAGACTTGTTGGAAAAATGATACAACTTAATCCTAAAATACATCATACTTTAAAAATGCACTAGGTGGGTTCTATCCCACATAGACAATTTAAGGGGGCTAAGTAGAGTTTATAAGGGTACTTACTCTCAATCCACTTGAATTAAGCCTTGGGTGAAGAAATGGTCAAGAGATGGTGTGAACCACACGCGCGCGCGACACCACCCCCGTGTTGTGCAGTGCTCAGGAGAGGGTTTGGGTAAGCTTTTTCTCAACGGGTATATTCGTTTTGCAAAAATTTATGATAACCAGCAGTTCGGCTCGGTTTTAATGCCCAAGGAACGTTACGAACCGTTTGGGCTTGCTGTTAATGTGCCCATGAAACGTTACTAGACGTTGGGCCCTCTTGTTAAGTGCAACAATTATACTTGTCCAAATTTAGGTAAGTATAAATAGGGGGGGTTCTACCTTAGGTTGATCATCCAACAAAACACAAAAAAAGCAGCCCTATTCCTCCTAATTCTCTCTCTCTCTCTCTCTCGTTTTCTCCTTCACGATTTGGGCAAAGTTCGAGGCGTTCCTAACCGGCTATTAATGAGTGCACCTTAAGAGTCGGATCGTGTAAATCTGGAGGATGATCGCCTATGCATCTGTTTGCACCGAAGCAGAGGCGAAATCATCTTTTAGGACAGTGGTTTCATCCATGGCACAATATTTTCGATATTCTAATTAACCATCCCTCTTTTCATTCTTTTCGTCATTATCTTGGTGCTGTGTTTAGATATTACTTTACTGCAACGTTACTGAATTTGCATGCAAATATACTAAATACATACTGATAATTTTCTGCGACATTTATAGTAATTTTTATGCACTATTTAAGTACTTTTTTGTATATAACTATTATTTTACAGTAGTACATTTTACAGCAATTCTCGTTATTGTTTTTTAGTGTTTTTTGGATTTTTCTAGCAGCATTCTATCAGTGTTTCAGCTGTATTTTTTAGCAGTATTTTCAGATAATTTTGCTGTGTTTTTTTCGTTATATTTTAGTAGTATTTCTATTGTATTTCGCTATGGTTGCACTATTACTTCCAGCAATCTTAAAGACGATTTAATTTTACGTAGTTATATTTATACATGGCAACCAAAATACCCCTTCCCAACATGTCTAAAGTTGAGCTCCTTGACGGGAAGAACTATAAGAGGTGGTCCCAAAAAATCTTGTTTTTTCTACAACTAGTATGTATTGATTACGTGCTTTATGAGAAAAAGGCACTTGAAGGTAAAAACGAGAAAAAAGCTTATGAAGAAAAATTCACCGTAGACGACCGAACCTGTAGGGGAAACTTACTGCATTACATGAGTGATGGGCTCTTTGATATTTATATAAAATTAAGCATGGCAAAAGAGATTTGGGATTCCCTACAGAAAAAAATATGGGGGTGATGATGCAGGGACTAGAAAATACGTTGTTAGTAAGTCGTTAGACTTCAAATTCGTGGACAATAAACCAATCATTGATCAAGTCCGTGAATATGAAAACATAGAACTACTCTTTTGTCATAAGGCCTTAAAATTTGCGAAATAACTCAAGCATATGTTTTAATTGAAAAACTCCCACCTTCTTGGAAGGATTATAGAAACTTACTTATGCATAAAAAGAAGGACTTGACATTAGAGGAATTAGTGCACTACTTAAAAATTGAAGAAGAAAATAGGCTTAAGGACAGGGGATACGCATACTCCGACCAATCTTAAGCTAATATTGTCGAAGCTAGGCCTAGTACTACTGACAGGTTCAAGAACAAAGGAAAAAAGCATCACTCAAATTACAAGCCTGGTGGAAAGATTCAAAAGCCAAATAACAAATTTCTCGGAGATTGCTATCACTGTGAAAAACGTGGACATATAGCCAAAGAATGCAAAAGTTAAAGGAACCAGCCTAAAGACTCGAAAAAAAATCCCACCTTGTAGAAGTGGAGAATATTGTAGCTGTTGTTTTAGAGGTGAACCTGGAAAACAACATGACTGAGTGGATAATGGATACCAGGGCTACTAGGCATATCTGCACAAATAGAAACATGGTCCAGGAATACCAGAAAATGTCCGATGGAGAGGTGGTCTCTATGGGCAATTCTGCAGCTGCACCAATCCTCGAAAAAGGGAAGATTTCTTTAAAATTCACTTGTGGAAAGTTTCTTACTTTAATCAAAGTGCTGCATGTGTCTGATATGCGTAGAAATTTGATTTCGGGTAGTCTTTTAATCAAAGCTGGGTTGAAATTATCCTTTGACTCAGACAAATTAGTCCTGACTAGGAATGGAGAATTTATGGGCAAGGGTTTTTGTAATGGTGGTCTCTTTGTCCTTAATGCTATTTGCTTGAATAACATTGCTAGTACCTCTTCTGCTTATATTGTTGAATCTCTTGAATTGTGGCATGCTCGTTTAGGACATATAAATGTTGAATCAATTAAACGGCTTAAGAAAATGAATATGATTCCTAACTTCAGTGATATCAACTTTAATAAGTGTAAAGTATGTGTAGAAGCTAAATATGCTAAAAAATTCTTTAAGTCCAATGAGAGACAAACTGAATTTCTTGAACTAGTTCACACTGATTTAGGAGACTATAAAAGTCTAATGAGTAGAGGTGAAAAATGATACTACATGACCTTTGTATATGATCACTCTAGATACTCGATGATATATCTCCTAAGTACTAAAGATGAAGCAAAAGAAATATTTTTAAAATATAAAGCTGAAGTAGAAAATCAGTTAGGAAGAAAAATAAAAAGAGTTAGGTTTGATAGAGGAGGAGAATATGATCCAACCTCTCTAGAAAGATTCTGTGAGGAAAATGGAATAATACATGAGCGAAGCCCTCCGTACTGCCCACAGTCTAACGGTGTTGCAGAGAGGAAAAATAGAACTTTAATATGATGAATGCTATGCTTATTAGTTCTGGACTACCTGACAACTTGTGGGGGGAGGCGATATTATCTGATTGTCATGTACTTAATAGAGTTCCTCATAAAAAACTAGATAAAACTCCACACGAAATGTGGAAAGGTTATGCACCTAATCTAAAATACTTAAAAGTGTGGGGCTGTCTAGCTAAGGTTGGGTTACCTAATTTTAAACGGAGTAAAATTGGACCTAAGACTATTGATTCTATTTTTATCGGATATGCTCATCACAGTGCTGCTTATCGCTTTTTGATTAAAGGATCTAATGATTCATACGCATGTAGTAGTATTATGGAATCTAGAGATGCTGAATTCTTTGAACATATATTTCCCTTGAAATCTAATGATGCACAACCTACTAGTTTGTCTTCTCATAATGTAACTGCTAATTGTGATGATACTAATGATATAGACACTCCTGAAATTCGAAGGAGTAAAAGTGCTAGAAAAGAAACCAACTTTGGACTTGATTTTGTTACCACTTTCCTATCAGAAGATAATTTCATAAATGAAAAAATTGTAAATGTCTATATATTAGAGGAAGACCCTAAAACCTATGATGAGGCTATAAGATCAGTTGGCTCTACCTTTTGAAAAGAAGTTATTAATAACGAACTAGAATCAATTCTAAGTCACCACACATGGGAATTGGTAGACCATCCTAGAGGTTGTAAGCCAATAGGTTGTAAGTGGGTTTTTAGAAAGAATATGAAGGCTGATGGGACAATAGACAAGTTTAAGGCAAGGTTAGTGGCTAAGGGTTACACCTATAAGAGGGGTTAGACTATTTTGATACTTATTCACCTGTCGTTAAAATCGCCACGATTAGAGCTTTGATCGCTCCTGCGTCTATCCATGGTTTAGTAGTGCATCAAATGGATGTTAAAACAACATTCCTTAATGGTGACCTAGACAAAGAGATTTACATGAAGCAACCTGAGGGTTTTGTGGTTCCTGGTAATGAAAATAAATTGTGTAAACTTGTAAAATCTCTATATGGTGTCAAACAGGAACCTAAACAGTGGCATGAGAAATTTAACAGCGCGCTAGTAGCTAATAATTTCCTTGTAAACAATGGTGCTTCTTGTGTTTATTCTAAATCGAATTCAAATGGGTGTGTAATAATCTGTCTATATGTTGATGATATGCATCTATTTGGCACAGACTTGAATGTTATCAGTGCAACAAAAAACTTTCTATGCTCTAAATTTGAGATGAAAGATATGGGTGAGGCAGACGTGATTTTAGGAGTTAAAATTGTGAAAACTCTAGAAGGCATAAGCCTAAACTAGTCTCACTATGTTGAGAAGATACTTAGAAAGTTCAACATGGTCAATACTGATCCTATAAGAACACCTTATGATTCCAGTATACATCTAACTAAACATAAAGGTGTCGTTATGTGCCAATCTGAGTATGCTAAAATGTTTCTGATGAGCTATACTAGGCCTGACATTGCATATGTTGTAAGTAGACTTAGTAGATACACACATAACTCTAATAAAGAGTATTGGAATGCATTAAAAAGGTTGCTTAAATATTTGAAAGGAACTGTGGATTAGGGACTTCACTATGGAAAGTTTCCCGTTATATTAGAAGGATATTGCGATGCCAATTGGGTGTCTGGAGGTGCCATATCTTGGAAATCCTCTACGCAATCTTGTTCTGCTATGTCTACTATGGAATCTGAGTTTATTGCTCTTGAGTTGGCAGGTCATGAAGCCGAGTGGCTAAGAAGTCTATTGGGAGATGTGCCATTGTGGGGGCTTCCTACTCCATCAGTGTCACTTCACTGTGACAGTCAAGCTGCAATAGCTGTGGCTAAGAACAAGGTTTACAATGGCAAGAGGAGACATATTCTTCTCAGGCATAAGATTGTGAAAGATCTACTACAAAGTGGAGTGATATCACCAGACTATGTAAAGTCTGAAAAGAATCTTACGGATCCGTTGACAAAAGGCCTTTGTCCTAAAATGATTGTAGAAACATCGAGGGGGATGGGATTAAAGTCTATATATGAATAAATTGTGATGTATCCAACCTGGTCTTAACAGGTTTAATGTGAGAAGTCATAGTTTCATTCGAGAAATGCACTGTGTTTTATATTGTCCCTCCCTATGGTGTGACAGTGCGAAGACGGGTCCATAGCCATATGTTTGGTGGTGTAAGCAAGGCTTGAACTTGATGGACACTGTCTGTATTTTACCAAGGGGTGAGTTTGAGCTGTAGCTCTTAATGGACCCATATCCATATGTTTGGTGGTGTGCAATAATACACACTTGATGGGATCCACCTATGTAGGTGTGGGAGTCTGGCCGCTCCCTATGAAGGATTAAGACTTGCCTTCTAGAGCGCCTATGAATATCCGTGACGAGCGCATGGCCGATTAAAAGCGCCAAACTGCAGGACTTGCCAAGATTTGGAGTTCGGTATGTGTCCAAGTGGAAGACTATACAACCCCTTGTGAGATTCAAGACGGAAGTCACCTTGCAGGATGTTGGTCCTAAACTTGGGTTACACTAGGTGACGATTCAAGTCGTAAGACATCGGCACTGAAGAAACGAACTCCCTTTGCCCAGTCTATTCCTATCTTTCTCTCTCGCTTGTATCCTTTGTGGGGGATTGTTGGAAAAATGATACAAGCTAATCTTAAAATACATCATACTTTGAAAATGCACTAGGTGGGTTCTATCCCACATAGACAATTTAAGTGGGCTAAGTAGAGTTTATAAGGGTACTTACTCTCAACCCACTAGAATTAAGCCTTGGGTGAAGGAATGGTGGGAACCACAGGCGCGCGCGCGCCTCCCGCCTTGCCATGCCATGCTCGGGCGAGGGTGTGGGTGAGCTTTTTCTCAACGGGCATATTCATTTTGCTGAAATTTATGATAACTAGTCGTTGGGCTCAGTTTTAATGCCCAAGAAACGTTACTAGCCGTTTGGGCTTCCTGTTAATGTGCCTATGAAACTTTACTAGACGTTGGGCCCTCTTGTTAATTGCAACAATTATACCAGCCCAAATTTAGGTTAGTGTAAATGGGTTGGCGGGGGGGGGGGGGGGGGGGGGGGGGGGGGGGGGGATCCAACAAAAACACAAAAAACGCAGCTCTATTCCTCCTAATTTCTCTCTCTCTCTCTCTCGTTTTCTCCTTCTCGATTTGGGCAAAGTTCGAGGCATTCCTAACCAGCGATTAACTAGTGCACGTTCAAAGTCGGATCTTGTAAATGCTGGAGGACGGCCGCCTACACATCTGTTTGCACCAAAGCAAAGGCAAAATCGTCTTTTAGGGCAGTGGTTTCATCCACGGCACGGTATTTTTAGTATTCTAATTAACCATCCCTCTTTTCATTCTTTCCGTCATTATCTTGGTGCCGTGTTTAGATATTACTTTGACTGCAGATTTACTGAATTCGCATGCAAATATACTAAATACGTACTGATAATTTTCTGCGACATTTATAGCAATTTTTTTGCAGTATTTAAGTACTTTTCTGCATATAACTGTTATTTTACAGTAGTACATTTTACGTCAATTCTCGTTACTATTTTTCTTTGTTTTTTGGATTTTTCAAGCAGCATTCTATCAGTATTTTAGCTGCTTTTTTTCAGCAGTATTTTCAGATAATTTTGCTGTATTTTTTTCATTATATTTTAGTGGTATTTCTATTGTATTTCGCTATGGTTGCCCTATTATTTCCAGCAAGACCTATAGTGAGCCGGTTTCGAAAATAATGCAAAAGAAAAAAAAATAATAATGCTGAAAAAAAAATATTTACTTATCTACTGCTGAGCCGCGTTTGGAAATTGCGGCTATATAAACCGCGTCACAACGACGCGTTTAAAGCTTACATAAACCGCATTAAGAAAAGCAGTTTTTAATAAGAGTAAAACAAGTTTATAGGACGAGGTTCTTGTCTAAATAAAACGCTTCACTAAAAAGCGGTTCAACAGTGAACCGCAATTATAAGATCCGGTTTATGTTTGTTTAAACCGCATTTATAAGATGCAGTTCATATGTTTAAACCGCATTTATAAGATGCGGTTTATATCTGTTTAAACCACATTTGAAAAATGCAGTTTTGTCTCACTCCTGCACTATCTATTGCAAATGCCGTTTTTTCAATGCGGGTTACTTTTAGTGAACACTATCGCGCAATTCTTTGCTAAGAGACAGTATTTTGATGGAGGTCTTTCAGTCATAGTATATATACAACAATTGATATGATTACACAATGCAGTAGTGGTGATATAACTCCGACAATGATCGCTTAAAAGATCTCCAATGTATGAACCAAATGACATGACCGGCGGCGGGTCAACGAGAGAGAGGCAGAGAGACGCTGAGAGCTGGGGGGAGGGGGATTCGTGAATGAACGAGCCGGGGTGAACCGCGTCTCAAAATCGCAGTTCATCCAACATAAAACCGCCACTTAAAGACTCGGTTCTACTAAACCGCGTTTATTAGACCCGGTTATATCAAATAATAACCGCGTCCAAATAATGCAGTTTACTTGCTTAAAAACTATTTTCTTCATGCGGTTTTTTGGAGGTTGAAATGCTTGGTTATAACACGGTTCAATAGTAGATAGGTAAATATTTTTTTTTCGGCATTATTTTATTTTTATTTTTTTCCTTTAGCATTATTTTCGGAACCGCCTCTAATTAGTCAAGTTTTAAATATAATTTTTTAATTTTTTTATTTCAATATTTGGAAGTATTTAAATAAAAGTTTGAAAATAAAAGTACAATAATTTTCTTTTCAAACTCATCGTTTAATCTTTAATACTTTAAAATTAAAAGTTGAAAAAATGGTAGTAAAACGTCCTTAATCGTGCCACCCGTGCTTGGTTTTGTGGACCTGCGCTTTCTTTGTTTTCTTGGGCCAGAATGGGAAAGTGATGTTCCAGCCTCAGCCTTATCGAATATATCGCTTTCTTTTATATGATTATTATGTCGTAAATATCTCTACTTCATTATTGTGCCAATTATTTTTTTTACTTTGAAATTTGTTAATTAGTACATACATATTTCTTTCAATTAAATTTTGTAGTATATAATTGACATCAAATTATGTTCAGAACTTTTTATTGTTGCGTCATTGGGGCCAAGGAGTGGATTTATATTGAATAACTATCGTTTGTTTGAGTTGTTTAATTATCACAGTGTAAGTTATACATTTGTTAATCAATTTACTTTTTTTTAGTGTTCAAAAAAAATAAATTAACTAAATTAATAAGACTACAAGAAGATGGCTATATATAGATGAAATTTAGAGAAGGACAAATATCGTCTGGAACTTCAAACGAATTAGAGACGGTGTAAGAAATGGGAATTATAATGAAAGCTTAGAAATAAAGGTTGCTTATAACTTTGAGATGGTCTAACCAGTCCCAATACCACCTCTCTTAGGGACAACGTTGAGACAGAAATAATGTCTCTAATCCTTTGCTATAAGAAACGGTTTGGAGAAGGAACATGTTGTTGGAAAATTTCCCAATAAACCGTGAATCGGGTAACAAAAGATCTTAGGTGGCGAGCCCGTGTAATCACTTTCCTTAAAACTTATTTCGGCATACGAAATAGTCTCGGGGATACAACGACAACCAAATAAAATGCAGTGAGAATGTGTAAAATAAGGGATAGAAGAGACATCAATGAGACTGAAGTTTTCAAGTACTTTTCACAACACTATCTTATGAATACACACAAATGTTTCTTGCAATGTTTTTCATCAATTTATCAACCCTTGAGCATGAGAGTGAAAGAGGTTATTTATAGCTTTCAAGTGTCTCTTCATAAAAGAACACGTCCCTTCACAAAGTGACACTTCCCCTTTTAATATTTCACAATACTTGCAAGCAAACACCTTTCATGTGTAATTCTCCAAATGAACTAGAGGGAATGTTTATGTAAAGGAGGGCTTAAAGACGTCCCAAAACATCACCAAAGAACCGTGTTAACCACCAAACCTAGATTGATAGCTAACCTCGTGGAAGAGAGAGATAAGATGAGAAGAGAATTGAAAGGAGATGAGAAGTAGAGAAATAGAGAGAATTTTCCAAAAGGAAATCAAGTTAATATTGATTGAATGAAGATATTACAAGCATTAGACCTATTTATAGAAGATCTAGTACAATGCATCAAGACACAAAGCAAACTACCGGCCTAACTAAATTTTGGCGCCAAAACACTAACAGCCGCCAGGTTTGACCTGGTTTGACTTACAATACCCTTGGCGCTAACCGACCTGCAATGCTAACTAGAAATTACAACCAACACCGCAGCCTAACACATTACAAACAATTAAGAACCAATTACAACCAAAAACTAAATGAATTATAACATTCCCTCCTCCTTGAGAAGCTCCTTGTCCTCAAGGAGAAAAACTCGGAAACTGGCTCTTCAAGAACGTAGGATTTTCCCAAGTGACAACATTCTTGTCCAAGTTCAACCACCTTACTAAAATCTGCTGAAAAACTCCAGTACCAGCTGCGGTCATACCTGGCTTCTTGACAGCTACTGGTCCAAGCTGCAGAGCTCCATTTGCTCCTACGTCCGGTGGAGATTGTGAGCTCTTAACACCCCTCTTGACCTGCTTTTTCAATAACGAAACATGAAATACCGGGTGAATGCACGATTGTGGTGGTAAATCAATTTTATAAGCAACTTCACCACTCTTCTCCAAGATTTTGTAAGGACCAAATTAACGTGCACCTAGCTTGACATTTTTTTCTGACAGCCAATGAGGACTGTCTATAGGGCTGTAATTTTAGGTAGACCATGTCTCCCACTTCGTAAGCTTTGTCTACCCTCTTTTTGTCAGCATAAAATTTTATTCGAGCACTAGCTTGTTGAAGATTATCCTTGAGGAGCTGTATCATCTACCTCCTCTGCAGCAAGAAGTCCCCTGCTGCTGATCCGGTATTACTTGGCTATTGCAGCAACATTGGAGAGGGCGGTGCATACCCATACAATGCTTGAAAGGGAGAAGTGCCAAGGAAAGCATGAAAATGGGTATTGAACCAATACTCCGCTAACGAAAGCCATTGATTCCACTCTCGAGGCCGTGAGAAAACCATACTCCAAAGATATTGCTCGACACACTGATTGACTCGCTCTATTTGACCATCCGATTGGGGATGGTAAGATGAACTGAGTACCAGGGTTGTGCCCAACAATTTGAATAGTTCTCACCAAAAGTTGCTCGTAAAGATCTTGTCCCTATCAGAGACAATGGATTGGGGTAATCCGTGCAACTTATATATGTTGTCTAAGAAGCTCATGGCCAACCTTTCAGCTGTAATAGGTCGAATGAGTGCTATGAAATGACTGTATTTGGTGAAATGATCCACCACGACCCAAATTACCTCCCTACCATCAGACTTGGGAAGTCCTTTAATAAAATCCATACTTATGTTGATCAAAGCACCCTCCAGAATGGGATGTGGTTGCAAGAGTCCTTGGTATCGATGATCCCCCAACTTAGTTTGTTGACACACCTCACAAGATTTAACAAAATCTGATACAGCTTTCTTCAAACAGTGCCAACTAAAATATGCCTTAACTCTTTGATAAGTACCTTCAACCCTGGAATGACCACCCCAAGCTGATTCATGTGAAGCCTTCACTATCTGATCCCTCAAATCAGTTGAGGCGCCAATATAAATCATGTTCTGCACATGGATAATTCCTCTCTGCACAATCACACCAACTTCACTGTCAACACTGGCAGTGCCTTTCACCGTTGCTGCAGTCACGCTTTCCTAAGCAAAAGCATCCCCTTCATATGATTTGTAAATTTCATCAGTCCAAGAAGGTAAAACAACTGATAATGCTCCACAAAAAGCCTGCTCGTGGACCTCAAACTTCCTTGACAAAGCATCAGCAGCCTGGTTTTCTTTTCCTCTTTTGTACTCGATTGCATAGTCAAGCCCAAGTAACTTCATCAATCCCTTCTTTTGGATTCTTGTCACTATTTTTTTTCTCCAAGAGGTGCTTAAGACTTTGATGATCTGTCCGAATAATGAACCTATGCCCATCTAAGTAATGCCTCCATTTCTCAATTACAAGGAGAATTGCCAAATACTCTTTTTCGTAAGTGGACATGGCTTGATGTTTAGGACTAAGAGCCTGACTCAAATAAGCAATTGGTCTTCCATGTTGTGAGAGAACAGCCCCACAACCAGTCCCACTTGCATCAGTCTCCAAAATGAAGTCCTCAGCAAAGTTTGGCATTGCCAAAACTGGGGCCTCACACATAGCCGACTTGAGTGTCTCAAAAGCTGCTTGTGCCTTATCATTCCACTTCAATGCATCCTTCTTTAGAAGCTCAATTAGGGGCTTTGCAATGGACCCATAACCATTTACGAACTTCCTATAATAACCGGTCAATCCCAAGAAACCTCTCAATTATTTCAAGGTCACGGGAATTGGCCACTCCTGCATTGCTTGCACCTTAGAAGGATCGATAGAGACTCCTTCATGTGAGATGATATGGCCCAAATATTCAAGTTTGGACTTAGCAAAGGAGCACTTTGATAACTTGGCAAAAAACCGGTTCTGCCGCATCACAAGGAATACTTGTCTAAGGTGATTAAGGTGATCTTCAAAGGACGAACTATATACTAAGATGTCATCGAAGAAAACCAACACCGATCTCCTCAGGTAAGGCTTGAAAATGTCATTCATAGCTACTTGGAATGTGGCCGGAGCATTCATTAAACCGAAAGGCATTGACAACGAACTCAAAATGCCCATGGTGTGTCTGAAAAGCTGTCTTGTAAATATCTGGCTCGAAAACTCTAATTTCATGATATCCCTGCCTTAAGTCAAGCTTAGAGAAGAAGTGGGCTCCATATAACTCATCGAGCAAGTCGTTAATAACAGGGATAGGAAATTTATCCTTCACTGTCAAAGAATTCAGCCGACGATAATCAATGCACATTCTAGCCGTGCCATCCTTCTTCTTAACAAGAATCATGGGAGAAGCAAAGGGACTATGGCTAGGTCTAATGAAGCTCATTTGCAGCAACTCCTCCACCTACTTCTCGATCTCTGATTTTTGAGCATGAGCATAACGATATGGCCTGATTTTCACCGGATCCGAATTAGATCGAATTGGTATGGCATGATCAACACTTCTTTGGGGAGGAAGGCTCTTTGGTGGCTCAAAAATATCCTCAAACTCCTCGAGCAAAGCATGGAATTCAGGCTGTAAGTCGTGCTGCAGATCTGTAGGTGAGATTATGAACAATTGTCCCAACCATTGTATTGCATTCTTGTTGATGCTACCATGTAAGCTTTATCCATTGATCAATTTCATCTGAGCATGGTCTGAAATCCCATGTAATGTGACCTTTTTGCCATGACCTTTGAAGGACACTGTCATCTTATCAAAATCAAACAACACTGGATTAAAAGTCCTCATCCAGTCCACTCCAAGCACCATATCACACCCTCCCAACGGAAGAACTCTAAAATCAAACGTAAATTGGTGATCTTGCATAGACCAATGAAATGATTGGCACTTGTTTTGAATTGTAATTGAGTTGCCATCAGCTAACATTATGGCCAAGGGATGAGTTTTGATGATTTCATGCTTCACCTTCTTTACCAACTTGGGATCGACAAAGCTATGTGTGCTTCCGCTATCCACAAGTATGGTAATGGAAGTTTTACCTGCTTTCCCACCAATGCGTATGGGGTTGAGAGCACCACTTCTGGTAAGAGCCTTCATGGAAATCTCAACCTCATCCTTAAACAACTCATCATGTGAATCTAGCCCTGAGCTGTCATCTGCAGACCCTGTACCATCAGTATCTGATTCAACAGCAACACGAGAACGCTGTGCAGACATTAAGGACTTTGGATTGCACCTATGTCCGGGCTGATATGGCTGATTGCATCTGTAACATAACCGTGTAGATCTCTTATCCACTGACTGGCCAGCCTTGTTGCTTGATGAATCTCTTTGATGAGGCTTGAAATTACTACTCTTGAATTTACTTTTGTCACTTGAAGATACAAGTGTAGCCTCAATCAATTTTGCCTTATTATAGGCTTTGGAGAGAGTCTTTGGCTCAATGGCCTTAACCAAATTCTTAACTCTTGGCTTCAATCCACTAATAAAGCTTGAGACATAATATGCTTCAGTCGAATGTGGATTAATGGCTATCATATTAGCACGCAAGTTCTCAAATCTGATCATGTACTCCTTCACCATAGATGTTTGATAAACCTTATTAAAGCTATCAACAACATCACTTGAATCCTCTTCACCATACCTCTCACACAGCTCTTCCACGAATTGGTCCCAAGAAAGATAAGGATTACTCCTCAAGACACTATAAAATCATACCTCGTGGTCTCCATGAAGATGCACTGCAGCTAGCTCTACTTTTTCAACTTCATTGATGTATAAAAATGAAAATACCTTTCACAACCCCTTAACCAAGACTCAGGCTGTTTTCCATCAAATGGCTCGATTTGCACCCTTGGTTGTCTGTGAACATGACTTCTACCAGCAGATGAAGCATCATTACTCAAGGATCTTTGCTGTTGTTGCAAATCAGGAGGTCTGTTCTGTTGATCAAGGTCATCGGATGAACTTCCTTGATGAACATTCGAATCTGGTGGCCTGTTATGCAGACCTGAACTCCGGCCATAAGATCTGAATTGGTCTGGACCTGCATTTTGATCCTGAGTGCCTGCAGCAACCTCAACTACGGAAGGTCGATCATCCACTGATCGGATACTAATTGAAGGACCTGCTTCAGCCTGTATCTCAGGGGATTTGCCACGATTTCTGTCCAAATTTACATTTCTGTCCAAATGTACCTGCGGTTGAGCCACTTCGGTTGGAGGAATAAGCTGACTTGTAGGCTTTAAGATCGCATTGATAGATGCTTCTCCTTGTTTCTTGACCTGATCTTGCAGATTCTCCATCCTTTCCTCCAATTTTGAAAATCGCTCACCGTTTCTTTGCTGATTTGCTAAGAACATTTGCTGATTTTCAAAATTCATCTGCTAGAACCTCAAGCACTAGCGTTCCTCTGATTGTAATTGTGACTGATTGAGTGACTGATCGAGTAATTCCTTCATCTGACCAAGCATGACATAATCCTTTAGAATGCTCGCACCAGCCTCAGCAGCATTTGACATTCCTGTTGGAACCGTAGAAGGCACATTGCCTCCACCAGCTCCCGATCTTGTCCTAACTCCTTCAGCCATTCCTTGATGTTTTTTTTCTTCGATTTTTCCAGCTCAATTCAAGCAATAGACCACTTGAACCGGCTATGATACCAATTGTTAACCACCAAACCTAGATTGATAGCTAACCTTGTGGAAGAGAGAGATAAGATGAGAACAGAATTGAAAGAAGATGAAAAGTAGAGAAATAGATGAGAAATAGAGAGGATTTTCCAAAAGGAAATTAGGTTAATATTGATTGAATGAAGATATTACAAGCATTAGACCTATTTATAGAAGATCTAGTACAATGCATCAAGACACAAAGCAAACTACCGGCCTAACTGAATTTTGGCGCCAAAACACTAACAGCAGGTTTGACTTACAACGACCCTTGGCGCCAACCGACCTGCAATGGTAACAAGAAATTACAACCAACACTGCAGCCTAACACATTAGAAACAATTAAGAACCAATTACAACCAAAAACTAAATGAATTATAACAAACCGCCAAAAAGAGCCGAATGTAAGATTTGTATGTCGACACACGGGCCCTCTGTGTCAACACACATACACTTCAAGTTAGTTCTGTTGGGCTGTGTGTCGACACATGGTACCTGTGTGTCGCCACACCTTATACAAGCCAATGCACTTCAAGCACTTTATTAAATACTCTATTTTGAAAATACACCAACATTCCCCTACCATTTTCAAAGTACAATCATTCTCATAGACAACATCTCTAAGTTAAAGGAGGCTTTATTGTGCATCAATAAGGGTATCTCTCGATTAAACCCCCAGCTAGTGAAGACACCGTTACAGTTAATCGGATTGAAAATGGTAGACCAAACTTTGAACCATATAACCCATTTGACTAACCGACTATGTCATCACGCACAAGGCATACTCCCTGTACACACCCTACAACTCCTACATCAACACATATGAAGCCTTGTGTCCTGTACCCTTCGTGAGTGTTTCAAAGCTAAACCCTTGTCAAAAATCACTCCTTGAAGCGGCCATCACCCTCACTAAGGTGGACCGCACTTATCATATCCCCGTGACTCGACATTCAGTAATAACTTAAACACGAGTCCTTTAAGAGCATACGCTCATCCACTTAGATTTTCTGAAGCAAGTAACCAAGCACTTTTTACAAGAGATGGAAAAATCTCTTTTAGTGCACGCAGTCACATGGAGGACAAGTCTCACTCATTGAACTCAAGACCTAGTGTCATACTAGGCATCGAGTTAAGGGCCTATCATGGGTGACAAAAAATGACAGGTTTCACACCATCCCTTCATTTATTTATTATCAAGTCTCTAGCAACACTTTTAAGCAAGAGATCTGCAAGATTCTGACCTTTGTTTTCAAAGTCCTTAGGGGCCACTCAATCTTTCATAAGTTATTTCACTTAATAATATTTGACACTAATGTATCAGGACTTTCAGTGATTCATGTCACTTTTATATATTTGAAAGCATATCTCAATGTCACAATGGATAGCAATAGTTAATATTGGCTTAGGCCACAAAGGAATCTTAAACACAAGATCCTTTAATTGTTCTGTTTATTTATAAGCCGAAACCAGAGCAATAACTCTATTATCATAGTGAAATTTATAATACGTGTTAGTTTGTTGAAACTCAAGGAACAACACCCCACCACTTATAACTTTTACTAGCTTTAGAAGCATAGTCCTCCTTATCGAATATACAACTAGCATCAAAGTATTCTTTTATATAGAAGAGTACTCATTAATATTAACACCATAACTCATGGTCATTCCAGTACCTTATGTACCACATGCCAGTTATCTTTAAGTACATAGCTGGTTATACACACTCCGCTATCCAACCACAAAGGCTACATCTAATCTTTTCAAATTCCAATTATACCATTGGACCACTTTCATTTGGTTCTAAATTTTCACACCAAATTTCAACATGTAATCAACATTCATACATACAACGAATCCTCTGATTTGTTAAACTTGCCATATGCACTTTTCGAATTCATTAACTACCTCTTTTAAAAGGCAACATCGCTAGACTACATAGTCTCGTCATAGTATCGCAATCTATGGCACAACAATATTGAACTTTGACATTCATGTTATTTCTAGTTCATTCCTCTAGAAATATACAAGTTCGATTGCTAGGACTCCTCTTTTCACATTCTTTTATTCTTTCGAAATTCTAGAGTCTTTTCAGGGATATTCCCTCAAACTTAGTTTTTATCATAATATACTTTACTTCACATGATCACAATACATCATTCAATGTCAATGAAAGACTCAAAGCTATTTTAATGTACTCATGTACATTTGTATCTTAGGATGTTCACTTCACCTATAATTCAGTCATACGAATATACATGCCATTTGTATGCATTAAACCTTATGGGTAATATAAGAGTCATCAGAATTCAATATTACATACTCTTTAAATTTCTCACTTCAATGACTAACAACATCCTAACATGTGAACACAACATCACATAATAATCCCATTTGCCATGCAACAATTGCATATAATTATCACTCAATTTGAGTATTTAATATTCGTCGTATAAATGCACTTCTTTTTAACCGACTGCTCAATCATCATGTACATATGCCCTTAAATGCAAGTAAGCTTTACTTCAAACACATTAATCATGATGAGTAACAAAATTTTTACACATATGCCAGTTTCCATTTACGCATTACACCCAGTTACATTGGAAAACTCACCGCAGATATGCGGTTAACTACGAATTATGAGTAATAATTTCCGAGTGCTTTAATACAATTTCTTTCATCATCCTTAATCATGAACTTCAATTTGAATATCTTTATGTCAGTCACATTAGGGATCAATATGTGTAATATTATCATATACTTCATGATCCACTAATACATTCAAATTCACGTCATTTTCATTTAATCAAGTGAACAAACAACATTCATTTTCATAAATAACCAAGCCATAAAGTTCATTACCACATTAAGGTTCATGAACATATTGACCTCATAACCACATCGACATATATGGTTACACAAATTATTTTTTTATGATACATTAGCTTCAATTTAATGAAATCATACATCCATAATTTTATTGACATGCATATGAGCATTAATCATACATCCATATTTATGTCCATCCTCATACTTTCATATATATGGACATGCATGTATTAGTTATATTAACTAACATGCATCATCATTATAACTCCATTAACATATATACATGATTATACTCAAACTTCTGCCATGACTTTTCAACTCCACTATTGTTCACTCCATTATGGCATAATATAAATTCCGTCAATGAACAATACGTATAGAAGATTGAATTAATTACCGTCAAAACAAGGATGTGTCAAAATACCCACATTTATATTCTATTATGGGCTTATGTCCACATAGTTATAAACATACGTGCATTCAACCTCAATCTAATTTTCGTTCAGACTATAAATTCATACAACAATGAATTTACCATACACAATGCATAATTTATACTTTGTTACAAATTATGAGTGCAGTTTCATATTTCATGAAAGCCCATTATTCTTTTCAAGTCGTAAATACATATGTTATTATCAACATACTTTATTCACTTATTTATTATTATTAATTTTGGAATCATTTCGGCATTTGGTTTCAACAACCACGCTAAACAAGGATTTCCCTTTCTTAGCATCGCCTCAACGTCTGGTTTCAACAACCACCAAAAACAGGTTTTCCTTTCTTTTATTTACTTATATATAACGAAATGAATATATTCAAGGAATACCACAGCTACTACAATGCATTACACCTTGAAAAATTTTACCACAGAAAAATTACATTCTATTATATATTAGTGTATGCATTATTTTTCAAATTTAATATATATAATTCTAAATTATATATTCACAGTTCAAGTCTCTTACTTATCACGTGTCCAACACAAACCACCGTTTCATTTATTATAAATATGCTACGGTTATGTACAGATTTCTATACAAATAGTTTAAGTAACAAATTGATATGAATAAAAGGGCATGTGTAGGAGTGGCTAACAACCCCTTCATTATAGTGAAGGGACCCGGGTACGATTCCCAGGCGCCTCATACTTTTCCTTTTTATGTTTTATTTTTAAATAGTTACTATATACAATTATTTGACTTATAAAGCACAACACACGTTACGATAAGCGGTTAAGAAATTTTTTCTCTTCTCTTGGGGACACCGGTTCGAGCCTTGACATGCCATTTTTACTTCTTCTTCTTCCGTTTTTTTTTTTTTTTCGATTTTGGATTTTCTCTTTCGTTAAATCAATATGACACAAAAGCATTCAATTAAATTTTATGTATCATTTTATCAAAATTCATAATTCATTCAAAGGCATTTGATCATATATCCATAATCCAAACAATCAATACCTATTTAACATTAGTTTTGTTATCACATACATACTTATCATGAATCAATATTCATGTCTGATTGAAAAGTACTTAATTAAACTTTTTGACACATAACACATCTTAACAATGCCCAGATTAAAAATCAGTGGTTCTTAAACTTAGGGATTAGAGCCCCACAAATGAGATTAGTTTTATGCATAAAACAATGCATTAAACTCCACTTCGTAGGCATTTTACAATTGTCTTTATATATGTGCATAATCTTGACATAAAAACATATGCAAATTAATCATGTGCATAATCAATAATGCACAAACACAGATTCTCTTGTCTTATGATATCAATCTTAGAATATTAGGATGTGTAATCTCTTGATCAAATTTTAAGATATCAATCTTAGAATTTCATGATTCTTAATCATATTTGAATCAAAAAGACATACCTTAATTCATAACAATTCATATAAAAGAAAGATCCAAGAAAAGATCTCAATCCTCTCCATTCATCACTTTCTCCAATCTCACATGGTTCACCATCAAAACACACCAAGTGAAGAAGCCATATCAATTAACGAAAATAAGTCTTAAGATTGTTGGAGAATTTTCCAATAAACGGGGAACCGGGTAACCAAAGATCTCAGGTGTCGAAGCCGTGTAATCACTTTCCTTAAAACTTATTTTGGCGTACGAAATAGTCTCAGGGACACAATGACAACCAAATAAAATGAAGTGAGAATGTGTAAAAGGAGGGATACAATAGATATCAATGAGAATGAAGTTTTCAAGTACTTTTCACAACACTATCTTATGAATACACACAAGTGTTTCTTCCAATATTTTTCATCAATTTATCAACCCTTGAACATGAGAGTGAAAGGGGTTATTTATAGTTTTCAAGTGTCTCTTCATGAAGGGATACGTCCCCTCACAAAGTGGCACTTCTCCTTTTAATATTTCACAATACTTGCAAGCAAAAAACTTTCATGTGTATTTTTCCAAATGAACCAAAGGAAATGTTTATGTAAAAGAGGGCTTAAAGACGTCCCAAAACATCACCCAAAGAACCGCCAAAAAGAACCGAATGTAAGATCTGTGTGTTGACACACGGGCCCTCTGTGTTGACACACAGACACTTCAAGTTAGTTCAGTTGGGCTGTGCGTTGACACACGGTACATGTGTGTTAACACACCTTATACAAGCCAATGCACTTCAAACACTTTATTAAATACTTTTTTTTTTAAAAATACACCAACACATGTTTGAAATAGTATTCTAAGAACTCAATTATTTATTTTTTAATTAATAATAAATGAAATTATTATTATCTTTTTCTATGATGGTTTTACAAGTTATACATTCATGTGATTATTTTTTGAAACGTCATATAGATGGACGTATCCCAAAATGACCTCAACATTTGATTTTAGCGGTCAATAAGATTAAGCCACATATATACTTTGATCACAAAGAGTTATATCATAATGGAAAATAAGTTCGTAGTCGGCAATAAGTTTGAACTACTTCACTAATAAGACTATAATGTGACACAACAACCACAGTACCTCAACGGCTCCTGCCAAAGCGCGGTCTGGGGGTGAAATATATGTAGCCAGTCTCCTACAGGGGGCTACCATAAAGAGAACACCATAATGTGATACAAGTGATAATTTGTTTTGGTTATGTTCTAGAGAACCGAAAACATATTATTGTTTATCAATAATATTAGAATGCTGAACTGAACAACTTAAGTTGTTTATTTCTCTACCACCATCACGAAAATATAATTCATGTTGTATTGTTATGTTCTAGCCCAAAATCATGAGAGTGTCATGTAGTATACATGAATTTGATGTACTCAGAAACGAGTTCAAAAACGTGGCCGATATCCTTTGTACGTTGGGTGGTAGTACAAAATGTAGCGCAAACAAACATTTAATAGGGAATCTATAGTATCTTTTTGAATAGTGATATACCCTTGAGTTGATTTGCAAGTATTAATGATTTGGAGTCTTCTGCCAAAGTATTTCAAGTGATTGTTGCTGAAATTTGTGTGCGAAAAATATTTTTCATATCATGAATTTTGAAAATGGAAAATTGGAAACTTAAGGATATGCTATACGAAATGTAATGGTAGTAGTTTAAGTTATTATTTCTCATGCAAATCTATTATAGAGACCGGTCTTTCATTTAATAGAAGTATGAGAATTCTTGAATCAATATATTCAATTTTAAAGAGCAACAATATTTAGTGGAATTAGATATTGTCAAATGGTAATAAGATGTTATCATGTGATGGTAATTAGATTTGCCTCATTGGGAACTAGATTTAAAATGACTCTAAGGTCACTTCAAAGCCCCAACATACACACATTTGTAAAACATTTAAATAAATTCAGGAGATGATTCTTTATTCATGAGATGAATAAATTTGATAATGCACAATATTCAAAAAAATAAAGGGCTATTTACATCAGCGGTCTTTGGAGTAAATTGCATTTACTTTTACTTGTGTCAATATAGTCTCTATACTATTCATATTGTGACAATTTGGTCTTTGGAGTAAATTTATGTTACTTTATTATTGAAGTTTTGTGACGGTTCTATCATGGATTTGGTTAAATTGAGCTAACTTGTGGATCTCTAGTGGGTCACTTGCATCTAATGTGATTATGCCATTAAATCTTGAGTTAATAACTTAACTTGAATTTAACATGTTTGCTTAGTGTGTGTGTGGTCGTCGTAAATACAAAATGAACCAAACATGCAAATAGGGACTCGTAGCAACATGGGAGCGAACTTGATTTCCGGACCGCATGTGTTTGATCTCAATCAATTACCTTTTTTTGAAAAAAAGGTATAGTGCTTTTAGTAAATTGAACATCGGTTTGCAACTTATGTGGATTCTACTTCTACTCTAGTTAAGGAGACTTTTTAATTTGTTTTTTTTTTGTGTGGATTTTTTTAATATACACAATGGATCAAAAAGAAAAGGGATATGCCCCTGGCTTAAGTGGCAGTTGGAGTAATAGAGCAAAGCCCATAGGTACCTTTCCTCGTACACTTAAAAGCTAGGAAATGGTTGGGGGGGGGGGGGGGGGGGGGGACGGGAAGTTAAACTCAAGAGCTCAGTAGTCCACTTACAAGCCCGAGTCGATCGGATTTTGAGGCCTGGCACCTTGACTTGCAATAACTTGAACGAGTTAGAGCTTGAGAAGATAAATATGGAGCAAATCGTATTTGTGTTACCGGATGAGGAGTAACACAATCATGGTCAAGCCTTAGCTATCAAAGCCCTTAAGAAATAACTTAAACCTAAGTTCATTTGACTTCTCAAGTAGTGCCACTGAAGTTAAGACCAACGCAATCAAGGTCAAGTCTTGGCTGTCAAAGCCTTAAACCAATGCCTCTATTCTGAACTTGCCAATTATGGGAACAAATTAAATTAAGAAGTTCATTCCTGGAACCCGAAAAGCTGTATTACCTTGAAGAAAGCATAAGTGTGCTATAAAGAAGCTTGAAGAATTTTGTATAGTGGTGCTGGATACTTTATAACTACAATAATGCCCTTTATTTATAGAAAAAGAAAGCAATTGATGTATCCTGTTCTTCGATATTTCCTTCCAACATCTATCTTAATGCTTCTTTAGCGCACTGAATAGGCTACCTTAATGCTTAGGAATTGTGTGCTCAAGCGTCTTTCTAGAAACCCCACGTCCATATAAATCACTGGAGTCCCTTCTAGATGCCCTACATTCCTTTGGATAAACTTGAGGCCCACGCATCTAGAAATGAGCTTCAAGTAACCCTCTCGAGCTTCAGAACTACCTGTCTTGGAGCCTTCTAGGAAGGCCCTTTACTTCAAGCCACTTTTTCCCCATCAAGCATTTTGAATGGTTGATATCCAATAAGGGATTTAACTCTTTAATTAGTTGGACTTAAGTTGCTATTAACTTAACATTTAAAGGCCTAAAATTAATCAAGGATGGCCCTAAGTGCCAAACTCATGATCGTTAGGCTCAAAACGACATCCTCCCAATTCCCTTAAGTTTGGGGGTGTAGTCAAATGCCCTCCTTTTAGTATTTGGAAATTTTAGATTTTTAACGGGTATGAAATCTGCTTGATTTGATCTTGAATGACTATAGGGAGCTCAAGACAGCACTGTTTGATGTTTAAACTTCTTTCCCTTCTAGGTTAGGCATCTCATGATGATCCTAAGTGAAGCAGTCCTTGAACTCGAGGAGCAAGGTTATTTACTGCTTCCTTCGCTCTTTAAAAAACAGAGCACTCATATAGGTAAGTCACTGGTCTTCTAATAAACCCAAGTTAACCTCGAGGAGCAGATCTTGAACTTTAGCCCTTAAGTCCTCTATCTTGGCTAGTGCCGCTCTTATGTCAGACAACTCCAAATCTTTTTCTTGTACCATTTGGACTTTGAAACCATTTTAAGAAATAAACGACTGCTCAGCCCGTAGTTGATCCTTAGCAATGCCCAGCCATAAACTTTGCAATGACTGAGAAGACAGCTCTTCAGGCTTTTATTGGGAAGAGTTGGCTTCCCTCCATAAGGCTTCCTTTACACCTTGAAGTTTCCCCTTATCAAAAAGGGCTCTCATACATACCCAAAAATCAGAGCCATATGACTTCACCTCAACGTGATCTACCTTAGCTTCAGTGAGTGGGCTCTCAAGGATGGCTATCAGTTCTTCATGCTAGGAAATTCGAAGAGTGATCATTTTACTACCAATAGTCCCAAGCTATCCTCATAGAAGTTTTCCTCAATGAAGTTTGAGCAAGCCATGAATGGCTTATCATCTTTGGGGGTTGTCACTTCCGCCACGAGCTCCACCTAGGGTTCTTCATCTACTGTTATTGTATCCCCTATGAGGTTCCCTTGCATCTCAATTACTATGAACTCCAAAGGGAGAAGAAAGGCAGTCTTGATATCAGCCTGCTCAAAGAGTGACCCAAATTGCATGTGGATCCCTTGATTTGTCTCCTTCCCTGGACTATCATCAATCTGCATGTCTCAGTCTCGAGGTTGATCTTTGGGTTCAACCTCAAGAGTCTTTGACTCTTCTTGGGCTTGGGAAGTCTTCCTTGTGGAATTCATTCTCTATATCAAACCATGTTGGATGGAAATAGTCTAGAGATTCCACTAGATTGATGCTATGAGGACTATAATCTTCCTCATCATTAGACATTCTTCGAGCCCACGAGTTCTTGGTAAGCTGATCCCACCAAGATTCTCTTCCTTCCAAAGATGAGAAACTAGCCCATCTCTTGTGCTTCTTATGTTGCTCGTCTAACCTTGGCGGCTACGAGCTTTACTTTTCCTTTTAGATCCTTAAGATCTATTGGTTTAGCGCTCTTATCCTCGTGGCCTATGTCTTCATAAGCAAAGTCTCTGGCTATACAAGTATCAAGTTGAGCCCTTCTTTGCGGACCTTTTTCACAGCAACTTCCTCTTTCAAATTCAAGTAAGCATGGAAGAACCAGCGTTTTCTTAATCAAGCTGTTTCTCTTCCATATATTACCAAAGCGAACCATTGAAGGTTGTTGTCCTAGTTGTCGTGGTCCTTGGTTGGTGTCCACTTCAATCATGTGGTATTTTGGGTTCCTTTTAGGATGTGCAATCCTCATAATTAGCAGTGCTTTCAAAGTAAGACCTTGTGTTGGTCTAGTCAACAAGGTTTCCTTTGAGGCCGTTGACACCATCCTTGGGTATAAGTCCAATTTCTTCATTTTAGAAGCCAACTTGTGACCACAATCTCCACAAAGGTCATGAGGCAGCCACATAAACCTTCTCATTACCTCTTTCTTCAGGGCAGTGGTCACTGGTGGACATTCCCATGCTTAATTACTCTTCTCCTGAGAGAAGAATGGTTCCCTTCTTTATGTGCTTCTTGAGGAACCTCATAAAGGTGGCAGAGTCACACGTTGGATGCTTCGCCGTGATATACCCTTTGCAGAACTCATCCCCTAATTCAATAGAGGTCGTGGGAACCTGAGTGCCCCCTACTCTAGTAGTTTTTCAAATAATGCATTGGCTATAGGAAACCTTTTCTTTATCCTCGCTCATCCTACAGGGAGACTTACCATTAGTTTTTGGAAGATCAATGTTTCGAGGCTTAACTGCCTCTATTGCATTTACTTGTAGAGAACTAGGGAATGGGTCTTTATCAACACCCATCTGCCCTTCTTTAGGGAAGATAGGTTCCCTTGTCTTGATGGCGTCCTATGCTATGTTTATGAAGATTACATAGCTCTTTGCTTAGTGGGTGAATGAATCAATGCCACTTGAAGTACATTTTCCCTTTCATTGAATTAGGGTCAGGTTTTCTGTGTCTCCCCCAAACTATGAGATTATTGTTTGCCTCAAGCAAATCGAATATAATATCGGCTTTTGAAAGGTCAAACGAGTATTTTCTCAAGTCCTTTGTTTGGTTTGACTTCCTGACTTTAATATAATTTTTGTATCTATGGATTAGAAACCATGGGATGTCCTTTAACGTATTCAGCAATGTGAATTTAATAAGAAGAAACTTCTTCCTCGTCAATCAAGTCGTGCATATAGGACATACACGCTATTCTTCTTGGGGCTTTCTTCTTTCAGGACAGCCTTATACCTAGCCTCACACTTTGCCAACTGAAGAAGAGTGGCGAAGTTTAAACCTTCAAACTTCTTCCTAGACTCAATATCCATGCCGTTCAAAACCAACTTGGCATATTCAACTTTAGGGTGAGCCAATGTACTTTTTAACCTGGCTCTTTTGAATCAGTCAATATAATCCTTTACTGATTCACCTGGCTTCTGTCTTATTTGAGCTAAGTTTGACATAGAGATCCCCGGTTCCACCCTTGGGAATTAGGCTTGAAATTGTTTGGCAAATTTGAACTATAAGTAGAATTAGGTGGTAAACTTATGTATCACTGGAAGGCAGTCCCTACTAAAGAACAAGGGAACTACCTAAGTTTTAGGTATAGGTTATCAACAACTTTCTATATTGGCAATTGATTCGCTCCAAATGCTCAATAGTAGATACGTTCCCCTCTCTTAAGAAGACAGTAAATTCGAAGCTCTTATGTCCTCGACGGAACAGGTAGTCCCTGTCAATAAAGTCAAGGTACGACTTATTTTAAAGGGGTCTATTGACCTTTCTGAGGCCTTGTTTACACCCCAAACTTGAGGGAGTTGGGATCACGCGGTTTTGAGAAAAGCACCATGCACTTGTCACGTGAGGCTCTCCTCTAGGGAGATAAGGGCTTTAGGTACTAAGATAACGATGTCTCTAGCCCAGCTGCTTTAGGAGTATTACACCATGATAAGGGTATTAGCTACTCGAGGCTAGAGATTATTAAGGGGCTAAAAGGAGCTCAAGCTCAAGGGACTTCTTAGATGGTTGCAAGACAGGTGGTTTCTAGGCTCAAGGCACTTACTTGGAGCGCAATTTTAGATGCGTGGGCCTCAAGCTTATCCAATAGAATGTGGGGCATCTACAAGGGATTCTAGCCGAAAAAGCAAATGCAGGGTTTAAGAAAGACGCTCAAGCACACCAAATTCATCACTACCCATTCCCGTGCCAAAGGAGCTTTGAGGCCAACGTGGGAAGAACATGCCACACAATTAAGGAGCAATAGTTGTTTCCTTTTTCAATGAATAAGAGACACTGTTATAGTTGTAAAGTGTCCAACATCACTCATACAAACTTCTTTAAGTTTCTTTATAGCACACTTGTGCTTTTACCTAGGAGTAGCATAAGTTAATTTGGCTTAGCTTAGTGTAGATCTTGTTGTACATGCTTACATCAGAGTAATATAGTTATTCAAGCTTTAGGTATGAACTCATTGTCTTAATTTGATCCCAAAATCGATGAGTTGAGAATTACGGCTTTAGTTTAAGACTTTGACGGCCAGGGTTGACCTTGATTGCATTAGTTTTAACACAAATGTCACTGCTTAATAAGTTTGGTAAACTTAGATTTGTGCCACTGTTTAAGGGCTTTTACGACCAAGGCTTGACCTTGATTGCGTAGGTCCTCATCCAGTGACCCGAATACGATTTGCTCCACCTAAATCTTGTCAGACTCTAACTCATTTGAGTTATTATAAGTCAAGGGTGCCAGTTCGTGACTTTTAAGTATATAAAGAAAGGTGTTTGTGACCCCTGCTCCGTCACTATAATTGCCTCTTGAGTTAGGTCCATATCCCTTTAATTCTATCATCTTATATGTTGAAAAATCCACAAAAAATATAAAAGTCCCCTTAATTTGGGCATAAGCAAAATCCACGTGTGTCCACAAATGAAGTTGGATACACCAAAAGCATCACCCATTTTCTCCGAAAAGGTGAGTGGTTGGGGTCAAAGATGTATAGTCTGAAATTTAGACTTGCTTCTTAGTTGCAGAGAGTACCTTTTGCACGTTTGTTTGAATTTATATTTACTGCAACTACATTCATAACTGCAACTACATTCATATACTTAACAAAGAAATAAAGCAAACATGCCTTTTGGCGATCATAATGAGAGGCTTAACATAAGATTTGGTTGTCTTTAACCCTATCGTGGGTTATCAAAATATTATCTCAGACCATTCACCAATGGTCAGAACAAGGAGATCTAATGCTCTTAAACTTGAGGAACCCGTAGGCCTAACCTTTATTGGATTGTCCCAACTTGAGCGCCCTTTAGAGTAAAGTCCTGTATGAGACTAGTTACAACCGTGGTAATGAGAGCAGAGGTGATGAAGACATCCTAGAAGACAAGTGTATTGGGCTTGATGGCTATTCCCGCAAGAGTTTTATGGCCATGCTTAAGTGTTGTATGGAACTCGTTGATTAAAGGATTGAGTAAGCCATGTAAGTGGTCTATGAAAACAACGCGTTGAAATAGAATGCACTCTAGCGACCCAGCATGGAAACTCTGCTGCAATGACAGCTATAATCAATGATGTTGGGACCTCTATGAATGAAAGGCTTCATAGAGAAGCTGAAAGAGTTTTGGTTAAGATGAACTCAATCTTGTCTTCTACTGCTACCCTTATAGCTAAGGATGAAGGCAAGAAAGACATTAGTTTAAGTTGAGCCTATCTTAGTCAGGCAAGCTATGACTCATAATGGCTTAGTCCTAGCCATTAGAGAGGATATTAAAGAACTAAGGCCTATTCCTCCTCCTTGTGTCCCAATTGTGTATCTTTGTGATGTTCCTTCAAGCTCACGAATGCTAATTTCTCAAGTTGACAACACGGCCCCTGAGAGAAGGAGAAACCCAACAATGGCTAACCCGGGTGTTGCTCACTTGGAGATTGGCCATAGAGTTGAAACTCTGTCCCTTGGTGTTGTAGGACCTTTGAACCAAGGGTGTTATTTGGATTCAAGGGATCCCAATACCAACGTGCAAGTAGCACCTATCCTTGGAAAAAGAGGGCATAGTCGCTTATACCCTCCTCATGCTGAAGAGGTTGCCTCGAGACCTACCCAAGGCCTTGGAATAGGTGGGTAGGGAAAGGTACCAAATTCTGGAGACCAGGCCCTTCCTCCTGGACCTCTTCCCACTTATGAGACTAGGGGGCAAGTTAACTAGCCACATGCCCAAGATTAGAACTAAGGGATGGATCAAGCAAGGATGCCTTAGCAACCAATCAATATAGGTATGCCCCCGGACATGCCACATAACCAAGGACTTGTTAAAACATGCATCATGGCAAATCAAATGAATGACCAGAATGATCAACGGGGTTACTACCCTGTGTATGTGGGGAAACAACCGTTCCCAAACCCAATTGTAAGGGTTATCCCATTGATCTCCCTCAAGATCCTCAACTACTTGGGGCAATGGTAGGCTCATAACCATGTACCAAACTGACCCCTCCAGGACCAACTAGCTGCCAAATTTAGCAGATGCACGGGTTAGGCCTCAGGAGGGCAACAGAACCTTATATAGTAAACTGTACCCTGACTACATTGATGGGGGTACCCTTTCCCTCGAGGATACAAAATCCCCAAGTTTACCCTTCTCTCGGGAGAAGGAAGCCTGTCTGCACTCAAGCATTTAGAAAGTTTTAGCTGCTTATGTAGGGAAGCAACGGATAATCCATATGAAACTTATGTTATTCCCTAGTTCTCTAACAGGGACTGCCTTTCAGTGATACATTAGTTTACCGCCTAATTCCTTCTGCTGTTGGGATGACATGGCCAAATAATTCTAGGCCTAGTTTCCAAGGATGGAACTAGGAACTTCTACGTCAGACTTAGCTCCAATGAGACAAAAGCCAGGTGAATCCATGGAGGATTACATTCATTGGTTCAAGAGAGCCATATTGAAGTGCACAATAGCTCTTTCTGAAGTTAAATATGCCAAGCTTTCCTTAAATGGCTTGGATATTGAGTTTGGGAAGAAATTTGAAAGTTCAAACTTCACAATTCTTTTATAGCTTGCAGAATGTGCCGCTAGGTTTGAGGTTGTTTTGAAATAAGAAAGCCTCAAGAAAAATAGTGTGTATGTAACTTATATATGCCATTAGGTTGATGAGGATGAAATCCTCCATATTGAATTGATGTTGCAGAGTATGTCAAGGGACCTCCTATGGTTTGCAGTCATTTGGTCAAGAAAGATATCAAAGCTAGGAAGTCTTATCAATCCCAAGGCTTGAGGAAATACTCATTTGACCTCTCAAGAGCCGATGTTATTCAATCGGCTTGAGGCAAATAGTAAGCTTAAGATTAGGGGTAAAAATAGAAAACTTTGCCCTAATTCAAGAAACTAGAAGGTATACTTTAAATGTAATTGAAGCGAGGGAGTTGATCTTGCTTCGAGAAGGACATATGGGTGTTGTTAACACCCTAAATTTGAGGATGATGGGACGACGCAATTATGAGCAAAAACGCCATGCACTTGTCACATGAGGCCCTCCTCGAGGAAGCTAAGACAGCGGCATCATGAGCCTAGCTCCTTAAGGAGTTTAAACCCTGACAAGGGCATCAGCCACTCAAGATGGTTGATGGGTAAAAGGAGGTCGAGCTCAAGGGACTTCCTAGAAGGTTGTAAGAAATGTGTTTTCCAAGCTTGAAGTAGTTACTTGGAGTGCAATTCCAGATGCGTGGGCTTCAAGCTTATCATACAGAACATAGGCATCTACAAGGGACTCTAGCTGAAACAGAAGATGTGGATTTTTAGAATGATGCTCGAGCACACCAAATTAGGGGTATGTTCACTGCCCATTCACACGCCAAAGAAGCATTGAGGCCAATGTGTGAATAAAATGCCTAAGAAATAGGAAGTAGCAGTTATTTCATTTTTCTATAAATAAGAGACACCGTTGTAAGTGTCAAGTCTCCAACACCACCCATATAAAACTTCTTCATGTTTTTCTACAGCTCACTTATGCTTTTTATCTATGGGTAGTGTAACTTAGCTTAGTTTAGGGTAAATCTTCCTGTGCTTGTTCCATCAGTAATACAATTCTTCAGGCTTCAAGTACGAATGCTTCATTTTAATCAGTTCCCAAAATTAACAAGTTAAGAATTGAGGCATCAGTTTAAGGCTTTGATGGCCAAGGCTTGACCTTGATTGCAATGGTCTTAACACTACTGTCTCTGCTTAATAAGTCAAGTGAACTTAGGTTTGAGCCATTGTTTAAGGGCTTTAATGGCCAAGGCTTGACCTCGATTGCATTGGTCCTTATAGAGTGACTCAAATACGGTTTGCTCCACCTAAATCTTGTAAGATTCTAACTCATTCGAGATACTATAAATCATGGTGCCAGGCCTAAAAATTGATTAACTCCGGCATATGAGTGGACTTTTGAACTCTTGGGTTTGTCTCCAACCAAGTTCCCGACTTTTATGTGTACAAGGAAAGGTGTCTGTGGGGCTCCATCATTGTAACTTCCATTTGAGTTAGGTATATATATATATATATGTATGTCCACAAAACTATAAAAGTCTTCTTAATTGGAGCATAAGTAGAATCCATGCGCTTAACAAATGAAGTTGGATACACCAATATCATCACCTCCATTTCTCTGAAAAGGTGAGTGGTTAAGGACAAAGACGTGTAGTCCAAACTTCAAACTCTCACCCTAGTCAAGGTGCGTCTCTTTTGGATTTTTTTTTACATTTTTAATTATGCCAACCACATCACACTCTTAGCAAACAAATAAAGCAATCACACCTTTTGGCGATCATAATGGGAGGCTTAACATAAGACTTAATTGTCTTGAACCCCATCGTGGATTATGAAAACATATTTTTAGACCATTCACCAATGTACAAAACCAGGAGATTTATTGTTCTTGAACATGACGAGCCCGAAGGGCTAGCTCTAATTGTGTCCCCACCCGAGCACCCTCTTGAATAGAGTCTTATACCACGAGGGGATAAAATCAGTTACAACTATGCCAGTGAAAGTGGAGGTGGTGAAGACATACCAGAGGGCGGGCGTATTGGGCTTTGACGGTTATTCTCGCAAGAGGTGGTTATGTGCGTCATTTGGAAAACATTGATCGAAGGGTTTAGGAAGCCATTAAAGAGGCCTATAAAAAATAACATGTTGAAACGGAACGTATTCTAGTGTCCTAGCATTAAAACTCGGCCGCCATGAGCCATAATCAACAATGTTGGGATCTCAATGAATGAAAGGCTCCATAAAGAAACAGACATAGCGTCCTAGCATGAAAACTCTGTCTTCTACTGCTACTCTTATAGCTAAGGATGTGGCAAGGAAGACGGTCGTTGAAGTCAAACCTATCCTAGTCAAGCAAGATGAGGCTCATAATGGCTTAGTCCATGCCTTTAGAGAGAATATTAGGCAACTCAAGCCGTACCTCCTTCAGCCCCAACTACATATCTTCGTGATGTTCCTTCGAGTCCATGGTTGCCAGTTGCTCAGGTTGACAACAAAGTCCTTGAGAGAACGGTAACCCAACTGTGCCTAACCTAAGTTTTACTCAGTTTGATCCGGGCTATAGGACTACTCAAGGGCTTGCAGGACCTTTGATCTAGGAATTTTCTCTGGCTTCGAGGGATCCCCAATACCAGCGTGCAAGTAACACTTGTCCTCGAGGCAGGAGGCATAGTCGTTCATACCCTCCTCAAGTTGTACAGGTTGCCTCAAGGTCTACTCAAGGCCTTGGAATAGGTGCATAGGGATAGGTACCCAATTCTGAGGATCAACCCCTTCCTCCTAGACATCTTTACACTTATGACACTGGGGGACAAGTTCCCACCCACATCCTTCAGATGAAAGCTTAGGGATTGATCAAATATGGATAGCCTAACAACCTGTTAATATAGGTGTGCTTATAGGCATGCCATATAACCCAGAATGTCTTGGAACATGCTTGTGTTGGAAATTTATTTCAAACATTTTTTTTCCTAAACGGCTAGAGTGGGCACAACGGGAAACCAGTTTAAAATTTTCAAATATAAATATAAAAGCCCTGATCTAATTAAACTATTTAATTAAATCTAGATCTTACTCTCATACCTTCATAACATGACAAACCAAAACATCAAACATAGTGCATAGAATAAACGAAATAAGGGAAAACAAATTAAATATCAAATACTTAATTTAGACATACCTGAAGTGCAAATTCCAATTTTGATTTGAAGATCTGAAATGTGTAAAAGAATCCTAAAATATTTATTTAAAAAAAAAAGTTTGGAACAAAATTTTTTCTTTAATCTTTCCAAAAACCAATTATTCAAGAAAATTATACTAAACAATAATTTAGAAAAAGACCAAAGACAATTTAAGGATTTTAATCATTGGAGAAAACTAGGTTCTAAAACATAAAACCTACAAAGAAAAATGCAACAAAAAACTGTGTATAAAATAATAATGCTTACTTCCACATGTCATCCGCTCATTGGATACACGGTAGTGATGCGGATCGAGCTGTTGCCAGTCATGGCGTGGCATGTGTTGCGCCGTGATAGGCTGGACATTGTAGATGCGGATTGTGAGGGCTGTGCACACGTTTCTTTTTTTTTAGGGTTTAAATTCCCACATGTATAATATCCATCTCATAAATATTATTTGGTAAAATTAATTTATTCATCTTATAAATAAATAATTCATCTAATGAGTAATGTTTAACAAAATTAATTTATTTATCTCATAAATAAATAATCCCATGAATTAATTTTTTAGTATTTTTGAAACAGTACTTTAAGTTAAGGCTTGCGAAAGGGACCTCAAGAACAATATAACTCTAGTTTCAACTGGGTTAAATCTGGTTATCATCTCATGACAATAATTAACTACCATTTAGTAAAACTTAATTATACTAAATAAGTTTTAATGCACTCTAGAATTGAATATATTCACTCAAGAATTTTCCAAATAACTTTTATTATGACAATTAATCCCTCTATTGCATAAGCAAAAACAATTTTAGCTACTACCGTTATTATTCTCACATCTATTGTCGTAGTTCCCAACTCACTCTTCTAGAACAATTCACAATACAGAAACAATTTCTGTATTAATTCCAAAGGTCAAATATATTGAATATTCTTACCAAAGATTTTAGAATCTATTCGTATATTTGTGAATCAACTAAGGGACACTAACATTATAGATTCCTAGTAAAATATCCATTCCCACAATACTTCATGCAATTGCCCAATGAATGTAAGATCCCGGTTATGCTCAATAACCTCATCATTTTAGTGCATCAAAGTAATTAGCATTTCATGCATGAGTCCAGATTGTTTCTCGAAATTAGAGTTATCATCTTACATAATTAATTATTTCTGATAGCAGTTAAAGAAACAACTAATTTTGGTGGTTTTGGTCAGTGTTCCAATCTTATTGAAAACACCGACATAATACTCTTAGATCCCTATTCATATGACCCAGACAAGTCTTCAAAAAAATCATATTATTTATTGTCCTATCAGACAAGTTGTCCAAACTTGTCATCGACGATGAACATACTTTGACCTCACGTCACGAGTTTGATCAAAGTCTTTATGTGGTTCAATCTTATTGATCACTTAAACCAAACCTGACATGTCAGCTTGGACAATGTCAATCTCATGGAACGTTTTTAGAAAAATAATCACACGCATGTTTAACTCGTAAAACACAGTCAGACAATAAATAAAAAAATAATTTCATTTATTTAATATTTAAAACGAACTAATTAGATTTTTCTAGGACAACTGTCAACAATCTCCCACTTGTCCTTATGTTTTCCATAAAGGAGGACTTTTATGGCTAGTCAAATATTGAGCTCAAGCCTATTTTTCTGAGCTCTACGCTAGAGGACCTTATGTCCCAACAGGTGAGGAGTCTCTTGCTATGAATAGACAATTGGTCTTTGTGAGGTCCTTTTACCTCAAGGATGGTCCTTTGACCAATTCCTTAAGAGACTTATGTCTCTTCGAGGTAGGGAAAGGACACAATGGACTTCTTTTAAAGAGAGGAATCTTGGCCCTGGTTGGTTCAAGAAGTTGGACCTTCACCATGATCTCATAGTAGACATTAATTCTCAGACCTAGTAGCCAATCTTGTGCGCTTTGGAGCTCATCTTCTATCACCAGATGCATCCTGGAGTAGAGACTTATAGGCATGTGTCACAAACCTAAGTCAATGACTTGGATAATTTTGAGAAGAAAAGAACCGGTTCAGAGAGAGAATAGAGATTAAGAAGTTGAGATTAAGATAAGAAAAAGGAGAGAATTTAGAAAAGAAGAGAGTAAGGGAAAGAAACGGTTGAAGAGGGAGAAGAGTAGAGAATTAATTCATTTCATTTCATTTCTGGATGAATCAAAAACAAGTAAAGCATGACATTATATAGAGGTGGGAGGGGGATGCACCGGTTGACAACATATACCCATGCCAACTATTACAATTAATGCTAAGCAATTTCTTACAAGTAACAACTACCTAATCTACCTACTACCAAATGGCAAAACCGGTTGGGGAAAGCATCGGCACCTCCCTTCAACTAATCTATTTTATGTAATTGATATTATATTTTACATTACACATCTTGTACAAAATAATAAGAGCAAAAAAGACGGCTTCGTGGACACAGTGCGTGACAATCCCTTCCCCATGAAAGCATCCTTGTTCTCAAGGATGTGCAACCCCCTAGGTCGTAGGGGTAAATCTTGTCTTCAAGGTTCACTTGCCACAATCGCGATTGGTGGGTGGATCTTTTTGTGCCAATTCATGTTCTTGGGAATTGTCTCCATGCTCGAACTATTCTCTTCTTCTCGCCGTTCAGCCCGGCTTTCTCGTGGCCCTTTTCTTGGCCCTTGTTAACAAGGCCCGTGGTCGGTGGCGACTTGTAGTGATGTGGTGTTGGGTCCTTCACGCGAACCCGGCTGCTTTGCAGCTTACCACGAAGCTGCTGTGCTGTTGGCTTCCTCTTCTTGGCCTTGACCCGAGTGGACATCCCATGATGCGGGTCCCCCTTTAGCTGCTGCGCATCCCTTTTCTCGGTGCCATGTGAATCAAAACCCAGTTGCCTTGGTTCACAAGTGGGAGCGTTATGGAGTTCTTGAAGTTCCATTGTTCTCCCTACTTCCTCTTGTTCTAGCTCGTGTGGTTCCACGTGCACCTTAGGCGTAGCCTCAGTGACTTTGACAACTCTGGTTCCCAAACAAGCCAACTCATGGTTCTCATCTTCGGGTGACTTATCCATCCTTTTATTCCTGTTAGCTAGTGCCTCGTCCAAGCCCATTGTGATTTTCCTAAATTTCCAGGGAAATTGAACTTCCATCGTACAACAGTGGTCATAGATCTCCTTTTGTTTAAGCTCCTTCGTGCCGTTTCAGCTTCCTCCCTTGAGGTATAGGTTACTTGAGCATCAACCTTAAGGGTGGATGTCGAGTTGATCTTGATTTCTACAAGGCAACCGAAGGGAGAAAAGACTCGGTAGAGGACTTCTTCGGTAATGGGATAGAGAAGGTCCCATACCTTGATAATTAGCGTGGAGTCATGAGCACTTGCGGTCATCTTCAAGCTTTTGGCTGTAACGATTTTTTTTTAATCAGTAGCACATCAGAATTTATCTCTCTCCTTTTTTTTTTTTTTTTTTGAATTTCAGACGCAGTGGATTTTTTCTTTTTGTTTTTTTTAAAATCGAAATTGATAGCAGCAGAAATTACCTTTCTGATAGAACGAGCCTCTTAATCGCAAGATAGCTATGATATCTCATTGTCACGAACCTAAGCCAATGACTTGGGTAATTTTGGGGAGAAAAGAACCGAGGGAGAGAGAGAGTAGAGATTAAGAAGTTGAGATTAAGATAAGGAAAAGGAGAGAATTTTAGGAAAGAAGAGAGTAAGGGAAAGAAACGGTTGAAGAGGGAGAAGAGTAGAGAATTAATTCATTTAATTTCATTTTTGGATGATTCAAAATACAAGTAAAGCATGTCATTATATAGAGTTGGGAGGGGCATGCACCAGTTGACAACACATACCCATGCCAACTAATACGATTAATGCTAAGCAATTTCTTACAAGTAACAACTACCTAATCTACCTACTACAAAATGGGAAAACCCGTTGGGGAAAGCATCGGCACCTCCCTTCAACAAATCTATTTTATTTAATTGATATTATATTTTACATTACATATTTTGTACAAAATAATAAGAACAAAAATGACGGCTTCATGGAAGCAGTGCGTGACAATCCCTTCCCCTTGAAAGCATCCTTTTCCTTAAGGATGTGCAACCCCCCGGGTCGTAGGGGTAAATCTTGTCTTCAAGGTTCACTTGCCACAATTGCGATCGGTGCGTGGATCTCATTATGCCAATTCATGTTCTTGGGAATTGTCTCTATGCTCGTGGTATTCTCTTCTTCTCCCCATACAGCACGGCTTTCTCGAGACCCTTTTCTTGGCCCTTGTTAACAAGGCCCGTGGTTGGTGGCGACTTGTAGTGATGTGGGTGTTGGGTCCTTCATGAGAACCCAGCTGCTTTCCTGCTTACCATGAAGCTGCTGCGCTATTGGCTTCCTCTTCTTGGCCTTGACCGAAGTGGACATCCCATGATGCGGGTCCCCCTTTTGCTACTACGCATCCCTTTTCCCGGTGCCATTTGAATCAAAACCCAGTTGCCTTGGTTCACAAGTGGGGGCGTTATGGAGTTATTAAAGTTCCATTGTTCCCCCTACTTTCTCCGGCTCTAGCTCGTGCGGTTCCACGTGCGCCTTAGGCGCAGCCTTAATGACTTTGAAAACTCCGGTTCCCAAACAAGCCAAGTCATGGTTCTCATCCCTGGGTGACTTATCCATCTTTTTGTTTCTGTTAGCTAGTGCCTCGTTCAAGCCCCTTGCGATTTTCCTAAAATTCCAGGGAAATCGAACTTTCATCGTACAACAGTGGTCATCGATGCTCCTTCCGTTTAAGCTCCTTCGTGCCGTTTCAGCTTCCTCCCTTGAGGTATAGGTTACTTGAGCATCAACCCTAAGGGTGGATGTCGAGTTGATCTTGATCACTTCAAGGCAACCGAAGGGAGAGAAGACTCGGTAGAGGACGTCTTCGGTAATTGGATAGAGAAGGTCCCATACCTTGATAATTAACGTGGAGTCATGCGCACTTGCTGTCATCTTCAAGCTTTTGACTGTAACGGTATTTTTTTTTAATCAGTAGCGCCGCAGAATTTCTGTCTCTTCTTTATTTTTTTTGTATTTTAGACGCAGTGGATTTTATATTTTTTTTTAAATCGAAATTGATAGCAGCGGAAATTACGTTTTTGATCGAACGCGCCTCTTGATCGCATGATAGCTCTAATGCCATTTTGTCACGAACATAAATCTGTGACGTGGTTAATTTTGGGAAGAAAAGAGCCGGGGGAGAGAGGGAGAGAGTAGATATTAAGAAGTTGAGAATAAGATAAGGAAAAGGAGAGAATTTTAGAATAGAAGAGAGTGAGGGAAAGAAACGGTTGAAGAGGGAGAAGAGTAGAGAATTAATTCATTTCATGTCATTTTTAGATGATTCAAAATACATGTAAAGCATGACATTATATAGAGTTGGGAGGGGGATGCACCAGTTGACAACACATACCCATGCCAACTACTACAATTAATGCCAAGCAATTTCTTACAAGTAACAACTACCTAATCTACCTACTACCAAATGGGAAAACTGGTTGGGGAAAGCATCGGCACCTCCCATCAACTAATCTATTTTATTTAATTGGTATTATATTTTACATTATATATCTTGTACAAAATAATAAGAACAAAAAAGACGGCTTCGTGGACACAATGCGTGACAATCCCTTCCCCTTGAAAGCATCCTTGTCCTCAAGGATGTGCAACCCCCCGGATCGTAGGGGTAAATCTTGTCTTCAAGGTTCACTTGTCACAATCACGATCGGTGGGTGGATCCCATTGTGCCAATTCATGTTCTTGGGAATTGTCTCCATGCTCGAGCTATTCTCTTCTTTTCCCGGTTCAGCCCGGCTTTCTCGAGACCCTTTTCTTGGCCCTTGTCAACAAGGCCCGTTGTTGGTGGCGACTTGTAGTGATGCGGTGTTGGGTCCTACATGAGCACCCAGCTGCTTTGCAGCTTACCATGAAGCTGTTGCGCTTTTGGCTTCCTCTTCTTGGCCTTGACCCAAGTGGACATCCCATGATGCGGGTCCCCGTTTAGCTGCTGCGCATCCCTTTTCCCGGTGCCATTTGAATCAAAACCCAGTTGCCTTGGTTCACAAGTGGGAGCGTTATAGAGTTCTTGAAGTTCCATTGTTCCCCCTACTTCCTCCAGCTCTAGCTCGTGCGGTTCCACGTGCACCTTAGGCGCAACCTTAATGACTTTGACAACTCCGGTTCCCAAACCAGCCAACTCATGGTTCTCATCCCTAGGTGATTTATCCATCCTTTTGTTCCTGTTAGCTAGTGCCTCGTTCAAGCCTATTGCGATTTTCCTAAAATTCCAGGGAAATCGAACTTCCATCGTGCAACAGTGATCGTAGATGCTCCTTCGTGCCATTTCAGCTTCCTCCCTTGAGGTATAGGTTACTTGAGCATCAACCTTAAGGGTGGATGTCAAGTTGATCTTGATATCTTCAAGGCAACCGAAGGGAGAGAAGACTCGGTAGAGGACGTCTTTGGTAATGGGATAGAGAAGGTCCCATACCTTGATAATTAACGCGGAGTCATGAGCACTTGCGGTCATCTTCAAGCTTTTGACTGTTACAAATGTTTTTTTAATCAATAGCGCAGCAGAATTTCTCTCTCTCCTTTTTATTGATTTTCGGACGCAGTGGATTTTTTTTTTAAATCGAAATTGATAGCAGCGAAAATTACCTTTTCGATAGCACGAGCCTCTTGATCGCCAGATAGCTCTGATACCACTTTGTCATGAACCTATGTCCGTGACTTGGATAATTTTGGGGAGAAAAGAATCGGGGGAGAGAGAGATTAGAGATTAAGATAAAAAAAAGGAGAGAATTTTAGAATAGAAGAGAGTAAGGGAAAGAAACGGTTGAAGAGGGAGAAGAGTAGAGAATTAATTCATTTCATTTCATTTCATTTTTGAATGATTCAAAATATAAGTAAAGCATGACATTATATTGAGTTGGGAGGGGGATGCACCGGTTGACAACGCATACCCATGCCAGCTACAATAATTAATGCTAAGCAATTTCTTACAAGTAACAACTACATAATCTACCTACTACCAAATGGCAAAACCGGTTGGGTAAAGCACCGGTACCTCCCTTCAACTAATCTATTTTACTTAATTGATATTATATTCTACATTGCATATCTTGTACAAAATAATGAGAGGAAAAAAGACGGCCTCATGGACACGGTGCGCAATCCCTTCCCCTTGAAAGCATCCTTGTCCTCAAGGATTTGCAACCCCCCAGGTTATAGGGGCAAATCTTGTCTTCAAGGTTCACTGGCCACAATCGCGATTGGTGGGTGGATCTTTTTGTGCCAATTCATGTTCTTGGGAATTGTCTCCATGCTCGAACTATTCTCTTCTTCTCGCCGTTCAGCACGGCTTTCTCGTGGCCCTTTTCTTGGCCCTTGTTAACAAGGCCCGTGGTCGGTGGCGACTTATAGTGATGTGGTGTTGGGTCCTTCACGCGAACCCGGCTGCTTTGCAGCTTACCGCGAAGCTGCTGTGCTGTTGGCTTCCTCTTCTTGGCCTTGACCCGAGTGGACATCCCATGATGCGGGTCCCCCTTTAGCTGCTGCGCATCCCTTTTCTCGGTGCCATGTGAATCAAAACCCAGTTGCCTTGGTTCACAAGTGGGAGCGTTATGGAGTTCTTGAAGTTCCATTGTTCTCCCTACTTCCTCCGTCTCTAGCTCGTGCGGTTTCACGTGCACCGTAGGCGTAGCCTCCGTGACTTTGACGACTCCGATGCCCAAACAAGCCAAGTCATGGTTCTCATCCACGGGTGACTTATCCATCCTTTGTTTCTGTAAGCTAGTGTCTCGTTCAAGCCCATTGTGATTTTCTTAAAATTCCAGGGAAATCCAACTTCCATCGTACAACATTGGTCGTAGATGCTCCTTCCGTTTAAGCTCCGTCGTGCCGTTTCAGCTTCCTTCCTTGAGGTATAGGATACTTGAGCATCAACCTTAAGGGTGGATGTCGAGTTGATCTTAATTTCTTCAAGGCAACTGAAGGGAGAAAAGATTCAGTGGAGGACGTCTTCAGTAATGGGATAGAGAAGGTCCCATACCTTCATAATTAGCGTGGATTCATGAGCACTTGCGGTCATCTTCAAGCTTTTGACTGTAACCGTATTTTTTTTAATTAGTAGTGCAGCAGAATTTCTCTCTCTCCATTGTGTTTTTTTATATTTCAAACGTAATGGATGTTATTTTTTTTTTAAATTGAAATCGATAGCAGCGGAAATTAACTTTTTGATCGAACGCGCCTCTTGATTGCAAGATAGCTCTGATACCACTTTGTCACGAACCTAAGTCCGTGACTTGGATAATTTTGGGTAGAAAAGAGCCAGGGGAGAGAGAGAGAGTAGATATTAAAAGGTTGAGATTAAGATAAGGAAAAGGAGAGAATTTTAGGATAGAAGAGAGTGAGGGCAAGAAACGGTTGAAGAGGGAGAAGAGTAGAGAATTAATTTATTTCATTTCATTTTTGGATGATTCCAAATACATGTAAAGCATGACATTATATAGAGTTGGAAGGGGGATGCACCGGTTGACAACACATACCCATGCCAACTACTACAATTAATGCTAAGCAATTTCTTACAAGTAACAACTACCTAATCTACCTACTACCAAATGGGAAAATCGGTTCCTCCCTTCAACTAATCTATTTTACTTAATTGATATTATATTTTACATTACATATCTTGTACAAAATAATAAGAGCAAAAAAGACGGCTTCATGGACACGGTGCTTGACAATCCCTTCCCCTTGAGGGCATCCTCAAGGATGTGTAACCCCCTGGGTCGTAGGGTTAAATCTTGTCTTCAAGGTTTAGTAGCCACAATCGCGATTGGTGGGTGGATCTCATTGTGCCAATTCATGTTCTTGGGAATTGTCTCCATGCTCGAGCTATTCTTTTCTTCCCCTCATTCAGCCCGGCTTTCTCGTGACCCTGTTCGTGGCCCTTGTTAACAAGGCCCGTGGTTGGCGGCGACTTGTAGTGATGTGGTGTTGGGTCCTTCCTGCGAACCTGGTTGCTTTGCAGCTTACCACGAAGCTGCTGCGCTGTTAGCTTCCTCTTGTTGGCCTTGACCCAAGTGGACCTCCCATGATGCGGGTCCCCCTTTAGCAGCTGCGCATCCCTTTTCCCGGTGCCATGTGAATCAAAACCCAGTTGACTTGGTTCACAAGTGGGAGCGTTATGGAGTTCTTGAAGTTCCGTTGTTCCCCCTACTTCCTCCGACTCTAGCTCGTGTGGTTCCACGTGCACCTTAGGCGCAGCCTTAGTGACTTTGCCAACTCCGGATCCCCAGCAAGCCATGTCATGGTTCTCATCCCCAGGTGACTTATCAATCCTTTTGTTCCTGTTAGCTAGTGCCTCATTCATGCCCATTATGATTTTCCTAAAATTTCAGGGAAATCGAACTTCCATCGTACAACAGTGGTCGTAGATGCTCCTTCCGTTTAAGCTCCTTTGTGCCGTTTCAGCTTCCTCCCTCAAGGTATAGGTTACTTTAGCATCAACCTTAAGGGTGGATGTCGAGTTGATCTTGGTCTCTTCAAGGCAACCAAAGGGAGAGAAGGCTCGGTAGAGGACGTATTCGGTATTGGGATAGAGAAGTTCCCATTCCTTGACAATGAGCGTGGAGTGATGAGCACTTGCAGTCATCTTCAATCTTTTGACTGTAACGATTTTTTTTTTTAATCAGTAGCACAGCAGAATTTCTCTCTATCCCTTTTTTTTTTGAATTTCGGACGCAATGGATTTTTTTTTTTTAAATTGAAATTGATAGCAGTGAAAATTACCTTTTTGATAGAATGAGCCTCTTGATCACAAGATAGCTCTGATACCGCTTTGTTACAAACCTAAGTCCGTGACTTGGATAATTTTGGGTAGAAAAGAATCGGGGGAGAGAAAGAGTAGAGATTAAGAAGTTGAGATTAAGATAAGGAAATGGAGAGAATTTTAGAATAGAAGAGAGTGAGGGAAAGAAACGGTTGAAGAGGGAGAAGAGTAGAGAATTAATTCATTTCATTTCATTTTTGGATGATTCAAAATACATGTAAAGTATGACATTATATAGAGTTGGGAGGGGGATGCACCGATTGACAACACATACCCATGCCAACTACTACAATTAATTCTAAGCAATTTTTACAAGTAACAACTACCTAATCTACCTACTACCAAATGGGAAAATCAGTTGGGGAAAGCACCGGTTCCTCCCTTCAACTAATCTATTTTACTTAATTGATATTATATTTTACATTACATATCTTGTATAAAATAATAAGAGCAAAAAAGACGGCTTCATGGGCACGGTGCGTGACAATCCCTTCCCCTTGAAAGCATCCTTGTCCTCACGGATGTGTAACCCCCCAGGTCATAGGGGTAAATCTTGTCTTCAAGGTTCACTAGCCACAATCGCGATCGGTGGGTGGATCTCTTTGTGCGAATTCATGTTCTTTGGAATTGTCTCCATGCTTGAGCTATTCTTTTCTTCTCCTCGTTCGGGCCAGCTTTCTCGTGACCCTTTTCTTGGCCCTTGTTAACAAGGCCCGTGGTTGGCGGCGACTTGTAGTGATGTGGTGTTGGGTCTTTCCTGCGAACCCGGTTGCTTTGCAGCTTACCACGAAGCTGCTGGGATGTTAGCTTCCTCTTCTTGGCCTTGACCCAAGTGGACCTCCCATGATGCGGGTCCCCCTTTAGCTGCTGCGCAACCCTTTTCCTAGTGCCATGTGAATCAAAACCCAGTTGACTTGGTTCACAAGTGGGAGCGTTATGGAGTTCTTGAAGTTCCGTTGTTCCCCTTACTTCCTCCGGCTCTAGCTCGTACGGTTCCACGTGCACCTTAGGCGCAGCCTTAGTGGCTTTAACGACTCCGGTTCCCCAGCAAGCCATGTCATGGTTCTCATCCCCAGGTGACTTATCAATCCTTTTGTTCCTGTTAGCTAGTGCCTCATTCAAGCCCATTGTGATTTTCCTAAAATTTCAGGGAAATCGAACTTCCATCGTACAACAGTGGTCGTAGATGCTCCTTCCGTTTGAGCTCTTTCGTGCCGTTTCAGCTTCCTCCCTTGAGGTATAGGTTACTTTAGCATCAACTTTAAAGGTGGATGTCCAGTTGATCTTGGTCTCTTCAAGGAAGCCGAAGGCAGAGAAGGCTCGGTAGAGGACGTCTTCGGTATTGGGATAGAGAAGGTCCCATTCCTTGACAATGAGGGTGGAGTGATAAGCACTTGCGGTCATCTGCAATCTTTTGACTGTAACGATTTTTTTTTAATCAGTAGCGTAGCTGAATTTCTCTCTATCCTTTTTTTTTTTTTTTTTAATTTCGGACACAGTGGAAAATTTTTTTTTTTTAAATCGAAATTGATAGCAGTGGAAATTACGTTTTTGATAGAACGAGCCTCTTGATCGCAAGATAGCTCTGATACCGCTTTGTTGCAAACCTATGTCTGTGACTTGGATAATTTTGGGTAGAAAAGAATCGGGGGAGAGAGAGAGTGGAGATTAAGAAGTGGAGATTAAGATAAGGAAAAGGAGAGAATTTTAGAATAGAAGAGAGTAAAGGAAAGAAACGGTTGAAGAGGGAGAAGAGTAGCGAATTAATTCATTTCATTTTATTTTTGGGTGATTCAAAATACAAGTAAAGTATGACATTATATAGAGCTGGGAGGGGGATGCACCGGTTGACAACACATACCCATGCCAACTAATACGATTAATGCTAAGCAATTTCTTACAAGTAACAACTACCTAATCTACCTACTACCTAATGGGAAAACCAGTTGGGAAAAGAACTGGTACCTCCCTTCAACTAATCTATTTTACTTAATTTATATTATATTTTACATTACTTATCTTGTACAAAATAATAAGAGCAAAAAAGATGGCTTCATGGACACGGTGCGTGACAGCATGGGCTGTTTGCCAGGAAGTTTGGAATGGTCCCAGATGTCTGTTTTCCAAATCTAAGAACCAAAAAACCTTTGATGGGCTAAAAGGATCCCCATCGAACTCTCCTAAGAGCTTCGTGAGTCCAACTGAGAGGTTAAATCATTTTGTGGGTGCCTAGTTGTTTGTAGATATTCTATTATAGTTTAAGAATGATCTTGAGCTATAAGGTAGGGATTTAAGAATATAAGATGTGGAAGAAGTGAAGGAGATGAAAAATAGAGAGAAACTTCGGTTGAGAGAAGAGAGGTACAATTTCGTTATATGAATTCAAAAATACAGTCTAGCTAGCTTTATAGAACCAAACCATCCGAAAACTAGGAGGTAAATACAATGCATCCAGACACCTCCCTTACCGACTTAACTAACACACATTATTGGCGCGAAAAATCATTTTGAATCCTACGGCTATTACATCAGGAAATCATCAACACTTTGACATCCAAAATGAAATATAATCATAACAATGCCTTCCCCTAAAGATCTTTCTTGTCTGAAGAATGGAAGGATGGAAACTTACTTTGAAGGAACTTAAGATTTTCCCCAGTAGAATCTTCCTCGGCTAAGTTGCTCCACATTACTAGAACTTCTGTTACCATCTTCTCTCCTTGTTGCAAGACTCGAGAATCCAATATAGCTGCAGGTACCTGCAAAAGAGTTCCATTTGAGCCAATTTCAGGAGGGTTAGGAGAGCAGGACTTCCCTCTTTCCACATGCTTCTTTAGGAGAGAAAAATAAAATACTGGACGAACATATGCATCAGGTGGAAGCTCCAATCAATAAGCAGCCTTGCCTAACCTCTCAAGTATCCTATAGGGACCAAAATATTGAGCACTTAGTTTAACACATTTGCGCACAGCCACGGTGGAATGTCTATATTTTTGTAACTTCAAATACACCAAATTTCTCACCTCAAAAACATTGTCTGAATGCTTCTTATCAGCATAATACTTCATCCTTGCTTGGACCAAGTGAAGGTTATCTTTTAACAAACGAATTAACTGCTTCCTTTGCTGCAACAAGTCAGAGACATCCAGGACTAAACTGTTGAGCCTTTGTAAAGCCAATAGATATGGAGGATCATACCCATATAATACCTTGAAGGGAGTTATGCCAATAGAGAAATGAGCATGCGTGTTGAACCAAAACTCTGCTAATGACAACCACCTACACTACTCCTTAGGATAGTTAAATTTCATATTTCTCAAATATTGTTCAATGCATTAATTAACTCTCTTTGTTTGTCCATCAGTCTGAGGGTGATAAGAGGAACTCAAGGCTAAGGTAGTACCCAAGAGTAGGAATAACTCTTTCCAGAAATTGCTGGGGAAAAGCCTGTCACGATAAAAAATTATTGAACTTAGTAGACCATGAAGCCTGTAAATGCCTAATCTTTCAGCTATAATTGGATGGGACAAGGCCATAAAATGACTGAATTTGGTAAAATGATCCATTACTACCCAAATGACTTCCTTTCCCTCTGATTTAGGCAACCCCTCTATAAAATCAATACTAATGTGTTGCCATGCACAATCAGGAATTGGGAGAGGCTAAAGCAGGCTGGGGTACTTCTTGCCATCTAATTTAGTTTGCTGACAGGCTTCACAAAATTGAACAAAGTCTACCACTCCCTTCCTCATACTGGGCCAACTGAAGTAGCTTTTAAGTCTTTGATAAGTTCCTTCCACGCCTGAATGACCACCCCAAGCAGAATCATGGGAAGCCTCCAAAATTTGTCTCCTTAAATTAGCGTTTGATCCTACATACAATTTTCCTTTGATCTTGATGATTCCCTTGGTCACCACAATACTAGTGTCAGGTGCACCTGGTGTATCTTTGTCGATGCTATAAGCTGTCACACATTCTAAAGCAAAGTCATCCTCTTCATAAGATCTGTAAACCTCATCCATCCAAGCTGGTAATACCACTGATACAGCTCCACAAAAATTAATTTCAGACTCCTCTAATTTGCGAGATAAGGCATTAGCAACCAAGTTCTCCTTTTCCTTTAAATACTGAATTGAATAATCAAGACCAAGCATTCTCATTAATCCTTTGCGCTGCACCCTGGTGGCCATCTTTTACTCTAACAAATATTTAAGGCTTTGATGATCTATTGAAATGACAAAATGGTGGCCTTCCAAGTAATGTCTCCATCTATTGACAGGCAAAAGAATAACAAGATACTCCTTCTCGTAGATTGATAATTCCAAATGTCTGGGACTCAAAGCTTGGCTAAGATAAGCCAATTCCCTTCCCATATGTGATAAAACTGCTCCAACTCTATTACCATAAGCATCAGTCTCAAGCACAAAATCTTTGTTGAAATCAGGCATTGCCAAAACTGAAGCTGCACACATTGCTACTTTCTGTGCTTCTAAAGCTTCTTGAGCAGCCTTAGACCACTTGAAGGCATCTTTCTTCAAGAGATCAGTTAATGGTTTGGCAATAACTCTATATCCTGCTACAAACTTCCTGTAATACCATGTTAAACCCAGAAATCCCCTTATTGCTTCAAGGTAACCGGTATTGGCCAGTCTTCCATAGCCTGAATCTTAGTAGGATCAGTGAACTTATACTCCTCAATCACTGAACTTATTTCAGGATGAAGTACTGCTTGACCCTTACTAAGTGATGCCTGAACCTCAGTGGCAGCTATTGAAAACAACTGTCCTACCCACTAACATGCTCTTTTCTTGACACTTTCCTCCAACCTCTTGCCTTTTATCAACTATAATTGGCCTTGTTTGACAATTCCTTACAATCTGACATTAACCCCTTGCATCTCAAATGAAACTGTCATTTGAGAGAAATCAAAACCAATAGACTGAAAGTCCTCATCCAATCAACACCAAGCATCATATCACCACCTTCCAACTGGAGGATTCTGAAGTCATACACAAACTTATGATTCAGCATTTGCCAACTAAAGCCTTGGCACTTAGTTTGAATGAGAATTGAATTCCCATCAGCCACTGTCATAGCCAAAGGAGTTGTTCTAATCACTTCATGTCCCACTTTTCTCACAACTTTAGGATCAATGAAGCTATGCATACTGCCTCTATCAATCAAAATCAGTATAGATCTGCGTCCTACTTCTCCCTTAATTTGAATAATATTGTGAGAACCATTTCTAGTTAAAGCCGTAACTGAAATTTCCATTTGATCATCCACCAACTCCTCCTGCGCCTCCCATTCTTGTTCAACTAACTCAGCCTCCATTTCCTCCTCTTCAATATCTCCGTCAGCCTCTCTCCACTAGCTAACATCAGCAGCTTGGGATTTCACTTATGCCCAAAGAAATAACGTTGATTACATTTGAAACATAGCCTCTGAGCCTTCTTTTCTTCCATACTCAAAAGACTTAGATCATACAGGAGCACTTTGATGCTAGAAGGTCCCTTGATTACTTCTATTTCTTTAGCCATCAGAAGCTACCAATTCCGTGGACTCAAACAACTTGGCCTTGGTATATGCTTTAGACAAGGTTTTAGGACTCAAGGCTTTAACTAGATTCTTTATTTTTGGCTTCAAACCACTAATAAAACTTGAGACACAGTAGGCTTCATTCACACTAGGAGTCAAAGTCATCATCTTAGCTCTTAAATTCTCGAATCTAGCCATATACTCTTTCATAGAAGTAGTTTGCACTACCTTATTGAAATTATACACAACATCACTAGGATTCTCATCACCGTATCTTTCATAGAGTTCTTCCACAAAATCAAACCAAGACAATGAAGGATTACTGCGTATAAGACAATAGAACCATACCTCCTGATTGCCGTGGAGGTGCACTGCTGCCAATTCCGCTTTCTCAGCCTCACTAATGTGATAAAAATGGAAGTATCTCTCACACCTTCTCAACCAAGATTCAGGTTGCTCGCCATTGAACTGCTCAATCTCTACTCTAGGCTGTCTAAATCAACTGCTCTTGCTACTGCCGGTTACATTTTCAATTCCTCCTGAATTCTGCATCAAATTAGAGAAGGGGAGGATCGGATTGTCCAACTGCTACACCTGGATCATGAGGTAACACAACATTAGGAGTTCGATCAGGCTGACTAGCTGCTGACAAGACTCCGGCTCCTAAAGGCAAGGTCTGCCTTGTGATTTGCTGCTGCAATTCTTGGAACCTCATTCCATCTATTGCGATTGTTGCTTAATTCTGCCAGCTAGCTTCTGCTCTTGAGATTGCTGTGATTGTCGCATCTGAGCAAACATTTCCGCCATTTGAAGCCTCAATTGTTCAAATTGATTGACTTCAACACCAGCTGCAATATTTGCACTGGCAACTGCAGCATATGAAGCATTTGTGGCAGCATTTGCAGCAGCATTGGCTCGAGTAGTCACTCCACCGGCCATTGATACAGTTTTCTTGCGTCTAGCCAGCTCCAATCAATCGATTTTTGATCAATTGGCAGCAAAGACAAGCTCTGATACCAATTGTTATAGTTCAAGAACGATCATGAACTATAAGCTAGGGATTTAAGAATACGAGATGAGGAAGAAGTGAAGGAGATGGGAAATAGAGAGAAATTAGGGTTTGAGAGAAGAGAGATATCAATTTCATTATATGAATTCAACAATACAATCTAGCTAGCTTTATAGAACCAAACCAACTGAAAAATAGGCAAGAAATACAATGCATTCGGACACCTCTCTAGCCGACTTAACTAACACACATTATTGGCACCAAAAATCATTTTGAATCCTATGGTTACTACATCTGCAAATCATCAACCCTTTGACACTTAAAAATGAAATAGAATCATAGCATATTCCCCATGTGCCAAGCCCTATTTTATAGCTTGGTTCCATGCTTATTGGTCCTCTTTGGAGGCTAGAGGCGCTAAGTCACATTTTACGCCTTCACTTGAGCTTGCAGGTCCTTGCTCGAGAAGAGGTCAGCCATCTAGCATGAAGTAGGCTGCCCAAAAGGCATTATCAAGTCAACAACCATCCCTGAAGTATACTTTAGTTCTGTTTCTTAAAATGGCCTGAACAAAGACCGATCCTTATTCCTTTTGCTGCCGTAGCTGTTCAGGAAACTACTAGGAGTGCTAGGGCTAGGAGTTTTACCAGGATGTTGCAAAAGGAATCCCCTCGAGGAACTTATCCACTAGCCCTTGAAGTTGGTGGCTCCAAGAAGAGGAAGAAGAAAGATGTCCCCTCCACTCTCTCGCCCGGAGCCATGCAGGTAGTAGAGGAAGAAGAAGAAGATGAAGAAGTACCCATTTCATAGCTAGTGAGAAAGTGAAGAGCCAGACTTCCCCAAGTAGAGGTATTGGCTTTTCCTAGTTGATGTTTCTTTCATTCATCTTTTGTGAAAACTATTCCTAACTTGGCTTTATACAGCCACAGAAGAAAAAAAATTTCAGTTATCATGGAGATTCCAGATTCTCCACCTTAAGAACCTACGCCAGAGCTCACTTATGAAACTGAGGTGCTGTGCTCATGCACTGAAGAAGGAGGAGACATGGCTACCTCAGTTATGGAGCCAATTATAACTGAACCCCCTAAAGAAGCTTCAATCCCAACCCTTTTGAACTAAGGTCTTGTGCAGGCTCCATACATTCTTTGAGGAGCACCCTCCATTACAATTGAAGAGATCTTTGAAGGTATGATTCCATTCTCTTGCTTATAAATCCTTGGTGTACAAAAAATAAGTTAGTTCTAACATACAAGTATTGCTTTTCAGTAGCCTCTCTCGAGGAAGTCATTTCAGTGGCTGAAGTGCCAGCAGAGGTTCCTCTTGCTCCTTCAACATAAGTATAAGAGATAAAAATAGTCCTTTCTCACTTTGGTTTATTTCAAGAGTTAGGACTTAATCTAATTCCTTTTGATGTTACTTTTTTCAGGCCACACCACTAAGACTTATCCGCCCCCCCCAAGTTTAGAAAGGATGTCATCCCCCTTGGAGGAGTTAGAGGAAAGTGGGAGATTGGCTTTCCAGTAATTGGATCAAGTATCTTCAAGACTCCAAAGACTGAGGGAAATTGTACACCTTTTTGTCCTTGTTATGACCGAGAAAGCCACCTACCAAGAAGCCACTTTTTTGGTGAAGGCCTTAAAGGAAGATCATAAGGTGGCTCCAGCCATTGCTAGAGATGACGAGGCTCTAGAGGAGGTGTTTATGAAAGTGAATTAGAAGGTTCCACCACTCCTTTAGAAGAAACGGTGCTATCAAGATGCCACGTCAAGCTAATTTTGGAGGCCTACAACTTTTGTTTGAAGAACTACAAGCAACCAAAAGAGTGAAGATTTAACAAGCCTATGATGTCAAAGGCTTAAAGGATGAAATCCATCACTTAGAGGGGAAATTGCATCATCTCAAGGGATAATTATCTTCTCTCAAGTAGCAACACACCTCTTAAGGCTCAGTAGTTGGAGATCTTGAGTAGGCCAATCCAGTTGTTAGCTATAGAGGAATCCTTAGTTAGAATTAGGGTTTAATTGTTTGGAATTTTGTTTGTAAAGAAGTGATTTGGCCATACAAGTTACTTTCTTGTATTGTGTTGCGTAAGCCCTGTACTCCTTAAAATTATTAATGAAATACACATTTTTGTTAAATACATCTTTCTATTTGGTGCTTCCTTTTTCTTTTATTTTTCTTCTTTAAGAATCATGGAGTTGATCCTCAAAATATTGATATTGAAACTGGGGCCATAATTCAGGGAATCTAAACTTAAGGACTTTTTAATTAGAATTTCAAATTGATGGCACATATTTATTCAGGAACCTTCTATTGATGGCCCTTAGGTGAGTTCTTCCATTTAGATCTTAGAGTAAGTAAACATTTCCTCTAAGTACCTCTATGACTCTAAATGGGCCCTCCCAGTTTAAGGAGCATTTCCTAAGGACACGATCTTTCTAGCCATGGAGTAGAACCACTTTCTATACCAAGGCTCCCAAGTTAAAGGACCTAGGTTTGACCTTTTGCTGTAGGCTCTGGCCACTCTCTTCTTCTGTTTTTTAAACTTGTGAAGGGCTTTAAACCCAACTTTGTCCAAGTTAGTTAGCTCATCCATCACATACTCAAGTTTAGAAAACCTCTCTTAATGAGCTAGGCTAATAGACCGAACAGTGACTTCCATTGGGAGTACAACATCATATGGCCATATGCTAAATAGAAAGGGATTGTCCCAGTTGCCTCATGTTTGGATGTTTTGTAAGCCTAAAAGGTATCCAGTAGTAGTTCATGCCACCTTTGGGGATTATCGTCAATCATTTTCTCAATATTGGCATTTACAATCTTGTCGGTAGACTCTACATAGCCATTAGCTTGAGCATAGCAAGGGGTTGAGTTTAAGATCTATATGTTGAAACTCTCGGTGAATGCTTTAACCTCGGCCCTATTGAACAGCTTAGCTTGGTCCACGGTAATGGTTCGGGGATTCCAAACCTACATAGGATGTATTCTTTGATAAAATCAATCACATCTTGTTGATTGATATTCCTATATGGTTTAGCCTCCGCCTATTTTTCGAAGTAGTGTGTGGCAACAAGAATGTAAAAGTGTTTCTTGCTAGAAGGAGGGCTAATCTCCCCTATGATATCCTTTGCCCATCCTCTAAAAGGCGATGGCTTGGCAATAGCATGTATCTCAGTTGTAGGAGCTTTTAGTACATGACCATGTCTTTGGCATGCTTTTCACCCCTTGGCATACTTAATGCAATCATCCATCATTGATTGCAAATAATAGCCAAAACGCCTAACGAGCCAATGCTTATTATCGCCATCTAAATAGGATGCACACATACCCTCATTGGCACCTACCATCACTAGTAGTGCTTCGTCTAAGTCTAGACAATTGAGAAGCACTCCACCGGCATCCCTTTTGTATAACTTCCCAGATTCATCCGCTAGATGAAATCTATCAACTGTCATTTTCATTTTTCCATCCTTAACATAGTCTCAAGGGTGCTTGAAGTAATCGGTTAGTGGTTTCCTCCAATCCTCACATCGACTCATGACAGTTTGATGTGTCTTTAAGCAATCCAAGCATTCACTTGGCATGATTTCACTCTAAAAACTGAAAGACTTAGTGAATTCAATGTCATGGTTCAAAAATCTAGTCTTACTGACCATGGTTTCTTCACACCAAGTCCTGGGCAACTTGTACCCTGATGCTAACCGAGCTAAGTCATTGGCTGAGTTGTTTCGTTCTTGAGGAATATGTTCAAAATGAATCTAATCAAACTTACACTATAGTTTTTGCACCATTAAAATGCACTTGTTTGATCGCTCAAACACTAAAAGTCTCCCATAACTTGAAAAATGACCAACTGCAAATCCCCTCTTATGATAACATTAGGGACTTGAATTTCTAAGAGAGATCGCAGGCCTATGATCAATGACTCACACTCTACCATGTTGTTGAAGCACTTGCCAACCAAGGCAACGGCTATCTTGGTGATGATCCTGGTAGGGGATTCAATCAAAATCCCAGCTCTGATGCTTGAATTGGTCCTTGATCAATTAAAGTATAGTTTCGAAGCAAGCGTTTTCACTACTAGGAGTTGGTTTGGTGTATAGTCCAAGCCAATTGTTTACACCCTAATTTTGAAGGTGTTGGGACGATGCCGTTTTGAGCAAAGTACCACATGCATACAATGTGAGGTCGTCCTCAAGGGGAATCATACCATTAAGAGCTAAGATAGCGGTGTCTCAAGACTAGCATCTTGAGAAGTTTGTCACTCTAACAAGGGTACCAGCCACTCTGGGCTCGAGATGGTTATAGGGTGAAGGGAGCTCGAGCTTAGGGGACTACTAAGAAGGCTACATGACAGGTGGTTTCCATGCTCGAGACAGTTAATTGGAACACAATCTCAAATACTTTGGCACCAAGCTCAATCTAGGAGAACATGGGGCTTCTAGAAGACACTTCAGCTGAAAATGCGGACGTGGGCTCCAAGGAATTCCCTCAAACATCAAATCAAGGGCACATTCATTGATCATTCAAACGTGAGAACGAGCTTAGTTGCTTGACATGGGAAGAAAATGCAGCGAAATTAGGGGGCAGCCGTTATTTAGTTTTTTTTTTCTTCCCTATAAATAAGAGATTGTGCGAGAGTCCAAATAAGTACATACACTCAATACAACACTTCTTTAAGTTTTCCTTACAGCACATGTGTGCTCTTTTTCTAGGAGTAAAACTTAACATAGCTTAGGTTAGCATAGATCTTGTTATACTTGCTTCTTCTTTAATATAGTCTTATGGGCTTCAGATATGAACTCTCAGCTTAATCTTTTCCAAAATTTTGACAATTTAAGAATTAAGGCTTTAGTTTGGGGCTTTGATGACCAAGGCTTCACCTGATTGCATTGGACTTAACATTACTATCACTGCTTAATAAGTTAGGCAAACTTAGGTCTGCTCCATTGAGCAGGGCTTTAACGGCCAACGCTTGACCTTGATTGTGTTGGTTCTAGTCAAGTGACCAAAGCCCTTGACGTAAACTCAATAGTTATTATAAGTCAAGGGTGCTAGGCTTAAAAACCCAATTGACTCGGGTTTGTAAGTGGACTGCTGAGCTCTTGGGTTTGTCTCTACGCCAGTTCCTAACTTTAAAGTGTATGAGGAATGGTGTCTGTGGGCCCTACTCCGTCACTGTAACTACCAGTAGAGTTCGGTCCATATCCCTTGAATTTTTTATTAATCAATACATATAAAAATCCACAAAAATATTTATCCAAATCTTCTTAAATGAAGCATACGTTGAACTCACGGTATAACCAAATTTAGATACGCCAAAATATCACAACATTTTCTCCGAAAATGGTTAGTGGTTGAGGGTAAAAACGTGGGGTCCAAATTTAGGCTCATTCCCAAGATGCGGTGAGTCCCTTTTTCACGTTTATTTTGTTTGAATTTTTACGGTGATCACATCGCACATAATTGCAAACAAATATAGCAAACAAGCCTTTTGTCGACCACAGTGGAAGGCTAAAAGTAAGACTTCATTGTCTTTAGCCCATCGAGGATTACCAGAACGTAATTGTGGGACATTCACTGATTGTCAGAACTAGGTGGTCCAGTGCTCCCTAGCATGAGAAACAAGAAGGCTTAGCCCTAATTGGCTCCCCGCTTGAGTATTCTCCTGAACAAAGTCCTTAAAAACAAAGGGATGAACCAAGTCACGGCCACGGTAGTGAAAGCAGTGATGGTGATGACATTAGAAGATGAACACATTGGGCTAGATGGCCATTCCTATAAGAGTTTCCAGGCTATGATCAAATGACATTTAGAAATCGTGGATCAAAGGATCCAACAAACAACACGAGAGGCCTTTGAGAGACAACGTGCTGAGATAAAGTGCAATCTAGTAGCCTAGCGTTGAAAACTCTGCTGCCATGAGAGTCGTGATAAACAATGTTGGAACCTCAATAAGAGACATGTTTTATAAAAAGACTAATAGAGTCTTAGTTTAAATGAAATCAACCTTGTCTTCTACTACTACACTTATTACTAAGGACGTGGCACGATAGACAGTGTTTGAGGTTGAGCCTATCTTGCTTAGACAGGTTGAAACTCATAATGTTACAAAGGATATCAGGCAACTTAGGCCTGTACCTCCATCGGTCCCAACTGGATGTCCTCGTGATGTCCTCGTGATGCTCCTTTGAGCTCTCGACTATCAGTTGCTCAGGTTGACTACATTGCCCATGGGAGAAAGGAAAACCCAGTTACAGCGAACCTAAGTGTCACACGCTTGGAGCCCAGTTGAAGGAATGAGAATGTGCCCCTTACGGCTGCTGGGCCTTCGAATCAGGGGATCTCTTTGGCTTCGAGGGATCTCAAGCCCAATGTGCTAATGTCACCTGTCCCTGTGACACGGGGACATAACAATTCATACCCTTCTCAAGTAGGAGAGATTGCCTAGAGACTCACTCAAGGCCTTGAAATAGGAATGCAAGGACAGGTATCCACTGCTGGGGACCAGACTTCTTCATATTTGTTACACTAGGGGACAGGCTAACCACCCATGTCCTCAAGATCATAACCTAGGGATTAATCAAGCAAGGATGATCCTACAGCTTACTAATACTTGTGCACCCTCAAGCCTACCATATAAACTAAGTTCTATTGGAACATACTTCCTAGCTAACTAAAAATATGGCCAAAATGATCAAGGGAGTTACCCCCACGCCCGGGGGGCAACTATCATTCACTCACTCAATTGTGATGGGTGCTCAGGGGTATCCTGTTGATCCCTCCTCGAGATCCTCACCCACTTGGGGGGCAATGGCAGGCACATAATCACATGCCTAACCTTCCCCTTCAGGACCAAATGAACGCTCTTATCAAATAGATGCACAGATCAGGCCTTGCGAGGGTCAATAGACCCTTGTATAGCAAACTTTACATTAACCACATAAACAAGGATTATCCTTTCCCTTGAGGATACAAAATCCCCGAGTTCACCTGTTCCCAAGAGAAGGAGCTGTGTCTACCCTTTAGCACTTGGCAAGGTTTAATTGCCAATGTAGAGAAGTGGCTGAAAATCAATATCTTAAGCTTAGGCGGTTCCCTAGTTTCTTCATAGAGGCTACTTTTAGTTGTACATTAGCCTACCTCCTAATTCCGTTTATTGTTGGGATGACAGGGCTAGGCAATTCTAAGCTTAGTTCCTAAGAACGAAACTAGGAGCTTCCATGTCTGACTTAGGCTCAAATAAAACAAAAGCAGGCAAATTAGTGGAAGACTACATTGACCGGTTCAAAGGAGCCAGGTTAAAATGCACCATAGCCCTTCTTCAGGTTGAATATCCAAGTTAGCCTTGAATGGCTTGGACATTGAATTTAGGAAGAAGTTCAAAGGAAGAAACTTCATGACGCTCCTTCAGCTGGCAGAATGTGCTACAAGATATAGGGATGTCTAAAGCCTTAAGAAAAAAAGCGCAAATGGGACTTATGTACACAATTTCATCAAAGACGATGAGGATGCTCCTTATGAGGTTGATGTCGTTGAATACGTCAAGGGACCTCCAATGGTTTGCATGTTATGAATTAAGATGAATCTTGATCATAACCTAGGCAATCTTAGAATATGACATGAGAAAGAAGTGAAGGGAGATGAGAAATAGAGAAAGAGTTAAGATGAGAAGAGAATTCAAGTTTTTGTCTTTCAATCAATCTTTCTTACAAGATAATGACTTATTTATACTACTTTTGGAATAAGAACAATACATTGGATCAAGACACTTAACCAACTTAAGCTAACACAGCCGCCAAAATTGACTCAAGCACAATGTTGTCTTAAGAATGAAGAGAATGAAATTGAGATTCGAGAAATGTCCAATCCTCCCAAGTAGCATTCTCTTTGCCCAAATTTGTCCATTGCACCAGAACCTCCTTCGCTTAGGTTCCCTGCTGCTGCACCACTCGAGAGGATAAGATTGCTTCCGGCTCGTGCACAATTGGGCCCTGCATAGTAGCTTGTGGAGGTCCTACTGAGCTATTTGCGCCAGCTGCAACATGCTTATTAGGCAAAGAGACATGGAACATCGGGTGCACTAAAGAATCAAAAGGTAACTCCAACTTATAAGCAACCTTTCCAATCTTCTCCAACACCTTGTATGGACCAAAGTAACGAGCACATAACTTGATTTCTTGCACATCGCCTCTAAAGTTTTTCTATAAGGCTATAATTTTAAGAAAATGAAATCACCAGCTACAAAGGTTTTGTCGGTTCTCTTACTATCTGCAAAATACTTCATCCTAGCTTGAGCAACTTGCAAATTGTCTTTGAGTTGTTGCACCAATTGTCTCCTTTGGGCTAAAAGATCATTAACTTCAACCACATGTGAAACTGCTCCTTGAAGCATAAAGGGAGATGGTGGATCATACCCATACAAAGCCTTAAACGGTGTTGTGCATAAGGATGAATGTGAATGAGTATTGTACCAAAATTCCGTAAGAGACAACCACTTGTGCTAGTTCTTAGGATGAGTGAAGATCATAATCCTCAAATACTGCTCAACACATCGATTTACTCTCTCCATTTTACCATCTGATTGGGGATGGTAGGATGAACTCAGAGCCAAAGTAGAACCTAGTAATAAAAATAGCTCACGCCATAATTTGCTAGTGAATAGCCTGTACCTGTCTGAGAAAATTGATTGAGTAAATCCATGAAGCTTGTAAATGTGATCCAAGAAGAGCCTTGCCAACTTGTCAGCTGAAATAGGATGATGGAGTGCTATGAAGCAACTGAACGTCGTTTTAAGCTATCAACCACCACCAAAATAGCTTCCTTCCCCTCAGACTTTGGTAAGCCTTTAATAAAGTTCCTGCTAATATGTTTCCAAGCTCTATCTGGAACCGGAAAAGGTTGGACCAGACCTTGATAAGGTGTATGTTCACTCTTTGTTCTTTGACATAATTCACATTGCTGAATGAGTTCTTGCACTTCCTTCTTCATACCGGGCCAATGGAAATACTGTTTTAATCTTTGATACGTTCCTTCAATTTCTGAATGTCCTCCCAATGGTGAATCATGAGAAGCCATAATGACTAACTTCCTTAGTTTAGTTCCTCCACCAATTTAGACGTTCCCTTTAATTCAAATAACCCCACTGCTAACAGTGTTCTCAGAATCAGACTAAGAAGGTCCTTGGATGCAGCTAAGAATAATGCAATCTTGAGCAAAGTTTTCTTCTTCATATGTTTTGATCACCTTTGCCATCCACACGGGTACAACTTGAGATATAGCAGCACACGAAGCATTTTCAAGATCTTCTTGCCATCTTGAAAATGCATCAGCTGCTAAATTATCTTTCCCCTTTCAGTATTCAATGGAATAGTCCAATCCTAACATCTTCATAAGGCCCTTCCTTTGAACTCTTGCAGTAATCTTTTGTTCAAGCAAGTATTTGAGACTTTGATGATCAGTTTTAATTTTGAAATGGTGGCCTTCCAGGTAATGCCTCCACTTTTGCATAGCTAGCAAAATTGCTATATACTCCTCATATATTGATAACTTCTGATTCTTTGGGCTCACAGCTTGACTGAGATAAGCCAATGACATTCTATTCTGTGATAACACTGCTCCAATTCCCTTATTACAAGCATCAGTCTCTAATACAAAGGGTAAACTGAAATTAGGCATAACCAGAACTGGTGCAGAAGTCATAGCAAACTTTAATTGCTCAAATGCTTCCTTAGCCAAGTCATTCCAGTGGACAACTTCCTTCTTGAGTAAATCTGTCAAAGGTTTGGCAATCATTCCATAACCAGCTATAAATTTCTGGTACTACCCTGTCAACCCAAGAAATCCCATTAGCTGCTTAAGAGTCTTAGGTTCTGGCTAGCCTTTCATAGCTTGCACTTTACTCGGATCAACTGCCACTCCCTTTTTTGATATCACATGGCCTAGGTACTCCACTTGAGTTATAGCAAATGAACACTTAGAGAGTTTAGCATAAAGCTTGTGTTCGTATGGAACACCAATTCAAGATGTGCAACATGCTCTTTCAAGGACGGACTGTAGACCAAGATGTCATCCAATAATACAAGAAAAAACTTCCTCAAATAAGACTTGAACACAGAGTTCATCGAAGCTTGGAAAGTAGCCGGGGCATTAGATAGCCCAAATGGCATCACCACAAACTCATAATATCCATGATGTGTTCTGAAGGCAGGTTTGTGAATGTCATGATCTTGTACTGGAATTTGATAATAGCCTTACCGTAAATCCAGTTTGGAGAAATACTTGGATCCATACAACTCGTCCAAGAGATCGCCAATGATTGGGATTGGAAACTTATCCTTGATTGTAAGAAAATTCAACTGACGATAATCTATACACATTCTAGAGGTTCCATCCTTCTTTTTAACCAAGATCACCAAAGAAGCAAAAGGGCTATGACTGTGCCTGATGAACTTAGTCTTCAACAACTCCTCAACTTGCCTCTCAATCGCACTCTTTTAGAAGTGAGGATATTTATAAGGATGAAAATTCACAGGATCTGAGCCGCCCTTCAAGGGAATAGCATGACCTATGTTCTCTTAGGTGGTAGGAAGACTGGTTGTTCAAACACGTTGTAATACTTCTGCAATAATGAATCAATAGCAGGGGTAGAATTTACCTGAACTTCCCTTGAAACAGCACTGATAGAATACAGTTGTCCAACCCACTGGTAAGTACCATTCTTGAGCACTCCTTGCAATTGCTTGCCTCTCATAATCTGCAGCTGACCCTGCTCCGTAATGCCTTGCAACTTAACATTCTAGCCACCTCTTTCAAATGACACAGTTAATTGAGCAAAATCAAAGAGCAATGGGCTTATAGTCTTCATCCAATCAACCCTCAAGACCATGTCACAACCTCCCAACCTTAATACTCTAAAGTCATATTCAAAACTGTGGCCCTGCATCTTCTAAATTAAGTTTCTACACTTGGTTTGTGTCAAAATCGAATTGCCATATGGAGTAGTCAAAGGGCTTGTCTTGATCATTTCATGCCCCATTGATCTCATAGCCTTGGAATATGAAAAACTATACGTACTTCCACTGTCAATTAGTATCAATAAGGCCCTTTGTCCAGCTTCCCCCTTAATCCTTATCGTATTGTGTGAACCATTCCCAATTAAGGCTTTGACTGAAATTTTAATCTCGTCTTCATCTATCTCCTCACACTTCTTCTCTTCATGTTTTCCCAAATCAGGTCCATTTTCCTCATCCTCCTCGCGTTCAGCAGCATCAACTCCAGAAGCCGACAAAGGTACTTAGGATCACAATTATAGCCAAAGAAATATCGCTGATTGCACTAAAAGCACAGCTTGAGAGACTTCTTTTCCACCAAGCTCAAAGGTCTATTGTTTGTTAGAAAGGATCTTGATGAAGGGGCTCCAATTAGTGCATTCCTTACTCTCTGAACCTTAGGTGCAGCCAAAACCGTGCTCTCAAACCTCTTGGCTTTGGAATAAGCATGAGACAAGGTTGGAGGATCCAATGCTTTAACCAAATTCTTGATTTTAGGCTTAAGTCTAGTACCAAAACTCGAGACATAGTAAGCCTCAGTAGCTCTTGGATTCACTGTCATCATCCTTGCCCTTAAATTTTCAAATATTGTCCTGTATTCTTTAACAGTTGATACTTGTGTCACTTTGTTAAAATTATCCACAACATCACTCATGTCTTCATCTCCATACCTCCATAAATTCAGGTCATGTTATTGTAGGATTACTATGAATTAAGCTGTAAAACCTTACCTCCAAGTCACCACGCAAGTACACAGCAGCCAGCTCCACTTTCTCAGCCTCAGTTATGTCATAGAAATGAAAGTCTCTTTCACATTTCCTTACCTAAGACTGTGGCATTACTCCATCAAAAGGCTCTAATTCCAATCGTGGTTGCCTAAATCCATTGCCTCTTGTAACTGATACACCATCTCCACTGTCAATGGCCCCCAGTGGAGGAGTAGGATTAGGAGGTCTGGCCTGTTGGCTTGCTACTGAGAGAACACCTTCTCCAATAGGCTGATTCTGTCTCTGAATCTGCGGCTATAAGCCAATGATTTGCTGCGATTTCAAAATTTTGTTTCAGGCCTTGCTGAAGCATCGTCATCATATTTTGCAACTAATTCCATAATCAATCAAACTAATAACCTTGAATAGTTCCTGCATCACCTCTAGCAATCACCACAACACATGTAGCAGCATTAGCAGTGGCACTAGTAGCTACATTAGCTCGAGTAATTACACCACCTACCATTGGTACTGACTTCTTACATCTGGCTTGATTGCACAAAACAATCACAAGATTAGCTCAACTGAACACGCAAAGAAAAATCGGCAACGGATAAGGCTTGACTGGTGCAATTCAATCAAATTGAAGCAATTTCAACTCGATCGTATGCAATTGCTCAAGCTTTTATACCAATTGTTATGAATCCAGATGAATCTTGATCATAACCTAGGCAATCTTAGACTATGAGATGAGAAAGAAGTGAAGAGAGATAATAAATAGAGAAAGTTAAGATGAGAAGAGAATTCAAGTGTTTATCATTCAATCGATCTTTCTTACAAGAGAATCACTTATTTATACTACTTCTAGAATAAGAACAATACATTGGATCAAGACACTTACTTAACCAACTTAAGCTAACACAGCCACTGAAAGTGACTCAAAGCAAGCACAAGCTAGCAACTACTTAAACCAAGCTTCCCGCCAAAAACCTTATTTGGATTGAAGGCTCTAAAGTTGATCTGAATGAGGCTCTGATCATGACATTGCAATCCTCTGGTCAAGAAGAACATCAAAGCCAGGAAGTCTTAGTAGTCCTAAGACTTGAGAAAATACTTGTCTGATCTCTTAAGAGCCGATGTAATATTCGATTGGCTGGAGGCAAATAACAAACTCAAGATTAAGGGTAAACACAGAAAGCCTGACCCAAATTCTACAAAGGGGAAGGTATATTGTAAATGGCACAATTTGTTGAACCATTCAATGAAGAACTGCATGATCTTTAAAAATGTCGCTTAGGATGCCATAGAGGCAAGGGAATTAATCTTCCCTGGAGAAGGACAAACATGCATCAATAAAGACCCTTTCCCTAGTCTTGCCCAAGTCAATATCATTGAGGTAGCAAAATGTGTCAAAGAAACTCTTGCGCCTTATACAAGGCATTTGTTGGGGTTGTGGCCACAAGTCGGTGTCTGAAGTGAAGAAACTGAGCCTTTATCCAAGGAAAAAGATGACTCCCTCAACAAAAGGATGCTAGTTCATTAAGTCTTACTCGAACTCAGAAAAGGAGGCAGTCGTAAAAGAAAGTAGCTCAATGAAGAGCTTTGCTTGATACTTGTTTAACCAGGTTCTCAGAAGAAGAAGGCAGGGTCGGCAAGGGCAAGCAAATTGAGCCTATGGATCTTAAAAATACAACAACTGAGTCTAGGCCTTTTATCATTGTTGGTAAATGGAAACCGCTCAAGAACCTTGAGAGATTGGATAGTCTCTCATATTTTGAGGGGCAGGAATCTTGTTGGGACCAGCTTGCCAAGAATTCACTGGTTGAGAGGTCATCTGATGGTGAAGAGGAGTATTCCCCTCTAAACATCAATTTAGTGGAACCTCTCGACTTTGTTAACCTGACATGGTCTGAAATTGAGGATGACTTCCACATGGAGGACTTCCCCCAACCTATGGAGGAGTCTTAAACTCCAGGGGTTGACCCAGAAAACTAACCTCTGTACTGCTCGGAATGTGTCATGATTTGGAATTGAGGAGGTTGTAAGTGGTGGCAATTCTTGTAAATATATGAATAAGTGAATTGGCGAGAAAGCTTCACTAGAGTATTGTACTGGCTAAGGTTAGTTAAGTCAGTTATATCTCTTGTCTTTCTCGATATTTTAGCTCCACCGACTTAGTTAGATTGGAGTATAAATGGTTGGATTATCTTTGTAATTGGATTCAATGAATGTAATACGTTGATTCTTCTCCCTCAATTTCAATTCTCTCTACTTGTTCTCTCAATTTCTCTACATCTTAACTCCAATTCCTCTTTTATCCTAGGTTATGATTCAAGGTTGATCTTGAATCATAACAATTGGTATCATAGCTTGTTGAATTTTGCATTAATCTTGCTAAAATTGCATTCAAAATTAGTTGATTTGCATTTAGGAGCTTGCATTGCTTGCATTTGGTTGCTCGATTGAATCTAGATAGATGCATGAAAGCTTTGGCAAAGGCCAGAGGAGTTACAACTAGAGCAAATGCTGCTACTTATGCTCGAGTTACGACTGGAGCTGCTGCTAAAGTTAAAGCTAGTACTGGTGCTAATTCAACTGCAAATTCAAGTTCGGATGAGCATATAGCTCGAATAAAATAAAAGATCCACGAATTGGGATTGTTTGTTGGAGATCTAACTCAAAATATGACTCATTCATAGCAGCAAGTACAGCAGCAGTTGACAGGTTTGCAAGAGTAAGGTGATCGTCAAGCGATGCCTCCTGAAGCTGGAATACTGTCACCTGCAAGCCAGCACACCAAACCTCCTAATATTTTGTATCCTTGAGGTTCTGTGGAGAATGCAGAAGATGTAGTTGTGGTCAGGAACTCTGGTTACAGGCAGCCTATGGTGGAAATTGACACATTTGATGGATCGCATCCTCAATTTTGGATTAGAAGGTGTGAGAGATATTTTCGCTTTTATCATGTGATGGAAGCTGAGAAGGTGGAGTTAGTAGTACTGCATTTACGAGGAGATCATGAGGTATGGTTCCATGGCTTGATTCTTATCAATCCTGATATCACTTGGCCTGAATTTGATGATGAATTCTTTGAGAGATTTGGTGATGAGGACCAAGGGATGTGGTGGATAATTTCAACAAATTAACTCAAATAACTTCAGTAAGAGAGTACGTGACTCGATTTAAGAATTTAAGAGCAAGAATGATGTCTATGAACCCTGGAGCTAGTGAGGCGTACTATGTCTCCAGCTTCATTAGTGGTCTTAAGCCAAGGATTCAAAACGTGGTTAAAGCAATCATTCCTTTGACCTTGTCCCGGGTTTATTCTCAAGCCAAGCTTTATGAGGCTGCAATTCTTGCAAGTTCTGATGCGCAGAAAGTAAGAGTGGCCGGGCAGGTTCATCAGTGCAATTCAGAAACAAGAGTGCTCCTAGGCCTTTGAGCTTAGAGGAGAAAAAGGTTCAATGGTTATGCTTCAAGTGCAATCAGCGATATTTCTTTAGACATAAATGCAATCCCAAGCTTCTCATGTCCGTTTTTGGAGCTAAGGCTGATCGAGGATCAATGGTTAGGAAGGGGAAATGGAGTATAATGATCATGTGGAGGAGGTATAAGAAGTGGAATCTGAAGAGAATGAGATGGAAATTTTAGTTAGGGCCCTGACTCGTAATGGCTCGCATAATACTATAAGAATCAAAGGTGATGCTAGTCACAAACCACTTTTGATCTTGATTGACAATGGAAGTACTCACAGCTTTGTTGACCCAAAAGTTGTTAAGAGAGTAGGCCATGAAATGATCAAAACAAATCCCTTGGCTGTGACTATTGCTGATGGGAATTCAAGGCTTACTCAAATCAAGTGTAATCAGTTCGGTTGGCAGATGCGAAGTCACTCGTTCATGTATAGTCCTTCCTTGGACTCACATGTGGATCATCTTGGGCAGGTGTTTAAGCTCATGCGACAGCACAAGTGGTATGCTAAGCTGTCTAAGTGCACTTTTGCTCAATGTCAAGTGGAGTATTTGGGTCATATGATTTCTTCTTTTTGTGTAGCCACTAATCCACTAAGATTGAAGCAATTAAATAATGGCCAACACTTGTTTCCCTTAAGCAGTTGAGAGGATTCTTGGGATTAACTGGTTATTACCAGAAATTTGTAGAAGGCTATGGTATGATTGCTAGCCTTTAACAGATCTCCTAAATAAGATGCTTTCCATTGGTTTCAAGCACCTCAAGAGGCATTTGGAAGGTTGAAGATTGCTATGTGCTCAGCTCCCGTGCTTATTATGCTAGATTTCAGTGCTCCTTTTACATTGGAAACAGATGCTAGTGGAACTGGAGTGGGAGCAGTTTTATCCCAAAGAGGAAGGCCCGTGGCCTATTTGAGTCAAGGCCTTAGCCCAAGCACATGAGCTTGTCCATTTATGAGAAGGAGTATCTTGCAATCCTCATGGCAGTCAAGAAATAGAGGCATTACCTGGAGGGACATCATTTCATTATTAGAACTGATCATCGAAGTCTTAGATACTTACTGGAGAAGAAAATTACTATAGAGGTGCAGCGTAAGGGTCTCATGATGATGTTGGGACTAGACTATTCAATTGAGTATTTTCGGGGCAGGGAGAATTTAGTTGCTGATGCATTGTCACGCAAGCAAGAAGGGACAGAATTAGCTTCTTGTTTTTCTATTTCAATTGCTTTGCCTTCTTAGATGCATGAGGTGTATAAGTGGTATGGTGGAGATAGTTTTGCCTAAGAATGTATCATAACCTTTAGCATCAAGAACAGCTCCCCTGGTGGAGATTCAGATGTAGCTTTTGCTAGCGGAATTGTTAGACGAAAGGGTAAGATGTACATGGGCTCCGTGATTGATTTAAGGAGGCAAATTATTATGGGTTCTCATGATTCTACTTAGGGAGGGCACTTTGGTATAGAAGGAACATATCAAGGGCTGAGACAGCACTTCTATTGGCCTACTATAAGGAAGGATGTTGTGGAATTTGTACAAGCTTGTGATGTTTGCCAGTGTACTAAGACCAATCATATGCATTATCAAGGCTTGTTGCAGCCTTCACCCATTCCAGATAGAGCGTGGCAACATATAAGTGTGGATTTCATTAAGGGGTTGCCTAAGTCTAAATGGAAGGAGGTAATTTTTGGTTGTAATGGATCGATTCACCAAGTTTGGGCATTTTATAGGCCTAAATCATCCAATTTCAGCTGAGAAACTTGCCAAGTTGTTCTTAGATAACATCTATAAGCCCCATGGATTTCCTCAATCCATTATTTCTGATCGAGATAGATTGTTCACAAGTCATTTCTGGCATAAGTTATTTTTGTTGCTGGGTTCTTCCTTGGCTTTGAGCTCATATTATCACCCACAGACAGATGGACAAACAGAGAGGGTAAATCAATGCGTAGAACAGTACTTGTGGAGCATCACCTTCAACTATCCTAAGCAATGGCACAGGTGGCTGTCTTTGACAGAATTCTAGTACAATTCATATGCTTATTCTGCTTTAGGAACAACTCCCTTCAAGGATCTTTATGGCTATGATACTCCATCTCTAATGGTCTTGGAAGAAGCTACTTCTTCTGTTAGAGATGTTAATGAACTGCTACTTCAGAGGAACTAGTGGGTTCAGCAGCTAAAGGATAACTTGCAATTGGCGTAATCTAGGATGAAATTCTAAGCTAACAGGAAGCGTGTTGATAAGACATTTTAGGTGGGAGATCTTGTTTACTTGAAACTGCAGCCTTATAGGCAATCAAGTGTAGCATTGTGCATGAGTGTGAAGTTGAGTGCACATTATTTTGGGCCATACAAGGTGTTGGAAAAGGTGGGAAGAGTTGCTTATAGACTAGAGCTGGCCCCAGATTCTTTTGTCCATCCAATCTTCCATGTTTCCCTTCTGAAGCAGCATGTGGCTGATGATTAGGTCAGTTCAATTTTTCCCCCAAAAGCAACAGTTAGTCGAAACATTGTGTAGGAACTCGCAGCTATCTTAAATTCAAGAGTGATGCAATAGTAAGGAAATCAGGTTTAGGAGGTTTTAGTGTAATGGACTAATTTGGATTGTGAAGATGCTACTCGGGAGAAGTTGAGTTTCATCAAGAATCAATTTCCATCCTTCATTCTTGAGGCAAGAATGTTCTAAAGGAGGGGGTATTGTCATGATTTAGAATTCGGGAGGTTGTAAGTAGTGGCAATTCTTGTAAATATTTGAATAAGGGAATTGGCGGGAAAGGTTCGCTAGAGTATTGTAGTGGCTGAGGTTAGCTAAGACGGTTATATCTCTGGTCTTGCTGGATATTTTAGTTCCACCAACTTAGTTAGACTGGAGCATAAGTGGTTGGATTGTCTTTGGATTCATTGAATGTAATACATTTTGATTCTTCTCCCTTAATCTCAATTCTCTCTACTTGTTCTCTCAATTTCTCTACTTCTCAACTCCAATTCTTCTTCTATCATAGGTTATGATTCATGGTTGATCTTGAGTCATAACAAAATGTTGTCCTAAAAATCCAAATATGACCGCTAAGTGTTATTTTATTAATGAGTAAAATTAAACTTCCAGTCGTTTCCTTATTAAATTTTGTATGCGAGCATTTGTACTGCCTGTGATCTTCTTTTTGCTAACATCCATGAGATGGGTGTAATCCTCAGACCATAATTTACATGTTTGTTCTAAGTGGTTTATGAGATTAACCCACAGATAGATTTGGAACAAATGTTATGGAGTGTTGTTTGAAAGCCTAGTACTCAAAGACAAGTTTGGACCACTTGTATGCTAAGACTATAACGTAACACTTTAGATGGCTTGTCTTGGTCATGTGGATGGTGATCCAAAAGTATTAGGTTGGTGTGTTTAAAAAGATTGATACACTGAGTTGGGCCATGTGAGTTGCTTGTAGCTAGACCACCATCAGAGATGAGTAATTCATGTTTCACTGTTTGAACGATGACTCTAAATCCTGAGAGTATTTTGGACTTGTGTATATAAGGTTAGTTACTTTGGTGGACTTTAAGTAAGATTTAGACAAATGACAGAATTCTCATATACACTGGGTAGCGGCGTGAAGCGCGACAAGGATCAGGTATTCACTAGGGAATCTATAGTCTCTTATGAGATACAGATGTCCCGTTAATTGATTCGCAAGTATTTGAATAATTCGGAAACTTTGGCCAATGTATTCCAAGTGTTTGACATTTGAATTTATACTGTGAATATGTTCAAGTGTAAATAAATTATTCAGTGATGGGCGAGTTGGTAAGTAATGGAGAAGCTGTGAGAAGGATAATGGTAGCAGTTATATTTATTCTTTGTCAAGGACATCTAGTGGAGAAGGTTGTTGTCACCAATAAAGTCTATTAGGGAGTTATCAAATAAATGGTTTCAGTCTAGACTGAAGTGGGATTTATTTAGTGGAATTAAGTCCTATTAAATAGTAATTAAATTTTTTCATGAGATGATAATTAATTTAACCCATTTGGAGCTAGATATAAATTGTCCCTGAGGTCTCGGTGCATGACTTTGTACTTATTTCCAACTAAAAAATATTAAAGAATTCATGATATGAGTATATTTAATTTTGCCAAATGTTATTAATAAGATGAATAAAAATTAAAAATTCTAAAATTAAATAATTTTGAAAAATTAGAATTCATAAGATGAATTTTTACATATGGGAAACACAAAAAAAGGAAATATCGCGAAAGTCCCTGGCGGGATCTGTGTACGCATGTATCGGCCAACAAGCACACGACCAGGTTAGGATCCGCCCCATTAGGCGCAGACCAATCACTGCATGCCACGTGGCACGTGGTGACAAGGCATAAGGACGTGGTGTTGACATGTGAAACATAGCGCTTTAAGCTGTTTTCAAATGATACGATGCGTTTAGTTTTGAACTGTGCGACTCCCACATCGAGAAATTTGTTGTTTTTTGCTCTGCTATACTCATATAAATAGAGGTACCTATTTCAAGGTTTGGTGATTAATTTGAAATTAAAAAATAATTAAAGGTTTCTGAAAGTATAGACTTTTGGAGATCCAGTGGGAGAGAGAAATTTCTTTTGAAAATTTTCTTTCCTCAAGTTTAATATTATTCAGAGTCCACCCTTCGGGTAATTCAAGGTAATTGTGTAGATGACCACTAGGTCTCGGCTTTCGAGGAGTTTGACTATCCTACTGGTTTTCTTTATACTAGAGCAATTCGGGGTATGTTCTTCTTTCCTTCTCTTTTAGTTTTTGCTTTTCTATTTATTTACAGTTTTTCTTATTATGCCTGCTTGAGTTCGTATTGTTATGAATGTATTAGAGTAGAGGCTTGTAGATTTAAATTTGGAATTTAAATCTACTGACTTAAAATTAGGAATTATAAATCAACCCTAAGTTTAAAATTAACGATTTTAAACCCTTTCACACTTCGTTAATTTGATTAAATTAGGGAAGATTTTGAAATCCAACCCAGCAATTGGTATCAGAGCAAAGGCATTGATAGAGATAATCTTATTCCTAGAAACTCTCGCGTATGTGGTGTCATGACGCGTGACTCACTGACCGGGGGCTTAGGAAGCGAGAAGAATCTTCTGCCCTGAGTGCTATGATGGGTGCACATTGTTGTGACCACAGTTGGAGAACTGTGAACGCAACAACTGGCATCAGAGTTAGATTAATTAGTAGCTAGGTCAATTAATCCCAACAATTGGTATTAGAGCCGGCTTTCGATTACATTCATCTTATATATAAGTAGGTATAATAAGATCAAAATAAATAGACTTGTGATTTAATAAAATAGGGATTTTATTAAGAAGGGAAGATTGCAAAAACTAACGATTTAAATTGTTTAAATCTTCAATGAATAAATAATTAATTAAGATTATTTAAAGTAACGATTTGAATTGTTTAAATCGTTAATTAATTAATATTTAATTAGATCGTTAATGTAACGATTTATATTGTTTAAATTGTAAATGAATTATTAGTTAATTGGGATTTGTCAATCCATGAAATTACACTCATATTATACACATTATGAGGTTGCGCATATTTAATCATGATTTTTAAAATCGGGCAAAATTGATAAAATGATATTAGATGTAATTAATTTTGTAAAATTAGATAAAGTTGATCTAATGAGATTAGATTCAATTTGTTTTACAAAATTGGATAAAGTTGGTCTAATCAGATTAGATTCCATTATTTTTACGAAATTCGATAAATTTGATCCAATGAGATTAGATTCAATTACTTTTGAAAAATTAGATAAAATTGATCTAATGAAATTAGATTCAATTAATTTTTAAATTAAATATTTTATTTTTAATAAAATAAAATAAAATTTTTTTCTAACGTTGACGCTAGTGAATTTAAATTTTTTTTTTTAAGGATGTGTAGACGTCAGTACTGGTTTACATAATAATTAAAAGTTAATTTTTTATTAATTAATTTAAATTTTTGGAATGGGATTCTTAATAGATTATGAGATAATCTAAGATCTAAGTTGGTATAGTTTAAATAATAAAATTAATTTGTATTAATCAATTTAATTTTAGGATGAGATTCTAAAATAGATTATGAGATAATCTAAATTATAAGTTGATGCTATTTTAAATAAAATTAATTAATTAGTTCTATTGGTTAATTTTAGAATGAGATTCTAAGGTAGATTATAAAATAATTTATGTTGCAAGACGATAGTGTTTTAAATAAAAAATTAATTAATTAATTTTATTAGTTAAATTTTAGAATGAGATTCCAAAGGGGATTATGGGATAATCTGTTAAACCTCTAGATGAACTTGAAGTCTAACCTCGTGAAGGAGAGAGTAAAGATGAGAAGAGAAGTGAATGAGATAAGTAGTAGAGAAAATTTCTCATAGAGATGTTTGTATATTTGATTGAATGAGTGAATATTACACTTGAGCAAGCTACTCATACTAGATCTAGATACAATGTAAATGGACAAGCTTAACCAATTCCCTAGATCTTTAGCTGCCACAATTGACCCACGCTTGACCTTTTCAACCACCTTAACTAACAATCAAGGCCCTTTGGCACCAATTAACAACAATGCAATTCAAACATTACCAATGACCTACGGATACAACTTATTACATCAAAACAACTACAAAACATAACATTCCTCTCCTCTTGAAAGATTATATGTTCATAGTTTCATCCTAGCTTGTGCTTGATGAAGATTATCCCTCAAAAGTTGCACAAGTTGTCGTCTCTGCTACCCCAAATCAGTGACCTCAGTTACTTGTGATACAACCCCTTGCAACATCAAGGGAGATGCTGGGTCATAGCCATACAAAGCCTGGAATGGAGTAGTGCCTATAGAAGCATGAGTGTGAGTATTATACCAATACTCTGTCAAAGACAACCATCTTCCCGACACCTTTGGATGATTAAATATCATGCTTCGAAGGTATTTTTCAATGCACTGATTGACTCTTTCTGTTTGGCCATCGGTCTGTGGGTGGTATGAAGAGCTGAGAGCCAAAGTAGTTCCCAACAAATTGAATAACTCCTTCCAAAAGTGACTTGTAAAAAGCTTGTCTCGATCAGAGACTACGGATTGGGGCAATCCATGTAACTTATAGATGTTGTCAAGGAAGACTCGAGCCATTTTCTCTGCTGTCACTGGCCTAGCCAAGGCAATGAAGTGACTAAACTTGGTAAACCTATCAACCATAACCCAAATAATCTCCTTCCCTTCTGACTTTGGCAAACCTTCAATGAAATCCATACTTATGTTTTGCCAAACACCCTTAGAAATAGGTAGGGTTGAAGAAGCCCTTGGTACCTATGATCACCAAGCTTTATCTGTTGATAAACTTCACAAGCTTGCACCAAATCTGTCTCAGCTTTCTTCAGACCAGGCCAACTAAAACGAGTCTTGAGCCTCTGATACGTTCCTTCCACACTTGAATGACCTCCTCATTTTGAATCATACGAGGCACTGATAATCTGCTGCCTTAGATCAGTGGAGGTCCCAATGTGTAGCCGGCCTTTGAGTCTAATGACTCCCTTTACCACTGTCACATCTACATCAGAAGCCACATTAGTTACCCTACCAATGCTGAAAGCAGCTATACACTCCTATGCAAAAGTGTCATTCTCATAGGATGTATACACCTCTTCAATCCATGATGGAAGAATGACTGAGATTGCATCACAAGATCCTTGCTCACAGTCCTCCAATTTGTGAGATAATGCATCAGCAGCCAAGTTATACTTGCCCTTCTTGTACTCAATCATATAGTCAAGTCCCAACATTTTCAACAATCCCTTCTTCTAAATTCTGTTGACAATCCTTTGCTCAAGAAAATGCTTCTGACTCTGATGATCTGTTTTGATGACAAATCAATGCCCATCCAAATAATGCCTCAACTTATTCACTGCTAAGAGAATTGCAAGATACTCCTTCTCAGGTGGACAATGCTCGATGTTTAGGACTTAAAGCTTGGCTGAGGTAGGTTATTTGTTATGAACTGAGAATCTGAGGCATGAACCGTAGTGGCGGTGATGCTGTCCTACTGCTATGTTGCTGCTGCTAGCTGCTGTTGGCTGCCGTTGCTGCTGCTGCTAGCTGCTGTTGGCTGCCGTTGCTGCTGCATTGTGATCATTTGGTGTAGCTGAAAGTGGTATTAGAGTGTTGGTATTGTAATTAGCAGAATAAGCTTTGGTTGTGTCATGAGTAAGTGAGTTTAAGTGTTGTCTTGCTTAGGAAGTCTATGGCTGGTCAAGGTGGGCGGCTAATTGGTTAGGTGGCGGTTAAGTTGGTTAGTCCTTGTGTGGCTATATGCAATGTAATAAATCTTATCATGTAAGTAGTATAAATAGTAAGGCTTAGGCTTGTAATCTCATATAACTTTGATGAATGAATTGATATCTTTGATATCCTCTCTACTTTCTCATCTCCTTTCCCTTCTTTCTCATCTAAACTCTATATTCTTTTCTTATCTCATACTCTCTCTATCCCAAACAAGGTTAAAGCTCAAGAGCGATCTTTGAAACCTTAACAATTGGTATCAGAGCCTTGATTTGGCTTCCGAATCAAGCTCATATCTGAAAAAATACAAAATCTGGTTAATTTTGTTGCAATTAATCAACCAAAAAAAGGTTGATACCGATTTAATTCAGATTTTGTGATTAAAAGTCAATTCTGAAATTTGAAAAGTGTGTTTGGGCGGTCACTGCATCAGTTACTGCAAAGCCTGGGTAGTTGCTTTCGGTTGGGATTAAAGTGATCGAATTACATTGAGGGAAGTTCAATTGATCAGTATCTGTTGAGTATAATCAACATTAAAGCTGATTCAGATTGAATTCAAAAGGATCGATCAAACATTTGTTGCAGAAGTTGAGTGATGAAGCAAGTAGTAGTTGCTGAAGCTTTGTGCTGAGCTAGCTGTTCTTGATCGATCACTTATCTGATCGGTTGAAGAAGAAGTTTAAATTGAGCTATTTGATCCACATTATACTTGATCATCATTAAAAGAGCAGAAATCAGCTGAATTGAGGTTCAATCAGATTCTACAACCCAGAAATTAAAGTTGAGGTAATTGTTTCTGAACTGCAAGTTCAAACTCGATCCAAATCTGCTTTTGTTGTTGAATTGTGAAGAAATTGTGTCGTTAAGCATAGAAGTGGTGATAAGTAATCAGAATCTGCGTGGAATTCTTAAGAATTATATGTTATAGAGTCGAGATTGGATTAGGCGAAATTCTGACAACAAACTTGGCACCGAAACTGTTGAAATTTGATTTCATCCTTGAAGATTGTGGTGAATCATGCATTTAGATCATCATTACAGACTTAAATCGAACTTATTTCAGGTTCTTAGTCTAAATTAATCAAGAAAGCCTCGCTGTCAGAAATCGTTCGAAGTTAGGGTTTGTCGAATACTCTGTGCGCGAAAATCTGCAAGCTAGGGTTGTAACCAGTGACGATTGCCGAACTGATAGCAAGTGATTGTTTGTGCGAATGAAGGAGTAGAACTTCATTAAGCAATCAATTGTTGAGGAGTGCGAGCAAGTTTCTCACTACTGCGATTTTTGAACTTGGATTCTGCGATCTGAGCTGGTCCAAGATTGAGGTGTTGTTCATTCTCGATATGGCTGAAATGAGTGAGTTGTTGGAGATATTGAAACAAGAATGTATGAAGCTAATGGAGAAACTGCCATATTCAGCTCAACCGGTTGCTAACATCAGCTGTGATTGTGCTTGTGTTCTTGATGCATATGAGTTTCCGGAATTAGCAGATAGCATTAGACAACGGAAGTTCTGTGTTGAGTGAAAAGAGAGAGTGGAATCTGTTGCCGTTGGAGATGAACTCGTCATGGATAGTGCCGAAATTGTTGAACGGGAGTTAGAAGAACCTGAGTTAGAACAAGATGTTCTTTATGAAGACTCTTTGCTAGAGTTAGAATATCTTGATGATGTTGAGGCACAATATGACATGCATCCGGAATGGGAATATGATTCACATGTCAAAGGAATGATTAAGAAAGCAAAGAGTAAATCGAAGAGAAGTCACCTAAGTGAAGCATTGAAAGATGTCATGGGTAAGAAGAAGTTGACAAAGCCAAAATTGAAGTGTGAGGATGTGTGTCAGCCTACGGAGCTTTTGAATTTGCAAGAATGAAACCATGGACAACCAGTTGTTGCGGTAGTTAAGTCCAATTCAGCCATGGAACATCGTGATGAGCCACTGGAAGAAGATATGATGCTTGATGTTCAACAAGAACTAACTCAAGATCATGATCTTACTGGTGTGGTTACTGGGATACAAGATTTAGATATGAATGCCGGTAGACAAGGAGTAGTTGCGGCCAAATATGTGATTCCAACCGAAAAACTTGATGTTACGGCTGAAATATCACCGAATATGTTTCCAAATCAGTTAAGTGATACTCCATGGCAAGCTGGAAGGTAGAACCGAAGTGATTTCACTGCTGAGTAATGTCATTTCGCTGGGGAAGCCATTGTTGCTACTGCTGTGCCTTCAAATGCAGATCAAGGTATGCTTAAGTTCACCTTTGGACGTGCTGTTGTGCTAACTTAGATCCAGAACAACATGATATTGGATGCCTTGCAAGGTCTCTTGTGTTGGGAGAATGTTTATGAACTTAGAGCCGCTGAATTACACTGTCGGCATGCCAATCGGCAAGTTCGAAATGATCTATTCCTTTATGTGAGTGGAGTTGTGACTTATCCAAGTGCAAGTCCTTATGACAAGTTGCCTGCTGATCCGGGAGAAGATTCTCAAGACTATCTGAAGCTGAGAGGAGTCGAATTTTTGCTGAAAAGAAGCACTCGAGCTGCGAGAGTGCGTTTCAAGGTTCATCACATACAAAGCATGGTGTCCACACAAGCAATTGAGCTGTTGAATGTGTACAAATCCAGTATTATGCTAAAACCGATTTCTGAACAGACCAAAGGCAGTACAGCAGGTGCTTTAACTGATGTATTTGGTGTTGGAAGTCCCTTTGATCCGGGGAAAGTAGATCATGATTGTAACAAGCTGAAATATGAGGCCGAGTTAGAGGAAAGGTTCGAGCAATATGCTGAAATCATTTCCCGAGTCCAATTTAGGCCAAGACTGATTTCTGGGAGAATTTTTAACATGTTAGAAGTTCACAAATTGGGTTCTGATCTAAAAATGAGGTTTGTTCAGCCAAGATCCATTAGCATTGAAGGTATTTGGGTTATTTTTGATAGTGGTTCTGATATGACAGTGCTGGACAGTCATGTGGCAAGTATATTGATCTCCAAATTCAGATGGTGCATTAATCGAGCTATGGGCAGAGAGCAAGCTCCATTAGTGCAACCAAATGTGAGCCCTCTTGAGGTTATGGGGCTTGGTGGTTGGTTGGATTTTGGAATACAAGAGCTTGTGGCTGGAAATTCAGAACTATGGCAAAATTGGATCACATTACATAAGGGAGGCACGTTGGTGATCTGTTGTGGGTGTTCTACGTGGAAAAATCATTTGCACAAGCTTCAATATCTTCTTAATGTTTGGATGGAAAAGGTCAATGCAAGATTGAGGAAAACTCCAACTAAAATCAGAATAACTATCAGCAAAGAAGTTTGGAACAAAGCAGCTCTGATTTTGAAGAAGTTGAAAGCTGTTCAAGAATTCTTTTGGTGGCTGGATGAGCTTTGGATCCAGGAAAGACTCGAGAACAGGCTGGAAGTTGTGAGCTGCAGCATTGGAAGTGTCGTTTGGAATGTTTTGGGTGTTCAAGTTATGACAGTGTGCTTTTGGCATTCAAAAATGGTTTATGAGCTCCTAATTTGTGTGTTCTATGCAAAAGTTTGGGAAGAAGTGGCTAAAAATTTCAGATCTTACAAGCTTACAATCAAGGTTCAAGCCATTGAATCTGAAGCTGCTGTAAATGCTAATAATTCTGGGAGAATTCCAATTTTTTCTTAACAGCAGCAAATGAGATGCTCAAATGGAATGTGATTGATGCTATCATGACTTTGGGAAGGTGTAATAATGTGCTCACATCAAAGAGCCTCCATTTGAACAAGAAACAAGCTGAAATCTGTCAATATGATTTGTATTGGGTTAGCACTGCTGAATTTGTGGTTTCTGCAGCAACTTTTGTGCAATTGGAAAGCAATCAAGAATTTGTTGAGCATGTCATGAGTTGGTTTAGTATGTGGTTGTGTGATCAATACAAATTTTGGATAAGATCTAAAGATGAAAGAGTTTAGTATGTGTGTTGCTTCCATGGTCAAGATAAGCGGTTGTGTGTGCTGCAATGGGAAATGCCCACAAGCAGAATTTGATGTTGGGTTCTTTTGGTTTGAGTTTTGAAGGCCTCCCGAGATGTTAAAGGACTTCAAATGCAGTTTAATGGGATAAAAGATATACAAAATCAGTTGTGCAGCCTTCTACCAGCAAAATGACAGAAATGTTGCTGCATTTCGTGATTCTCAGCTGGAAGATAGAAGTTTAGGCTGTGTTAATTGCTTTATGAGGGGTTGTGATGTTTGTTTTGATCATAGCAGACCTCCTGAAGAGTATTATGTACTCAAACGCAAACATTGCATCAAGATAACATCATACAAAGTGCTCTGTTGGAAATTCAGATGGGATTGCTTCAAAGGTCCTCCCAGCTGCAGATTTCAGCAAGAATTCATCACTTCAGCTTTCTTTTCATATGCAATTGGGTTCTTCATTATTACAACTCTCTTCTATTCTTAAGGACAAGAATGTTCTTAAGGGGAAGGGAATGTCATGAACCGAGAATCCGAGGCATGAACCGTGGTGGCGGTGATGTTGTCCTGCTGCTATGTTGCTGCTGCTAGCTGCTGTTGGCTGCCGTTGCTGCTGCATTGTGATCATTTGGTGTAGCTGAAAGTGGCATTAGAGTGTTGGTATTGTAATTAGTAGAACAAGCTTTGGTTGTGTCATGTGTAAGTGAGTTTAAGTGTGGTCTTGCTTAGGAAGTCTATGGCTGGTCAAGGTGGGCAGCTAATTGGTTAGGTGGCGGTTAAGTTGGTTAGTCCTTGTGTGGCTATATGCAATGTAATAAATCTTATCATGTAAGTAGTATAAATAGTAAGGCTTAGGCTTGTAATCTCATATAACTTTGATGAATGAATTGATATCTTTGATATCCTCTCTACTTTCTCATCTCCTTTCCCTTCTTTCTCATCTAAACTCTATATTCTTTTCTTATCTCATACTCTCTCTATCCCAACCAAGGTTAAGGCTCAAGAGCGATCTTTGAAACCTTAACACTATTGGCCTTCCTTTTTGAGATAAGACTGCTCTAATGCCATCACCACACGCATCAGTTTCCAAAACAAACTCCACAGCGAAATCTAGCATTGCCAGCACTGGTGCTTCACACATAGTAGTTTTCAAAGCTTCAAAGGCTCCTTGAGCTTTGTCTGACCACTGGAATGCATCTTTCTTTAATAAATCAGTTAGAGGGTTGGCAATTGATCCATATCCACCCACAAACTTGCGGTAATATCCAATCAATCCTAAACAACCCCTTAACTACTACAATGTCATAGGTATAGGCCATTCCTTCATTGTTTGTGCCTTACAAGGATCAGTAGAGACTTCGTTATAAGAGATCACATGGCCCAACTACTCTAACTAAGTCTGAGCAAAAGAATATTTAGCCAATTTTGCATACAATTTGTGATTGCGCATAACCAAGAACACCTATCTTAAATGCTTCAGATGATCCTCAAAAGAAGAGTTATATATCAGAATGTCATCGAAGAATGCCAATACAAATCTCCTTGGAAATTGCTTGAACCCTTCATTCATCAGTGCCTGGAATGTTGCTGGAGCATTGGTCAAGCCAAAAGGCATAACCACAAATTCGAGGTGTCCATGATGTGTTCTGAAAGTAGTCTTATACACATCTTGCTCCAACACTCTAATCTGGTGGTGGCCTTGCCTCAAATCCAGCTTGGAAAAGACTTGTGCACCATGTAGCTCATCTAAATGGTCATCTATGACAGGAATGGGAAAATTATCCTTCACAGTCACTGCATTGAGCTGTCTATAGTTTATACACATCCTTACTGAGCGATCTTTCTTCTTAACCAATATGACAGGGGAGGCAAAAGGACTATGGCTCTGCCTTATGAAGCTTGTCTTGAGCAATTCATCAACCTGCTTTTCAATTTCTATTTTCTGAGCATGGGGATACTTATAAGGCTTCAATTTCACTGGCTCGGTGTTAAACTTAAGAGGAATTGCATGATCTAGACTTCTCTTAGGAGGTAATGCTTTGGGCTGTTAAAACAAGTCTTGAAATTCCTCAATCAAAGCTCTCATCTCAGTTTGAGAAATACTATCCACTTTAGTAGGTGATATCACAAACAATTGTCCTATCCACTGAAAAGCATTCTTTCTGAATCCTCTTTCCAACTTACTGCCCTTCATCAGTTGTAGCTGAGCTTGATCTACCATGCCTTGCAAGGTAACCTTAGATCCTTATATCTTAAATGATACTATCAGCTTAGTAAAGTTAAAGAGCACTGGGCTAAAAGATCTCATCCAATCAACTTCAAGGACCATATCACCACCTCTCAAGGCTAAGATTCCGAAGTCATAATCGAATTTGCGATGTTGCATAAATTACTGAAACCATGAGCACTTGTTCTCAGTTAGGACTGAATTACCATCAGCAATAGTCACTGCCAATGGATGTGTCTTGATAACTTCATGCCCCATTTTCTTTACCACTTTTGGATCAATGAAGCTATGGGTGCTTCCACTGTCGATCAAAATAATGATTGATCTATTTCCTTCCTTCCCTTTGATCCTCATTGTGTTACGAGCTCCATTCCCAGTCAACGCCTTCATGGAGATTCCAACCTCATCCTCAACAAGTTCCTCTTGTGACTCATGATTTGAACTATCCTTTCGGAATTGGATTCTTCACTTACAGATTGCTCTTTAGCACTCTTTCTCCTAGCTGCCATGAGGAACTTTGGGTTGCATTTATGCCCAAACTGATAAGCTTGATTACACTTGAAATAAAGCCTTTGAGCTTTCTTCTTCTTCGAACGAGAGCCTAAAGGATTAACGGATCCCTTTTGCTGCTTAGAGCCACTTCCTCGATACTTTGGTCTATCATTTTTAGTAAGAACCATTGCCTCAAAGAGATTAGCCTTAGCATAAGCCTTGGACAATGTCTTAGGATCAACTGCTTTCATAAGATGCTTAATTTTGGGCTTTAAGCCACTTATGAAACTTGAGACATAATAGGACTCCGTGGCTTGAGGATATGTAGCTATCATGCTTGCTCTAAAGTTCTCCAACCTTGTCATATATTCTTTCACAGATGTTTCTTGTATTACTTTGTTGAAATTATCAACAATATCACTAGAGTTTTCATCACTATATCTCTCACAAAGTTCTTTCACAAATTTAGCCCAAGAAAGTGTGGAATTAATCCTAAGAAAACTATAAAGCCATACCTCATGGTCTCCATGAAGATATACAGCTGCTGTCTCAAGCTTTTCTACTTCCACAATATGATAGAAGTGAAAATACCTATCACATCTCCTCAGCCTTGATTGTGGTTACTTCCATCAAATGGTTCAATCTGAACTCTTAGCTGTCTAAACCCACTGCTTTTGTTACCAGATGACACTTCATTACTTCGTAAGCATTGCTGATGCCACTGATCAAGTGGATGATCTTGATGTCCTGGATTCACACAAGTAAATCGTGACTAAACATGAACAGGTGAATGATCTTGTGCCATGGTAGTCACATCAGCTTCTAAATTTCGATCTTAAGGTCTATCTTCAGTTGCTTGAGTTCAATCTCGAGGTCTAGCCGAAACATTTTGCACCTGAGGATTCACTTCAACCTAAGACCTCATCTGTTAGCGCATGAGCAACTGACTGGCTGGAAGCAAAGGTTCTGAAATGGAAGACACATTCTGTCCCCTGAATTGATTGCGTATTTTAGCAAATTTCTCTTCAAATCTCTACATTTGTTTATTCAAACGATTGGCAATCTTTTCTTCAAATTCTTATGCTTGCTGATTAATCTGATCAGCAATCATTTCCTCAACTTGCTGAGAATGTTGAGTAAATTGCTCATCATACTTTTGATTCAGTTCTCTCACCAATTCACTATGTGACTGCGGCATCTGCACGAACATTCCCTTCATTTGCAAGTTTAGTTGACTTGTTGTAACAACTTCCTGATCTGCTGCAACACTAAAACCATCAACCTCAGCATAAGAAGGATTCGCAGCAGCCTTTGCAGCTCCTAATCTAGTTGTAATTCCAATTGCCATTGCTATCAAGGACATTTGCTATCAATCACCTTGATCCAAGTGTATACAACTAAATTGAACGAATTTAACTTAATTGATGGCCTAAAATAAGGCTTTGATACTAATTGTTAAACCTATAGATGAACTTGAAGTCTAACCTTGTAAAATAGAGAGTAAAGATGAGAAGTGAAGTGAAGGAGATAAGAAGTAGGGAAATCTCATAGAGATGTTTGTATATTTGATTGAATGAGTGAATGTTACACTTAAGCAAGCTATTTATACTAGATCTAGATACAATGAAAATGGACAAGCTTAACCGACTCCCCAGATCTTTAGGCACCACAATTGACCCACACTTCACCCTTTCAACTGCCTTAACTAACAATCAAGGCCCTTTGGCGGCAATTAACAACAATACAATTCAAACATTACCAATGACCTACGGATACAACTTATTGCATAAAAACAACTACAAAACGTAACATTAATCCAAGTTGTAAATGCAAGTTAATTAAAACCACTAGTTTATAAAAATCAAGTGGGAACGAGGTTCAATTGCTAACACCTCACGGTCTCCATTATCGGTCTAGCAGTATAATAGACCGATAGACCTCCCTACGGAGGATGTCAGTTTGCAGATTACAATGTTAGACTTCTGCTAGGATAAACCAAAGTGCAAAGAAGCGATGCGACCACGTCGCCTTATAGTCTTACGTGTATTTGTATGGAGGTTTAGGCAACGGTTTACACTTGACTAGCATGATGTATTAGCCTTCTCAAGGAGCTCTGTTGTGTCATGTTAGAGACTAAGGTAAAATGGCGAGTTAATCATGTTTAGTAAAAGTTACAAGAAAATATGTTAATTTAGAATAAGTCTCACCCAAACTAGCTTCGTGCGACCCTGCTGCCGAAGAGTAAGGAGTGGTGTGTTTTGATCTTCATTGCATGCGTGATAGTATAGTTTAGTGGATAGCTGACTTATTGTGTATGCTAAAATAAAAGAATAGATATCACTGCATTATAAATGACTCTTGTTAGATAGTTATACAAATGTTTGCATTTGCGGTGTTTTAAAATTGATAATGCTGGTGAACTTCACTCGTTTCTAATGCATAATGTACTCATTGGACCAAATTACTTTGCTTAAAAAAATAAGTTAGACTTAGTTATACTCACAAGGGACCTACTAGAAAGAAAGAAAAGGGAAACGTTGCTAGTGTAGCAACCAAGTCCTTAAAGAAGTGTTGTGATTCAAGCTAAACTTAAATCATAACCTAGGATTGAGATGAGAGATTGAAGAGAAGGAGATGAGATAGAGAGAACTAGGGTTTGAAGGAAGGGAAAGAAGATATTTTCATTGAATGAATCTTCCAATACAAGAATATAACTACTTATACTCAATATCCTAAGACTATATACAAAGCATTTGAATTAAGGAATCCACTGCCACAAACCAACTCAGCTGCCAACAAGGACTAATGCACTAAACAACTAAATGAACTTTAACTAACAAAACCAACATTCCCGCCAAAACTCAATTCAAGCAAATGAGAGGCTTTCACCCCTTTAAAACAACAACGATAGCCAAAGTAAATTGTGAAAAGCTAAAAGACTAAAATAGCTTAATATCATAACAATACACTTCCCTCAAGGACATTCTTGACTCAATTATGAAAGGTAGCGAATTGAGATTTGAGGAAGTTTAAGTTCTCCAAAGTAGCCTTCTCGGGTCCCATATTTGCCCATTGGATGAGCACTTCCTTGCCAAGAAATCCTTGCTACTACCCTTGCTGTGAATCCAGAATAGCCACAGGTTCCTGCACCAATAGGCCTTGAGCAGAGGTAGAAGAGGAAAAAGTAGAGCTAGTAGAGCCAGCTGCAACGTGTTTCTTGAGTAATGAGACATGGAACACCGAATGGATATGAGCAGAGGGGGCAACTCCAACTTGTAAGTGACACTCCCTAGCCTCTCTAACACCTTGTGTGGGCAAAGAACCGAGCCCATAACTTGATGTTCTTGCGGACAGCCACAGAAGTTTGTCTATAAGGCTGTAATTTTAAGAACACAAAATCACCAACATTAAAAGATTGATCAATTCTTTTCTTATCTGCAAAAAATTTCATCCTGGCCACTTGTAAGTTGTCCTTGAGTTGTTGCAACAATTGTTTCCTTTGGCTAAGAAGCTCATTAACCTCAGCTACATCAGAAGTCGCACTTTGTAACATCATGGGAGATGGAGGATCATAACCATACAAGGCCTTGAAGCGAGTGGTTCCCAAGGCTTAATGAGCATGAGTGTTGTACTAATACTCAGCCAATGGCAACCATTTATGCCAATTCTTGGAATAGCAAACATCATACTCCTCAAATATTGCTCCACACATTGATTGATTCTTTCTATTTGTCCATCCTTTTGAGGATGGTAGGAAGAACTCAGTGCTAAGGAAGATACCAGCAAAAGGAACAACTCCTACCAAAATTTACTTGTAAAGAGCTTGTCTCTGTCTGAAATGATAGTGTGGGGTAGCCCATGTAGCTTGTAGATATTGTCCAAGAATAGCTTAGCCAATTTCTCTGCAGATATAGGGTGATGGAGGACAATGAAATGTCCAAACTTGGTGAATCGATCAACCACTAACTAAATAACCTCCTTCCCCTCATACTTGGGTAGACCTTCAATGAAATCAATGCTAATATGTTCCCAAGCTCGATCCAAAATGGATAAAGGCTGCAATAGCCATGGATATGGCAGGTGTTCATTCTTTGTACGTTGGCAGACTTCACAAGTTTGAACCAATTCCAGTACATCCTTCCTCATTTCATGCCAGTGAAAGTATTGCTTGAGTCTTTGATAGATACCATCTATCCCTAAATGTCCTCTCCAAGCTATATTATGAAAAGCCAGCAACACTTGCTTCCTGAGATTGGTGGCAATCCTAATGTAAACCTTCCCTATAATCCGGATGATGCAGTTAGCAACAAAAACATCAGACGCTTCATTAGATTTCCCTTTGATATTGGAGGCAATGATATGTTCTTGAGCAAACACATTCCTCACATAAAACTTAAGAACTTCTTCTATCAAGCCGGTAGAGCAACAGAGATAGCATTACTAGCAGCAGGTTTAACCTCCTCTTGTCTTCTTGACAATGCATCTGCGGCAACATTATCTCTTCCAGCTCTATGTTCAATTGAGTAATGCATCCCCCACATATTCATAAGCCCCTTGCGCTGAACTCAGGTAATTATCTTTTGCTCTAGTAGGTACTTGAGACTTTGTGATCCGTCTTGATTATAAATGATGCCCTTCAAGATAATGCCTCCACTTCTGAATTGCCATTAGAATAGCCAAATATTCCTTCTCATAAATTGATAGATTCAAATACCTTAGTCCCAATGCCTTAGTAATGCAACCTATAGGCCTTCCCTCTTGAGAAAGTATGGCTCCCACACCTGTGTTGCAAGCATCAGTTTCTAGAACAAAAGCCTTACTGAAGTCAGGCATAGCCAATACAGGGGCTGAAGTCATCACTGCCTTAAGTTGTTCAAGGGCTTGCTATGCTGCTTCAGTCCAAAGGAGCGCATCCTTTTAAAGTAGATCAATCATAGACTTAGCTATTATTCCATATCCTGTTATGAACTTTCAGTAATACCCTGTTAATCCTAGAAATCCCTTCAATTGCTTCAGAGTTTTTGGAATTGGCCAATTAGACATTGGTTGCACCTTGGCTGGGTCTATAGTAACCCCTCAGCAGAGATAATATGTCCCAAATAATCCACTTGTGGCCTTGCAAAAGAACACATTGTAACCTTGGCATAGAGTTGGTATTGTCTCATTGTACTGAACACCTGTTCCAAGTGTCTAATATGAGCATCCAAGCTGGGACTGTAAACAAATATATTATCGAAGAACACTAGCACAAATTTTCTCAAACAAGGTTTGAACACTGAGTTCATTAGAGCCAGAAATGTGGCCGGAGCATTAGATAATCCAAAAGGCATCACCACAAACTCATAGTGCCCATGGCGAGTTCTAAATGCTGTCTTGTGGATATCTTGATCCAAAACTCTAATTTGGTAGTATCTTTGCCTCAATTCTAACTTGGAGAAATACCTCGAACCATACAATTCATTTAAGAGATCATCGATGATAGGAATTGGGAACTTATCCTTGATCGTGAGTGTATTCAAGTGTTTGTAATCAATGCACATCCTAGATGTACCATCCTTCTTTTTCACTAAAATCACCGGTGAAGCATAAGGGCTGTGACTTTGTCTAATGAATCCTGTACTCAAGAATTCCTCTACTTGCCTTTCAATATCACTCTTTTGTGAGTGAGGTTAATTGTAAGGGTGCAAGCTCATTGGATTGGAGTCCAACTTCAAGGGAATAGCATGATCTAAATCCCTCTTTGGAGGCAAAGAGGTTGGTGACTCAAACAAATCTTTATAATCTTACAACAGACAATCAATCGCATGAATAGAAGTCGCCTGGGACCCCTTTGTTGTAGGATCAATAGAGAACAACTGTCTAATCCACTGGTAAGAGCCCTTCCTGATCATGCCCTGTAATTGCTTACTACTCGTCATTTGTAGCCGACCTTACTCCATGATCCCTGGCAGCTTGATCTTCTGTCCTCTTTTCCCAAACGAAACAAATAACTGAGCAAAACTGAAGACAAAGGGGCTAAATGTCTTCATCCAATCAACCGCTAAAACCGTATCGCAACACCCCCCCCCCCCCCCCCCCCCCCCCCCCAACCTCAGTAATATGAAATCATACTAAAATTTATGACCTTACATCTAGCAACTGAAATTCTTGCATTTAGTCTAAGTCAAAATTGAATTTCCATCAGCTATTGTCACTACCAGTGGACTAGTAGTGATCATCTCAAGGCCCACTGACCTGGCAATCTTCGGATTCATGAAGCTATGTGCACTGGCACTGTCAACAAGAATCAATAAGGACTTATGACCAACCTCCCCCTTGATTCTTCTTGTATTGTGTGAACCATTTCCCATCAATGCCTTAACAGATATTTCGATTTCATCTTCCTCAGATTCCTCCTACTTATTAGCTTCCTGTTCTTCCAATTCTAGTTCATCCTCCAAGACTTCTTCAACATCCTCAGTACCAACCCTTGAGGCTGACATCAAGAACTTAGGATTACACCTGTGGCCAAGGAAATATCGCTGATTACACTTGAATCATAGCCTCTGCGATTTCTTCTCCTATAAACTTAAAGGTTTGCTGCTAGTTGGAGAAGAAGATTGCAAAGAAGACACTAATTAAGCACTCCTCGTGCGCGAAGACTTTAGTTTAGCTTGAATTGTACTCTCAAACCTCCTTGCTTTGGAATAAGCCTGAGACCATATTGTAGGGTCTAAAGCTTTGACGAGATTCTTGATTTTTAGCTGTAAGCCTCAATAACACCCGTATTAACATCCTTGCTTTCAAATTTTTAAACCTTGTCATGTATTCCTTAGCAGATGAAACCTACGCCAGCTTATTGAAATTTTCCACCACATCTCCAATATCTTCACCTCCATACCTTTCACATAGCTCATCGACAAATTCAAGCCAAGATATTGAGGGATTACTGTGAATCAAACTGAAAAACCACACCTCTTGATCACCACGAAGGTACACAGCAGCTAGCTTAACCTTCTCCACTTTAGGTATTTGGTAGAATTGAAAACATCTCTTCAGGATCCAAGGTTGTGGCTGCACTCCATCAAAAGGTTCCAATTCCACACCTAAATCCACCATTTCTTGAAGTGGAAGCACCATCACCACTATCACTAGAGACTGGGGAAGGATTAGAATCCGGTGGCCTTACTTGCTGAATTACTGCAGAAAGAACTCCAAATCCAGTTGGAAGATTTTACCTATGGATATGCTGCTGCATACCAAAGATCTGTTGTGATTGCCTTTCAAACTTTTGATTCATACTTTGCTGCATCATTGTCATCATTTCCTACATCTGAGTCGATAATCTATCAAACCAATCACCATGATTGTAGCTAGCATCAGGCACAACTTTAGCTCCAACAACATCAGCATAAGAAGCAACATTAGTTCCAGGATTAGTAGCAGCCCCAGCTCGAGTTGTTACTCTTCTAGCCATTTGAACTACCTTCTTTCATCTGGCCAGATTGTACTTAAACAAACACAATGAACACTTCCTGAACATGTTCCAATCAGTGAAGAATGAGACTTGATCAGATTGCTAGGGCAATTGGTGATGAAATTCAAAGCAAAATCAACATGATCAGTAGCAAAGGGCAAGCTCTGATACCAATTATTATAATTCAAGCTCAAGTTGAATTATAACCTAGGATTGAGATGAGAGATTGAAGAAAAGGAGATGAGATTGAGAGAATTAGGGTTTGAAGGAAGGGAAAGTAGATATTTTCGTTGAATGAACTTCCAATACAAGAACATAACTACTTACACTCAAATTCCAAGGACTAAATACAAAGCATTTGAATTAAAGAATCCACTGCCATAAACCAACTTAGCTGCCAACAAGGACTAACGTACTAAACAACTAAATGAGCTTTAACTAACAAAACCAACAGTCCCGCCAAAACTAAATTCTAACAAATAAGAGGCTTTTAGCCCTCTAAAACAGCAACAATAGCCAAAGTAATTTGTAACAAGCTAAAACACACTAAAACAGCTTGATATCATAACAAGAAGTCGAAAAAATGAAAGTGTTTCTTTTGCGGGAAAACCGGCCACTAGAGAAGGAATTGCACTATGTACTTAGCTTGTCTTGCAACAAAGATTTCTAAGCCGTCTAGTGAAGATATGTTGATATCTCACTGAGTTGAGTCACACGTAGTTAAGAGTCCACTAGGTTCCTGATGTATAGACTCAAGTTCAACTGACCATGTCTGTAATATGTTACAAAGGCTCAGGCTAACCATGAGGCTGCTTGATTGGGAGATGTACCATGGTCAGGGAGTACAAGAGATGTGGTCTTAAAATTAGCTTGGTATTTTGTACTAGAGTTTTGATTTTAGAGGATTGCTTATTGTTACAGATTTGATTTTTATGTCTCCTTTTCTGGACAATGGTTATTCAATTAATTTTTGTTGTTAACCTATTATTATGCAAAATAAATTATTTAATTTTAAAAGGTACATGTATAAATGGTTTATTCATGTTATTTCCTTATCAAAAATCTACTAATTGCCTACATGAGTTTAACACAAGCTCATTTGTTCTATCTCCTAAAAGAAAACACCCTGAAAGGGATAATGCCTTACACATGGCACCAACGTCTAGTCACACTAATTCAAACATGATCCAAATATTGGTGAAGGACGGACTGACTGAGGCTTTGAACTTGAGGTCATTACCCGTCTACAAATCCTACATAGAATAAAAGATGACCAAGTCTGACTTCCAAGGTAAAAGCGACAGGGTTGGTGACTTGCTTGAGTTGGTTCACACATATGTATGTGGACCAATGAATGTTCAAGCAAGAGGTGGGTGTGAGTACTTCATCACATTTACTGATGATTACTCAAGATGTGCATATGTTTACCTAATGAGACATAAGTCATACTCTTTTGATATATTCAGAGAGTACAAACCCAAATTTGAAAAGAAATTAGGTAAAAAAGTGAAGTCACTTTGATCAGATCGAGATGGTGAATATCTTTCAAGTGATTTTCTGGATTTCCTAACTACAAATGGGATGTGATCTCAGCTTTCTGCTCCGAGTGCACCACAACAGATTGGTGTTGCAAAGAAGGAATAGGACATTGTTAGACATGGTAAGGTCCATGATGAGTCATGCTACCTTACCAATTTGTTTTTTAGGGTTATCCTAAAGGAAAAAAGGGCGGTTTTTCTATAATCCCTCTGATCAAAATTTTTATTTTAATTTTAATTTATATAAATGTAAATACAAAATTTTTTAAAGAGAATTTTTAGTAGACTACAAAAGCAACAATAAAGTAGTGTTAGAGGAGTTTAAAGAAAATGACCGTAATTCTAAACAACTAGACACAACTCAGGATACAGTGGATGCATTAAATGCACCCACCATTAGGGTTGAGTATGTTCTTAGTACACGAGAGCTTAGGTGTAGTGGGAGGATTGTCAGGGAACCTGGCAGGTTCATGGCGGGAGCCTTAATGGTTGGCCGTGACATTGAATCTGATCCTCTCAGCTACAATACAACAACAACAACAACAACAATCCCAGTGCCTCAAGGGCTCCCGCAAAAGCGGGGTCTGGGGGGGTAGATGTACGCAGCCTTCCCCCTTCAGGGTGTCAACCTGAAGAGAGACTGTTTCCGAGGACCCCCAACCTGAGATGTCCTCTCAGCTAAAATGATGCAGTTAAAGAAAATGGTGCTGACCCATAGGTCTTACCAATGAAATCTGAGTTATGATCTATGTATTTTAATCAGGTCTGGAATCTTGTAGAGCCACCTATTGGCATTAATCCCATTGGATGTGAATGGGTCTACAAGAGGAAAAGAGGAGTGAATGGGAAGGTAGAGACCTTTATGGCATGACTAGTTGCTAAGTATTTTACCCAAAAGGAAGGAATTCATGATGAGACCTTCTTACTGGTAACCATGCTAAAGTCCATAAGGATACTCCTATCCATTTCAACTCATTATGTGATCTAGCAAATGGAAGTCAAAAACAGCCCTTTTTGAATGGTTGTCTTGAAAAAGCCATCTATATGGTGTAACTAGATGGTTTCATTGGAAAAAATTAGAAGCATATGGTATGCAAACTAAAGAAGTCCATATATGGATTGAAGCAAGCATCATGCTTATCGAATATTAGATTCAATGAAGCGATTAAGGCATATAGTTTTGAGCAATTGGTTGATGAACCATGCCTTTCTTAGTATTGTATGTCGACCATATCATTGGGAATGATGTAGGGGTGTTATTAGCTGTAAAGATCTGGTGAGATAGTTCCAGTTGGATGTAAGGATTTAGACTTCCAGCCATATAAAGATGCTAGACGTACGACATCTGGGCATGTCTTTACCCTTGGAGTAGGAGGCGTCAGTGAGAGGAATTTCAAACAGTATTGTATTACTGACTTCACCATATAGGCTAAATGCATTGTAGCTTTAGAAGCTGCAAAGAGGGCATGTTGGTTCACATAGAGTAATTGACTTCACTAACACTTTGACTAGCTAAACCTTTGGCTCATACACAGAAAGAATGTGCATAAAGTTTATAATAAATCGGATTTAGGACAAGTGGGCGATTGTTAGGAATGGTGTCCTAAAAATCAAAATTTTTCGGTAAATGTTATTTTGTGTGTGAATAAAATTGAAGTTCTAGTGGTTCATTGTTAAATTTTTGTAATTGAGCATTTATACTGCATGTGATTTTTTTTTTTTTGAAACATTCATGAGATAGGTGTCGTCCTCAAACTACAATTTACATGTTTGTTTTAAGTTGTTTATGAGATTAACCCATAGAAAGACTTGGAACAAATGGTATGGATTATTATTTGAAAGACTCATAGTCAAAGATATGTTTGGACCACTTGTGTACTAAGGCTATAACGTGACACTTTAAATGACTTGTCTTAGTCATGTGGATGGTAATCCAAAAGTGTTCGGTTGGTGTGTTTAATGCAATTGATACACTGACCTGGACCATGTGAGTTGCTTGTTTCCAGACTGCTATAGAAGATGAATAATTCCTGTTGTACTGTTTAAATAATGACTCTAAATCTGGAGAGTATTATGGACTTGTGCATGAAATGTCAGTACTTTAGTACACTTTAAGTAAGGTCTAGACAAATGACTGAATTCTCACGTACATTGGGTAGCGGCATGAAGTGTGACAAGGATCAGGTATTCAATAAGGAATCTACAGTCTCGGTCATGTGGAGGATTTTCTTAGCTTTTGAGGAGTTTTATTATCCTACCGGTTTTCTTTATACTAGAGCAATTCCGGGCATGTTCTTCTTTCTTTCTCTTTTGGTTTTTGCTTTTTTATTTATTCACAGTTTTTCTTATTATGCCTGTTTCGGTTCATGTTATTGTTATGAATATATTGGAGTAGATGCCTGTAGATTTAAATTAGGAATTTAAATCTATAGATCTAAAATTAGAAATTTTAAATCAACCCTAGGTTTCAAATTAAGAATTTTAAACCCTTTCACTGCGTTAATTTAATTAGATTAGGGAAGACTTTGAAATCCAACCAAACAACTAGTCTCAGAGCAAAGGGATCTATTGAGATAATCATATTCCCCGGAACTCTCACACACTGGGGGCTTAGGTAGTGAGAAGAGTCTCCACGCTGAGTGCTTTGATAGGTGCACTTTGTTGTGACCACAGTTAAAGAACTGTGTACCCAACAATTGCATCAGAGTTAGATTTATTAGTAGCTCATTAATTAATCCCAACATGTACCAAGATATGCTAACCGATGGCGATCCGCAAAAGCATGATCAAAATGCACAAATGGTTGGCAGCCAGGAAAAGGAAACTAATCAAGGGGTCAAAATCCAATTTGGTACGCTCCCTGACAAGGTTGATGTTAGAGCTGCCTTGCTCCTCCCTCTGTAGTTCGTGGCAACTTGTACTCAAGAGAGCCTTGAGGGAGATGTAATTGCATTTGATGAATATCCCCAAGTGGAACTTGCGGCTGAAGTAGCAGTTACCAAAGTTAACCCTAATCCTTTGTCTTTTAAAATTACTACCCCAACATCCAAATCGCCTGAGGATACATGTTGGGAATAATTAGTAAATCTCGAGATGATATGATTAGTTAAGATGTTGCAATTTGTGGCTTTTCTTGAGCTGCTGCTAAATCTGAAGGGGTCATCCCAATTAAGTTAACTAGTGATAGCTTAAGCAAGTGTCAAGGTTTCAAAGATTTCTCTTGAACCTCAACCTTGGTTGGGATAGTAAAAGTATGAGATGAGAAGAGAATATAGAGTTTGGATGAGATAAGAAGGGAAAGGAGATGAGAAGTAGAGAGAGACATCAAAACATATCAAATTCATTCATCAAAGTTGTTATTGAATACAAGCTAGAGCCATCTATTTATACTACTTCCCCTAGGATGGCTTAAGACTAAAAATATCTAGAGATACAATGCATGCGGACCAAGTGAACCGACTTAACTACCATCTGACTAATTAGCCGCCAACCTTGACCAGCCATTGACCACCTAGGCTACATGCCACTAAAGCTCACTTATTACATGACTTAACAACTAATTACATCACGACTCATTCTAGTTACAATACCCACAAGTTAATACAACTTCCCTACACTAAACTATCATCGAATAGCAGCCAGAACACCAACCGCAATAGGCCAACAGCAGCATGACAGCAGCTAGGTCATAATAGCTCATGCTTTGGATTCTCGGATCATAACATTCCCTTCCCCTTGAAAACATTCTTGTCCTCATGAATGGAAGAGAGTTGAACTTGAAAATCACTTGCTATGCAATAGAAGAAAGCTTGAGTGTGCTGACTGTCTTGCAAATGCATACAACAGCAAGAACATGTAAGTAACCTGATCTGAAATGCAGGTAAAGAACTCCATATTGATGCAGATTGGAAAGTAATTCCGGCCCAAGGTCCTGCTGTCCTATCTTGCATCCGACTTAGAGAGTTAACCTCAGGTGGTCTGACCATATCGTACCAAACCAGCCAAATATCGACACCAACATCTTTCCCGCAGCAGCTATTAACCCTGCAGTACCCTGCACTTGACACGCCCATAGAAGATCTTTCAGGTGCTCTCAAGTTTCTACTACTTCTTTGAGTACAATTAATATCCTCAAATGCTGCATCAAGGCTCGAAATGATAGCCGATTGATCCGCTTTTCCAGCTTCCAGACCTGGTCCTGATTCAGCCTGTGGTGTGATACCTCCAGCAGAACAACATTTCTCAGATTCCAGTTTCAAATTCAACCATCCAACTTCAAATATCTTACAAATGGACTTCTTGTCTCGGTTGCTGTAGTGAGTAGGTTCACTGGATCTGCTTAAGTGAACCCCAAATTGGATTGAAGTAGCTTAGCCCCATGAACTGCAGCTAACTTCCTCAGCTCCCATAGCTCACACACTTTCATGATGTGAATAGTTGTTTTCCTGATGTCAAGCTAACTAGAAACAGTCACTGAATCAGTCACTTCTAGGACACAAGATTGGCTTTGATCCTTGCTAACATCAATGTATACCTCCACTTTCTTAACTTGCCAAAACGTGAAGAGAGTGCCTAAAGAGCACTTAGCACGATGCTTCCCACTGCCACATTCCTTCTCAGTTTCAAGAACAATTGGAATGTTGACTTGCAAGCTTGCAACTTCACTCTACCAAGCTAAGTTTCCAAAAGTATCAGTCACTCTCCAAGGAAGCAAAGTCACCATTTGTACTATCACTATAGCAGAACTCACTCCCAATAATTTGCAGTATACCCCTACCAGATTGTCTACCGAAAAATCAGCTCCTGCTTGTTTCTCAATTCGCTCCTTGTATATAAGTGATATTCTGCAGCAATGTTAGTTCAAGGAACCCTGTAATCTGAGCTCTTTTTGAACCCCTTTTATTATTAAATGAACGAACATAGATCTCCTAACAAAAAGCACAAGTATTCTTGTAAAGTACACCAGCCCTTGAAGCCAATGGTACATCAAAGCAGATATGCATAATTCAGGAGCAAGGACCGATCCATTCTTGACTTTGCTACTGATGTATATACTGCCACTACCACCTGATGTATTATGTTTGCTGATATTCACTCCAATTTCAGCTGGAGTAATCCTTGATGTTGCATTGATCTTCTCCATCCAAACATTGAGGAGATATTGAAGCTTGTGCATATGATTTTTCCATTCAAAACAACCACAGCAGATCACCAACGAGCCACAATTCTGTAATGTGATCCAATACTGCCATAGTTCTGAATTTCCAGCCAAGAGCTTTCTTATCCCAAAATCAACCCAACCACCAAGCACCAAAACTTCAAGAGGGCTCAATTTTGGTTGCATTAATGGAGCTTATTCTCTGCCCATAACTTGATTAATGCACAATCTGAATTTGGAGCTCAACATACTTGCCACATCATTGTCCAGCACAGCTATACCAAAACAATTGCAGCTATCAGATTCCACCACCGCGTCAGGGGGTCTTCCACTATCAAAAATAACCCAAAGACCTTCAATACAAATGGATCTTGGCTGAACAAATCCAATTTTCCAATCAGAACCCCACTTGTGAACTTCTAACATGTTAAAAATCCTTCCAGAAATCAGACTTGGCCTAAATTTGACTCGGAAACTGATTTTAACAGTTTGCTTGAACCTTTCCTCCAACTCGGCCTCATGTTTCAGCTTGTTACAATCATGATCTACCTTCCCCGGATCAAAGGGACTTCTAACATCAATTACATCAGCTAAAGAATCGATTGTACTGATTTTGGCCTGAACCGAAATCTGTTTCAGTGCTTTACTGAATTTACACACATCTAACAAATCAATTGCTTGTATAAACACCATGCTTCTTCTTCGTTGAACCTTGAAACGCACTCTCGCAGCTTGAGTAATTCTTTTCAGCTGAAAATCAACTCTTTTCGACTTCATATGGTCTTGAGAATCTTCTCTCGGATCAGGAGGCAACTCGTCATATGAATGTGTATTTGAGCACACCATTTCTCCATTCCGTGAACCTTGTTTTGAGTCAACTACATTACTGCCAGCACAAAGCAATTGCTGATCGCGAGTATCAAGATGCCTTGGCGAAGTGCATAACACATTTTATGGTGCCTCCATTGTTACTATAGCAGTGACATCAACTTCCCCAGTTGAATTCAAAAATTCGGCTGCACCCAACCCTGGTATACTAGCATATACATCGACAAAATCAGGATCTTAAGTTAGTTCTTGTTGCCTAACTTCTTCTTGTGGATCATCCAGATGTCCCATAACTGAATTAGACTCAATTAAGGCAACCACAGGTTGTCCATTGTATTGTTCTTGCGAATTCAGAAGCTCCTTAGGCTGACACACAACCTCCAGCTTCAATTTCGGCATTGTAATCTTCTTTTTACCCCAAAAATCTTTCAACACTTCATTTAGATGGTTCCTCTTTGCCTTACTCTTTACTTTCTTTATCATTCCCTTGACACGAAAATCGTATTCCCATTCCGGAAGCATGTCATATTGCACCTCATCATCTTCAAAATGCACTAACTCTAGCAAAGAGTCTTCATAATGATCATCTTGCTCAAACTCAGGTTCTTCTAGCTTGTGTTCATCAATTTCGGCATCGTCGTGGTCGAATTCATCTTCAACAACAACCGTTTCTACTACAACTTCCTCTTTGTGCTCAACCTTGAACTCTTGCAGTAGAACCACTTCAGTAGGTGGAATAATCTGGCTAGCAGGCTTAAGAATCGCATTCACTGATGATTCCCCCTGCCTAATAACCTGATCCTGCAGATTCACAGGCTTAGCCTCAATCTACTGCAGACATTCCTCTTTCTTTGAGTCACTTCCCAGCAACATCTACCTCATGTTAATGAACATCTGTTCAAACTTCTGATCAATCTTTTGATCAAGCTTTTCTACATTGCTAAGATGATCACTGATGTCGCATAGATGAGTAGTAGTAATATACTAAGGTCCGGCTGTAGCATTTGCACCAGCTTCCAAACGAGTCCTCACTCCATCAGCCATGTTTGCAATGAACAACTAAACTTCGATCTGGAACAGCTCAGTTCGCACAATATGAGTTCGAAATTCGCAGAAGAGTGAGACTTGTTTCGCAACTCTTCCACAACCGATTTCTTAATGAAGTTCTACTCCTTCATTCGCGCAAAACAACCCTTGCTATCAGTTCCACAATCGTCACTGATTACAACCCCTATTGTGCAAAATTCGCGAACGAACCCTAACTTCAAACAATTCCTGACAGTGATGCTTTCTTGAATAATTCAGACTAAGAATCTGAAATAGGTTTGATCTTTGTCTGTAATGATGATTTAAACACACGATTCACCACAATCCTCAACAAAATCGGATTTCAACACTTCGGTCCTCAGTTCATTGTCATATTTTCGCCTAAGCAATTCTCCACTCAATAACATATAATTCTTAAGAATCAAATGCAGATTCTGATGAATTCTCACCACATCTATGCTTATCAACACAATTTCATCACAATTCAGCAGCAAAAGCAGATTCGGATCGAGTATGTAACTTGTAGTTCAGAAAACGGTTACCTCAACCCTCAATGTCTGAATTGTAAAAACTGAATAAACCTCAAATCAGCTTGTTTCTGATCTTTTGATGATGAACGAGCGTAATGTTGATCCAATAGCATCACTTAAACTTCTTCTCAACCTATCAAATGAATATTTGATCAAGATCAATTATGCTTAGCACACAACTTCAGCAACTAATACTTTGCTTCAACACTCAACTTCAAAAGCTAATGCTTGATCAATCCTATTGAATTCAATCTGAATCAGCTTTGATGTTGAATGTAATCAATAAATACAGATCAATTGAACTTTCTTCAATGTAATTCGATCAATTTCAATCCCAACTGGAAGCAATTCCCAGGCAATGCGCAGGTTCTTGACAGTGTACAAGCTCTTCAAGTTCAGAAATCAGAATTGAATTCTTGATCACGTAGAACAGAACTAAATCAGTGTCAAAACTATTTTTATTGATTAATTGCAACATAATCAATCAGATTTTTGTAATTTTTCTGATCTAAAGCTTGATTCGGAAGCCAAATCGAGGCTCTGATAGCAATTGTTAAGGTTTCAAAGATTGCTCTTGAACCTCAACCTTGGTTGGGTTAGTGAGAGTATGAGATGAGAAGAGAATATAGAGTTTAAATGGGATAAGAAGGGAAAGGAGATGAGAAGTAGCGAGAGATATCAAAACATATCAAATTCATTCATCAAAGTTGTTATTGAATGCAAGCTAGAGCCATCTATTTATACTACTTCCTCCTAGGATGGCTTAAGACTAAAAATATCTAGAGATACAATGCATGTGGACCAAGATAACCGACTTAATTGCCATCTGACTAATTAGCCGCCAATCTTGACCGGCCATTGACCACCTGGGCTACATGCCAATAGAGCTCACTTATTACATGACTTAACAAGAGACTTATGCAACTAATTACATCAAGACTCAATCTAGTTACAATACCCACAAGCTAATACAACTTCCCTACACTAAACTATCATCGAATAGCAGCCAGAACACCAACCGCAATAGGCCAACAGCAGCATGACTGCAGCCAGGTCACAATGGCTCATGCTTTGGATTCTCGGATCATAACAGCAAGCTAACAACTTTCTTTGTATAGGATACTACCTCAAGCTACAATGCTTTGCTCGGGAGAGATTTGTTACATGCCAATTATTGTATCCCATCCTCAATGCACCTGTTATTTATCTTCTAGAACCATGACCTGTATGAGGCTGTTATGGCAGATAACAGGCCATTTATGGCTTGCTCTAACTATGTTGTGCCAAAATTCTGCGAAGATGGTGTGCGACCACTTGACGTTAAAAGGACCACCCGACAGCCTTCCTAACCACAAGACATGGCATCCATCCTTGACATCTCCCTCACTAAAGCTGAGGATGGTCAATTTGACGTGGAGTCAGAAGACTCTAATGTCTAAGAATATATGAGAGCCCTTCTAAATGATGGGGATTTATAAGGCATGCCAAAAGGTTTATGCGGAGGGGCCAAGACTTCCGATTAATGGCCAAAGAGGCCATTTCCATAACACTAGCAAGGCTCGTGACTTGGCATACTGAGGATCAACTTTGGATAGAATAACCATTCAATGGCTTGTTGGCCTAGATGATGCAAGAAGAAGAGCTACAGCTATTTGACTTAAGAGTAGCACCAACCAAGATGGAGGATTTAAGGGCTAAAGGTCAAGACCAAATCCTCGCAGTATTTCATCTTGCTTCATGAGTTCAAGGAATACTTTGCTTGGGACCATCACGAGAATCCTAGCCTAGACAAAAAGGTGGTTGAGCATGGGCTTCCTATTACGCCAGGCTCAATGCCCATCATTCAAGCCTAGAGGAGAATGTCCCAATAAGTATGTTGAATGGTTGGCAAACATTGTCCTTGTCATTAAGAAAAATGGTAAAATTAGAGCCCGCATTAATTTCAAAGATCTGAATGCAGCCACCCAAAATGATGAATACCTAATGCCAATTGCTGATGTGCTCATTGATTCAGCTTTGAGATATGAGGTCTTATCCATTATGAATGGCTATTGTGGGTACTACCAAGTTATGATTTCTTAGAGGATACCCACAAGACAACATTTAGGTTTCCTGGGTCAATAGAGACCTTTAAGTGGGTGGCTATACCATTCGGCTTGAAGAATGTAGGTTCCACCTACTAGAGGCCATGAACATGATCTTTTATGACCAAATTGGCAAGACCATGGAAGTCTACATAGATGAATTCATGATCAAATCAAAATACCAAGTCAAGCACTTGGAAGACTTGAGGGGCCGCTCCATAGAATGAGGACCTATAACCTTAAGATGAATCCATTAAAGTGTGCCTTTGGCATATGCGCTGGAATGTTTCTTGGTTTTCTAGTACACCAAAGGGGCATCAAAGTGGACATTAATAAGACTAAGGCTATTCAACACACTACTGCCTTCAAGCAAAAAAGAGCTTCAATGCTTCGTAGGGCAGGGTAACTTCTTGAGACATTTCATTTCAAGTGTTGCAGGGAAAACTAAAGTCTTCTCTCCACGATTGAGATTCGAGTCTTAAAAGGACTTTAAGTGAGAGGGGCAACATCAATCAGCTTTCAAGGCCATCAAGGTGTACTTAATCAGGTCACTAGTGCTGATTCCACCAAAGCAGGGTAAAACTTTGAAGATTTATGTCTTTGCTTGTGATGAATCTATTAGATGTTTGCTGGTACAAGAAAATGAGCAAGGATTTAAAAAAGTTGTGCTCTTCCTTAGCCATTCTAAAATGAATTTGAAATAAAAATAATCCTCAATTGAGAAATTGGGCCTATCTTTGTTTTACGCATTGGTGAAATTGAGACATTATTGTTAGGAATGGTGTCCCAAAAATCCAAATTTATCATGTAAATATTATTTTATTAATGAATAAAATTGAAGTTCCAATTGTTTCCTCGTTTAATTTGTGTAAGTAAGCATTTACACTGCATGTGATTTTCTTTTTGGTAACATCCAAGAGATGGGTGTAGTCCTCAAACTACAATTTGCAAAATTTTTCTTAGTGGTATATGAGATTAACACACAGATAAACTTAGAACAAATGGTATGGTTTGTTGTTTAAAAGACTCATAGTCAAACGCAAGTTTGGTATGTTAAGACTATAATGTGACACTTTAGATGACTTGTCTTGGTCATGTGGATGGTGATTCAAAAGTGTTATGCTGGTGTGTTTAATAAGATTGACACACTAAGTTGGACCATGTGAGTTTCTTGTTTCTAGACTACTTTGAAAGATGAGTGATTCATATTGTACTGTTTGAACGATAACTCTAAATCTTGAGAGTATTCTGGACTTGTACATGGAGCGTTAGTTACTTTGGTATATGATAAGTAAGGTCTAGAGAAATGATTGAATTCTCACGTACACTGGGTAGCGGCGTGAAGTGTGGCAAGGATCAGGTATTCAATAGGGAATCTACAGTCCCTTATGAGATACAAGTAGCTGTATTTATTCTTTGTCATGGACATCTAGTGGAGGGGTTGTTGTCATCGATACCTATCAATTTAGGAAATATCGAATAAATGGTTTAAGTCTAAAGTACAGTGAAATTTATTTAGTAGAATTAAGTCTCATTAAATGGTAATTAAATTATATCATGAGATAGTTGATTTAACCCATTTAGAGCTGCAGTTAAATTGCCCCTGAGGTCCCTGCGCAAGCTTCTGTATTTATTGCCACCGAAAAAGTATTAAAGTATTCATGAGATGAGTAAATTTAATTTGTCAAACATTATTCATGAGTTGAATAAAAATTAAAAAATTAAAAAATAAAATAATTTTTAAAAATTAAAATTCATAAAATGAATTTTTACATGTGGAAAACAAAGCAAAAAAAAAATCAAAAATCGCATTTAACAGGTGGTAATCCGCGTGATTCGAATTGGACAAACCAGCGCTCGACACGTATTGCGCTCTGGGACGTCTAGTGGCCATCCATGCCAGCATTTAATCACGAAATTATCAGTTAATTTGGGTTTTTTTATTTCATGAAATTACATTCATGTTATACGCATGGTGGGATTTTGCATATTTAAACATGACCTTTGAAATCGGATAAAATTGAGCTAATGGGATTAGATTCAATTAAGTTTTACAAAACTGGTTAAAATTGATTTAATGAGATTATTTTCAATCATTTTTTTAAAAATAATTTTTTTAAAAAGAAATTTAATTTTTTTTCCTAATGCTGCGTCAGCATTTTCAAATTAAATTTCTTTTAAGGACGTATAGATGTCAGTACTAATTTAAGTAATAACTAAAAATTAATTTTATTAATTAATTTAAATTATTAGAATGAGATTCTTAATAGATTATGAGATAATTTAAGATGTAAGTCATCACTATTTTAAATAATAAAATTAGTTTCTATTAAATTATTTAATTTTAGAATGAGATAATCTAAGTTATAAGACGGTATTGTTTTTGTTGAATTATTGGTCCCTATATGACTTAACTATGACAAATATTATCTTAGTCAAGTATTGTTCAAGTATTATAGATCAAGTAAACTATGGAATATATGTTGTATTTGGTATATATAATATTGAGTGGCATATGATGTAAGTATTAATATGTACAAGGGCAGATATAAATTAGTTTAAATCTGGTCAATGAGGAGATTGACCATAATGCCCCTGCCCATATGCTATATTCACTTGCCCCATCAGCCTACCTGTGTTATAACCGTTGCTGCCCGAAGCTTGCGCGGGAAGCTTCCTTATCTCACTTAAATGACGGGGACTCGCGTCACCCATCCGTTGCCCATGATTGTGTTTGTTTGGGATGATAACCACCGTTGATTGCTTTGAGATGAATGGCTGAGATTTGTCTGTGTAGTCTTGCCACTAATTGCATTCTCCTTGCTTGTATAGAGGGACCCCTTTTAGGGTTTTCCTTACGAGTGAGTTATTTTTCCAAAGTTTTCTTCTCTCTCTTCATCAACACTCTCTCTCTACTTTCTGAGGCGATTTGAAGGCTATCTTGTAGATCTGGGGGAGTTAAGGCTTGCATGTTCAAATCTTCTCATTTAGGAGCTTTGAGAAGCCATTAATTGCTTCTTTGTGAGTATCTCTTCTCCTTTTGAGTTTTTGTTCTTACGGTAAAGATTTCTAACTTAGGAACTCTGAGATCTGGTTGTATTTCGTTGTTGTTTTAGTGATTTGGTCTGTAATAACTTGAAACTTGACTATAGTGTAGAGACTTCCCTAGAAATAGGGAGCCGTGGAGTAGGTCCTTATTTAAAGGTTGAACCACTTAAATCTTGGTGTTCTTTGTCTTGTGTATGTTGATCTTTCATTTGATACTCATTTTACTACAATTACAAGTTTAATCTTAGATATGAAAGTGTATAATAATATTCTCCAAAGTTTCTTTAAGATTTGAAGTTTTTGTTTAAGATCCAGAGTTTTTGTGACTAAAACTCAATAAGTGGCATCAGAGCTTTAGGTTCTTTATCTTAAAGAAACAATATGGCTTCTGCTAGGGTTGAGATCGAAAGATTTGACGGTAGAAATGATTTTAATCTCGGGAAACTTAAAATGAAAGCCATCCTTATGGCTTAAGGTGCTGGAACTGCGCTTTTACTAGAAGATGAACAACTTGATTATCTAACTGAGAAAGATAAACTAGAGATTGAACATAAAGCCTACGCTCCTTTACTAGTTAGTCTAATAATTCAGTTCTTAACCAGGTCCATTCTGAAAAGACTGTGGCTAACATCTAGGCTAAGTTAGAGGAGATTTATAAGTCCGAGTCTTTGTCTAACAGGATATTATGTATGGAAGCATTCTTCACTTTTAAAATGAGTGAGCGTAGACCCTTAGAAGACTCTATGGATGAATTTAACAAAATCTATCGAGATTTGGATAATGTTAAGGTAACTATTGCTGATGAACTTAAGGCTGTAGTAATGTTGTGTGCTTTGCCCAAATACCTTAGGGCTTTTAAAGACACAATAAGATTTGGACGAGACACTATAGCACTTAAGGATGTTACCAATGCCCTTAGGTCCAAGATTCTTAAACTTAGGAAGGAAGGGAAGTATCCACCTAACAGTAACAGCGGGGAAGGGTTGTCTATTAGGGGTAGGACAAAGACTCGAGACAAGAACAATAACCATAATAAAGATAGTAAAGAAAGAAAAAGAAGCAAGAGTAGGAATAGATCGAACTCTAGGCTAAGAAGGGACTGCAGTAAAGTAAAGTGTTATGAATGTAGTAAGTTGGGACATATTAAGAGATATTGTCCTGATTATCAAAGAAACTTGAATGGCACAGCAGATAACATTGAGTACACTGATGGTTATGATTCTGTTGAAGTCTTAGTTGCTTCTACAGACCTAACTACACATGAGTGGGTACTTGACTCAAGGAGTAGTTTCCATATGACATTTGATAGATCTTTCGTTACTGAGTACAAAACTGTGACTGGGGGGAAGCTGTTACTAGGAAACAATCATGGGTGCAAGGTAGTTGGAATAGGGTTAGTTTGGGTTAAAGGGTCAAATGGTGTTGACTTCACCCTACAAGGAGCTAGGCATGTGCCTGAACTAAGAAGGAACCTGATTTCTCTTGGATAGTTAGACCTGGCTGGAATGACCTTAAAGGCTAAGCAAGGGGTAATGAAGGTCCTATAGGGTTCCCTTGTAGTGCTTAATGGGGAGGTCAAGAATGGTCTATATGTGCATAGAGGTGATATAGTTCCTGTTGGCTGCTCTGTTGCAAAAAAAGTCGACCTAACTAACCTTTGGCACAAAAGATTAGGACATATATCTAAAAGAGCACTGATTAAATTAAATAAGACGGGACTGCTGGGAGGTGGTTATGTGTCTAAGCCTGATTTCTGTGAGTCATGCATCTTTGGCAAACATCATAAACTATCATTTACGTCTGGTGTCCATATAACCTAAGTCACCTGTAGATTACATCCACTCTGATTTGTGGCGGCCCACTAGAGTACCTATTTTAGGTGGAGCTTATTACTTTCTATCCATGGTAGATGATTATTCTAGGAAGGATTGGGTCTATTTGCTCAAAATAAAAGATGAATGTTTTAATACTTTTGCTAGATGGAAGAACCTTATAGAAAATCAAACTGGTAGAAAGATTAAGGTACTTAGGACTGATAATGAACGTGAGTAGATTAACTAAGAATTTGATAGTTTATGTGCACAAAATGGAATCAAAAGACACAATACCGTTAGAAAAACACCCCAACAAAATGGACTGGCTGAGAGAATGAACCATACAGTCTTAGATAGAGTTGGATGCATGCTATTTAGCTCTGGACTGGTAAAGAACTTTTGGGGGGAGGCTGTGGTTACTGCATATTATCCAATAAATAGAATTGTTAAGCTCAAGGTAGTTCTTGAGCTTAACCTAGATAGAACGAAAGAGAAATTGAACGAAATTGGAAATGAAGAAGGAAAAGAGATGCGTTTTTCATTCAATGCCTAACACTTACAAGACAATCCTTACTTATAGCCAAAACAAGGAGACAAAATATCTAGACCTTAACCGACTTATTACAACCAACAATTGCTTTTGGTGTCAAACCACAAGAATTAGAATTCGAACATGAAATAGCCTGCAGCTGGGACAAAACTAACTCCGATCATGACAATACCCTCCTCTTTAGCACATTCTTGCCTCAAGAATGAAAAGAAGGGAATTGAGACTTGAGAAACTTCTAACTTTCCCAAGTAACACCGTCTATACCAAGTTTTTCCCATTGAACCAATACCTGCTTCCCTTGATCATGTACTGACCTGCTGTTCACAATAGATATAGGCTCAAGAACTAACAGCCCATTGGAAGCTTGTAAGACAGCCAGTGCTCCTTTATTTTGATCTGGCTCATGCTTTTTAAGTAGGGAAACATGAAAGACCGGGTGCACCAAACTGTCTTCTGGTAGTTCTGACTGGCAAGCAACCTTACCAATTCTCTCAAGAACCTTGTAAGGACCATCAAATCTTGCAGATAGTTTGATATTTTTGCGGACAGCCACTGAGCATTGTCTATAGGGTTGTAATTTGAGGTAAACGAAGTCTCTAACAAGCCTAAATTAGTATATATTTATTTATATCATTTTCATACATTTTTAACCATTTTACATCAAATTTTATTCGCTTTTGCTCGTTTTTTGCTCGGTTTCGACTATTTTACTACTTTATTGCAAAAACACCAATTTTTTACTAAATCTTGCTAGTTTTTATCATTAATATCAACAATTAAAAGCAAGATAAATAAAAAAAAAATACAAAATAATAACAAAAATTCTACAAAATTTTCAAGAACACCCAACTTACACCCTATTTCACAAGTTTTACGTCAATTTTAAGCTAAAATTCAAGTTTTTATCCTCATTATTCATCTTTTATGCATTGTAAAATACAATTAAACATTACTTAAAGCTATTTTAAGCCTTATTTTTCTGAAAAAATGAAAAAAAATATATATATAAAACAGAAAAAAAAAATAAGGAACTTGCAGATCTGCAGCAGGAAGAACCTTTTTGCTCGATTTTTCTTGATTTTCTTCAACTAAATACACCGGACCAAAGCTTAAATAAGTTATTTAAAATTTTTTTAACATGTTATTGCATTATTTGGGTGGACGATTTCATGAAAAAATGAAGAAAAATTACAAGGAAATCAGTTGCAAATCTGGGCGGCAAAAACAGCTTTTCAAGAGCAACTTGCATTTTGGCAAATAAAACGCGATTTTTTTCACCAAATTCATTGTAATAGCATAACACAACATCTATATGATGTTTTGGTGCAGAATATGGGCAGTGGAGTGCAGAAAACAATCAAGAAAAATGGCCAAAATCCAGATCTGCAGATCTGCCTCAGGAAGCTCAATTGGGAGCTGATTTTTGAGATTTTTTCTATGTTTCTTATTCCAATCTCTACTTGTGTAAATAGGGGGTGTGTTGGAGTGTTTGATCATCCAATTTGGAGAGCCAAAAACACACGAGAGTAAGGTCTAAGAGAGGGTCGAAATTGGCTAGTTGTGCAACTGTCAACAGCCCTGTTTCATGTGTTTTTGGTATTTTTGTGCTGATTTTTTTTTTTTTTTTTGTTTTTTTGTTTTAGTTCATGTATTTTTATGTTTATAATGATTAATATTAAGTTTAACATGAACTAATTTTGTTAATCTAGGGCTACGATGTAGCCTCAGTTGTAAAATACGCTTAATTCTAATTTAAAATATTCAGTGTTCTTGTTATTGTATTATAGAAGTGTTTATCATTGTTATTAATGAGTTTTAAATGCTTGATTACCATTTAAAGCCCGTAATGATTCATAATGAGTCCGAGAAGAGATTTATGATGAGTGCTAAGGTGATAAGCACCACAAAATGAGCGAATACTCGAGAGAGATTAAGGCAATTTGTGTGGTTTTTAAAAGAAAATCAAAGAGCTTTTATAACTCTTTTCTTATTCAAATTCATGCACGAGAGTGATGAATTAATATGTTAAAGAGTATGCTAAATGTTGCTTGAGAGAGAATATTTAGTAATTTAGGATTTTTAACCATCAACTTGTAATAACAACCTGAATACTGGGAATAGAAAGGCGTATTGATGCAACTTAGGTAAAATCGGATGCCTTAGACTTTGTTTATATGACAAAAACCCAAAAACTTTAATTAACTTTTTATTTGAATTTCTTTTTCTTTTATTTTTACTTTTACTTCAGCAAACACCTGAATTTTTAATTTTTCAAATAGTAGTAAAGCTGTTAATTTCAGTACTCACTCAGCAATCCTCGTGGGAATGATACTCTACTCACTCTGTATTACTTGAAGCGACTAGTGCACTTGCTAGCAAAGAAATGCATCAGTCTCCCACATTGAAATTTTTATAAATCCTCTTCTTATCTGCAAAGAATTTCATTCTAGCTTGTGCCAATTGAAGGTTATCCTTAAGCTGTCTTGCTAGCTGAGCCCTCTGCTTGAACAACTCATTAACACCTTCAACCTGTGATACTGCTCCTTGTTGAAGCAAAGGAGAAGGGGGATCGTAGCCATACAAAGCTGTGAAAGGGGTTGCACCCAAAGAAGAGTGAAAGTGAGTATCATACCAATACTCAGAGAGAAATAAGTATTTATTCCATTGCTTTGGGTGTGTGAATGTCATTCCCCTTAGGTACTGCTCAATACACTGATTAACCCGCTCAGTTTGGCCATCTGACTGAGGGTGATACGAGGAGCTCATAGCCAATGTAGTACCCAGCAGCAAAAACAATTTAAACCAAAAAGAACTAGTGAATAATCTGTCCCGATCAGAAACAATGGGTTGTGGTAGCACATGAAGCTTGTACACCTGATCCAAGAATATTCTAGCTAGCTTTGCTGCTGTAATGGGGTGATGGAGAGCTACAAAGTGGCCAAATTTGGTGAAATGATCTACAATCACCCAAATGACCTCCTTCCCCTCTGATTTAGGTAGCCCTTCAATAAAATCCATACTAATATTACTCCAAGCACCTTCAGGAATGGGGAGTGGCTTTAACAATCCTTTGTAAGGGGTGTGCTCCACTTTTGTTTAATGATAGATCTCACATTGCTGCACAAACTCTTGTACATCATTTTTCATGCCGTGCCACTAGAAATACAGCTTGATTCTCTTGTAAGTCCCCTCTATTCCTAAATGTCCTCCCCAAGGTGAGTCATGTGAAGCTCTAATGATTTGCTTTCTCAGTCCTTGACCTTCCCTAATGTATATCTTCCCTTTAATCAGGACAATTCCTTGATTTACAGTCACATCTGTAAGAGTATTAGAAGAATTAGATTGTATGCAATCAGGAATAATGTAGATATGTGCAAAGGCATCATGTTCATAGGAGCTGATCACTTCTATCATCCAAGAAGGAACCACTTGATTAATGGCTGCACAGGAGCCCTCAGCTTCAAGGTCCTCAAACCTTCTAGATAAAGGATCAACTACCACATTTTCAACCCCTTTCCAGTACTGGATGGTGTATTCCAGACCTAGCATCTTCATGAATCCTTTCCGCTGTACACTTGTTGTGATTCTCTGCTCAAGAAGATACTTAAGACTTTGATGATCTGTCTTGATCACAAACAAATGTCCTTCAAGGTAATGCCGCCATTTCTGCACAGCTAACAGAATAGCCATGTATTCTTTCTCATAAATCGACGACCCTTGGTTCTTTGGACCTAAGGCTTAACTGAGAAAGGCCAAAGGCCTTCCATTTTGGGAAAGCACATCTCCAATCCCTATACTGCAGGCATCAGTTTCTAACGTGAAGGGCAATTTGAAATCAGGCATCACAAGTATAGGGGACATGGTCATAGCTTGTTTTAGTCTTTCAAAGGCCTCAGTTGCTTGATCACTCCAAACATCCTTCTTTAACATATCTGTTAAAGGCCATGCAATGATTCCATACCCAGCTATGAATTTATGGTAATACCATGTTAAGCCTAAGAAACCTCTTAGCTGCTTCAGTGTCTTGGGCTGAGGCCAATCTCTCATGGCCTGCACTTTGCTCGGGTCTGTTGTAACACCCTCTCCGGAGATAATATGCCTAAGGTACTCAACTTGTCTCTTGGCAAAGATGCACTTGGAGAGTTTAGCATAAAATTTATGCTGCTGCATTGTTTGGAATACCTGCACCAGATGAGTGTAATGCTGCAGCAGTGAAGAACTATAAACAAGGATATCATCGAAAAACATTAGCACAAACTTCCTCAGGTAAGGCTTAAACACGAGGTTCATCAATGCTTGAAATGTAGAGGGTGCATTAGACAAGCCAAAGGGCATCACCGTAAACTCATAATTCCCATGGTGAGTTCTAAAAGCAGTCTTATGGATGTCTTGCCCATAAACTCTAATTTGATAATAACCTTGCCTCGGATCAAGTTTAGAGAAATACAAAGCACCATGCAATTCATCTACTAGATCATCAATAATAGGTATTGGAAATTTGTCCTTGATGGTAATGGAGTTCAACTATCGGTAATCAATACACATCCTCGAAGTTCCATCCTTTTTCTTCACCAAAATCACCGGAGAAGTAAAGGGGCTATGACTATGTCATATGAACTTGTCTTCAATAGCTCATCAATCTGTCTCTCTATCTCATCTTTCTGAGAATGTGGATATCTATAGGGCCGCAAGTTCACCGGATTAGATCCCTCCTTTAAGGGAATTACATGATCAAGCTCTCTATTGGGTGGTAAAGAATCAAGTTGCTCGAACAACACTTCATACTTCTTGAGCAAGGCTTCTAATTCAGCACTAGATTCGTTTTTCTCAGTTTCTGCGCCAGCCAAGGTCGAGTATAAATGACCTACTTAATTGTAATCCCCCTTTTGAAGCACCTTCTTTAAGCTTTTGCCTTTCATTAATCGAAGATGGCCTTGCTCAACTATGCCTTGAAGCTGGATCTTTCCTCCCTCTTTCTCAAAAGATACAGTCAATTGTGAGAAATCAAAGAGTATTGGACTGAAACTCTTCATCCAATCCACTTCCAAAACTACTTTGCAGCCACCTAGCCTCAAAACTATTTCATCTTCCACACGAAATTCTTACACTTAGTGTGAGTCAAAATGGTATTTCCATCAGCAATGGTGACAGCCAATGGACTTGTTTGAATCAGCTCTTGGTCCACTGCTCTCATCACTTTAGGATCCACAAAACTGTGGGTTGAACCACTATCAATCAAAATCAACAGCTCATGCTGCCCTGCTATTCCCGTGATGCGTATTGTGTTGTGTGAACCACTCCCTGTTAATGCTTTAACAGAGATTTCTACATCGTTTTCTTCATCAGATTCTACTGATTCCTCATTCTAAACTCCTGGACAGTCTTTTTCTTCATCTGATTCAGCTTCCCTTGCTTCTTCCCCAGACGCTGACATGATAAACTTGGGATCACATTTGTGGCCAAAGACATATCTTTGGTTGCATTTAAAACAAAGCTTCTGTGGTCTCTTATCATCACCAGTTACAATCTCATTACTATTCTGTGTGAATTTAGTGGCGGGCAATCCAGTAACATTGCTTCTAGACATAGATGAATATGAAGCTAAAACTGAACTTTCAACCTTCTTGGCCTTAGAATAAGCTTGAGACAGACTGCAAGGATCAAAGGCCTTCACTAAACTTTTGATTCGTGGCTTAAGACCACTCAAAAAACTAGATACATAATAGGATTCAAGACCCTCAGGATAAACAACAGCATTCTGGCCCTTAGGCCTTCAAACCGTGTCATATATTCTTTCATTGTGGTAGTTTGGACAACCTTGTTGAAGTTATCCACCACTTCACTAACATTCTCGTCACCACATCTATCACACAACTCATTAGCAAATTTAGTCCAAGTAGTGGAAGGTTTAGTACGCAACAATCCATAGCACCAAGTCTCCATTTCACCACGTAAGTACACAGAAGCTACTTCAACCTTTTCACTCTCACTAATGTTGTGAAAACGAAAGTACTTTTCGCATTTCCTTACCCAAGATTGAGGGAAAGTACCATCAAATGTCTCCAGATCAACTCTAGGTTGGCGGAATCCATTGTTCCTTGCACGTGAAGTGCTATCAGCACTGCCAGTAGGGACAATAGCAGGGTCTGGGGACCTAACTTGTTGATTTTCTGTAAAGATCCTTCCATCACCAGTGGATGATTGCTGTCCATCCATCCTCTATTGTAGACCAGAGAATTGTTGAGTAAATTGCATAGATTGCGACTCAAACCTACGGTTCATGTCTTGCTACATCATCTGCATCATATTCTGCATTTGCAGTAACACTTGCTCCACACGATCACCTTGTTGGTTAGCACTATCACCATCAACAGCTACAGCATAGGATGAGGTTCCTCCACTGGCATTGTTAACAACATTACCAGCTGCATTACCAGCAGCATTAGCTATTGTTGTCGGTGCCATGGCAGATCTCTTCTTCCTAGCCAGATTGCAATGATCAATGCCGTAATACCTTGAACCTTAATCACACAATTCAATCTTGAATTCAATCCAATTGAGTACAATTAGCCTGGCTCTGATACCACTTGTTAAGCTCAAGGTAGTTCTTGAGCTTAACCTAGATAGAACGAAAGAGAAATTGAACGAAATTGGAAATGAAGAAGGAAAAGAGATATGTTTTTCATTCAATTCCTAACACTTACAAGACAATCCTTACTTATAGCCAAAACATGGAGACAAAATATCTAGACCTTAACTGACTTATTGCAACCAACAACCGCTTTTGGCGCTAGACCACAAGAATTAGAATTCGAACATGGAACAGCCTGCAGATAGGACAAAACTAACTCCGATCATGACAAGAACCCCCTCCTCTATAATTGATTTTAAAACTCCTGAAGAAAAATGGACTAGAAAAAACAAGAGACTATTCTGTTTTAAAAATTTTTGGATGTGCTGCATATGCACATCAATAAGAAGGAAAACTTGAACCCAGAGCTGTAAAAGGTGTTTTCTTAGGCTATCCTGATGCTGTAAAGTGTTATAGAGTGGGTGTAAGGGATGGTAATAGAACCAAAATAATAATTAGTAGGGATGTGACCTTTAATGAGGAAGAAATGCCCTATTTGGAGGAACCAGTAGCTGCCGGGAATGCAGTTACTTCTACCAGCCCTAGGAATTTTGACCCTGAACTCTATGAGTTTCAAATCATCCTACCTGAACCTGCATATCAAGTAAACCAGACCTTAGATTCTAAAAAGAGGCGGCTATCAGTGCTGAGAGGAGCCCTGAACCTCAAGAAACAATTGAACATATGGGCCTATCTAACTACCAACTAGTTAGGGACAGGGAGAGGAGAGAAACTAGGGTACCTGTTAGGCTGGGCTGTGCTGGTTGCATAGTCTGTGCCCTAAACACTGCTTTAGAATATGTTGAGTCTGAACCTCTCACTTATTCTCGAGCTATCAAGGGGGCAGCCTCTTAACAGTGGCTTAAAGGCCATGACAAAGGAAATGGAAAGCCTCAAAAGGAACAAAACCTGGTTTTTTGTTCCTAGACCTATGGGTAGGAAGTTGGTAAGTTTTAAATGTATCTATAAGGTAAAGGAATCCAATACATCATCTGGACGGCCAAGGTTCAAGGCCAGATTAGTTGCAAAAGGTTTTTCACAAAAAGAAGGGGTAGATTACAAAGAGATATTCTCTCCTATTTTTAAACACACCAACATAAGAATTCTTATGGCACTGACTGCTAAGCTCAATATGTTTTTAGAACAAATGGATGTTACTACAACTTTCCTTCATGGTTAGCTGGAAGAAGAGATTTTTATGACCCAACCTGAGAGTTTTATTGAACCTGGTTGTGAGGAACCTGTTTGTTCGCTCAAATGGTTTTTGTATGGCTTGAAACAATCCCCTAGGTAGAGGTACAAACGTTTTGACCAATTCATGATGAATAGGGGCCTTGGCAGATGAATTCATGACACTTGTTTTTACTTCAAACAAGCTGATACTGATGATGCACTGTATTTACTGATCTATGTTGATGATACGCTCCTGGCTAGAAGATCTATGAATTGTATTAATAATTTAAAGCTAATGCTTTCTAATGAGTTTGATATGAAAGATATAGGGAAGGCCAAGAAAATACGGGGTATGGAACTTAACAGGGATCTTACTGCTGGAACAGTGCATCTGTCACAACAAGGGTACTTGGACAAGTATGTCTGATTGTAAACCTGTTAAGTTGCCCTTGGCAAGTCAGTCCAAATTTTCAGTTAAACAGTGTCCATCTAATGGAATGGATAAGAAACAGATGGAAAGGGTCCCTTACGCCAATGTTACAGCTTCCCTAATGTATGCTATGACTTGTACATGACCAGACTTAGCTATTCCTTTAAGTGTTCTGTCTAGGTCTATGAGTAACTTAGGAAAAGAACATTAGGATGGGGTTAAGTTGTTATTAAGGTACATTAAGCAAACCCATAAGTTGGGACTTACCTTCGGTAGGACAGAAATAGACCTTAGGTTGATAGGTTACACTGATTTTGATTTTGGGGGACATTTAGATAAAAGAAGGTCAACTAGTGCTTACCTTTATACTCCAAATGGTGGAGCCATCTGTTAGAGATTAAAGCTACAGTCTATGACTAGTTTGTCAACAACAGAGGCCGAATTCCAAGCTATAAAAGAAGCTATCTGGTTGAGGGGCCTGTTGTCTGAAATTAATCTGGATACTGTTTAATTTCTGTTTTCGGACAGTCAGTTAGCCCTTGCTTTGTGCAAAAACCCTGTTTATCATGATAAGACTAAACACTTAGCTGTTAAGAGAAGTTTTGTGAATAATATGGTGGAAAAGAGCACTGTTGAACTGCGTAAAATCTGTACTGATGTAAATCCAGTGGATATGGGCACTAAAAATATGACTTTGGACAAATTAATCAAGTGTATTAATTTGGTTCAAAGTGATTGGGATCATGGATGACCAATCATGTGAGTTTGCTCCTTATTACTAGGGAATGTTTAGTAGTTAGTTCATATAGATACCAAGGTGGATAATTAATGAATTATTGGTCCCTATATGACTTAATTAAGACAAATATTATCTTAGTCGAGTATTTTTCAAGTATCACAGATCAAGTAGACTCCGGAATATATGTTGTATTTGGTATATGTAATATTGAGTGGCATATGATGTAAATATTGTTAGGAACAGTGTCTTGAAATCCAGATTTATTCCGAATATATTATTTTAATTAATAAATAAAATTAAAGTTTCAGTCGTTTCCTAGTTAAATTTGTGTACGTGAGTATTTATACTGCATGTGACTTTCTTTTGGGAGACATCCATGAGATGGGTCTAGTCCTCAGACTATAATTTACACGTTTGCTCTAAGTGGTTTATGAGAAAGCCACAGATAGACTTGGAACAAATGGTATGGATTATTGTTTGAAAGACTCGTATTCAAAGAAAAGTTTGGACCACTTGTATGTTAAGACTATAACGTGACGCTTTAGATGACTTGTCATGGTTATGTGGATGGAGATCCAAAAGTGTTAGGTTAGTGTGTTTAATAAGATTGACACACTGAGTTGGACCATGTGGATTACTTATTTCTAGACTACTATCGGAAATGAGTGATTCACGTTGTATTGTTTGAACGATGACTCTAAATCCTACGGGTATTCTGGACTTGTGCATGGAGCGTTAGTTACTTTGGTGTACTATAAGCAAGGTCTAAACGAATGACAAGGATCAGGTATTCAATAGGGAATCTACAGTCTCTTATGAGATACAGATGTCCCCTTATTAATTCGCAAATATTTGAATAGTTTAGAAACTTTGGCCAAAGTATTCCAAGTGTTTGACATTTGAAATTTATACTGTGAATATGTTCAAGTATAAATGAATTATTCAATGAAGGGCTAGTCGGTAACTAATGGAGAACCTGTAAGAAGGATAATGATAGTGGTTATATTTATCCTTTGTCATGGACATCTAGTGGGGGGTTGTTGTCATCATTACAGTCTATTAGGGAGATATCCAATAAAAAAATTTAAGTCTGGAGTGCAGTGAGATTTATTTAGCGGAATTAAGTCGCATTAAATGGTAATTAAATTATTTCATGAGAAGAGTAACTTAACCCATTTGGAGCAAGATTTAAATTATCTCTGAGGTCCATAAGAAGGGTAAAGTTAAATTTGCCAAACATTATTCATGAGATGAATAAAATCAAAAATTATAAAATAAAATAATTTTTAAGAAATTAAAATTCATAGGATGAATTTTTACATGTGGGAAACAAACAAAAAAAGCGCACTGGTTGGTGATCTGTGTATAAACACAGCAGCCAATCAGGGCGCGAAGGCTACCCAAGGCATGCATCCGCGCCTTTGGGCGCGGACGAATCATCCCGTGCCACATGGCACATGGTGACAGGCCAGAGCACGAGTGAATAGACGATGAAACGCAGCTTTTTAATTGCTTTTTAAATTGATACGACGCATTTTGATTTTAACTGGGCAATCCCACATCCATTAAAATTGGATTTTTCGCTTGGGACCACTCCTATGAATAGATGTGCTTATTCCGAGGATTGACATTGAGTTTTAAAACAAATTTTAGTTCCGGAAATAGTTTCAGAGACCTAATTGGAGAGAAAATTTTACGTTGAAAATTTTCTTTCCTCAGTTTAATATTTTTCGGAGCCCACCCTCCAGGCGGTTCGAGGTCACTTCGTAGAAGATCGCGGGGTCTCGATTTTCTTGGTTTTCTTTATTATTGGAGCAATTCCAGGTATGTTCTTCTTTCTTTATTCTTTTTCGCTTTTTTATTTATTTATAGTATTCGTTATTATGCCTACACAAGTTTATGTATTGTTATGAATGTATTAGAGTAAAAGGCCTATAGATCTAAATTAAGAATTTAGATCTGTTGATTTAAATTATGAATTCAAGTCAGTAGATTCAAAATTAGGAATTTTAAATCAACCCTAGGTTTAGAGTTATGAATTCCAAATTTGTTCCGCTGCGTTAACTTTATAAACTTTAGGGAGAATTTTTAAAATTCATCCCAACAACCGGTATTAGGGCAAAGGGTTTATAGAGATAAACATATTCCCGGGAACTCTCTCACGTGAGATGTCACAAAGCGTGACTCTCCGACCGGATGCTTAGGTAGGCAGAAGAGTCTCCTACTCTAAGTGCTTCTAACAAGTGCCTGTTGTTGTGATTTGAGAACTGTGAACCCAATAGTCGGCATCAGAGTTTATTTTCCAACAAAATTCATATTTTTTTACACAAATATTAATATGTACAAGAGTAGATATAAATTAATTTAAATCTGGTCATTGAAGAGATTGTCCATAATGCCCCTGCCCATATGCTATATTTACTTGCTCCATCAGCCTGCCTGTGTTATAAACGTTGCTGCCCGAAGCTTACGCTGGAAGCTTCCTTATAAGGTTTAAATGACGGGGACACGCGTCACCCATCTGTTGCCCCTGATTGTGTTTGTTTGGGATGATCACCACCATTGATTGCTTTGAGATGAATGGATGAGATTTGTCCGTGCAGCCTTACCACGAATTGCACTCTCCTTGATTATATAAAGGGAACCCTTTTAGGGTTTTCCTTACGGCTGTGTTATTTTTCATGAGTTTTCTTCTCTCTCTTCATCAACGCTCTGTCTCTCTACTTTCTGAGGCGATTTGGAGGTGATCTTGTAGATCAATTAGAGTTAAGGCTTGCGTGTTCAGATCTTGTCATCTTGGAGCTTTAAGAAGCCATTAATGGGTTCTTTGTGAGTATCTCTTCTCCTTTCTGGTTTGTGTTTGTATGGTAAAGGCTTCTAAATTAGGAACTTTGAGATCTAATTCTATTTTGTTTTTGTCTTGGTGATTTAGTTTGTAATAACTTGAAACTTGACTATAGTGGAGAGATTTCCTTAGAAATAGGGAGCCGTGGAGTAGGGCCTTATTTAAAGGTGGAACCACGTAAATCTTGGTGCTTTTTGTCATGTGTGTGTTGATCTTTCATTTGATACTTATTTTACTATAGTTACAGGTTTAATCTAAGATCTGAAAGTCTATAATAATATTAACTAAAGTTTCTTAAACATATGAAGTTTTTGTTTAAGATCTGAAGATTTTGGGACTAAAACTCAACAGTTTTAAATACAAATTATTTTATATTAATTAATTTAATTTTAGAACGGGTTTCTAAATTAGGTTATGAGATATTATAAAGTTGGTACTATTTTAAAAATAAATAAATTAATTAGTTTTACTGGTTATTTTTAAAATAAGATTTTAAGATAGATTATGAGATAATCTATGTTATAGGACTATTGTGTTTTGAATAAAAATATTAATTAATTAATTTTGTTAGTGAATTTTTAGAATGAGGTTCTAAAGGGGATTATGAAATAATCCAAGTTGTAAATGAAGTTTAATTAACAAATCACTAGTTTATAAGAATCAAGTGGCAGCAAGGTCCAATTGTTCAAACCTCACGGTCTCCATTACTGGTCTAACGGTGTACTAAATCTATAGACCTCCCTGCAGAGGATGTTGGTTTGCAGATTAAAGGGTTAGACTTCTATTAGGATAAACCAAAGTGCAAAGAAGTGATGCAACTATGCTGCCTTAAAGTATTACGTGTATTTGTATGGAGGTATAGGTAATGGTTTACACTTAACTAGCGTAATACATTAGCCTCCCCAAGGAGTCTGTTGTGTTATGTTAGAGACTAAGGTAAAGTGGTGAGTTAATCATGTTTAGCAAAAGTTACAAGAAAACATGTTAATCGAGAATAGTTCTCACCCAAGCTAGCTTCATGCGACCCCGTTGCCAAGGAGTAAGGAGTGGTGTGTTGGGGTCATCCAAAAGTATTATGTTGGTGTGTTTAATAAGATTGACACATTGAGTAGGTCCATATGAGTTGCTTGTTTCTGGACTACTATCAGAGATGAGTGATTCATATTGTAATGTTTGAATGAGGACTCTAAATCCTGAGCGTATTTTGGACTTGTACATAAAGCGTTAGTTACTTTGGTGTACTTTAAGTAAGGTCTAAACGTATGATTGAATTCCCAAGTACAGTGGGCAGCAGCGTGAAGTGTGACAAGGATCAGGTATTTAATATGGAATTTGCAAGTATTTAAATAGTTCCGAAACTTTGGCCAAAGTATTCCAAGTGTTTGGCATTTAGATTTTATACTATGGATATGTTCAACTATAAATGAATTTTTTAGTAAAGGGCGGGTCTGTAATTAATGGAGAAGCTAAGAAAAGGATAATGATAGTAGTAATATTTATTCTTTGTCATGGACATCTAGTGGAGGGGTTGTTCTCATCAATACAATCAATTTGAGAAATATCGAATAAATGATTTAAGTCTAGAGTGTAGTGAGATTTGTTTAGTAGAATTAAGTCTCATTAAATGGCAATTAATTTATATAATGAGATGTTAATTTAACCCATTTGGATCTAGAGTTAAATTATCTGTGAAGTCCCTGCGCAAGCCTTTATATTTATTGCCATCAGAAAAATGTTAAAGAATCCATTAGATGAATTATTTATTAGTGAGATGAGTAAATTTAATTTGCCAAACAATATTCATGATATGAATATAAATTAAAAAATAAAATAATTTTTAAAATTAAATTTCATAAGATGAATTTTTACATGTGGGAAGCAAAGCAAAAAAAATATCGAAAATAGCGTTTAACAGGTTGTAATCCTCGTGATTCGAATCGCATGTGTTGCATGCTGGGACATCCGATGGCTATCCGCATCCTCGTGTGGGGATGAATCATGTGCTACCACGTGGTAGCCTTCTATTGGCGATGACACGCAATTTTGGCCAGGGTTCAAAACACGTCTTTTTGGTTTGTTTTTGTTATGAAATGCTGCGTTTTGCTTTGAGTGCCACATCTAATTTTTGGTTATTTTTCACTCCTGTAGCCTACTATAAATAGAGGTACCTATTATAATGGTTTGGGATTCAATTTAGAATTAATAATTAAAGGTTTCTGAAAGTGTTGACTTTCGGAGATCTAGCGGGAGAGAAAATTTCTTTTGAAATTTTTCTTTCCTCAAAGCTAAACATTTTTCGGAGTGCACCCTCTGGGCAGTTCAAGGTTATTGCGTAGAAGACAGTAGGGTCTCGATTTCTTCTGTTTTCTCGGGCTTCAAGGATATAATTATTATTCATCCGAATTTTCTTATTTTCGAGCAATAACGGGTATGTGCTTCTTTCCTTCTCCGTAAGTTTTTTGCTTTTCTATTTATTTACAGTTTTTCTTATTATGCCGTTATAAATTCAGATTACTGTTACGAATGTATCAGAGTAGAGGCATATAAATTTAAAACTGTGGATTTAAATTAAGAATTTTAAAATCAACTTTAGGTCTAAAATTAAGAATTTTAAACCCTTCTGCTGCATCAACTTAATTAAATTATGAAGGATTTTTGAAATCTGCCCTAACAACTAGTATCAAGGCAAAGGGTTCTATAAAGATAACCCGATTCCCGGGAACTCTTGTTTGTGAGGTGTCACAAAGCATGACTCTCCGACTAGGGGCTTAGGTAGCGAGAAGTGTCTCCAACACTGAGTGCCCCGATAGGTGCACTCTGTTATGACTATAGTTGGAGAACTATAAACCTAACACTTGGTATCAGAGTTAGATTAATTAATAACTGGGTTAGTTATTCTCAATAATTACTTCTTAGCATTTATCATATATGTGGTTGCTCGGGCAGATGTCCTTAAACACATGCCGGATAGACCCTTGATGATGGAAAGATTAAACCAATGGAGTATTGCTCTACTTTAGTTTGAGCTACTCTATGTGTCATGAAAGTTAGTCAAGGGTCAGACCTTAATAGACGTTTTAGCTGACAATCTAAACATTCATACTGGCTTGGACTACAAGCCAGACCAGCTCCTAGTAGTGGAAATGGCTCCTTGGAGGTTGTACTTCGATGGATCAAGGACCAATTCGAGCGCCAAAGTTGGGATCGTGATTGAGTCTCCTGCTGGGATCATCTCAAAATTAGCTGTTACCTTGGTTGACAAGTGCTCCAATAACATGGCAGAGTATGAGGCATTAATCATAGGCCTACAGACTCTCTAGAAATGTAGGTCCCCAATGTCATCATTAAAGGGGATTCGCAGCTGGTCATTTGCCAAGTAAAAAAGGAATTTGGTGTTTAAGCGATACCTAGAACATATACTTTTCAGTAATGCAAAGACCATCAAACAACTTTGATGGTGTGCAGTTTCAACATATGCCTAGAGAACAACGCAACGAAGCCAATGACTTGGATTAGATAGCTTCAGGGTACAAGTTGCCCATGACTTGTTGTGAAGAAACCATGGTCATCAAGGCTGAAGTTTTAGACCATGATATCGAATTCACTGAGTCTTTTACTGTTACGAGTAAGGTTATACCAAGTGAACGCTTGGATTGCTTCGAAACCCATCAATTTGTCACGAGTTAGCACGAGCACTGTAAGAAATCTTTAATGGATTACTTTAAGAGTATTTAAAACTGTGTGAAAGACAGAAAAATGAAATTGAGAGCTCATAGATTCCATCTGGATGATGAATTTGGAGAGTTATACAAGAGGGGTGCCAGTGGAGTGCTTCTTAAATGCCTTGACTTGGATGAAGCAATGCTAGTAATGGTAGGAGCCCCTGAGTGTATTTGTATATCACATCTAGCAGGAAACAAAACGCATTTGCTCATCAGATTTTATGGCTATTATTGGCCATCAACGATGGGTGATTGCATATAGTATGCCAAGGGTGCACAACAATGCCAAAGTCATGGTCATGTGCTTAGACTCATGCTATTGTTAAACCATGGCCGTTTAGGAGAGATTAACCCCCCCCCCCCCCCCCCCCCCCCCCCCCCCCGGCCCCGACAATCTGGTAAGCAACACTCTTACATCCTTGTGGCGATAGATTATTTCATGAAATGGGTGGAGGCTAACCATACAGGAATATCAATCAGTAGGATGCAATTACTTTTATCAAAGAATACATTCTATGTTGGTTTGGGATCCCAGAGATCATTACTGTGGACCAAGCTAAGGTGTTCAATGGGACTGAAATTAAGGATTTCATAAAGATTTTCAATATAGAAATCTTAAACTCGTCGCCCTACTATGCTCAAGCTAATGGCCAGGCACAGTCAACAAACGAGATTCTGAAGGCCAATATTGAGAAAAATGATTGATGACAATCCTAGGGAGTGGCATGAATCATGATTGGATGCTCTTTGGGCTTACATAACATCCAAACATGGTGCAACTAGGACAACTCCCTTCAAATTAACATATGGCCATGATGTCGTGCTCCTAATAGAAGTCACAGTTCATTCTATTAGGCTGGCTTACCAAGGGAGTTTTTGGAACTTGAGTATGAGCAAGATATGGTGGATGAGCTAACTAACTTAGACCAAGTTAGGCTTGATGCCCTTCAAAAGCTAGAAAACCCAAAAGAATAGGGTGGCCAAAGCCTACACCAAAAAGGTCAAACATAAGTCTTTTGACTTAGGTGATTTAGTTTAGAAAGTGACACTATCCACAAGCCAGAAAGATCAGGTCTCTGGGAAATGGTCTCCAAATTGGGAAGGCCCATTTGTAGAGGTATTTAGAAGCAATGCCTAGTTACTTCAAGACCTAGATGGAAGAACTTAACCAAGGGCCATTAATGGAAGATTCCTGCAGAAATATGTGCCATCAATTTGGGATTCTAATAAGGAAGTCCATTAGATTCCCTTAATTATGAGCTCAGTTTCAATGTCAATGTCTTGAGGATCAACTCCATGATCCATAAGTTAGAAAAATAAAAGAAAAAGGAATCGCTGAACTGTGAGATATATTTGACAAAAATGCGTATTTCATTGATACTGTTGAGGAGTACATGGCATACGTATAAAATAATACAAGCAAGTTACTTGTATGACCAAAAACATCTTTACAAAAAGAAAATCAAAAGGGTCGAGTCTCAATTTTAACTAAGGATTCCACTACAGCTAACAATTAACTGGTTACTTCATTCAACTCTTGATCCAAGGAGAATGCCTCTTCTTGAAGGGCTTGGCTACTCCTTTAGGTCTCTATGGTATCTTCTCGAGCTTCCTAACCTTTGAGCCAGGAGATGATTCTCATCCTCTAGGCATTTGATGTCCTAGGCTTGTTGACTCTAGACTTCCTTGGCTACTTGGAGTTCTTCGAAAAGTAGCTGCAGGCCACTCAGGCAAGCTGAGCGTCCTAGATCTCTCATGGTATCTTAACAGTGCCATGTTTTCGTTAGAAGTGATGGGACCTCATGATTCACTCTCGTAATGTTTTCCTCTAGAACATCGATTTCTCTAGAAATGGTTGAAGCCACCTTAGGATCTTTCTTTAAGGCCTTCACCAGAGAAATGGCCTCTTGGAATGTGGTCCTTTCAATTAGGGTTAAAATAAGGAACTGTGCAATCTCTTTTAGTTTTTAAAGTCTTAGGGATACTTGGTCTAGTTACTAGAAGGCCAATCTTCCACTTACCTGTAGCTTCTCTAAAAAAGATTACATTCCTCTTAAGATTAGGGAAGGAGCAACTCTTGGTAGTGTAGCCTAAAAAGGGGCGGCATCAAAGGAGTCAGACTAAGTCTTGACTTTGGAAGACAACCAAATTTGATGGAAATATTTTTACCTCTGAAACCTTAGTCGGAGGAAAAGGAGAAACTTCAATTGGCATTTCTGCCACTGCAGCTTCTGCTGGTCTTCAGCTACCGGAATGCCTTCCTTTAGGTTTTTGCTTAAAAGCAACACTTGTATGTCAGAACCAACTATTGTTTTGACATCAAGTATTAAGAGGCCAAATGACAAAATCATACCTTCAAAGATCTCTTCAATGGTGATTGGATCTCCTGGAAGTAGGTATGGAGCATGTACGAGGCCCTGGATGAATGGAACTGGAGGATTAACCTCCTCAAAGGGATAGCTTATAACTGGCTCCACAATAGACATAACCACGTCTCCTCTTTCCTTAGTGCTTGAACTCAATGATTCAATGTCATGAAGGAACTTTGGTATAGCTTCTTGAGATGGGAAGTCCGTGATCTCCACAATGACTGAAGCTGGTTCTTCTTATGGCTGCACAAATCCAAATTAAGAATAGTTTTTGGCAGAAGATAAAGGAACATACCCAGTGCCACAAGGGCTCCCGCCTACATAGGGTTGGGGGGGGGGGGGGGGGGGGGATGTATGCGTCCTTCCCCCTTCAGGGTGTTAACCTGAAGAGAGGCTGTTTTCCATTGCCTCCAACCTGAGGGTGAGGACTTCCCAGGAGGTCACCCATTCTGGTACTACTCTCGCCCAAGCACGCTTAACTTTGGAGTTTTTGGCAGAAGATGAATGAAAGAAATTCCAATGAAGAAAGGCTAATGCCTCTGATTCAGGGAGCCTTGCTCTTCTCTTCCACACTAACTAAGAGTTGGGTACTTCTTCATCTTCTTCCTCCTCCTGCTCTACTGCCTGCATGGCTCCAGTTGGAAGAGTTGGGAGAATATCTTTCTTCTTCCTCTTTCATTGAGCCCCCAACTTCTAGAGCCGATGGAGAAGTCCTTGGAGGAGATTTCTTTAACAACATTTTGGAAAAACTCCTAGTCCTTGCACTTTTGTGTTATGATCCGAGCTTGATGAGGATCTTAAGGGTTTGAGCTGCGGTTATGTTGCTGCTATGTTAATAGTTAGCTTAACTAATGTAGTAGTTAGTTCTCCCTCTGCATACTTTAGTACAAATGTAATAAGCTCCAGCAAGCTTGCAGCGTTTTGCTGATCTTTGGCACCTAAGGTTCATTTGTTAGTTAGTTAGATATTTTAATTGGTTTAGGTATTTTGTGTGTTGAGTCAGTTGCTATCAAGGTCTAGGTTCAATGTATTAGCTTGCCTTGTATTCGCCTTTAAGTAGTGTTGATCAAGTGTAATAAGATTCATTCAATCAAATATACACACAAATATCTCTATGCGATGACCATTCTCTCTCTCATCTAACTCTCTCTACTTCTCATCTACGTTTCCCTGGCTTCTCATCCTAATTCACTTCTCTTCTCATCTTAAATCTCATCTATCATCAAATTACATAGCTTATGCTTTGTGAATCAATCACGAGCATAACATTTGGTATCAGAGCCTCGTTTGGCTTCCAAAACGAGCTCTTAGTCAAAAACATTTTGAAATCAAATTGTTGTGCTGTGAAAGTGACTTTAGATGCTTTGCATTTGATTTAGTTGAATTAAATTCAACTAAATTGAGTTTGTATTGTTTCAAGCCTTGATGCTAGTTGCAATTAATCAACAAAAACTAGTTCTAGAGCTGAATTTTAGTTCATTCCAACCGTTCGAAGAGCAAGAATAGCTACATGAACAACCGGATTAATTCAGCTCAATTTAGTAGTTCAGGTACTGTTTAATTGATGATTCTGTTGGTGATTTGTGAAATGTGCCGCGGATTGGTTTGTGCTGCCATTAAGTCGTTTGATTAGATTGAAGTTCAACAAGGAAAGTTGAGTTACAAGTTGTGACTTTAGTGATCTGAACTTCGCATAGAAGGTGTTCGATTAGTTGTGTTTAGCTCAGTTTTTACTTGAACTAAAACAAATCCAGATTGTGAAGCTAGTGAGCTGGCCAGACGCAAGAAACACCATTCATCATGGCTAGTGGAGTCACTACAAGATCTGGTGCAAGAGCTGGAAATTCAGCCACTCTTGTTGATCATAACATCTCTTATGCTGCTGTAGTTGGTGCAAGTGCAGCAAAGGATGCACAGTTTGTTACTAATGAACAGCTGAATTCGAAAATGGATGCAATGTTTTAACGATTTAAACAAGAGAGCGATTAATAAAGGAATGAAATGTTTGATCAACTTAAGCAAAGTCGGCTGGAAAATGATCAGAAGAGGGAAGAAAGAATGTGTTAGTTGCTGAGGCAGGTTCAGTTGGAAAGTAATCAAACAATTGAAGGTAGAATAACTCAACAGTTGTAGCAAATCAAAGAGAGGGTTTCTGGTTTGCAAGATCAGGTTAATAGGCAGTCAGGTGTTGGGATTTTGTTGCTCACAAGTCAGCAAAGGAAACCTCCTGATGGGATACAACCTCTAGTACTGGATGCTGTAGCTGAATCTCAAGAAAGACCTCCAGTGGCTAATGTGTCCGTTAGGCCTCAAGTCGCCCTCCATCCTGCTGATGTTAGACCTCAAAATTGCACTTCAGAAGCTGATTTAACTGCCAGACCTCATGAGCATCCACTTGAGCAGGTGCAAATTTGATCTACCAGTAGGAATCTTGGACAGAATGGTCACCCTCAGGATCATTCAGTGTAATTCAGATCAAACACAATGGATGCAAAACAGTTTGATCATCCACTTGATCAAATACATACTCAATCTACTTGCTTGTTTGGGGGACATCTTGTTCGGCCACCAGACCAAGCTTAGTCGCATTTTCATGGACAAAATGCTTTTGAAAATGGTCCCACACGAGACAGTGATGTTACATTTGGTAGTAGAGGCAATGGCTTTAGCCAACAAAGAGTTCAAATTGAAAATTTTGATGGAAAGTAGCCACATTCTTAACTAAGAAGATGTGAGCGTTACTTCCACTTTTTTTCCATTCCCGATGAGCAAAAGGTGGAATTGGCTGCAATTTATCTTCAAGCAGATCATGAAGTTTGGCTCTATAGTTTATTGAAGAGTAATTCTATGCTTACTTGGGCTGAATTTATGGTTGAGCTTTGTGAACGATATGGTGATGAAGACTTAAGTGACATTGTTGATAACTTCAACAAGGTGGTTCAAGTTACAACTTTGAAGGAGTATATGACAAGGTTTGAAACCTTAGAGTAAGCATGATAACTGTCTATCCTCAAGCCACTAAGTCATTTTATGTCTCAAGCTTCATCAGCGGATTAAAACCTAAAATTAAGAATTTGGTGAAGGCAGTTGGTCTTGGTTCTTTGTCCAAAGCCTATGCAAAGGCTAAGCACTTTGAGGCCATGGTTCTAACATCCAATGATGGTCCAAAGCACTGAGGGGAAAGCTTCCAACAACATCAAAAGGGGTCAACTAAATCTAAAGTTGCTCGTAATGTTGAAAAGAAGCCACAAAGACTCTGTTTTAAGTGCAGTCAGCCCTATGAATTTGGTCATAGGTGTAATCCTAAATTCCTAATGGCAATTAGAGGAGTTGATGTTGAAGAACAGTTGGAAAATGATGAGTCAGATACTGATATTGATGGTTCATATTAGGACGCTTGCATTGAAGATGAAGTTGAGATTTCCTTGAAGGCTTTGACAGGACAAGGAGCTCAGAATACACTCAGGATCAAGGGCAAAGCAGGCATGAGATCTATTGTCTTGATTGACAGTGTAAGCACTCACAGTTTTATTGATCCTAAAATGGTGAAGAAAGTAGGACATGAGGTGATTAAGACTCATCCCTTAGTAGTGACTGTGGCTGATGGAAACTCTATCCATACTTAGAGCAAATGCTGAGCTTTTCAGTGGTCTATGTAGGAGCATCAGTTCACATACTATTTTAGAGTTCTTTCCTTGGGTGGATGTGATATGGTGTTGGAGTTAATTGGATGCGTTCATTTAACCCGGTGTCCTTTGATTATGCTAAGCAAACTGTGTCCTTTGAAAGCCAGGGATCTATAGTTACATTGCGAGGCATGGCAGATCACTAGTTTGCATTCTTGAGGACAAGAATGTTCTCAAGGAAAAGGGAATGCTATGATCCGAGCTTGATGAGGATCTAGGGGGTTCGGGCTGCATATTGCTATTACTGATGAGCTGCGGTTATGTTGCTGCTATGTTAGTAGTTAGCTTAATTAATGTAGTAGTCAGTTATTCCTCTGCATACTTTAGTCCAAATGTAATAAGCTGTAGTAAGCTTGCAGCGTGCTCCTTATATTTGGCACCTAAAGTTCATTTGTTAGTTAGTTAGATATTTTAGTTGGTTTAGATATTTTGTGTGTTGAGTCGGTTGCTATCAAGGTCTAGGTTCAATGTATTAGCTTGCCTTGTATTTTCCTTTAAGTAGTGTTGATCAAGTGTAATAAGATTCATTCAATCAAATATACACAGAAATATCTCTATGAGATGACCATTCTCTCTCTCATCTAACTCTCTCTACTTCTCATCTACGTTTCCCTAGCTTCTCATCCTAATTCACTTCTCTTCTCATCTTAAATCTCGTCTATCTCCAAAGTACTCAGCTTATGCTTTGTGAATCAATCACGAGCATAACATCTTGTGAGTTTCCTCAATAGCTACTTCTGTAAAAAGAAGAGCAAGGATCACTCTTTGTTCAACCCATCCAAGGAATAAAACTGAAGCATACGTTGGGGTGGCTGTTTACCTAATTTTGCCTTCTGTGGAGTCCACCTGGTGCTGATTGGCTAACCCTCTTTCGAGCTTGACCCCGCAAGCTCCAAAGAAGGTGTAAAATATTGCTTGACGCCTTTGGCCTCCATAGAGGTGCAATGGGCTTGGCACCAAACTATAAAACAAGATGTGGCACACGGGGTGTACCTACGAAAAATAGGCACTTGTAGAGGGATTTGACTTCTCGATTCAAGTCACGGAGCTCTCTACATTAAGGGAGTTGGATGGAGATCCTTCTAGCCCACTAGAGATTTTTGGTGCCTAGACTTGGAAAGAGAATGTCTTGCACCATTCTAAATTTCTGGCAAACAACCCAGGCATATATATCTCTACACCAAGACGAGTCTAGTGATAGAAGAATAGATCTTGAGGGCACAAAATTTCCTGCCAGGCTTGTGATTTGACGTCTACAGAGACATCACGGCGAAGGTCCAGTTTCCTGAACCAACATGGACCAAGGTTCCTCTCTCTAAAAGGAGTCCATTAAGTCCCTTTTCTACCTTGAGGAGACATTAATCTCTTAACGCATTGGTCAAATGACCATCCTATGGGTAAAAAGGATCTCACAACGAGCAAACTGCTCTTCATCACAAATGACCCCCCTACTTGTGGAACATAGAGGCCTCTAGGGCAGAACTTAGAAATATAGGCTTGAGCCTAAAACTGGACCAACCACAAGGGTCCTCTTATATGGATAGCATCATTCTTTACTATGATGTCCCTAAGGCGTATACACTTGCGAAAAAACAATGGTCCTAGAGCTAATGGACTAGTGCTAAAGGCCAAATTGACAGCCATGGTCTTAAGAAATTTAAGAACCAAATTGGAGGAGTTAGCAAAGAAAAACTTGTTCAACAAAAACAAGTAGATATAGGCCTCTTCTTCTCTATACCCTTGCCCAAAGTTATGTGCCGCCATGACAAACATCTTAACAAATGACTTATAACCACCAGGAAAATCAGTTAAGGAGAAATAAGAGGTAAAAGTTTCAGCTTCTGAAGAAATAAAAGAATCAAGAGGCAACTCTCCTCCTCGTGGTGAAAGACCTGTCATGCGCACTATGTCGTCCAGCGTGATACCACGAAACCCCTCAGGGAGGACAAAAGTGTCATATTAGATGTTCCAATAGCAAGTGAGTTCCATCACGATTGGGTGGTCATACCTAATGGCAATTGTGGAAAGCCCAATGGCTTCATAAATGCTGAAGTTCTTCTGTTTTTCCCCATGGGTCGACATTAATCTGTCTACCCATTGGGTGTACCGCTTTGTTAGGTATGTCCATCATTTGAAAGGTGCCGCTTCTTTGCAAATACGTCTTCCTCCCCAAGATTGGCCTACAGGAAATGTACGAAGTAAAGGAGATTCGTCGGTATCCAGAAACACACCTGAAGACAGGGGACGTTATGAGAAGGGTTAAAGATGGGCCATAGGTCACATGATGCTTAGGTCGATGAAGGATCATCCTCTGACATTAAAGAAAGATCCTCCTCAATCTTGTTGAGATCAATGGGACTTTCAGTCACATCAGAGACCATTGAAGTGTCTAATTTGATCGGAAGCATCAATTGTTTAATAGGGCTATCAACCTGAGAAAGAGGAGCAGAGATGGAAAAAGAAATTTTGGCCATTGTCAGATTAGTTTCAAGAAAATGTAAAGAGATGGGGAGTAGATCAAATCCAGAATTAGAGATTTAAGAGCAACAAAGAGCAAGTGTTTCTAGAGCACTTGGTTTGAGCAAAGAGAGAGCACAGAGCCGAAAAGTGAAGAATTCAAGCCCTAACAGTCATTCTTATAGACACACGAGAAAGAAGAGCAAATGACAAATGGTGTTCTCTCGAGCTTCTTGTTGATGATGAGGGTTAAATTAGGTAGATGTTTTACTCGTTGTCAATTGGAATTTACTAACGGCTAAAAGGGAGGCATTTGTTTACACCCTAATTTCAAGGGAGCTAAGTCAATGCCATTACTAGTAAAGTACCATGTGCGTACCACATGAAGTCCTTCTCTAGGGGGATCAGTCCTTTAAGAGCTAGGATAGGCATCTCTAGCCCCACATCCTGAGAAGTTTGTCATGCTAACAAGGGTACCAGCCTCTCAGCTCAAGCTCATGGGATTTCCAAGAAGGCCACAAGATAGGTGCTTTCCAAGCTCGAGATAGTTACTTAGGGAGCAATCTCATATGGCTGGGCACCAAGATTAATCCACGAGAACATGGGGCTTCTAGAAAAGACTTCAGCTAAAAATGTGGACATAGGATCCAAGGAATTCCCTCAAGCACCAAGTTAAGGGCACTTTAATTAAAATTTCATGGGCAAGAAGGAGATTAGTAGCCTGACGTGAAGAGACATGCCATGAAATTAGGTGGCACCCATTATTTAGTTTTTTCCATAAATAAGGGACTCTGAGAGAGTCCAAAGTAGTACATACACTCAATACAAAACTTCTACAAGTTTTCTTTACAACACACTTGTGCTCTTTTCGTAGGAGTAGTGTAACTCAACATAGCTTAGCTTAGCATAGATCTTGCTAGTACTTGCTTCTTTAAAAATACAATCTTTCAGGATCTTGGTACGAACTCTCAGTTTTAATCTGTCCAAAATTTTGACAAGTTAAAAATTAAGGCTTTAGTTTAAGGCTATAACGGTCAAGGCTTTACCTTGATTGCATTGCTCTTAACACTGTTATCACTGCTTAATAAGTCAGGTAAACTTAGGTTGTGCCACTGATAAGGACTTTGACAGCCAAGGTTAGACCTTGATTGCATTGGTCGTAGTCTAGTTACCTGAAAACGGTTTTCTCCACCTTAATCTTGTCAGATCTAAACTCATTCGGGTTGTTATAAGTCAAGGGTACTAGGCTTAAAAACGTGATTGACTCAAACTTATAAGTGGACTGCTGAGCTTTGGCTTTGTCTCCATCCCAGTTCCTAACTTCTGAGTGTAGGAGGAAAGGAATCTATGGGCCTTGCTCCGTCACAATAATTTCCACTTGAATTAGATCCATATCTCTTTAATTATATATATATATACATATATATATATATTAATTAAAGCATGAGCTGAACTGACATTAAAATCGAAGTTTGATACACCAAAATATCACAACCTTTTCTTTGAAAACAATGAGTGGTTGAAGTCAAAGACGTGCGGTCTGAATTTAGGCTCACTTCCTAGTCGCGGTGCCTCCTTTTTGCACATTTGTTTTGTTTGAATTTTTACGGTGACCACATCACACTCAATGGCAAAAACATAGAGCAAACATCCATATGAATGTTTGGATGGTCAACTAAAATGTTTGCTAAGGCTTGGCCCTTGATTGACAAGTTTTTTTTGTAAGTCCGTAAGATATACCATATGTGGAAAATATATATGTACAAGTCTAAGAGGGGCATACCCAAGTCATGGCTAGATAGGCCTACATCAATGAATGAAAGTCACAATACAAAAAAATCAAAAAACAAAAGAATCAAAGGTTAACATAACCAACAAAAGCAAAATCTAAACAAGGACGAATCCAAACAAAGAAAACTAATGCTCAATCTCCCACTCCTACAAAAACTGATAATGTCAGTGAGCACAAAGAGACAACTGCCAACTAATCTTGTGATCTCTTAAATAACAGCTGAAAAAGGCATGGAGTGGGAGGGCTGAATCCTGAGGTTACGCTCGTAACAAAGGATGTAGATCGTAGTAGAGGGACAAAGGCGGGCAAGGATACGATTTACCCCATGAGCACGGAGCTGAGTAGTAGCCTGCTTAACTAGCTCATACCAAGGAATCCTATTCTAGATTGCACTTCACGTGGTCCAATGGCACTGAGGGTGATAGATTAATCCTCAAGCGTCTTGATTAGTGTCTTGTAAGTGAGGGATGACCACGAGATTTTCTTGTTGCTACTGCTGAGGTTCAAGCTCATCATATCGTTTCTAATCACAGTGTTATTATTGTTAGAGGGCTTGGGGAACGTTGCTTCAGGAAGCTTCTTTTCAAGTTCTTTAACTTTTGGGCCGACCATAAGAATTTTCTCCCTACTGTTTGGAGAATCTGTGACACTAGTATTAGAGGCACTCCTATGTTTCGGCTCACTCAAAAGCCAAAGTTGCTGAAGGATGAGTTGAAGGCTCTCTATACTCTTCATTTTAGTCATATTTCAGCTAGAGCCGAGGTTGCTAGAGATGCATGGACTCTGTTGATGTATTTTAAAAATAAAGTGATAAATAAAGTGTTTCATGCATGTTTATAATGTATTTGGCTTAACTAAGGTGTCTGTCAACACATGCAGCTCTACAGAGTTGTCTTCAAAGGTCTCAGTGTCGACACACAAGTTCTGTGTGTCGACACACAAGTTCTGTGTGTTAACACATAACCTTACAGAACCGCGTGTGTTAAAGTGAGTGTCAACGCACACTTCGACACACAATCTTGCAGTAACCTCTTATGTTGATGTAAGTGTCAAGTCTCACTTAGACACACAGCTTTACAAAAGGCTGAGTGCTAATCTGTGTGTCGACACACAAATCTTTTTCTCGACACTCACTTCGACACACTAAGGAGTTTTGACCGTTGCTTTACGTGGCGAAAAGTAGCTTTTGGCGGTTGGTTTGGATAAGTTTAGGGACGTATTTCGACACTAGTTTTCTATAAGGCCCCCCATATTGATTGAAGATGGGTGTGAAATCTTTGTGAAAGATTTTTATGAAATGCATAAAAGTCCTGTGAAAAGTCATTCTCAGTCTATATCTCTTTCTTCATTCCTACTCACAATCTCACTTCATTGTTTTGTTTTTTGTTGTATTTCTGAGACTATTTCACTACCGTAAAATAAGTCTTAATGATGGTGATTACACAGCCACACTTGAGATCATTTTTAGATACCCGGTTCATAAGAAATTCTACAACAATCATAAGACTTAATTTCTAGTTTGGGATGGCTTCTTCTCTACGTGAAATGACTGCAAATTTTGTGAAACTGGATTGGTTTGATGGCGGCCACTTCTGCTGCTGGAAAAGGAAGATGGACTTCTTGATCATGACGTTGAATGTGGTGTATGTCTTGAATACACCAATCCCCAAACCTGCATCGGATGAAGAGACACTGTCAAAGCAACGTGCCCGGCTGAAGTGGGAGAATGATTACTACATTTGTAGGGGACACATACCCAATGGGATGACGGATGCCCTTTTTGTCATCTATTCCAATGTGCCTACTGCCAAGGAGTTAAGGGACTCTCTTTAAGCACAATATATAGCGAAGGGCACAACAAGTAAGAAATGTTTGGTGAGTCAATTTAATAGCTACAAAATGGTCAATAATCGTCCGGTCGTGGAACAATTTCATGAAATAGTAATGATATTAAGCAATTTTAAAGAGCACAACATGAATATGGATGATACTGTCATTGTTTCCTCCTTGACAGACAAACTTCTGCCTTCTTGGAAAGATATTAAGAAAGGTCTTAAACACAAAAATGAAGACAAGTCTATCGAAGAGTTGGCCAACCATCTCTGCATTGAGGAAGGGTACAGGTTGCACGAAAAAAGCAAGGATCGCCCCTGTGACATTGGAAAAACAAATGTCACAGAAGAGGGACAATCGAGCAAAGGACCGAAGCAAACTCGACACTTCCAAAAGAAACATGATGACAATAGGCTATAGCTTATCTGTTGAAAGTGTCATAAGCCCAGTCATCTGAGGAAGGACTATTTTTTGCCTTAAGAAAAAAAGGCAAAGGGCTCGACTGTCGCACTAAAAATTCAAATAATAATTTCATGGCGATGATAATTGAAATCAACCTTGTCCAAGATGATGACTCTTGGTGGGTTGATTCGGGGTCTATGAAACGTGTATGTAAAGATAGGACGTTCTTTAAAGGGTTTGAACCCATAGACGACGAAACTGTGTGTTTAAGAGTAATGATGTTAGGAATAGCGTCCTAAAATTCGGATTTATTCTAGTAATATTAGTTTAATTAATGAATAAAATTGAAGTTCCAGTCCTTTCCTTATTAAATTTGTGCAAATGAGAATATATACTACATATGATTTTCTTTCAAGTATCGTCCACGAGATGGACAAAGTCCTCATACTACATTTTACATGTTTGCTCTAAGTGGATAATTAGATTAAGCCATAGATAAACTTAGAACAAATAGTATACAATGTTATTTGAATAACTCGTGGTCGATGATGTGATTGGGCTACCTGTCTGTTAAGACCATGACTTAACACTTTAGATGACTTGTCTTGGTCATGTGGATGGTGATCTAGAAGTGTTTGGTTGGTGTGTCTAATAAAATTGGCATACTGAGTTAGACCATGTGAATTACTTATTTCTATACTACTAACATAGATGAGTGATTCATATTATACTGTTTGAAAGATGACCCTACATCTTGAGAGTATTCTGGACTTGTGCATGGAGCATTAGTTACATTAGTATACTATAAGTAAGGTCTAAACGAATGACTGAATTCTCACATACACTGGTTAGCGGCGTGAAGCGTGGCAGGGATCAGGTATTCAATACGGGATCTACAACCTCTTATGAGGTATATATGTCCCCTTAACTGATTCGCAAGTATTTGAATAGCTCGAAATATTGGCCAAAGTGTTCCATGTGTTTCACAATTGGAATTTATATTATGAATATGTTCAAGTATAAATGACTTATTCAATGAAGAGTGAGTCGGTAACTAATAGAGAAGCTGTGAGAAGGCTAATGGTAGTAGTTATATTTATTCTGTGTCGTAGACATCTAGTGGAGGGGTTGTTGTCATCAATACAGTTTATTTGGAAAATATCAAATAAATGGTTTAAGTCTAAAGTGCAGTAGGATTTATTTAGTGGAATTAAGTCTCAATAAATGGTAATTAACTTTTTTCATGAGATGGTAATTAATTTAACTCATGTCGAGCTAGATTTAAATTGTCCTCGAGGTCCCTACACAAGCCTCTGTATTTATTGCCAATGGAGAAATATTAAAGAATTAATGAAATGAATTATTTATTCATGTGATGAGTAAATTTAATTTTGTCAAATATTATTCACAAGATGATTAAAAATTGCAAATTTTTGAAAAAAAAATGATTTGAAATTAAAATTCATAAGATAATTTTTTTAAATGTGGGAAAGAAAAAAAAAATCAGAAATTCAAAGCCCTAGGCACGATCTGTGTACTCACGGATGGACCAACCAGCACGTGACATGTGGTCCTGAGGAGCAATTCTTGTGCACACAAGCAGGCCAATCGAGGCCCACCATGTGGTACATGGATCGAATTTAAAATAGGCGCCTTTGAGCTGATGTTAAACGCCTCGTTTTGATTGTGTTTCTGAACGAAATGCCGCATTTTGTTTAAATTTTTTCCATCCCACAACCACAAATTACTTCTTTTTCTGTTTAGTAACCTACTATAAATAGAGGTACCTTTTTTAAAGGTTTGGCATTTGATCCAATTAAAACTTAAAGATTTCCGAAAGTGTTGACTTTTGGAAATCTAGTGGGGGAGAAAATTTTTTTTTTGAAATTTTTTCTTTCCTCAAGTTTAATATTTTTCAAAGCCCACTCTCCTGACATTTCGAGGTCATTGCATAGAAGGTCGCTGGGTCTCAGTGTTCTCTCATTTTTCTCGGCTTACTGAGGATTTATTATTATCCATCCTGTACTCTTTATTTTGAAGTAATTCTAGATATTCTTCCTTCCTTGTCTTTCAAGTTTTTGCTTTTCTATTTATTTACAGTTTTTCTTGTTAGACATGTTTTAAGTTCATGTCATTATTATGAATGTATTAGAGTAAAGGCTTATAGATTTAAATTTCGAATTTAAATTTGTACATTTAAAATTAAAAATATTGAATCAAACCTTAGGTTTAAAATTAAGAATTTTAAACCCTTCCGCTGCGTTAATATAAATAAATTCGGAAAAATTTTTAAAATTCGTCCCAACAATTGGTATCAAAGCCAGTCTTTAATTACATTCATAATATACATGAATAGGTATAATAAGATTGAAATAAATAGACTTGCGATTTAATAAAATAGATATTTTATTAAGAGAGAAAAAATATTTAAAGTAATGATTTAAATTATTTAAATCATTAATGAATTAACAATTAATTAGATTGTTCAATTTACAAGTTTAAATTGTTTAAATCAATAATAAATTTCAAGCTAATTAAGATTAGTCAAATTAAAATTTGCAATCATGTTGATCGTATAATGAGATTGTGCATTCTTGATCATGATTTGTAAAATCAGTTAAAATTAATCTAATGAGATTATATTTAATTATTTTTTACAAAATCGGTTAAAATTTACATTAGATTCAATTGTTTTTAAATTAATTATCTTAATTAAAAAAGGAGGAAAATATGACGCTGACGTTACATTAACACTGACGTCAGCAATATGAAATATTTTATTAAGAATATTTTATTATTTTAGGACAGGTAGACGTCAGTACTAGTTAACGTAATAATTGAAAATTAATTTTTTTATTGATTAATTTAATTTTTAGAATAAGATTCTAAAGTAAATTATGAGATAATCTAAATAGTACGATGGTACTATTTTATATGAAAATAAATAATTTATTAATTATATTAGTCAATTTTTAAGGAATGGTGTAGGGACCTAGTGTTTGACATTTAGAATTTATACTCTGAATATGTTCAAGTAAGTGGGTAACTAATGGAGAAGCTATGAGAAAGATAATAGTAGTACTTATGTTTATTCTTTGTCATGGATATCTGGTGGAGAGGTTATTGTTATCAATACAGTCTATTTGAAATATATGGAATTAATTTTTTAAATGTAGAGGGCAGTGGGATTTATTTAGTGGAATTAAGTCTCATTAAATGATATTTACATTTTATAATGAGATGGTAATAATTTTAACCCATTTGGAGCTATATTTAAATTGTCCCCGAGGTCCCTGTGCAAGCCTTTGTATCTATGCCATCAAAAAAAATAATAAAGAATTCATGAGATTGATTATTTATGCATGAGATGATTAAATTTAATTTTGCCAAATATTATTCATGAGATGAATAAAAAACTAAAATTATAAAATAAAAAAAATTTTTGAAAATGGAATTCATTAGATCAATTTTTACTTATGAAAAACAAAGCAACAAAAGGGAAATTCAAAGCCCAGGGCATGATTCACGTACTCGTGGATGGACCAACCAGTGTGCAACACATGTCGAGCATTGGGTGGCCCTAAGGAGCAATCCGCATGCACACGAGCGGGCCAATTGCGGCCCGCCACATGGCATGCAAATCAAATTTAAAACAAATGCTTTTGAGCTGATGTTATATGTATCGTTTTGATTGTGTTTCTGAATGAAATGCTGCGTTTTGTTTAACTTTTTTCTTCCCCACATCAACAAATTGCTTGTTTTTCACTCTGGTAACCTACTATAAATAGAAGTACCTATTTCAAAACGTTTAGCATCCAATCCAATTAAAAATTAAAGGTTTCTGAAAGTGTTGACTTTCGGAGACCTAGTGGGAGAGAAAATTTTCTTTTGAAATTTTTTCTTATGTCAAGTTTAATATTTTTCGGAGTTCACTTTCCGGACGTTTCGAGATCATTGTGTAGAAGGCCACTGGGTCTCAATCTTCTCTCATTTTTCTTGGCTTGCTAAGGAGTTATTATTATCCTTCTGGTAATCTTTATTTTATGGCATTTCCAAGTATTTTTCTTTCCTTCTCTTTTGAGTTTTCGATTTTCTATTTATTTACAGTTTATCTTATTATACCTGTTTTAAGTTCATGCCATTGTTATGAATGTATTAGAGTAGAGACCTGTATATTTAAATTTAATATTTAAATCTATACATTTAAAATTAGGAATTTTAAATCAAGCCTTGGGTGAAAAATTAAGAGTTTTAAACTCTTCTGCTGCATTAACTTTATTAAATTAGGGAAATTTTTTGAAATTCATCCCAACAAATGAAGCAACCATACCGGTCAAGGGTAAGGGAAAAGTTGAACTGGTTTTCACTTGGGGAAAAATCCTTACATAGACCTACGTAAGTTTTGGCCCGAATGTGAAGAAGAACCTTGCATCCGGTAACCTGTTGAATAGGCTCAGGTTTAAGTTGGTCTTTGAGGCCGAAAAATTTGTATTGTCCAAGGGAGGGGCGTTTCTAGGGAAAGGATACTATACAAAGGCATGTTTAAGTTCTATGATAATAATAATATTGTTGGTTCGGTGTGTATGCTTGATTTCTCATTTCTTCGGAATCGAAGACCGTGCACATAATTTTTCATAGAATACATGAAATGGCCAAGTCGTCGTTGATTCCACATATTAATAAAGTTAATGATAAATGTAAAACATGTATGCTTATGAAAATAACAAAACTACCATTTCCTTTAGTTCAATGGCAAACAATTCTATTTGATCTAGTGCATAGTGATTTGTGTGATTTTAAGAGCACTCCGATGAGGAAAGACATACCTCATTACTTTTATGGATGATTGCTCTAGATATTATTGTGTCTTTCTAATAAATTATAAAGGCGAATCACTTGACAAATTTAAAGCTGACTACATTGTGAAAGTTTCTCAAAATGACTTAGATCTAATTGTGGTGGGGAGTATTATGATCCCAAATATTTCACAACCACGGGAATAATACATGAGGTCATGGTACCTTATACCTCACAACATAATGGCGTGGCTGAGGGCAAAAATCGGATTTTAACAGAGATGGTGAATGCCATGTTGTCATATTCCGGACTTAGTGATGGATTTTGGGATGAGGTCATGCTTATGGCCAATTATGTCTTGAATTGTATTCCTAATAAGAAAGTAAAATAATCACGTATAAACATTGGAACAAATAAGCCCTAAATTTGAATTATTTTAGAGTTTGGGGTTGTAGGGCCGTTGTTGAAGTCCGTGAACCTAAAAGGAAAAAGTCAGGTGAGAGAGGAGTCGACTGTATATTCGTTGGTTATGTGAATCATAGTAAAGCCTCTAAGTTCTATGAGATTGAATCAAACCATTATATCAATGTTAACACTATAATAGAATTGAGAGATGCTATATTTGATGAAAATCGGCCTTCCTCTACTCCTAAACTGGGGGATAATGTATAGGTTGAAAATGACATCCTGATGTCGTATGAAGGAGACCATCATGAGAGGGAAGAAATCCCCAATAACACTCTAGAATTCCGTAGGAGTGAAAGTGCTAGGAAAGAGAAAAATTTCGGACCAGAATTCTATGCATTTTTGGTAGAAGGTACAAGAGACAATACAGACCATATAACTCCATATTGTTGTGTCATAGAGTCGGATCCTATGATGTTTGATGAGGCTATGAAGTCTCATGATGCCTCCTTTTGAAGAGAGGCGGCAAATGATGAGATGGACTCCATCATGGGTAATAATACCTATGTCTTAGTGGATCTTCCATGAGGAAACAAGCCTATAGGGTGTAAGTGGATCTTCAAAAAGAAGATGAAAGTCGATGGAACTATTGACAAGTTCAATCCTCGGTTGGTGGCTAAAGGGTTTACCTAAAAATATGGGATAAACTACTTTGATATGTACGCCCCTGGTGGCAAGGATATCGACGATAAGAGTACTAATAGATCTTGCCTCTATTTATAAGCTAGCGATTCACCAAATAGATGTGAAAACGATATTCCTAAATGGCGAGCTGGAAGAAGAGGTGTATATGGAACAACCGGAGGGGTTTGTTGTTTTGGGCCAAGAGAAGAAAGTATGTAAACTCATACAAAAATGAGTCCCTAAATAATGGCACCAAAGGTTCAGCCAAGTTGTTCTAAACAATGGATTCATAATAAATGAATCGGATATGTGTGTCTATAGCAAGTTTGAAAATGACAAAGGTGTCATTATTCGTTTATATGTTGATGACATGTTTATTTTCGGTATTGATTTGGAACAAGTAGAGAACACTAAACAATTTCTCTCAAGTAACTTGGCTATGAAAGACAAGGGCGAGGCTGAGGTTATTGTTGGTATAAGAATAATAAGGAATGGTGATACACTTTCCTTGACACAATCTCACTATATTGAAAAGGTGTTGAATAGATTCAACTTTGGTGCTTGTGCACCTATGTCTATACCGATGGACTCGAATATGAAACTTGTACCCGATGATGGTACTCCAGTGTCACAATTGGAGTATGCCATAGTCAAAGGATATCTTATGTACGCCATGACTAGCACAAGGCCCGATATGGCCTTGGTTGTTGGAAAGCTAAGTAGGTCCACTAACAATTCGTGTAAATTACATTAGCATTTAGTTTAAAGAGTACTAAAATATCTTAAGAAAACCATGGATTATGGTATTCATTTACAAGGGTATCCTCCCATTCTGGGAGGATACTCTAATGCCAATTAGATCTCTGATGTGAAAGATCATGCATCCACTAGCAGGTGGGTTTTCTTACTTGGAGGGGGGCGGTTTCTTAGGGTTCAAGAAACAAACGTGTATTTTAGATTCCACCACGGAAACGAAGTTTATAGCTCTCGCGTCTACGGCAAAAGAAGTCGAGTGGTTAAAGGATCTATTGTATGAGATTCTTTTGTGATCTAAGCCGATCTCACCTATTTCTATCCATTGTGATAGTTAGGCTATGCTTTCAAAAGTGTATAGTGAGGTGTATAATGGAAAGTCCAGACACATTAGTGTGAGACATAATATAGTGAGACAACTTATCCGAGAAGGGGTCATCACTATGGATTTTGTGAGAACAAGTCAGAATGTAGCGAATCCATTTATGAAATGGCTAGCTAGAGACTTGGTTTTGAGATCAAATAAAGGGATGAAGCAGAAACCCATCTATTTGAGTCACCCATGATGGACTTTCTACTCGACGCCTGGTAAAATGCAGGTCCTGGGTTCAATGAGAGAGATCTATCATCCACTGCAAGCGCTCAATTGAAATTCCATCCCATGTGTGAAGTGCTTGGTAACTTATGACAAAGGAGTAAAGAGGATGAGTTTATGCTCTTAATAGACCCAAGTATATTATTGAATGTTGTTTTGTAGGGACATGATCAATGCGGTCTACCTAAGTGAGTGTGAAGTTTGGCCACTTCAAAACAGTGATTTACTGACAAGGGTTTGGCTCTAAAGTACTCATGATGGGTATAGGACACAAGGCCATAAATGTGTTGATTTGGGATACGAGATGTGTGTAGGAAGTAAGTCTTGTGTATGGAGATGTATTAAGTTAGTCAAATGGAATGTATGGTTCGAAGCTCAGTCTACTAGTTTCCTCCCGATTAATTATAATGTGTCTTCACTAAGTGGGGGTTCAATGGAAAGACACCCTTATTGATGCATAAAGGCTTCCTATTATTTCAAGATATTGTAATTGTAACATGAGAATGAATGTAATTTGAAAATGGTGGGGGAATATTGATGTATTTTCAAAACAAAGTTTTTCATGCATGTTTATAATATATTTAGCTTGACTAAGGTGTGTGTTAACACACAGCTCTACAGAATCATCCTTAGAGGTCTGAGTGTTGACACACAGGTTCTGTGTGTCGATACACAACCTTACAGAACCGTGTGTGTTGAAGTTAGTGTCAACACTCACTTCAACACATAATCTTACAGTAACCCTATGTGTTGATGTAAGTGTCTAGATTCAACACACAGCTTTGCAGAAGGTTAAGTGCTGTTCTATGTGTTGACACACAAGGCAATTTTGACCGTTACTTTGTGCGGTTAACAGTGGTTTTTGGCGGTTGGTTTGAATAAGCTTTGGGACGTATTTAGACACTGGTTTTCTATAAACGAGGCCCTCATATTAATTGAAGATGGGTGTGAAATCTTTGAGAAAGATTGTTAAAAGTCTTGTGAAAAGTCATTCTCAATCTCCATCTCTCATTCTTCCTTCCTACTCACAATCTCACTTCATTGTTTTGGTGGTTGTTGTATCTCCGAGACTATTTCACTACCAAAAAATAAGTCTTAAGGATAGCGATTACACAACACCTGAGATCATTTATAGATACGCGGTTCGTAAGAAATTCTCCAACAGACTCTTAGTCGAAGAGCCTTCGATGAAGACCCTGAGTGTCTAGCGCTTAATTTGGAGGAGCGCCATCTTTTTCCCAGAGTATTTGGGATTATGCTGAGATGAGGACGCCATCATTTGTCAAAAGTCATGAATTGAATGGCTTTCTCTGGGGGATAAGAACACTCGGTTCTGTCATCGGTCTGCTCTCCACAGGCAGGCCGGGAACTGAATTGCTTCGATTATTTGTCCTGATGGTCTGAGGACATATGATGAGCAGTTGATTTCTGAGGATCAGGCTTTGAGGAGTCATTGACATAGCCTCGTGGTCTACTGACTAAGGATGGTATTTCTGAGGATCAGGCCTGCCCATTGATTTCCCCAATTTCTGCTATTTAAGTTTGTGACGCCCTATGCTCTATTGGTGATGATAGGGCTCCTGGACTAGATGGATACACTTCCCTCTTTTTTAAGAGGGCTTAGGATGTGGTGGGTAGTGACGTCATTAGAGTTGTGAAGTCTTTCTTCTCTTCAAGGGCGCATGCTAGGCGTCTAGAACACCACTAGGATTTATCTTATGCCAAAAGTGGGGAATCCTTCCATTTTTGGTAATTTTTGCCCTATATTCTGTTGCAATGTGATCTACAAGTGCATCACTCAGATCCTTTCAAATAGGCTGAAGGATGTCCTTCCTAGGCTAATTTATGATGCTCAATCTACTTTCGTCCAGGGTAGGAGGATTTTTGATAGCATTTTGTTGACTCAGGAGCTTATGCGTGATTACCAGCTTTAACTCTCGCCGCTTTGTGCCCTGAAGGTTTTGATATCTGCAAGGCCTTTGATATTGTTTATTTGGGTTTTCATTTTAGTATGCATAAGGAATATGGAAATTCTTGAGATTGTGGTCGGATAGCTTCGAGAGCGTCTCTCTTCTACCCAGTTTTATGTCGCCGCCAATGACAAGCTTTAGGGGTTCTTCAGCTCCAGTTGAGGTGTTAGTCAGGGTGACCCACTCTCTCCTTATTTGTTTTTATTGCTATGGAGGGTCTTTGGGGTCTTCTTCGACATGTTATTAATGACCCGCACTTCGAATACGACCCAAGTTGTCACCTTACTAGTCTTACTCACTTATGTTTTGCCAATGACTTGATGATCTTCTTTCATGGCGACTTGGGAAGTGTGACGGTGACTCAAGGGGTTCTAGATTGCTTTGGTATTCTTTTGAGGCTTTCCTCAAATGCAACAAAAAGAAATATTTCTTTGGATTTGGTTGATTATGAGGCTCAGAGAGATATTCATGATGTTCTGCAGTTCAGCCTTGGGTGGTGTTCGATCAGGTACCTGGGAGTAAGTCTCTACACTTTTCAACTGCGTTACGTTGACTTCAAGCCAATTCTTGACTGCATTTTGTCCCTCATCCGGCTTCTAACCTCCTATTCTCTCTCTTATGTTGGTTGTTTGTAGCTCATCAGGTCAGTGCTTTTAGCTATTCAGGTCTACTAGACATCGATCTTCGTGCACCTGAAGACAACGATCGGGAAGATTGAGTCAACCCTCGCATCCTTCATTTGGAGAGACACCTCATTGACCCTTTGAGAGGGGGCCTAAAGTGGCCAAGAGACATCTTTGGTATCCCAGACATGAGGGTGGTTTGGGGTTGCATCATCTTACTGAGCGACCAAGCTTCGATTACGAAGAACATCTGGCCCCTCCTTTCTGATCCTTTCATTATGCCTCACTAGGTTCACTGCAACCGCCTTTGCGAGAGGCGTTTCTAAACGATTCAGGCTATAAGTTCAGCCCCTTCGTGTTAGAGAAAAGTTTTGTTTACTTGTCGTCTCTGTTCTGATGTGTTTTGCCATATCATTGGGGTTAGGCTGGATATGACCCTGTGGACTGACTATTGGCTATCGTATAGAAGATTCAAAGAGTGCTTCCTTGTCCATTTGCTCACCTAGTCTGTGCTTCTCTGGGACTCATAAGTCTCAGATATTGTAGAGGATGATCAGTGGAGATTTCCGCAGCAATGTTCAGAGCTCTGCCCGTTCTAGCATATGATTTATTTCATCCCCCTTGTGGTTTTGCGGACTGCGTTAGGAGGACTCTACACTCCACTTGTTGTGGCTTCAGCTTCATATCCCCAGGCATTCCTTTCTCCTTTGGCTTGCTTTAAGTGAGCATTTATGGACTCGGAACAAACTTCTGGGACATAGAGCACATTGTCACAAGATGAGCGCAGATCACCCGTGTGGCGCCCAGGCCCCTGAGGCTAGGGCCGGGCCAGCGTATCTCCTATGGTCAATAAGCAGCAATATGCACCTTCAAGAGATGAAATACATTGCATACCACGGACATACCTGAACACAATCAATGCGCAGTAGTATCGGACAGGCTAAGGTGACCCCATATGGCATATGTCTGCTTATTGAGCACCAGGGAAAGTGTTAGCCAAAGGCAGCCCATGGCACTCTCCCCCACCTAATTTCGCAAACGTCCTCGTTGCGGGTGCCTGCCCATCATCGCATCCCTGCATCTCTAGCAGCCTAATTGGTCACAGGACGGCCACATCGTCATCCCCTCCAGCGTGACACCTCCGACATGCCATTAACACTCGCCCAACATTAAGCAGGATGCCCAAAAAGCTACTTGCCAGCTCCATGTGCCATAGTGCACCATGTACACATCTCTGTCCACGATGCTTGTTGACTTTTGAATTTATGAACTTCCTACTGCACCCCAAGGATCGGCCCAATCTCCACACAACAAGCCAGCCATACGGTCAGCACGCCTGACAAGCACCCAACATGGTGCACCTTCCGCCACAACGGGAACCGAGAGCCACTCAACTTCACTCCAAAATTCCTCGTTGGAGTGCTCCCGCCACACAAGGAGTGTCCATACCCACTGGACGCACCTGGGACCCAAGCAAATCCCATTCCCCAAGCGTTTCCACCACCATGGACAAAGCCCAGTCCCAAACAGTTGCTGACTCGCGTATCCTGAGCCTCGCACTAATGCCAACTTTCACGGGATGGATTTTGAGACTCCTGTCAGGCCCGTGTGCTACTTAACTTCACTCCGAAAGTGCCTCGTCAAGTCAGGCTCCCCGTTAACCTGAAGGCTATGTTTATGCGAAATTAAGGTAAGAAAGTGCTTAAGGATAATAAATTAGGGACACAAGTGTAATAGATCCACACGTTAAAGAGAGGAAAAGAGTTTTGATGAATTGGGTGGTTTTTGGTCACCCGCGCCAAATATCACTTCTTTATAATTTATACTCAAAGGGAATTACATAAGTTCATGAACTGTGTGGCATCCCCAAGGGACACGACTCAAGGCTAGGGACATGCCTTCAAGTAAATACATGAATCTGGTCTAAGTACATGAATATTTAATAAGCAAAATTGGGACACATCCCCCCTAGGTAGACCATGTCCATGAACTGTGTCAAGGCTCAAGGGACACGTGTCTCCTTGTCAAGGGACGGGACCTTAGGGAAGGGTCATGACCTCTCATGTCAAGGCATGCACATGGACCATGTCAAAGGACCAAGGGACACAACCCAACATGTCAAGGGACATGCCTCTTCATGCATACAAGCACATAAGCACAGAAATGGAAGGCCTAGTACATTCTTGGGCCTTCTAGTACATCATCAAAAATAAAAAGTACTATAGAAATAAGGGTTAGGTGACATTCTCCCCCACCTAAGCCTTTGACGTCCTCGTCAATGTTAGGTAGCTTTGAATGTCTCGATCATCTTCTTGAATTGCCACAAGTCCTCCTCTTTTTCCCATGTTGCCTCATTTTCTTGAAGGTCTTTCCAGCGAACCAAGTACTCAGTACACTTTGGCACTCCTCTTCGTCCCACAACCCGGTCAACAAGGATCTCAGTTGCCTCTTTGTCAAAGGATGTGATCACGGCCGTAGGTGCTCAGTCTAACTCACTTCGGCTCGGGTCCTCAGCTTCCTTATGGTACGGTTTCAGGATGCTAGCATGGAAAACAGGATGGATCTTCATCTTCGGTGGCAGTTCAACACAGTAGGACACTTTCCTAACCTTAGCGAGAATTGGGCAAGGCCCCTCGTATCTATGGATCAGACCCTTGTGCACTTTGCGTAGGGCCTTGAATTGCAGCGGTAGTAGCTTCACCATCACCAAGTCCCCAACATGGAACTCTGAGAACCTCCTCTTCTTGTCAGCCCACTTTTTCATCTTGTGTTCTGCCTTGTCAAGGTGGGCCTTGGCAATGTCCAACCTCTCATTCCAACCCTTTGTTACCTGATCTGCTGTGGGGCTACTCCCCCTGTACTCGGTGGCCACAGCTTGCGAAGTCAAGGGCTGTTGTCCCATGACGAGCTCGAAAGGACTATGGCTCATTGACTCGCTCTTTGTGTAGGTTGTATGAAAACTGGGCAATGTCAATCAACGTTGCCTAATCTCGCTGGCTGGCTCCCTCATAATGCCTCATGTATAGCTCCAGCAAGGCGTTTACCCATTCAGTTTGCCCATCAGTTTGTGGATTAAAACTTGTGGAATAGTGGAGGTTTGAACCCATCAATATGAATAGTTTGGTCCAAAACTTGCTCGTGAACCTCAGATCTCGATCACTGATAATGCTCCGCGGTAATCCCCAATACTTAACAACGTGTTTGAGGAATAACCGTGCAGCTTCGGTTGCTGTACTGTCCTTAGGTGCAGGAATGAAAGTTCCATATTTAGAGAGTCGATCAACCATAACCATGATTGATCCACACCCTTCAGATCTCAGTAAGGCAGAGATAAAGTCCATGGAAACACTTTCCCATGGCTGGCTCGGGATGGGCTGAGGCTTAAGCAAACTAGCAGGGGTCTTATGCTTAACCTTGTCTTGTTGGAACATAAGACATGTCTTGACATAGGCTTCTACATCATCCCTCATCTGAGGCCAGTAGTACGCTACCTCTGTCAATGCCACGCTCATTTCTATCCCTAGGTGCCCGGCCCATCTAGAGTTGTGAAGCTCCTTCATCAACTCACCTCTAAAATTTTCCTACTTTGGAACAAAGACCCGATTCCCCATGGTAAACAGTAGCCCACTACCCACCCAAAATCTACGTGTCTTTCCTTCCTCAGTGAGCTTTAACAAGTGTTGTGCAAATGCATCATGTGCCATGCCATCACGAACCTGATCCATGACATCTCCTTGGACCATGCTCACACTAGCAAGGCTCATTTTTTGGCTAAGTGCATCTGCGACAACGTTGGCTGTGCCCGGTTTGTACTCCAATGCATAGTCAAATTCTGCAAGAAAGTCTTCCCATCTTGCTTGCTTCGAACTTAACTTTTTCAGATTTTGGAAGTAGCTCGTTGCCACATTGTCAGTCTTGACAACGAACCTAATTCCATGCAAATAATGACGCCATACTGTCAAGCAATGGATGATGGCGGTCATCTCCTTGTCATGTATGGCATAACGACACTTAGTGTCATTAAGTTTGTGTGACTTAAAAGCAACATGATGTTTCTCTTGCATCAACACTCCCCCAATGGCATAGTCTGAGGCATCAGTATGCACCTCAAAGGGCTACCCAATGTCGGGCAGGCGAAGGACAGGCTCCTCCGTGATAGCCTGCTTCAAACTCTAAAAAGTAGTGCAGCATGACTCATCCCAAAGCCACGGTTGCTTCTTCTTCAATAGGTTGGTTAGGGGTGTAGCCCTAGCCAAATATATGAGACTAAACCGTCGGTAGTAGTTTACTAGGCTTAGGAAGGACCGTAGCTCAATAACTCCCTTAGGCGCTTCCCACTCCTGATTACACGAACCATGGCTAGGTCCATGTGGATCACCCCTTGGCCAATACTGTGGCCAAGGAATGACACTTCCACCTAGGCAAACAAGCATTTCTCTCGTTTGACATAAAGCTCATTCTCTTTCAAGGTGTGGAACACTTGCTTCAGGTGCTCCACATGTTCTTCTAAGGACTCACTGTAATATCGTCAAGGTATACCACAACAAATTCGTCTAAGAAGGCCTTGAAGATCTCATTCATAAGTGTACAAAGTGTGGTTGGTGCATTTGTCAATCCAAACGGCATCACCAAGAACTCGTATGCACCGTATCAGGTCACACAAGTCGTCTTCAGCTCGTCACCTTTGGCTATCCAAACCTGCCAGTACCCGGACCTAGAGTCTACCTTGGAAAAGCACCGTGCCTTTCCCAACCGATCAAACAAGTCTTCCATGAGCGGAATAGGATACTTGTTCTTCACCGTGACCTTGTTTAAGGCTTGGTAGTCTATGCACATGCTAAGTGACCCGTTTTGCTTCTGTTGGAACATAACTGGTGCATCATATGGGGCCTTAGAGGGCCTAACAAACCCTGCATCCAAGAGTTCTGTTATGTTTCTTGCATGATTAAATGTAATTCACTGTAATAAGGGGCTGTGTTGTAGCGTTTGGCTCGGTAGCTTTCAAATTCCAGTTTTGGCGCCAAAGTCGGTTGCCGTTAGTTGGGTAGGTCTTTTGGCGGGTCAAGCTTGGCGTCTGGTGTTAGTCGGTTAGGCTTAGCTAGTTTTGATGCAATGTATGTAGTTTCTATTAATAGGTTGATCTTGTGTAATCTTGATTCATCAATTGAAATATCAACCAATCTCTTTGAGATTAATCTTCTCTCTCTCACCTAATTCTCTCTAATTTCTCATCTCCTTCACTTCTTTCTCATCCCATACTCTCTTAATCTTAGTTTATGTTTGTGTTTTGATCACAAACATAACAATTGGTATCAGAGCCTCGTTTGGCTTCCAATTCAAACGTGATTTGATATCAAATATCCTTTAATTGCATTGCAAGAAAAAAATTGTTGAAAATCACACAAAAAGAGTTTCATTGTTGATCGGTTGTGAATTCATGGAATCAACCGAGGCCGCATTGATCAATGGAGTGATTACCAGATCGGCAGGAGCTAAGGTAGCTACTAGATCTTCATATGCCGATGTGGTTGGAGGCATTGATGCAGCAAATAATGATGTTGTCACAAACGCGCATCTGGACAGTCAATTGAAGGCGATGTGTGCCCACATGTTAGTGCAGATCAAGGAAGCTAATATTGAAACAATGCAGCAGATACATCAACAAGTGGATGCGAAACTTGATCAACGAGCTCTGCAAGTTGAACTTATGGTTTCTGATCAATTTAACCGACAAACATAGGAATTGGAGGAAAGGATTACCTCAAGGTTTGATCGTGAAATGTAGTAGTTGGAAGCAAAATTAACCGAAATTCACGAGCAGTTCAGGAGGCCAAATCCTCCTATTGCTCCGGATCCATTACTTCCAACAAGTGTGTTACAAGCTAATCCTGCGGTGCGAGTTGAATCATTAAACCGTGAGGGAGAAGCTGGAGCTCCAATTAGGGCACAAGAGGCTGGTGTTTTTGATAGGCAAGGGCGAAGTGAGCAAGTACAACCTCAACCTTCAAACTGGAATGCTGCATCAGGTGACAGAGTTCAGGAAATGGAGCATTCTTTCCGACCTCGTGAAGTAAATGCTGACCATCTGGATCGACCTCCTGATTCTTGGCAGCAACATTGATCAGGAAGTAATGAGGAGTCTTCCAACAGCAGAAATAACAACCATAGACAGCCGAGGGTGTAGATTGATGCATTTGAAGGTAAACAACCTCACTCGTGGTTAAGAAGGTGTGAGCGTTATTTCCACTTCTATCATATTGATGAATTGGAGAAGGTACAAATTGCGGCTGTGTATTTGCTTGGTGATCATGAGGTATGGTTTTATAGCTTGATAAGAAGTAAACCTTCCATTTCATGGAATGAGTTTGCCAAGGCCTTGTGTGCTCGGTATAGTGATGAAGATGAGAGCGATATAGTTGATAAATTCAATAAAGTGAAGCAAGAGACGACTGTGAAGGAGTATATGACTAGATTTGAGAACCTCTGGACTAGCACTGTGACTGAAATCGAGGCCTCTGAGTCTTATTACGTATCAGCTTTTATAAGCGGTTTGAAGCCTAAGTTGAAGAACTTAGTTAAGGCAGTAGATCTTATTGATTTGTCTGTAGCCTTTGCTAAAGCCAAGCTTTATGAATCCACGGGCATAGCAGCTAGTGATGCTTCCAGACCTTGTAGGAGTAGCTCAAAATTTCAGTACAACTAGAGCAGGAACATGCCTAACAGATCGGATGACAAACCACAGCAGTAATTGTGCTACCATTGTAATCAAACTTATCAATTTGGCCACAAGTGCAATCCCAAGTTCCTCATGGCTGTTGAAGCAACTAATGCTAGTGAGCTCTCTGATGATGAAGAAATTGCAGAGGATAATATTGATTCAGATCTGGAAATCGAGGATGAATTGGAGGATGCTGCAGTAGAGATTTCAGTGAAGGCATTAACCGATAATGGTGCCCATAGCACGATCCGAATCAAAGGGAAGGCTGGGAAAAGATCTGTTATTATTCTCATTGATAGTGGGAGTACTCATAGCTTTGTTGATCCCAAAGTAATCAAGAAAGTGGGTCATGAAGTGATAAAAACGCACCCACTTGCTGTTACCGTGGCTGATGGTAAAACTGTCACCACTCAAAAGAAGTGTCAGGGGTTTGTGTGGCTGATGCAAAACCGTAAGTTCATCTATGACTTCAGGATCCTTCCTCTGGGTGGTTGTGACATGGTGCTCGGGGTGGATTGGATCAGAACTCATAGCCCGGTGTTATTTGATTATGCCAATCCCTCGGTCTCCTTTGAAGTCCAAGGTTCCAAGGTCACACTTCATGGCATTGCCGAGGAAGCTCAACTCCAAATTATGAAAGGAAGTAAGCTGAAGAAAGGCCTGCAGTGCTGTGCGTATCAGTGGGTATCTTAGCTGTTTGCTATCTCCTCTGCTGAGGTGACTGACATTACCGAACCAGAAATTCAAGCCTTGGTTACTGAATTTGAGGATGTATTCGAGGTGCCTAGATCCTTACCTCCCAAAAGGAGTTTGGATCATGAAATTCCACTCAAAGAAGGTGTTGAACCCGTGAAGATAAGACCTTATAGATATCCTCATGCTCAGAAGACAGAAATTGAAAAGCAAGTGGACGAATTACTTAAGACTAATTTCATTCAAGCAAGTCATAGTCCCTTTGCTTCTCCGGTCATCCTTGTCAAGAAGAAAGATGGTACAGCTTGTATGTGTATTGATTACAGGCAACTCAACTCTATGACGGTGAAGGACAAGTTCCCTATACCTGTTATAGATGATTTGTTAGATGAATTATATGGAGCTCAAGTCTTTTCTAAGCTGGCTCTTCGGCAAGGATATCATCAGATTAGAGTGGGAGAGCATGATGTGTATAAGACTACATTCCAAACACATCATGGACACTTTGAGTTTATAGTCATGCCATTTGGCTTGACCAACGCTCCAGCAACATTCCAGGCTCTTATGAACGATGTCTTTAAACAATTGCTTAGGAAATTTGTGTTGGTTTTCTTTGATGACATCCTGATTTACAGTGCAACAATTGGGGAACATTTGAAACATTTGAGGGAGGTGTTCTTTGTCATGAGGAAGCATAAGTTGTTTGCTAAATTGGCCAAGTGTTCTTTTGCTCAAACTCACTTAGAATATCTTGGTCATGTGATTTCTTGTAAGGAAGTTGCCACCGATCCCACAAAAGTTCAAGCCATGAAGGAATGGCCAGCCCCGGTTACCTTGAAACAACTAAGAGGATTCTTGGGCTTAACAGGCTATTACCGCAAGTTTGTTGCTAACTATGGAGCCTTCGCAAAGCCATTAACAGATCTATTGAAGAAAGACTCATTCAAGTGGTCGGATGTGGCTCAAAAGGCTTTTGAAAAACTCAAGGCTGAAATGTGCAAGGCACCAGTGTTGGCAATGCCCAATTTCTCTTCGAGCTTTGTTTTAGAAACTGATGCGCGTGGTAGTGGGATTAGGGCAGTTTTATCTCAAGGAGGAAGACCTATAGCATATCTTATCCAAGCTTTGAGCTCTAAGCACCAAGCTCTTTCCACTTATGAGAAGGAATATCTTGCCATTTTGCTCGCGGTGGATAAGTGGAGACACTACTTGGATGGGCATCATTTCCTCATTAGGACTGATCACCAAAGTCTTAAGCACTTATTGGAGCAGAAGATTGTCACTAGGATACAAAGAAAAGGGTTGATGAAGATGTTGGGACTCGATTACGACATTGAATGCAGAAAAGGGAAAGACAACTGGGCTGCTGATGCTTTGTTACGCAGATTTGAGGACCTTGAGCAGGGTTCTCTTGGAGCTGTTTCCGTGGTTTCTCCTGCTTGGATGGAAGAGTTACACCAATCCTATGAGAATGATTCGTTTGCGCAAGAATGCATAGCTGCTGCTATCGTGGGTAAAGCTTGCAATCAGGCTGTTGGTGCACAGATATCTGTTACCCGAGGCAATATCAGAATTAAGGGGAAATTGTACATAGGTACCTCGACTGATCTTAGATGCCAAATTATCAGTGTTGCTCATGATTCTTCATGGGGAGGACACTCAGGCATGGATGGAACATATCAGAGGTTGAAGGTTTACTTTGGTTGGCCCGGAATGAAGAAGGAAGTGCATAGCTTTGTTCAAAGTTGTGAGGTTTGTCAACAAACTAAAATTGGTGATCAAAGGTGCCAAGGACTTCTCCAACCGTTACCTCTTCCTGAGGGTATTTGGCAACACATAAGTATGGATTTTATTGAAGGATTGTCTAAGTCTGAGGGGAAAGAGGTGATTTGGGTAGTAGTGGACCAATTCACTAAATCTGGACACTTCATTGCTTTAGCTCGTCCTGTGACTGCTGAGAAGCTAGCTCGTGTGTTCCTAGACAACATCTACAAGCTCCATGGTTTGCCTCAGTCCATAGTTTCTGATAGGGACAAGCTCTTTACAAGTCGATTTTGGAAAGAATTGTTTGGACTCTTGGGAACGACCTTGGCTCTCAGTTCTTCCTATCATCCTCAGACTGATGGTCAAACGGAGAGGGTCAACCAATGCATCGAGCAATACTTTAGAGGTATGGTGTTTATCATCCTAAAGTGTGGGAAAGATAGCTTTCTTTGGCAGAGTATTGGTATAATACCCACTTCCACGCTTCAATTGGCACTACACCCTTCAAGGCATTATATGGGTACGATCTTCTCATTCCCTTGATGTTGCACGAAGCTGGGACAAGTGTGGTTGAGGTAAATGAGCTGGTGCATCAGAGGAAACATGTTATGCAGTAGCTGAAACAAAATCTCAGTGAATCTCAAGCCCGAATGAAGTGGTATGCAGATAAGAAAAGAGTCGATCGAAATTTTGATGTGGCAGATATTGTATACTTGAAGTTACAGCCAAATAGGCAATCCACAGCAACAGTAAGGAAAAAGGTTAAGCTTTGTGCTCAGTCTTTTGGGCCTTACAAGGTGTTGGAAAGGATTGGCAAGGTGGCTTACAAGTTGGAGCTTCCTCCGGACTCTTATATTCACCCGGTCTTTCATGTTTCACTTCTAAAAAAAAGGTCAAGAAGGGACTTAGCTCATCTTCAAGTCCTCCAGAGACAGGGTCCAATGGTGCTTTGATCTTACGTCCTATTGCAGTATTGGAGCAGAAGCAGGGAGCAGCAGCTGGTCACACAGGTCGGGAAGTTCGGGTGAGCTGGAGCAACTTAGATGAATCATTTACTACTTGGGAAGCTAAGCGGTTCTTGAGGAGTCAATTTCCTTATTTTCATTCTTGAGGTCAAGAATGCTTTAAGGGGAGGGGATTGTTATGTTTCTGGCATGATTAAATGTAATTCATTGTAATAAGGGGCTGTGTTGTAGCGTTTGGCTCAGTAGCTTTCAAATTCCAGTTTTGGCCCCAAAGTCGGTTGCCGTTAGTTGGGTAGGTCTTTTGGCGGGTCAAGCTTGGCGGCTGGTGTTAGTCGGTTAGGCTTAGCTAGTTTTGATGCAATGTATGTAGTTTCTATTAATAGGTTGATCTTGTGTAATCTTGATTCATCAATTGAAATATCAACCAATCTCTTTGAGATTAATCTTCTCTCTCTCACCTAATTCTCTCTAATTTCTCATCTCCTTCACTTCTTTCTCATCCCATACTCTCTTAATCTTAGTTTATGTTTGTGAGTTGATCACAAACATAACAAGTTCCTTCAGCTGCTTCCTCAACTCCTCCAATTTAGGTGGAGCCATTCAGTAGGGCCCCATGGCTGGAGGCCTTGCCCCCGACTCTAACTCTATCCTGTGGTCCACCTCCCTCCTCGGAGGTAGGTGTCTCAGTAACTTAGGTGGCATCATGTCTTGAAAGGCATCAAGAACCCCTTTCACTTCAACGGGCACTTCCATAGAACCGGGCTCCTTATCTTTGACCAATGTAGCAATACAAGTAACCTGCTTCTTTTGGATTCCCTTCCTGAACTGAACACTCAAGAGAAGTTTTGCCTCTACTTTCCCACATAGTAGGGGCACAACAAAGGTCTCTTGGCCATCTGCTATCTCCATGATGTTCTCCTTCGGAAATGATAGGGGCTTCACGGTGTCAAAGAAATCCATCCCCAACACTACCTTGAAGTCATCCATCGTAACAACTGTCAGATTGAGCGTGCCTTTCCAATCTCCCAACTGAATGGGCACTCCATGCGCAACCCCAAGAATGGACTTGGATGAAGCATTTACGGTCTTCATCCAACCTACTTCCCTAGCAAACCTCAGTTTGAGCCGTGTTGCCTCATGCTCAGACACAAAGTTATGCGTGGCCCCGGTGTCAACCCGTGCCTTAGTCTCTGCACCGTTCACTCATGTGTTGACATACATCAACCCTTGTCTTGGGCGTGCTCTTGATCTGGAGCCCTTCGCACCACTGCGTGCGCCCTTTCGAACCTAAGCGCACACCTGTGCCTTGGTCCCTATGGCCTGCACACCCGCGCATACCTGCGTTGGCACCTGGACAGTGCCCAGTGCCTGTGTCTGGACATGCGCAGCACCCGTGCACTGGACCCGGGCGCAGCGTGCGCCTCCTGGGACATGGACCCAAAGACACACATCAAACCCATCCTTGCCCCCTCTGCTACCTATTCTCTCTCAGCAACAACGGCACTCAGTGCCTGACGTTTCAGACAGTCCCGGGCAACGTGCGGGACTGAGAATAGAAAACAGGACCTGCGCTTGCCTTGGTCTGATCAGTTGTCATGATGTCTGTTCTCATGATGCTTGTTCTCATGAGGCTTGCCTTTGTCCTTCCACAAAGACGATCTGTAGGGCTTATCTCCCCCACTTCTTCCCTTGCCACTCTTGTGCTCCTTCTTGGTGAAGTCTTTTTTGTACTATACTAAGTTTTTTGCTCCGGAAATGGCTGTGGCAAGATCTCGAACTTCTTTTCGCTTCACTTCCAATTCAGCCCATGATTACAAGCCATATGAGAAATAAATGAGTTTCAGTGCCTCGGCTATGTCTGGTAGTTCCAACATGAGGGATTGGAACTCAGTGACATAGTCCCGGATGGACCCTATTTGCTTTAAACCCCGTAGCTTCTTCACAGCCACACTCTCGGCATTCTCCGAAAAGAAATGCGTCTTGAAGTCACGAATAAAGTCCTCCCAAGCATCCATGGTGAATAGCCCACGGCTGATGTCACTATGGCATCTCCTCCACCACAACCACGCATCAACTTGCAGATACATAGATGCGGTGTTGATCTTGAGTGCATCATCATCAAGACGAAGGGCCTCAAAATATCTCTTCGAATGATAAGTCTAAATTAGTATATAATTATTTATATACTTTTAGTTCATTTTTAACCCTTTTTTTCAAATTTTTATCGCTTTTTCCCGGTTTTGCTCGTTTTCAATTATTTTGCTATTTTCTTGAAAAAATACTCATTTTATACTAAATCTTGCTATTTTTTATCATCAACATCAGCAAGTAAAAGCGAGATACATCAAATAAAAGAAAAAAAATAACAAAACTACCCAATTCTCACAGTTTACATAAAATAACACATAAAACAACAACTTTAACACAATTTGCATTTGGGCGGCAACTTTTTCTCATATTTTATACTTCAAGTTAATTGTATAAGTATCATAGAACATCAAAATAATCATTTTTCGCAGGTTTGGGGCGGTGCAAAGCTGAAAAGAACATAAAATAATGAAAATTTAGCAAGTTGGAAGCCAACCGCATGAATGAGCAAATAGGGATGAAGATTGTTGAATTTTTTCAATTTTTTTTTTATCCTATCTCAACTACTATAAGTAGAGAAGTTTTGGGGTGAGTTTAGGAATCAAAAAGTCAGAAAAAATCTCAGTGATAAGTGAGAAAAAGAGAAGAGAATCGAGTGAAAAAAAGAAGAAGAAAGGAGGGAAGAAAGTTTAGTTTGTAATTTTGTATTTTTAGTTCTTTCTACCCTTTTTCTTCAATAAGTTCATGAATTTTGTGTTAGTTATGCTTTATATCAAGTTTATCATGAACTAATTTTGTTATTTTAAGGCTACGATGTAGCCTAAGTTATAATATACGCTTATTTCTAATTCAATGTATTCAATATTTTGTTATTGCGTTGTTGAAGTGTTTATCATTGTTCTTCATGAGTTTAAATGCTTGATCAACATTTAGGGATTATAATGAATCATATGAGCCCGAGAGAAGATTTATGATGATTTCTAAGGTGATAAACACCACAAATTAGGCGAATACTAGAGAGAGATTAACGTGAATTGTGTTATTTTTAAGTGAAAATCATAGAACTTTAAAAACTCTTTTCTTATTTAAATTGATGCATGAGAGTGAAGGGTTAATATGTAAAAGAGCATGTTGAATGTTGCTCGAGAGATAATGTTTAGTAAATTAGGGTTTTCAACCTTTAGCATGTAATAACAACTTGAATATTGAGAATAAAAAGGCGTACTAATACAACGAGATGAAATTGGATTCCTTGGATCTTATTAAATTGTAAGAACCAACTAAAAATCAGTAAACTTTTCATAAGAATTTGTAAACAATTTTTGTTTCCTTTTTATTTAGTTTTATTTCATTTCAAAAATCATAATTTTCGGTCTTTTAAATAGCACTAGAACTACTAATTTTTGTACACATTCAATAACAATTCTCGTGGGAATGACACTCAACCCATTTCTTTATTACTTGATACGACTAGTGCACTTGCTAACGCATACGCAAAGTAATTATCAAGTTTTTGGCGCCGTTGCTAGGGATTGTCTCTATTTAAGTGATATTGATACCAACTTGTTTTTGTGCTAATTTGAAATGGTTAATAATTTGTAAATTTTGTTTAAATTTGAAATATAAATCTTTTTTCTTCCATTTAGTTTATTTATAAAGATATAAATAAATAAACAAATAAATTCTTAAAAAAAAAAATTGTTTTGTTATTTGTCTTATATTCGATCTTTATTTTCAATTTTATTTTGATTATAAGTTTACTTTGTTAGGGTTTTTAAAGTTAAGTTTGTTATTTTAAAGTTTTCAAAAATATTAGGGTTACTACACCCTCTTTTTCTTTAAAATTTTTGTTTTCTTTACTTTTATTTAGATTGTTGTATTTTTAGGCTTTTAGATTAATTTTAAATTTATTTTAATTTTTTTTTATCATTCAAATTGGCTTTTTTGAAGTTAGATTTGTTGTCTCTAAATTTTTCAAAACCTTTAGTATTACCTAGTTCCCCCTTTAAATTTGGCTTTATTAAATTTTGGGTTATACTTTTGTAACTTTTAAAGATTTATCTTTATTGTTATCCTTGCCTTTAACTTTATTGTGGTTTATTTTTACTTTGTATGTAAAATTTAATTGAAAAAGAAATACCTCCTTTTGACCCTGAAATCGAAAGAACTCTTCGACTAATCAGGAAAACAAAAAGGACTAAAACCATGGCTAATAATACTGGAAATGATGATGAAAGGACCTTAAAAGATTATGCTATACCTACTGTTTGAGGGTGCACTTTCAGCATTCAACGTCCACCAATTTAAGCAAACAATTTTGAAAATAAACCAGCTATTATACAAATGATTCAACAGACTGTTCAATTTGGCGGTCTACCCAGTGAAGATCCAGACCGGCATATCGCTAACTTTATAGAGATATACAATACCTTTAAGCATAATGTTGTCAGCGTTGATGCCGTTCGCTTAAGGTTATTTCGTTTTTCAATGACAGATAAAGCTAAAGCGTGGTTAATGTCATTACCCCCAGGAACTATCACCAATTGGGATGATTTGGCTCAATAATTTCTTGCTAAATATTTTTCACCAGCCGAATCAGCTAAGATGAGGAATGGCATTACCTCGTTTGTGCAATACGATACAAAATCTTTGTACGAGGCATGGGAATGTTACATAGAACTTTTGAGAAGGTGTCCACATCATGGTTTGCTAGTTTGGATGCAAATCCAAACTTTTTACAATGGGTTGGCACCTAATACTCAAACGATGGTAGATGCGGCTGCGGTAGGATTCCTAAATCACAAAACCCCAGATGAAGCATATGAATTGCTAGAAGTAATGACTAGCAACAATTGTACAAGGGTAACTAGGCAAAAGAAACCTGTGGGTATGTACGAGCTGGGTGCAATAACAAAGTTAACCGCCTAGGTTTCAATGCTTCAAAAATAGATCGGTAACATGAATGTGAATGCCATAAATGCTCCTGTGCTAACATGTGAATTTTGTGTAGGGAATCATCCTAACGTAGAGTGCCAAACAGGGAATCCTTTCGCCCTACAAGCCACGAACAAGCTAATTTTGTTTCAAATTTTCAAAAACATCTTGTTAACTGAAAGAAATCCTGGGTGGAGAAACCATCCATATTTTTCGTGGAATAATCAAGGGATTCAAAAACAACTTTTTCAACCACCAGAAAGAAAAACTGATCTCAAAGATTTGTTGAGAAGTTTTATGCAAGAAACATAAACAAATCTTCGAAATCAAGTAGCTTCAATTAGAAACCTCGAGACCCAAGTCGGAAAATTTTCAAAACAACTCTCTGAAAGGTCTCAAGGTTCCTTGCCTAGTAACACAATCACTAACCCACTTGAGCACGTCCAAACAATTGAATTAAGAAGTGGAAAAACTCTAAATGAACCAACTACAGTAACCAAGACCACACAAAATCAGCAACCCATAATTGACATGTCCACAGATACTAATCAAGAAATTGAAAATGAGGAAGGGAAAAAAATCCGAAACGAAGACAAACTAGAAAGGGCTAAACTTCAACCCTACAAACCAAAAGTCCCCTTCCCTCAACGTTTGAAAAAGACAAAAGCAGGCGAACAATTTGCTAAATTTTTGGAAAATTTCAAAAAATTACATATAAATGTCCCTTTTGCTGACATGCTAGAAAAGATACCCAAATATGCAAAATTCATGAAGGAAATCCTGTCTAACAAAAGGAAGTTGGGAGAGTTCGAAATGGTAGCACTTACTAAAGAATGCAGTGCCATACTTCAAAAAAAGTTACCTCCTAAGCTAAAAGATCCAGGGAGTTTCATGATACCTTTGTCATGCCCGGTACCAGGATGGGTGGCCTCCTGGGAAGTCCTCACCCTCAGGTTGGGGGCACTGGGAAACAGCCTCTCTTCAGGTTAACACCTGAAGGGGGAAGGCTGCTTACATCTCCCCCCCCCCCCCCCCCAAAAACCCTACGTAGGCGGGAGCCCTTGAGGCACTGGGCATGTTCCTTTTCCTTTTTTTATAGATTAGCTTAAGTCATGGAAATAAGTCATGTAATTAGTATGGGTGACTGTTAAGGGTTGTTAAGATGTGTTTAGTAGCTATGTTGGTGTATTAGCAGTATTAGTTGAAGACAATTAGTTAGTTGATACGTGAAGTCAAGTTTGGCGGCTGTTAAGGATGGTTTAGTCGGTTATTTGGCTGTCCAAGTACAATGCATCTTGTTAACCACCTATAAGTAGGACATTGTCTTGTGAATTTGGGAATCATTCAATGAAAATTCAACTATCTCTTTGAGATATTTCCTTTCTTTTGGCATTTTACATTCCTTTATCGCTTTCTTGCATTTGTTTCTACGTCATGACTCGAGTTTGATCACGGATCATGACAATTGGTATCAGAGCCTTGATTTGATTCCAAATCAAGCTCTTAATTCAGAAATATTCAGAATCAATTTATTGCTGCTGCGCAAGGACTTTAGATGCTTTGGCATTTGATTTCGTGGAATCTATTTCAACTAAATTGAGTTGTATTGTGTCCAGCTTTGGTGCTGGTTGCAATCTATCAACAAAAGAAAATAGAGGTTATAAGCTTACTTTGCAACTGTCTCAGCAGCTGTTTGTGCGGAATCCAAAGGAAATTCAGCAACGAATCCAAAATTCTGCAGGACATCAATTTAATTTGAGCTTGAATGTTGCGGATGAGAAATTTGAACAAGTGCAGCAGCAGCAGGTCCATAACCTAACAGCTTCAATGGAGGCTAGTAATCTTGAAATTCTGCAACAGATTCAAGAATTCAACAACAGTTGGCAACGGTATGATCTCACAAATCCAGCTTAAAACAAATACGTAGATTCTGCTAGAGATGAATTCAATTCGAGCTTTATTATGGCGAAGGTGAATCATCTTAGTGTACAACCAGTAAATCAAGTTGTGTGTGATGCATTGGTTGGAAATTATGGAGGTAAAGTGGCTATGTCTGAAATGAATCAAGAACAATCGAGTTTGAACTGGAATCTAACTGAAATCGAACCAACTACTGCTAGATGGTCACGTAATTCGAGTTATGCTTCAAGTGAGGATGTAATTGGTGAATGTGGACCACGAATTAATGCAGAACAACCTGAAATTGATGCAATACAGCCTGAAGTGTAGGTGGAGGAACTAAATGGTGGTACTGAAATCAGATCGCAGGTATAAATTGAGATTTTGAGCACAAGAAAGCTGAGAGTTAGGTTTACTGCATTGTCTGACAAGGAGATTAGCTTGATCATTCATTTACATCATAAGAAGTGCTACTCTAGCAAGAGGATAAGAGCATTGGAGAAGCCAATCCTTATTTTCCATGGAGTTGCACCAGAATTTTTACAAATTGAAGCAAACGATGAAGTTCTTGGAAAGCTATATGAGTATAAGAAGGGGGAAATGAAGTAGCCTAAGGTAGTGTTAATGTCTATTGATAGGCTTAGAGCATCCTTATGGATCCAAAGAAGTATGAAGAGGGCTAAGGGAAGATCCAAGTTAGGCAGCCATGATATAAATTCAGCCTTACACCATAAAAATGGCAGTGCAGAACTCACAAATGCAGAACATGTTGCGAATGATTCCGCTGTTAGAGCTACTACAGGGGGTATTGCTGAAGTGGATTTAAAATCGAAGCAAATCAGTTTGAACAATTTGGCCTTCGAATGCAGGAGGTGTAGGAGATGTTTGCTGCAATGCAACGTTCATGGGAGGAAAAGTTGGATCGGCAGTTCGAAGGAATGCATTGGCAGCTCGATGTCTTACTTGAACAGCTCAATGGACAAAGTGCTCAAGTGGAATTGAGTCCCCAAAGGGAAGTGCTATGTAGGGACATTGATCAAATATCAAGAGAAGTTCCTTACCTACCACACTCAGCATTGAATCCGTGTATAAACGCATCAGCTCATCAATTGAATGAGACATCAAGGTACTCATCAGATCAAGTAATTCAACAACTAGGTGAGCAGGTTAGAGTGCTAGAGGTTGATGGGAATTCTGCTATAAGTTCTAATGCAAGTGTAAATGCAAAGGAGAAGACAATTGCTCAAGAATGGGTGACACTTACACAAAATCCACAAGCTGAAGGTCATCAAAAGGATTCTGTATCGATGAATGAAAGACCTGTGCAGCACTCTCATGTGTTTCCCCAAAGTTATGATAGAAAGGCTCAAGCTAAGTGTACTTAAGTGCTGGATAGAGTGACGAATCACACTTGTTCGAGACCTTTTGATCTGGGAAAGGAGTTTGGTAGGGACTTGGAAGCTAATCAAAACTTGAAAGGTGAGCTGGGCACATTTGATACGGGTGGAGTTAGCTTGAAAATGAAAACTACAGCAGCAAAACAGGTTGTTGATGCAAAGATCCAACTTGAACTTGTTGAGATGAAGGAAACGCAAGTCCTTGAGTCACATTCAAAGGCTGTAGGAGCAAAATCAGCACATCAAATTGCCCTGACTGCAGTAACCAACCAACCTTTAACAGAATTGAAGTGTATTACAGCTGCAGAACAAATAATTCTGCTGGGAAATGTGCACGATTTGATTCCAATGCAGGCACAAAGGAGTAGAGTTGATGTTTATGCCTCTAAGAACACCACTTCAATTCCTGATCAAAAACAATTGGAGCTAACTGTTAAATTCATTAGGGAAGTTATGTTACAACTTACCTTGGTTGAACCACTTCATCCTTGGAACCTTGAAGACCCCAGATTAGCTGTGAATCAGTCCCAAAGCAGGAGTCTACGTACATTCATCAAGAACTCCCAGAACCACATAAAGGCACCTTGGAAATGGGAGGACATTTGCTGCTGCAGTGTTGCAGAAAAGTTGCTGATTTAGAGTGGGAAATTGCAGATATAGTACAAGAATATTAAGCTGAAGTTGTCACTTGTGTTGATAAAATCTTGAATCTATACTTCTCTCTAAAATTCTTGAGGACAAGAATCTCTTAAGGGGGCGGTATTGTCATGATCGGGAAATATTAAAAAATAAGGAATTGTTATAGATTAGCTTAAGTCATGGAAATAAGTCATGTAATTAGTATGGGTGACTGTTAAGGGTTGTTAAGATGTGTTTAGTAGCTATGTTGGTGTATTAGCGGTATCAGTTGAAGTCAATTAGTTAGTTGATACGTGAAGTCAGATTTGGTGGCTGTTAAGGATAGTGTAGTCGGTTATTTGGCTGTCCAAGTACAATGCATCTTGTTAACCGCCATTAAGGGCTCGGCTTAGAATAAGTAGGACATTGTCTTGTAAATTTGGGAATCATTCAATGAAAATTCAACTCTCTCTTTGAGATATTTCCTTTCTTTTCGCATTTTATATTCCTTCATCGCTTTCTTGCATTTCTTTCTAGGTCATGACTCAAGTTTAATCTCAGATCATGACAACCTTGCACCATTGGCTCCATTAGTTTTGATAAGGTTTTGTGTGATTTAGGAGCAAGTATATATTTCATGCCTCTCTCTATTTTCAGGAAGCTTGGGTTAGGAGAAGTGAAGCCTACCACTGTATCTCTCCAACTTGCGGACAGATCAATCAAGTATCCTAGTGCTGTAATTGAAGACGTCCTTGTGGAGGTCGATAAATTCATCTTCCCGGCTGAATTCATAGTGCTTGATATGGAAGATGATCATGAGATACCTCTTATTCTAGGATGGCCCTTGCTACAGGAAGAAACTTGATAGACATATAACAAGGAATGTTGATCCTAAGGGTACAAGATGAACAGGTAACCTGTAATGTCTTTAATGCCACTCAATTTCCCAGTAACATGGATTCTTGTTTTGAGATTGATATTGTCGATGAGTTGGTCACTAAGACATTCAGGGACACATTCCACAAGTTACCCCTTGAAGCGTGTCTAACAAAGTCAGGGACCATAGGCACAGAAGACGAATTAATAAGGGAATGTGCCCAATACCTGGAAAGCTGTGAACCTTTCGATTCACACCACGAAACAAGAGTGGAAGACATTCAAGCAATTGAAATTCTATAAAGAACGGAAGATGAAGAGCCGCCGAACTTAGAGCTCAAGCCATTGCCACCACATCCCAAATATGCCTATCTTGGATGCAAAACTGACACTGATTAGATGGATTCTCTTGCTTAAGGAATTTGATTTAGAAATTCGGGATAAAAAGGGTACAGAAAATGTTGTGGCAGATCATCTGTCACGTCTTGAGCGAGAGGACGAAGGTCCCTCTATCAATGAAAAATTCCCGGATGGAAGTCTTATGACGGTAAACAAGAATCCTAATTGTCCATGGTATGCTGACATTGTTAACTATCTGGTTGTGCAAGAACTGCCCAAGGACATGACCTATAAACAAAAGAAGAAGTTCTTAGCTGATTTAAAGCGCTATTTCTGTGAAGAATCATTCTTGTATAAGCATTGTGCAGACCAGATTATCAAAAGATGCGTGCCTAAGGAGGAAATGGAGAACATTATGCGCCACTGTCACTCTCTTGAAACTAGTGGCCATCATGTTGGGACAAAAACTGCAGCTAAGGTTTTACAATCTGGGTTTTATTGGCCTACACTCTTTAAAGATGCTTTTAAATTTGATAGTAAATGTGATAGATGTCAAAGGACAGGTAACATCTCTAAGACACATGAAATGCCCCTAACAACATTTTTGCTGTTGAATTATTTGACGTTTGGGGGATTGATTTCATGGGTCCTTTCCCCTCATCATTTTCTAACATATTTATTTTGGCTGTTGTGGATTATGTGTCAAAATGGGTCGAAGCAGCTGCCTTTCGACCAATAATGCCAGAGTTGTAGTAAACTTTGTTCGAAAAAACATATTTTCTCAGTTTGAAACTCCTAGAGAAATTATAAGTGATGGCGGAAAACATTTTTGTGACCGCCAACTTAAAGCTTTATTGAGTAAATATGGAGTTACACAATATGTGGGTGCTCCAAACCATCGTCAAACAAATGGACAAGTGGAAATTTCAAACCGATAATTGAAAGTTATTATATAAAAACCAGTTAGTGCCTCTCGAAAGGATTTGTCGAAAAAGTTAGATGACGCACTTTTGGCATATAGAACAGCATTCAAAACACCTATTTGAAAGTCTCCATATCGACTGGTTTATGGCGAGGCACGTCATTTACCAATAGAATTGGAACACAAAGCATATTGGGCCATAAAAACCTTAAACATCAATTTAGCAGTTGGCGGCGAAAAGAGGTTGCTACAAATCAACGAGATGGGTGAGTTCAAAAATGAAGCTTATGAAAATGCTCGAATTTACAAAGACCGAACCAAAAGATGGCATGACAAGCACATTCTAAACAAAGAGTTCGTAGTTGGACAAAAAGTTCTACTGTTTAACTCCCGCTTATGACTTTTCCCAGGAAAACTTTGCTCTCGATGCTCAGGACCCTTTATTGTAACCTGTGTTTTTCCATATGGCACGGTTGAGATTTAGGATGAGAAAAAGGGTAATTTCAAAGTCAATGGGCAAAGACTGAAACCTTACATTGATGGAGAGCTTGAACCTCAGAAAACTTCCATTCATCTCAACAATGACGAAAAATCCACTCAGAAAGTCAAGCTAACAACTATAACTAAAGCGCTTCTTGGGAGGCAACCCAATTGTTTCTATCCTTACTTATCTTATTTTTCCTTTCATTATTTTTTATTTTCTCATGTTTATTTATATTTTTGTTTAAACAGGTATTTTACAACAAGTTTCGGGGTAGCAAGATGTCAACATACACCATCAACAAGCAATTAACCTGGAAAGTATCTCACGCCTCACTTAATCTTTGTGGTTCTTTTAACATTTAGAACAATGTTAACTCTAAGTTTAGGGGTGGGAAAACCAATTTTTAGAGTTTTGAAACAAATTTTTTTTATAAAAGTTTTCCTATTTTATGCTTTAGAGTCGGCTTTAGTGCCTTCTAGAGTTCGGAGCCTTTGTATGGGGATGAAAATAGTGTCGGCCAACAAAAAGATTGTCTATTTTCTACAGTTTTAATCATTAATCTTTCAAAAAAAAAAATTCATATAAAAAAAGAACTTATCATCATGCTTTTTAGGCAATTTGTCTACTCTTTTTAGCTCGTTTACCTTAATTAAATTTGAATAACCTGATAATAATTATTTTTGTGTTCTAAACGCAAAACACGATCTAATCTAAGGCATTATCTAGGCAAAACCATGGTGTTTGACTTTATTAGTTAGCATGGCTGTTTTACTTTTCTTTCTGATTAAAAGGTGCTAAAATTTGAATGGATTGCATTAAGATTATCATTTACATAATAGATTTTAAAAAGTTATGCCTAAATCTAAATAAACAAAAAATATGATAAAAATAGAGGGAGAGAATCACTAAGCACCGCTATCCCGTTAAAAACGTATATCATTTGGATATGTGCTACGGTGTGATGGTTTCGGGCCTTGGTACCTCGAGCAAGTAGATCTGTGGGTGTGTTTCAACACCTAGTACCCTGGGCCAACTGAAACGGGAGCTGCCGCATTGAAAGCTCGCTCAAGAGGTACTTTAAAAGCTAACAAGGAGCCAAGCACAAAAAAAAAAAAAAAAAAAAAAAACACAAAAAAGGGAGCATCTCTAGCACCACTATCCCACATAAAAAATTTTAAAATATGTGCAACCCATTAAGAGGGCGTCTCAGTGGTGGCTTCTCTTACTTCTGGGTCATCGCCCAGGAGTCGGAGTTTGATTCTCACTAAAGATGTACTCGGGAAGTCATAATGAAGGCATCTTAGTGGTGGCTTCTCCTACTTATGGGTCATCGCCTAGGAGTCGGAGCTTGATTCTCACTGAAGATATAATCATGAGCCGAAATTGACTTGAGCAAATAAATTCCTCAGAAAAAAAAAAGAAAAAAAAATTTGGTTTTGGGCGTATTTAATAAGTCTTGTTATGAGTGATATGATTTTTGTCCTTTATTAAGTTTAAATATCTTGTGATTAGAAAGAACGGATAAACTTAATTTGCGTAGCTAAATTTTGACCCAGTCCCCAGGATAATTTTTAGATTTTTCCTTAGAAAAGATAGTTTTGCTTTTAGAACCTTTAACCTTGATCCTCGGTCATTATTTTCTAATAAAAGTGCACTTGATTTAAATTGTGGAAGAATTCTTAAAAAGTATGAGATCCTGTGCTTTAATGTTTAGCCTTGCTCGAAGCCGAGCAAGATTTAAGTTTGGGGGTATTTTGATAAGTCTAAATTAGTATATAATTATTTATATAATTTTAGTTCATTTTTATCAAATTTTTATTACTTTTTCCCGATTTTGCTTGTTTTCAACTATATTGCTATTTTCTTGAAAAACCACTCATTTTATACTAAATCTTGCTAGGTTTTATCATCAACATTAACAAGCAAAAGCAAGGTACATCAAATAAAATCAAAAAAATGACAAAACCACCTAATTCTCACGGTTTACATAAAATAACACATAAAATAACAACTTTCACACAATTTGCATTTGGGCCGCAACTTTTTCTCATATTTAATACTTCAAGTTCATTGTATAAGTATCATACAACATCAAAATGATCATTTTTTGCAGGTTTTGGGCAGTGCAAGGGTGAAAAGAACATAAAATAATGAAAATTTAGCAAGTTGGAAGCCAACCGCATGAATGAGCAAAAAGGGATGAAGATTATTGAATTTTTTCAAACTTTTTTTTTTTATCCTATCACAACTACTATAACTAGAGAAGGGTTGGGGTGAGTTTAGGCATCAAAAATTCAGCAAAAATCTTAGTGATAAGTGAGAAAGAGTGAAGAGAATTGAGTGAAAAAAAGAAGAAGAAAGGAGGGAAGAAAGTTTGGTTTCTAATTTTGTATTTTTAGTTCTTTCTATCCTTTTCTTCAATAAGTTCATGAATTTTGTGTTAGTTATGCTTGATATCAAGTTTATCATGAACTAATTTTGTTATTCCAAGGCTACGATGTAGCCTAAGTTGTAATATACACTTATTTCTAATTCAACGTATTCAATGTTTTTTTATTACATTGTTGAAGTGTTTATCATTGTTCTTCATGAGTTTTAAGTGTTTGATCAACATTTAAGGCCTATAATGATTCATAATGAGTCCGAGAGGAGATTTATGATGATTGCTAAGGTGATAAGCACCACAAATTGGGCGAATGCTCGAGAGAGATTAACGCGATTTGTGTGGTTTTTATGTGAAAATTTTAGAACTTTAAAAACTATTTTCTTATTTTGATTCATGCACGAGAGTGGTGGGTTAATACGTAAAAGAGCATGCTAAATGTTGCTCGAGAGGAATGATTAGTAAATTAGGATTTTCAACCATCAACACGTAATAACAACTTTAATACCGAGAATAGAGAAGCATACTAATTCAACTAGGTGAAATTGGATGCCCAGGATCTTATTAAATTATAAAAATCAAGTAAAAATCTATGAACTTTTTATAAGAATTTGTGAACAATTTATGTTTCCTTTTTATTTAGTGTTATTTCATTTCAAAAACCATAATTTTCGGTCTTTCAAACAGGGAATCCTTTCGCCCCATCAAGCCACAAACAAGCTAATTTTTTTTTCAAATTTTCACAAACAACAAAATAATCCCTATTCCAATATTTATAATCCCAGGTGGAGAAACCATCCAATTTTTTCGTGGAAAAATCAAAGGATTCAAAAAAAACTTTTCAACCTCCAGAAAGAAAACTGATCTTGAAGAGTCGTTCAGAAGTTTTATGCAAGAAACATAAACAAATGTTCGAAATCAAGAAGCTTCAATAAGAAACCTCGAGACTCAAGTCGGAAAAATTTCAAAACAACTCTCTGAAAGGTCTCAAGGTTCCTTGCCTAGTAACATAATCACTAACCCACATGAGCACGTCCCAACAATTGATTTAAGAAGTGGAAAAACTCTGAATGAACCAACTCCGGTAACCAAGACCACACAAAAATGAGCAACCCATAATTGACCTGTTCATAGATACTGATCAAAAAATTAAAGAGGGACAAAAATCCAATATGAAGACGATCCAAAAAGGGCTAAACCTCAACCCTACAAACCAAAAGTCCCCTTCCCTCAATGTTTGAATCAGACAAGAGCAGACGAACAATTTGCTAAATTTTTGGAAATTTTTAAAAAGTTACATATTAATGTCCCTTTTGCTGACATGCTAGAACAAATGCCCAAATATGAAAAATTCATGAATGAAATCCTATCCAATAAATGGAAGTTGGGAGAGTTCGAAACGGTAGCACTTACTGAAGAGTGCAGTGCCATACTGCAAAAGAAGTTACCTCCCAAGCTAAAAGATCTGGGGAGTTTCATGATACCTTGAACCATTGGCTCCATTAGTTTTGATAAGGTTTTGTGTGATTTAGGAGCAAGTATAAATTTAATGCCGCTCTCTATTTTCAGGAAGCTTGGGTTAGGAGAAGTGATGCCTACCACTGTACCTCTCCAACTTGTGGACAGATCAATCAAGTAACCTAGAGCTGTAATTGAAGACGTCCTAGTGAAGGTCGATAAATTCATCTTCCCGGCTTACTTCATAGCGCTTGATATGGAAGAGGATCAAGAGATACCTCTTATTGTAGGCCGACCCTTCCTTGCTACAGGAAGGACCCTTATAGACGCACAACAAGGAAAGTTGATCCTAAGGGTACAACATGAACAGGTGACCTTCAACGTCTTTAACGCCATTCAATTTCCCTCTAACACGGATTCCTGTTTTGAGATTGATATTGTAGATGAGTTGGTCACTGAGACATTCAGGGACACATTCCCCAAGTTACCCCTTGTAGCGTGTCTAACAAAGTCAGGGACCATAGACACAGAAGATGAGTTGATAAGGGAATGTGCCCAATACCTGGAAAGCTGCGAACCTTTCAATTCACACCATGAAACAAGAGTGGAAGACATTCAAGCAATTGAAATTCTGTAGAGAACGGAAGATGAAGAGCCTCCGAACTTAGAGCTCAAGCCATTGCCACCACATCTCAAATATGCCTATCTTGGATGCAAAACTGACACTGATTATATGGATTCTCTTGCTTAAGGAATTTGATTTAGAAATTCGGGATAAAAAGGGTACAGAAAATGTTGTGGCAGATCATCTGTCACGTCTTGAGCGAGAGGACGAAGGTCCCTCTATCAATGAAAAATTCCCAGATGGAAGTCTTATGATGGTAAACAAGATTCCTAATTGTCCATGGTATGCTGACATTGTTAACTATCTGGTTGCGTAGGAACTGCCCAAGGACATGACCTATCAACAAAAGAAGAAGTTCTTAGCTGACTTAAAGCATTATTTCTGGGAAGAACCATTCCTGTATAAGCATTGTGCACACCAGATTATCAGAAGATGTGTGCCTGAGGAGGAAATAGAGAACATTCTGCCCCACTGCCACTCTCCTGAAACTGGTGGTCGTCATGTTGGGACAAAAACTGCAGCTGAGGTTTTACAATCTTGGTTTTATTAGCCAACACTGTTTAAAGATGCGTTTAAATTTTTTAGTAAATGCGATAGATGTCAAAGGACAGGTAACATCTCCATGACAAATGAAATGCCCCTAAACAACATTTTGGTTGTTGAATTATTTGACGTTTGGGGGATTTATTTCTTGGGTCCTTTCCCCTCATCATTTTCTAACATATTTATTTTTGCTGCTGTAGATTATGTGTCAAAATGAGTCGAAGCCACTTCTTTTTCGACCAATGATTCCATAGTTCTAGTAAACTTTGTTAGAAAAAACATCTTTTCTCGGTTTGAAACTCCTAAAGCAATTATAAGTGATGGCGGAAAACATTTTCGTAACCGCCAACTTAAAGCTTTATTGTGCAAGTATGGAGTTACACACGATGTGGGTGCTCCATGGCATCCTCAAACAAGTGGACAAGTGGAAATTTCAAACCGAGAATTGAAAGTTATTCTTGAAAAAACGGTTAGTGCCTCAAGAAAGGATTGGTCGAAAAAGTTAGATGACGCACCTTGGGAATATAGAATAACATTCAAAACACCTATTGGAATATCTCCATATCGAATGGTTTATGACAAGGCATGTCATTTACCAGTAGAATAAGAACATAAAGCATACTGGGCCATAAAATCCTTGAACTTCAATTTAGTAGCTGCAGGGGAAAAGAGGTTGCTGCAAATCAACAAGACGGATGAGTTCAAAAATGAGGCTTAAGAAAATGCTCGAATTTACAACGACCGATCCAAAAGATGGCACGACAAGCACATTCTGGACAAAGAATTCGTAGTGGGACAAAAAGTTCTATTGTTTAACTCCCGCTTACGACTTTTCCCAAGGAAACTGCGCTCACGATGGTCCGGACCCTTTATTGTAACCCGTGTTTTCCATATGGCACGGCTGAGATTCAGGATGAGAAAAAGGGTACTTTCAAAGTCAATGGGCAAAGACTGAAACCTTACATTGATGGAGAGCTCGAGCCTCAGAAAACTTCCATTCATCTCAACAATGTAGAATAATCAACTCAGAAGGTCTTGCTAACGACTATAACTAAAGCGCGTCTTGGGAGGCAACCCAAGTGTTTCTATCCTTACTTATCTTACTTTCCTTTCATTATTTTTTATTGTCTCATGTTTATTTATATTTTCGTTTAAACAAGGTATTTTACAACAAGTTTGGAGGTAGCAAGATGTCAACATGCACCATCAACAAGCAATCCTCAAACCTGGGAAGGGTCTCTCGACTCACTTAATCTTTGTAGTTCTTTTAACATTAAGAACAATGTTAACTTTAAGTTTAGCGATGGGAAAAGCAATTTTTAATGTCTTAAAACAAAAATTTTTCGAAACGTTTTCGTGTTTTATGCTTTAGAGTCGGCTTTAGTGCCTCCCAAAGTTCGAAGCCTTTGTATGGGGATGTAAATAGTGTCGGCCAACAAAAATATTGTCTATTTTCTACAGTTTTAATCATTAATCTTTCAAAAAAATTTCATATAAAAAAGAAAGAAAGAAAGAAAGCACTTATCATCATGCTTTTTAGGCAATGTTTCTGCTCTTTTTGGCTCGTTTACTTTAATTAAATTTGAATAACTTGATAATAAATTGTTTTTGTGTTCTAACTGCAAAACATGATCTAATCTAAGGTACTATCTTGATAAAATCATGGTATTTGACTTTATTAGTTAGCATAGCTGTTTTACTTTTCTTTCTGAATAAAAGATGCTCAAATTTAAATGGATTGCATTAAGATTATCATTTACATAATAGATTTTGAAAAGTTATGCCTAAATCTAAATAAAAGAAAAATATAATAAAAATAGAGGGAGAGAATCAATAAGCACCGCTATCCCGTTAAAAACGTCTATCATTTGGATATATGCTATGGTGTGTTGGTTTCGCGCCTTGGTACCTCGAGCAAGTAGATCCGTAGGGGTGTTTCAACACCTGATACCCTGGGCCAACTTGAACGAGAGCTTCCGCATTGAAAGCTCGCTACAAGGGGTACTTAGAAAGCTAACAAGAAGCCAAGCACCAAAAAAAAAAAAAAAAAGAAAAAAGACAGAAGAAAAAAAAGGAGCATCTCTAGCACCACTATCCCACATAAACAATTTTAATATATGTGCTATCCATTAAGAGGGCGTCTCAGTGGTGGCTTCTCTTACTTGTGGGTCATCTCCCAGGAGTCAAAGTTTGATTCTCATTGAAGATATACTCAGGAAGTCATAATGAAGACATCTCAGTGGTGGCTTCTCTTACTTATGGGTCATCGCCCCAGAGCCAGAGCTTGATTCTAGCTGAAGATATACTCATGAGCCGAAATTGACTTGAGCAAATAAATTCCTCAGAAAAAAAAGAAAAAAATTTAGTTTTGGGCATACTTAATAAGTCTTGTTATGAGTGATATGATTTTTGTCCTTTATCACGTTTGAATGTCTTGTGATTAGAAAAAACATATAAACTTAATTTGCTTGGCTAACTTTTGACTCAGTCACCAAGATAATTGACAGAATTTTGTTTAGAAAAGATGGTTTGGCCTTTAGAATCTTTAACCTTGATCCTTGGCCATTGTTTTCTAATAAAAGTGTACTTGCGTTAAATTGTGGAAGAATTCTTAAAAAGTACGAGATCATGTGCTTTTATGTTTAGCCTTGCTCGAGGACGTGCAAGATTTAAGTTTGGGGGTATTTTGATAAGTTCAAATTAGCATATAATTATTTAGATAGTTTTAGTTCATTTTTAATCATTTTTATCAAATTTTTATTGCTTTTTTCCCGTTTTGCTCGTTTTCAACTATATTGCTATTTTCTTGAAAAAGCACTCATTTTTTACTAAATCTTGCTAGGTTTTATCATCAACAAGGAAAAGCAAGATACATCAAATAAGAGGAAAAAAATGACAAAACTACCCAGTTCTCATGGTTTACATAAAATAACACATAAAATAACAACTTTCACACAATTTGCATTTGGGCGGCAACAACAACAACAGTCACAGTGCCTTGCGGCTCCTGCAGAACGCAGGGTCTGGGGGGGGGGTGATGTACGCAGCCTTACCCCTTCCGTCAGGAAAGGAGACTGTTTTCGGGGACCCCCAACCTGAAGTAGTTGAGTGCCTGCCGATAAACCACCAATCAATAGCATGCATATAGAGGGAAAAGTAGAAGAAGGAGAGAAAAAGGAGAAGGAGAAGAAGAAGAAGAAGAAGAAGAAGAAGTAGGAGAATGGGCATGATTAGGGACTTAGCTAGGCTAAAATTGCTACACTAGAGGTTATGCTTGCCTAAGAATCTTAGACTACCAGCCACTCCCCTTACTACTCTACTCTGCCATCTCCACTACCGTAATGCTAGCCCTCCAACGTGTCCTATCTGAGGCCATCTCCTCTCTTAGGTTTAGGTGGGTTAGGTCTTGACGAATCATCTCCAGCCAACTCTTCTTTGGTCTGCCCCTCCTTCTTCTACTTATCTTTCTGTTAAGCTGTTCACACCTCCTGACTGGGGCTGAGGTCGGTCTTCTGCTGACATGTCCAAACCATCTTAAGTGGTGCTCCCTCAATTTATTCTTGATCGAGGTTACACCCAGCTTACCTCATATCACATCATTCATAATCCTATCCTTTCTTGTGTGGCCACACATCCATCGTAGCATCCTCATCTCGGCCACCTTCATCCTCAGTGTTTGATTTTGTTTTATTGGTCGACACTCTACCACATATAGCAACTTTTTCTCATATTTTATACTTCATGTTCATTGTATAAGTATCATACAACATCAAAATAATCTTTTTTTTTTTTTTTTTACAGGTTTTGGGCGGTGCAAAGCTGAAAAGAACATAAAATAATGAAAATTTAGCAAGTTGGAAGCTAACCACATGAATGAGCAAATGGGGATGAGGAATGTTGAATTTTTTCAATTTTTTTTTTTATTATCCTATCTCATCTACGATAAATAGAGAAGGTTTGGGCTGAGTTTAGGCATAAAAATTCAGAAACAATCTCAGTAATAAGTGAGAAAGAGTGAAGAGAATCGAGTGAAAAAACCAAGAAAGGAGGGAAAAAAGTTTGGTTTGTAATTTTGTATTTTACTTCTTTCTATCCTTTTTCTTCAATAAGTTCATGAATTTTGTGTTAGTTATGCTTGAACTAATTTTGTTATTCCAAGGCTACGATGTAGCCTAAGTTGCAATATACGCTTATTTCTAATTCAACATATTCAATGTTTTAATATTGTGTTGTTGAAGTGTTTATCATTGTTCTTCATGAGTTTTAAATTCTTGATCACCATTTAAAGCCTATAACGATTCATAATGAGTCCGATGGGAGATTTATGATGATTGCAAAGGTGATAAGCACCACAAATTGGGCGAATGCTCGCAAGAGATTAACGCGATTTGTGTGGTTTTTAAGTGAAAATCATAAAACTTTAAAAACTATATTTTTTATTAAAATTCATGCACACGACTGATGGGCACTACAAGAAAAAGGGTCATTAACGACAGTGATTAATGTCGTTAAAAGTCTACTTTACCGTCGTTAATACTATTAACGACGGCGGAAACTTCTCGTTATTTGTCGTCGTTATTGCTTCCGACGTTAATACTATGTGGGATCGACGACCGCTGAAATGAGCCGTCGTTAAAAAATATCTACGACGGTATATTATGTCCGTCGTTAAAAGTGAAATCAATAATGACGGCATATGTTGTCAGTCTTTAATGTCAGGTGGCACCGTCGTTAAAGAGTTGATTAATAACGGCAATAATTGTTGTTGTTATAAATATTGACCGTCATTTAGGAAAAAGTTTTGACGACGAAAAAAAGCCGCCGTTAAAATTTTTTGCGCTACTAATTGAAAATAGCAACGATAATATAGACCGTCGTTAAAAAATAACAATAATAAATAGTCGTTAAAACGTCTTTCATCTATTAATGACATCAAAATACGTCATTAAAAATGCTTCCCCATCAAAGAAAATTCTAATAATAAAATTTATCGACGTTAAAAATTCTGTACATTCATATAGTGCAATATATACATTCATAAATACCTATACATTTATGTAATATAAAAATAATTTTCTGATTGTTTGCAACACCTATAAATCCATATAAGGACAATTATCAGGTTGTTCATAGCACCTGTACATAAATGTAGTATGGCAATATTTAATTTCAGTATAACACATATAAAGTAGTACAATATAATCATACAGAAATAACTCTTACATATCATTTAATGTAACAACAAATTCTAATAAAAAGTAAAGATGTAATTGAAACTTAAATATTCAAATACTTATAAAGCCAATTTACATACAAAAAACACTGAATGCGTACATTGTTAAAGTTGTCACTTAACAACTTGACAAAAGCTATAAATCCGACAAAAGTTCGTAAATAAAAGTTTCAACAAAAACAAGAATTTCCAGTGCAGTCTTCCAACACTTGAAAAAAATAAATATAGCACTCATGTTAGATATTCTTATCATATAAGCAATTGTACAGACACATAACAGTCCAAGCAATAAAAAAATACAGATAAAAACTATATTAAAATAATCACCTTGGATTCCCGGGTCATAACACCTTGGGAAATACATGAGACACCAACATGGAGACTAAGACACTAAATCACACAAATTTTCAATAAGAACTCATAAGTTCTCTAAGCCTCCCTTTACAATAATCACTTATTTCTCTTAAGTCACTCAAACATATTCAGGAAACACCAAATCTCATAAACAACATCCAATCCATGATTAAACTCAAAACATGCAATGCTCTATCTACACACTGGGTCCAAGATTGTGCAATTAGACATGCCTAACCTAAGAGTTGCTAATTCTAGATTCAAAGCTCCATTCCGACAAGTTCACAATCACATTCAAGCATTAAACACATGAAGGAAATAACTCTTAAACTTGTATATATACGCCCAATTACAGCAAAATTGAAGCCCACAGGAATTCTAGCTGATGCATCCCTGATCGGGTTGATATATGGATCTATATGTATCTAGTGGGTACACATGTATACATATTTCTCTTACAAAACTAAGCTAACACTAGAAAGAACTTGCAACATTGTTCACCAATGAAACTCGTCAGCCACTAATTATATTTCCAAATTAATCCAATTAGCTCATCAACTTCTTATTACAAAGCTAATTATAACATCACGTGGCAATTTGTGAGAAGAGAGGATGGGACAGACACTACCAAATTCTGGGCGGCAATGAACTTGCACGGACAGGAGAAAGAGAAAGATGGGAAATGGGATTCTCGTGTAGGCTTTATACGGCAGTGAACGTGCACATAAATGTAGTATGGCAAAATGAATACTTGAAAAACACAACCCTCAAAATTTGAGGCCCAAGTGATTGCTTGGGTTTATATTCGGCCCAGGCTACAACAAATGGATCAAACATACAAAGAATCACTAACTTTCGCATTACAAGAAGCAGAATTCACACAGATTCACTGACTCATACGAAACCCGACAACAAAAAACAGAGAGCATACACGGCTAGCTTCAGGATCAAAACAAGTCTACGAATTTTGTGAATATGAAACCGCTCTCGGAGACACAATAATCGGAATCCTCCTCCTACACTCAGAGGTGTACACAATCTGATGCATAAATCAACAACATTCTCAAACTCCACATAGAACTCAATCACAAAGTCCAAATCCAGAACAATTCCAAATAACTCAATAATGTATTCTTATGAATATATCAATATACATAAGCGAAAACTAAGGGCAAAATAAGAGAGAGAAGAAAAAGAAGAAGATTACCACACACCTATTAATATTTAATCAATGTAGTCATCCATCTCAGTAGATCGGGAGGGAGTACTTGACCCGTTGTTACGACCTCCATCCTCTAGCGCTTTTACTCTAGCTACCAAATCAGGAAATTCCTTATTCTCATTAAGAAGTGCTCGCTTTTCCTTCTCAGATTGACGAAGTTTTTCAATAAGCTCAGCCTTAGCAAAAGATGGTCCTCTCAAATCACTAGGCCTTACTCCTCCCCCATAACCAAACACATGACCATGAGCTTGACGTTTGTTGAAGACCTTCTCAGCAACTTCAATGTTAGATAAGGTGGGATTCTCTTCAATGACATCAACATTTTTTTCCTACAAAGTAGTGTGAACTAAGAATGGAGTAAAGTATACATGACAACAAGTAATTAATTATTTAAATTCTACGTACATATTGTTGACAAAGCTCATGTGTCGCCAGCTTATCACCCTTTGAACGTGTAGCCAGAAACATCTCCCCAAGATTAGGGCATTTCCCATTTTGTTGAGCCTTTACAGTCAAACAATAGTTAGATTCTGTACTAAAGGAAAAAAATTAAAAAAACAAAATATTAAAATTTTCAGTTGCATACCATATCTTTGAAAATCTGCCTATGAGCTTTGCTACCAGTGCCATGAAGTAGTTCTTTCGAAAGCCCAGCCCTATTTTTAGAGTTTCTAGCACTCCTTGCCTATGTTTCAAATATTAAAAAGTTAATATGTCCATGAATAGAAGTACAAACAATAAAGTGGAAAAAAAAGGAGGGAGAATTTATACCTGGAACTCCTCAGATGCATAATAATTTTTTACAATCCATACCCAATCCTCCTTATCCCACCCTTCTGGAGGCAGATCTATTACGGCTTTTTTCAAAGCTTGTTCCACAGTAAAGTTAGGAGGCGGCGAAGGCTGATTTTTTGTTTTCGGCCTTTTCAAAATCTTAAACCGATACAAGTCCCCTCTCCAATTTTTCCACAAGTACCGCATATGATCTAAGATCTCTTTGTGATACTCTTTCAAGTCAACATTCTCGCCATGAAATTGGTCCTAATTCAAATAAGTAAACTCAATTTCTTGTCATGCTAATCAAATTTTGTCATCGTAAATTAAATATCTAACAATCATCGCATAATTATTTACAAATGAAAATATAAACTACATTATACAGTTAAGTTACCAGGACTACAGCAAACATGTGTTCATTCTCTCTCGCATCAATTTCATCCCACGAGCGCTTCCTTCTTGGAACAACATTTCTATCACGTACGATTTTGCCCAAGTGTCGAGAAAATTCATTTGCATTTTGTCCAACACAGCGATTTTGGAAAATTTCAATAGGCAACTTATTTCCAGGTTTTAGAGTTGCCACCTTTTTGCATTTGCTCTTTCCACGTCTTGTTCTCTTCTTTCCATCATTATTTTCAGTAGAATCTACCAATAACAAAAAAGTGATTACATGCTAACGAGAAATCAAAGCCTTACCATTTTAAAAAAAGAGTAAGAAAAACAATTACCTTGTTTATCACCATCAATTTCATTTTCAATTTCATGATTCTCCAACTCCATTTCAATTTGCAAAGCATTTGTGGAGTTCATATGGTCAGATGTTAGATCAGGAGCTTCAAATGAAGCTTCACATGATCTAATTGGTGAAGACATCATATTAGCTTCTCTAACCTGTGTATCATAGTTGTTAATTGTAGAAGGGGAAGGCATATGAACAGCTCCAACTGAATTGAGTGTAACGGGCCTATTTCTCATGTTAATATAAGCCTTTAACCCCTGACTACCTCTGGATAGTGCTCCCGGTGGTAGGAATTGTTTATTAGCTTTTGAAGAAGAAGGCTTATTAATAACTTTACTTTGAAACATCGTCCTGTCATATAAAAAGACAAGTCAGTACAACAACAACAATAACAACAACCCAGCAAGTTGGCATACGTCTGATTTCATCACCTTTTATTTTACACAATTATCAAACCGCTTCACTAGTAGAAAGAATTCAAGAAAACAAGTCAGCCGATGTGATAGAAACGCAAGACAATAATAACAAAATCGGAAAAATAAGAAAATAAAGTGATGTTCTTTTCTTTTTCACCCTCTTTCTAGTCTCACTGGTCTCAGACAGATCAACAGCCTTTGGCTCTATATCCATCCTCATCCAGTTGACTATATCATCCAAAGTTGAAGCGGTGGATGAGATCAAATTGGGCTTGAAGTGTTCGCCTTGTTGATATGCTTCACAAGGATCTACATTGTTGGAATCATCATTTTGTTCGACCTCATATAAGCTACGCAGTTGAGCCTCAATAACAACGTACCATCCTTTCCTCTCGTTGTCTGTGACGTAAAATACCTGTCTTGCCTGATTAACCAAAGCAAATCGCTCGTCTATTTTTAGCTTATGCTTAGGATCAATGCTAACAACCCCATATTCATCCTTAACCATTCCCTTTCTATACACATCCCACCATTTACAATGAAATAATACAACTCTATTTCCACTAAGATATTCTAACCGGAGTACCTCTGTCAATACCCCATAATATTCCACATTTTCACTTCTATTATCAGTATTACCAACAACAGGCACACCACTATTTTGAGTCTTCAAGCGTTTCTCATGATCTTCTGTATGAAACTGATGTCCATTAACTATATATCCTGGATAGCTTGTAATGTATTTACTAGGGCCACGAGACAACGCCAACAAGTCTTCCATCTTTTTACTTTTATCATGCTCAGAAAGGCGTGCCACCTACAAAATTTAACTTAAATTAGTCGTTTTCACTTATATAAATGACTTAATAAGAAGCCAAATTGTGCGAGAATTTGAAATCCGAAATAGTGTATTTACCTCATATTTGAACCAATGCATAAATTTTGCATCATATTCCTTTCCACGTAAATGAACACCACTGAAAGCAACAGCTTCAGCAAACTGGCTATAAAATCATAAAAAGTGATTAATTTGGTGACTATGAACAAGAAAAGTCTGACTTTAATTTGGAGACTGTGAACAAGAAAAATCTGACATATTTGTCATAAGGTTATCGTGTCTTACTCGAGATATGGTTCAACTTCAACGCAATTCCTCAATATGTACATATGAGCTTTATCCAACTCATCATTGTCAATAGTAGGAAATGAGGCGACTCCTAATGCTCGTCCAGAATGACAAAAAACAGATAAGCCTCCCTCGTAGTTATATTCCTCTTCATTTATCCTAGGGCAACTAAACTTTGTCTTCATGTCTTCTAAATACCTAGAGCAAAATGTCATGCACTCATCTACTATGTAGCCCTCGGCAATTGAGCCCTCTGGACGAGCTCTGTTCCGAATATGAGACTTCAGATGATAGAATTCTTTCTCTATAGGAAACATCCATCTAAATTGAACGGGCCCCCCAATCTTAGCCTCATAAGGTAAATGAATAGGCAAATGCACCATAACATCAAAAAACGACAAGGGAAAGATCCTCTCTAACTTGCAAAGTAAATGGAATTTGAGCCTCAATTTGATCCAACTCATCCAAATTTATTGCTTTAGCACACAAGATCTTAAAAAACATTGATAACTCAATTAGTGCCTCGCGCTCCACTTTGGTAAGAAGACCGCGTTTTGCAAGTAGATGTTCGAGAATAATATGGCAGTCATGACTATTCAATCCCGATATCTTACTCTCCTTCATATTCACACATTGAGAAATATTAGACAAAAATCCATCAGGAACCTTTAAATCTTTTAAGAGATGGTAAAATTTACGCTTCTCAGCAGCTGAAAATGTGTATGAACCAGCATTTATTTTGGTCTTATTACCCTCCTGATAAGGATGTAAATTCAACCTTAAGTGCATTGCTTGCAAGTCCAACGACCTTTAACATGATCCTTTGTTTTCCCTTTGATGTTCAGAAGAGTGCCTAAAATATTGTCACATACATTCTTCTCAATATGCGTCATATCCAAATTATGCCGCAACAAAAGTGTCCTCCAATAAGGAAGCTTGAAAAAAATACTCTTCTTTTTCCAATTATCTCCCCTGGTATCATATGTCAGCTTGACCTTCTTGTGTGGAGCTTTACTTAATGTAATATCCTCAAGATCTTCCACCTGACGAAGGATATCATCACCAGATAATGGCTTTGGTGGAAATCTCTTCTCAATCGTCCCATCAAAAGAGTCTTTATCTTTTCACCAATTATGATTACGAGGTAACCAACATCGGTGCCCTATGTAACACTGTTTGGCACTACTCTGCAGCCTGATAGAGTAAGTATTTGTATTACAAATAGGGCATGCTAACTTACCCTTGGTGCTCCATCCCGATAAGTTTCCATAAGCAAGAAAATCATTAATTGTCCATAACAAAGCAGCCCGTAATATAAAATTTTGTTTTCTCAACGCATCAAATGTTTCAACACCCGATTCCCATAGCACATTCATCTCCTCAATTAGAGGTCGTAGATATATGTCAATTGCATTACCAGGAGCCGCAGGACCAGGTATAAGCTATGATAAAATCATATTAGACTGCTTCATACACATTTCAGGAGGCAAGTTGTAGGGAACCAATATGACTGGTCAAATGCTATATGGTGTCTTTGAATTTGCAAAGGGTTGAAAACCATCACTAGCAAGACCAAGTCTAACATTACGGGGTTCTAGGGCAAATTCATTATGTGACTCATCAAATGATTTCCATGCAAGCGAATCAGCAAGGTGCCTCATTACATCATCTTTGTTTCTTTTATTGTGATGCCATCTCATCAAAGAAGCAGTCTTGGTTGACGTATATAATTGTTGCAACCTCGGCTTTAGGGGGAAGTAATGTAGAGTCTTACATGGCATTTTTCTACCATTTGCTTTACATTTTTTCTCTCCATTACGCTTATCATCCTTCCATCTTGAAGCACTGCATATCTTACAGTCATCCAACTCTGCATCCTCCTTCAAAAATAGCATGCAATCATTTACGTATGCATCAATTTTAGTGTAAGAAAGGCCAAGGTCCCGAATAATCTTTTTTGCCTCATAATATGAATCTGGCAAAGTAGAACTCTCAGGTAATAGCTCTTTCTTTAAGAATTGCAACAACATAGTAAGTGATGCATTGCTCCAATGGCCTAGGGTCTTTATATGAAGCAATTTCACTAACGTAGACAGCTGAGAGATCTTCGACCCCTCATTTAGTCGTTGTTCAGAACTCTCTAACAACCTATAGAATTTCTTAGCTTTCTCATTTGGCTCCTCTTCTTGCACAACGTGACTTGAGGAATCAATGTCACCAAAGTAAGGAAATTTATCCCTTAAAATATCGTTCACAGCACCATCGGCATCAAGTTCAAGATCATCTTCATCTTCAAGATCATCATCACTTTCTCCTTCAGAATCGGATTCGGTTTCAACTTGACTCTCACCATGGTCATACCAAAAAGTATAACTTGGCACTATCCCGTACCTAAGTAAATGACCTTTTACCCATTCGCAATCTCCAAAGTCACGTAGGTTGCATTTAGTACAGGGACAAGCAAAAGTTCTTCCTTTTCTTTCCTCGGCATAGTCTAAAAAATTTTGAACTCCATTTTGATATGTTAAACTCACCCGATCATGAAAAAAATGCATCCATTGTTTATTAGGCACCATATTCTTATAAGTTATGCCAAGAATATACCTAAAAAGCATAGTTCAATTCAAAAACTGAGGAAAAGAAGGCTAGTTGGGAGAGATTCTACTACGTAGATTTTTTTTTCCTACACATACAAAATTTTTTTTCCTATCCTTTGATTTTTTTTGACCTTAAATCTGAATCACACAAATTATCTTTGTGTGGATGAGATTTAAGATTAAAAATAAAAAAAAAATCAAAGGTAGGAAAAAAAAAACTGCATGTGCAAAAAAAAAAAAAATACAAAAAAAAGAAATTCTGCGTAGTAGAATTATTTTAAACTCAAAAATTAGTACAAAAATGACAAAGATTTAAACAACCAAATCCAAGGAAAGCTAAATCTCTTTGCAAATATGGAACATGTACCATTTCATAATAGCTATTATGTTGCTGTTATGATGTTGTTAGCTTAGTAATTGATGTAGTAGTTTGGTTTATGCTTTCCTTAGTTGCAATTTAATAAGGCTGCAGTAGCTTGTTGCATTGTTGTTGGCTTTGGTGCCAACATTAGCTTAAGTGGTTGTTAGTGTTAGTTAGCAAATATTTTCAAATGTCTAGATATTTTAGTGAGTTGGTTAGCATTTGTAGTCTAGGTTGGTCTTGCTGCAGAGAAACCAAATTCAGTGCGGCATCAAGTTATTGCTCTTGCAGGACAACTTGTACAGATGAGAGAATTAAAAAATAAGGACCAATGGCAGGTTCTATTGGGGTCTTTTGATCCTAGATAGAAGGATACACTCAAAAAAGATGTAAATCCATCAAGAAATCAGGGCACCCTCACTACAATACACTCAAATATAACAGAAACAATGGCTAATATAGATCTGGTGCCAACAAACTCATTAAAGACTCAAGTTGTGATTAGTCCAATGCGTGCTGAACTTCTGGTGGGTGTAAGGGCTGCAGTTACTGATCAGACCTCTTACAAACAGTTAGATGTATGTGGTATGGAGCTAAGTATGATATCTAGAGCATTCCAAACTGATAAAGTTGCACAGCAGTTCAGCATGCAAAGGGTCTACAGCAGAGAAGGGCTAGATGCTTGTGTTCTTCAAGTTAATAGTATGGGGCATCCTCCTAATGTCCAATCTAATGTAAGACTCCCTAAACTTCTCAAGGCTGCAGAATGGTGTTTAGCAGGTGTACAGCAATGCGAGGTTCTCGTATGCTTTAGCAATGTTTGACGAGAGGAAGGCAACAGGATATTAGAATTATGAGTTCTGTTCAGTTGCAACTTTCTACGTCAATAAGAAGGTTTCAAGTCACTACTCTCTATTACGATTCTTGAGGACAAGAATCTCTAAAGGGGGAAGTATTGTCATGACCGTGGAGGATTCTTATATAGATTATAGTATGTTTTGATGTATTGAGATTTCAATAAGAGTTTGGATGTTATATTTGTTATGTTAGAGTTAAGTTAGTGAAATTGAGCTTTATGTACTTAGTAGTGATACTTAAGGGTATAAATAGTGATATTTAGATTGTAATGGGGATCATTCAATACAAAATTATACTCTCTTACTTTATCATCTCTACTTTCTTCTACTTCCTCATCTCCTTTCCCTTCTTTCTCATCCCAAATTCTATTAATATCCCCTTAGTTATAATTCAGGTCTGATCCTGAATTATAACACAAAGGATGAAATTTCAGATTTGTTGAATAGAATTCAGATCTACTGTTCATTGTTTAGAGGTCGATACTGTTACAATAAGCACCCCTGCAGCTGAAATTTCCGCAACACCAAAGGCTCCTCAAGTCTCAAAGCTCTAAGTAGATTCTTAGGACAATAATCTCTTAAATGGGAAGAGATTTGGGTGAAAGAGAGGGGGGGGGGGGGGGTGGGTGGGGGTTAGGTTGGTATTATCATGATCTTAGTATGTTGGAGGGTATGCATGGAAATTAGTTAGTTAATTGGTGGCTAATGTCAGTTAATGGTTTTGGCAGGAAAATTCATATATGTCGGTTAAGTCGATTTAGTTAGTTAGTAGTAGTTAAGGTTGGTCTAGATTCATTGTTTACTTAGATATTTTTAAGCTCAATCAATTAGTATAAATAGGAAGCCTTGCATTGTAAGAAGGTATGTTGAATGACAATTGGATTGAATTCTTTTTTCATCTCTATATTTCTCTCTACTCTTTCATCTCTTTCCCCTTCTTTCTCATCTCACACTCTCTTATTTCTATCAAACCCTTGGTTATGAATCAAGATTGATCATGATTCATAACAATTGGCTTATAATAGACACGAACTACCAACTAATTTCGTAATTCAACAAATATAACAAGAACTACCAACATAAAAGGGACTTATTCTCTTTGAAGCTTTGACAATCTAGCAAAAAATCATTCAAAATCTGGATACAATGTGTCAATATAGCAAAGAACTAAATTAGGGTTATTAATTACCAACGAACAACAGACATGGGCTTATAAGAAGCACGAACTACCAACTAATTTGTTAATTCAGCAAAAATAACATGAATTATCAACATAAAAGGGACAAATTCGTTTTGGAACTTTGTCAATCTAACAAAAATCATACAAATTATAGGTATAGTGGGTCAATACAGCGAAGAATAGAATTACGGCTATTAACTACCAACAAACTATCGACATCGGCTTATAACAAAAATGAATTATCAACTAATTTGTTAATTCAGCGAATGCAACACGAACTACCAAAGAACAAGACAAATTCGCTTTAAAGCTTTGTCATTCTAGTATAAAATCATTTGAAATCTTGGTACAATAGGTAAATACTATAAAAAATGGAATATAGGTTTACGATCGAAGCCTTCGTCTGTTGCCGCCATTGCCAAATCTTTGAAGAAAAGAAATTCGCGCAGTTTATTGAAGAAATTATTGCATAAAATCTATAGATGAACACCGTAATGTAGTAATAACCAATTCAAGGGTTACCGAACGACAATGACGCAAAGAAATTTCAGAAAACGCAATCAATCAAACAAAATTAATTACCTAAGGTTGGTTTTCGCTGTTGTGCGGCTGGTTCACGAAGGACTGACGAAGGTAAATGCTGTGCGGTTGGATTTCAGGCGTGGGTGTGAAGTGTTAGGGTTTATTGGTGATGAATCAGGCCTATGGGTGTTGGAGAGGGAAGGTAAATGCTGCGAAATTGCATATCGGGTGTGGGTGTGGAGAGTTAGGGTTTATTGTGTATGAATGAGGGCTGCCGGTGTTGTGTAGGGGAAAAAGGGTGGGAAATATTTTTCCCCAAAATTAATATAACGTTGTTTTTATTAAATTATTACATTTATTATATTTTTTTAATTAATTAAAAACTATATTTTAGTATCTAAAATAAAAAAATTATCAAGTATAATAGAAATATACTGAAAGAGTAAAATATCGAATTAAGTATTAGTTGGGATATTATTTAATTCTTGAACTTAAATTACGGTATGAATGGGTGAAATATCAATTAAAAAATTTAAGAGAATAAAAAAAATAGACAATAACAAATTTAAAAAAGGGTCTACTTTTTAAAAATTAACGAATTTTAACTCCTTTGACCAAAATTTTACCACTTACTTAAGCCTATTAACGACAATTTGTGAGTAGAATTAACGACATTATTTAATGCCCGTCGTTATAAGCCCAACATGTACCATCTTTTAACGACGGTGTTTTAATCTCGTCGTAACTAGGCACTACGAACAGACCATTAACGACAAAAAAAATTCCAGTCATTATTTTTGGTCGTTAAAAACCAGTTTTCTCGTAGTGGGGTTATTATGTAAAAGAGCATGCTAAATGTTGCTCGAGAGAGAATGTTTAGTAAATTAGGGTTTTCAACCATCAGCACATAATAACAACTTCAACACTAAGAATAGAAAGGCGTATTAATTCAATTAGGTGAAATCGGATGCCTTGGATCTTATTAAATTATAAAAACCAACTGAAAATCAGTAAACTTTTCATAAGAATTTGTAAACAATTTTTGTTTCCTTTTCATTTTGAGTTATTTCATTTCAAAAATCATAATTTTCGGTCTTTCAAATAGCACTAGAACTACTAATTTTGATACTCATTCAATAACAATCCATGTGGGAACGATGCTCTACTCATTTCTTTATTACTTGATACGACTAGTGCACTTGCTATCGCATACGCAAAGTAAGCATCACCAAACACCACTAGAAGTTATCAATTTATTTAGCCTTCCGTTTCCCCCCATATCTAGGTGGATCTGGGACCTTGACACGGGACATCCTGCTCGTGCTAGCCCCACCGGCTATAGTGGACTTGCACAAGGTGCAGTCCTCTTTAACGATGTCAAACTCTTGACGAAGTGCAAACAACGCACCCTTTATTCATGAAGTTGCTCCTCCATGGCATTCTTGACAACATCAATGGAACCAAGAACCTTGTTGTCCAACCCTGAAATATTCTCTTCCAAGGACTCAACCATGTCAAAGTGGCCGTGGACGTCACTCATGACCAACTTCGACTTTGCCACCCGTGTCTCAAGACTACTAAGCGCATCCCGTTGTGTTGACGAGTCCTTAGTCATTGTCCTCTTTGTACGGGACTCTGGTCTCCCTCTCGGTTGCTCCTCTATAACTTATGATGTATTATTGTGTTAACCACCAAACCTAGATTGAAAGCTAACCTTGTGGAAGAGAGAGATAAGATGAGAAAAGAATTGAATGGAGATGAGAAGTAGAGAAATAGATGAGAAATAGATAGGATTTTCCAAAAGGAAATCAGGTTGATATTGATTGAATGAAGATATTACAAGCATTAGACCTATTTATAGAAGATCTAATACAATGCACCAAGACCACTAATAGCTAACCGACTATAACAGAATTTGGTGCCAAATTTAGCAAGCCGCCACATTTGACCTGAATTTGACTCCTTTGGTGCCAACTAACTACCAACTAACAAACAAAATATCACTCCACAACAAACTAACACAATACAATCAACTTGAGACTAATTACAACCGAGTGATTTATATCATTCCCCCCTCCTTAAGAAGCTCCTTGTCCTGGAGGAGAAAAGCTCAAAAATTGGCTCTTCAAGAATGTAGGATTCTCCCATGTGACAACATTCTTGTCCAAGTTTAACAACCTCACCAAAATCTACTGGGAAGCTCCAGTTCCTGCGGCCATCAGTCCGGTTTTTTTGACAGCTACTGGGCCAAGCTGCAATGTACCATTTGCTCCCACTTCCGGTGGAGATCGTGAACTTTTTTCACCCCTTTTGACCTACTTTTTCAATAATGAAACATGGAACACGGGGTGAATATACGATTGTGGTGGTAAATCAAGTTTATAAGAAACTTTGCCGATCTTCTCCAAAATTTTGTATAGGCCAAAGTATTGAGCACTTAGCTTGACATTCTTTCTGACAGCCAAGGAGGACTGCCTATAGGGTTGTAATTTTAGGTAGACCATGTCTCCCACTTCGTAAGCTTTGTCTACCCTCTTTTTGTCAGCATAAAATTTCGTCCGAGCACGAGCTTGATGAAGGTTGTCCTTAAGGATCTGTAACATCTGCTTCCGCCGCTGTATCAAGTCCCCTGCTACAGATCCAGACTGATTTGGCTGCTGCAACAACATTGGAGAAGGTGGTGCCTACCCATACAATGCTTGAAAGGGAGAAGTACCAATAGAAGCATGAACATGCGTGTTGAACCAATATTCGGCTAAAGAAAGCCACTGATTCCACTCTCGAGGCCGTGAGAAAACCATACTCCGAAGATAATGCTCAATGCATTGATTGACTCTCTCTGTTTGTCCATCCGATTGGGGATGGTAAGATGAACTGAACGCCAAAGTCATCCCCAACAGTTTGAACAACTCCCTCCAAAAAGCACTCGTGAAGATCTTGTCTCGGTCAGAAACAATAGATTGAGGCAATCCATGTAGCTTATATATGTTTTCTAAGAAGCTCTTAGCCAACCTTTCAGCTATAATAGGTCGAATGAGTGCTATAAAATGATTGTATTTGGTGAAAAGATCCACCACAACCCAAATTACCTCCCTACCATCAGACTTGGGATGTCCTTCTATAAAATCCATACTTATGTTGATCCAAGCAACCTCCGGAATGGGAAGTGGCTACAAGAGTCCTTGGTATCGATGATCCCCCAACTTAGTTTGTTGACAATCCTCACAAGATTTAACAAAATCTGATACAGCTTTCTTCAAACCGTGCCAACTAAAATATGCCTTAACTCTTTGATAGGTACCTTCAACCCCGGAATGACCACCCCAAGCTGATTCATGTGAAGCCTTCACTATCTGATCCCTCAAATCAGTCGAGGTGCCAATATAAATCTTGTTCTGCACACGGATAATTCCTCTCTGCACCATCACACCAGATTCACTGTCAACACTGGCAGTGCCTTTCACCGTTGCTGCAGCCATGCTTTCCTGAGCAAAAGTGTCCCCTTCATGAGATTTGTAAATTTCATACATCCAAGAAGGTAAAACAACTGATAATGCTCCACAAAAACCCTGCTCGTGGTCCTCAAACTTCCTTGACAAAGCATCGGCGGCCTAGTTTTCTTTTCCTCTTTTGTACTCGATTGCATAGTCAAGCCCAAGTAACTTCATCAATGCCTTCTTTTGGATTCTTGTCACTATTTTTTTCTCCAAGAGGTGCTTAAGACTTTGATGATCTGTCCGAATAATGAACCAGTGGCCATCTAAGTAGTGCCTCCATTTCTCAATTGCAAGGAGAATTGCCAAATACTCTTTTTCATAAGTGGACATGGCTTGATGTTTAGGACTAAGAGCCTGACTCAAATAAGCAATTGGTCTTCCATGTTGTGAGAGAACAGTCCCACAACCAGTCCCACTTGCATCAGTCTCCAAAATGAAGTCCTCAGCAAAGTTGGGCATGGCCAAAACTGGGGCCTCACACATAGCCGACTTGAGTGTCTCAAAAGCCGCTTGTGCCTTATCATTCCACTTGAATGCATCCTTCTTTAGAAGCTTGGTTAAGGGCTTTGCAATGGACCCATAACCATTTATGAACTTCTGATAATAACCGGTCAATCCCAAGAAACCTCTCAACTGTTTCAAGGTCATGGGAATTGGGCACTTTTGCATTGCTTGCACCTTGGAAGGATCGGTAGAGAATCCTTCATGTGAGATGATATGGCCCAAATATTCAAGTTTGGACTACGCAAAAGAGCACTTCGACAGCTTGGCAAAGAACCGGTCCTGCCGCATCACAAGGAATACTTCTCTAAGGTGAGTAAGGTGATCTTCATAGGATGAACTATATATCAATATATCATCGAAGAAAACCAACACCGATCTCCTCAAGTAAGGCTTGAAAATATCATTCATAGCCGATTGGAATGTGGTCGGAGCATTCGTTAAACCGAAAGGCATGACAACGCACTCAAAATTCTCGTGATGTGTCTGAAAAGCGGTCTTGTATATATCCGGCTCGAGAACTCTAACTTGATGATATCCTTGTCTTAAGTCAAGCTTAGAGAAGAAGTGTGCTCCATTAACTCATCGAGCAAGTCGTCAATAACAGGGATAGGAAATTTATCCTTCACTGTCAAAGAATTCAATCAGCGATAATCGATGCACATTCTAGCTATGCCATCCCTCTTCTTAACAAGAATCACGGGTGAAGCAAAGGGGCTATGGCTTGGTCTAATGAAGCTCATTTGCAGCAACCCATCTACCTGCTTCTCCATCTCTGATTTTTGGGCATGAGCATAACGATATGGCCTGATTTTCACCGGATCTGAATTAGCTCGAAGTGGTATGGCATGATCAACACTTCTTTGGGGAGGAAGGCTCTTTGGTGGCTCAAAACTATCCTCAAACTCCTCGAGCAAAGCATGGACTTCAGGCTGTAAGTTGTGCTGCAGATCTGCAGGTGAGATCATGAACAATTGTCCCAACCATTGTATTGCATTCTTCTTGATGCTGCCATGTAAGCTTTATCCATTGATCAATTTCATCTGAGCATGGTCTGAAATCCCATGTAATGTGACCTTTTTGCCATGAACTTCGAAGGACACCTTCATCTTATCAAAATCAAGCAACACCGGATTAAAAGTCCGCATCCAATCCACTCCAAGAACCATATCACACCCTCCCAAAGGAAGAACTCTAAAATCATAAGTGAATTGGTGATTTTGCATAGACCATTGAAATGCTTGACACTTGTTTTGAATTGTAATTGAGCCGCCATCAGCTACCATTACGGCCAAGGGATGAGTTTTGATGATTTCATGCTTCACCTTCTTTACCAACTTGGGATCGACAAAGCTATGTGTGCTTCCGCTATCCACAAGAACGGTAATGGAAGTTTTTCCTGCTTTTCCACCAATGCGTATGGTGTTGTGAGCACCACTCCTGGTAAGAGCCTTCATGGAAATCTCAACCTCATCCTCAAACAACTCATCAAGTGATTCTAACTCTGAGCTGTCCTCTGCAGAACCAGAGCTCTCAATATCAGATTCAACAGCAACACGAGAACCCTTTGCAGACATCAAGGACTTTAGATTGCACCTATGTCCGAGCTGGTATGGCTGATTACATCTATAACATAGCCTTGTAGATCTCCTATCCACTAACCGGCCAGCCTTGTTGCTTGATGAATCTCTTTGATGAGGCTTGAAATTATTACTCTTAAATTTACTTTTGTCACTTGAAGATACAAGTGTAGCCTCAATAAATTTAGCTTTATTATAGGCTTTGGAGATAGTCTTTGGCTCAATGGCCTTAACCAAGTTCTTAATTCTTGGCTTCAATCTGCTAATAAAGCTTTAGACATAATATGCTTCGGTAGAATGTGGATCAATGGCTATCATGCTAGCGCGCAAGTTCTCAAATCTGATCATGTACTCCTTCACCGTAGATGTTTGATAGACTTTATTAAAGCTATTGACAACATCGCTTGAATCCTCTTCACCATACCTCTCACACAACTCTTCCACGAATTGGTCCCAAGAAAGGCAAGAATTGCTCCTCAAGACATTGTAAAACCATACCTTGTGGTCTCCATGACGATGCACTGCAGCTAGCTCTACTTTTTCAGCTTCATTTATGTTATAGAAATGAAAATACCTTTCACAAACCCTCAACCAAGACTCAGGCTGTTTTCCATCAAATGGCTCGATTTGCACCCTTGGCTGTCTGTGAACATGACTTCTACCACCAGGTGAAACATATTTACTCAAGGATCTCTGCTGTTGTTGTAAATCAGGAGGTCTGTTCTGTTAATCAAGATCATCGGATGAACTTCTTTAATGAGCATTCAAATCTGGTGGCCTGTTATGCAGAACTCTGGCCATAAGATCTGAATTGGCCTGGACCTGCATTTCGATCATGAGTGCCTGCAGCAACCTCAACTACTGAAGGTCGATCATCCATTGATCGGATATGAATTGAAGGACATGCTTCAGCCTGTATTTCAGGAGATTTGCCACGATTTCTATCCAAATTTACATTTCTTTCTAAATGTACCTGCGGTTGAGCCACTACTGTAGGAGGAATAAGCTGACTTGCAGGCTTTAGGTTCGAATTGACAGGTGATTCTCCTTGTTTCTTGACCTGATCTTACAGATTCTCCGTCCTTTCCTCCAATTTGTCAATCGATCATCATTCCTTTGTTGATTTTCTAACTGCATTTGCTGAATCCTCGAGAACAGGCATTCCTCATATTGTAATTGTGAATGAGTGATCAATTCCTTCATCTGATCAAACGTGACATACTCCTTGGGAGTGTTCGAACCAGCCACAGCAGCATAGAACACTTCTGGTTGGACAGCTGCAGCTACATTGCCTCCACTAGCACCCGATCATGTCCTAACACCTTCAGCCATTCCTTAATTGTGTTTTTTCGATTTTGCCAGCTAAATTCAAGCAATAGACAACTTCCACCAGCTCTGATACCAATTGTCAACCACCAAACCTAGATTGATAGCTAACCTTGTGGAAGAGAGAGATAAGATGAGAAAAGAATTGAAAGGAGATGAGAAGTAGAGAAATAGATGAGAAATAGAGAGGATTTTCCAAAAGGAAATCAGGTTGATATTGATTGAATGATGATATTACAAGCATTAGACCTATTTATAGAAGATCTAATACAATACACCAAGACCACTAATAGCTAACCGACAATAACAGAATTTGGCGCCTAATTCAGCAAGCTGCCACATTTGACCTGAATTTGACTCCTTTGGCACCAACTAACTACCAACTAACAAACAAAATATCATCCACAACAAACTAACACAATACAATCAACTTGAGACTAATTACAGCCGAATGATTTATAGCATACTGTTCCCTTCCCCCACAACACTGCTCCCAGCCATCACGTAAATCTGCTCTGATACCAACTATCACAGGATGAGCATACATCACCCGTGCGGCACCCAGGCCCCTGAGGCTAGGGCCAGGCCAGCCTATCCCCTATGGTCAACAAGCAGCAATATGCACCTTCAAGAGATGAAATAAGCGGCATACCATGGACATACCTGAACACATTCAATGCGCATTTGTATCGGACATGCTAAGGAGACCCCATATGGCATATGGCTGCTTATAGAGCACCAGGGACAGTGTCAGCCAAAGGCGGCCCGTGACAACATGGTGTTCAGTGTATATGTGTTCTATGTGGTACTGATGATGAGACTTATTAGCACCTATTCATTAACTGCCACTTTTCTGCTTCGGTCTGGAGCCGTATTACTCCGCGTACATCTATTTCCTAGCCTATCCTTCCATGTCGTTATCTCATTCCTTGGGCTGCTCTGCATCTCAAGGGTCATGAGATTAATAGCATCATAGCTCGACTTTACCTTTTTGCGATCGTTTGTATTCTCTGGTATGAGTGCAATCTTAGGGTTTAGTGCTCTCGGACCAGATCAGTTGAGGCCATGCATGAGGTGATTACGGGTTTGGCTCAGAGCTGTATGCTTGCTACTCCTTCGTTCAGGGGAGCTCAACACCATGCTTTTTGCTTAGGCAATGGAGCGTTGAGGTTTAGCCTCTCCTTTGTACTTTGGAGCTTTTGCTATCATGTTTGTTTGTTCTGTGGACATTATCTTTGACTCTTGTTCCTCATTATAGGCTTTGGCCATGTCCTGGGGTATGTACCTTGTAGCTTGTATTTTTTTTTCCCGTTCATCTATCTATTTTGCTAATTTACCCAAATAAAAAATAAAAAATTTGCTTCCCTATTTATCATTTATATGTTTGTTTTATTCAATGTTTTTACATCATTATTGTACATTCCCTAGCTTGTTTGAATTTATCTTTTCAGGCTGTTTATGTAATTTGATAATGTACTGTAACAAATACTCGTAGATAGGTCATTCATTATTTTTATTATGCTCACTGAAGAATGAATTGTTATTATCTTAGTTCATGATGGCCACAAGTTTGTACTTGTTGTCCACCCGTTCTTGCTGCTAACATATGAGGTGTAGTGAAAGAGCATTTTGAACACTTGCTCGGCTTGGTACATTACGACATCAGTGTCAAGTTTGTTCAACTATCAGTTGCTTGAAAGTTTTTGATGCAAATATTGATAAAAAAATCTCAAAAGGATGTGATTATTCACTGTTCACTGAGGTTTTTCACTAAGATAGGATGGGTTGCGATGAATAATGAGGATTATTCACTGTCTAAACTAATGAAGGTGTAGGAAGAGGAAAAAAGATGTCATATAAACTAAGGGAAGCATTCAGCTAAGATCTATCTCAGGAAATTAGAAAGCTCGAAAGGGTAAAATAAAACATAATGCAACCTGAAGTTACTTGTTTTATGAAAAGATTGGACATCAATAATAAAAGAGGAATAGCCCATGGTACTTAGCTCTACTCTAATTGTCAAGATTAGAAAATCACTTCGACAATATTTTTCTAAATGAATCGTGGTTAGTGGGTAGTCAGCTGGGTTCCGAGTGAGTGGACTCAAGATCAATTTATCATATTTGCAAGATTTGCAGTCTCTAAACTAACCAAGAAGCTTCAATTGCACCTAATAATCAAAAATGGTACAAGGGTTCCACCATTAGGTACAAAAGATAATAGTTTTGACTTTGTGAACATAGTTTTGATTTCTATGATCTGTCTTTATGTATCTGTTTTGACTAGAAATTTTGTTTCTATTTTTGATTCTATCAATATACTATTTTTCAGTTATTGTTTGAGACCAACGGTTGAGCAAAATAAAATGTTTATTCGAAAAAGTATATTGGTAGATAGTTAATTATTTCTAAACCCAAACTATATTAATAGCAATTCTCCATGTCTAACATAAGCAACATTTTTTTTTTATCATATAAAAAATAATTCTCCTTAAATACAAGAAGCTTTTAAGTGCCACTTACGCTTAGGTCACATTAATCCAATTATAATTCAAAGACTATTTTTTCATGGACTTACCCAATCATTGGATTAAAAAATTAACCATTTGCAAATTATGTTTGAAAGAATGGTGACTAAGAAGGCCCTTAAATGTAAAGGAAATAGAGCTACTATTTACTTAATCATGTTCTCGCATTAAATTGTTTAGGGAGTGACCCAAACTGCATCTGGACCCCTTGACTTGTCTCATCCTTAGGATCTCCATCTACTGGTATATCTTGATCTTAAGTTTGAGTACTCCCATTAGTTAGCATGTCCTGATCTCAAGGTTGATCCTTTCGTTCAACCTTGAGGTTCTGATATTCCTCTACTGGTTGGGGGGAGTCTTCTTAATGGAAGTCGTTTGCTATGTCAGACCATGTTGGCTTAACACGGTTCAAAGGTTCAACTAAATTAATGCTGAGACTTATTTATTTCTTAACTGCTATCAGAAATAATTAATTTTGCAAGACGATATCTGTAAATCCAGAAAATAGCTTGAATTCGTGCATGGATTGTTCGTTGCTTTGATATGTTAAAAGGATTAGTCACAAAAACTTGACTTAAATCTTACATAAGTTGGATAATCACATGAAGTGTAGCGGGAACATGTGTTTTATACTAAAGGTCCCCAGTTTGATCCTAGGCAGCAGCACTTATTTCTAATTTCGACCATGGGCTGCCATGTGGTCGCCTCTCAAAGCACGTCCCTGCTCAGCTGCTCACCTCCTCTGGTCTTCTGCGGAATTCTCGGGTCTCAGCTATCATTAAGGGTGATCAATGGAGATTTTCGTAGGGATGATATGATTAAAAAAAAATAACCATTTGCAAATTAAGTTTGAAAGAATATGTTCATAAAGATTTTTGCGATGTTGAATAAGCGATAGGAAACTACAAGTATTTAATCAAATTTTTTGAACAACTACTCAACATACTAATAGATATACATATTGAGATTGAGGTTTAAACCCTTTATGATGTAAAGAATTTAAGACTTAAATTGAGATTAGCTAGATATAGGCATTAAAACACACTGATCAGATTGAAGTGGTAGTTCTCAAGAGAGTTTTGAGATTTCTTTTAATGCAAATGGTGTTTTCGAAAGGACTAATTATGTTATTGAATATTGAAAGATTCATAAGATGAATTAGGCCTTCATATCAAAAGATTTGTTATGCAAGAGGTTTTTCAACAGTAGAAATGATCTCGTATTCGATCACATGGCATTATTGTATCTCAATAGCATGATCCAACGTAGACTATTGTTAATACATTGGGAGCATATCTTAGCTAGTTTTAGTGTTGCACTAAGTACATGAGAGGGTTATGATCCGAGCTTGATGGAGATTTAGGGGGTTCGCTGAATATGGTTTATGTTGAGGAGCTGCGGTAGTGTGCTTAGTAATGTAGCAGCTTAGTTCATTTTATGCATATTTTAGTTACAATTGTAATAAGTTGCAGTTAGCTTGCAGCTTGGCTTTCCCTTGGCGCCAAAGTGATTCAAATATTAGTTAGCTAGATATTTTAGTTATGTTAGATATTTTGTGTATTAGGCGGTTAGTAGTGTATTGCTTGTCTCGTGGCCTATAAGTAGTAGTTAAGTGTAATTTTCAGATCATTAAATGAAATATCAACAAATATCTTAATTTGAGATCAAACCTTCTCTCTCTCATCTAACTCTTCTATTTCTCACCCCTATTTGTCTAATTTCTCATCTCAATTCGCTTCTTTCTCATCTCATCTCAACTATCCACATTTTACTTAGCTTATGCTTTGTGATTCAATCACAAGCATAACAATTGGTATCAGAGCCTTGTTTGGCTTCCAATCGAGCTCTTAATCAAGAAAAACTAAAATCAGATTTTTGTACTGTGCAAGAGACTTTAGATGCTTTGCATTTGATTTAATTGAATCAATTCAACTAAATTGGGTTTGTATTGTGTCAAGCCTTGGTGTTAGTTGCAATTAATCCAAAAAAAAAAAAAAAGGTTTTGGTGGTGATTGATCGGATGATGTAATTCTGCAGCAACTTCCAGTTCTGTTGCATGTAGTCAAGCGCTATCAATTGAACCTCAATTTTGCTGGTGAATTGATCAATAACGCAAGTGTTCGGGCATAGTTGTTGATTCTCGTGATGAGCTCATGCTACACAATTGATTTGTGGTGCTGAAATTTAGCTCATTCCAGTCGATCTCAGTGCAAGAATTTCTATAAGATCAAGTTGATCAAGCTCATTCTATCTCTCGCACAAGTTAAAAAAAAAAAAATCAAAGTTGATTCTAGCATGAACATAGACTTCGAAGTTATCTGAGGAGTGAAGATCGAATTGCTCTAACTATTGGTTAATCAGTTAGCTGCAAATTATCGCTGGAGCTAGTATAATTAAGGATTCAAGATTGAAGTTTCAGTGAGCAATGGAAGATCAGCAATGGCCGAACCTGAGTATCTTACGAATGATCACTTGTCCTTGCAGATGAAGCTAATGTTCAATCGAATCTAGCAGCAAAGGCAAGAGGATAAAGACCTAATGCTACAACTGATGAGGCAGTTTCTTAGAGAAAATGATCAAGGAGATAAAGGCCTAGTGTCTCAACCATTGCAAGGTTTTGAGGGAAAGATTTCAGATTGTGTGAAACAGCAAGCTCAAGTTAGGGAACAAAATTTCAGTGATGTAATCTAATCACAAGTGCAAATCACGAATGATCAACTGAATTCAAGGATGAATAAAATGTTTGAACAATTTAAGCAGGAAAGTGATTGAATGAGGGATGAAATGTTCGATCAACTTAAGCACAAGTAGTTGGAAAATGATCGAAAAAGGGATGAACGAATGCTTCACTTGAGGAGGCAATTTCAGCTAGAGATCAATGAGAATGTTGATGTTAGACCTCAAAATCGAATCCCAGAGGTTGAAGTAACTGTCAGACCTCATAAACATCCAAATGAGCAAGTTTCAGATGTGCTTTTGAAGGCTGCAGCAGAGGAATTGGAGGAACAAAACTCTAAGGCTCTTCAACGCAGTGAGATTTGCCAACAAATGGATGCAGGGAATGCTATGAAAATTTGTGTTAGGAGCAATCAAGCAATGTGCACGTATGAAGCTCTTACTCCAGAATTGATGAATTCGGTGGGAAAAACACAAGTTACTGCTGTAGTGTCATCAAATACTAATCAGAGTTTGCTTAAGTTCACTTTTGGACTTGTGGTTGTGCTAACTCAGGACCAGAAGCGTGAAACCAACATTACCTTGGATGCTTTCCAAGACTTCTTGTGTTGGGTGAATGATTACGAACTTAAATTAGCTGAAATGCCTGTCAGCTGGACGATCGGCAAGATCGGGATGATCTATTTCCTTTTTTGAGTGGAGTTTTGATTTACCCAAATACAAACATGGGTGTAAAACATCCTCCTGATCCGGGTGAAGGAATTAGTAGACTTGAGCAAGCATTTGATGAGGTAACAACATCAGTCCACATTCAAGCATTGAACCTTCAAGTAATGAATGTTTGGTTCAAGAGCAATAGAGTCCCTTTCATGAAGCTATGCTATTGGGAGGATATTTGTGAGTTGTTTACCACATTATACTGCAGTAGCAAGTCCTCTCTAGCTGCATTTCATAGTATCAACAGCAACAATTCCTTGTTCAAAGACATTGGCCTTTACATTCATCAGCTTCTAAAATGGAAAGACCTATGCAAAATTTGATGATTAGGCTACTGCAGTGCTGAAGAATGGGCTGTACATAATGCAAATTTCAGTATCTTGAAGCACTCTTTGGCTGTGGATTTCAACAAGAAGTCTCATACATCAATAAGTGTTCTTCAAAGTCTCAACTCTCTTCCATTCTTGAGGACAAGAATGTTCTCAAGGGGAAGGGAATGTTATGATCCGAGCTTGATAGAGATTTAGGGGGTTCGCTGGATATGGTTTATGTTGAGGAGTTGCGGAAGTGTGCTTAGTAATGTAGCAGCTTAGTTCATTTTATGCATATTTTAGTTACAATTATAATAAGCTGCAGTTAACTTGCAGCTTAGCTTTCCCTTGGCGCCAAAGTGATTCAAATATTAGTTAGCTAGATATTTTAGTTATGTTAGATATTTTGTGTATTAGGCGGTTAGTAGTTTATTGCTTGTCTTGTTGCGTATAAGTAGTAGTTGAGTGTAATTTTCAGATCATTAAATGAAATATCAACAAATATTTCAATATGAGATCAACCCTCTCTCTCTCATCTAACACTTCTATTTCTCATCCCTATTTCTCTAATTTCTCATCTCAATTCACTTTTTTCACATCTCATACTCGCAAATATCCACATTTTACTTAGCTTATGCCTTGTGATTCAATCACGAGCATAACAATTGGTATCAGAGCCTCGTTTGGCTTCCAATCGAGCTCTTAATCAAGAAAAACTGAAATCAGATTTTTGTGCTGTGCAAGAGACTTTAGATGCTTTGCATTTGATTTAGTTGAATCAATTCAACTAAATTCAGTTTGTATTGTGTCAAGCCTTGGTGTTAGCTACAATTAATCAACAAAAAAAAAAAAAAGTTTTCTTGGTGATTGATCGGATGATGCAATTCTACAGCAACTTGCAGTTCTGTTGCATATAGTCAAGCGCAATCAATTGAACCTCAATTTAGCTGGTGAATTGATCAATAACGCAAGTGTTCGTGCATAGTTGATGATTCTAGTGATGTGCTCATGCTATACAATTCATTTGTGGTGCTGAAATTTAGCTCATTTCAGTCGATCTCAGTGCAAGAATTTCTATAAGATCAAGTTGATCAAGCTCATTCTATCTCTCGCACAAGTTATAAAAAAAATCAGAGTTGATTCTAGCATGATCAGATACTTCGAAGTTATCTGAGGAGTGAAGATCGAATTGCTCTAACTGTTAGATAATCAGTTAGCTACAAATTATCGCTGGAGCTAGTATAATTGTGGATTCAAGGTTGAAGTTTCAGTGAGCAATGGAAGAACAATCATCAATGGCAGAACCTGAGTATCTTACGAATGATCACTTGTCATTGCAGATGAAGCTAATGTTCAATCAAATCCAACAGCAGAGGCAAGAGGACAAAGAACTAATGCTACAACTGATGAGGTAGTTTCTTAGAGAAAACGATCAAGGCGATAAAGGACTAGTGTCTCAACCATTGCAAGGTTTTGAGGGAAAGATTTCAGATTGTGTGACGCAGCAAGCTCAAGTTAGGGAACAAAATTACAGTAATGTAATCGAATCACAAGTGCAAATCACGAATGATCAGCTGAATTCAAGGATGAATAAAATGTTTGAACAATTTAAGCAGGAAAGTGATCGAAAGAGGGATGAAATGTTCGATCAACTTAAGCACAAGCAGTTGGAAAATGATCAAAAAAGGGATTAACGAATGCTTCACTTGAGGAGGAAATTTCAGCTGAAGATCAATGAGAATGCTTATGGTAGACCTCAAAATCAAATCCCAGAGGTTGAAGTAACTGTCAGACCTCATAAACATCCAAATGAGCAAGTTTCAGATGTGCTTTTGAAGGCTGCCACAGAGGAATTGGAGGAGCAAAACTCTAAGGCTCTTCAACGCAGTGAGATTTGCCAACAAATGGATGTAGGGAATGCTACGCAAATTCGTGTTAGGAGCAATCAAGCAATGTGCATGTATGAAGCTCTTACTACAGGATTGATGAATTCGGTGGGAAATCCACAAGTTACTGCTGTAGTGTCATCAAATACTAATCAGAGTTTGCTTAAGTTCACTTTATGACTTGCGGTTGTGCTAACTCAGGACCAGAAGCATGAAACCAACATTACCTTGGATGCTTTCCAAGACTTCTTGTGTTGGGTGAATGATTACGAACTTGAATTAGCTGAAATGCACTGTCAGTTGGATGATCGGCAAGATCGGGATGATCTATTTCCTTTTTTAAGTGGAGTTTTGATTTACCCAAATACAAACATGGGTGTAAAACATCCTCATGATCTGGGAGAAGGAATTAGTAGACTTGAGCAAGCATTTGATGAGGCAACAACATCAGTCCACACTCAAGCATTGAACCTTCAAGTAATGGATGTTTGGTTCAAGAGCAATAGAGTCTCTTTCATGAAGCTATGCTATTGGGAGGATATTTGTGAGTTGTTTGCCATATTATACTGCAGTAGCAAGTCCTCTCTAGCTGCATTTCATAGTATCAACAGCAACAATTCCTTGTTCAAAGACATTGGCTATTACATTCATCAGCTTCTAAAATGGGAAGACTTATGCAAAATCTGATGATTGGGCTACTGCAGTGCTGAAGAATGGGCTGTACATAATGCAAATTTCAGTATCTTGAAGCACTCTTCGGCTGTGGATTTCAACAAGAAGTCTCCTACATCAATAAGTGTTCTTCAAAGTCTCAACTCTCTTCCATTCTTGAGGACAAGAATGTTCTCAAGGGGAAGGGAATGTTATGATCCGAGCTTGATAGAGATTTAGGGGGTTCGCTGCATATGGTTTATGTTGAGGAGTTGCGTTAGTGTGCTTAGTAATGTAGCAGCTTAGTTCATTTTATGCATATTTTAGTTACAATTGTAATAAGCTGCAGTTAACTTGCAGCTTAGCTTTCCCTTTGCGCCAAAGTGATTCAAATATTAGTTAGCTAGATATTTTAGTTATGTTAGATATTTTGTGTATTAGGCGGTTAGTAGTTTATTGCTTGTCTTGTTGCCTATAAGTAGTAGTTGAGTGTAATTTTCAGGTCATTAAATGAAATATCAACAAATATCTCAATTTGAGATCAACCCTCTCTCTCTCATCTAACTCTTCTATTTCTCATCCCTATTTCTCTAATGTCTCATCTCAATTCACTTCTTTCTCATCTCATACTCTCAACTATCCACATTTTACTTAGCTTATGCTTTGTGATTCAATCACGAGCATAACAGAGAGCCTACGTGTAGTAGGAGGATTGTCGAGGCATTTGACGAATTTATGTCATCATACTTAAAGGTTAAGCATGATAATGAATTTGATCATTTTATCTACAATAAAGTTATTAAGAACAATGATGCAAACGAATGGGTTAGGGTAATGAAATCGAAGTTAGAGCAAATGTATTCCAACCAAGTATGAGAACTTGTAGAAGCGCTGAAATGCTTGAAGCCTATTGATTTTGAATGGGCCTACAAGAGATAAGAGATGAATGGAAAAGAAGGTGGAGACCTTCAATAAAGGACTGGTGCCAAAGGAGTATACCTTAAGAGGAGGGAATTGTCTATGACAAGACCTTCTCACCAGCTGCTATGCTTAAGTCCATTCAGACACTCTTATCTTTTGCATCTCATTATGATGAGATATCGCAAATAGATGTCAAAACAATCTTTTTGAATGATCATGTTGTGGTAGATATTTTTATGAGACAACTAAATGGATATTTTCCCATGAATTAGAAGCATATGGTATAGAAACTAATGGCGTTTATTTATAAACTAAAATAAGCATCTCATTCGTTGAGTATTGGATTCAGTGAAGCTATAAGATCATATAGGTTTGAACAAATGCTTGATCAACCATGTGTATACCGATGCATAACACAAAGCCATTGACTTTCTTACTATTATTATGTGTGAACTACATTCTACTTATTGAAAATGTCATAAAATAATTAGAAGCTATGAAGATTTGACTGTTGAGTTAGTTTGAAATAAAAGACTTAGTATAACCCAACTACATTCTTAGGACCATGCTCTTGCATGATCATAAGAATAGAATGTTAAGTAGGTTATAGATCACTTATTCCGACAAAGGATTCTAGATATTTGATGTTAAAATTGGTCACTATAAAAGTCAGGTACTTGATAGCTACAGAAACTGTAAGGTAGGGTTAATGGCTTGGAAAGTTCTTTTTGGATCCACATCTTATGAGTGACCCAATAAGATAGTAAGACAACAACATTACAAAGTAGAAGATTGTTATGTATAGTGTTATAAAAATTTGATTTTTTTATTTTTTAATTATCAATAAATAATTTATTTTATTTATTTGTTGTCTGATTGTATTTTATAAGTTATACATGCATGCGATTTTTTTCCAAAATGTTTCATGAGATGAACATTGTCCATAATGACATATCAATATTTGATTTAAGTGTAGGTCAATGGAATTGATTAAGAGATAAACTTAGATAAAAAGGAGTGATATGCCTTGGAAAAATAAGTTTACAGTCGGTAACAAGTTTGGACTACTTATTAAACCAGACTATAATGTGGTATACGTAAAGGCTTGTCCAGGTCCTATTTTTTTTTTTTTTTTGATAAGGCAACTCGTTCAACTCAAAATGCAAGTACAAGTACAAAAACTCTTGTCTCCATTATACTAACTATTGCATCCACACTACTAATGGTTCACTTCTACACACGCCATTTTTGGCTAGGGTGTCGGCCTCAGTAAAGGCTTGTCTAGGTCATTATGATATATATCTAAAACTATCATAATTTTTTTCCCAAAAATATAGGAACATTGAACTTGACCACATGAGTTGTTAATTTTTCTACTACTATAAGAATAATAGCGCATATTGTGTGTTAAGAGAGAACTCTAAATGATAATTGTGACTTGGACTCATGCATGTTTGTGGTGGGCAAACACATTTAAAAAAATCTGTAAAACTGGTGAAATTGAACCGTAACCTTAATATTCTGTTAAGGTATATGCTCGATCTGTTGAAATTTTGATATTGGTTTGAATACAATATCATTTTGGAGAATTTTTGGTACCCGACTTGAACTGATATTAATTACATATATTGGTTTAAACAAACATTTAATGTTGTATTTAGAATAGTTATTATGCTATCTTTATTAAATATTAAGGTTGTAGGTTCACTTCTAAATCCTAGCAAAAATATTATAGCCCATGTAATTTTTTCCTTTCTTTTTGCAACAAAAATGATGCATCCGCCCCTTAGATTTTGACAGGTTACAGAGCGGATATATCATGGCGGGTTGGCATTGGCGAGATGGGTCACTTGGTAGCTCTAGAAATTAACATCAATTAGGAAGTTTAGTTTAGATTAATAGATTTTATTATTTATCTTTATATTTATCTCTTTTAATTTTAGTCTTTTGTTCTAGGTGAATTAGCTCCTCCATTTAAAGAAGATGAAGGCTGGGATTTTTTTAGCATTCAATTATTCAATTTTCATATTTTTGTTTATGTTTTCTTTCTTATTTTGAGCTATGAGAATCAATAATAGAACTTTTTCCCTTTGCTTCTTAATTATTTTAGCAATGTTCCCAATTTTTTTTTCCTTATCTACACTGCATCAAAAATTTTACCTTACTTTTATGTAAAAGAAATCCTAATTTTTCATCCTTGTTTCTTTGGAAAAAGACTTTACTCCTAACTCTTGATCGAATCACTAACAACAGACTATAATGATGATTGTTTGTAGCTGCTACTCCATCTCTTTCTAGGCAATTACTGAACAGTTTTCTAATTGTGGAGGTTTTATTTATAAGCCATGGTTGTTTTAAGATGATTTATGGATTCATTACCATTTGACAATATTATGTATGACCTTTTTTAATTTTAAATTGTTAAGCTTAAATGGAGTATTGTTATAATAATTTTATAATATAATCTACTATGGTATTTCCTATAAAAAATTTGTTATACATTAGTTTGTGTATAATAGGTCCCTATATAAGCTATCCCGGATTAACTAATGCTTGAAAAAGTTACCACACAATGAAAAGGATAACTTGAAGCTAGATCCTTAGTGAAATGTGTCATTTTGAGGTCTTTAGCCAGATATGAAATGGGAATGGCATGGTGCTAAATAAATGGAATAATAAGGGTGATTTTGTTTAGATTTTGAGTTTTCACAACTTTTGGATACCATCATTTTTTTCCTTACCTGTCTCATGTTATTTCTCTAGACCGTACTGTTGCCCAATGCTCGGGACCGTACCACCACTTCGTCTTTGGGTTGCCCAATGCTCTGGACCGTACCATTGAATTAAAAGCATAAATAAATTTGTGAAAATTAACGGAAAGCATTAGAAGATAAGCAATAAGGAATACCTGGATTGTAGAATGCAGTTATCACCCGAGAGGAATCATCGAGACCGCAAGATCATCTCGGCAATGACCCATTTGTTAGGAATAGTGTCCTGCAATTCAGATTTATTCTGGATATATTATTTTAATTAATAAATAAAATTAAAATTCTAGTCTTTTTCTAGTTAAATTTGTGTAAGTGAGCACTTATACTGCATGTGATTATCTTTTGGGAGACATCCATGACATGGGTGTAGTCCTCATACTATAAATTTACATGTTTGTTCTAAGTGCTTTATGATACTATGCTACAAATAGACTTGGGACAAATGGTATAGATAGTTGTTTGAAAGGCTGGTAGTCGAAGACAAGTTTGGACCCCTTATATGCTAAGACTATAAAGTGACACTTTAGATGACTTGTCTTGGTCATGTGGATGGAGGTCCAAAAGTGTTGGGTTGGTATGTTTAATAAGATTAACACACTAAGTTGGACCATGTGGGTTACTTATTTCTAGACTATTATCGGAGATGACTGATTCACATTGTATTATTTGAACGACGGCTTTGAATCATGAGGATGTTTTGAACTTATGCATGGAGCATTAGTTACTTTAGTGTACTATAAGTAAGGTCTCAACGCATGACTGAATTCCCACGTACACTGGGTAGTGATGTGAAGTGTGACAAGGATTATGTAGTCAATAGGAAATCTGCAGTTTCTTATGAGATATAGATGTTCCCTTAGTTAATTCGAAAATATTTGAATAGTTAGGAAACTTTGGCCAACGTATTCCAAGTGTTTGACATTTGGAATTTATACTGTGAATATGTTCAAGTATTAAAGAATTATTCAGTGAAGGGCGAGTCGGTAATTAATGGGGAAGCTGTGAGAAGAATCATAGTAGTGGTTATATTATTCTTTGTCATTGACATCTAGTGGAAGGTTCGTCGTCATCAATACAATCTATTGGGGAGATATCGAATAAACAATCTAAGTCTAGAGTCCAGTAAGATTTATTTAGTTGAATTAAGTCTCATTAAATGATAATTAAATTATTTCATGAGATGATAAATTTAATCCATTTGGAGCTAGATTTAAACTGCCCCAGAGATCCCTGTGCAAGCCTCTGTATTTATTGCTATCAGAAAATATTAAAAAATTTCATGCGATGAATTATTTGTCCATAAGACGGATAAATTAATTTTGCCCAATGTTATTCATGAGATGAATAAAAATTAAAAATTTTAAAATAAAATAATTTTGGAAAATTAGAATTTATAAGATGAATTTTTACATGTGGAAAGCAAAGCAAAAAAAGGCAAAATCACGTTTATTGGGGTCGAATCCGCGTGCTTTGAATCCGAGCCCGCTGGGACGTCCCGCTGGCGATCAGGGTCCGTGTTTACGGTCAAATAAAAGGATGCCACGTGGCACGCATTGATAAAGCGGTGGCACACGGATTTGGTTTGCTGAAACGCTGCATTTTGACTGTGTTTTATTTGTTTTAACTAGGTTATTTCAGCAGATCCCACATCGAACTTTTTATATTTTTCGCTCTGGTAGCCTACTATAAATTGAGGTACCTATTCTAAGGGTTTGCCATTCAATTGAAATAAATTATTTTGGGTTTCTGAAATCGTTTTAGAGACCTAAATGGAGAGATAAATGTTCGTTGAAATTTTTCTTTCCTCAGTTCAAAATTTTTCGGAGCTCACCCTCCGAGTAGTTTGAGGTCATTGTGTAGAAGATCGCAAGGTCTCGATTTTTTTGGTATTCATTATTATTGGAGCAATTCCAGATATATTCTTCTTTCCTTCTTCTTTTAGTTTTCGCTTTTTTATTTATTTAGAGTATTCGTTATTATGCCTGTTTAAGCTTATGTATTATTATGAATGTATTAGAGTAAAAGCCCTATAGATCTAAATCGAAATCTATAGATTTAAAATTAGAAATTTTAAATCAACCCTTGGTTTAGAATTATGAATTCTAAACCCCTTTCCGCTGCGTAAACTTTAGGGGGGATTTTTAAAATTCGTCCCAATAATCGGTATTATGGCAAAGGTTTATAAGGATAAACCTATGTCAAGATCGAGATTGAATCTCAAACCCTAACCAAGGATAGAAGAGAGTTAAGATAAGAAAAGAAGTGAAATTAGATGAGAGATTTGAGAAATTAATATGAGAGAAAGAATTGATCTCAAAAGAAATATTTCATTCATCAAAGTTATGAGACTTACAAGACAACTAGCTTTCTTATACTATGACTCACTAAGACAAGATACAATGCACATGAACTACTTCCTAACCGCCATTTAGCTGCAGCTGCCACATTTGACCAATGACTAACTGCATTGACTGCCATTGACCTCTATTGACCGGCCTTGACCACTAGACTTCCCTTATTACAAGACTTATCAAAGGCTTATGCTTGTTGTTACATCATGACTGATTCTCATTACAAACTTTCCCAAGCCCCATCTATAGGAATCATAACAATACTCCTACTCTAAGAGATTTTTGTCCTTAAGAATCTAAGAAGAGAGCTGAGACTTTGAAGAACACTTGTTGATGTAGAGTAGGAAGCTTGAATGTGCGGAACCAGCCTTGAAAATACTTGCACTTGTATATGACATATATGTAACAGGATCTAAAATGCAGCTGAGCGATAGAGTATCATTCTTGTTTCTGCATAATGTTCAAGTTTGGATGTATTTCACCCCTCTGGTAGTCTACACAGACCAAACCAAACCAATAAATTGCTATCATCCAATCTACGGACCCTCTTCTTGAAATTAATGCAGCCCAGAGTCACCATCCTGCTGCAGAAACATGTAAAACGCTGAATATGCTGCGGATGTCTCCAAGCAGTCTCGGTTCTTATCCACAATATGCAATGCTTTAGCTTTCTTTTACCAACCCTGAGCTCTCTTTTGATGTTAATCTCAGCAGGCTCAACTCTTCTTTTACAGTCTTCCAAATTCTCATGCTTAACTGCAAACTTCAATGGTTCGGTAGTGCAGAACCAAAGCAGATTGAAGCTCCTGCTCAAATAGAACTTAGTTCGTGGCTTGATAAGATGGGAGCCTTCAATTGTTAACAGATTCATAAGACTTCTCAGGGCCAAACTTGCACATTCAGTTGTCCCCTTAATACTTCGAAATGCTATTGTCATTGAGAAAGATGAACTGCTCCATGAATCCACAATAGCTTCTATGTAACCTGTTAGTGGCGAGACAAATCTAAATGTGCAAGATCTGAAAGTCTCAACTTCATTCCCCATATCTCTTGCATTATCCACCATAATGGAAGTGCACAAAGAACATCCAACACATTGCTTTCTAATGCAGCTTCCTCGCATGAATTCTTGAACAATTGAGACATTGGCATGAAAATTTAGAATTTTGGTCCACCAAGCGTAGTCTTAAATAATCAAAATGGAACTCCAAAGGAACAATGTCATCACTTGAACTGTCAAGATAGTAGAACTCACAGCCCACAACTTGCAGCATATCAATTCCAGATTGTTTACCAAGAATTCAGCTCATGTTCGGATCTCATTTTGTCCCTTGCGTTTAATTGATACTCTGCAGCTATCTTGGATCAAGGTTCCTTGTAATCTAGGCTGGTTATGAATCCACGTTCTTCTCAAACGAACATACTCAGATCTCTTATCAATGAGCAGAGGTATGTTTGCAAAATACACCAGCCCGTGAAACCAATGCAGCATCAGATCAGCTGTGAATACCTCATGAACATGGATTGGTCTATCCCGAACTTCTCTGTTGCAGTGTGTACTTATTACAGCTTGAGGTACTCTTAATCTTTCACTGAACTGTTCAATTAAACAACATTCAGGGGGCCTTGCATTGGCTTGAACATAAGGAAGATGATCTTTACTCTTGGCTTGCCCAATCAAAGCATCTATCTCTTGTTCCAAGCTCCTTGTTACTTCTGCACAAGGCGGCAATAGAATCTTCCTTGCCTCATCACCAAATCCAAAGATTTCCCTTGAATTGCTCCTATAACTCCTTCGTTGAAAAATTTTACCATTATACTTCGCCTTGTATCTACTTATGGATTGAATAACTCCACCCTTAAGGTACCTGAAGAAGGATTACTCATTCAATTTGATTACCAACACATCTATACTACTGATTTCAGCTTAGTTTGCCTCAACAACCTACTTCCCGTCACCTCTATGCAATGAAGAAGGAAACAACAAGTACTTCGGAGGTCTCACATTGGGTTGTACTATAGGGAGGACACCTGGATCAACCCTACTTGCAGCAAACTTCCAACTTGACACCTCATAATTCACTTTACTGCGTATATCACACCTCTGAATTGTCGTATGATCATCTTGCACCAAAGGTTCCGCTTATAATGCACTAAGCCGTGAACAAGAGGCTCCAGTCACATCCCCACTTGAAGATACTTCGGAAATACTTGATGTTCCAGCAACTGTTTGGTCAAGATTGACTGACTTCCAATTCAGTTGATCACAAATGTCACAAGATTCATTAATGTTAGCACAACTACATCTCATTTGCCCTTGCGAACTTCCAAATGCCTCTCTAAACATCTTTCCTGGATCAAAAGATCTCTAACAAGTCTGATTTGATACTCTATTAACCTCTTTGGCTTGATCTTTTCTATCTAAGCCTGGTGACAGCACTTGAGTAGGCTGCATAGCAACGACCTTTCCTGCTGGAATTCTTGCCTACTGCGAGTGAACTTGTTGTTGACTTGGTTGAGGTATCACATCCTCATGAGCACATGTATTCTTCTCCTTTACGCTCACACCAGAAATTGTAACAGAACTCCCTTCAACAACTAACACCTTACTCTGGTGTAGATCTCTCTCTGTTACATCAAAGTCTTGTAGTAGTGACGGGTCAAATGCATGTTGTTTTGCTGCAACAACACCCTCATCTTGCTGCTGAACCAATTCCACGTTATCAAGTGAATACACAGATGCCTTATTAACTTGATGTGCTACTGCATTTATACTTGGATTTAATGCTGAATTTGGAAGGTAAGGAGCTTCTTTTGATACTTGATCGATGCCCTTACATAACACTTCAAGTTGCGAACTCGATTCCACTTGAGGACTTTCTTCCCCTTGTCTATTGATCTGATTTTGCAAACCAGTGAACCTTCCCTCCAATTGTTGCAATTGCTGAGACATTCAACCTTCAAACCTCTGATCGCTTTCTTGTAGAACTTGTCTCATTTGCTGACGCATTCGTTCCATACTATCTTGCTGCAGCTGTTGAAATCGATTGAACATTTCCTCCATTTGCAATTTCAACTGATCCATGGTAACAAATTGAACTTCCCTTGCTGCACTAGCACCAATTGTCGTAGCCTTAGAAACTTTAGGATCAACATATGTAGCTGAATTTCCATCTCTCATTTCTGATTTAACAGCTGACTAATCTATATTTGGAAGCTATGCAGCACCAACTTCCTGACTTGCTTTGGTTGAAGGACTTGTATTACTTCTTAGTCTTTTTTATGCTTCTATGGATCCAAGAACTTGCTCCAAGCCTATTAATGGATAACAACAACATCCTAGGTTGCTTCAATCCCAACCTTTTGCACTCATATAACCGTTCAAGGATTTCTTCATTGGCTCTAAGTCGTAAAAACTCTGGAGCCCTTCCATCATATACAACAATTGGTCTCTCCATTGCTCTAATCATCTTGCTTGAGTAACATTTTTTATTTATTTAAGTGAATGATCAACTTAATTTCCTTGTCAAGCTGAGATATGAACTTAACTCTCAACTTCCTTATGCTCAGGATCGTTATTTGCACTTGTGATTTGATCTTACTGCTAGAATTTAATTCGGTGGCTTGCTCTTTAGGCTGTAATACATCTATTTCAGATTTACCAGATTGAAATGCCTCAACCTTAGGCTGTAGTGCACTAATTCGAGGTCCACATTCCCTAAATACACCTTCAATTGGAGTTGATCTCAAATTGCTTGACCTTCCAGCAATAGCTTGAACTTCACTGGATCGATTCAAGCTCAATTGCTTTGGTTCACTCCCAAACATAACAGGTCCAACTTCTACTTTGCCAATCAATCCGTCACAAACCAAAAGATGATATGGCTTTTCATCACTCTGATTCGAAGCCACTATATTCCAGTACGAATCCATGCCAACTCTGGCAGAACTTGCAAAGGAATTCAGACTCGTTCCACGTGGTTTTTATACTACACTAGGCCGAAAATCAACATTCGCATAAACCTGTTGCTGAACTTGTATCTGTTGTTGCACAATTTGTTGCTAAGACTGCGGCAATGTCAGCTTGTAGCCTTGTGAGAGTTTCCGCCGGTACTGCAGGATTCTAGCCTTGTGTTCTTGCTGAACCGAACTAGTAACAACACTTCTAGTTTGCATAGCCAAGCTTGTATTATAGATCCTGATCGAATTCTTGAGCTAACACTCAGTCTTCAGCTCAACTTGCTCACTGTTAACACTTTAACTAGCTTGATCTTGCTTCAATAGATCACAATATTAATGTAATTCAACACAAATCTTTAAGATCTCACCGACCCTTAATGAATAAATTGATCAATTCTTATTGTCAACAGTTAACTTTTTAAATTCAGAACTCAATTTTGAATCAATTTCTTTTTTTTTTCAATTAATAACCACAAGCATTATCAATCAAGAACTCAAAATTGAACTTTTAATCAACTTGCAATGCGATCAAGGATATTTGATATCAATTCACCTTGATCTTAAGAGTATATAACTAAATTGAAGTAATTAAACTTAATTGATAGCCTAAAACGAGGCTCTGATACCAAATGTTAAGATCGAGATTGAAACTCAAACCCTAGCCAAGGATAGAAGAGAGTTAAGATGAGAAAAAGAAGTGAAATTAGGTAAGAGATTAGAGAAATCTAGATGAGAGAGAGAATTGATCTCAAAAGAGATATTTCATTCGTCAAAGTTATGAGACTTAGAAGACAACTGGCTTTCTTATACTATGACTCATTAAGACAAGATACAATGCACATGAACTACTTCCTAACCGCCATTCAGCTGCAGCCGCCACATTTGACCAATGACTAACGGCCATTGACCGCCATCGGCCTCTATTGACCGGCCTTGACCACTAGACCTTCCTTATTACAAGACTTATCAAATGATTATGCTAATTGTTACATCATGGCTTATTCTCATTATAAAATTTCCCAAGCCCCATCTATAGGAATCATAACTACCTATTCTCGAGAACTCTCGCACGTGAGGAGTCACGAAGCGCGATTCTTCGACTGGGGGCCTTAGGTAAAGAGAAGATTCTCCTACTCTAAATGCTCTAATAGATGCCTGTTGTTGTGACTATAGTTGACGACTGTGAACCCAATAGTCGGCATCAGAGTTTATTTTTCCAACAAAATTTATCTTTTTCCCAACAATTTGTATCAGAGTGTTAAGTTCGAAATTAAATCTTGAACCCAACTTAAGAAATTAAGAGAATTAGGGATGAGAAAGAAGGGAAAGGAGATGAGATTATAGAGAATTTAAGATGAGATAAGGAAGTTCAATCCCAAGGATTAAAGTATATTTCATTGGATGCCTCAATACAATTGATCAGCCGATTATTTAAAGAGCAAGAAATGACAAAGCATAACTAAATCCCCCTTCCCTCCAAGACTGCAGCAACTAACTACCGAAACAAAATTTGGCCCCCAAAAACAACTTGCCCACCAATAATTTGAGTTACAATGATTTAAAAAACACAACAATCCCCTCCCCTTACAATTTTCTTGTCCTTAAGAAATAAAAGAAGGAAATTGACTTAACAAAAAACGTTTATCTTCCCATGTGGTGAAAGCTTGGTCCAAGTTGCTCCAATTTACTCTAATTTGCTACCTGTTCTTGTCATTGGAGCTGGTTTGCATAGCTTCGACCACTGCTGCAGGCGGTAAGATCAACGAGCCACTCTGCCCAACTTCTGGAGGTGCTGCAGAAGCCTTCTGACCCCTTTTAACCTGTTTCTTAAGAAGTGACACATGAAAAACGGGGTATATATATGAGTCGGAAGGAAGCTCTAACTTGTAAGCCACCTTGCCAATCCTTTCTAAGATTTTGTAAGGACCAAAGAACCATGCGCAAAGCTTGACATTCTTCCTTACAGCTGCTGTTGATTGTCTATAGGCTTGAAGTTTCAAATATACCATATCACCAACACCAAAATTTCTGTCCACCCTCTTGCGGTTTGCGTACCATTTCATCCGGGCTTGAGCTGGAGTGATATTCTGCCTTAGGAGCTGCACCGAATGTTTCCTTTGTTGTAGCAGTTCGTTTACTCCATACACTTGTGCTTCTCCACTTTGCAACAACAATGGGTTGGGTGGATCATACCCACATAGTGCCTTGAAAGGTGTTGTCCCTAAGGAAGCATGAAAATGTGTATTATACCAATATTCCGCCAATGATAGCCATCTACTCCACACCTTAGGATGGCTAAAGACCATGCTTCTAAGGTATTGTTCGATGCATTGGTTGACCCTTTCAGTTTGACCATCGGTTTGAGGATCGTATGATGAACTAAGGGCCAAGGTGGTACCCAGAAGACCAAACAATTCCATCCAAAATCGACTTGTAAATAGCTTGTCCCTATCAGATGTTATGGAAAGAGGCAAGCCATGGAGCTTGTAGATGTTATCAAGGAAAACACAAGCTAATTTTTCTACAGTAACGGGTCGAGTTAAAGCTATAAAGTGACCAGATTTTGTGAACCGATCACCTACCACCCATATCACCTCCCTCCCTTCAGATTTTGGCAAACCTTCAATGAAGTCCATGCTTATGTGTTGCCATACACTATCTGGAATAGGTAGGGGTTGGAGAAGACCTTGATATCGATGATCCCCAAGCTTGGTTTGTTGACAATTCTCACCGCTTTGCACAAATTCTGTTATTTCCTTTTTCATGCCGGGCCAATTGAAGGAGATCTTCAGCCTTTGATATGTGCCTTCAATGCCTGAATGACCACCCCAAGAAGAGTCATGAGCAGCACTGATCACCTGTTGTCTCAACCCAGTAGTGTTGCCAATGTACAGCTTTCCCTTGATCCTAATAATGCCTCGGATAACAGACAGTTCTGCACCAGCACCCAGATTTGATGCCTTGCTAATACTAGCAGTGGCTATGCATTCTTGGGAAAATGAGTCATTCTCATAGGACTGATATACTTCTTCCATCCGATCAGGAGAAATCACGAAAATTTCCCCAAGAGAACCCTGCTCAAGGTCTTCAAACCTGCGTGACAGAGCATCTGCGGCTGTGTTTTCTTTGCCTTTTTTGTACTCGATATCATAATCCAGCCCAAGCATCTTCATCAACCCTTTTCTTTGTAATCTTGTGACAATCTTCTGCTCTAACAAGTGTTTGAGGCTCTGGTGATCAGTCTTGATGATGAAGTGATGCCCTTCCAAGTAATGCCTCCATTTTTCTACCACGAGAAGAATAGCAAGATATTCTTTTTCATATGTGGAGAGAGCCTGGTGTTTTGCACTCAAAGCTTGGCTAAGATAAGCTATGGGTCTTCCTCTTTGTGACAGCACAGCCCCAACACTATTTCCACTCGCATCTGTTTCTAACACAAAGCTTGAAGAGAAGTCGGGCATTGCCAACATAGGAGCTCTACTCATTGCTGATTTGAGAGCTGTGAAGGCCTTTTGTGCTTCTTCTGACCATCTAAAGGCCTCCTTCTTTAATAAATCAGTAAGTGGCTTGGCTATAGCTCCATAACCTGCTACAAACCTGCTGTAATACCCTGTTAATCCCAAAAAACCTCTCAATTGCTTCAATGTGACCGGGACATGCCAATTCTCTATGGCTGAAACTTTTGAAGGATCGGTGGCAACTCCTTCACAAGAGATTATGTGACCGAGATACTCCAAGTGTGTTTGAGCAAAAGAACATTTGGCCAATTTAGCATACAACTTATGCTCACGCATGACCACAAAGACTGCTCTTAAGTGCTTCAAATGCTCTTCAAAAGTTGGGCTGCAAATTAAGAAGTCGTAAAAGAAAACCAATACAAATTTCCTAAGAAATTGCTTGAAGACATCATTCATAAGAGCATGGAATGTAGCTGGTGCATTGGTCAAGCCAAAAGGCATGACTACAAACTCAAAGTGACCATGGTGAGTCCGGAAAGTTGTCTTGTGCACATCCTGTTCTTCCACTCTGATTTGATGGTACCCTTGCCGTAAATCCAGCTTGGAAAAGACATGGGCTCCATACAATTCATCCAACAAATCATCTATAACGGGTATTGGGAACTTGTCCTTAATCATCATAGCATTGAGTTGTCTATAATCAACACACATACGAGCCGAGCCATCTTTCTTTTTGACAAGAATGACCGGGGAAGCAAAGGGGCTATGGCTTGGCTGTACGAAGCTTGTCTTGATTAAATCATCCACCTGTTTTTCAATCTCTGTCTTCTGAGCATGGGGGTAACGATAAGGTCTCTTGAGGGGTATAATATGATCTAAGTTCCTCTTTGGCGGTAGGGATTGAGGAACTTCCAATAAATCTTCAAATTCAGTCACCAAGGATTGCATTTCTAGTTCGGTAATGTTAATTAATTCAGTAGGGGCTATAGGAAAAAGCTGGCCTGCCTATTGGAATGAGCATTTCTTCACCCCTTTCTTCAACTTGCTTCCTTTTATGATCTGCAGGTGGCCTTGTTCAGCTATGCCTTGCAAGGTCACCTTAATGCCTTGTATCTCAAAAGATACCGTAAGATTAGCAAAATCAAACAACAACGGGCTATAAGTTCTCATCCAATCAACCCCGAGCACCATATCACACCCTCCCAAGGGAAGGATTCGAAAGTCATAACTGAATTTCCTGTTCTGCATTACCCAACCGAACCCCCTGCACTTGTTCTGAGTGATGACAGACTTGCCATCAGCTATGGTCACAGCGAGGGGATGGGTTTTAATCACCTCATAACCCACCTTCTTAACCACTTTAGGATCAACAAAACTATGAGTGCTACCACTACCAATGAGGATGATAATAGACTTTTTACCTGCCATTCCCCTGATCCTGATCGTGCTGTGAGCACCATTTCCTGTCAATGCCTTCATGGATATTTCCATTGCTGCTTCGTCTGTGCTATCATCGATATTCAAATCAGATTCAGCCCCTTCAACATCAATTTCTTCACCATCAGACACCTCTCCAGCACTAACCCCTTCAGCAGGCATGAGGAATTTGGGATTACACCTGTGGCCAAACTGATAAGGTTGATTACAACGATAGCACAACTTTTGCTGCTGCTTATCATCAGATCGTTTGGACTGGAATCTGGTAGAACTTTACTGTGGCTTGGAGCTGCTGCTCCTAGGTCTGGTGGCCTCATTTGGGGACAAAATTTGGATTCATAAAGCTTGGCTTTAGCATAAGCCATAGACAATGTTGTAGGATCAACGGCTTTATTCAAGTTTTTTACTCTTGGTTTCAATCCACTTATAAAAGCTAAAACATAATAAGATTCTAATGCTTGAATTTCAGTTATAATGTTGGCCCGTAGGTTCTCAAATTTGGTCATGTAATCTTTCACAGTTGTCTCTTGTTTCAACTTATTAAATTTATCCACAATATCGCTATCATCCTCCTCACTAAACCAGTCACATAAATCTTTTGCAAATTCATTCCATGTGAGGTAAGGATTACACTTCATCAAACTATAAAACCATACCTCATGATCCCCAAGAAGGTATACAGCCATGATTTGAACCTTTTCAGCGTCATCTATATGGTAGAAATGGAAGTAGCGTTCACACCTCCTTAGCCATGAGTGAGGTTGCTTTCCATCGAATGCATCAATTTGCACTCGAGGCTGTCTGTGGCTACTGCTTCTACTGTTAACTACCTCTTCGCTGCCAGTGCGTGGTTGCTACCAATCAGGAGGTCTATCAAGGTGATCCATATTCATCTCCCTCAGCCTTTGTGTTTCACCAATTTCAAAGATTCAAGCACCAGGCCTAGCCTGGGAAGGACGAGAATGCATATCTTCATTGTGATCATGTCTCTCTGTTTCCTCAATCTCCTGGTCTTGATCGAAAACTCTCCGATCATCACTGGAATTAACCTCAGGAACAGGCGTGGCATGCCTCACTCCATCTTGAGGTATGATTGGGGAATTTGTTTGTAAGACGCTTGCTGGCAGTGATGGATCTGGATTGGGCCTCCGAACTTGATCTCTGATCTCAGTAAATTTTTCCACCAACAATTGCCTTTGTTAATTGAACCGTAGATTAAACCTCTCCTCCAATTCTTATGATTGCCGTGAGACTTGATCAGCAATTTTTGCTTCAACCTGCTGAACTCGTTGATCAACCCTCAGCTCAATCTATTGAGGTAAAGATTCAGTGACAATTTGCTTGAATTGAGCAAGTAGTGATTCAAATTTATTGTCCATTTGAGGGTTTGTCACCAAGTCTTGTCCAGCTGCATCGCTACTGCCAATACCAACAGCATTAGCTGCTGCTGATCTGGTTGTGATACCACCGATTAAGGGATTGTCGTTTGTATCCATTTTCTTGCAAATCGAACGAAGCTCTGATACCAATTGTTAAGTTCGAGATTAAATCTTGAACTCAACTTAAGAAATTAAGAGAATTAGGGATGAGAAAGAAGGGAAAAGAGATGAGATTATAGAGAATTTAAGATGAGATAAGGAAGTTCAATCCCAAGGATTAAAGTATATTTCATTGGATGCCTCAATACAATTGATCAGCCGGTTATTTAAAGAGAAAGAAATGACAAAGCATAACTAAATCCCCCTTCCTGCCAATACTGCAGCAACTAACTACCGAAACAAACTTTGGCGCCTAAAAACAACTTGCCCGCCAATAATTTGAGTTACAACGATTTAAAAAACATAACACAGAGCCAACCTCTAATTACATTAATAATATACATAAATAGGTATAATAAGATCAAAATAAATAGATTTGTAATTTAATAGAATAGAGATTTTATTAAGAAGAAAAGCTAGTTTAATTTGACGGTTCGATTTAAATTGTTTAAATCAATAATGAATTAATAGTTAATTCAGATGATTGCATAAAGTAACAATTTAAATTGCTTAAATCTTTAATGAATTAATTGTTAATTCAGAACAACTTATTAATTTGCGATTATGTTATTCGTATTATGGAATTGTACGTTCTCAGTCATGATTTACGAAATCAGATAAAATTTATCAAATGAGATTAGATTCGATTATTTTTTTATGAAATCGAATAAAATTGATCTAATGAAATTAGATTCAATTTATTTTAAAATTAAATATTTTAATTTAAAAATAAAAAAAAAAATTTCTGGCATAGTTGTGGTCGTTGGGCTGAAGCTGACGTCAGCACCCGCTGACATTGATGTCAGCGGAACTGTGCTGACGTCGATGCTGACATCGGCCTTTTTTTAATTTAATTTAAAAAAATGTTAATTAATTATTTTATTAATTAATTTCTTTTTAGAATGAGATTCTAAATTAGATTATATGATAATCTAAGTTGTAAATTAGTGTTACTTAAAATAAAAGTTAATTTTAAATTATTTTAAAATAAGATTTTGAATTACACTATATGATAGTCTAAGTTAACTTCATTTTTAAAATAAAAGTTAAATTTTCTTAATAAAATTTTAAAATAATATTCTAAAGTCGACTATTGGATAGTCTAAGCTCATTTAACTTTTAGAATGAAATTCCAAAGTAGACTATGTGATAGTCTAAATTTTAACACGTTGCTGATTTTAATTGAAATTAATTTTTTTAATTAATTTATTTTTAGAATTAGATTCTAAAAAAATAGAGTATGAGATAATCTAAATTTATGGTACTGTTTTAATAAAAATTAATTTCTCTTAATTGATTTAATTTTAGAATAGGATTCCAAAAGATAGATTATATGATAATCTAAATTTAATGTCGGTATTGTTTTAAGTAAAATTAATTAATTAATTTTATTGAATAAATTTATAATGAGATTCTAAAGCAAGATTATGAGATGATCGATATTGTAAAATGATAGTGTTTTGAATAAATAAATTAATTAATTTTAGTTAATTTTTAGAATGAGATTCTAAAAGGGGTTATGAGATAATCCAGGTTATAAATGCAAGTTTAATTAAAAACCAATAGTTTTAAAAATCAACTGAGAGTGAGGTTTTAATTGTTGTAACCTCACAGTCTCCATTACTGGTCTAGCAGTATAGTAGATTAATAGATCTCCTTATAGAGAATGCCTGTCTGCAGATTACAAGGTTAGACTTCTATTGGGATAAACCAAAGTGCAAAGAAGGGATGCGACCACTCTGCCGTGGAGTATTACGTGTATTTGTATGGAGGTTTAGGTAATGGTTCGCACTCGACTAGCGTGATGCATTAGCCTCCCCGAGCAGCTTTGTGTGTTATGTTCGAGACCAAGGTAAAGTGGTGAGTTAATCTTGTTTAATAAGAGTTACAAGAAAATATGTTAATTGAGCATAGATCTCACCCGAACTGGCTTCGTGCAACCTCGCTGTCGAGAAGTAAGGAGTGGTGTGTTTGGGTCATCATGGGGTGCATGATAGTACAGTTTGGTGGATATTTGACTTATTGTGCATGCTAAATTGAAAGAATACATATCACTGCATTATACATGACTCTTATAAGATAGTTATACATTTATTTGCATTTATAGTTTTTGAAGTGGCTACGATTGGTGCACTTCACACAATTCTGAAAGATAATGCCTTAACTGGACTGAATTACTTCGCCTGGAAAATGAACTTGGACATAGTATTGATACATGAGGGTCATAAGTTTGTTCTCACTGAAGCTCGACCTACGGTGCTCGCTAATAATTCTACAGCTGCTATTAAAGAACGTTATGAACGCTGGAATTAGGATAATGAGTTAGCTAGAGGCTACATTTTGGCCTTTGTGACCAATGTACTCAAGCATCAGATGCTTGAGATGGAAACAACAGCTGAAATGATCAAAACATTTAAAGGAAATGTTTGGTGGTCAAGATAAGACAGCTAGGCAAGAGTTGATGAGGAAGCTCTTGAACATGAGGATGTTGGAAGGGTCTCCAGTTCAGAAGCACATCATGAAAATGATGGCGTGCTTGTCTGAGTTGGAGATTCTAGGCGCTAAGATTAATAATAACTCTCAGCATGACATCATCCTCAGCTCTCTGTCCAGCTCTTTTACTCAGTTCAGGCTCAACTATACAATGAATAATAAGGATTATTCATTGCCTATATGATGAAGAAGCTACAGGCAGCAGAGAGTGTTATGCGAGCCAAGGGGAGTGTCCACTTGACTCAGGTAGCAAGGGCTAGTGGGAGCAAGCTCAACAAGGGATTGACTGGAAAGAAAGGCAAAGGCAAGTTTGCTAGTGTAGCGACTAATCCTAACAAAAGGCCAGCAAAAGAAAAGTGTTACATTTGCGGAAAGATGGGCCTGGAAGAGAAACTGTGCAAAGTACATAGCTACTCTTCCTGCAAAGACTACTAAGGCATCTGGTGAAGGTGTGTCGATATCTCACGGACTTGAATCTTGTGTAGTTAAAAGTCCACAAGATTCCTGGTGTGTGGACTCAGGTTCAACTGATCAAGTATGTAATATGTTACAGGGGCTTAGGCCAACCAGGAAGCTACATGATGGGAGTTGTACCTGACAGCTAAAGGTGGTACAATAGTAGCAATCTTAGTAGTAGGAAACAGTAGCTTAGATTTTAGTGTTAGAGTTTTATTTTTGCTTCTTAAAATTTTTTATTGATTTGTACCTACATTGGACATGAATTTGATTTATGGGGTTTATTTGTAGGATAATTGTTATTTAGTTGATTTTGATTGTGAACTTTTTATTACGAGAAATAAATTGTTTATTTACTAAGGAACATGTGTTTATGATTTATTCATGTTGTTTTCGGATCAAAAGTTTTTTTGTATATGAAAAATGTAAAATACTGAGAGAAGGATTCTCCAAGTAATCTACAAAAGCAAAACCAAAATAATATTATAAGAATTAAAAGAAAATGACACTACTCTAAGCAGCTAGACACAACTCAAGACATAGTAGATGCATTAGATGCACCTACTGATAGGAACAAGAATGCTCCAGGTATACGAGAGCTTAGGTATTGTCGGAGGATTGTCAGGACACCTAACAGGTTCATAGAGGGAGCCCTAGTAGTTGACCGTGGCATTGACTCTTATCCTTTTAGCCACAATGAAGCAATTAAGTCTCATACTTTTGGGCAATTGGTTTAACGAACCATGCGTGTACAAATGACATTAAGAGAAAGTAGTGACTTTCTTGGTATTATATGTTAACAATAAACTACTCATTAGGAATGGTGTGGGGGTGTCATTAGCTGTAAAGACTTTGTTATCATGATAGCTCAATATGAAAGACATAGGAGAAGCCAGCTCTACTCTTAGGATTAAGCTTCTACGAGGTTATAAGAGTAGGATGTTGGCTCTTTCTCTAGCCGCTTATATTGACAAAATGTTGTCAAGGTATTGCATGGAGGACTCTAAGAAAGGTTTTTGCCTTTCATGCATGGAGTCCCTTTATCTCTTTAGAGCAGTGTTCTATGACACCTCAAGAGGAGGAACAATTAAGGGATATTCCATATGCTTTGGCAGTGGAAGCCTCATGTATGTCATGCTGTGCATGAGACCAGATATTTGCTATGCTGTGGTATAGTAAGCAGATGTCAGTCTAACCCAGATCTGATGGACTAGGTGGCAATGAAGCGTTTTCTCTAGTTCTTGAGAAGAACTAGAGATTATATGCTGATTTTTTAAAGTGACTTGCTGGTTCCAGTTGGCTATACTGATTTAAGACTTCCAGTCAGATTAAAATGATACACGTTCGACGTCTAAGCATGTCTTTACCCTTGGAGTGGGAGCAATTAGTGAGAGGAATGTCGAGCAGTATTGTATTGCTGATTTCACAATAGAGTAATTGTGCTCACTAAGGGTTAGGCTCAGTAGAGCTTTGGTGCAAACTTAAAATGGGTAATTATGGACTTTGTTATAAATTGGATTTAGGACAAGTGGGAGACTGTTAGGAGTAGTGTCCTGAAATCCAGATTTATTATTTTAATTATTAAATAAAATTGAAGTCCCTGTCATTTTTTAGTTAAATTTGTGTAAACGAGCATTTATACTGCATGTGATTTTCTTTAGGGAGACATCCATGAGATGGGTGTAGTCCTCAGACTGCAATTTACATGTTTGTTCTAAGTGGTTTATGAGACTAAGCCACAGATAGACTTAGAACAATTGGTTTGGACTGCTTTATAAAAGGCTCGTAATCGAAGAAAAGTTTGGACCACTTGTATGCTAAGACTATAATGTGACACTTTAGATGACTTGTCTTAGTCATATGGATGGAGATCCAAAAGTGTTAGGTTGGTGTGTTTAATAAGATTGGCACACTTAGTTGGACCATGTGGGCTACTTATTTCTAGACTACTATCGGAGATGACTGATTCACGTTATACTGTTTGAACAATGACTCTAAATCCTAAGGGTATTCTGGACTTGGGCATGGAGAGTTAGTTACTTTGGTGTAATATAAGTAAGATCTAAACGCATGATTGAATTCCCACATACATTAGGTTGTGACGTGAAGTGTGACAAGGATCAGATATTCAGTGGGGAATCTACAGTCTCTTATAAGATATAGATGTCCCCTTAGTTGATTCGTAAATATTTGAATAGTTCGGAAACTTTGGCCAAAGTATTCCAAGTGCTTGACATTTGCAATTTATACTATGAATATATTCAAGTATAAATGAATTATTCAGTGAAGGATGGGTTGGTAACTAATGAAGAAGCTGTGAGCAGGATAATGATAATGGTTATATTTATCCTTTATCATGGACATCCAGTGGAAGAGTTGTTGTCATCAATACAGTCTATTAGGGAGATATTGAATAAATGGTTTAAGTCTAGAGTCCAGTGAGATTTATTTAGTGGAATTAGGTCTCATTAAATAGTAATTAAATAATTTCATGAGATGATTAATTTAACTCATTTGAAGATAAATTTAAATTGTCCTTGAAGTCCTTGTGCAAGCCTCTGTATTTATTGCTCTTAGAAAAATATTAAAGAATTAATGAGATGAATTATTTATCCATAAGATGGGTAAATTAATTTTGCCAAACGTTATTCATGAGATGAATAAAAATTGAAAAATATAAAATGAAATAAAATAATTTTAAAAGATTGAAATTCATAAGATGAATTTTTACTTGTGGGAAACAAACCAAAAAAAAAAAAATTGGCGAAATCACCTTTATCAGGGTCGGATCTGCGTCCTTCAAATCTGAAGAACTAGAGCGCGACACGTGTCGCGCGCTGAGATGTCCCACTGGCAATCCGGGTCTGCATTTGCGGATGAATAAAAGGATGCCATGTGGCACGTGTTGATAAGGCAGTGGCACACGAATTTGGTTTGATGAAACGCTGTGTTTTGAGTGTGTTTTTGAATAAAACGACGTATTATGTTTGTTTTAACTGGGTTACTTCAACGGATCCCACATCGACCTTTTTATATTTTTTAGCTCCGGTAGCCTACTATAAATAGAGGTACCTATTCCAAGGGATTGACATTTAATTGATATGAATTATTTTGGGTTTTTGAAATCGTTTCAGACACCTAATTAGAGAGAAATATTTCTGTTGAAAATTTTCTTTCCTTCATTTAATATTTTTCGGAGCCCACCCTCTGGGCAGTTTGAGTTCATTGTGTAGAAGATTGCCGGGTATCGATTTTCTTGGTATTCTTTATTATTGGATCAATTCCAAATATGTTTTTCTTTCCTTCTTCTTTTAGTTTTTTCTTTTCTATTTATTTATAGTATTTGTTATTATGCCTGTTTAAGCTTATGTATTGTTATGAATTTATTAGAGTAAAAGCCATGTGTATCTAAATTAAGAATTTAGGTATGTAGATTTAATTATAAATTTAAATCTGTAGATTTAAAATTGAAAATTTTAAATCAACCCTAGGTTTATAATTATGAATTCTAAACCCTTTTCTGCTGCATAAACTTTAGGAAGAATTCTTGAAATTCGTCCCAATAACCAGTATTCTTGCAAAGGCTTTATAGAGATAAATCTATTCCCCGGAACTCTCGCACGTGAGGTGTCACGAAGTATGACTCTCTGACCTAGGGCTTAGGTAGAGATAAGAGTCTCCTACTCTGAGTGCTCTAATAGGTGTCTATTTTTGTGACCATAGTTGAGAACTATGAACCCAATAGTCGGTATTAGAGTTTATTTTTCCAACAAAATTTATCTTTTTCCCAACACCATTTAATCCCTGGGTGTGGGCTCCTAAAATATTTACTAGGAAGAATTTCAAAGAGAACTTCCTCATTTTCAGTGGTCAGAAAAATTAAGTTTTTTAGAAACTTTTTAAGCGATAAATTAAGTTCCAAAGACCCTTATTTATAAAGCATTGAATAAAACACTAGGGCTCTTTTTAGATGCGGGATACTATTAAAATCAAAATACTAATTTCGAGATCAAGCAAAATGACGTTGTACATAAATAAATGCATGTTTTTCTTGGCCACGTCAAATATGACACGTGCACGCCCCTCATTAGTCGGCATCAATGATGTGTCACTTATTTACGCATCTTTTCTTTGAAGTTTTAGCTCTTTTGCACATGTCCAATTATCGTTGTATCTTCACGTAGACAACTTTTATGTTTTATAGGTTCAAAGATTAAAGTTTCTTAAATAATCAAATTGTAGTGCAAATGAGAAAAAATTCGATGCGTGGGAACTTCAATCAAGTTAATCAGGAGCAGGGAAAAGCATGCTTGAGCCCAAAACCAAGTCTGGCCCACCGCCGCCACCGCTGGCCGGTACCGACAGCCCAGCACACCCATATATCCCCGCAACCACCTGACCTGCAGTGTCTCCTTCCATGCACACCAGCCCATAACCACTGTCCAAGTCCAACAACTCACCTCAGTCTAACCTGCACTAGGCCCTTCACTACCAGTGTTCTTCAACCTGTCCCTGCTCTAGGTCCGCGTCGCCGGCCCACGTTCGGCCCTCCAACAACCTCCAGCCCAGCACTGCCTCACACCCACTGCTATCCAACTTCCATGTTGGGTAGAAAAATGGAGAAAGAGTAGGAAATTCATAGTGCTTTTGGCGGGAAGAGCCATTGGATTTCAAAAGGTGGGTAGTGGGTGAGCAGTGCTGCAGTCACATGAGTGGAACGTGCGAGGTAGAGTTAGTTATGATAATTTTAGGATATTAATAATTAGTATTTCTAATTCAACTTGCTTTGGTATTTTCTTTAATTGAGTAAATCGTCATATAAATAGATCCAGATGTAATAAAATTAGGGTATTGATGAATGAATACTCTATCTCTCCCTTTATTTCTCCCTTCTTTTCTCCCTTCAAACTCTAATTCTCTTCTCCCTTAACCTCTAATTTGTATTTAGATTGTGAATTGGATCATTTGATAAGAAATTGGGTAACATTGGTACCAGAGCATCGATTCGATTGACCGTGGCATAGAAATCGAGCTTCAATGGCAGAGAATACACGATCTGCAAATGAAATGTGGAGAATTAAGGAACTCTTATCCTCTCATCTCAGGGCTAACACTGAAGCGAGGGAGCACTCTCAAGGGGACCTGAGATCGATAATGTAGGAGCTCAAGGAACTGATGACTGGACTGTCTTTGCATCAGGATCAATCTGGAACCTGAGGAGGAGAGACTGATAAAGGATCTAATACAGCTCCCTTCCAGATGCCTGGAGGAGCTAGCTACCAGTGGTTCCAAATGGTAATCATCCATACTCAGCTCGATTTAGTAAAGTGGACTTTCCCCTATTCCATGGTGATGATTTGAATGGTTGGATGTTTATGTGGAACAATTCTTTCTTATTGACCAAACCCCAGAATTCGATAGGGTTATGTTAGCTTCTATCCACATGAGTGGGTTAGCCCTTCAATGGTATTGGAAATATATGAGAACTAGAGGAAATTTGCCTCTGCCTAGCTGGACTGAGTTCATTGATGCTTCGAAGATGAGGTTTGGAAATGCTTTTGAAGATCATGTGTCTGATTTAATGGGTTTGTAGCAGGATGGGTTGGTTAAGGACTGTTTGGCCAAGTTTGATGTTATTTTAGTAAGAGTAGACTTGAGTGAACCTCAACTTATTAGTTGTTTCTTAACTGGGTTGAGGGACGATATTGCTTAAGAGGTGATGTCAAGGAAGCCCACTACACTTCACCACGCTGTGTGCCTAGCTAAACTTGATGAAGCTAAGGTTCAAGCCTTAGCTAAACAGCTCAAGTACTCAAGGGTTCCCTTGCTTCCCACGCCTAACACTCAAAGATCTGCTATCAATCCATATAGATCACCTCCTCCTAAGACAAATTCTCAACCCATTAATGCTCCCAATCCTCCTAGACCCCAAAGAACCCTGTCTAGAGCTGAATTACAAGAGAAACATGCCAAGGGTCTCTATTATATCTGTGATGAGAAGTTTGAAATGGGTCATAGATGCATGAATAGAGGACCTCAACTCTTTGCCATTGAGGTGGATGATGAGGACTCTGAGGTAATGCTTGAGGAAGGTAAGAATTCAAAAGGAAGTGAGACACCGGTGGAGTAGACAGCTCACATCTCCTTACATGCCTTATCAGGAGCCACCACTTTCCAAACCATGAGAGTTATTAGAACAATTAAGAGTAAGCCAATTCACATATTGATTGACTCCGGTTCAACTCATAACTTCATAGATTTATCACTAGGTCGTAGGTTGCAGTGCCAACCGGTTTTAGTCCCTTCTATTCCAGTATTCCATGGCTGATGGGAGCAATCTAAGCTGCAATTCTCAGTTTAAAGCTCTCAATTGGAAGATGCAGGGAGCCACCTATTGTTCCAACTTCCTCATCATTCCCTTAGGGGGATGCGATTTGGTGTTGGGTATAGAATGGCTCTCAACATTGGGAGACCTTAAGTGTAACTTCAGGAGCCTTACTATGGCCTTCACGTATGAAGGCATAGCCAGGGAGCTGCAAGGGAATGATTCAGTTGCTTGCAAAACAGTGGGAGCTAAGGCCCTTTCAAAGGCTCTAACAGAATCTCCTATCATTGCTCTACTTCAAGTCTTGCTAGATGAGATTAATGTTGCAAGGGTTAAGTTGCAGATGAAGAAAACAGACCCAGAACAACAGCAGACTCGCTCAGTGCCTCTGGACATTAGTGCTCTCCTAGCGCAGTATGACTTGCTCTTCGAGGAACCTCAACAATTACCTCCCACCAGAGGTTCTTTCGATTACAGGATCAACCTTAAAGTAGGAACCCAGCCCATTGATAAAAGACCACATCGTTATCCATCTTTGCAGAAGGATGTTATGTACGAAATGATCCATGAATTGCTGCAAACAGGTTATATCCAGCACAGTTTCAGCCCCTTTGCATCAGCTGTTATGATGGTACGCAAGAAGGATGGAGGGTGGAGAATCTATATTGACTATACGGATTTGAATGGTGCCACTATCAAAGAAAAGTTCCCTATGCCTTTGGTAGAAGAGTTGTTTGATTAATTAGGCAATGCTAGGCTCTTTACCAAGCTGGACAATCGATTTGGATGCCACCAGATCAAGATGCACAAAGAAGATGTGCAGAAAACAGCATTTAAACCACTTTGGGCACTTTGAATTTTTGGTGCCTTTTGGCATGACCAATGGTCCCTCTCCCTTTCAAGCCCTCGTGAACTCCATATTTGCTCCATACCTTAGATAGTTTGTGCTGGTCTTCTTCGATGATATTCTTGTTTTCAGTGCAAACTTAGAAGATCACTTGCTCCATCTGAGTACTGTATTTGAGCAGCCACAGAATCATCAATTGTTTGTAAAGAAGAGCAAGTGCTCATTTGTTGCCACATGAATCGAGTATTTGGGTCACATCATCTTTAAACGGAAAGTTGCTACTGATCCTCAAAAGATAGAAGCAGTAAGGCAGCGGCCAGTACCTACTACTCTGAAGTAGCTTTGAGGATTCTTGGGCCTTACTGGATACTACAAGACATTCATACAATGTTATGGGTTGTTGGCCAAGCCCCTTACAGAACTAACTAGCAAGGATAAGTTACAGCGAAATGACAAGGCTCATCAAGCCATCAGTGAGCTCAAGCAAGCAGTAATTTCAGCCCCCGTATTAGCATTACCCAACTTCTCCTTGCCATTTGAGGTTGAATCTGATGCCAGCAACACAGGAATAGGAGTTGTCTTGGCTCAAGTAGGGAATCCGATAGCCTTCCTCAGCAAAGCCTTGAGTCCCAGACAACAAGTTCTCTCAGCTTATGAACGGGAACTTCTAGCTTTAGTCACAGTATTGTAGAAATGGTATCAATATTTACTGGACAACACATTTATCATCTGGACTGATCAAAAGAGCTTAAAGTACTTACTTGAGAAGAAGGTTCACACTTACCTCTAGCAGCTTTGGCTAGCCAAATTGATTGGGTATAGCTATATAATTGAGTACAAAAAGGGGAAGGAGAATGTGGTTACTGATAAACTTTTTAGGCTCTCAAGTCAGCAAGTCACTTGTATGCTCATATCATCAGTTGATAGCAACCTCTATGTCATGATTCAGTTATGCTGGCAGACAGACCCTATTCTAAAGCAGGTCATCCAGGATCTTGCTAATGGATCTCAACAACACAAGAAGTTCAGTTGGCAATCTGACAAATTACGAAGATTGGGCAAGCTAGTTGTTGGGCTGGATCCAATCCTCCAGGATAAAATTCGACAATGGTTACATGCATCACCTAGTGGAGGGCACCAAGGTAGAGATGCTACTCTACAACGCATCAAATCTATGTTCTTTTAGAGGGGTATGACCAAGGAGGTAGCTAATTTTGAGAGACAATGTCCTATTTGCCAAGCTTGTATGAATGAAATTGGGGTCTCGTCTGGTTTACTCCAACCGTTACCAATTCCGCAATTAGTATGGACGGAAATCTTTATGGATTTCATTGACGGCCTTCCTCGATCCTTTGGTAGAGATGTTATCCTTGTGGTAGTGGACAGATTAAATAAAGCTGCTCATTTCTTGGCCCTCACACATCCATATACTGTATTTGTAGTGGCTCAACTATATATGGATCACATCTATAAGCTTCATGGACTTACTAGCTCCATTTTTAGTGATCAAGACACTATATTTCAGAGTGACTTTTGGCAGGCTTTGTTTTCCATACAAGGGGTTGACCTGCATCTCTTTATTGCCTACCATCCACAGTTAGATGGTTAGACTAAGGCTATCAACAGAGGCCTTAAAACTTATCTCAGGTGCATGTGTAGCACTCATCCTTCACAATGGTCCAAGCGGCTACCCCTAGCTGAGTGGTGGTATACCACCACATGGCATTCCTTTAATAAAAGGACCCCATATGAGGTTGTATATGGACAACCACCACCATTACATATTCCATGCATTCCGGGGGAAACACAAATAAAAGCGGTTGATAGGGGTCTGCAATAAAGGGAAGAAATCATTAGCACCATCAAGTACCATTTAGCAAGAGCTCAGAATTGCAAGAAGCAGATTGCTTATAAAAGGAGGTCCGATCGAGTCTTCAAGCCTCGGGATTGGGTTTACTTAAAGCTTCACCTTATAAAAAGATTTATGCAGCCCACAGAAGCTCACATAAGCTTTCCCCTAGGTACTATGGTCCTTTTATGGTGCTGGAAACCATTGGAAAAGTCGCTTACCGATAGGAATTTCCCGATTCTGCATGGATATATAATGTATTCCATCTCTCTCAGCTTAAGGCTCATTGGGGTCGTCCTTCAGCTATCATCACCCCCATTCCTGTTGACATTGAAGCAGCACCACCCAAAGAACCTGAACTGATCTTAGATAAAAAAATAGTGAATCGTAATAACCGAGCTACAACTAAAGTTTTGATCAAATGGACGGGACAACCAAAGGAAGATGCTTTGTGGGAATTCCTTTATGATCTTCAATTGAAATACCCAGATCTTCACCCTTGAGGTCAAGGATGATCTCAGGGAAGGAGTACTAATACAGGAGGAGTTGCTGAGTAAGAAATTGCGAATAGAAAAATAGAGAAAGAGTAGGAAATTCATATTGTTTTTGCCGGGAAGAGCCGTTGGATTTCAAAAAGCGGGTAGCGGGTGAGCTGTGCTGCAGTCACATGAGCGGCACGTACGAGGCAGAGTTAGTTACGATATTTTTAGGATATTTCTAATTCGTATTTCTAATTCAGCTCTTTTTGGTATTTTCTTTAATTGAGTAAATTCTTCATATAAATAGACTAAGATGTAATAGAATTAGGGTATTGATGAATGAATACTCTATCTCTCCCTTCTTTTCTCCCTTCAAACTCTAATTCTCTTCTCACTTAACCTCTAATTTGTGTTTGGATTGTGAATCAGATCATTTGATAAGAAATTGCGTAAGAATGGGCTCGTTCATCTCCTCCATCGGTTCATCCTTGATAGAGAGCTAATTTGCTCTCTAGGATTAGATGAAATCTTAGTGTTTTTATTTTTGTATTACTGTTAATTTTGGGAGACTTTGATTATTTACATGAATTGCTTGATTGTGAGAAATACTCGTAAGCACTACCTTTTTATTGATTATTCAATTGAGATGACAATTGAATTTGTAACCTTTAATTATTGATAATAATACATGTGAATTAATTCTTCGTGTTTGTAGCCTTAGGATTAATTCATCAAACAATATTTCTCACCAAATTTTTAATTAAAGCCTATTTTCCTTATGGTTTAGTTATATAATACGTTAGGTAGAGCCTATTTTTAGATATGATCAATACGTGATACTAACTATATTGCCATTGTAGGTTGAAGCTTATAGCCTAAAACACTACACGTGTGACAATCAACGATCCAATTTAGGAGTTAACGAAATGGCTAATGATGGATTCAAAACCCTAAGTTCTAATCCCATATTCTTTTCGCCTTTAGAAGTAGAATTCCTTGGTTTAATTGTCTTTTGTTTGATTAACTAACTCAAAATCACTCAATTTTCCTCGAATCAATCTAAATCATAGAATAGACTCGCGTACTCTTAGTCCCAGTGATTCGACACTCTCTCGCCCTAGACTTCAATTATGATACGTTTAGTGAATAGGGTTTTATATTAAAATTTTGATCGACGTACAAAAATACATCAAGATTTTGGCACCTTTGCTGGGGACTAGGCAATGTTCATGGTTTATTTCGTGATCTGCTTTGAATCTTAACGTGGGCTTTCTTTGATTTTCTTTTTTAGTTTTAATTTAGGTTTTCCGTTGATTTTATCATAGGATTTTATTTATTTGTTTATTAATTTTCTTTCCTTCTCAGCATAGGATTTTTTTTTTAATCAAAACGTAGGATTTTGTTCCACTTTCGTTTGTTATTAAATTTATACTTTAAATTTTTGCTTGTTGTTTCATGGACTTCCATTGCTCTGTGTCTATTGTCTTCTTGTTTTAGTTTTTCTATTTTTTTTAAAGTGTTTTGTTTAGTTTATTGGCTGGAGTTTCTTGCTTTGTTTGGTTACTTTGTGATGGTGAACGAACAACCTCGTGCCCTTATGGAGTATTTTACTCCCACCACATGTGCCTCACCTTCCCCGTGCCCTTATGGAGTATTTTACTCTCACCACATATGCCGCACCTTCATGTATTAGGTTGCAACCTATAGCCCGACAGTTTGAGCTAAAGCCACACACCATACAAATTCTTCTTTCATTTGATTAAGAATCAAGAACAATCTTGATTCATAATAGGATAGAATAGAGTTAGATGAGAAGAAAAATGAAAGAGATGAGAAATAGAGAGAGAATTAGAGATGAGAGAGAAAAAAATATCAATTCTTTTCATTCATGAATCAACTTACAAGAGCTTAAGCTATTTATACAAACTAGGATTAAAAGCGATACATTGCATCATGACTACCTAACAAACCGACTTACTATGCTCAGCCGCCAAAATGGACTAACAAATTGACTTAAACCTCTAAGGACCATAACTGAACAAATCAAACTGATTTAAATAACTTTCCCGCCGCTATAGCTTGATCACTCTTGACTTACAACCTTGAATTCAGCTCCAATCATAAGAATCACCCCCGCCACCCGGAGAACTTTCTTGCCTCAAGAATGCAAAGAAGGAAATTGAGATTGAACGAAGGTCCAACCTTCCCAAGTGACAACCTCAGGGCTCAAATTACTCCACCGCACCAGAACTTCCTTCCTTTGCTTCCCCTGCTATTGAATCATCCTCGAACTCAAAATTGCTTGAGGTTGTTGAACCAATACCCCTTGCAGCATTGCTTGGGGGTGACCTGCAGGAGCTTGAGCAGCTGCTGCAACGAACTTCTTAAGTAAGGATACATGAAACACATGATGCACCTATGAATCTGGTGGCAACTCCAGCTTGTAAGCAACCTTCCCTATCCTCTCCAACACCTTGTAAGGCCCAAAGAACCTAGCACCTAGCTTGACATTCATGTGTACAGCTAAAGAAGACTGCCTATAAGGCTATAATTTCAAGAGAACATAATCACCAATTGCAAAGGTCTTATCAATTCTTTTTCGATCAGCAAAGTACTTCATCTGCGATTGTGCCACTTGTAAATTATCCTTGAGTTGCGGCACAAGTTGTTTCCTCTGATCCCGCAAGTCATTTACTTTAACCACATTCGAAATTTCCCCTTGAAGCATCATTGGAGTAGGTGGATCATACCCATACAAAGCTTTAATGGGGAAGTCCCGAGAGTTGAATGAAAGTGCGTGTTATACCAAAATTCCATAAGAGAAAGCCATTTATTCCAGTTCTTAAGATGAGTGAATGTCATGCTCTTCAGAAATTGTTCCATGCATTGATTGACCCTCTCAGTCTGTCCATCCAACTAGGGGTGATAAGATGAACTCATTGCCAATATAGTCCCTAACAACAAGAGGAGCTTACGCCAAAAATTACTTATGAATAACTCGTTCCTGTCTGAAACTATGGTCTGAGGCAGGCCATGGAGTTTTTAAATGTGATCTAAGAAGAGTCTTCCCAAACTTTCAGCAGTAATAGGATGGTTAAAGGCAACAAAGTGGCTGAACTTTGTGAAACGATCAACAACCACCCAAATGACTTCCTTTCCCTCTGACTTGGGCAAACCCTCAAAAAAGTCCATACTAATGTGCTCCCAAGCTTCGTTAGGTATGGGCAAGGGTTGAATCAATCCTTGATAAGGCTGACGCTCACTCTTGGTCCTTTGACAAATATCATTATCATGGATTAACTCTTGAATTTCCTTTTTTAGACCCGGCCAATGAAATTACTGCTTCAACCTTTGGTAGGTCCCTTCAATGCCAGAATGACCACCCCAACCAAAGCTATGGGCAGCCAATAAGACCTGCTTCCTTAAATCAAAACCTGTGCTAACATAAATCTTCCCTTTAACTCTGATTACTCTATGGCTAATTGATACTTCAGAATTAGTACCCACTATCCCTTGAACAAATTGAGCTATGACATATCCTTGAGCAAAGGAATCTCCATCATATGATTTCACCACCTCTTCCATCCAAGAGGGTACCACCATGGATGCAGCTGCACAATTAGCCTCCTCCTGATCTTCTAGCTTCCTCGAGAGGGCATCTGCAGCACCATTATCGTTTCCCTTCCTACACTTAATGGTATAATGTAATCCTAGCATCTTTATAAGCCTCTTTCTTTGCACTCTCGTGCTGATCTTCTATTCCAGTAAATATTTTGAGCTTTGATGATTAGTTTTGATTACAAAATGATGACCCTCCAAGTAGTTCCTCCATTTTTGTACTGCCAATAAGATTACTAAGTACTCCTTTTAGTGTATGGACGGCTCTTGATTCTTGGGACTTAAAGCTTGACTCAAGTGCGCCAAGGGCCTGCCATTTTATGATAACACTGCTCGAATTCCCCTACCGCACGCATCTGTTTCCAGTGCAAAGGATAGAGTGAAATCAAGCATGTCTAAGACAGGAGTAGAAGACATTGCATCTTTTAATCGTTCAAAAGCATCTTCAGCTAGATCATTCCAGTTGAAGGCATCCTTCTTCAGTAGTTCAGTAAGAGGCTTTGCAATTATTTCATAGCCAGCAATGAATTTCGATAATATCCTGTCAATCCAAGGAACCCTTGAAGCTGCTTGAGAGTGTTAGGAACATGCCAATCTTTCATGGCTTGCATCTTGCTAACATCAGTAGCCACTCCCTTTTCTGAAATGAGATAGCCTAGATACTTCACTTGTGTTTTAGCAAATGAACATTTGGAAAGCTTAGCATAAAGTTTGTGCTGCCTCATTGTCTAGAACACTAGCTCAAGATGGCTCAAATGAGTCTCCCAAGAAGAGCTGTAGACCAAAATATCGTCAAACAACACAAGAACAAACTTCCTATGGAAGGACTTGAACACTGAGTTCATTAATGCTTGGAATGTAGCCGGGGCATTGGATAGCCCAAAAGGCATAACCAAGAACTCATAATGCCCATGATGTGTTTGAAAAGCTGTCTTGTAAATGTCATCTTTCTAAACTCTAATCTAATAGCGGCCTTGCCGCAGATTGAGTTTGGAGAAGAACTTGGATCTATAGAGCTCATCCAGCAAGTCATCAATGATTGGAATAGGAAACTTATCTTTGATTGTAAGTGAATTCAATTGACAATAGTCTATGCACATTCTTGAAGTTCCATTGTTCTTCTTAACTAGTACGACCAGAGAAGCAAAAGGACTATGGCTATGTCTAATAGACCTTGTCTTCAACAGTTCATCTACCTGCCATTCAAGCTCACTCTTTTGTGAGTGAGGATTCTCATAGGGGTCGAAGATTTACAGAATCTGTACCAGCTTTCAATGGAATGGCGTGATCAAATGCTCTCATAGGAGGCAGGGAACTTGGTTGCTCAAACAAGTCATGATACTTCGGCAACAGAGAATCAATTGAAGGATTGGAATTCACCTGTTCCTTCCCTTCAATGGCGCTGATGGAATGGAGTTGTCCAACCCATTGGTAATTCTTCTTCTTGAACACTCCTTGCAATTGCTTCCCACTTATCATTTGCCACTATCCATGCCCTCAAATGCCTTGCAACTGAACAAGCTGCCCTTCTCTTTCAAATGATATTGCTAGTTTAGCAAAATCAAAAAGCAAGGGACTAATGGTCTTCATCCAATCAACCCTTGAGACAATATCGCAACCTCCCAATCTCAACACCCTAAAATCGTATTCAAAGTCCTGCCCCTACATCAAACATTGATAATGCCTGAGAACTGCAACTCTACCAAGTAGAATCAAATCAACTCGATCGGTTGCAAAAATTCAGGTTCTAATACCAATTGTTATGAATCAACAATAATCTTGATTCATAACCTAGGATAGAATAGAGTTAGATGAGAAGAGAAGTGAAGGAGATGAGAAATAGAGAGAGAATTAGAGATGAGAGAGAGGAAAATATCAATTTCTATCATTCATGAATCAAACTTACGAGAGCTTAAGCTATTTATACGAACTAGGATTAAAAGGGATACATTGCATCAAGACTAACTAACAAACCAACTTACTAAGCTCAGCTACCAAAATGGACTAACAAATTGACTTAAACCACTAAGGACCATAATCGAATGAATCAACTGATTTAACTAACTTTCCCGCTGCTAAAACTTGATCACTCGTGACTTATAACCTTGAATTCAGCTTTAATCAGCTCCAATCATAACACATTCCAACCCTTAGGCAACAAAAACCCAAACATGCATTTGAATAGTTTCATGAAGGTTTGCTCTATCTTCAAGATTCCTAATGTTAGTGAAGACGCCATCTTACTTCGCCATTTTTCTTTCTCTTTGAAGGATAAGGCCAAGTATTGGTTAGGCACCTTACCTAGTGGGATGATTATCACAGGGCTCAAATGCAACAATAATTTTTTAAGAAATTATATCCCATTAGTAAGACTGACACTGCTAGGAGAGCCATTAATATAGTTGCCCAACTTCCTAGTGAATTGTTCCATGAGAGTTGGAATAGTTTTAAGAAAATTTTGAGAGCTTGTCCACATCATGCTATTCCTAAGTGGCAACTTGTCCAAAATGTTTACTATGAATTGAACGAGAAAGGACAACAAACTGACGATGCTTCATAAGGTGGTCAATTCCTTAGAAAAAATGAAACGAGGAGTGGGAACTTTTTGAGCAATTGAATGATAATTCACAACAAAATGTCACACATGCTATTTAAATGCTGCTAGGCTAAATAGAGGAGTACTACATGAAATTGCACGCACTTGCATATTAGATAAGAAAGTAGACTCCTTTGCATCCTCAATAGAGCAACCTACTTCTTTATTTAAGATGCTATTGACTCTCTCTAAAAAAAAATGTGTCTAATTTTCCAAACATGCATGGTGTTTGTTCTATGTTATAGTATTTCTCATTCCACACTTGATTGCCCCTCTGCTTCATCCTTTATTGACTATTCACAAGAATAGGTCAATGTAACCCAAGGATTTTCAAGGAATGATCCATACTTGAATATATACAATCCGGGCTAGAGAAACCATCCGAACTTCTCCTGGAGGCAAGACGGTGAAGTACAATTTTTGCCAAAACAATTGCAAGGGCAATACGGTCATCATCAGCAACTGAATCCACGATGTCACCAATCTGGTATGTCAGGACCTCTCAAATTTTGACCATAAGGGTATGTTTCTAACCATTCTCAACTTTCTAATTTGAGCACTAATTAGAATTTGAAGAGAAGATCTTAAGTACACTTAAGGGTTTAGAAGCTAATTTCCAACTCCTCGACTCCCATACCCAATCGATCTCTAAGCTAGAAACCCAAATAGTGCAACTAGCTAATGCTTTGAGTAGGAGAGATGAGGAAAGACTCCCTGGCCAAGCTGAAGAGAACCTTATGAACCATTTGAGGCAAGATAACTATCCTCCCCACCACGGGCAAGCAAAGTCCATTGTGGTGCTTAGAAGTGGGAAGGAAGTTGATAATGTGGTGAGTATTGAGAATGAAGTACCCATGAGTGGTGAGGGAGAAGAGAAGAGCGTGGAAAGGGAAAAGGAGACCGATGAGGTCATGCACCCTTCTTCCATTCCTCAAGCATCTGATCTTCCTTCTACATATGAACCTACAGTGCCCTTCCCCGAAGCCTTAGTTGCACCTTATCCACATGGGAAGGATAAGAAGTAGGAAGACAATTATGCGACATTTAAGCAAGTAAAGATTAATGTTCCACTTCTTGATTTGGTCAAACAAATCCCGGCCTATGCAAAGTTCATTAAGGACTTGCTCAACCAAGAGAGGAGATCTAGAGCACATCTATCTAGGAAAGTGTTTTTAGCTTAGCAAGTGAGTTCCAGTTTGCCATTCTTATTAAGTATAAATATCCTGGTGTCCCCACCAGCTGTTGTTCACTTAGAGATGACTCGGTTGATAAGGCTTTATTGGAATTAGAAGTGAGTTTTATCATCATTCCTTACTCGGTGTATGGGAAATTAGGCTTGGGAGAGTCGCAACCTACCATGGTGATCTTGCAGTTAGTAGATAGATCAACTAGAGTCCCCCATGGTGAGCTTACTAACGTGGTAGTTAAGGTAGATAAAGCCTTATTTACCGCTGATTTTCTTGTGCTTGATATGGAACCTGCTAGTCGTTCAAAAAACATTGTCCCTGTCAATTCAAGGATGGCCTTTCTTAGCAATGGCCAATGCTACCATCAATTGTAGATCTAGGTAATGGATATTACTTTTGCAAATATGACTATTAGGTTGAACATTTTTAAGGCTTCTACACTACCCACTAGTGAGGATGAGTCAGAGTGTTTTTGTGTGGAAGTTATTAATGATTTGGTTGATCAAATAGTCCCCTCTATCTAGTTAGTGACTCCCTTAAGAGAGCGCTAGTGGATGACTATAGTGATGATTTGGAGGATGATAATCACTTTAGGGAGATGAATGATTTGCTTGAGTTATGTGCTCCCCTAGAGACTTGCCCTTAGTGGTCAAAAGTGGAACCCTTACTTATGCTTCCCAATTCTCCATCTTTACCCTCCATAGTTACAACCCCCAAACTTGAACTTAAGTTCTCACCATCTACTATGAAGTATGTTTTCCGATGACCTGATGCAACTTTATATGTGATTATCTCTACTCAATTGCCTAAGGAACAAAAGGATGTGTTAATGGCAGTGCTTAATAATCATAGGAGTGCCATTGGGTGGTATGTCGCCTATTTGAAGGGTATACACCCTTTCATTTGCATGCATAGGATTATTCTTGATGAGAATGCTAAACCTTATAGCGAGATGCAACGAAGGTTGAACCCTAACATGAAAGAAGTTTTGGGTTGGGAGAAGAGTCACTTTATGGCTTAAGAGGGAATTGTCTTGGGACATAAGGTGTCTACGAAGGGTATTAAGGTTGATAAGGCTAAGGTAGATTTGATTACTGGCTCACTCCCTTTCTCAAATGTGAAGCAAGTTAGAGCCTTCCTAGGTCATTCGAGTTTCAATAGAAGATTCATTAAGGACTTTGGGAAGTTAGCTAAACCATTGGCTAGTTTTCTAGCTAAGTACATATCAGTTGAGTTTAATGAGTCTTGCTTAGAAGCTTTTCAAAAGTTTTGCTCCATGCTTGTTGCCGCCCGCATTACACTGCCACTCTACTACTCTCCCCCTTCTAAAATCATGTCCAAAGCTTCAGATTTTGCTGTAGGTGCTGTCTTTGGTGAGCTTATTGAAGTTGTTTCCTTGGTTGACGCATTATTTGATCTTTGCTAGACCCATTGCACGCGATTGAAGGCATAAAATTTATTGCTACTAGGAGGCATCCCAGGTTTGTTGTTTCTTTTTTTTAGTTTTATTTTTGAACTAATTAGTTCTTGGAGGTTCGTTTCTCTTTGTTCTGGTTCTTGTGCCATGATTGAGGAGCCACACATGATCAATTCACGGCCTTTTACGATCATTGCCTTGTCAGGTTGTGCCGCTCCATCTCTCCTCATTTTTGCACTTTAAGGCTTTATATTGTCCCATTGAGGACAATGCATCATTTAGGTGTGGGGTGAAGCTCATTGCATGAGCTCATTTTTGGTCAAATTCTAACATTTTTCTGCATTTTGAGCGTGCTTTATAACCTTTTGGCCAAGTTTTTCTTTGATTGATGTATATGTTAGGGCAATGGATAGGATTTTTTATTTATTTCCTTCTCTTTATTCCATGAAGTCAAATGATTCACCTCCATACTTTTTAGTGAGTATTGATTATCATTATCGATATTAATGGTTTCTACCCATGCTGTGCACATATTCACTATGCACTGGACCTTCTTAAGGTGGGAAATCTAAAAAATTTGAATCCAATATGTCTTGAGTTTTATATGCTTGCCCTATTGGCTTATCCAAATCCTTGTCCTTTGATTCTATATAAAGTACTTGTTAATCAATATCAATTGTAATATTGAGGTACTTGTTACTTGAAAGTTCAAAAGTTGGATAGATAGGAAAAAAAAAAAAAGAGAAAATGAAAGGAAAAAAAAAGGGTTTTCTCTAGCGGGAAAAGAAAAATAAAAAAAAGAAAGCAAAAGAAAAAAAATTGGAAAATTGATGTGCATTCATGATCATGTTCTTCTTCTTTTGTGCTATATTGAGATCTGAATGCTGTAAAGTGGTCACTTATATGCCACTTAGAAATATATACGTATGGGCATGTGTTTAGGTGATTCGATAGTGTAGATTTACAAAACCATGGTATATTTGGTTGGATGCCAGAATTTGAGGAGAATCCTTTGCATGAGATCCCATACTTGAGTAGTGTCCACTAGTTGATGAATTTTTATGGAATTAGAAAATGCTCTAGATGATTCAATCTTGCCTTGAATTGCATTGTGTGTGTTAATCTTGGAAGACTTAGTGAAGGTTGGGGTAGTTGGTCACTTGTTTATGTCTACCCTATGCCTTGCTCGAGGACTAGCAAAGGGTAGGTGTGGGGATGTTGATGTGTCTCATAACTTCACATCTTTTCCTTGATATCTTAGCTCTTTTGCACATGTCCAATTATCGTTATATCCTTATGTTGAAATTTTTTAGGTATTATAGGTTCAAAAATTAAAGTTTCTTAAATCGTCTAATTTTAGTGCAAACGAGACAAAATTTGATGCGTGGGAACTTGAATCAACACGATCGGGATACGAGAAAAGCACATATTAGCTCGAAACCAAGTCCGGCCCACCACTGGCTGCACCGACAGCCCAGCACACCCGCATATCCCCAGAAACACCAATTATTGATACAAGATCAAAGTTGAATCATAATACAGGATAGGGGAAGAATTTGAGATGAAAAGTAGAAGAAAGAGATGAGCGATGGCGAGAGAGTTAGGGTTGAGAAGAAGAATCAATTCAATTCTTTCAATACCTTTCTTACAAGAAAATATCTCACTACTTATAGCATTTTAGCGAAGAATGATCTAAGAAGGGCAAGCAATGCATCGGGACACATTAACAACCGACTTGCAAGCTTTAGCCACCAAAAAGGACCTAGACCCTAACCAAACTAACCTACCTTCCAGCCAAGCACTAAATTCAAGCATAACACTAGAATTTGACTTATTACAACCTTCCAATATCATGATTGAACAAATGCAAGAAATTACAACTCTAATTCAGACCCACTTCAGTTGAGATCATGACAATACCTCTCCCTTGAAACATTCTATTATGTTTCTTACTTGTGTGAATGTAATAAGCTTGTAGCATTTGAATTCAGTTTTTTGGCGCCAAAGTCTGTTTTGGCCATTAGGCGCTGCTAGTCTTGTTTGGCGGTTGTTTTAAGTCGGTTAAGCATTGATTCAATGTATCTAGTTCATATAAGTAGGGTGATCTTATGTAATTGGAATTCATTCAATGAAAATTACCAATCTCTTTGAGATCAACTTCTCTTCTCATCTTATTCTCTCTCTATCTTCTCATCTCCTTTCACTTCTTTCTCATCCCATACTCTCTTATCCTTAGCTTACGTTTGAGATTCGATCACAAACGTAACAATTGGTATCAGAGCCTTGTTTGGCTTTCAATTCAAGCGGATTTGATATCAAGTATCCATGGACTTAATTGAGGCGGCATTGAGCAGTGGAGTCACCACTAGATCGGCAGCAGCTAAGGCAGCTGCTACATCGTCGTATGCTGATGTGGTTGGAGGCAATGATGTTGCAGGTCAGGATGTTGTCACAAATGCACATTTGGACAGTCAATTGAAGGGATGTGTGCTCATTTGCTTGTTCAAATTAAGGAAGCTAATGCTCATATAAGTCAGCAGATACATCAGCAATTGGATGTGAAGCCTGATCAACGATCTCAGCAAGTTGAACTTATGGTCTCTGATTAGTTCACACGGCAAGCACAAGAATTGGAGGAAAGGATTAGCGTGAGGTTTGATCAGGAAATGCAGCAGTTGGAAGCAAAATTAGCTGAAATTCGTGAGCAATTCAGGAGGCCAAATCCTCCTATTGTTCCGGATCCATTGATACCAACAAGTGTGCTACAAGCTAATCCCTCAATGAGAGCTGAGACATTAAATCGTGAGGTTGAAGCTGGAGCTCCAATTAGAGCACAAGAAGCTGATATTAATGATAGGCAAGGGTGTAGTGAGCATGTACCATCTCGACCTGCAAACTAGAATTTGGTATCCAGGGACAGAGCTCAGGAAATGGAGCACACTTTCAGACCTCAAGAAGTAAATGCTAATCAATTGGATCGACCACCTGATTCTTGGCAGCAGCAACGATCAGGAAATAATGAAGAGTCATCCAATAGCAGAAATAACAGCCATAGACAACCTCGGGTGCAGATCGATGCATTTGAAGGTAAGCAACCTCACTCTTGTCTAAGGAGGTGCGAGGGTTATTTCCACTTCTATCACATTGATGAATTGGAGAAGGTACAAATTGCGGCTGTGTATTTGCTTGGTGATCATGAGGTGTGGTTCTATAGCTTGATAAGAAGTAAACCTTCCATTTCATGGAATGAGTTTGCCAAGGCTTTGTGTGCTCGGTATAGTGATGAGGATGGTAGTGATATTGTCGATAAATTTAATAAAGTGAAGCAAGAGACGACTGTGAAGGAGTACATGACCAAATTTGAGAATCTCCAGGCTAGCATTGTGACTAAAATTGAGGCCTCCGAGTCTTATTATGTATTAGATTTTATAAGTGGTTTGAAGCCTAAGTTGAAGAACTTGGTTAAAGCCGCTGATCCTACTGATTTGTCTATGGCCTTTGCTAAAGCCAAGCTTTATGAATCTACGGGCCTAGCAGCAAGTGATGCTTCCAGACCTCATGGGAGTAGTTCCAAATTTCAGCAAGGCTCGAGCAGAAACAGAACTAACCGAATTGATGACAGACCGCAGCAGAAATTGTGTTATCGTTGTAATCAGCCTTACCAATTTGGCCACAAGTGTAATCCCAAGTTCCTCATGGCTGTTGAAGGAACAAATGCTGGTGAGCTCTCTGATGATGAAGAAATTGCTGAGGATAATATTGATTCCAATAAGGAAATCGAAGAAGATTTGGATGATGCTGCAGTAGAGATCTAAGTGAAAGCATTGACCAGTAATGGAGCTCATAGCAAGATCCGAATCAAAGGGTAGGCTAGAAAAAGGTCTATTATCATTCTCATTGATAGTGGGAGTACTCATAGCTTTGTTGATCCCAAAGTAGTCAAGAAGGTGGGTCATGAAGTGATAAAAACTCACCCACTTGCTGTTACCATGGCTGATGGTAAAACTTTCACGACACAAAACAAGTGCCAGGGGTTTGTGTGGCTGATGGAAGACCGTAAGTTCAACTATGACTTCAGGATCCTTCCCCTAGGAGGTTATGACATGGTGCTCGGGGTTGATTGGATGAGAACTCATAGCCCTGTGCTGTTTGATTATGCAAATCTCAAGGTCTCCTTTGAAGCTCAAGGCTCCAAAGTCACTCTACATGGCATTGCGGAGCAAGCTCAACTTCAAGTTATGAAGGGAAGTAAGTCGAAGAAGGGCCTTCAGAGCTATGCATACCAGTGGGTGGGCCAGTTGTTTGCTATTTCCTCTGCTGAAATGGTCGACATTACCGAATCAGAAGTGCAGGCTCTGGTTGCAGAGTTTAAAGATGTGTTCGAGGTGCCTAAATCCTTACCTCCCAAGAGGGGTTTGGATCATGTAATGCCACTCAAAGAGGGTGCAGAACCAGTGAAGATAAGGCCTTATAGATACCCTCATGCTCAGAGGACAGAGATTGAGAAGCAAGTGGATGAATTGCTTAAGACTAACTTCATACAAGCAAGCCATAGGCCCTTTACTTCTCCGGTCATTCTTGTCAAGAAGAAAAATGGTACGGCTCGTATGTGTATTGATTATAGGCAACCCAACTCTATGACTGTGAAGGATAAATTTCCTATACCAGTTATAGATGATTTGTTGGATGAATTATATGAAGCTCAAGTCTTTTCCAAAATGGATCTTCGGCAAGGATATCATCAGATTAGAGTTGGAGAGCATGATATGTATAGGATTGCATTCCGGATGCATCATGGACACTTTGAATTTGTGGTCATGCCATTTGGCTTGACCAATGCACCAGCAACGTTCCAGGCTCTTATAAATGATGTCTTCAAACAATTTCTTAGGAAATTTGTGTTGGTTTTCTTTGACGACATCCTCATTTACAGTGCATCGTTTGAGGAGCATTTGAAGCATTTGAGGGAGGTATTTTTGGTCATGCGTGAGCATAAATTGTATGCTAAGTTGGCCAAGTGTTCTTTTGCTCAAACACTTCTGGAATATCTTGGCCATGTGATCTCTTATGATGGAGTTGCAACCGATCCTTCAAAAGTCCTAGCCATGAAGGAATGGGCTGTTCCGGTTACTTTGAAATAATTGAGGGGATTTTTGGGGTTAACTGGCTATTACCGTAAGTTTGTAGCTAACTATGGTGCCTTAGCCAAGCCACTGACAGATCTACTTAAGAAGGATTCCCTCAGATGGTCGGATGAAGCTCAAAACGCTTTTGATGCTCTCAAAGCTGGAATGTGCAAAGCACCAGTTTTGGCAATGCCCGATTTCTCTTCAAGCTTCATTTTGGAGATAATGCAAGTGGAAGTGGAATTGGTGCAGTGTTGTCTCAAGGGGGAAGACCTATAGCATACCTCAGCCAGGCATTGAGTGTAAAGCATCAAGCTCTTTCAATGTATGAGAAGAAGTACCTTGCAATCTTGCTAGCGGTTGATAAGTGGCGGCACTACTTGGATGGGCATCATTTCATCATTAAGACTGATCATCAAAGTCTTAAGCACTTGTTAGAGCAGAAGATTGTCACAAGGATACAAAGAAAATGGCTGATGAAGATGTTGGGGTTGGATTATGACATTGAATACAAGAAGGGGAAGGAGAACTTAGCTGCAGATGCATGTCACGCAAGTTTGAGGACTGTGAGCAGGGTTCCCTTGGGGCTATTTCCATGATTTCTCCTACTTGGATGGAAGAGTTACATCAGTCCTATGAGAATGATTCCTTTGCGCAAGAATGTATAGCTGCTGCTAGTATAGACAAGGCGTGCAATCTGGCTGCTGGTGCTGAAATTTCTGTGACCCGGGGAGTTACCAGAATCTAGGGGAAGTTGTATGTTGGGAACTTTACTGGTCTTAGACACCAAGTCATCAGTGCTACTCATGATTCTTCATGGGGAGGTCACTCAGGCATTGAGGGGACATATCAGAGATTGAAGTTTCATTTTAGCTGGCCCGGGATGAAGAAGGAAGTGACTAGCTTTGTGCAAAGTTGTGAGGTTTGTCAACAAACTGAACTTGGTGATCATAGATACCAAGGTCTTCTCCAGCCCTTGCCTGTTCCTGATGGTATATGGCAACACATAAGCATGGATTTCATCGAGGGGTTTCCTAAATCAGAAGGGAAAGAGGTAATCTAGGTAGTTGTTGATCGGTTCACTAAATCTGGGCACTTCATTGCATTGGCTCGACCTGTGACTGCAGAAAAGTTAGCCCGTGTGTTCTTAGACAACATTTACAAGCTTCATGGATTACCCCAATCCATAATTTCTGATAGAGACAAGCTCTTCACAAGTCGGTTTTGGAAAGAGTTGTTTGGACTATTGGGAACGACTTTGGCCCTTAGTTCTTCCTACCACCCACAAACTAATGGTCAGACAGAGAGGGTCAACCAATGCATAAGCAATACCTTAGAAGCATGGTGTTTAGTCATCCCAAGGTGTGGGCAAGATGGCTATCGTTAGCAGAGTTTTGGTATAGTACTCATTTCCATGCTTCAATTGGTACTACACCCTTCAATGCATTTTATGGGTATGATCCTCCAACTGCCTTGATGTTGCAAGGAGATGGGACAAATGTGGCTGAAGTAGGTGAGCTGGTGCACCAGAGGAAACATGTTATGCAGCAGCTGAAGCATGACCTCAGTGAATCCCAAGCCCGAATGAAATGGTATGCTGATAAGAAGAGAGTTGATCGAAATTTTGATGTAGGAGATATGGTATACCTAAAATTGCAGCCATATAGGCAATCAACAGTAGCAGTGAGAAGAAATGTCAAGCTTTGTGCCAGGTTTTTTGGGCCATACAAGGTGTTGGAGAGAATTGGTAAGGTGGCCTACAAATTAGAGCTTCCACCCGACTCTTACATTCACCCAGTTTTTCATGTGTCACTTCTTTAAAAGCAGGTTCAAGATGGTCGCAGACCTTCCTCAGCTCCTCCAGAGGTAGGTTCCAATGGTCCATTGATGTTACAGCCGGCTGCAATAATGGAAGTGAAGCAAGCAGCAGCAGCTGATGCCAAAGGCCAGAAATTACGTGTTAGCTGGTGCAATTTGGATGAAGCTTTTACCACATGGGAAGACAAGTGTTTTTTGTTGAGTCAATTTCCTTCTTTTCATTCTTGAGGACAAGAATGTTTTAAGGGGAGGAGATTATTATGTTTCTTACTTGTTTGAATGTAATAAGCTTGTAGCATTTGAATTCAGTTTTTTGGCGCCAAAGTCTATTTTGGTTGTTAGGTGCATCTAGTCTTGTTTGGCAGCTGTTTTAAGTCGGTTAAGCATTGATTCAATGTATCTAGTTCTTATAAGTAAGGTGATCTTGTGTAATTGGAATTCATTCAATGAAAATTATCAATCTCTTTGAGATCAACTTCTCTTCTATCTAATTCTCTCTCTATCTTCTCATCTCCTTTCACTTCTTTCTCATCCGATACTCTCTTATCCTTAGCTTACGTTTGAGATTCGATCACAAATGTAACACATTCTTGTGTCAAGAATGTAAAGAACGAATTTGAGTCTTGAGGAAATTCAAGTTCTCCCATGTAGCCTTCTCTAGTCCTAAATTAGCCCACTGCAAAAGCACTTCCTTGCAATCCTTTCCTTGCTTTTGAACTACGAGAATTCAATAGAGCAGCATGTTCCTGCACCATACTTCCCTGAGCAGTAGTTGATGGGGGTGCTGCTATACTGGTAGATCCTTATGTCATATGCTTCTTCAAAGTGAAACATGGAACACCGGGTGCATGAATGAATCAGGGGGCAATCCAACTTTCTAAGCTTCTCTAAGATATTGTAGGGCCCAAAATAACGAGCATAAAGCTTGACATTCTTGCGCACTGCCACAGTTGCTTGTCTGTAAGGCTGTAACTTTAAGAACACCAAGTCCCCAACTTCAGTCTTGTTAGTTCTCCTCTTATCTGCAAAATATTTCATTCTTGCCTAGGCTAATTGAAGATTATCCTTAAGTTGTTGCACTAGCTGTTGTCTTTGTGATAAGAAATCATTAACTTCAGCAATCTTAGAAGATGCTCCTTACAAAAAAAAAGGGGAGGGTGGATCATACCCATACAATGCCTTAAATGGAGTGATACCAAGTGATGAGTGAGCGTGTGTGTTGTACCGGAACTTAACCAAGGATAACCATTTGTGCCAGTTCTTAGGGTGATTGAATGTCATTCCCGTCAAATATTGCTCTACACATTGATTCAATCTCTTTGTTTGACCATCCATTTGAGGATGGTATGAAGAACTCAAAGTAAGTGTTCAGCCTAGCAATAAGAACAGTTCATGCCAGAATTTGCTAGTGAGCAACCTGTCTCGATTAGAAATAATAGAGTGTGGTAGCCCATGAAGCTTGTAGATGTCATCCACAAACAATCTTGCAAGCCTTTCAGCTGTAATTGGATGATGGTGAGCAATGAAGTGCCCAAACTTGGTAAAACAATCCACCACCACCCAAATGGTCTCCTTCCCCTCAGACTTAGGCAATCCCTCAATAAAGTCCACACTGATGTGCTGCCAAGCTTTCTTCAGAATAGGTAAGGGTTGAAGTAATTCTTGGTAATGAGCATGATCACTTTTCATGCGCTAACAAGTCTCACAGATCTGAACCAACACAACTATAACTTTCTTCATTCCCAGCTAATGAAAATACTGCCTCAGCCTATGAAATGTTCCTTCAATACCAGAATGGCCAACTCGAGTAGATGAATGATAGGCTAAGATCACCTGCTTCCGCGAATATGTTGCTGAGCCAATATAGACTTCTTCCTTTGAATCTGATAATGCCTTTGCTTACAGAGAGATCCGAATCATCTCCTTGCGAGTTCTCCAGAATGAAAGCAATAATACATTCTGAAGCAAACCCATCTCCTTCATAAGAATTAAGTATCTCTTCCATCGAGGTAGGTACAGCTAACGAAATAGTAGCACATGAAGCAAGTTCTGTATGCCTTACCTTCTTGAGAGTGCATATGCTGCCAAGTTTTCCTTTCCACTCCTGTACTCAATTGAGTAATCCAACCCCAACATCTTCACAAACCCCTTGCACTGAAATCTTGTGGTTATCATTTGCTCAAGTAAGCACTTGAGACTTTGATGATCAGTTCTTATGATGAAGTGATGTCCCTCGAGATAATGTCTCCATTTCTGTATGGCCACCAAGATTCCCAGATATTCCTTTTCATATATGGATAGCCCTAGATGTCTTAAGCTTAAAGCCTGTCTGAGATAAGCCAAAGGTCTTCCATTCTGAGATAAGACTGCTCCAACTCCCTTGCTGTAAGCATTCAAACAACAACAACAACAACAACAGAAGATCCAGTGCCTTAAGGGCTCCTGCAAAAGCAAGGTCTGGGAGTAGTGGATGTATGTAGCCATACCCCTTCAGTGGTTAACCCTACCGAGAGGTTATTTTCAAGGACCGCCAACCTTATAAGGTTGGCAACACGATGACTTCCCAGGAGGTCACCCAGCCTGGTACTACTCTCGCTCAAGCACGCTTAACTTTGGAATTCTAATGGGATCTGTTGCAAGCATTAGCTTCAAGAATGAATGGCACACTAAAGTCTAGCATTGCAAGTACAGGAGCTGAACTCATAGCAATCTTCAATTGATCTAATGCTACGTGAGCTGAATGAGACCATATAAAGGCATCTTTCTTAAGTAGATCTGTCAAAGGCTTGGCAATCAAAACATAACCAGCTATGAATTTGCGGTAATGGCTTGTCAAACCCAGGAATCCCTTTAACAGCTTGAGTGTCAAGGGAGTAGGCCAATCTTTCATTGCTTGAACCTTGGAAGGATTTGTAGCTACGCCTTCACCGGATATAAAATGACCCAGATTTTCCACTTGATTTCTTGCAAAGGAGCATTTACAGAGCTTTGCATACGACTTATGTTAACTTATGATACTAAACACTTGCTCCAGATGTGTAATGTGATCCTCCAAAGATGAGCTATATACCAAAATATCGTGAAAAAATACAAGAACAAACTTCCTTAAGAAGGGCTTGAACACAGAATTTATTAGAGCCTGAAAGGTTGCTGGAGCATTAGACAATCCAAATAGCATTACCACAAATTCATAATGCCTATGATGTGTTCTAAATGCAGTCTTGTGAATGTCTTGATCCAACATTCTAATTTGGTAATAGCCCTACCTCAAATCCTGCTTGGAGAAATACATTGCCCCAAACAACTCATCTAAGAGATCATCAATGATGGGGATTGGGAATTTGTCTTTAGTTATGAGTGAATTAATCCGGGAAGGCCCATCCTTGTTCCTAATATCATAGGTGATGCAAATGGGCTGTGACTGTGTCTGATGAACTTAGTCTTCAATAGCTCATCAGCTTGCCTCTCAGTTTTAGACTTCTGTGAGTGAGGATACTTGTACGGTCTAAGGCTCATTGGATTCGAACTTTCTTTCAAAGGAATGGCATGATCTAATGTCCTCTTAGAACGAAGAGCTGTTGGCTGCTCAAATAAATTACTATAGTCCTGTATGAGTTTGTCAATTGCAGGATCAAAGTTCACCTGAGCATTGACTGGGGCACCCTCCATAGAAAACAACTTTCCGATCCATTGATAGGATCCCTTCTTGATCACTCCTTGCATTCCCTTGCCCCTCATCAATTGCAATTGTCCTTGCTCCACGATTTCTTGCAACTTCACACTTTGGTCTTTTCTTTCAAAAGAAACTGAGAGCAAAGCAAAATCAAACACTATGGGGCTGATAGTTTTCATCCAATCAACTCCCAAAACCATGTCACAACCTCCCAATCTCAACACTCTAAAATCATATACAAAATTGTGTCCTTGCATCTGCCAACAGAGCTTCCTACACTTAGTCTGAGTTAAAATCGAGTTCCCATAAGCAATGGTCATTGCAAGAGGACCTGCCTTAATCATCTCATGACCCGTAGCTCTCGTACCTTCAGGATCCACAAAACTGTGTGTGCTTCCACTGTCAATTAGAATTAATAGAGTCTTGCATCTGGCCTCTCTTTTGATCTTTATTGTATTGTGTGAGCCATTCCCTATCAATGCCTTTACTAAAATCTCCATTTCATCCTCATGTGATTCTTATGCACTTCCTCAACTTGTTCACTGTCTAGATCCTCCATTACTTGCACTTCTTGATCACCCTCAACCTCAGTAACAGTAACTTTCATTAAGAGCTTAGGATTGCACTTGTGTCCAAAGAAATATCTTTGATTGCACTTGTGTCCAAAGAAATATCTTCGATTGCACTTAAAGCACAATTGCTGAGCCTTCTCCTCCTCCAAACTCAAAGTCTTGGGAGCTACAACAGTAAGAGAACGTTGAGAAGATACCATTTGACTACTTTTGTTCCTCAATCCATCCAAATTTGCCAAGATAGTGGCTTCAAACAATTTAGCTTGGAGAAGGCTTGTGTCAAGGTTGCGGGATTCAATGCCTTAACCAAATGCTTAATCTTTGGCTTAAGTCCATAGACAAAGCTTGAGATGTAGTACGCCTCATTTGCTCCAAGATTCACCGTTACCATTCTTGCTCTTAGATTCTTAAAATAAGTCATATATTCTTTCACAGAAGTTGTTTTAGCCACCTTGTTGACATGATCCACCACATCTCCTGGATCTTCATCTCCATAACGTTCACACAGTTCTTACACAAATTCAAGCCAAGAGAGTGTAGTTCTGTTGTGGATCAAGCTGTAAAACCATGCCTCATGATCTCCTTGAAAATGAACAGCCGCTAGCTCCACCTTCTCTGCCTCAACAATATGATAGAACTAAAAGCATCTTTAAGATCTCCTAATCCACGATTGTGGCTGTATTCCATCAAAGGTGTTAATCACAACCTTAGGATAACGAATTCCATTTAAGAGAGTTTAGATGAGAAGAGAAGTGAATTGAGATCAGAAAATGGAGAGAAAGTTAGATGAGAGAGAGAGAGTTTAATATCAAAATATATTCTTTGTATTCGATTTAATGAGGATTACAAGAGAGACATTACATCTTTATACTAATTTCTAATCTAAGCAATACATTGAACCAAGGCCCATGACCTTAACCGACTTTGGCGCCAACACTAACTAACAATGCTTAGCTAGCGTATTAACCTACTTACACACATCATTGACTTATACTACTTATTACACCATGACTTATTCTAATTACAATATTCCACATGCCCCATCTGTAAGAATCATAACAATACTCCCCCCCCCCCCCCCCCCCCCCCCTCCTCTTAAGAGATTCTTGTCCTCAAGAATCTTAGGGAAGGGTTGAGACTTTGAAGAACAATTATTGTTGTAGAAGGAAGAACTGAATGTGATGAGCTCCTTGCTAAAATCTGCAGCTAAAAAGAACATCTAAAAGCTGAAGGTTTGAAGTTGAAGAAGACCTGTTGATGCAGATATTAGAGTAATTCCAACCGAAGTCCTGTTGTCAATTGCTAAACCTTGAGTATGTGTCTTGTCTCTGCCCTCAATGCTTGTATCTGCTGAAGAGTGTTGTTCTGGAGGTTTTCCTAAACCAAACCAAGTCAACCAAATAACAACATGGGTCTCCCCATTGAAGTTGTTAACCTTGCAGTACACAACTTCCAGTTCTTCCACAAGGTCTCCAACTCTTGTTTGGGTCTCCTCCTGCTTCCTGTGTTCAAACTTTGGCTCCTTATTAGGGAGCTTAAGTATGATTGTGAAATACACCAAACCATGAGACTAACGGAACATCAGAACAGCCTTGTACTTCTCCAATTCAAGGATTGAACTGTTCTCAACTTCTTTGCTAAAGCATATACTGGTTTCTACTGAAGCATATACTGATTTGGATATCCGGTTAATTTCCTCAACTAAAGTATTATGAAAACATAGAAGCTATTGCATCTACCTCTTCCATTCAGTGTAACCCGCTGCAGAAATGCTTATACAACAGACCATAGGGTTCGCAGTCAAGCCCTGTCTCAATTTCTCAGCAGCTACTATCCCTCTTTCATTTCCATACTCAATCAACGACTCAATTACTATCTTTGACATCAACACTTGACGTTGCTCACAAACTTTAGTTGCAAACAAGAAGCAAACATCTTTAGACCCTATCTGAACTGCCCCTTGGTCCTTGCTTTTGAAGGTAAAACCACTAGAATAATGCCTTCCTTTACTTGAGAATTCCCACTTTACTTCTCTACAAGTAAGCACAAGCTAGGAATTAATGTTCACCGTAACATACCCAAGATACGACTAGAACATTCTAACAATCTGAGATGTGTGATGAAAAACTGCTAATTTCCTCATATGACCATGGTTGAACTGCTCATTTTGAACAGCTGAAATTGCCTCCATTCTCACATTCTACTTCTTCACAGAACTCTCAGGTGGCCTCACCGTTGCTTTCACCCTTGTAACATTTCCTTCCTGATCCACTTCTGGTCTAGGAACCAAGCTTCTATTTAGCTGAACTTTGGGATGTATTTTAACAGCTTGGATCACATGTTCCTTCAACCACTTCCTTTATTTTAGATCTTGATCTTGCAAAGCATCCAATTGACAGTGAACTCTAGCTGGCTTAAAATTAAAAATTCCTTCTCCTGGATCAGAAGGAGGTCTGACACAAGAGCTTGTACTTTAACAAGTCACAACTCCACTCGAAAAGCCTTGCAATGCATCCAATAGGCCACTTCTTGGACACCTCAAGTTATGATTCTACATACCAGCGTGGCATGTAGAAATACTTAGCACAATTTGTGCTATATTCATTGATGCCACCGCAGCAACTGGTGATTTCCCAGCTGAACTCAACGGCACTGCAGTACTATCTTCTTGATTGCTTGCAGATACTTCAACATGCTCAGCTCTTGAATCATGTTTGCTGAAATACTCCTTTTCCCTAGCTTTCTTCAATATTCTTTTAATCGAAGACAATGCTCGAAGTCTTTCCACATACCAAAACATCCTCCTAGGATGCCTCACTTCAATATCTTGGAGCCTGTTTTACTTTTCAACGTATATCTTATTCCCCTCAAACGTAAGGAAGTTGGTGCAATTCCTTCGTAGACCAAAATTGGCCTCTCTATTACCCTCAATCTTTTACTTGAATAACATTTCTTAAGACTAAGGGAAACCACAAAATTGATTTCAATCCTTTGCTACAAGGTGAGCTTAAACCTCAACTTTCAAATGCTTATGATCTTTATTCACACTTGTAATTTCCTTGCTGCAACATTTAATGGCCTTAATACTTGTAATGATTCACTTTCACCCGAAATTGGTGCTGCCTCTGCAGAGTTGAGCTTCTGCATCCTTTGAATTCTAGCCCCTTCAAGATTATTCTAAGTCTCAAGACATGGTGCGATGTTAACTTCCTGATTTACAGCTGCAGCACCCAATTTCTCACTGACTTCAATCAGTTGGGTTTTGCTCATTGTTATATTGCACTGGTTGTCATCCTAACCAAGAGCTGTTAATGACCTCCATTCCTGGATCAAATGAGCTCTCTTGAACTTGATGTTTAGCTATAAACTCACCTTCTTGTAGCAAGGAAGGGTCACGCATGTGTTGTTCTGCTGCACCATCCACCACTGCTACTTCCTCAACCACACTTTGAACCTCCATGTTATGTAGCTGCTGTAACTCTCCCAAATTTGAGCCAACATCAACCTCTGTTGCCTCTTCATTCAACACTAGCTCGTTTTCCAATGCCTCAACATTTGGTGAGAATTGATCTTGCTTCGTCTCCACTTCTTCATGTTTCAATTGTTTCCCTGTATTTGTTTGAGTCTTCAACTCAACCCACATCTGATCAACCTTATTCCACCTATATACTGTCACAACCTTTATTTGAATCTTTTGTACTCTTTATTGTTTCCATAAGAACCGGTACCTTCATTTCTTGTCCAACGTCCTTACAAGGATTGAGATATTGGACTTCTGTCACACGAAAGTAGTCTCTGTAGTACCTTTTTTGAGATTGTTTAAATTGAAGGTGTTTAAGTGCACTCTCGGCTTAACTTCGAGGTGTATAGACCACTCTCGCCTCCACCGTAAAGTAGGATCTTGAAACCTCTTTAATACACTCAAGGTAACCGTAGGGACTGAACAATTGATGAAGGACATCATCAGTGATGTGACGAAGAGCATAAATTTTGAGCTTGTATACTGCTAATCTGACGTACAATGGATCCAAGTGCACTGTAATGTCAAACAATTTGTAGCTGCACAAACTTCCAGTTCAAATTCAAAGAAGAATGGACTTGATTCGAACCACTTCAACAACTGATTGCTTAACTGCAAACTGCACTTTTATTCGAACGAATCTCCACTTGCTTTCTGCTCAACAATCGCCGCAGAGTGCAAACCCTTAACTGCCAAACTTTACGAATCAAGGAGAACTCGAACCAAACCCTAATAGCAGTGCTTACTTGAATAATTCAGACAATGAATCTGAATTAGATTCGAACTTAGCTGGAAATTTGACCACAACACTTTACTCACAACAATCCACAAGAACTAAGTCAGATTTTTACAATTCAGTTCTTAGTTCGTTGTTAATTCCGCCTTTGAGCAAGTATTAACTCGGTTCAAATAATCCTTATAGAATCAGCTAAGTTCCTATACACTTTTATGCTTATCAGCACAATTCTTCCAAAAAACAACAATACTCAATCAACACTTCAATTCAATTCAGCAAATTCAGAATCTGTTACCTTCACCTCAACAATGAATTGCAAAACTTGAAGAAACCTCAATTCAGCTTTGCTAAGCTAATCTTTCTAGTTTTGATCAAGAATAGTATGATCCAGCAGTACAAACTCCAATACTTGCTCACATAGTTACCGCTAGTTATGTTTTATTGTAATCAAAACGCAACTGGATCAACATAACTTCATTCAATGCAACTCAACCTTATTGAAGCAAAGTTCAACTAAGCCTTAATGCAAATCATCAAGCATGCACAAATGTAGTTGTATGTAACTGTCTATAGTGAGATCTTGAGTTCAAGATCTCAAGTTTCAATCAATTTCAACCTTTTTTTTGTTGTTCCAATGTAGTCTTAAGCTAGTAACCACAAGAAATTACAACAGAATTCAGAGCTGAATTCTTAATCAATTTGCAATGCGATTCAATGATATTTGATATCAAATTACGTTTGATTTGGAAACCAAACGACGTTCTGGTACCAATTGTTATGATCGAGACTAATCTCAACCATAACCTAGAGGAGGATAGAATTAAAGAGAGTTTAGATAAGAAGAGAAGTGAATTAAGATGAGAAAATAGACAGAAAGTTATTTGAGAGAGAGAGTTTAGTATCAAAAGATATTCTTTGTATTTGATTGAATGAGGATTACGAGAGAGACATTACATCTTTATACAAATTCCTAATCTAAGCAATACATTGAACCAAGGCCTATGACCTTAACTGACTTTGGCGCCAACACTAACTAACAAACCTTAACTAGTGTATCAACCTACTTACACACATCATTGACTTATACTACTTATTACATCTTGACTTATTCTAAATACAATCTTCCACATGCCCCATCTATAGGAATCATAACATCATACCATCAAAACTCTTTTCAGACGCTCGAGGATACAAAGGATCAAGAGGTCTAGTATGCTGAATTCCAGAAGACAAAATTCCAGTTCCAAGAGGCATAGCTTAATCTGCTCTTGCATTCCAACTAACTATTGATGCATTTGTTGCTGTGATTGTGATATATCTCCTACTTTTTTAGTCACTGAACCAACTGCTAACATCAGATCATGCAATTGCTTCTGAAGTTGAGTGATCCTGTCCACCTGATTTGAATCCACCGCTGCTGCTCCAGCATTAGCAATAGCATTAGCAGCAGCAGTGGCTCTAACAGTTGCTCCACCAACCATTGTAATCACTTTCTTACATCCTGTCATATTAAAGCACACAGTCCACCAAAAACAGATCAATCAACCTGATCAAGTGATCAAGTAACTAATGAAACGTGAACGGATTGCTAAACAAATCGAATGTAATTTGATTCTAACCGCAGCAATTTGACAAGCTCTGATACCAATTATTATAATTCAAGATCAAACTAGAATCACAACCTAGGATAGGGGAAGAATTTGAGATGACAAGTAGAAGAAAGAGATGAGAGAGAGAGAGATAGAGAGAGAGTTAAGGTTGGGAAGAAGAATCAATTCAATTCATTCAATACCTTTCTTACAAGAAAATATCTCACTACTTATAGCATTTGAGCTAAGAATGAGCTAAGAAGGAGAAACAATGCATCGGGACACATTAACAATCGACTTACAAGCTTGAGCCGCCAAAAAGGAACAACAACCTAACCAAACTAACTAACCTTCCCGCCAACGACTAAATTCAAACGTAACACTAGAATTTGACTTATTACAACCTTCAAATATCAAGATAGAACAAATACAAGCAACTACAACTCTATTTCAGACCCACTTCAGTTGAGATCATGACACCACCTCACTGGCAGCGTCTCCTGTGCAGCACCCCAACCCACGACCACCGTCTAAGCCCAGCTGCTCACCTCAGTCCAACCTGCACCAAGCCCATCACCAACCGTGTCCTCCATCTTGTCCTTGCTCCAGGCCTGCGTCATCAGCCCATGTTCGGCCCACCAGCAACCTCCAGCCTAGCATCGCCTCACACCCACTATTGTCCAGCTCCGACGCTAGTCCACCTTCGACAGGCCCACTAGCATCTTGCCCACCCCCAGCATGCAGCCTAGCTCCACCTAGCGTTGAACTATAGCAATAGTATATTTATCGAGTTTTTTTTATCAATTCAGGATTATTCTAGTTTCAACCCCTATAGTACCGCTTGAGGTTTTTTCTCAATTCTACTTTCTCACAGTTTTTCTTTTTTCCTTTTTATCCACAAATTGGACGTGAGTAATTGGCGTGGGATTGACATGGGCTCATTCATCTTCTCGTTAAATAGCTCATCCTTCATGGAGCACAAACTTGCTCTTTAGGGTCAGATGAAATCTTAGTCTTTTTATTCTTGTATTACTTTTAGTTTTAGGAAAATTTGATTGTTTACATGAATTGCTTAATTATGGGAAATACTTTGACGTATTACATTTTTTTTATCTATTATTCAATTGAGATGACTATTTAGTTTTGAACCTTTAATTATTGATTCTGATACATGTGAACTGATTCTTTGGCTTGTAGCCTTAGGATTAACTGATTGGATAATAGTTTTCACCGAATTGTTAATTAAAGTCTATTTTCCTTATGTTTTTGTTAGATAGAGTTAATACGTGATAATTAACAATACGTTGAGTAGAGCATATTTTTCTTATATTATAGTTAGATAAGACCATTACGTGATACTAACTACATTACCTAAGTAAGTTGAAGCTTACAGCCTAAAACACTAGCCGTGTGACAATCAATAATCTCAATTTAAGAGTTAACACAACAATAATTGGCTAACGATGGATTCAAAACCCTAAGTTCCAATCCCATATTATTTTCCCATTTAGTACAATTCCTTAGTTTAACTGTCTTTTCTTCGATTAACACAAAATCACTCAATTTTCCTCGAATCTATCTAAGTTATAAGATTCACGTACACTTAGTCCTATGGTTCGACACCCTCTTGCCCTAAACTTCAATAAGGATTTGTTTAGTGCATAGGGTTTTATATTAAATTTTGATTAACGTATAAAAAAAAACACATCAATCAATATACGCGAATCGTTGATGGTGCATATGCAGTCCCTGCAACACGTGGCACTGTTTTATTGGTCCAGCCTTAATGCCACGAATTTCCAAGTTGTGTCCTTAGCGTGCGACACGTCTCACGTTGATTGGCTGCCTAGTTTGGGTGCGAATCACCCTTCATTGTCTTTGTTTTCTTCCTTTTTTGTTTAAATTCTCACATGTATGAAATTCATCTTATGAATTTTATTTGGTAAAATAAATTTATTCAACTTATGAATAAATAATTCATCTCATGAATTATATTTAGCAAAATTAACTTATTCATCTCATGAATAAATAATTCATATCAAGAATTTGTTTTAAATATTTTCAACCGATGTAATTCTAGAGGCTTGTAGAGGGACCTCAGGGACTACTTAATTTTAACTCCAAATGGGACAAATCTAATTATCAACTCTTTAATAATATTGATTACCATTTCGTAATATTTAGTTCCACTAAATAAATAATACTGCACTCTAAAATTAAACATAATTATTTAATAATTTTTATATAGCTTTTATTGTGAAAATCAATCCATCTATTAGATAACCATGAGGAAAAATAGCTTTAACTACTATCACTAAGTTTCTCTTATCTTTTATCGTAGTTTCGAACTCACCCTTCTTGAACTATTCATTATTACATAAAATAATTTTTGTATTAATTTCAAATGTCCAACATCTGGAATACTTTGGCCAAAGATTCTCAAATCTGTTGTATGCTTGCTAATCAACTAAGGGGGCATCTTTGTCTGATGAGAGACTATAGATTTCTCGTAAAATACCTATCCCTACTACACTTCATTCCCTTATCCAATGCATGTAAGATTTGTGTCAATGCATTATGACTAATCCTTTTAGTGCATCAAAGCAACAAAAAATCCATGTCCGAGTTTAGACTATTTTCTGGATTTAGGGTTAGAGTCTTATAGAATTAGTTATTTCTTACACCAGTAAAGAAACAAATAATTTTGATTATATTGATCAGTGTTCCAGTAATATAAACAACACAAATATAATACTTATGGATCCCCATCCACATGACCGAGACAAGTCATCTAAAGTATCATATTATAGTCCTATCAAACATGTTGTCCAAACTCATTACCGACTATGCACATAGACTTTGACAAACATATCACTAATTTGATTTAAGCCTATATGTGGTTTAACCTCATTGACCACTTAAGCAGAATTTGACATGTCATCTTGAATTATGTCCATCTCATGGAACGTTTTAGAAAACAATCACATGTACATTAGACTTGTAAGACAAAATCAAACATTAAATAAATAAAGCAAATTTATTTAATAAACATTGAAAATTGACTAATTGGGTTTTCTAGGACACTAATTCCAGCACACTTCCAATCCTCACATTGACTTGTGACAGATGGATGTATCTTCAAGCAATCCAAGTGTTCACTTGTAATTATTCTTCTCTCAAAATTGAAGTACTTAGAGAATTCAAGGTTATGGTCTAAAACCTTGGTCTTAATGATTATGGTTTCTTCACACCATGTCCTGCATAACTTATACCTTAAGGCTAGGTGGGCCAAACCATTGGCTTTTGATTCTGCTCTCGAGGTATGTGTTCAAATCAGACACCATCAAACTTGCTCAACGACCTTTGCACTATTGAGATATTTCATTAGAGGTGTCACTTAAACATCAAAACTCGCCTTTTACTTAGCAGATGACCAAATATAAATCCCCTCTTGTGATCACATTGGAGACTTGCATTTCTAGGAGAGTATGTGGGCCTATAATTAATGCCTCATACTCTGCCATATTGTCGAAACACTTGCCAACCAAAGTGACGCTAACTTGGTAAACAATCCCAATAGGTGATTCAATTACAATCCCAACTCCGGCACTTGAATTCGTCCTTGATCCATCAAAGTATAGCTTCCAAGGGACCATATCTACTGCTAGGAGATAACCTGGCTCATAATCCATGTTAGTTTCAATGGTCGGGTGGTCAACTAAAAAGTCTGCTAAAGCTTGGCCTTTGACTGAATTTTATGACACCCATATGAATTCAAACAGCAGTATAGCAATACCCCAATTATATAATCTTCCTCTCATTACAGGTTTATTAAGCATGTATCTAAGGACATCTCTCTGAGCAACCATGTATATGGTAAATGCTAAGAAATAATGTCTTAATTTCACAGATGCATAAAACAGATATAGACGCAATTTCTCAATGGAGGAATATTTTATTTCACATTCATTTAAATGATGGCTTAGGTAGAATACAACATATTCAAACCCCTACTCATTGTCCCATACAATCAAACAACTAATTGACTCATCAAAAGCAAAGACATAAATCTTCGGCAGTTTGCCATTTTTAGGTGGAATCAACACTTACTGCCTAATCAAGTATTCCTTGATGGCCTCAAAGGTTTCTTGGTGTGGCTCCTCCTACTTGAAGTCTTTCTCAAACTTGAGTCCAAGTAGTAGAGAGAAGACGTTGGGTTTCCCTACGACATTTGAAAAGAAATGTCTTAGGAAGTTAATCTGCCCCAAGAAGCGTTAAAGCTCCTTTTTATTTGAAGGTGGCTTGGTCCCTTGAATGGCCTTGGTTTTTTTTTTTTTTTTTTATCAATTACAATCCCTCTCTAGTGTACTAAGAAACCAAAGAATTTTCCAGCACATGCACAAAAGGCTCATTTTAGTAGGTTCATCTTGAGGTTGTGGTTCCTCATTGCACTCCTCTCAAGTCCTCCAGGTGCTTGGCTTGGGACTTTGACTTGACCACAGTGTCATCTATGTAGACCTCCATGGTCTTGCCAATGGGGCCATGAAAGGTCATGTTCATGGCTCTTTGATAGGTGGCACCCGTATTCCTTAAACCATAGCTATCCACTCAAAGGTCCTTATTGACCCAAGAAACCTAAATGATGTCTTGTGGGTATCCTCCAAAGCAATCATGACTTGGCAGTACCCATAATAGCCATCCGAAAAGGATAAGACGTCATGCCTTGAGGTTGAATCAATGAGGACATCAGCCATTAGCATGGGGTATTCATCCTTTGGGGTGGTTGGATTTAGATCTTTGAAATTAATATAGACTTTAAATTTCCATTCTTTTTTATAACAGGAACTATATTTGCCAACCATTCAACATACCTGGCAGTCCTGATGAATTTGCCTTTCAAGAGTTTCTCAATTTCCACTTTGACCAAGTATATCACCTTATAGGATATTTTTCTCTTGGCCTGATTTATGGGCCTCGAGCATAGCTTGATAGGAAGTCTATACTCAACCACTTTCTAACTAGGCAAGGAATCTCATGATTACCCCAAGCAAAGTAGTCCTTAAGCTCAAGAAGCAAGGTCAGATACTGATTCCTCTTCCCTTTAGAAAGCAGAGCACTCAGATATGTAGGTCTTGGGTCTTCTGTTGAGCGTATGGGGTCTTCAACTTCAGCCCTTAAATCCTCCATGTTAGTTAGCGCTACTTTTAATTCAGATAGCTCCAACTCTTTTTCATATATCACTTAGACCTCGAGGCCATTTTTAGACACAAATGGCTACTCAGCCACAATTGATCCTCAGCATGCCAAGCCACTAGCTTTGCAATGGTTAAGGAGATGGCCTTTTAGGCCTTTAATGGGAGATCATGGCTCCCACATAACGCTTCTGGTGTGCCCTAAAGGTCCCCTTCATCAAGAAGGGCTCTCATGTATCCCCAGAAGTTAGAATCGTCTGACTCCATATCAACTTGATCAACCTCAGCTTCAGTAAGGAAGCTATCAAGGATAATATTTGTTCCTAATATTGGGTAGTTTAAGGAGTGGTCCTCTTCACATTGAGTGGTCTCATGCCATTTTGTAGAGCATTGCCTCAACATAATTTGAGCAAGTCATGAATGGCCTGTTAGCTATCATAACATCCTCATATTTGTCATGGTTCCAGACGATTAACAACTGGTAAAGTGAAGAAGGGATACAATGATTGGCATGTATTCAATCTCTCCCCAGTCAAGCACGATAACTAGAGGTAGTATCCACTACACAAAAAAAAAAAAAAAAAGGGTTGTTAGCTTGCTCAAGCTACCAATTGTTTACTCAATCAGAATGACCCCTTCAGACTTAGTTGTGGCCCATAAAAATCCACATATTGCCACATCTAAAGTTATAAAGTCATCTCGAGATTTACCAATGATCCCCAACATATGTAAAGGCAAGACATTGATGGCTGTGCCATTATGCACTAAAACTCTATTCATCAGAATGCCATAAAAATTGGCCTTGATGTATAAAGGCTTGATGTATTTGTTGGCGGTATTAGGCCCATCCAACATCATCTTCATTATGTGTCATCAGTTGACTTGGATGCTGGGATTTTAACTTTAAATGATAGAGGATCAGAATTACCTTTAGTAGCTGCCACTTCGACTACAAGCTTCACCTAGGGATCTTCGTCCAATGCTATTACATGCTATTACATCCCCCTAGAGGCCGAACTTTATGTCAATTTCAATGAACTCTAAGGGAAGGAGAAAGGCAGTTCTCACATTAACTTGTTTAGGGAGTGACCCAGATTGTATCTGGACCCCTTGACTTGTCTCTTCCTTAGGATCTCCATATGTTGGTATATCTTGATCTTAAGGTTGAGTACTCCCATTAGTTAGCATGTCCTCATCTCAAGGTTAATCCTTTCATTCAATATCGAGGGTCTGAGATTCCTCTATTTGTTGGGGGAAGTCTTCTTCATGGAACTCGTTTTCTATGTCAAACCATGTTGGCTTAACACGATTCAAAGGTTCAACTAAATTAATGCTGAGAACTATTTATTTCTTAACTGCTATCAGAAATAATTAATTTTGTAAGATGATATCTCTAAATCCAGAAAATAGTTCGAATTTGTGCATGGATTGTTCGTTGCTTTGATATGTTAAAAGGATTAGTCACAAAACATTGACTTAAATCTTACATATGTTGGATAACGGCATGAAGTATAGCGGGAACAGGCGTTTTACACTAAAGGTCCCCAGTTTGATCCTGGGCAACAGCACTTATTTCTAATTTCGACTATTGGCTGCCATGTGGTCACCTCTTGAAGAACCTCCCTGCTCAACTACTCACCTCCTTTGGTCTTCTGTGGAATTCTCGTGTCTCAGCTATCATTAAAGGTGATCAGTGGAGATTTTCGTAGGGATTATATGATTAAAAAAACTTAACCATTTGCAAATTATGTTTGAAAGAATATGTTCATAAAGATTTTTGCGATGTTGAATGAGCGACAGGAAACTACGAGTATTTAATCAAATTTTTTGAACAACTACTCAACATACTAATATATATACATATTGACATTGAGGTTTAAACCCTTTGAGATGTTTAAAGAATTTAAGAATTAAATTGAGATAGAGGCATTAAAACACACCGATCAGATTGAAGTGGTAGTTCTAAAGAGAGTTTTGAGATTTCTTTTAATGCAATGGTGTTTTGGAAAGGACTAATTATGTTATTGAACATTGTAAGATTCATAAGATGAATTAGGCCTACATATCAAAAGATTTGTTATGCAAGAGGTTTTTCAAATAACCATTGGAGTAGAAATGACCTCGTATTAGATGACATGACATTATTGTATCTCAATAGCATGATACAACATAGATTAGTGTTGACGCATGAGGAGCATATCCATAGCTAATTTTAATGTTGCACCAAGTACATGGGAGCCTAGGTGTAGTAGGAGGATTGTCAAGGCACTTGACAAATTTGTGTCATCATACTTAATGATTAAGCATGATAATGAATTTGATCATTTTATCTACAATAAGCTATTAAGAATAAGGATGCAAACGAATGGGCTAGGGTAATGAAAACTAAGTTAGAACAAATGTATTCCAACCAAGTATGAGAACTTGTACAAGCGATGAAAGGCTTGAAGCACATTGAATTTGAATGGGCCTACAAGAAAAAAGAGATGAATGGAAAAGAAGGTAGAGACCTTCATTAAAGGACTGATGCCAAAGGATTATACCATAAGAGGACGGAATTGTCTACGACAAGACCTTCCTACCAGTTGCTATGCTTAAGTCCATTCAAAAACTCATATCTTTTACTTCTCATTATGATGAGATATCGCAAATAGATGTCAAAACAATCTTTTTGAATAATCATGTTGAGGTAGATATTTTTATGACACAACTAAATGGATATTTTCTCATGAATTAAGAGCATATGGTATACAAATTGACGACGTTTATTTATAAACTAAATTATGCATCTCATTCATTGAGTATTGGATTCAGTGAAGCTATAAGATCATATAGGTTTGAACAAATGCTTGATCAACCAAGTGTATACCGATGCATAATACAAAGCCATTGACTTTCTTACTAGTGTTATATTTGAACTATATTCTACCCATTGAAAATGTCATAAAATAATTACAAGCTATGAAAATTTGACTACTGAGTTAGTTTTAAATGAAAGACCTAGTATAACCCAACTATATTTTTAGGACAAAGCTCTTGCATGATCATAAGAATAGAATGTTAAGCAGGTTATAGATTGCTTATTCCAATAAGGATTCTAGATATTTGATGTTAAAATTGGTCTTTATCTTGGAGTAGAAGCCATTAGATGATGAAGTGTCAAGCTACTTACATTGCCTAGTTCACTATAAAAGTCAGGTACTTGATAGCTAGAGAAACTGTAAAGTTGGGTTCATGGCTTGGAAAGTTCTTTTTGGATCCACATCTTATGAGTGATACAATAAGATAGTAAGACAACAACATTAAAATTGGTATAGCTAATTAGTTGGTAGATTTTTAGGAGATCGATAAACGATGCAAGGCCGATTAGATTTAGAAAAAGTAAGAGATTGTTATGTACAGTGTCATAAAAAATCAATTATTTATTTTTTTAATTATCAATAAATAATTTTTTTTTCTGCTGTCTAATTGTATTTTATAAGTTATACATGCATGCGATTTTTTTTTCAAAACGTTTCATGAGATGAACATTGTCCATAATGACATACAAATATTTGATTTAAGTGTAGGTCAATGGAATTGATCAAGAGAAAAACTTAGATAAAAAAGAGTGATATGCCTCGGAAAAATAAGTTCATAGTCAGTAACAAGTTTGGACTACTTATTTAACCAGACTATAATGTGGTATAAGTAATGGCTTATCTAGGTCATTCGGATATATATCTAAAAATATCATAATTTTTTCCCAAAAATATAGGAACATTGAACTTGACCACATGAGTTGCTAATTTTTCTACTACTATCAAAAAATATAACGCGTATTGTGTGTTAAGAGATAACTCTAAACGATAATTGTGACATGGACTCATGCATCTTAAATGGTGAAATTGAACTGTGACCTATAGGAAAGGTTAAGGTAACCCACCCAAAAATATTCTATTAAGGTATATGCTCGATATGTTGAAATTTTGATATTGGTTTGAATATAGTATCGTTTTGGAGAATTTTTGGTACCCGACTTGACCCGATATTAATTACATACATTGCTTTAAACAAACATTTAAAGTCGTATTTAGAATAGTTATTATGCTATCTTTATTAAATATTAAGGTTGTAGGTTCACTTCTAAATCCTAGCAAAAATATTATAGCCATTGTACTTTTTTCCTTTCTTTTTGCAACAAAAATGATGCTGCCGCCCCTTAGATTTTGACAGGTTACAGAGCGGATAGATCATGGCGGGTTGGCATTGGAGAGATCGGTCACGTGGCAGCTCTAAAAATTAACATCAATTAGCAAGTTTAGTTTATATGAGTAGATTTTATTATTTATCTTCATATTTATCTCTTTTAATTTTAATCTTTTTATTCTAGGTGAATTAGCTCCTTTATTTAAAGAAGATAAAGACTAGGATTTTTTTAGCATTGAATTATTCAATTTTCATAGTTTTTGTTTATATTTTCTTTCTTATTCTCAGGTTATGAGAATCAAGAATGGAACCTTTTTCCTTTGTTTCTTAATTATTTTAGAAATAGCAGTTCAAAAGAAGGCAGCTGAACTTTTCGTTCCCAATTTTTTTTCTTATCTACGCTGCATCAAAAATCTTACCTTACTGTTATGTAAAAGAAATCCTAATTTTTCATCGTTTTCTCTTTGGAAAAATACTTTACTTTTAACTCTTGATCGAATCACTAACGACAGACTATAATGATGATTGTTTGTGGCTGCTACTCTATTTCTCTCTATGTAATTACTGAACAGTTTTCTAATTGTGGAGATTTTATTTATACGCCATGGTAATTTTAAGATGACTTATGGATTCGTTACCATTTGACAATATTATGTATGTCCTTTTTTCATTTGAAATTGTTAAGCTTAAGTGGAGTATCATTATTATAATTTTATAATATAATCTAATATGGTATTTCCTATAAAAATTTTGTTATATATTAGTTTGTGTATAATAGGTCCCTATATAAGCTAACCCGAATTAACTAATGCTTGAAAAAGTTACTACTCAATGAAAAGCATAACTTGAAGCTAGATCGTTGGTGCAATGTGTCATTTTGAGGTCTTTAGCCAGATATGAAATGGGAATGGCATGGCACTAAATAAATGTAATAATAAGGGTGATTTTGTTTAGATTTTGAGTTTTCACAACTTTTGGATACCGTCATTTTTTTCTTTACCTATCGCATGTTATTTTTCTGGACCGTGCCATTGCCCAATGCTCAAAACTGTATAACCACTTCGTTTTTGGGTTGCCACGCAACGTCCATCCACCGGCCTCTTTGCGACACGTTTCTTGTCGTCCACGCTTAGATTGTGTAGGTTTGTCTTAGTTTGGACCATCTTTTGCAATGACGATGAATAGTCGAGATGGCGCAGGGGGAAGCAGCACGAATTGAGGCACAATGGTACATAACGATGGTTTAGAGAGAGAGAAATGCAAGGATGCTACATTTTCTTGGTTCTTTCTGCTTTCTCTCTTCTTTTCCCTCACGTTGCTCTTCAAAACCCTAACCCTAGCTGACATTCCTGTTACCTAGCCAAGTTCGTGGGTCATATGTGACGATCTTCTACGTCCGGTTTCGATTTGTAAGATTTATGACTTAGAATCCTATAATTTCATATAATTTGTATTACATGTTGAATCTTTGGTTTGTAACTTGTAATATAATCATCATATAGTGGATAAACTTCTCTTGATTTAGAGATTTGTGGACTACGACATCTTTTTCGGGTCCAATCCATGCAGGCTCTTATGTTCTTGGATTGATATTGAGTTCCTCTTTGTAACATTTTTTTTTCATAGCTTTATATTCTAGTCGATCTTGTAATTCATTATTTTGTAAATTTGCAAAGCCATTTAAAAGTGGACATAGTAAATATTTAGTTATATCTTTTATAAAACTAATTTTATAATAAATGTTAATGAAACAAGCGAATACCAAATTCGATGTGATCTTAGCCAATCCCTTAAGGTACCCGATTGATTTATGTACCCAACGCTTTGGATCACTGTTTGCTTCATTTGCTTGTTAAGTGCGTGAATGTTGTCGCCGTAAATACAAATGTAAAAAAAAGTGCAAAAAGGGAATCATCGTAATTAGGGAACGAGACAAAATTCTGGACCGTACGTCTTTGACCTCAACCACTCACTTTTTCAGAGAAATGGGGTGATGCTTTTGGTGTATCCAACTTCGTTTGTTAAACATGTCAATTCTTCTTACGCTCCAATTAAGGAAACTTTATATTTTTGTGGATTCTTTGATATACTTGATGACAAAAAATTAAAGGGATATGGAGCTATCTCAAGTGGCAGTTATAATAACGGAACAGGGCCCACAGACATCTTTCCTCGTACACTGAAAAGTAAGAAACTATGATGGAGACAAATTCAAGATCTCAGCAGTCCAGTTATAAACCCGCGTCACTCAAATTTTTAGGCCCAGCACTCGTGACTTATAATAACTTGAATGAGCTAGGGTCTAATAAGATTTAGGTGGAGCAAACTATATTTGAGTCACTAGAGGAGGAAAATTGCAATCAAGGTCAAGCCTTGGCCATCAAAGCCCTTAAACAATAGCGCAAATCTAAGTTCACCTAAATTATTAAGCGGTGACAGTAGTGTTAAGACCAATGCAATCAAAGTCAAGCCTTTGTGTCAAAACCTTTAACTAACACCTCAATTCTTAACTTGGTGTTTTCATGGAACAGATTAAAACAAAGAGTTCATACCTGAACCGTGAAGAACTGTATTACCCTGATGAAACAAATATAGCAAGATCTTTGCTAAGCTAAGCTAAGTTATGCTACTCCTAGGTAAAAAGCATAAGTGTGCTGTAAAGAAACTTTAAGAAGTTTGTATGGGTGGTGTTGGACACTTTATGAGTACAATATTGTCTCTTATTTATAGAAAAATAAAATAATTGTTGCAAGCTAATTTAGTGACATTTTCTTCCCACATTAGCCTCAAAGCTTCTTTACTGTATGAATGGGTAGTGAAGGTTCCCTTAATTTGGTGTGCTCGAGCATCTTTATGGATGCCTACGTCTGCTTTTTCAACCGAGTCCCTTCTAGACACCCTATATTCTATTGGATAAGCTTGAAGCCCATACAATTGAAATTTCCCTCTAAGTAACTGCATCAAACTTGAAAACCATCTTTCTTGTAGCCTTGTAGAATGTCCCTTGAGCTCGAGTTCCTTTCACCTCTTAAATCATCTCGAGCCTTAAGTGGCTGATACCCTTATTAGTATTTTACACTCCTCATGAAGCTAGGCTCAAGACACAGTTATCTTAGCATCTAATGGCCTTACCTTCCTCGAGGAGGGCCTCACATCACAAGTGCATGGAGCTTTTCTCAAACTGCATTGTCCCAACTCCCTCGAGTTTACGGTGTAAACAAATGCCTCCTTTTTAGCCATTGGTAATTTCAAATTTCCCACGGGTAAAAATCTGCTTGATTTGACCCCCAACGGCTCTAGGGAGTTTGAGAGAACACTGTCTAATGTTTTACTTTCCTTCATTCATGCGTTTCTATAAATACGACAATTAGTGCTTTGACGCTTGACTTTCCATCTATGTGCTCTCTCTTTGCTGTGATTAAACGCTCAAAAACACTTGATTAAACGCTCCAAAACACTTGCTCTCTCCTTTTGATTTCTTCATCCTTCATCGCTAGTCTACTCTTTGAATCTTGAGATTCATCAAACCACTAAGAAATGGCTCAAATCTTTTACACTGTCTTTACCCTATTCCCTTAGGCTGATAGCCATATTGAATAGTTGGCATGTCTAGTTCTATCAGATGTTTTAATGGCCTTTGATAGGCTTCAGAGCCCTATTAACCTTGGTACCATCAAGGAGGATCTTTCTTAGATGTCTAAGAACAATCAAGTTCACCATCCATACAGATATAGTAGGGATGGCTGGTGAACCTGACTATGTTGTGAAAACTCAAAATCTGAGGACCTGCCATGCATTGATATGATAGTAGGGAGTTGGGACTTGCCATTCCTCCATATGAAGTGATCATTTTCCCTACTATCATATCAATGCGTGGCAGGTCCGCTTGGTTGCACAAGTTTATACCATGAAGGTTTACAAGGTAATCACAAGCAACTCTTCTTATACCCCAGAGTACCTGTTAACCTAACCATAAACCTTCCGTTCCTCAGAATTCTCCTCAAAATATCAAATATAGGCATTAAGTAACATCACGTATTCCCTTAAGGACTTATAAGCATAAAAGTCCCACTTTCACGACCCATCAAGGATCTTTTAAAAAGGTAAGCAAGCCTTTTCCCCAAATTTTGGCATTATTTTAGGATCTTAAAGGAATACTAATGCGACTTTGTTTCCCTTACATTTCTCATGAATTCCCTAAACTACAAATAGGAGGATCTGAATTAATAGCAGCAAGGACATTGAGAACCCTTCCAAAAGAGACCAGCTTCTTGACCATTGGAGGAACGAGGCTACCAGTCAGCTATCTCCCACATGAGCATCCATAGGGAAAATTTCTTAGCTAGACCTGGAATGCATTTTCCCATTGTTGTGCAGACGTTTTTGGCCGTACAAGCAACTTACATGTACTGTTTTTTTGTACTAGCCAAGTACTCCATGAAATCATTAACGAAATGTGCATTTTATGGAATATGTCTCATAGCTTGGTAGTTCCTTTTGTTCATTTTGATGCAGCCGCCATCCGATATTGGGGGTGCAATTCCAGCTGGTAGGTGACGCCATGGCAGGAGGATTGGCTGGGTAGGATAAACGGGTGGATACAACCTCCTGTATGTGATTGGCATATAGCTTGGCAGTAATTGTTGGCAGCATGATCTTGGCAGCAAGGCTGATGAGAGACACAGTGAAGATCTGCAATGAAGATTAGGGTTTGAGTTTGATTAGGACAGTTAGTTTTTAGATTTAAATCTTAAGTGTTTTATTTATATTTAGGCCTTCATATTTGTCTCTTAGAATTTATTTTAATTCAAATAGCTCCTCTATAAATACAAGAAGAATTAGGTTGTTTTAATTATTGAATTTGATAGATTATTTTTATGAGTTTTTAGCTCTTACTATTCTCAAGAGTGAGAATTAGAAGTGAATTACTATGTTCCTCTCTCTTTTTGTTATTGAATAATAAAATTAAAGGGAAGGCTGTTGAATCCTTCCCATTCCCCAAAAATCCTACTTACACATTGCAACAGTTTGTATCAAAGCTCATAACGACTTCTGAGACAGCCTGTGGGAGACCGAGGTACGGTCAATGTCGGAGATGTTCTTGATTGTGATGTTCAATGGCAAGAAGAGAAGAGATTCGAGGAGGGGGAGGTGGAATTCCTGCGAATCAAGAGTTGCTTTATTCAAGTACGGGCAAAACTCGATCTTGCACTCGAAACCTAGCCCCGACGCCAATTAACACTAGATGCTATAGAAGAGGAGACGGAGGTGATCCAAAATCCAACATCGGATGCTGAACTACCAGAACTTGGGCCGCAGTGACATCAGCTCATTGCCGACAATGCAAACGTTGAAGAACGAAGGGTGGAAACTGGCCTCCACGATGAATTTTCAGAGTTGGAGGAAGAAGGCTTCACAATGGCGGCAGAGACTCTAGGCAAGTTGGCGTCACTTGGTGAAGAGGAGGCAGCGGGTGATGAGGGACGCTTGCTATTAGTCAGGCGGGTTGGCTTCACGCCTGAAGAGGCAGAAGAGGATGAATGGCTACGACACAACATATTCCAGACAACATGTACAATTGGCGAGAGGGTATGCTGCCTAGTCATTGATACTGGGAGTTGTGAGAACGCCATCTCTAAAGAAGCCATTCGGAAGCTAAGGTTAAAGATGAAGGAGCATCTGAACCCTTACCATGCTCGAGATAGACGATCAGCTAATCATATCTAAATGTTGTTTGGTCAATTTCTCAATTGGGGCAAAATATCGGGATGCGGTTTGGTGCGACGTTGTGACCATGGATGCTTGCCACTTGTTGTTTGGGAGACCATGGTAGTACAATAGAGCTTCCATCCATGATGGATGACGTAACACAAATAGCTTCGTATTTAAGGGAACAAGGATCAACTTGTTGCCCATGAAGGTTGAGGTGCCATGTGAGTTGAAGACCGCAGACCCTAGGCCGGAAGAGAGAGCCGTGGCCACCAAGGCAGTTGGTGAGTCAAAGTTAGCATCCACACCAGTAGGCATTATCAGGGGAGAACCTATCTTTGATAAGCCGACACATCTTGATTTGTCCTGTCCACCCAAATTTGATGAGCCCATCCATGACAAGGAGGAGGTGCCGGCTAAACTAGGGAGTTTATCAAAGGAGGCGTGTCCTGATGGGTTAGGTACACGAGGATGCCTTACCAAGAATGTGGGTTCAATAATGATTACGGCATGTAGTGCATGAGGATATCTGGCACCAAGTGTGGAAGCTGCTTACTAGGAGTTACATCTGCGTAAGACAAAAAGACGGATTAATGGAACTTGGCAGCTTAGTCACTAGCTGGTATGGAGGTTGGTTGGCAGGTATGTGCATTGGAACTCGATAAGTTTGGCAGCTAGAGTAAAGAAGCTCTACATGGCGAAAGTAGCCAAGACAATCCCTTGGAGAATTCGAGGGCGACCTCTCTCCAACCGGGAGAGGATGATGCAGCCGTCATCCCGATGCTAGCGGTTCAATACCAGTTGGAAGGTGAGGCCATGGTAGGAGGATTGGCCGGGTAGGATAAATGGGTGGATACAATCCCGTGTCGAGATTGACAGATAGCTTGGCAGTAATTGTTGGCCGCATGATCTTGGTGGCAAGGCTGATGAGAAATTTGGTGAAGATTTGCGGTGAAGATTAGGGTTTGGGTTTGATTAGGATTAGTTTGCTAGTGTTTAGATTTAAATCTTAAGTGTTTTATTTAGCGTTAGGCCTTTATATTTATTTTTTAGAATTTTGTTTCAAATCAAATAACTCCTCTACAAAAACAAGAGGAATTAGGTTGTTTTAATTATTGAATTTGATAGATTATTTTTATGAGTTTTTAGTTCTTTCAATTCTGAGGAGTGAGAATTAGAAGTGAATTACTTTGTTCCTCTTTCTTTTTGTTATTGAATAATAAAATTAAAGGAAAAACTGTTGAGTCCTTCCCGTTCCCCAAAAATCCCACTTACGCGCTGCATCAATTTTGCTTTCCTAAGGATCACTGAGTTGATCCTCTATACACTGATATTGAAACTAGGCCTATAATTAAGGGAATCTAAATTTGGAGACTTCTTTATTAGAACCCGAAATTGAAGCCAAATATTTCTTAAGGAACCTTCCATTAATAGCCCTTTGATGAGTTCTCCATCTAGGTCATGGAGTCAGTAAGCATTTCCTCCAAATACCTCAATAACTATGATCAGGCATTCCTAATTTGGGTATCATTTCCCAAAGATGTGATCTTTCAAGCCAATGGATAATACCCCATTACAGACTAATTCTCCCAAACCAAATTACCTAGGTTTGACCTTCTTGCTAGGCTTTGGCCATCCTGTTTTGTTGCTTTTCTAGTTTATGAAAGGCGTCAAGCCTAACTTGGTCCAAGTTAGTAAATTCATCCATCATAGTCCACCCATATCCAAGTTTAGAAAACATTCCTTGATGAGCTAGCCTAATAGACTGAACTGTGACTTCCACTGTAATTGCAGTATCATGGCCATATGTTAAATGGAAGGAGGTTGTCCCAGTTGCTTCAGGTTTGGACGTTCTATAAGCCCAAAGGGTATCAAGTAGAAACTCATGCCACCTTCTAGTATTATCCTCAATCATCGTCTCATTATTGACCCTTGAAATCTTATTAGTAGATTCTTCCTGGCCATTTGATTGAGCATAATAAGGGGTTGAGTTCAAGATTTCAATGTTGAAACTCTTGGAAAACTCCTTGACCTCAGCTCCATTGAACACTTTAGCTTGGTCCATAGTTATGATTTCTGGTATTCCGAACCTACACGATATATAATCTTTGATAAAATCAATCACATCTTACTGATTAATGTTCCTGTATGGCTTAGCCTCCACCCACTTTGTGAAATAATCAATGGCCATAAGAATGTAAGAATGCTGCTTTCTAGAGAGAGAGAGAGAGCGCCGGGGGGGGGGGGGGGGGGGAGGGGGGAGGGGAATTCATTTCTCCTATGATATCCATTGCCCATCCTCAAAAGGGACATGGCTTAACAATAGCATGCATTTTAGCAACAGAGACCCTTTGTGCATGACCATATCTTTGGCATGTTGTGCATCCTTTTGCATCCTTGATAGAATTATCCCTCAATGATAGAATCGTCCATCATTGATGGATAATAGTAGCCATAATGTTTGATGAGCCAGTGCATATTATTACCAGCTAAATGGAATCCAAAAATACCCCCATGGGCTCCAACTTTCACTAGCATTGCTTCCTCTAAGTCTAGACACTTGAAAAGCACTCTACTTGTGTCCCATTTGTATAATTCTCCGGACTTATCATCAAGATGAAATATATGAGCTCTCATTTTCATCCTTATGTCTTTGACATTGTCACAAGATTTTTTGAAGCAATCCATCAAGGACTTCCTTGCTGAGAAAATTTAATTTCAAAACTAAAATTTTCTAAATTGGCTAGATCAGGCGCAATCGAAATAATTTTAAAATTTGTTAATTTTAAATCTAAGGATATCTATTCTAATATACAAATAACGCCTTAGAATATCAAAGCATGGTAAAATTTGAACTAAAAGCATAAATAAATTTGTGAAAAATTAAAGGAAAGCATTAAAAGATAAGCAATGAGGAATACCTCGATTGTAGAACGCAATTATCGCCTGAGAGGAATCATCGAGACCGCCAGATCTTCTTGGCAATGACCCATTTACTCCCTGGGTGTGGGCACCGAAAATATTTTCTAGGAAGAATTTCAAAGAGAAATTCCTCATTTATAGTTGTCCAAAAAAATCAAGTTTTTTGGAAACTTTTCAGCTAATAAATTGAGTCCCAAAGATCCTTTTTTTTATAATAAGCATCAGATAAAAGACTAGGTCTCTTTTTAGATGTGGGATACTATTAAAAATAAAATACAGATTTTGAAATCATGCAAAATGACATCGTACACAAATAAATGCGTGTTTTTCTTGGCCACGTCAAATATGACACGTGCACGCCCCTGATTCGTCAGCATCAATGATGCATCTCATATTTATGCATATTTTCCTTGAAATTTTGGCTCTTTTGCACATGTCCAATTATCAATGTATCCTCACTTTGGCAATTTTTTATATTTTATAGGTTCAAAGATTAAAGTTTCTGAAATGGAAAAATTATAGTGCAAATGAGACAAAATTGGATGCATGGGAACATCAATCAAGTCGGTCAGGATTCGGGAAAAGCACGCATGACCCCAAAACCAAGTCAGGCCCACCGCCGCCAAGCTGGCTGGCATCGACAACCCAGCACACCCACTTATTCCCACAACCACCTGACGTACAGCATCTCCTACCGTGCACACCAGCCTATGACCACTGTCCAAGCCCAACAACTCACCTTAGTCCAACCTGCACCAGGCCCATCGCCACCATTGTCCTTCAACCTATCCCTACGCCGGCCCAAGTCCGGCCCACCAGCAACCTCCAGTTTAGTTCCGCCTAGGGTTGAACAGCAGCATCAATATATTTATCGAGCATTTTATTAATTCATGATTATTCTAGTATGAATCCCTGCAGCTAGGGGTGTTCAGTGGGTGGGTTGGGTTGGGTTGGGTTTGGGGCCAATCCATTAAGACCCAATAGTTTTGGGTCCAAGACCCACCCATACCCAAAAAAAAAGTTCTTAAAATATGGTTCTGGTTCTGGTTCTGGTTCCGATGGGTCATGGATAACCCATGGCAACCCAAAATAACGAAGGGTGACAACGGAATCAACTAGAAAACTAAAGTTGACAATGAATTGAGCAATACGCGTAGAATAAAATAGTCAACTAAGCTCAGTTAGTCCAAATTTTAGGCTTACCTTATTAATCCAACATGAAGTTTCGGATTTTCTAGACATAAAATGAAACCTGTTGGACAAACCGTATATGTACGTGCATAAAATTTCATATTTCTTGGATTGTTTTAATTAACCTAAATTTTTTTTGTAAAATTTACACTAAAGGTTCCATTACTTCGTGCATTGTGTTAATTAAGTCTCTTTTTTATTTTCAAGGAAATTATCACTTAGATACCCTGAGATTTGATTATTTGTCACTTAGATACCTTGACATTCAATTTATAAATGAGTAGTATTTCATCACTTAATTACCCTATGTAAGAATTTGATAAATTTCTATGAAAGTCACATCACTTTTATACAAAAAAATGCTAATATAGTGTATAATTATAATAACATATATAAGTCATGTTAATATTTTCAGCAAAAATTCAATGAACTATAATAAAAACTTCAATGACTTTGGATGTAAACTATCTATATATTGTTAGAATCATGTGTGATATCAACATTATTTTAATTCAAAAATCTTTAAATTCTTATGAATATACATGTATACTGTCGGAATCAAGTTTTATTTTAACATTTTTAACAAAAACCTATCAAATTTTGGAAAAAGGGTACCTGATTGATAAAATTTTAAATTTTCAGGGTACCTAAGAGATAGAATTTTTAAACCTCAAGGTACCCCATTATATATTTTCAAACATCCAAGTACCTAGATAATAAATGATCAAACATAAGGATACTTAAGTGATAGTTTCTCTTATTTTCAGCTATGTCAATTTAGTTTATACATAATTTTTATTGTATTAATTTAGTCTGTTAATCAAACAGACATTACGTTAATGACATAAAATTGGACGGCACAATCATATTAGATGCAAATAACCCGTTACACATGCACTCGTTGACGCAATGAAAACCAATTTGTGACCACACTATTGAGAATTTCGTCACCAAATTAACATATATTTTACTCAAAGATCAAATTAGCGCCATGTTTGTGCACGAACTAAGTAAAAGGACCCCTAATGTAAATAGCCTTGCTTTTAGTAAGATTGTAGAAATGTTGGGTTGGGTATAATGGGTTTTATCTGTTGACCCATAAAAATTCATAAAACCAATTGGTAAACTTAATTCTACCCAACAAGAACCAACAAATTTATAGAACCAACCCAACCCAAATTGAGTGGGTTGGGTGGGTCTTGGGTTTACCCAAACCCATGAACACCCCTACCTGCAGCACCGCTTGAGGCTTTTTCTCAGTTCTACTTTCTCTCAATTTTTCTTTTTCCTTTTCCTTCATCCACAAATTGGACGTGATTAATAGGCTTGGGATCAACATGGGCTTGTTCATCTCCTCCTTCACCGGTTCATCCTTTATGGATTTGGTTCTTCGGTCATCCAGAGGTGTATATTCTCATTCTGCTTGGATTCGGTATCATAAGTCATATCGTTTCGACTTTTTCGGGAAAACCGGTCTTCGGGTATCTAGGCATGGTTTATGCCATGATCAGTATAGGTGTTCTTGGATTTCTTAGGATTAAATGAAATCTTAGTGTTTTTATTCTTGTATTACTTTTAATTTTGGAAGAATTTGATTGTTTACATGAAGTGCTTGATTGTGAGAAATAATATGAAATATTACTTTTTTATCGATTATTCAATTGAAATGACTATTGAGTTTGCAACCTTTAATTATTAATATTAATACATGTGAATTAATTCTTCGTGTTTGTAACCTTAGGATTAATTCATCAAACAATATTTTTCACCAAAGTATTAATTAAAGCCTATTTTTCTTATAGTTTAGTTAGATAATACGTTAAATATTTTTAGATTAAGATCAATACATGATACTAACAATATTACCTTAGTAGGTTGAAGCTTGTAGCCTAAAACACTACATGTGTGACAATCAATAATCCAATTTAGGAGTTAACGCAAGATCAATTGGTTAATGATGGATTCAAAACTCTAAGTTCTAATCCCTTATTCTTTTCCCCTTTAGAAGTAGAATTCCTTAGTTTAATTGTCTTTTGTTTGATTAACTAACTCAAAATCACTAAATTTTCCTCGAATCAATCTAAGTCATAGAATAGACTCGCGTATTCTTAGTCCCAGTTATTAGACACCCTCTCGCCCTAGACTTCAATTAGGATGTGTTTAGTGAATAGGGTTTTATATTAAAATTTTGTTCAACATACAAAAATGCATCAAGATTTTGGCACCTTTGCCTGGGACTAGCCAATGTTCATGGTTTATTTCGTGATCTCCTTTGAATCTTAACGTAGGCTTTCTTTGATTTTTTTTTTAGTTTTGATTTAGGTTTTTCTTTGATTTTATCATAGGATTTTATTTATTTATTTTCTTTCCTTTTCAACGTAGGATTTTTTTTTTAATCAAAATGTAGGATTTTGTTATTAAATTTATCCTCAAAATTTTTGCTTGTCATTTCACGGACTTCCATTGTTTGTGTCTATTGTCCTCTTCTTTTAGTTTTTCTAATTTTTTTTTAAGTGTTTTGTTTAGTTTATTGGCTAGATTTTCTTGCTTGGTTTTGTTACTTAGCGATGGCGAACGAACAACCTTGTGCCCTTCTGGAGTATTTACTCCCACGACATGTGCCTCACCTTCCCCGTGCTCTTATGGAGTATTTTACTCCCACCACATATGCCGCACCTTCATGCATTAGGTTTCCACTTATAGTTCAACAATTTGAGCTAAGCCACACACCATACAGATGCTTTCTTCATTCTGTTATGAATTAAGAACAATCTTGATTCATAACCTAGGATAAAATTGAGTTGGATGAGAAGAGAAGTAAAGGAGATGAGAAATAGAGAGAGAATTAGAGATGAGGGAGAGAAAAATATCATAGCCGTTTCCCAAAATGGCTTAAAAAGAAAAAACATTACCCAAAATAGTATATTTACAAAAGTATTTCCTATAGTGGCCTCCACGTTGCAAAAATAAAATTTTAAAATATATATATATATATTTTTTTTAAATTATGTACGTAAGTCGCTGCTCCAAGCGACTTACGTACATAATTTTGCAGGGCCTGCACTGACAGATGTGCAGGTGTGCAGGCCCTGCACTATAGGGTGCAATTGCACCCTTATACAATATATATATTTTAATTTAATTGTTATAAAAATTAAATTATTAATTAAATTAAATATTATAATTATAAATTTTTTATTATGTTATACTTAACTTTCTAATATATATTTTAATTACAATAAGTATATAATTTATAATAATTATTTAAATTGAGTTATTTATTAAATATTAAATTATATTATCTATATACAGTTTTATAGTTTAATTATTATTTTTTAAAAGACTATATAATATAAACAGTTAAATACATATCGAAATACGTTATTCAGTAAACCTAAAATATTTCTTTTCCATATTTTAGATTTACTAAATAACGTATTTCGATATATATTTAACTGTTTATATTATATAGTCTTTTAAAATATAATAATTAAACTATAAAATTATACATAGATAATATAGTTTAATATTTAATAAATAACTTAATTTAAATAATTATTATAAATTATATACTTAATGTAATTAAAATATATATTATAAAGTTAAATATAACATAATAAAAAATGTATAATTATTATACTTAATTTAATTAATAATTTAATTTTTATAAAAATTAAATTAAAAAATATATATTGTATCCTATAGTGCAGGGCCTGCACACCTGCACATCTGTCAGTGTAGGCCCTGCGAAATTATGTACGTAAGTCGCTTGGAGCAGCGACTTACGTACATAGTTTTAAAAAAAAAATTTATTTTAAAATTTTATTTTTGCCACGTGGAGGCTACTTTGAAAAATACTTTTGTAAATATGCTATTTTGAGTAATATTTTTTCTTTTTAAGCCATTTCCAAAAATGGGTCAAAATATCAATTCTTATCATTCATGAATCGAGCTTACAAGAGCTTAAGCTATTTATATGAACGAGGATTAAAAGAGATGCATTGCATCAAGGCTAACTAACAAACCGACTTACTAGGCTAAGCAGCCGAAATGGAATAACAAATTGACTTAAATCACTAAGAACCATAACCCAATGAATCAAACTGATTTAACTAACTTTCCAGCTGCTAGAACTTGATCACTCTTAACTTACAACCTTGAATTCAGCTCCAATCATAACAATTTCCCCCCTTTGAGAATATTCTTGCCTCAAGAATGCAAAGAAAGAAATTGAGATTGAAGGAAGGTCCAATCTTCCCAAGTGACAACCTCGGGGCTCAAATTACTCCATAGAACCACAACTTCCTTCCTCGGCTTACCTTGCTACTAAATCAGCCTCGAACTCAAAATTACTTGAGGTTGTTGAACCAATACCCCTTGCAGCGTGGCTTGGGGGTGACCTGCAGGATCCTCAGCAGCTGCTGCAACGAACTTCTTAAGCAAGGATACATGAAACGAAGGATGCATCGATGAATCTGGTGGAAACTCCAGCTTGTAGGAAACCTTCCCTATCCTCTCCAACATCTAGTAAAGCCCAAAGAACCTTGCATTCAGCTTGACATTCCTGTGTATAGCTAAAGAAGACAGCCTATAGGGCTGTAATTTCAAGAGAACATAATCACAAATTGTAAAGGTTTTATCAGTTCTTTTTCGATCGGCAAAGTACTTCAGCTGCAATTGTGCAACTTGTAAATTATCTTTGAGTTGCTGCACAAGTTGTTTCCTCTGATCCAGCAGGTCATTTACTTCACCCACATTCAAAACTTGAAGTATCATTGAAGCGGGTGGATCATACCCATATAAAGCTTTGAATGGGGAAGTCTCGAGAGCTGAAAGAAAGTGTGTGTTATACCAAAATTCCGCAAGAGAAAGCCATTTATTCCAATTCTTAGGATGAGTGAATGTCATGCTCTTCATAAATTGTTCCATGCAATGATTAACCCTCTCAGTCTGTCCATCCGACTGGGGGTGATAAGATGAACTAATTGCTAATGTAGTCCCTAACAATAGGAAGAGCTCGTGCCAGAAATTACTTGTGAATAACTTGTCCCTGTCCAAAACTATGGTCCAAGGCAGCCCATGGAGTTTTTAAATGTGATCTAAGAAAAGTCTGGCCAACCTTTTAGCAATAATAGGATGGTTAAAGGCCACAAAGTGGCTGAACTTTGTGAAACGATTAACAACTACCCAAATGACTTCCTTGCCCTCTGACTTGGGCAAATTGTTAACGTTTCGAAGATTAGCTCTTGAGCCTTAACCTTGGTCGGGATTGTGAGAATATGAGATGAGAAAGAATATAGAATTGAGATGAGAAAAGAAGGGACAAGAGATGAGAGAATAGAGAAAGCAACCAAATGAGATCAATTCATTGTCAAAGTTATGGATTACAAGCTAATACCCCTTATTTATACTACTTACATAATATAAGCCTAAGACATTGAATCTAACCACACAAAGACTAAACCACTTAGGAAATATCTAAAATTATCTAGAACCAATGCTAACTAATATTCAATTTATTAATATTGGAGCCCAACACAACAACTAACAGCAGCAGTAGTAATGCAGCAGCAGTAGTAAGTGCAGCAGCAGAACAACATTTCAGCATTAGTACAACTTCTCAGCCTCCATGAGTCCATGCCTCAGATTCTCGGTTTATAACATTCCCTTCCCCTTAAGAACATTCTTGTCCACAAGAATAGAAGGGAGTTGTAACAATGAAGACATCTATTGCTAACGAAATATGTCTGAGGTGGTGAAAGCTGCTAAACATCTGCAACTATGACTACCAATAAGCACTTCTAGTTATTGTGATGCCGTGTCTGTGTTTTGAATGCATAATGTTCTTCAGGAGGTCTACTATAATCAAACCAAACATCACCAACACAATCCGAACCTCTCTGGTTGCAGTAAACACGGCTCAAACCCAGATTCGCTGCTGAAATGTCACAAGTGCAGATACAATTCTGATTTTATGCGTGTAGGAAGCTTCATTACCGATTTTGTGTATCTTTGTCCCAATTAAATTGCATATGAAGTCCTTGAGCATCTCAGGAGGCCTCTCAAACTCAAACCAAGAGAACCACGCATCAAATTCGGCTTGTAAACATTTCCCATTGCAGCTCCAACAGCCCAAACTCTTGATCAAGGCAACCTAACACATTGGAATCCCATTAAGTTGCAGCTGTAACTCTTTCATTTTGAATCTTATCCAAAATTTGTATTTTTCAAACATCCATTCACAATACCAGCTTAGACCAAACTCAACAAACACTTGATTACTTCCTAACTTCACACGTTGGGCTGCAGAACTCAGAAACGCAGCAATGCAACCCAGATGCAACTCGTAATGACGGATAGCAGCTCGGTTTACCCTTTTCTCCCAATCAGCCCCGAATTTTAGCTTGTTATAAACATGATCTACCTTTCCTGGATCAGGAGAAGGCTTACCACAAGAACTTGCACTTGGATACTTCACAACTCTACTCAAATGAGGTAATAAATCATGCCGAACTTGCCGATCGGCATGCCAAAAATACATATTAGCCACTGGAACTTGATGCCTTGCTGATTTATCGTGCTCTGCTGCAATGTTTTCCAATTTTTTCAACTCACACAACCACCTACTAGCCCAACTCCTAACATGCTCAATAAATCCATGTTTACTTCCCAATTGCACCAAAAATGCTGCAGGATCCACAAGCTCAGCAGAATAAACCCAATTCTTGATCAAGGTGGCCAAACACAATGCAAATATGTGACAATGCAGTAGCCATCCCTTCATCTTGGATTTAATCCAAAATTTGTATTGCTTAAACATCCATTTACAATACCATCTCAGACCCAACTCAGCCAAAACTTGATTGCTTCTCAAATGCACCTGTTGGTTTGCTGTAGAACTCAGAAGCTCTGTAATGGAAACCCGATGCAAGTCTTTTGGACAGATTTCAGCCGACAACTCCTTCAAAATCTGAGATGTTCTGCTTCCCATTGGGCTGCTGATATACACTCCAATTTCAGCTAGATTTATCCTTGGTGTCGCATTAATCTTTTCTATCCAAACATTGAGAAAGTATTGAAGCTTATGCATATGATTTTTCCATTCCAAAACACCACTGCTGACCACCCTCAACACACACGGTTTATGCACCAGATCAGGTCCATTCAGTCCCAGTTTATCCAGATCATTTAGCTTGTAATATGTATAATTCTTATCATCACAAGCAGCTTGGACTTTAACTTCGCAATCACTCACGACCTCTAACATTTTTCCACCAATGTTTGTAATGTCGTTGCATTCATCAACTTCACACAGCAGCAACGAATGCTTAACTCCTCCAAACTCTTGTTAATCATTCCTTCCCGGATCAAGGAAGCTTCCAACATCCAACACATCAGTTAAAACATCTGCTGGACAGCTTCTGGATTGATCTGAAATCGATTTCAGCATGTTACAGCAGTTATACACTTGTAACAACTCAATTGCTTGTTCAACAACCTTGCTTCGCCTTTGTTGAACCTTAAAACTTACTCGTGCAGCTTGATTAACTCTTTTCAACAGAGAATCAACCCTTTTCGGCTTCGTATAAACTCGAAAATCTTCTCCTAGATCAGGAGGTAACTCGTCATATGAATGGGTCTTTGAACACACCGATACTCTCCTCAAAAGCACACCTTGTTCGGTATCCGATAGTACCACAGTAGTAACATCTGTTTTACCAACAGAATGTAATCGTTCAGCATTGAAATTGCTACAATTTTGATCCAAAATCAGCTCGGTAGCAGGCCTCAAGTTCTGATTCTGAATACTAACTCGTTGTATACCATCCGTACCTTGTATACTAACATATACATCGGTAAGATCAGCGACTTGAGTTCGTTCTTGTTGATCATCAAGCATCCTAGGCTGAAACACAACCCCACGCTTCAACTTCGGTTTTGTCAACTTCTTTTCACCCCGACAATCTTTTAATGCTCCACTTAGAAGATTTCTCTTCGAATTACTCTTTGCTTCCTTAATCATTCCTCGGACATGTGAATCATATTCCAAATTCGGATACATGTCATATTGTGACTCCACGTCATCAAGATACTCTACCTCTAGCAAAGAGCCTTCGTAAGGGTCTTCTTGTTCAAACTCAGTTTCTTCAAGCTTGTTTTCATCAATTTCGGCATTGACATGGTCGACTTCATCGTCAACAACAATCGTTTCCATTACAGCTTCCTCTTTGTGCTCAATCTCGAGCTCTTGCGGTAGAACTACTTCCTTTAGTGGAACAATCCGGCTAGAAGGCTTAATTTGTTGCACCCCATCTTCCTTGTTCACATCCTCACCCAACAGCTTCTTTAACATTTGCTGAATGCTATCATTTTGCTGTTCAAACTTCATATCAGACCTCACATTTTGCTCAGACCACCTCGCATTTTGCTGATCCAGCTTAGCAATCAATTGATCAAGCTTGTCCTTCAAGTCCTTATAGTAATCGAATGATGCATTCAGACCTTCGATCATGTTTGTAATGAACAACAAAAGTTCAAACTGGAATCAACTCAGCGCTCGTGGAAGATGAGTTCGAAAATCGCAAAAATGTAAAACTTGTTTCGCCACTCTTCAACAATCACTAGCATAATGAAATTGTACTCCTTCGGTCACACAAACAAGCATTTGCTATTGGTTCTATGATCGTCAATGATTGTAATCCCTAACTGATAAACTTCGAACAGAACCTTGACAAACCCTAACCGCGAACGACCTCTGACAGGAATGTTTAGTCGAGTAATTCGACTTATACTTGCTAAATTAGGCTTGACTCTAACCCAAAATCAAGTTCGTAACACAACACTTAAGCGATCTCAACTAACGAAATCGGATTTCAACACTCTCACTTCGCCTTTCAGATTTCGCCTGCTGTTGATAAATTTTTGCCTAAGTAAAATCTCGACTCAATAATACGTAATTCTCCGAGATCACCATAGATTCTGATAAATTCTCACTACTTCCAAGCTCAGCAACACAAATTCGACATCATCCAACAACAAACAAGAATTTCTTAATGAATTGCAACTTGAAGATCACAAAGCATTACCTCAATCTTCCACTTCTGAATTGCAGAACCTGAATAAACCTCAATTCAGATTATTTTCTGCTATTTAGATGAAGATCAAGTATAATGTGGATCAAATCAACCTTCTTCAATGCAATTGATCACCTTAATCCCAACTGCAAGTGATATTCCCAGGTTTGATGTAGTAACTGCCAAAAAATCTTCAAAAATGCAGATTTGAATTTCTGATCAGGAATTCTGAATTAAATTGTATCACAATTGTTTTTATTGATTAATTGCAATGCAATCAATTAGATTTAGAAAAAAAAAAAATTTCAGATATGAGCTTGATTCGGAAGCCAAATCAAGGCTCTGATACCAATTGTTAAGGTTTCGAAGATTAGCTCTTGAGCCTTAACCTTGGTCGGGATAGTAAGAATATGAGATGAGAAAGAATATAGAATTGAGATGAGAAAAGAAGGGAAAAGAGATGAGAGAATAGAGAAAGCAACCAAATGAGATCAATTCATTGTCAAAGTTATGGATTACAAGCTAATACCCCTTATTTATACTACTTACATAATATGAGCCTAAGACATTGAATCTAACCATACAAAGACTAAACCACTTAGGAAATATCTAAAATTATCTAGAACCAATGCTAACTAATATTCAATTTATTAATAATGGCGCCCAACACAACAACTAACAGCAGCAGTAGTAATGTAGCAGCAGTAGTAAGTGCAGCAGCAGCTCACCAGTAGCACCCAGCAGCAGCAGAGCAACATTTCAGCATTAGTACAACTTCTCAGCCTCCATGAGTCCATGCCTCAGATTCTCGGTTTATAACACAAACCCTCAATAAAGTCCACATTAATATGTTCCCAAGCTTTGTCCGGTATGGGCAAGGGTTGAAGGAATCCTTGATAAATCTCACAATGTTGGATTAACTCTTGAATTCCCTTCTTCAGACTAAGCCAATGAAAGTACTGCTTCAACCTCTAGTAGGTCCCTTCAATGCAAAAATGACCATGCCAAGCAAAGCTATGGGCATCTCCGTAAGCCCCTTTCTTTGCACTCTTTTGATGAACTTCTGTTCCTGTAAATATTTCAAGCTTTGATGATCACTTTTAATTACAAAATGATGACCCTCCAAGTAGTGCCTTTTGTTTTTATACTACCAACAAGATTGCTAAGTACTCCTTTTCGTATATGGACATCTCTTGATTCCTGGGACTTAAAGCTTGACTCAAGTATGCCACGGACCTGCCATTCTGTGATAACACTACTCCAATTCCCCTGCTGCATGCATCTGTTTCTAGGACAAAGGATAGAGTGAAATCTAGCATGGCTAAGATAGGAGCAGAAGACATTGCATCCTTTGTCCATGAAGAGCTGTAGACCAAAGTATCGTCAAAAAACACAAGAACTAACTTCTTGAGGAAGGACTTGAACACTTAGTTCATCAATGCATGGAATGTAGCCAGGGCATTGGATAGCCCAAAAGGCATAACCAAGAACTCATAATGCCCATGATGTGTTCGAAAAGCTGTCTTGTAAATGTCATCTTCCTGAACTCTAATCTGATAGTCGCCTTCCTGCAGATCGAGTTTGGAGTAGAACTTAGATCCATAGAGCTCATCCAACAAGTCATCGATGATTCGAATAGGAAAATTATTTTTGATTGTAAGTGAATTCAGTTGACGATAGTCTATGCACATTCTTGAAGTTCCATCCTTCATCTTAACCAATATGACCGGAGAAGCCAAAGGACTAAGGCCATGTCGAATAAACCTTGTCTTCAACAATTCATCTACTTGCCATTTAAGCTCACTCTTTTGTGAGTGAGGATACTTATATGGTTAATGATTTATAGGATCTGTACCAGCTTTCATTGGAATGGCATGATCAAATGCTCTCTTAGGAATCAAGGAACTTGGTTGCTCAAGCAAGTCATGATACTTCAGCAACAGAGAATCAATTGAAAGATTGGAATTCACTAGTTCCTTCCCTTCAATGGCATGTTATGCTTCAAGATCAATTTGAGCTTAACCTTGTGAAATAGTAGGATAATGAGAGAATCAAGATGAAAAGAGAAGTGAAAGAGATAAGAAGTACATAAAATATTCCATAGAGATGTTTGTACATTTTTCATCGAAGGAATGATGATTACACTTAAACTCACTCTCATACTAGATCTAGATACAATGTAATTGGACAAGCTAAAACCAACTTACTAGATCTTTAGCTATCACAATTGACCCTTACTTAACCCCTTCAACCACCTTAACTAACCACCTAGACCTTTTGGCGCGAAATAACAAGCAATACAATTCAAACATGACTTGTGACCTACGGATACATCTTATTACATCAAAACAACTACAAAACATAATATTCCCTTCCTCTTGAAAACATTCTTGTCCTCGAGAATGGAAGTTAGGAAATTGGCTTTTCAAGAAGTGTAGCTCTTCCCACGTAGTAAATGTCTCAGCCAAATTACTCTAAGACACGAGCACTTCTGGTGTACTCCTGCCTTTCACAATGGACTTGCGAGAATCAAGCACAACAGCTAGGTGTAGCAGCAATGCACCACTTGAGCCAACTTAGGGAGGCTGTAAAGAATGTTCATGGCCCTTCTTGACCTACTTTTTAAGAAGTGAAACATGAAAAACAAGATGTATATAAGAGTTAGGAGGCAATTCAAGCTTTTAGGCTACTTTGCCTATCTTCTCTAAGATCTTGTAAGGTCCAAAGAACCTCACACACTACTTCACATTCTTCCTCACAACTGCAGTCGATAAATAAACCATAACCCCAACATCAAAAGTTCTATCCACATGCTTCTTGTCTACTTATAGTTTCATTCTAGCTTGTGCTTGATGGAGATTATCCTTCAAAAGCTGCACAAGTTGTCTTCTCTGTGGCACAAAATTAGTAACCTCAGCTACAGGTGATACAATCCCTTGCAACATCAAAGAAGATGGTAGATTATAGACATACAAAGCCTTAAATGAAGTACTGCCTATAGAAGCATGAGCGTGAGTATTATACCAATACTCTGCCAGTGACAACCATCTTCCCCACACCTTTTGATGATTAAACACCATGCTTCAAAGGTACTGTTAAATGCACTGATTGACTCTCTCTGTTTGGCCATCAGTTTGAGGGTGGTATGAAGAGCTAAAAGCCAAAGTAGTTCCCAAGAAGCTGAACAACTCCTTCCAAAAGTGACTTGTGAAAAGCTTATCCCGATCCAAGACTATGGATTGAGGAAACCCATGAAACAGTTACTAATAGTGTCTTGAAATCCAGATTTATTCTAGATATATTATTTTAATTGATAAATAAAATTGAAGTTCCAGTCGTTTCTAAGTTAAATTTGTGTTTGTGAGCATTTATACTGCATGTGATTTGCTTTTGGGAGACATCCATGAGATGGGTCAAGTCCTCAGACTACAATTTACATGTTTGTTCCAAGTGTTTATGAGACTAAGCCACAGATAGACTTGAAACAAATGGTATGGATTGTTGTTTGAAAGACTCGTAGTCGAAGACAAGTTTGGACCACATGTATGTTAAGACTATAACATGACACTTTAGATGACTTGTCTTGGTCGACTTGTCTTGGTCATGTGGATGGAGATCCAAAAGTGTTAGGTTAGTGTGTTTAATAAGATTGACACACTGAGTTGGATCACTTGGATTACTTATTTCTAGACTACTATTGAAAATGAGTGATTCACGTTGTACTGTTTGAACAACGACTCTAAATCCTGAGAGTATTCTGGACTTGTGCATGAAGCGTTAGTTACTTTGGTGTACTCTAAGTAAGGTCTAAACGAATGACTCAAATCCCACGCACACCGGGTAGCGGCATGAAGTGTGACAAGGATCAGGTATTCAATAAGGAATTTACAGTCTCTTATGAATACAGATGTCCCCTTAGTTGATTCGCAAATATTTGAATAGTTCAGGAATTGGCCAAAGTATTCCTAGTGTTTAACATTTGAAATTTATACTGTGAACATGTTCAAGTATAATTGAATTATTTAGTGAAGGGTGAGTCGGTAACTAATGGAGAAGCTATGACAAGGATAATGAGAGTGGTTATTTTTATCCTTTGTCATGGATATCTAGTGGAGAGGTTTTTGTCGTCATTACAGTCGATTAGGGAGATATCGAATAAATAGTTTAAGCCGGGAGTGCAATGAGATTTATTTAGTGGAATTAAGTCTCATTAAATGGTAAATAAATTATTTCATGAGATGATTAATTTAACCCATTTGGAGCTAGATTTAAATTGACCCCGAGGTCCCTGCGCAAGCCTCTATATTTATTTCCATTGGAAAAATATTAAAGAATTCATGAGATGAATTATTTATCCATAAGATGGGTAAAGTTAATTTTGCCAAATATTATTCATGAGATGAATAAAATCAAAAATTATAAAATAAAATAATGTTAAAAAAAATTAAAATTCATAGGATGAATTTTTACATATGGGAAACAAAACAAAAAAAAATTCGCACAGCACGGCGATCCATGTATAAACGCAGCAGCCAATCAGCGCGCGACAGGCTACCCAAGGCATGGATCCGCACCTTTGGGCGCGGACGAATCATCGTGTGCCACATGCCACATGGTGAAAGGCTAGAGCACGCGTGAGATAGACGATGAAACACAACATTTTAATTGCTTTTTAAATTGATACGACGCGTTTTGATTTTAACTAGCAATCCCACATCGATTAAAATTGGATTTTTCGCTCCGGGATATTGTTATAAATTGAGGTGCTTATTCCAAGGTTTGGTATTGAGTTTTGAAACAAATTTTAGGGTTTCTGGAAATAGTTTCTGAGACCTAATTGGAGAGAAAATTTTCCGTTGAAATTTTTCTTTCTGCAATTTAATATTTTTCGGAGCCCACCATCCGGGCAATTCCAGGTCATTGTGTAGAAGATCGCAGGGTCTTGATTTTCTTGGTTTTCTTTATTATTGGAGCAATTCTAGGTATGTTCTTCTTTCTTTATTCTTTTTCACATTTGTATTTATTTATAGCATTCGTTATTATGCCTGTTCAAGTTTATGTATCGTTATGAATGTATTAGAGTAAAAAGCCTGTACATCTAAATTAAGAATTTAGATATGTTGATTTAAATTATGAATTTAAGTCAGTAGATTAAAAATTAGGAATTTTAAATTGACCCTAAGTTTAGAGTTACGAATTCTAAACCCATTCCACTGCGTTAACTTTAAAAACTTTAGGGTGAATTTTTGAAGTTCATCCCAACAACCGGTATTAGGGTAATGGGTTTATAGAGATAAACCTATTCTGGGAATTCTCGCACGTGAGGTGTCACAAAGCGTGACTCTCTGACCGAGGGCTTAGGTAGAGAGAAGAGTCTCCTACTCTAATTGCTCTAATATGTGCCTATTGTTGTGACCATAGTTGAGAACTGTGAACCCAATAGTCGGCATCAGAGTTTATTTTCCAACAAAATTCATATCTTTTGCCAACAATTGGTATCAGAGCCAGCTTCTGATTACATTCATAATGTACATGACTAGGCATAATAAGATCGAAATAAACAGATTTCAGATTTTATAAAATAGTGCCTTTGTTAAGAAGGAAAAGCTTGTTTGAATTAGTGATTTAAATTGTTTAAATCATTAAAGTAGTTAATCGTTAGTTAGAATATTTTAAAGTGTTGATTTAAATTGTTTAAATCGTTAATAAATTAATAGTTAATCAGATTACTTAAAGTGATGATTTAAATCGTTTAAGCCGTTAATGAATTAATTGTTAATTAAGGTAATATAAGGTAACGATTCGAATTGTTTAAATCGTTAATTAATTAAAAGCTAATTTGATCGTTTGAAGGTAACGATTTAAATTGTTTAAATCGTTAATGAATTAATCGTTAATTCGGAACAACCCATAAATTTGTGATTATGTTGCTCGTATAATGAGATTGTACGTTCTCAGTCATGATTTACGAAGTCAGACAAAACTGATTTAATAAGATTAGATTCAAATATTTTTATAAAATTTGATAAAGTTGATCTAATGAGATTACATTTAATTTATTTTATACGAAATCAGATAAAACTGATTTAATGAGATTAGATTCATGCTATTTTAAAATTAAATATTTTATTTTAAAATTAAATAAAAAAATATTTGGTCAGTGGACGCTGACGTCAGTGCCTACTGCTGACCGCTGATGTCAGCAATTAAATCAAAAAAGTTTTTTTATTTTTTTGAAACGTGTAGGCGTCAGTACTGATTTACATAATAATTATAAATTAATTATTTTATTAATTAATTTTCTTTTAGAATGAGATTCTAAATTAAATTATGAGATAATTTACGTTATAAATCAGTGTTATTTTAAATAAAAGTTATTTAATATTATTTTAGAATAAGATTCTAAAATAGACTATGTGATAGTCTAAATTTGTTTATTTTTTAGAATAAGATTACGATATAAATTATGGGATAGTCTAAGCACAAAATAGCTATTGATTTTAAATAAAATTATTTTTAATTTAATTTTGAAATCAGAATTTTAAAAGTAGATTATGTGATAATCTAAATTAAATGTTGGTATTTTTTTAATTAAAATTAATTAATTAATTTTATTAATTGGATTTTCGAATGAGATTCTAGTCGGACGGCAGTTTCAATTGTTTTAACCTCACGGTCTCCATTACCGATCTAGCAGTATAATAGATCGATAGACCTCCTTGCGGAGGATTTCGGTTTGCAGATTACATGGTTAGACTTCTTTAGGACAAACCAAAGTGCAAAGAAGCGATGCGACCACACTATCGTGGAGTATTTCGTGTATTTGTATGGAGGTTTAGTAATGGTTTACACTTGACCAGCTTGACGCATTAGCCTCTCCGAGGAGCTCTGTTGTGTCATGTTAGAGAGTAAGGTAAAGTGGTGAGTTAATCATGTTTAGTAAGAGTTACAAGAAAAATATGTTAATTGAGAGTAGTTCTCACCTGAACTAGCTTCGTGTGATCCCACTGCCAGGGAGTAAGGAGTGATGTGTTTGGGTCATCATTGTATGTATGATAGTACAGTTTGGTGGATATCTGACTTATTGTGTAAGCTAAATTGAAATAATATATATCACTGAATTATACATGACTCATATAAGATAGTTACACAATTGTTTGCATTTACAGTGTTTTTTGAAATGGCTGCGACTGGTGCACTTCACTCAATTCTGAAAGATAATGCCTTAACTGGACCGAATTACTTCACCTGAAAAATGAACCTGGACATAGTATTAATACATGAGGGTCATAAGTTTGTTCTCATTGAAACTCGACCTACGGTGCCTGCTAATAATTCTACAGCTGCTATTAAAGAGCATTATGAACGCAAGAATAAGGCTAATGAGTTAGCCAAATGCTACATTTTGGCCTCTGTGACCAATGTACTCAAGCATCGGATGCTTGAGATGGAAACAGCAGCTAAGATGATCAAACATTTAAAGGAAATGTTTGGTGGTCAAGATAGGGCAGCCGGGCAAGAGCTGATGAGGAAGCTCTTAAACACGAGGATGTCAGAAGGGTCCCTAGTTCAAGAGCACGTCATGAAAATGATGGAGTGCTTGTCTGAGTTGGAGATAGGTACGAAGATTCATAGTCAGTCTCAGCAGGACATCATCCTATGCTCTCTGTCCTGCTCTTTCACTCAGTTCAGGCTGAACTACAAAATGAATAATAAGGATTATTCATTACTTGAGCTGATGAAAGAGCTACAGGTAGAAGAGGGTGTTATGCGAGCCAAGGGGAGTTTCCACTTGACTCAGGTATTGAGGACTAGTGGGAGCAAGCAGAATAACGGACCAATTGGAAAGAAAGGCAAAGGCAAGGTTGCTAGTGTAACGACTAATCCTAACAAAACGCTAGGAAAAGGAGAGTGTTACTTTTGCGGAATGATGGGCCACTAGAAGAGAAATTGTGTAAAGTACATGGCTACTCTTCCTGCAAAGACTGCTAAGCCATCTGGAGAAGGTACGTTGATATCTCACTGATTTGAGTCTTGTGCAGTTGTGAGTTCACCAGATTCCCGGTGAGTAGACTTAGGTTCAACTGACCAAATCTGTAATATGTTACAGGGGCTCAGGCCAACCAGGGGGTTACATGATGGGAGCTGTACCTAACAGCTGAAGGCGGTACAGGAGTAGCAGTCTTAGTAGTAGGAAGTGGTAGCTTAGATTTTAGTGTTAGAATTTTGTTTTTGCTTATTAAAAATTTTTATTGATTTATACCTGCATTGGACAGGAATTTGATTTATGTGGTTTGAAGAATAATTGTTATTTATTTTGAATATGGTTGTGAACCTTTATTACAAGAAATAAAATTTTTATTTACTAAGGAACATGTGTTTATGATTTATTCATGCTGTTCTCCTTACATACATGAACAATGCGAAATACTTATAGAAGAATTTTGCAAATAAACTACAAAAGTAAAAACAAAATAGCATTAAAAGGAAAATGACAATAATTCTGAATAGCTCGACACAACTTAAGTCATAGTGGAAGCATTAGATGCACCTACTAATAGGAACAATAATGTTCCAGGTACACGAAAGCTTAGGTGTGGTGGGAGGATTGTCAGAACACCTGACAAGTTCATAGCGGGAGCCTTGGTGGTTGACCATGGCATTGAATCTGATCCTTTTAGCTACCATGAAGCAATTAAGTCTTATAGTTTTGAGCAATTGGTTAAACGAACCATGCGTGTTCAAATGATATTAAGAGAAAGTAGTAACTTTCTTAGTACTGTATGTCACCAATATACTACTCATTGAGAATGATGTAGGGGTGTCATTAGCTGTAAAAACTTGGTTGTCATGATAGCTCAATATGAAAGACACAGGAGAATCCAGCTCTACTCTTAGGATTAAGCTTCTGTAAGGTCATAAGTATAGGATGTTGGATCTCTCTCCAGCCACTTATATTGGCAAGACGTTGTCAAGGTATAGCATGGAGACCCTCTCTCTTTTGAGTAGTGTTCTAGGACACCTCAAGAGGAAGAGCAATTGAGGAATATTCCATATGCTTTTACAGTGGGAGTCTCATGTATGCCATGTTGTGCACGAGACTTGATGTCTGCTATGCTATGATATAGTAAGCAGGTGTTAGTCTAACCTGGGTCCAATGGAGTAGGTGGCAGTAAAGAGTTTTCTCTAGTTCTTGAGAAGAACTAGAGATCCTATGCTAATCTTTCAAAGTGACGAGCTGGTTCCAGTTGGCTATACTGATTTAGGACTTCCAGTCAGATTAAAATGATAGACGTTCGACATTTAAGCATGTCTTTATCCTTGGAGTGGGAGCCATGAGTGAGGGGAATGTTAAGCAGTATTGTATTGCTAACTTTACAATTGAGTAATTGTATCACTAAGGGTAAGGCTCAGTAGATTTTTAGTTCGAACTTAAAAGGGGTGAGTATGGACTTTGTCATAAATTGGATTTAGGACAATTGGGAGATTGATAGGAACAGTGTCCTAAAATCCATATTTATTCTGGATATATTATTTTAATTAATAAATAAAATTGAAGTTCCAGTTGTTTTCTAGTTAAATTTGTGTATGTGAGCATTTATACTGCATGTGCTTTTCTTTTGGAAGACATCCATGAGATGGGTCTAGTCCTCCGACTACAATTTACATGTTTGATCTAAGTAGTTTATGAGACTAAGCCACAGACAGACTTGGAACAAATGGTATGGATTGTTGTTTGAAAGGCTTGTAGTGGAAGACAAGTTTGGACCACATGTATGTCAAGACTATAATGTGACACTTTAGATGACTTGCTTGGTCATGTGGATGGAGATCCAAAAGTGTTAGGTTAGTGTGTTTGATAAGATTGACACACTAAGTTGTACCATGCGGATTACTTATTTCTCGACTACTATCGAAAATGAGTGATTCACGTTGTACTATTTGAACGACGACTCTAAATCCTGAGAGTATTCTTGACTTGTGCATGGAGCGTTAGTTACTTTGGTGTACTATAAGTAAGGTCTAAACAAATGACTGAAATCCCACGTACACTGGGTAGCGGCGTGAAGTGTGACAAGGATCAGGTATTCAATAGGGAATCTACAGTCTCTTATGAGATACAGATGCCCCCTTAGTTGATTCGCAAATATTTAAGTAGTTCGGAAACATTGGCCAAAGTATTCCAAGTGTTTCACATTTGAAATTTATATTGTGAATATATTAAAGTATAAATGAATTATTCAGTGAAAGGCGAGTCAGTAACTAATGGAGAAGCTGTGACAAGGATAATGGTAGTGGTTATATTTATCCTTTGTCATGGACATCTAGTGGAGGGGTTGTTGTCATCATTACATTCTATTAGGGAGATATCGAATAAATAATTTAAGTCTGGAGTGTAGTGAGTTTTATTTAGTGGAACTAAGTCTCATTAAATGGTAATTAAATTATTTTATGAGATGATTAATTTAACCCATTTGGAGCCATATTTAAATTGTTCCTGAGGTCCCTGCACAAACCTATGTATTTATTGCCATTGGAAAAATATTAAAGGATTCATGAGATGAATTATTTATCCATAAGATGGGTAAAGTTAATTTTGCCAAACAATATTTATGAGATGAATAAAATCAAAAATTATAAAATAAAATAATTTTTAAAAAATTAAAATTTATAGGCTGAAGTTTTACATGTGGGAAACAAAAACAAATAAATAAATAAAAAATCGCACAGAACAGCGATCCGTGTATAAACGCAGCAGCCAATCAGCGCGCGACACGTGTCGTGCACTGAGGCTACCCAAGGCATGCATCCACGCCTTTGGGTGCGGACGAATCATCGCTTGCCTTGTGGCACATGGTGACAGGCCAGAGCACGCGTGAGATAGACGATGAAACGCTACGTTTTAATAGCTTTTTGAATTGGTACAAAGCGTTTTGATTTTAAATAGGCAATCCCACACCAATTAAAATTGGATTTTTCGCTCCGAAATACTCCTATAAATAGAGGTGCTTATTCTGAGGTTTGGCATTGAGTTTTGAAACAAATTTTAGGGTTTCTGAAAATAGTTTTGAAGACCTAATTGGAGAGAAAAATTTCCGATGAAAATTTTCTTTCCTCAGTTTAATATTTTTTGGAGCCGACCCTCCGGGCTATTCGAGGTCATTGCGTAGAAGATCGCGGGGTCTCAATTTTCTTGGTTTTCTTTATTGTTGGAGCAATTCCAGTATGTTCTTCTTTCTTTATTCTTTTTCGCTTTTTTATTTATTTATAGTATTCGTTATTATGCCTGTACAAGCTTATGTATTGTTATGAATGTATTAGAGTAAAAGGCCTGTAGATCTAAATTAAGAATTTTGATCTGTTGATTTAAATTATAAATTTAAGTCAGTGGATTTAAAATTAGAAATTTTAAATAAACCCTAGGTTTAGAGTTATATTGTTAACTTTATAAACTTTGGGGAGAATTTTTAAAATTCATCCCAACATCCGGTATTAGGGCAAAGGGTTTATTGAGATAAACCTATTCCCGGGAACTCTTGCACGTGAGGTGTCACGAAGTGTGACTCTCCAACCGGGGCTTAGGTAGAGAGAAGAGTCTCCTACTCTAAGTGCTCTAATAGGTGCCTATTGTTGTGACCATAGTTAAGAGCTGTGAACCCAATAGTCGGTATCAGAAATGACTAAACTTGGTAAATCTACCAACCCAAACCCAAATAACCTCCTACCCTTCTTACTTTGGAAAACCATTAATGAAATCCATGCTTATGTTTTGCCAAACACCCTCAGGAATAGGTAGAGGTTGAAGAAGCCCTTGGTACCTATGATCACCAAGCTTGGTCTGTTGACAAACATGACAAGCTTGCACCAAATCTGTCACTGCTTTCTTCATACCAGGCCAACTGAAGTGAGCCTTGAGCCTCTGATATGTTCCTTCCGCCCCTGAACGACCTTCCCGTGCTGAATTATGAGAGGCATTGATAATCTACGGCCTGAGATCAGTAGAGGTCCTAATGTATAGCTTGCCTTTGAGTCTGATGACTCCCTTTACCACTGTCACCTCTGTATCAGGAGCCACATTACTTGTCCTGCCAATGCTAAAAGCAGCTATACATTCTTGTGCAAAAGTGTCCTTCTGATAGGACTTATACACCTCTTCAACCCAGGATGGAAGAATTACTAAGATTGCACCACAAGATCCATGCTCATAGTCCTCCACTCTACGAGATAATGCATCAGCAGCCAAGTTATCCTTGTCTTTCTTGTACTCAATCATGTAGTCTAGACCCAACGTCTTCAACAATCCCTTCTTGTGAATTCTGGTGACAATCCTTTGCTCCAGCAAATGCTTTAGGCTCTGATGATCTGTTTTGATGACAAATCGATGCCCATCCAGATAATGCCTCCACTTGTCCATCGCTAGGAGGATTGCGAGATACTCTTTCTCATAGGTGGACAATTCTTGGAGTTTAGGACTTAGTGTTTGGTCGAGGTAGGCTATTGGCCTCCCTTTTTGTGATAAAACTACTCTAATGCCATTACCACACTCATCAGTTTCCAAAACAAACTCCACAGCGAAATCTAGCATTGCCAGCACTGGTGCTTCAGACGTCGTAGTTTTCAAAGCTTTAAAGGATCCCTTAGCTTTTTCTGACTGCTGGAATGCATGTTTCTTTAATAAATCAGTTAGAGGCTTGGAAATTGATCCATATCCTACCGCAAACTTGTGGTAATATCCAGCCAATCCTAGAAAACCACTTAATTGCTTCAATGTCATAGGTACAGGCCATTCCTTCATTGCTTGCACCTTGGAAGGATCAGTAGAGACTCCACTATAAGAGATTACATGTCCCAAATATTCTAGCTGAGCTTGAGCAAAAGAACATTTAGCCAATTTTTCAAACAACTTGTGATTACGCATGACCAAGAACACCTCTCTTAAATGCTTCAGATGATTCTCAAAAGAAGAGCTATATATTAGAATGTCATTGAAGAATACCAACATAAATTTCCTCATAAATGGCTTGAATACTTCATTCATCAATGCTTGAAATGTGGCTGGAGCATTGGTCAAGCCAAAAGGCATAACCACAAATTCGAAGTGTCCTGAAAGTAGTCTTGTACACATCTTGCTCCAACACCCTGATCTGGTGATAGCCTTGCCTTAGATCCTGCTTGGAAAAGACTTGTGCACCATATAACTCGTCCAGAAGGTCATCTATGACAGGAATGGGAAACTTATCCATCACAGTCACTGCATTGAGCTGTCTATAGTCTATACACATCCTTGCCGAACCATCTTTCTTTTCACCAGTATGATAGGGGAGGCAAAAGGGCTATGACTCTGCCTTATAAAGCTTGTCTTGAGCAATTCATTAACCTGCCTTTCAATTTCTATTTTATACCCATGTGGATACTTGTAAGGCCTCAATTTTACTAGCTTGGAGTTAGGCTTAAGAGGAATTGCATGATCTAGACTTCTCTTAGGAGGTAATGCTTTGAGCTGTTCAAACAAGTCTTCAAATTCTTCAATTAGGGCTCTCATCTCAGGTTGAGAAATAATGTCCACTTCAGCAGGTGATATTGCAAATAATTCTCCTACCCACTGAAAAGCACACTTCCTGAATCCCTTTTCTAACTTACTGCCTTTCATCAGTTGCAATTGAACTTGATCTGCCATGCCTTGCAAGGTAACTTTGGATCCATGTATCTAAAATGACACTGTCAGCTTAGCAAAGTCGAAAAGCACTGGACTGAAAGATCTCATCAAATCAACTCCAAGGACCATATCACATCCTCCCAAGGGTAAGATTCTGAAGTCATACTCAAATTTGCCCAGCACTTGCTCTAAATTAGAACTGAATTACCATTAGCAACAGTCACTGCCAATGGATGTGTCTTGATCACTTCATGCCTCACTTTCTTTACCACTTTTGGATCAATGAAGCTATGGGTGCTTCCACTGTTGATCAGAACAATAGTTGACCTCATGCCTACCTTCTCTTTGATTTTTATTATGTTATTGGCTCCATTCCTAGTTAATGCCTTCATGGGGATTCCAACCTCATCCTCAACAAGCTTCCTTTGCAACTCCTGATCTAAACTGTCCTTCTCAGAATCAGACTCTTCACAATCAGATTCTTCACTTACAGATTGCTTTTCAGCACTCTTTCCTCTGACTACTATGAGAAACTTTGGTTGCACTTATGCCAAAACTGATAAGGCTGATTACACTTCAAACAAAGCCTTTGGGCTTTCTTTTCCTTTAATCAAGAGCCTGAAGGTTTAACAGATCGCTTCTGTGTTATGAACCGAGAATCCGGGGCATGGGTTGTTGATGTTTGGGCTACTGTTTAGCCAATGTTATGCTGAGCTACTGCATATTGTGTGTTCGGTTGGCTGCTACTCGTGGGCTGCTGCTGATAAGTTGTAGCTGCTGTTAATTGTTGGTTGGTTTGATTAGTTAGTCAATAATGCATGTGTTTAGTAGCTAAATTGGTTGTTGCATTGCATTGTAACAAGCTGTTAGTTCAAGCTATGTAAGTCACTGCAGTAGCATGTGTCGGTTAGTGATAGTTCAGGCATGAGTGCTATTAGGAGTGGTGTTTTGGCGCCAAATAGGATTTAAATGTTAGTTAAGCTTTAGTTCTAGATATTTCTAGACGTTTCCTAAGATGGTTAGTCCTTGTGTGGCTAGATTTAATGTATTAGCTCATATCATGTAAGTAGTATAAATAGGAGGTCCTAGCTTGTAATAAATAACTTTGATAAATGAATTGATATATTTTGATATTTCTCTCTACTTCTCATCTCCTTTCCCTTCTTTCTCATCTAAACTCTATATTCTTTTCTCATCTCATACTCTCTCTATCCCAACCAAGGTTAAGGCTCAAAAGAAATCTTTGAATCCTTAACAATTGGTATCATAGCCTTGATTTGGCTTCCGAATCAAGCTCATATCCGAAAAAAATTTTAAAATCTGATTAATTGTGTTGCAATTAATCAACAAAAAAAGGTTTGATACTGATTTAGTTCAGATTTGGTGATCAGCATGCAAATCTGAATTTTGAAATTGTTTTTTGGCGGTTACTGCACTAGTGATCAACAAGGCCTGGGAAGTTGCTTTCGGTTGGGATTAAGTGATCGAATTACATTGAAGGAAGTTCAGTTGATCAGTAATTGTTGAGTAAAATCAACATTTAAGCCGATTCAGATTGAAATTCAGTAGATTCGATCAAGCATTAGCTGTTGAATATTAATGAAGAAGCAAGTATCAGCTGCTGAACTTGTTGCTGAGCTATGCTGTTCTTGATCGATCATCCATCTGATCGGTTGAGGAAGAAGTCATAATTGAGCTATTTGATCCACATTATACTTGATCTTTATCAAAATAGCAGAAATCATCTGAATTGAGGTGATTACAGACTTTACAATTCAGAAGTAGAGATTGAAGTAATGGTTTTCTGAACTTCAAGTTGCAATTCGATGAGAGTTCGTGTTGGATGTTAGATTATGATGAAATTGTGTTGATAAGCATAGAAGTGGTGTGAATTCATCAGAATCTGTGCGTGATTCTTAAGAATTATATGTTATTGAGTCGAGATTTACTTAGGCGAAATTCTGACAATGATCTTAGCACCGAAGGTGATGAAATCCGCTATTGTTCTTGAAGATTGTTGTGTATCGTGTGTTTAAAAAATCATTACAAGCAATAATCGAACCAATTTCAGATTCTTAGTCTGAATTATTCAAGATAGCATCTCTGTCAGAAATTGTTCAAAGTTAGGGTTGTTCGAACTCTCGGTGTACGAAAATCTGCAAATTAGGGTTGAGATCCATTGCGATTGTGGAATCGATAGCAGCGGTTTGTCATGCGGACGAAGGAGTACAGCTTAGTTAAGCAATCGATTGTTGAGGAGTGCGAGCAAGTTTCTCATTTCTGCAATTTTCGAACTTGTATTTTGCGGACTGAGCTGGTTCAAGATTGAAGTTGTTGTTCATTGTCAATATGGCTGATATGAGCTCTTTGCAATCAAAGTTGGACAAGATTTTTGAGAATTTTATGCAAGAACGTGAAGAATGGAGACGAGCATCTCTAGAATGGAGACAAGAATGTATGCAGCTAGTGGAGAAATGGCAATATTCAGCTCAACCGGTTGTTAACATCGGTTGTGATTGTGCTAGTGTTCTTGATGCAAATGAGTTTCCGGAGTTAGCTGATAGAGTTAGACAACGGAAGTTCCGTGTTGAGCAAAAGGAGAAGGTACAATCTGTTGTTGTTGAAGATGAACTCGACCACGACAATACCGAAATTGATGAGCACAAGCTAGAAGAACCTGAATTTGAACAAGATGATTCTTATGGAGATTCTCTGCGAGAGTTAGAGTCTCTTGATGATGTTGAGGTACAATATGACATGCATCCAGAACGGGCATATGATTTTCATGTCATGGGAATGTTAAAGAGTACAAAGAGTAAAGTGAAGAGGAATCATCTTAACGATGCATTGAAAGACTTTCGGGAAACAAAGAAGATTACAAAGAAAAAATTGAAGCATAAAGTTGTGTTGCAGACTGTGAGGTTTGATGATCAACAAGAACTAACTCAAGATGCTGCTCTGACTGATGTGTATGCTGGTATACAAGGATTGTTTGCTGCAGAATCTGTGATTCCAACTGAAAAACTTGAGGTTACTGCTGAAATATCACTGAATACGTCTCTAAATCCGTTAAGTGATACTCCATGGCAAGCTGGAAGGCTGAACCGAAGTGATTTCACTGCTGAACAATGTCTTTTTGTTGGGAAATCAATTGTCTCTGCAGTGTCATCAAATATAGATCAGGGTATGCATAAGTCCACTTTTGGGCGTGTTGAAGCGTTAACTCAGGATCAGAACAACAGCATCTTGGTGGCTTAGCAAGGTCCCTTGTGTTGGGTAAATGATTACGCATGTGTAGTGGCTGAAATGCACTATCGGCATGCCGATCGGCAAGTTCGAAATGATTTATTCCTTTATGTGAGTGGAGTTGTGACTTATCTAAGTGCAAGTTCTTATGATAAGTTGCCTCCTGATCTGGGAGAAGATTCTTAAGATTATATGAAGCTGAGAGGAGTCCAATTTTTGCTGAAAAGAGGCACTCGAGCTGCGAGAGTGCGTTTCAAGGATCACAGCAAACAAAGCTTGATTCCTATGCAAGCAATTGAGATGTTGGATGCGTACAAATGCAGTATTATGCTGAAACCGATTTCTGATCCAACCAAAGGTAGTACAGCAGGTGCTTTAACTGTTGTATTTGGTGTTGGAAGTCCCTTTGATCCAGGAAAGAATGAATTACAAGTTTTTGGAGGAGCTACACATCCGGTGCTGCTGTTTGATGTTGAAGAATGCGATGTCAGTGCAAGCATTGGTGTAAAATTAGCTTAGGCTGTGGGTCATTGCGAAGATAACATCAAAGCAAGTGTTGAAGGAAGGAAGTATACATTTTACAAGCTACATAATTCATGTGACAATGAAGTTTCCATTGTCCCGGAATTGGTGTGGTTTCGGTTCATACAAAAGCACTTACTTGGAAGATTGGTAGTTGTTGCTAGTGGTTTGAAGAGCTGTGGAGGGTTTGAAGAGGTGTTGGGCCTTTGGTATGACCTCTCAACTGATGCTCAAGGCCAAGTAAAGCCAACGGTGATAGCATTTGAAAATCGGGACAAACTCCAACTAGAAGGAGCTGTTCTGGTGCAGAATCTGGGTGAGTTTTGGGTGACTTGCAGTGGGGTTTCAGAGTGGAAAAAATCATATGCATAAGCTTCAATATCTTCTCAACGTGTGGATGGAAAAGATCAATGCAACACTAAGAATAATCTTGGCTGAAATTGTAGTGCATATCAGCAGCAGAGTTGAGGGCAGAACATTTCAGATGTTAAAGAAATTTACAGCTGTTCTTGAGTCCCTTTGGTGTCTTCACTTGCTATATTTGTTACTCATGCTTGAGAAGGTTGACACGGAAGTAAAGCTTGATCATTTGAGGTATATTTGGTGGTTGAATGAGCTTTGGAACCAGGAAATATCAGAGAACAGGCTGGAATGTGTGAGTTGCAGCAAGGACAGTATCGATTGGGATGTTTTGGGTGTTCAAGTTATGTCAATGAGCACTTGGCATTCAAGAATGGTTTATGAACTCCTAATTTGTGTGTTCTATGCAAGAGTTTGGGAAGAAGTGGCTAAAAATTTCAGAACTTGCAAGTTCACAAACAAGAAACAAGCTGAAATCTGTCAAAAGTGATTTGCATCGGGATTGCATTGCTGAGTTTCTGAGTTCTGCAGCAACTTTGGTGCAATTGGAAAGCAATCAAGAATTTGTTAAGCATGTCATGAGTTGGTTTAGTATGTGGTTGTGTGAGCAATACAAATTTTGGATAAGATCCAAGATGAAAGAGTTTAGTAGGTGTGTTGCTTCCATAATCAAGATAAGTGGTTGTTGGAGTTGCGTTTGGGAATGTCTTCAAGCAGAATTTGATGTTTGGTTCTTTTGGTTTGAGTTTGTAAGGCCTCCCTAGATGTTAAAGAACTTCATATGCAATTTTATGGGTTTAACGACACATAACATCTGTTGTGCCACATTTCTTACGCTGAATTACAAAATTTTTGCTGCGTGTTGGGACTTTCAGCAGCAAGTCTGGGTTTTGAGCTGTGTTAACTGCATCAAGAGGGGTTCGGAATGCATTGGTGATGTTTGGTTTGATCGTAGCAGACCTCCTGAAGAGCAACATGTACTTAAACGTAGACATTGCATCGAGATAAATTGAAGTGCTCATTGGTCATCCCAGCTGCAGATTTCAGCAAAACATCATCACTTCAGCTACCTTTCCTATGCAACTATAGTTCTTCATTGTTACAACTCTCTCCTATTTTTGAGGACAAGAATGTTCTCAAGGGGAAGGGAATGTTATGGACCGAGAATCCGGGGCATGGGCTGTTGATGTTTGGGCTGCTGTTTAGCCGCTGTTATGCTGAGCTGCTGCATATTGTGTGTTCGGTTGGCTGCTACCCGTGGGCTGCTGCTGATAAGTTGTAGTTGCTGTTAATTGTTGGTTAGTTTGATTAGTTAGTCAATAATGCATGTGTTTAGTAGCTAAATTGGTTGTTGCATTGCATTGTAACAAGCTGTTAGTTCAAGCTATGTAGGTCACTGCAGTAGCATGTGTCAGTTAGTGACAGTTCAGGCATGAGTGCTGTTAGGAGTGGTGATTTGGTGCCAAATAGGATTTAAATGTTAGTTAAGCTTTAGTTCTAGATATTTCTAGATATTTCCTAAGATGGTTAGTCCTTGTGTGGCTAGATTCAATATACTACCTCATATCATGTAAGTAGTATAAATAGGAGGTCCTAGCTTGTAATCAATAACATTGATAAATGAATTGATATCTTTTGATATTTCTCTCTACTTCTCATCTCCTTTCCCTTCTTTCTCATCTAAACTCTATATTCTTTTTTCATCTCATACTCTCTCTATCCCAACTAAGGTTAAGGCTCAAGCGAAATCTTTGAAACCATAATATTCTACTACTTGGAACCACCTCCTCGATACTTTGATCCATCATTCGAAGCAAGAACCGTTGCCTCAAAGAGCTTAGCCTTAGCATAAGCCTTAGACAATGTCTTAGGATCAACTGCTTTCACAAGATTCTTAATTTTGGGCTTCAAGCCACTTATGAAACTCGAGACATAATAGGACTCAGTGGCTTGAGGATATGTAGCTATCATACTTGCTCTAAGGTTCTCAAACCTTGTCATATACCCCTTCACGGAGGTTTCTTGTATCACTTTGTTGAAATTGTCAACAATGTCACTAGAGTCTTCATCATTATATCTCTCACGTGGTTCTTTCACAAGTTTAGTCCAAGAAAGTGTGGAATTACTCTTAAGCAAACTATAAAGCCATACCTCATGGTCTCCATGAAGATATACAGCCACAATCTCAAGCTTTTCTGCCTCATCAATATAATAGAAGTGAAAGTACCTATTGCATCTCCTCAGCCATGATTGTGGTTGCTTTCCATCAAACGGTTCAATCTGAACTCTTGGTTGTCTATGTCCACTGCTTCTATTAACAGATGACACTTCATTACTTTCGGAGCGTTGCTAATGCCCCTGATTAGGTGGACTATCTTGTTGTCCTTGATTCACACTAGTATATCGTGACTGCACATAAGCAAGTGAATGATCTTGTGCCTTGGTAGTCATATCAGCTTCTACATTTTGATCTTGGGGTCAATCTTCAACAGCTTGAGTCCGTTCTTGATGTCTAGATGCACCATTTTGCACCAGAGGATTCACTTCATGCGGAAACCTCCTCTGTAGGTGCATGAGTAACTGACTGGCTAGAAGCAAAGGTTCTGGAACAGGAGGCACATTCTGTCCCCTGAATTGATTGCTGATCTCAGCAAATTTCTCTTCAAACCTCAGCATTTGTAGACTCAATGGGTCAACAATGTTTTCTTCAAACTCTTGTGCTTGCTAATTAGTTCGATCAGCAATCTTTTCCTCAACTCGCTGAGAATGTTAAGCAAATCATTCATCATACTTTTGATTCAGTTCTCGCACCAATTCACTTTGTGACTGCTGCCATTGCACGTTCAATAGGCTTGTTCTAACCACTTCCTGATCTATTGCAGCGTTAGCACCAAGAACCTCAGCATAAAATGGACTTGCTACAACCTTTCAACACCTAACCTTGTTGTAACGCCACCTGCCATAATTCTCAGTTCTTGCATTGCAGTAAGGAGAATTTGATATAAAAACAGCTTGATCAAAGCGTATACAATCAAATTGAAGCAATTAACCTTAGTCGATAGCATACAATGAGGTTCTGATACCTATTTTTAAGCTTCAAGATCAATTTGAGCTTAACCTTATGAAAGATTAGGATAATGAGAGAATTAAGATGAGAAGAGAAGTGAAAGAGATAAGAAGAAGAGAAAATATCTCATAGAGATGTTTGTATATTTTTCATTGAATGAATGATGATTACACTTAAACCCACTCTTATACCAGATCTCGATACAATGTAATTGGACAAGCTAAAACCGATTTACAAGATCTTTAACCACCACAATTGACCCTTACTTGACCCCTTCAACTGCCTTAACTAACCACCTAAGCCTTTTGGTGCCAAATAATAAGCAATACAATTCCAACATGACTTGAGACCTACGGATACATCTCATTACATCAAAACAACTACAAAACATAACATGGCACTAATGGAATGGAGTTGTCCAACCCATTGGTAATTCTTCTTCTGTAACACTCCTTGCAATTGCTTCCTACTTATCATTTGCAACTGTCCTTGATCTCGAATGCCTTGCAACTGAACTGGCTGCCCTTCTCTTTCAAATGATATTGTCAGTTTAGCAAAATCAAAAAGCAAGGGATGATGCAGACCTTACGTATGCGTTAGCAAGTGCACTAGTCGTACCAAGTAATATAGAAGTGAGTAGAGTATCATTCCCACGAGGATTGTATTGAGTGAATACCAAAATTAGTAGCTTTAATACAATTTGAAAGACCGAAAAATTTAGGATTTTGATATGAAATAAAGTAAAATAAAATAAAAAGAAATAAAAGTTAAAACGAGATTAGAGTGTGCTAATTTTTTTTGGTTTTTATCAGTTTATAAAGTTTGAGGCATCCAATTTCACCTTAGTTGCATCAATACCCCTTTTCTATTCTCGATATTAAATTTGCTACTTTGTGTTGATGGTTGAAAATCCTAATTTACTAAATATTCTCTTTCGAGCAACATTTAGCATACTCTTTAACATATTAACCCATCACTCTTGTGCATGAATTTAAATAAGAAAAGAGTTTTTAAAGCTCTATGATTTTCTTTTTTGAAAACCACAAAAATCGCGTTAATCTCTCTCGAGCATTCGCCCAATTTGTGGTGCTTATCACCTTAGCAATCATCACAAATCTCCTCTCGTACTCATTATGAATCAGTATAGGCTTTAAATGGTGATCAAGCATTTCAAACTCATGGAGAACAATGATAAACACTTCAACAACACAATAACATAAACATTGAATACTTTGAATTAGAAATAAGCCTGTATTACACCTTAGGCTACATCGTAGCCTTAGAATTACAAAATTAGTTCATGATAAACTTAATATTAAACATTAAAAACACAAAATTCATGAACTTAGGAAAGAAAAAAGGATAGAAAGAACTAAAAATACAAAACTACAAACCAAACTTTCTTCCTTCCTTCTCCTTTCCCATTTCTCACGGTTTTTCTCTCTTTTCTCACTCAAATCTTGTGATTTTTGTTTTGAAATATGATTCTTAAACACCCCCACACCATTCCCTATTTATAGTAGTTGATATGGAATTAAAAAAATTGCAAAAAAATATCAAACTTCATCCTCATTAGCTGAATGTTGCGGCTGCTGCTGAAGCTATTTTGTTCATCCATTTGTTTTATTTTTTTCTGAATTCCACTGCCCAAAACCTTCATAAAGGCATCATGTGCACGTTTTATAATGTGTATAAAATGAATTTGAGCTAAAATATTGCATAATATAGCTGGCCAAAGTGGAGAAAGTAAGCAAGTTGTGCAAAACTGTCAATCTTCTGCGGCCGAAGCAGTGGTGCTTATTCATCCATTTTTTTTCATTTTTTCTTAATTCCACCACCCAAAACTTGAAAAAGATGAATTAATACATGTTAAATATGTTTTTAAAATGAATTTGGGTAAAAGTCATTGAGTTTTTGCGCTCCCAAAATGTAAGTTGAAGCTGATTGCACCACCACCTTCACCCTTGCAGCCCAGATTTTGCAATGGTTGTTCAACTCGATTTTTTTCATTTTTTTATTGCTTTGCACCATACAAAATCAGGTTTAACATCAACTTGAACATGTTAGAAGCGTTCAAGAAATTCTTTCATGTTATTTGTCCATTTTGCCATCCTAAATTTCAAGTTGAAATGGATTGGTTGAGCTTGGTGCATTTTCTCTGTTCTTGCTGTTCTTTGCTGATTTTCTTCACATTTTTGAGCTTAGACCCACCTAAATTCAGATTTTACATCAACTTTGACATGTTAAGGCATTTTTTAATTAATCGTTGCACTTGATTTGTGCATTTTGTTACCCATTTTTGCAAGTTGAATTGTATTGTGCATGAACTTCTTGTGTTCTTGCTTTAGCCATGTTAATTATTATGTTTTGCCCATTTTTTTCTTTGGTTTGGTGTGTCTTGCTTTGACTTGTTGATGTTAATGATAAAACCTAGCAAGAGTTTAATCTAAAACGAGTGTATTTGCAACAAAATGGCAATATGAGCGAAAAAGAGCAAAATCGAGTAAAAGCAATAAAAATTTGATGTAAAATGGTAAAAAATATATCAAAATAATATGAATAATTATATAATAAATTAGACTTATCAAAATACCCCCAAACTTAAATCTTGCTCGTCCTCGAGCAAGGATGAACATTACAGCACCAGATCCCATGCTTTTTAAAGAATTTTAGTACAGCTCAAAGCAAGTGCACTCTAATTCAGAAAAGAATAACTGAGGCTCAAAGTTCAGGGTTCTAAAGGCAAAACCCTCTTTCCAAAGGAAAAATGGGTCAATTATCAAGGTAATCGAATTCAAAAATTAGCTCAGCAAATTAAGTTCATCCGTTCTTTCTAATCTTAAGATATTCAAACCGAATAGAGGATAAAAATTGTACCACTCATAACAAGACTTATCAAGTATGCCCAAAACTAATTATTTTTGCACCATTTTTTTTTTCTTTGGAGGAATTTATTTACTCAAGTCAATATAAGCATATCTGCAGCGAGAATCAAGCTCCGACTCCTGGGCGATGACCCATAAGTAAGAGAAGCCACCACTGAGATGCCTGTATTATGACCTCCCGAGTATATCTTCAGTGAGAATCAAGCTCCGACTCCTGGGTGATGGCCCATAAGTAAGAGAAGCCACCACTGAGACACTCTCGTAACAGGTAGCACATATCTTATTTATATGGGATAATGGTGCTAGAGATGTTTACCTCCCCTTTTTTTTCGGCGGTGCTTGGTTCCTTGTTAACTTTCTAAGTTCCCCTTGTAGGCAGCTTTCAATACGGCAACTCGCCATTCCAGTTGGCCCAGGGTACCAGGTGTTGAAAGACCCCTATGGATCTACTTGCTTGAGGTACCAAGGCACGAAACCATCACACCACAGCACATATCCAAATGATAGACGTTTTTAACAGGATAGCGGTGCTTAGTGATTCTCTCCCTCTGTTATATTTTTGTTTTATTTAGACTTAGGCATAACTCTTCAAAATTTATTATGTAAATGATACTCATTATGCAATCTATTCAAATTTGAGCATCTTTTAATTAGAAAGAAAAGTAAAACAACCATGCTAACTAGTGAAGTCAAATACCATGGTTTTATCAAGATAATGCCTTAGATTAGATCTTGTTTTGCTATTGGATCACAAAAACAATTGATTCTTAGGTCATTCAAATTAAATTAAAGTAAACGAGCTTAGAAAAAGTAGAAAAATTCCCTAAAAAGCATGATGATAAGTTTTTAAAATAGGCAGGGTTTTTTTTTGTTATTGTATTTTTTATTTATTATTTTTTTAAACTAATGATTAAAACTGTAGAAATAGACATTCGTTTTGTTGGCCGACACTATTTACATCCCCATATGAGGCTTCGAACTCTAGGAGGCACTGATGCCGACTCTTCAACATAAAACATGAAAACTTTTTCGAAAAATTTTGTTCAAAATTTTAAAAATTGTCTCTCCCACCCCCAAACTTAAAGTTAACACTGTCCATAATGTTAAAAGAAATATAAAGAATGAAGCAGTAGGTGAGAGATACTTCCTAAGTTTGAGGATTGCTTATTTGATGGTGCATCTAACTACCCCCAAACTTGCTGTAAAATACCTGTTTAACAAAAATAAACATGAGAAAAATAAAAATAATGAAAGAAAAATAAAATGAGATAAATAAAGATATAAACACTTGGGTTGCCTCCCACGAAGCACTTAGTTTATGGTCGTTAGCTTAACTTTCTGGGTGGATCTATCCCGTGTCCTGAAGGAGAATAGAGTTTCCACCATCCATCCATAACAACCATTTTCTTGCATGGATCTTCCTTGTTACCTTCTTTGCACTACCACCTCTGCCTTCTCCAATATTGAGATCTTTAAGCCCGATTTGCCACAGTTTGAATTTCATTTTTTGATCTTTTCTGCTATATTTCACTGAGGCATCCATGGTTCCGAAAATCTCTGACTATGTTAGATAAGCTCGAAATTCTATTTCAATGATTGGTGGCGGTGGGTAGGTAAAGATAGGTTTGGTTATTGGTGGCTCTGAGTTGACTAAGGGGATTATGTCATATTGAGGTGGTTTTTCTAGTGTGTCTTTATTCCTCAATGTTATGGCGTTAGTTTGGTCCCCTAGGTCGGTGATGGTATTGCTAGGCATGAATTCTTCAGACCTCACAAAATGTTCCTCTATTGTGGTCCCTACTTGAGGTTCAGGATTTTGGATGGAGGTTCTTTGATTCTTTAAGTCACTCACGATTTCCATGAATTCCCTATATGCCTCTTCTAAGTTATAGGTCTTTTCTTGGGATGGATAAGTGGGTGACCAAGATGCTTTGTGATGATTCCAGGAAGGGACCATCCATTCTTGACTATAAGTGCTAGAGTAGGGAATGTACTGGGGTTGGCTAAAATTTGACATGTAATTACCTTGTTCAAAACCCCATGAGGAAAAGCTATTACCTAATTGACATTCCATACTTGTATGGTTACCTGCACAAAATTCACAGCTAGGAGCACGAGCAGCAATCATCTCATTTAATATTTCTCGAATTTCTGAAAGTTGAGCAGATAATTCACTGTATTCACTAATGCTTAGTTTTCTTCTCGATATAGCTTGATATTGAGGTCTCATAAAGTTATATTGCTCAAAATCTGATGAAGAAAAGCTATTACCTATTTGGCATTCCATACTAGTATGGCCACCTGCGCAAAATTCAGATCTAGGAGTACTAGCAGTAATCATGTCTTCAATTAGTGAAAGTTGAGCAAATAATGCATCAAATACAGCTTGGTATTGAGGTCTTATAAAGTTGTAGCAAGCCATCTGTTACGCTCGGGCTTGAACCACAAGCGTAAACTAAGTAAAACTAGGATAGATTGAGAATTTGAGATGAGAAAGAAGTGAAATTGAGATGAGAAAGTAGAGAATTTAGAGTTAAGATGAGATAAGAAGGGAAAGGTGATGAGAAGTAGAGAGAGTTAGATGAGAGAGAGAATATTAATCTCAAAATGAGACTTGTGTTTGATTATTTTCTTGAATGAATTCTGAACATTACATCCATTACTTATTTATAGCAATTCTAATACATGAACCTAGACTTATACCACTAACCAACTCAGCTAGGAACAATCTAGAAGCATCTAGAATATACTAACTAACATTTAAATGCTTAGTTTCGCGCCAAAGACTGAAACTAACAGCAGCAGCAGCTCACGGCAGCAACAGCAGACCTTAACAGCAGCAATTAATCACAAAACAGCCTAGCAATAGCAGCTAGCAGATTTTTCCGCCATTCAACCAATTTAAACCCATGCCTCGGATTCTCGGTTTGTAACACCATCACTCTCAGCACTCTTCTTTTTTCTATTAAATAAATAAATAAATAAACTTAAAATTTAGAGAAAAAATAAAATTAGAGAGAAAGATTAAGAATACAATCATCTTTGAAAACCAATTTTTAAGAGAGGGGTGTCAGTAATACTAAAGATTTTGAAAAACTTAAAGAAAAAATACTTAACTTTGAAGAACTTGTATAGGTGAATTAAAAGTTAAAACAAAGTCAAAATTAATCAAAGAACTTGTAAATATAACAATTTTAAATAAAAATTGAGAAAAATATGGTATTAGGAGAGAGGGGGGGGGGGGGGGGGGGGGGGGGGGGGGGGGGGACGGGGACAGTAGCACTAATGTTTTGAAAAACTTTAAAATAACAATTTTAAGTTTTAAAATTTTAACAAAATGGAATTTTTAAGTAAAATAAAGATGAAAGTAAGAAAAAAATACAAGAAAACCAACAAAATAACACAAACTAACAAATTTTAACAAAAACACAATTTTAGGGGTATGTTCTATATGAATTTTTCTCTTTTATTTTCTTCAAAGAATTTATCTTTACAAATGAATCAAATAAAAATTTTCTTACACTTAAATAAAATTTATAAATTATTAACAATTTCAAATTAGCACCAAAACTAGTTGGTATTGATATCACTCAAATAGAGACAATCCCCGGCAACGCCGCCAAAAATTTGATGCAGACTTTGCATATGCGTTAGCAAGTGCACTAATCATACCAACGAGGATTGTATTGAGTGAATACCAAAATTAGTAGCTTCAATACTATTTGAAAGGCCGAAAAATTTGGGATTTTGATATGAAATTAAGTAAAATAAAATAAAAAGAAATAAAAGTTAAAATGAGATTAAAGTTTGCTAATTTTTTGTTGGTTTTTATCAGTTTATAAAGTTTAAGGCATCCGATTTCACCTTAGTTGCATTAATGCGCCTTTTCTATTCTCAATATTCAAGTTGTTACTGTGTATTGATGGTTGAAAATCCTAATTTACTAAATATTCTCTCTCGAGCAAAATTTAGCATACTCTTTAACATATTAACCCATCAATCTCGTGCATGAATTTAAATAAGAAAAGTGTTTTTAAAGCTCTATGATTTTGTTATTTGAAAACCACACAAATCACGTTAATCTCTCTTGAGCATTCGCCCAATTTGTGGTGCTTATCACCTCAGCAATCATCATAAATCTCCTCTCGGACTCATTATGAATCATTATAGGATTTAAATGGTGATCAAGCATTTAAAACTCATGAAGAGCAATGATAAACATTTCAACAATACAATAACATTAATATTGAATACTTTGAATTAGAAATAAGCGTATATCACAACTTAGGCTACATCGTAGCCTTAGAATAACAAAATTAGTTTATGATAAACTTAATATTAAACATTATAAACACAAAATTCATGAACTTAGGAAAGAAAAAAGGATAGAAAGAACTAAAAATACAAAATTACAAACCAAACTTTCTTCCTTCCTTCTCCTTTCCTCTTTCTCACGGTTTTTCTCTCTTTTCTCACTCAAATCTTGTTATTTTTGTTTTGAAATATGATGCCTAAACACCCCCTCACCATCCCATATTTATATTAGTTGAGATGGAAATAAAAAAAATTGCAAAAAATTATCAAACTTCATCCTCATTAGTTTAGTGTTGCGGCTCCTGCTGTAGCTACTTTGTTCATCCTTTTTTTTTTTTATTTGTTTCGGAATTCCACAGCCCAAAACCAACACGAAAGCATCATGTTCATGTATTATAAGGTGTATACAATGAATTTGAGCTAAAATATTGCATAATATAGCTGCCCAAAGTGGATAAAGTAGGCAAGTTGTGCAAAACTGTCAATTTTCTGCAGCAGCAGTAGTGATGCTTGTTCATCCATTTTTTTTTCATTTTTTCTGAATTCCACCGCCCAAAACTTGAAAAATATGACTTGAGACATGTAAAGTATGTTTTTAAAATGAATTTGGGTAAAAAGCATTGAGTTTTTGCTCCCAAAATGCAAGTTGAAACTGATTGTACCACCACCCCCACCCTTACCGCCCAGATTTTGCAATGATTGTTCAACTCGATCTTTTTCATTTTTTCATTTCTTAGCACCCCCCAAAATCAGCTTTAAAATCGACTTGAACATGTTAATCAAGTGTTGAAGAAGTTCTTTCATGTTATTTGTCCATTTTGCCACCTAAAATTGCAAGTTGAAATGGATTGGTTGAGCTTGGTGCATTTTCTTTGTTCTTGCTGTTCCTTGCTGATTTTCTTCAAATTTTTTAGCCTAGACCCACCTAAATTCAGAGTTTACATCAACTTTGACATGTTAATACATTGTTTAATTAAACCTTGCACTTGATTTGTGCCTTTTGTTCACCATTTTGTCAAGTTGAATTGTATTGTGCATGAACTTGTTGTGTTCTTGCTTTAGCCATGTTAATTATTATGTTTTCCCCATTTTTTGCTTTGGTATGGTGTATCTTGCTTTTACTTGTTGATTGTAATGATAAAACCTAGCACGATTTAGCATAAAACGAGTGTTTTTGCAAGAAAATGGCAATATGAGAGAAAAAGAGCAAAATTGAGCAAAAGCGATAAAAATTTGATGTAAAATGGTAAAAAATATATCAAAATAATATAAATAATTATGTACTAAATTATACTTATCAAGGGACTAATGATCATCATCCAATCAACCCCTAATATCGCAACCTCCCAATCTCAACACCCTGAGGTCATATTCAAAGTCCTGCCCCTGCATCAACCATTGATAATGCCTGAGAACCGCAACTCTACCAAAATTTAATCAAATCAACTCTATTGGTCGCCAAAATTCAGGCTCTAATACCAATTGTTTTGAATCAAGAACAATCTTGATTCATAACCTAAGATAGAATAGAGTTAGGTGAGAAGAAAAGTAAAGGAGATGAGAAATAAAGAGAGAATTAAGGATGAGAGAGAGAAAAATATCAATTCTTATCATTCATGAATCAAACTTGAAATAGCTTAAGTTATTTATACAAACTAGGATTAAAATTGATACATTGCATCAAGATTAACTAACAAACCGACTTACTAAGCTCAGCCGCCAAACTGGACCAACAAATTGACTTAAACCACTAAGGACCATAACCGAATTAATCAAACTGATTTAACTAACTTTCCCGCTGCTAGAACTTGATCACTCTTGACTTACAACCTTGAATTCAGCTCTAATCATAACACATTCCAACGCTTAGGTAATAAAAACCCATACATGCATTTGGACAGTTTCATGCTTAGGCAATAAAAACCCATACATGTAATTGGTCTTGATTTGCGTATGATGTTTTTGAATTGATTTAGTGTTGTATTCAAATGGTAGTTGGCAGGCTATTTGGCGCCAAGAGTCAATTAGTGGTCTAGGATAGTCAAATGTGGCAGCTAGTTAAGTTTTTGGCCCCAAATTTGGTTAGTTTCGGTTATAGCTTTGGGTCTTGGTTCAATGTATTAGATCAAGTATAAATAAGCTCAAATCACGTAAATTCCTCATTCAATGAATACAAAATAATATTTTTCTTTGAAAATTCTCTCTCTATTTCTCATCTCCTTCTCTATTTCTCATCCACTTCACTTCTCTTCTCATCTTAACTCTTCTTCTACAAGGTTAACTTTCATTTCTTGGATTGGAAGCTAACAATTGGTATCAGAGCCTGTTCAAGCAATCAATTGATTGATTGGAGCTGGCAAAACAAAAGAAAAACAATCAAAATATGGCTGATGGAGTGAGGACTCGATCGGGAGCTGGTGGAGCTAATGCAGCTACAGTTGTTAGTCCAGATCTTTCTTACGCTGCTGTTGCTGGTGCGAATGCTACAATCGGACCTCAGCACGTAACTACTGATCACATTCAGGTCATATGTGACCGCCTTAGCAATTCACAAAAGCAAATGATAAGCCAAATGGTGGACCAAAAGTTTGATCAAAGGTTTGATCAGTGTCAGCAGTTACTGCTGAAAATTGACCTGAAAAATGAAGATCGTTTGCAGCAAATTGAGGCAAAGATTATGAATTTGTAGGATCAGATTAATAAGCAAGGAGAATCATCGGTTAATACGATTCTTAAGCCTGCTAGCCAGATTATTCCACTTGCTGAAGTGGTTCAACCGCTAGTGAACAATAGCAGAGCTGAGAGTTTAGCAAGGAATCGAGATAAGTATCCAATGATTCAACCAGAGGTTGAACCTTCAATTCAAATCTAATCAGTGGATGATCGACCTCTAAAGGTTGAGATTGCTGCAGAGAATCATGATCGAACCGCAGAACAAGCTCATTCTAGATTGAATGGCCAGAATTCAGATCTGAATTCAAGGCTTCCTTATTATGTTATTCACCACAGAAATTCACTTGATGACTTCGAACATCAAGATAGGCCACCTGATCAGCACTTTCAGCATAGATCAGTAAGTAACGATACTTCATCTGGTGGCAGGAGCAGTTCTCATAGGCAGCCGAGGGTCCAAATCGAGCCTTTTGATTGCAAGCAGCCGGAGTCATGGTTAAGAAGGTGTGATCGATATTTTCAATATTATAACATAAGTGAAGCTAAAAAAGTTGAGCTAGCAGCAGTGCACTTACATGGAGATCATGAGGTGTGATATTATAGTGTGTTGAAAAGCAAACCTAATCTTTCTTGGGGCCAATTCGTGGAAGAATTGTGTGAACGATATGGAGAAGAGGAGATAAGTGATGTAGTTGACAGTTTTAATAAGGTGTATCAAACTTCTACCGTGAAAGAATACATGATCAGGTTTGAGAACCTTCGAGCTAACCTATTGTCCATGATATCCATCACTCCACAGGATTCAGAGGCATACTATGTCTCTTGTTTCATTAGTGGTTTGCAGCTTAGGATCAAAAACATGGTGAAGGCCATTGGTCCTAAGACTTTGTCTAATGCTTATAACAAGGCTAAGTTGATTGAAGCCACGCTTGCAACTTCAAGTGATAAGAGTAAGCTTAACGGCAGTAGCTTCAGATCTCATCACAAGGATGCATCAAGCTCCAAATCTGGGCATGCTGTTGACAAGAGATCAGTGAGATTATGTTTCAAATGCAACCAGCCATATCAACCCGGACATAGATGCAATTCCAAAGCCTTAATGTCTGCAAGAGGAACACAAGTAAGAGGTGATTCAGACAGTGAGAATTCAGAAGCAAAGGATGACAGTTCTGAGCATTTTTCACAAGATGAGTTGATGGAGGATGAAGTCAAGATTTTGTTAAGATCGAGATTAAATCTTGATCTTAACCTAAGATAAAGAGAGTATAGGATGAGAAAGAAGTGAAGGAGATGGGAAAATAGAGAGAGTTAGATGAGAGAAAGAACGTTTAATCTCAAAGAGATTGGGTTGATATTTTCATTGAATGAGTAAGAATTACACTTGATCATCCTACTTATAGGAAATAACAAGCAAAGTAATACAATGAACCTAGACTTAACAACTAATCGCCTCAACTAACAAAATATCTAACTAACTAAAATATCTACTAAGTTACACCTAAAGCATTGGTGCCAAGATACAACCTAAGCCCACCGTAACCTGCTGCTGCAGGTTATTACAATGCAGGTAATTACAATGCCCTTTATTACAACTCATAGCTAGACAACACTTAACCAAGATTAATACATCTTTATTAGCTAACCACCCCACAATATCGGCACCAATTCATCCACATAACAGCCCCCAGCAGCAGCTATCAGCAACATACTGAACACAGCCTTAACCCTCTCAAGCCTTGGATTCTCGGATCATAACATTCCCTTCCCCTTGAAAACATTCTTGTCCTCAAGAATGGAAGAGAGCTGTAATAATGGAGATCACTTATTGCTTATGAAACATAGCTGAATTTATGAACTTCTTGCTAAAGTTCTGCAGCTGAAGACATCTAAAGCAACTCAATCTGAAATGCAGCTGATACATGACGATGACATCTTGTTTCGACACAATGTTTGCGTTTGAATGTATAATACCCTTCAGGGGGTTTGCACTGATCAAACCACACATCAACCCCACATCCACGACACCACATAATGCAGTTGATATAACTCAAAACTCTATCCTACTGCAGAGAACCATAAAATGCATCAGTACTTCTGAATTTCTGCTTGTAGTAAGCTGCATAATAGAACTTGAATGTCATTGAACCCATAAAACTGCATATGAAGTCCTTTAACCTCTCGGGAGGCCTTCTAAACTCAAACCAAGAGAACCAAGCATCAAAATCAGCTTGTAGACATGTCCCAGTGCAGCTCAAATAGCCCCATATCTTGATCATGGTAACAAAACACATTGAAATCCCGTAGGAATGGAGCTGCAACTCTTTCATCTTGAATCTTACCCAAAATTTGTATTGCTTAAACATCCATTTACTAAACCATCTCAGGCCAAACTCAACATACTCTTGACTGCTTCCCAATTCCACAGGATTTGCTGCAGAACTCAAAATTTTAGCAGTGTATAACCAAGACAACTCATAGCTGCGGATATTCAAATTTTAGCTCGATTCTTGTCCACAAGGAAGCTTCTTGATGCGAACAAGTTAATACATATTCCCAAGGCCACATTAGCACCAACCACACTCAATCTGAGTAACTCATTTACTGCTGACAGTGAAGGAATTGTAATTCTCCAAAAATGTTCAGCAGCCTCCAATACTTCCATTGCTTGAATCTTGAGTGAGAACTTGTAAGATCCGAAAATCTCAGCCTTTTCCTTCCAAACTCTTGCATAGACCACACCAACTAAGTTTTCATGAGCCATTGTTGAATGCTAAAGACTCACTGTTATAACCTGAACTCCCAAAACATTCCAACCAACACTGATAGTGCTGCAGCTCACACTTTCCAGCCTGTCCTCAATGCTTTCCTGGATCCCAAGCTCATCCAGTGACCAAACATGCCTCAAATGATCAAGCTTCGCTTTCTTGTCAACCATGTCAAACATGAGTAACAAATATAACAAGTGGAGACACCAACAGAACTCCTGAACAGCTGTAAATTTCTTCAAGTCTAGAGCTGATCTATTCCAAACTCCCTTGCTGATGTTTACTCTAATTTCAGCTAGAATTATCCTCAATGGTGCAATGATCTTTTCCATCCAAACATTAAGAAAATATTGAAGCCTGTGCATATAATTTTTCCATTCAAAACAACCACAACAGATCACCCAAACACATTGAGGTCCTGAATCTGATCAGCTCCTTTCAGTTGCTGTTTGTTCCAAATTCCAAGTGCTATCATCTTTGTCTTGACTTGGCTTCAAGCATTAGCTGTGAGGTCATACCAGCTGCCCAACATCTCCTCAAACCACCAACTAAAAACAACTACCATCCCTTCAAGGAAATGCTTGTGTTTGAACAGAAGCAACACCAATTCCGAAACAATTGAGACTTCAATGTCACGATCTGAATTATGCAGCTTGCAATAGGTAAAATTCCTTTCCTTAAAGCTTGCTTTGATGTTAACTTCACCATGAGCCAAAGCTGCTACAATTTTTCCACCATTGCTTGCACTGGCACTGAATTGTTCATCATCAAACAACAGCACCAGAGGCCAAACTTTTCCAATCACTTGTAATTCATCCTTTCCTGGGTCAAGGGGACTGCCAACATCAATTGCATCATTTAAAGCATCTATTGTACTGATTTTGGTATGAACATAAATTTTTCTCCCCACATTACATCTTTTGTACAAATCCATCAATTTAATTGATTGCATAGGAACGCAGCTCGATTGCTTCTTTCCAGCAGAAAATCGACTCTTTTCAGCTTCACATAGCCTTGAGTATCTTCTCCCGGATCAGGAGGCAACTCGTCATAAAAGTGTGTATTGGAATATACCTTTTCTCCACCCAAAAGCACACCTTGTTCTGCATCAAATAGTACCACAGCAGCAACAATTGATTTCTCGACAGAATGAGATTGTTCAGCAGTGAAGATGCTTCAATTCTGCACACCAGCTTGCCATGGAGTGATACTTAACAGATTTGGTGATGTATTCATTAATATTACAGCAGTAGCATCAATTTTTTCAGTTGAAATCAAAGGTTTTGCTAGATCCAACCCTTGTATACCAGCATATACATCAATAAAATTAGTATCTTGAGTTAGTTCTTGTTGATCAACAAGCATCCCAACTTCTTCCAGTGGATCATCCCGATCTCCCATAACTGAATTGGACTCGATTAAGGCAACCACAGGTTGTCTATTGTTCTGTTCTTGCAAATTCAGAAGCTCCTTAGGCTGACACACAACCTCTCGCTTCAATTTCTTCTTTGTAATCTTCTTTTTAGCCCAAAAATCTTTCAATGCTTCATTGAGTTGGCTTCTCTTAACTTTACTCTTTGCTTTCTTCAACATTCCCTTTACATGAAAACTGTATTCCCCTTCTACAAACATATCTTACTGGGACTCAATATCTTCGAAATACTCTACCTCTAGCAAAGAGTCTTCATAATGATCATCTCGTTCAAACTCAAGTTCTTCTAACTTGCGGTCATCAATTTCATTATTATCGTATTCGAGTTCATTTCCAACGGCAACAGGTTCCACTTTCTCTGTTTATTGTCTAACGCTATCCACTAGCTCCGGAAACTCATTTGCATCAAAAACAACCGGACAATCTCGACTGATGTTTGCAAACTGATGATTTGAACAATACAGATCCAAAATTCGCTGCAGCTTTTTGTCCCATGCCTGTTTAACCTTCTGCCATGAGCTATCATCAACCATACGAGCCATGTTTGCAATGAACAACAATGCTTCGATCTGAAACAGCTCAGTTTGCAGAAATATAAGTTCGAAAATTGCAGAAAAGTGAGACCTGTTTCGCAACTCTTCAACAACCGATTGCTTAATCAAGTTCTACTCCTTCATTCGCACTAAACAATCCCCTGCTATCGTTTCCACAATCGCTACTGAGTACAAACCCTAATATGCAGATTTTCGCACATAGAGAACTCAAACCAAACCCTAACTAAGGTGCTTCTTGAGTAACAGACTTACAATTCTGAATTAGGCTCGACTCTAGACTACAACCCATTCCTCAACACAATATTCAAAGCAATCTTCAAGAACGAAATCAGATTTCAATACTTTCGGTCCTCAGCTAAATGTCAGAACCTCGCCTAAGCAAATCTCAACTCCATAACATGTAATTCTTAAGAATTCACTGAATTCTCACCACTTTTATGCTTATTAACACGAATTATATCACAAATCAGCAACAACGCAGATTTGATCGAATTGCAACTTGAAGTTCAGAGACCGTTACCTCAACCTCAACTTCTGAATTGTAGAATCTGAATTAACCTCAAATCAACTTGTTTCTGGTCTTCTGATTATGATCAAGTGTAATGTTGATCCAATAGCTCACTTTAACTTCTTCTCCAAGTGATCAGATGAATATCTAATCAAGATTGATTATGCTCAGCACTCACTTCAGCAGCTAATGCTTGCTTCAGCACTCAACTTCAGTAGTTAATGCTTGATCAATTCTACTGAATTCAATCTGAATCAGTTCTGATGTTGAATGTAATCATCAAGTACTGATCAATTAAACTTTCTTCAATGTAACTCAATCATATTTATCCCAACCGAAGCAATTCCCAGGCACTTGCAGATCAATAATGCAATACACAAACTCCTCAAGTTCAGAATTCAGAATTGAATTCTTGATCATATAAAATTGTACTAATTCAGTACAAAACTATTTTTGTTGATTAATTGCAACACAATCAATTAGATTTTATATTTTTTTTCTGTTTTAAAGCTTGATTCGGAAGCCAAATCAAGGCTCTAATACCAATTGTTAAGATCAAGATTAAATCTTGATCTTAACCTAAGATAAAGAGAGTATGGGATGAGAAAGAAGTGAAGGAGATGAGAAAATAGAGAGAGTTAGATGAGAGAAAGAAGGTTTGATCTCAAAGAGATTGGGTTGATATTTTCATTGAATGAGTAAGAATTACACTTGATCATCCTACTTATAGGAAATAACAAGCAAAGTAATACAATGAACCTAGACTTAACAACTAACCACCTCAACTAACAAAATATCTAACTAACTAAAATATCTACTAGCTTACACCTAAAGCATTGGTGCCAAGATACTACCTAAGCCAACCGTAACCTGCTGCTGCAGGTTATTACAATGCAGGTAATTACAATGCCCTTTATTACAACTCATAGCTAGACAACACTTAACCAAAATTAATACATCTTTATTAGCTAACGACCCCACAATATCGGCACCAATTCAGCCACATAACAGCCCCCAGCAGCAGCATACCGAACACGGCATTAACGCTCTCAAGCCTTGGATTCTCGGATCATAACAGATTTCTATGAAGGCCTTGACCGGGAATGGAGCTCACAATACCATTTGCATCAAAGGAAAGGCTGGTAAAACTTCCATTATTAGTCTTATTGATAGTGGGAGCACGCATAGCTTTTTTGATCCAAAATTGATAAAGAAAGTGAAGCACGAAGTGACTAAGACCCATCCTTTGGCGGTTATGGTGGCTGATGGCAACTCCATAACTACTCAAAATAAGTGCCAAGCTTTCCAATGGTCGATGCAAGATCATCAATTCACTTTTGATTTTAGATTTCTACCCTTGGGAGGTTGTGATATGGTGCTCGGGGTAGATTGGATGAGATCATTCAATCCGGTGGTGTTTGATTTTGATAAAAAGACAGTAGCATTTGAAGTTCATGGCACTAAGGTATCACTGCAACGTATTTCTGATCAAGCTCAGCTTTGGTTGATTAATGGCATGCGTTTACAAGGTGGATTCAAGAAGAATGCAATCAATTGGCATGGGCAATTGTTTATTATCTCACTTGTTGAACTTCAGCCAGTAATTCAGCCTGAGGTTCACGCTTTGATTGAAGAGTTTGAAGTTGTTTTTTGAGCAACCAAAGAGCCTTCCTCCTTAAAGGAGTGTAGATCATGCCATACCACTTCAAGCAAATTCTGATCCAGTGAAGATCAGACCTTATCGATATGCTCATGCTCAAAAATTAGAAATTGAGAAGCAAGTTGATGAGTTGCTTCAAATGAGCTTCATTAGACCAAGCCATAGTCCTTTTGCCTCACCTGTGATTCTTGTGAAGAAGAAGGATGGGACAGCTAGGATGTGCATCGATTATTGCCAATTGAATTCCTTGACAGTAAAAGATAAGTTTCCTATTCTTGTTATAGATGATTTGCTTGATGAGTTATATGGAGCGCAATTCTTGTCTAAGCTTGATTTGGGACAGGGATATCATCAAATCAGAGTGCTTGAGCTGGATATATATAAGACTACTTTTCAGACTCACCACGGGTATTTCGAGTTTGTTGTTATGCCATTTGGCTTAACAAATGCTCCGACCTCCTTTCAAGTGGCTATGAATGACATCTTCAAGCCTTTTTTTAGGAGATCAGTGCTAGTCTTCTTCGATGATATACTGATATATAGTTCTTCTTATGAGGATCATCTCACACATCTTAGAGAAGTGTTTGTTGTAATGCGGCATCACAAGTTCTTTGCCAAATTGTCTAAATGCTCATTTGCTCAGACCAAGCTCGAGTATTTGGGCCATGTAATCTCTCAAGAAGGAGTTTCCACCGATCCTACTAAGGTCTAAGCAATGCAAGATTGGCCAATTCCAATAACTTTGAAGCAATTGAGGGGATTCTTGGGATTGACCGGTTATTATAGGAAGTTCATTAAAGGTCATGGATCTAATGCAAAGCCTTTAACTGAGCTCTTAAAAAAGGATGCCTTCTTGTGGTCAGAAAGAGCTCAAGCAGCTTTTGAGGCTCTCAAGTCAATCATGTGTGCAGCACCGGTATTGGCCATGCCTAATTTTGCTGAAGCCTTTATATTGGAGACAGATGCGAGTGGATCTGGTGTGGGAGCTGTTCTCTCTCAACGAGAAAGGCCTATTGCTTATTTGAGTCAAGTTCTTAGTCCCGAGCATCAAGCCATGTCAATTTATGAAAAGGAATACTAGGCAATTCTTCTAGCAGTTGAGAAATGGAGGCATTACTTGGATGGTCATAGATTCATTATTCGAACTAATCATCAAAGCCTTAAGCACCTCCTTGAGCAAAAGATTGTGACTAGAATTCAAAAGAAGGGATTAATGAAGATGCTTGGCCTTGATTATGCTATTGATTACAGAAGAGGTAAAGAGAATGCAGCTGCTGACACTTTGTCCAAGAAATTTGAAGATGCAAAACAAGGCTTGAGCGGTGCAATGTCCCTTGTTTTACCTTCATGGATAGATGAAGTTTATAAGTCTTATGAGGGTGATTCGTTTGCTCAAGAGTGTGTGACTGTAAGCCTAGTGAAAAATTCAGAAAAGGATGACAGAGATGCTGATTTATCAGTGCAGAAAGGCTTAATCAAATTGCATAACAAGCTTTACATTGGTACTTCAACAGATTTGAGGGATCAGATCATCAGGGCCTCTCATGATTCTACTTGGGGAGGTCATGCTGATGTAGAAGGCACTTATAAAAGAGTTAAAGCCTATTTCAGCTGGCCAAGCATGAAGAAGACAATGAAAGAGTATGTTAAAGTATGTGAGGTCTGTCAGCAAACCAAATTGGGGGATCATAGATACAAAGTACTTCTTCAGCCTCTTCCCATTCCGGATGGAGCTTGGGTCAATATTAGCATGGATTTCATAGAGGGTTTGCCTAAGTCTGATAGTAGAGAAGTCATATGGGTTGTAGTGGATTGTTTCACCAAATATAGCCACTTCATTGCTCTCACACGACCTGTTATTGCAAAGAAGTTAGCAAAGATCTTCCTTGACAACATATATAAGTTACATGGATGCCCACAATCCATTATTTCTGATCGCGACAAGATCTTCACAAGCAATTTTTGGAGGGAGTTGTTCAAATTGTTGGGTACTACATTGGCACTTAGCTTATCTTATCATCCCCAAACAGATGGGCAAACTGAGCGTGTTAACCAATGTATTGAGCAGTACCTTCGGAGCATGGTTTTCTCATAGCCTAAGGAGTGGAACCATTGGCTTTCTTTAGCTGAATATTGGTTCAACACTCATGTACATGCATCTATTGGCACTGCTCCTTTTCAAGCACTCTATGGATACGTTCCTCCTGCTCCATTTATGCTGCAGTACCCTAAGTCATCAGAACATGCAGCAACTGATTACATTTAGTAGAGGAAGCAAATGATGCAAATTCTCAAGGATAATCTTCTCCAAGCTCAAGCAAGGATGAAATTCTATGCTGATAAAATGAGGGTAGACAAAAATTATGAAGCTGGAGACATGGTCTACCTCAAATTACAACCTTATAGACAGTCTTCTTCGGCTGTCAGGAAGAATGTCAAGCTAAGTGCTCGTTTCTTTGGTCCATACAAGATTTTGGAGAAGATTGGCAAAGTTGCATACAAACTTGACCTACCACTTCATTCATACATTCACCCGGTGTTCCATGTATCTTTACTTAAAAAGCAGCGGAAGAATGGAGCTAAGAGTGCACGGGAACCACCAGAAGTTGGAGCAAATGGGGCCTTGCTGTTGCAGCCTGCTGCTGTTAAGGGGCAAAGGATGATGAAGGTTGCAGATGGAGCTGTGCAAGAAGCTTTGATGCAGTGGCGTAATCTGCACAAGAGTGTTGCAACTTGGGAGAACATCACGTTCTTGAAGAGCCAATTTCCTAGCTTTTCTCTATGAGGACAAGGAGCTTCTCAAGGGGGTAGGGAATGTTATGATTCCTTTAGTTTTTTGGTTGTAATTGGTCTTGATTTGCTTATGATGTTTTTGAATTGATTTAGTGTTGTATTCAAAGGGTAGTTGGTAGGCTATTTGGCGCCAAGAGTCGGTTAATGGTCTAGGATAGTCAAATGTGGCGGCTAGTTAAGTTTTTGGTGCTAGATTTGGTTAGTTTAGATTATAGCTTTGGGTCTTGGTTCAATGTATTAGATCAAGTATAAATAAGCTCAAATCATGTAAATTCCTCATTCAATCAATACAAAATCAGATTTTTCTTTGGAAATTCTCTCTCTATTTCTCATCTCCTTCTCTATTTCTCATCCCCTTCACTTCTCTTCTCATCTTAACTCTTCTTCTACAAGGTTAACTTTCAATTCTTGGATTGGAAGCTAACAGTTTGCTCTACCTTCAGGATTCTTAATGCTAGTGAAGACGCCATCCTACTTCACCATTTTTCTTTCTCCTTGAAGGATAAGGCCAAGTATTGGTTAGGTACCTTGCCTAGTAGGATGATTAGGATAGGGCTCAAAGGTAATAAGAATTTTGTAAGAAATTATATCCCATTAGTAAGACCAACACTGTAGGAGAGCCATTAATACCTTTGCCCAACTTCCTAGTGAAGAGGTCCATGAGAGTTGGAATAGGTTTAGGGGAAATTTTGAGAGCTTGTCCACATCATGCTATTCCTAAGTGGCAACGTGTCCAAAAAGTTTATTATGGGTCAAACAAGAAAGGACAACAAACTGTCGATGCTTCATAAGGTGGTCAATTCCTTAGGAAAATGAAAACAAGGAGTGGGAACTTTTTGAGCAATTGAATGACAATTCACAACAAAATGTCACATATGCATGTTTAAATGCTGCTAGGCTAAACAGAGGAGTACTACAAGAAATTGCACGCACTTCTATCTTAGATAAGAAAGTAGACCCTTTTGCCTCCTCTATAGAGCAACCTACTTCTTTATTTAAGATTACATTGACTCTCTCTAAAAAAAAAGGTGTCTAAGTTTCCAAACATGCATGGTGTTTGTTCTATGTTCTAGTATTTCTCACTCCACACTTGGTTGCCTTTCTACTTCATCCTTTGTTGAGTGTTCATGGGAATAGGTTGATGGCGCCCAAGGATTTTCAAGGAATGATCCATACTCAAATACATACAATCTGGGCTGGAGAAACCATCCGAACTTCTCCTAGAGGCAAGGTAGTGAAGGGCAATTTTTTCCACAACAATCGCAAGGGCAATACGGTCATCATTAGCAACTGAATCCACGATGTCACCAATCTGGTATGTCAGGACCTCTCAATTTTTGACCACAAGGGTATGTTTCTAACCATTCTTAACCTTCTAATTTGAGCTCTGATTCGAATTTTGAAGAGAAGGTCTTGAGTATGCTTAAGGGATCGATCTCTAAGCTAGAAATCCAAATAAGTCAACTAGCTAATGCTTTGAGTAGGAGAGATGAGGACAGACGCCCTAGCCAAGTTGAAGAGAACCCTATGAACCTTTGAGGCAAGATAACTATCCTCCCCACCAAGGGCAAGCAAAGTCTGTTGTGGTGCTGAGAAGTGGGAAGGAAGTTGATAATGTAGTGAGTGTTGAGAGTGAAGTATCCATGAGTGGTGAGGGAGAAGAAAAGAGCATGGAAAGGGAAAAAGAAACCGATTAGGTCATGCGCCCTTCTTCTATGCCTAAAGCATCTGATCTTCCTTCCTCATATGAACCTACAGTGCCCTTCCTCCGAGCTTTAGTTGCACCATATCCACATGGAAAGGATAAGAAATAGGAAGACACTTATGAGACATTTAGGCAATTAAAGATTAACATTCCCCTCCTTGATGTGATCAAACAAATCCCTGCCTATGCAAAGTTCATTAAGAACTTACTTAACCAAAAGAGGAGATCTAGAGCACATCTATCTAGGAAAGGGTTTTTAGCCGGGCAAGTGAGTTCCAGTGTGACACTCCTATTAAGTATAAACACCCTAGTGTCCCCACCATCTGTTGTTAACTTAGAGACTGTTCGATTGATAAGGCTTTATTGGAATTAGAAGTAAGTGTTATCATTATTCCTTACTCGGTGTATGCGAAATTAGGCTTGGGACTGTCACAACCTACCATGGTGATCTTGCAGTTAGTAGAAAGATCAACTATAGTCCCCCATGGTGAGCTTACTAACGTGGTAGTGAAGGTAGATAAAGCCCTGTTTCCTGCTAATTTTCTTGTTCTTGACATGGAACCTTCTAGTCATTCGAAAAATCATGTCCCTGTCAATTCTAGGACAACCTTTCTTAGCAATGGCCAATTGCTACCATCAACTGTAGATCTGGGGCAATGGATGTTACTTTTACAAATATGACTATTAGGTTGAACATTTTTAAGGCTTCTATGCTACCCATTAGTGAGGATGAGTCAAAGTGTTTTTGTGTGGAAGTTAGTGATGATTTGGTTGATCAAACACTCCCCTCTAACCAGTTAGTGACCCCCTTGAGAGAGTGCTAGTAGATGACTATACTAATGATTTTGAGGATGAGAATCACTTTAGGGAGATGAATGATTCGCTTGAGTGATGTGCTCCCCTTGAGAGTTGCCCTTGGTGCTCAAAAGTGGAACCCTTACTTATGCTTCCCGATTCTCCATCTTTACCCTCCATAGTTACAACTCCCAAACTTGAACTTAAGTTCTTGCCATCTACTATGAAGTATGTTTTCCGATGACCTGATGTAACTTTATATGTGATTATCTCTTCTCAATTACCTAAGGAACAAAAGGATGTATTGATGGTTGTGCACAATGATCATAGGAGTGCCATTGGGTGGTATGTTGCCGATTTGAAGGGTATACACCCTTTCGTTTGCATGCATAGGATTATTCTTGATGAGAATGCTAAACCTAATAGAGAGATGCAACGAAGGTTGAACCTTAACATGAAAGAAGTTTTGGGTTGGGAGAAGAATCACTTTATGGCTCAAGAGGGAATTGTATTGGTCCATAAGGTGTCTGAGAAGGATATTGAGGTTGATAAAGCTACGATAGATTTGATTACTAACTCACCCCCTTCCTCAAATGTGAAGCAAGTTAGAACCTTCCTAGATCATTCGAGTTTCTATAGAAGATTCATTAAAGACCGTAGGAAGTTAGCCAGACCATTGACTAGTTTTCTAGCAAAGTACATATCAGTTAAGTTTAATGAGTCTTGTTTAGAAGCTTTTCAAAAGTTTCTCTCCATGCCCGTTGGCGCCCCCATTATACAGCCACTCAACTACTCTCACCCTTCTAAAATCATTCCAAAGCTTCATATTTTGCTGTAGGTGTTGTCTTTGGTGAGCTTATTGAAGTTGTTTCCTTGGTTGACGCATTACTTGATCTTTGCTAGACCCATCACACCCGACTGAAGGCGTAAAATTTAATGCTACTAGGAGGCAGCCTAGGTTTCTTTTTTTTTAGTTTTTTTTTTTTTTTTTTTTTTGAACTAATTAGTTCTTGGAGGCTTGTTTCTCTTTGTTCAGGTTGTTGTGCCATGTTTGAGGAGCCACACATGATCAATTCACTCCCTTTTACGATCATTTCCTTGTGAGGTTGTACCGCTCCATCTCTCCTTCATTTTACACTTTAAGGCTTTATATTGTCGCATTGAGGACAATACATCATTTAGGGCTGGGGTGAAGCTCATTTATGTGCTCATTTTTGGTCAAATTCTAACATTTTTCTGCATTTTGAGCGTGCATTATAACCTTGTAGGAAAGTTTTTCCTTGATTGATGTATATGTTAGGGCAATGGATAGGATTTTTTATTTATTTCCTTCTCCTTATTCCAAGAAGTCAAATGATTCACCTCCATACTTTTTAGTGAGTATTATTGATATTAATGGTTTCTACTCATGCTGTGCACATATTCGCTATGCACTGGACCTTTTTAAGGTGGGAAATCTAAAAAATTTGAGTGAACAATCCTATATGTCTTGAGTTTTATATGCTTGCCGTGTTGGCTTATCTAAATCCTCGTCATTTGATGCTACGTAAAGTACTTGCTAATCAATGTCAATTGTAATGTTGAGGTACTTATTATGTGAAAGTCCAAAAGTTGGATAGACAGGGGGAAAGAAAGAGAAAATGAAAGGAAAAAAAAATAGAAAGCAAAAGAAAAAAAAAGATCGGAAAATTGATGTGCATTCATGATTAAGTTCTTCTTCTTTTGTGGTATATTGAGATTCAAATGCTGTAAAGTGGTCACTCATATGCCACTTCGAATTCTCTACGTATGAGCATGTGTTTAGGTGATTCAGTAGTGTGGGTTCACAAAATCATGGTATATTGGGTTGGATGCGAGAATTCGATAAGATTTTTGGCATGAGATCCCATTCACTTCCACTTGTGTGCTTAAAATGATAGAGTAGTGTCCATTAGTTGATGCATGGTTAATAAAATTCTATGATGAGTTTTGAAAGTTGAATCATTTAAATTCATGGAATTAGAAAATGCTCTAGATGATTGAATCTTGCCTTGAATTGCAATGTGTGTGTTAATCTTGGAAGACTTGGTGAAGGTTGGGATAGTTGGTCACTTGTTTATATTCTATCCTATGCTTTGCTCGAGAAATAGCAGAGGGTAGGTGTGGGGATGTTGATGCGTCTCATAACTTCGCATCTTTTCCTTGATATTTTAGATCTTTTGCAGATGTCCAATTACTGTTATGTCCTCCCTTTGAAAATTTTTAGGTTTTATAGGTTCAAATATTAAAGTCTCTTAAATGGTCTAACTTTAGTGCAAACAAGACAAAATACGATGCGTGAGAACTTGAATTAAGTCGATCAAGATTCGGGAAAAGCACGTATTAGCCCGAATCAAGTCCGGCCCACCATTGGGTTGCACCGACAGCCCAGCACACCTGCATATCCCCACAACCACCAATTATGAGTCAAGATCAAACTTGAAACATAACATAAGATAGGGGAAGAATTTGAGATGAGAAGTTGAAGAAAGAGATGAGAGATAGCGAGAGACAATTAGGGTTGAGAAGAAGAATCAATTCAATTCATTCAATACCTTTCTTACAAGAAAATATCTCACTACTTATAGCATTTTAGCTAAGAAGGAGAAACAATGCATCGGGACAAATTAACAACCGACTTACAATGTTTAGCCACCAAAAAGGACCTAGACCCTAACTGAACTAACTAACCTTCCCGCCAAGGACAAAATTCAAACATAACACTAGAATTAGACTTATTACAACCTTCCAATATCAAGATAGAACAAATACAAGCAATTACAACCCTAACTCAGACGCACTTCAGTTGAGATCATGACAATACCTCTCCCTCAAAACATTCTTGCCTCAAGAATGTAAAGAAGGAAATTGAGTCTTGAAGAAATTCGAGTTCTCCCATGTAGCCTTCTCTAGTTCTGAATTAGCCCACTACACAAGCACTTCCTTGCAATCCTTTCCTTGCTTTTGAACCACGTGAGAATTCAATAGAGCAACAGGTTCCTGCACAATACTTCCATGAGCAGTAGTTGGTGAGGGTGCTACTGTACCGGTAGATCCTTCTGTCATATGCTTCTTCAAAAGGGAAACATGGAACACCAAGAGCATGAATGAATCAGGGGGCAGTCCAACCTGTAAGCTACCTTTCCAAGCTTCTCCAAGATCTTGTAAGGCCCAAAGTAACGAGCATAAAGCTTGGCATTCCTGCCTACTGCCACGGTTGCTTGTCTATAAGGCTATAACTTCAAGAACACTGAGTCCCTTTAAAGTCTTGTCAATTCTCTTCTTATCTGCAAAATATTTCATTCTTGCCTAGGATAATTGAAGATTATCCTTAAGTTTCCGCACTAGCTGTTGTCTTTAAGTTAAGAAATCATTAACTTCAGCAATCTTCGAAGTTGCTCCTTGCAAAACAAAAGGGGAGGGTGGATCATACCGATACAATACCTTAAATGGAGTGATACCAAGAGATAAGTGAGCGTGTGTGTTGTACCAAAACTCAGCCAAGGATAACCATTTGTGCCGGTTCTTAGGGTGATTAAATGTCATTCCCCTCAAATATTGCTCTATACATTGATTCACTCTCTTTGTTTGCCCATCCGTTTAAGGATGGTATGAAGAACTCAAAGCAAGTGTTGAGCCTAGCGATAAGAACAGTTCACGCCATAATTTGCTGGTGAACAACCTATCTCGATTAGAAATAATAGAGTGGCAACCCATGAAGCTTGTAGATGTGATCCACAAACAATATTGCAAGCCTTTCAGCTGTAATTGGATGATGGAGAGCAATGAAGTGTCCAAACTAGGTAAAACGATCTACCACCACCAAAATGATCTCCTTCCCCTCAGACTTACTGATGCGCTGCCAAGCTCTCTTCAAAATAGGTAAGGGTTGAAGTAACTCTTGGTAATGAACATGGTCACTTTTCGTGCAATGACAAGTCTCACAGATCTAAACCAACTCAACTACATCTTTCTTCATTCTCGGCCAATGAAAATACTGCTCCAGCCTCTGAAATGTGCCTTAAATACCAGAATGGCCAAAATGAATGAAAGGCTAAGATCACTGCTTCCTCAAATCTGTTGTTGAGCCAATGTAGACTCCTTCCTTTGAATCTGATAATTACTTTGCTTACAAAGAGATCCAAATCGCCTCCTTGAGAGTTCTTCCTACTGAAAGTAGTAATCCATTATGAAGCAAATCCATCTCCTTCATAAGAATTAAGTACCTCTTCCATCCAGGTAGGTACAGTTAACGAAATAGCAGCACATGAAGCAGGTTATGTATCTCTTGCCTTCTTAAGCGTGCATCTGCTACCAAGTTTTCCTTTCCACTTCTGCACTCAATTGAGTAATCCAACCCCAACATCTTCATAAGTCCCTTGCGTTGAACTCTTGTGGTAACCTTTTGCTCAAGTCAGTACTTGATATTTTGATGATCAGTTCTTATGATGAAGTGATGTCCCTCGAGATAATGTCTCCATTTCTGTACAGCCATCACGATTCCCAGATATTCCTTTTCATATATGGATTGACCTAGATGTCTTGGGCTTAAAGCCTAGTTGAGATAAGCCAAAGGTCTTCCATTCTGAGATGAGACTGCTCCAACTCCCTTGCTACAAGCATTAGTTTCAAGAATGAATGGCACACTAAAGTCTGGCATTACAAGTGCAGGAGCTGAACTCATAGTAATCTTCAACTGATCTAATGCTACTTGAGCTGAATCAGACCATATGAAGGCATCTTTCTTAAGTAGATCTGTCAAAGGCTAGGCAATCAAACCATAACCAGCTATGAATTTGCGGTAATGGCCTATCAAACGCAGAAATCCCTTTAACAGCTTGAGTGCCAAGGGAGTAGGCCAATCTTTCATTGCTTGAACCTTGGAAGGATCTGTAGCTACCCCTTCACCGAATATAACATGACCCAGATTTTCCACTTGACTTCTTGTAAAGGAACATTTAGAGAGCTTTGCGTACAACTTATGCTGTCTCATGACCCTAAACACTTGTTCCAAATGTGTAATGTGAGCCTCCAAAGATAAGCTACATACCAAAATATCGTCAAAGAATACAAGAACAAACTTCCTCAAGAAGCGCTTCAACACTGAATTCATTAGAGCCTGAAAGGTTGCTGGAGCATTAGATAATCCAAATGGCATTACCACAAATTCATAATGCCCATGATGTGTTCTAAATGCGCCTTATGAATGTCCTGATCAACCACCCTAATCTGGTAATAGCCCTACCTCAAATCCCGCTTGGAGAAATACAGTGCCCCAAACAACTCATCTAAGAGATCATCATGATAGGGATTGGGAATTTGTCCTTAGTTGTGAGTGAATTAAGCTACCTATAATCAATACACATTCGGAAAGACCCATCCTTCATCCTAACCAATATCACAGGTGATGCAAATGGGTTGTGACTATGTTTGATGAACTTAATCTTCAATAGCTCATCAACTTACCTCTCAATTTCAGACTTCTGTGAGTGAGAACACTTGTCAGGTCTAAGGCTCACTACATTCAAACTTCATAAAGGAATGGCATGGTATAATGTCCTCTTAGTAGGAAGAGCTGTTGGCTACACAAATAAATCACTATAGTCCTGTATGAGATTGTCAATTGCAGGATCAGAGTTCACCTGAGCATTGATTGGGGCAGCCTCCATAGAAAACAACTGTCCGATCCATTGATAGGATCTCTTCTTAATCAGTCCTCGCAATCTCTTGCCCCTCATCAATTGCAACTGTCCTTGCTTCATGATTCCTTGCAACTTCACACTTAGGCCATTTCTTTCGAAAGAAACTGAGAGCTGAGCAAAATCAAACACTAAGGGGCTGATAGTTTTCATCCAATCAACTCCCAAAACCATGTCACAACCTCCAAATCTTAACACTCCAAAGTCATATACAAAATTGTGTCCTTACATCTGCCAAGAGAACTACCTACACTTAGTCTAGGTTAAAATCGAGTTCCCATCAACAATTGTCAGTGCAAGAGGACTTGTCTTAATCATCTCATGACTCACAGCTCTCACAACTTCAGGATCCACAAAACTATGTGTGCTTCCTCTGTCAATTAGAATCAATAGAGACTTGCAGCTAGCCTCTCCTTTGATCCTTATTGTATTTTGTGAGCCATTCCCTGTCAATGCCTTTACTGAAATCTCCATTTCATCCTCATCTGATTCCTCCTGTACATCCTGAAATTGTTCACTATCTAGTTCCTCTATTACTTGCACTTCTTGATCACTCTCAACCTCAGCACCAGTAACTATCACCAAGGGCTTAGGATTGCACTTGTGTCCAAAGAAATATCTTTAATTACACTTATGTCCAAAGAAATATTTGTGATTGCACATAAAGCACAATTGTTGAGCCTTTTTCTCCTCCAAACTCAAAGTCTTGGGAGCTACAACAGCATGAGAACGCTGAGAAGATACCACTTGACTGCATTTGTTCCTCAATCCATCGAAATTTGCCAAGATAATGGCTTCAAACAATTTAGCTTTGGTGAAGGCTTGTGACAAGGTTATAGGATTCAATGCCTTAACCAAATGCTTAATCTTTAGCTTAAGTCCACTGATAAAGCTTGAGATGTAGTATGCCTCATTTGCTCCAAGATTCACCATTATCATTCTTGCTTTTAGATTCTCAAAACGAGTCATATATTCCTTCACATAAGTTATTTCAGCCACCCTATTGAAATGATCAACCATATCTCCTTAATCTTCATCTTCATAACGTTCACACAGTTCTCCCACAAATTCAGGCCAAGAGAGTGTAGTTCTGTGGCAGATCAAGCCGTAAAACCATCCCTCATGATCTCCTTGAAGATCCAGCTTCTTTGCCTCAACACTATGATAGAACTGAAAGTATCTTTCAGATCTCCTAATCCATGATTGTGGCCTTATTCCATCAAAGGTGTGAACCACAACCTTAGGCTGACAAATTCCACTACTCCTTAATGCAGCCATACCATCAAAACTCTCTCCAGACACTCAAGGATACAAAGGATCAGGAGATCTACTATGCTGACTTCCAGAAGAAAAACTTCCAGTTCTGGGAGGCATAGCTTGCCATGTAATCTGCTCTTGCATTCCAACTAACTCTTGCTGCACTTGTTATTGTTATTGTGATATATCTCTTACTTTTTGAGTCACTGAACCAACTGCTAACATCAGATCATGCAATTGCTTCTAAAGTTGAGTGATCCTGTCTACCTGATTCGAATCCATGGCTGCTGCTCTAGCATTAGCAGTAGCATTAGCAGCAGCAGTGGCTCTAGCAGTTGCTCCACCTGCCATTGCAATCACTTTCTTGCATCTGGCCAGATTAAAGCACACAGTCCACCAAAAATAGATCAATCAACCTGATCAAGTGATCAAGTAACTAATGAAGCTTCAACGGATATCTAAACAAATCGAATGTAATTCGATTCTAACCGCAGCAATTTGACAAGCTCTGATACCAATTGTTATTATTCAAGATCAAACTTGAGTCATAACCTAGGATAGGGGAAGAATTTGAGATGAGAAGTAGAAGAAAGAGATGAGAGAGAGAGAGAGAGAGAGAGAGAGAGAGAGAGTTAGGCTTGAGAAGAAGAACCAATTCATATCATTCAATACCTTTCTTACAAGAAAATATCTCACTACTTATAGCCTTTGAGCTACGAAGGAGAAACAATGCATCGGGACACATTAACAACCGACTTACAAGCTTTACCTGCCAAAAAGGATCATGACCCTAACTGAACTAACTAACTGAACTGCCAACGACTAAATTCAAACATAACACTAGAATTTGACATATTACAACCTTCCAATATCAAGATAGAACAAATACAAGCAATTATAACTCTAATTCAGGCCCACTTCAGTTGAGATCATGACACCACCTCACCGGCAGCGTTTCATGTGCAACACGCCAACCCACGACCAGCAGCCCACCTCAGTCCAACCTGCACCAAGCCCATCCCCAATCGTGTCCTCCAGCCCGTCCATGCTCCAGGCCTGCGTCGTCGGCCCAAGTTCGGCCCACTAGAAACCTCCAACCTAGCACCGCCTCACACCCGCTGTTGTCCAGCTCCCACGCTAGTCCACCTCAGGGCCACAGGCATGCCGCCCACCTCCAGCGTACAGCCCAGCTCCGCCTAGGGTTGAACAACAACAGCAGTATATTTATCGAGTGTTTTATCAATTCAAGATTATTCTGGTTTGAACCCCTATAGCACCGCTTGAGGCTTTTTCTCAATTCTACTTTGTCGTAGTTTTTCTTTTTCCCTTTTTATCCACAAATTGGACGTGATTAATGGCGCGGGATCGACATGGGCTCGTTCATCTTCTCCTTCACTAGTTCATCACTCACGGAGAGCTAACTTGCTCTTGAGGGTTACATGAAATCTTAGACTTTTTTATTCTTGTATTACTTTTAGTTTTGGGATAATTTGATTGTTTATATGAATTGCTTGATTATGGGAAATACTTTAAAGTATTACTTTTTTTATCTATTATTCAATTGAGATGACGATAAATTTTTAACCTTTAACCATTGATGCTGATGCATGTGAATTGATTCATTGGCTTGTAGCCTTAGGATTAATTGATCGAATAATAGTTTTCACCGAATTGTTACTTAAAGTCCATTTTCCTTATGTTTTAGTTAGATAGGGTTAATACGTGATAATTAACAATACATTTGATAGAGCCTATTTTCCTTATGTTTTAGTTAGATAAGTTCCATACGTAATACTAACAACATTACCTTAGTAGGTTGAAGCTTATAGCCTAAAACACTACCCATGTGACAATCAATAATCTTAATTTAAGAGTTAATGCAAGAATAATTGGCTAATGATGGATTCAAAATCCAAGGTTCCAATCCCACATTATTTTCCCCTTTAGAAGCAGAATTCCTTAGTTTAATTGTCTTTTCTTTGATTAACTAACATAAAATCACTCAATTTTCCTCGAATCAATATAAGTTGTAAGATTCACGTACTCTTAGTCCTGTGGTTTGACACCCTCTCGCACTTCAACTAGGATTTGTTTAGTGCATAGGATTTTATATTAAATTTTGATTGACGTATAAAAAAACACATCGATCAATATAAGCGAATCGTTTATGGTGTATATGAAGTCCCTGTGACACGTGGCACTGCTTTATTGGTCCAGCCTTAATACCACGAATTTCCAAGTAGTGTCCTTAGCGTGCGACACAAGTCTCACGTTGATTGGGTACCTGGGTTGGGTGTGGATCGCCTTTTGGTATGCTTGTTTTCTTCCTTTTTTGATTAAATTCCTACATGTATGAAATTCATCTTATGAAATTTATTTGGTAAAATAAATTTATTCATATTATGAATGAATAATTCATCTCATGAATTATATTTAGCAAAATTAACTTATTCATCTCATGAATAAATAATTCATATAAAGAAATTTTTTAAAATATTTTCTACCGATGTAATTCTAGAGGCTTGCAGAGGAACCTTAGGGATAACTTAATTTTAACTGCAAATGGGTCAAATCTGATTATCAACTTTTTGATAATATTGATTACCATTTAGTAATATTTAGTTCTGCTAAATAAATATTACTGCACTCTAAAATTAAATATAATTATTTAATAATTTTTATATAACTTTTATTGTGAAAATTAATCCCTCTATTAGATAATCGTGAGAAAAAATAGCTTTAACTACTATCACTAACTTTCTCACATCTTTCATCGTAGTTTCGGACTCACCCTTCTCGAACAATTCATTATTACATAAAACAATGTTTTTATTAATTTCAAATGTCGAACATCTGGAATACTTTGGCTAAAGATTCTCGAATCTATTTGTACGCTCACTAATCAACTAAGGGGACATCTTTATCTGATGAGACACTATAGATTCCACGTAAAATGCCTACTCTCACTACACTTCATTCTCTTATCCAATGCACGTAAGATTTAAGTCAACGCATTGTGACTAATCCTTTTAGCGCATCAAAGCAACAAAAAGTCTATGCAAGAGTTCAGATTATTCTCTTGATTAAAGTTTATAGTCTTACAGAATTAATTATTCTGACACCAGTAAAGAAACAAATAATTTAGATGATTTTGCTCAGTGTTCCAATCATATAAACAACACCAATATAATACCTTTGGATCCCTATCCAAATGACTGAGACAAGTTATCTAAAATATCATATTATAGTCTTATCAAACATGTTGTCCAAACTCATCACCGACTATTCACATAGACTTTGACAACCGTACCACTATTTTGATTTAAGTCTATATGTGGTTTAATCTCATTGACCACTTAAACAGAATTTGACATGTCATCTTGAACTATGTCCATCAATGGAACGTTTTAGAAAACAATCACATTTATATTAGACTTGTAAAATAAAATCAAACATTAAAAAAATAAAATAATTTTATTTAATAAACATTTAAAATTGACTAATTTGGTTTTCTAGGACACTAATTCTAACACTTTTCCAGTCCTCACGTTGACTTGTGATAGATGGATGTATCTTCAAGCATTCCAAGTGTTCATTGTAATTATGCTGCACTCAAAATTGAAGTGCTTAGAGAATTGAGGGTCATGGTCTAAAACCTTAGTCTTAATGACCATGGTTTCTTCACACCATGTCCTGGATAACTTATACCTTGAGGCTAGTTGGGCCAAACCATTGGCTTTTGATTCTGCTCTTGAGGTATGTGTTCAAATTGAACACCATCAAACTTGCTCAACAGCCCTTGCACTATTGAGATATTTCATTAGAGGTATCACTTAAACATTAAAACTCTCCTTTTACTTCGCAGATGACCAAATATAAATCCCCTCTTATGATCTCATTGGAGACTTGCATTTCAAGGAGAGTATGTGGGCCTATAAATAATGCCTCATACTCTACCATATTGCTGGAACACTTGCCAACCAAAGTGATAGCTAACTTGGTAAACAATCCCAGCAGGTGATTCAACTACAATCCCCTCTGGCACTTGAATTGGTCCTTGATCCATCAAAATATAGCTTCCAAGGGACATATCTACTACTAGGAGATAACCTGGCTCATAATCCACGTTAGTTTCAATGTTCGGGTGGTCAGCTAAAAAGCCTGCTAAAGCTTGGCCTTTGACTGACTTTGTGACAAACATATGAATTCAAACTGAAGTATAGTAGTACCCACTTATGTAATCGTCCTCTCATTAGAGGTTTATTAAGCATGTATTTAAGGACATCTATCTGAGTAACCACGTATATGGTAAATGCTAAGAAGTAATTTCTCAAATTCACAGATGTTTGAAACAGATATAAACGCAATCTCTCAATGGAGGAATTTTTTATTTCACATTCATTTAAATGACTGCCTAGGTAGAACACGGCCTATTCAAACCCCTACTCATTGTCTTCTACAAGCAAACAACTAATTGACTCATCAAAAGCAAAGACATAAATATTCAGCAGTTTGCCATTTTTAGGTGGATTCAACACTTGCGGCCTAATCAAGTATTCCTTGATGGCCTCAAAGGTTGCTTGGTGTGGCTCCTCCCACATAAAGTCTTTCTCAGACTTGATTCCAAGTAGTGGAGAGAAGACTTTGGGTTTCTCTGTGACATTTGACAAGAAATGTCTTAGGAAGTTGATCTACCCCAAGAAGCATTAAAGCTCCTTTTTATTTGAAGGTGGCTTGGTCTCTTGAATGGCCTTGGTTTTTTTTATATCAATCACAATCCCTCTCTAGTGTACTAAGAAACCAAGGAAGTTTCCAGCACATATACAAAAGGCTCATTTTAGTGGGTTCATCTTGAGGTTGTGGTTCCTCATTACGCTCGTCTCAAGTCCTCCAAGTGCTTGCTTGGGACTTTGACTTGACCACAATGTCATCTCTGTAGACCTCCATGGTCTTGCCAGTGGGGCCACGAAAGGTCATGTTCATGGCTCTTTGATAGGTGGCACCAGCATTCTTTAAACCAAATGGCATAGCCATCCACTCAAAGGTCTTTATTGACCCAGGACACCTAAATGATGTCTTGTGGGTATCCTCCAAAGAAATCATGACTTGGTAGTACCCATAGTAGCCATCCGAAAAGGTTAAGACGTCATGACTTGAGGCTGAATTAATGAGGACATCAACTATTAGCATGGGGTATTCATCCATGAGGGTGGTTGGATTTAGATCTTTGAAATATATATAGACTTTAAGTTTTCCATTCTTTTTTATAACAAGAACTATATTTGCCAACCACTCAACATACATGATAGTTCTAATGCATTTTCCCTTCAAGAGTTTCTCAATTTCCTCTTTGACCAATTATATCACCTTGTGGGACATTTTTCTCTTAGCCTGAATTATAGGCCTCGAGCCTAGCTTGATAGAAAGCCTATACTCAACCACTTTTCTGACTAGGCCAGGCATCTCATGATGGCCCCAGGCAAAGCAGTCCTTGAGCTCAAGAAGCAAGGTCGAATACTGCTTCCTCTTCCCTTTAAAAAGTAGAGCGCTCAGATATGTAGGTCTTGGGTCTTCTGTTGAGCATATGGGGTCTTCAACTTCAGCCCTTAAAACCTCCATGTTAGCTGGCGTTATTTTAATTCAGATAACTCCAACTCTTTTTCCTGTATCACTTAGACCTTGAGGCAATTTTTAGACACAAATGGCTGCTCAGCTACAGTTGATCCTTAGCATGCCAAGCCACTAGCTTTGCAATGGCTAAAGAGACAGCCTTTTAGGCCTTTAATGAGAGATCATGGCTCTCCGCATAAGGCTTCTGGTGTGCCCTAAAGGTCCCCTTCATCAATAAGGGCTCTCATGCATCACCGGAAGTCAGAATCGTCTGACTCCACATCAACTTGATCAACCGCAGCTTCAATAAGCGAGCTATCAAGGATGATATATGTTCTTAATATTGGGTAGTTTAAGGAGTGGTCCTCTTCACATCAAGTGGTCCCATGCCATTTGCAAAACATTGCCTTAACATAATTCGAGCAAGCCATGAATGGCTTGTTAGCTGTCATAACATCCTCATATTTGTTATGGTTCCAGAAGATTAACATCTAGTAAAATGAGGATAGGATACAATAATTGGCATATATCCAATCTCTCCCAAGTAAAGCACTATAACTCGAGGTAATATCCACTATAAAAAAAAATGTTAGCTTGGTCAAGCTACCAATTGTTAACTTAATCAGAATGACCCCTTCAGACTTAGTTATGGCCCACAAAAATCCACAGATTGCCACATCTGAAGTTATCAAGTCATCTCAAGATTTACCAATGACCGCAACATATATGAAGGCAAGATATTGATGGTTGTTCCACTATCCTCCAAAACTCTATTCATCAGAATGCCATAAAATTTGGCCTTTTGTTGGCGGTATTAGGCCCATCCAACATCACATTCACTATGTGTCATCAATTGACTTGGATGCTGGGATTTTAACTTTAAATGATAGAGGATTAGGATTACCTTTAGTAGCTGCCACTTCAGCTACAAGTTTCACCTGGAGATCTTTGTCCAATGCTATTACATCCCCTTCGAGGCCGAACTATGTGCCAATTTCCATTAACTCTAAGAGAAGGAGAAAGGCAGTTCTCATGTTATCTTGTTTAGGGAGTGACCCAAACTGCATCCGGACCCCTTGACTTGTCTCTTCCTTGGGATTTCCATCTATTGGTGTATCTTGATCTTGAGGTTGAGTACTCCCATTAGTTAGCATGTCCCTATCTCAAGGTTGATTCTTTCGTTCAACCTCGAGGGTCTTAGATTCCTCTGTTGGTTGGGGGAAGTCTTCTACATGGAAGTCATTTTCTATGTCAGACCATGTTGGCTTAACACGGTCCAATGGTCCCACTACATTGATGCTGAGAACTATTTATTTCTTAGCTACTATCAGAAATAATTAATTTTATAAGACGATATCTCTAAATCCATAAAATAGTATGAATTCATGCATGGATTGTTCGTTGCTTTGATATGTTAAAAGGATTAGTCATAAAATGTTGACTTAAATCTTATATATGTTGGATAACTACAAGAAGTGTAGCGGGAACATGTGTTTTACACTAAAGGTCCCCAATTTGATCTTAGGCTACAGCATTTATTTCTAATTTTGACTATTGGCTGCCATGTGGTTGCCTCTCAGAGCGCCTCCCTACTCAGCTGCTCAACTCCTCTGGTCTTCTGTGGAATTCTTGGGTCTCAGCTATCATTAAGGGTGGTCAGTGGAGATTTTCATAGGGATGATATGATTAATTTTATCCTCCCAACTAGTGTAGCGGATTCTATCAATTGGTGGGGTGACCCTTTGAGAAATTCACCACCAAATCCGTTTGGGAGATGATTTGGAGTAGGACAAAGGAGGACTCTACGCACCATTTGCTGTGGTTTCAGCTTCACATTCTGAGACATTCCTTTCTTCTATGGCTTGCTTCTAAAGAGAGGCTATGAACTCGAGACAAACTTATGAGGTTTGGAGCACAAGGGGTTCAGAGTGTTTGTGTTCTCTGTGGTTCGGCTAAAGAGTGTCATGGGCTCCTTTTCTTCGATTGTTCCTTTTTTGCTTCTCTCTGGAGATGCATTACTTTGCATACATTTGTTTCTTAGCCTACCCTTCCTTGGGGTGATTTCATTCCTTGGGCTGCTCAGCACCTCAAGGGCCGGTAGAATGGTAGCATTGTCGTTCAGCTTTGCCTCTCCACCACCATATATGTTCTCTGGTATGAAGGCAACCTTAGGGTTCAGCGTTCTCAGTCTAGACTGGTTGAGGCTATGAGAGAGGAGATTACGAGTTTGGTTAGCAGTCGCTTACTTGCTGCTTCTTCGCTCAATGAGGCTTATCATCATGCCCCCTTGCTTAGGCAATGGGGCATTGAGATTCAGTTTTCTCTTTGTTCCTTTCAGACTCTGATATGGTTGTCATTGTTTGGACTTTATTAGACTTTGTTTGACTCTGTTTCATCATTGTAGGCTTCGGCCGTGTCCTGAGGCATGCCCCTTATAGCTTTATTCTTTTCTTTTCATCTATCTATTTTGCTGACAAAAAAAAAAAAAAAAAAAAAAAAAAAAAACAGGTGTTAACATGGACTCTATAGTCTCTTACGAGATAAAGATATCCCCTTAGTTGATATGCAAGCATACAAACTGATTTGAGAATCGTTAGCCAAAGTATTCCATATGTTTGACATTTGGAATTAGTACAAAAATTATTTTCTATATTATTGAATTGTTCAAGAAGGGAGAGTCGGGAACTACAGCGAAAGAAGTCAGAAAACTAGCGATAGTAGTTAAAACTATTTTTCCTCTTGTATATCTAATAGTGGGTTGTTGTGCAATAAAAGTCAGTTGAAAATTACTGAATAAATATAATTAATTCTAGATTGTAGTAATATTTATTAGTAGAATTAAATATTACTAATTGGTAATCAACCTTGTCAACGAGTTGATTAGATTTGACCCATTTAAAATTAAAATTAAGTTTTTTCTAAAGTCCTTCTGCAAGCCTCTAGAATTACACCAGTTAAAAAATATTTAAAATAAATTTATGTGATTAATTATTTGTTCACGAGATAAATAAATTAAATTTATTAAATATAATTTATGAGATGAATTAATTATTTATAAATTATCAAATAATGTTCATGAGATAGATATTTCACATGTGGGAATTTAAATAGAAAAAAATCAAAATCACTAAAAGACAGGCCTCAATCTGTGCAAAACAGACATGGCCATTGCCGTGGACGAATGGAGAAGCAACATGTGTCACCCTTATAATTTGGTACGCTGGGTATCCGCGTCCCGTGGTCTGGTCCAATCATACGCTGACACACGGCGCACCGATGCTGGTCAAAGTTGTATGCATTTAGGTGTACTGTACGACACCATTTTGTAGTTTATTTTTTCTAATCGCACATCGTGTTTATAATTTTTTTTTTTTTTTTACCCAATGGCCTATTATAAATAGGGATGTTTGGGGTTCAATTTAGAAACCAATAATTTTATAAAAATTATTTTTTAGAAAAATTAAAAAGGAGTAATTTTTTTTTGAAATTCTTCCTAATAAATATTTTCGTAGCCCACACTCCTGGTGTTAAAGAGTCATTGCCGAGAAGATCTTGCGGTCTCGATGATTCCTCCTAGGCGACAATTACAGTCTACAATCCAAGTATTTCTTATTAATTTTCTTTTAAAGCTTTTCTTTTATTTTCCCAAATTTATTTATGATTTTAATTCAATGTTTATTATGCTCTAATATTCTATGTCATTATGTATAAATTAGAATAAAGGTCCTTGATCTAAAATTAAAGAATTTTAAAATTATTTTCGCTGCACTTAATATAGCCAATTTAGGAAAAAAAAAAAATTAGTTTCTGAAATTAAATTTTTCCAACAAGTAGATATAAGGCTTGAATGAGTTCTTACCTTAATTGAGTCAAAAGCAGTGCCCCAGCCAAGATATCATCTGTTGCTGGCTCTAAGGAGGAGGAGATGTAGCCTTCTACTTCTTCTACTGCTAGGTCAATAGGCTCTCTTCTAGTTGGAGATTTTGGAATGTCAACAATGACGAGTGTTGTTTGAGGTACTAAAGCAACCTAGACTCATACAGGGGGTTAAAACAAGTTGGGAGAAAGCTAGGAGGATTAAAAATTCAACTCGAAGAAGCAAATATCTCTTGGTGTAGAAGTCGTGCTCTCCTTTTTCTCACTAGCTAGAAGATTGGCACTTCTTCTTCTTCTTCTTCTTCCTCCTCTTCCCCTCCTCCTGCTCCTCCTTTTCTTGACTTGAGCCCTCCTTGCTGCTGAGATAGTTGAGGTTGTTCTCTAGTTCTCTTCCTTGAGCTGCCTGTTGAAGGTGTGGGTGTTGTTGCTCTAAAGGGTTCCTCTAATAGCAACCTAGTAAAACTCCTCCTAGCCCAAGGCGATTTTAAAACACTTCTGAGAAAAGACTTGCATAAAATAAGAGAAAAGCCTTGAGTAAGTCTATTCAAATGACTTAAACTTTGACAGCATACAAGCGCTAGCAAATGATTACTTGGAAGGATTTGCTTAAGTGGAACTTTCTTGAGTGCTTAAGTGTGAGTTGCTATCAAGCTGGTTCCTAGAGGCTCAACAAAATTAGTAAAATACTGCCTGATGCCATTGGCCTCTATGGAGGACCGGTAGACTTGGTACCAAGCAATAAAATGTTGGGTTGCATATAGAGCATACTATGATGTACAGGATAGCCATATGTGCTCTTAATTGCTAGGTTGGTCTAATACAGTCCCTTGAGCTGAGAAAGGCACAAAGAGACCCTCTTGGCTCACCAAAGGTTCTTGGTCCAAACACTAGAAAAATGAATATCCTTGACCATTCAAAACTACCTGGCAAGTAACCCAAGCCTATAAGACTCCACACCAGGCTGAGTTTGGTGATAAAAAGGGAAATCTAAAGGGCAATTGATTACACGCAAGTGTTAGGAGTTGATGTCCATAGAGACCCATTGGTAAAGGTTTATTTCTCTTAACCAAAGTGGACCAAACCTCTTTTCCCAAAAGGGAGTCCATTGGACTCCAAACCTGTTACCTAAAGTGAGAACAACTCAAGGTAGCGCTAAAGGGACCATCCTGAGGAGAAGAGGACCTCCATACGCAGATAGTACTCTCCAAAGCAGGTGATGGCTTCATTTGTATGGATGAAGGAGCCTCTATGACAAAGATGACAAAAGTTGGCTTGAGCCCATAATTGGACAAGCCACAAAGGACCTCCTATTCGGATAGCATAGTCGTTCGCTACTATGCCCCGAACGCAACCATGCACTTGGGCCAAGAGTAATGGTTCCAAATCCAAAGTACTAGTATTGAGGGCCCAGTTAATCACCACAATCTCAAGAGACTTAAGAACAATATTTCAAAAGTTGGCAAAGAAAAACTTGTTTAGCCAAAATAAGTAGAAAGAAACTTCTTCTTTTCTAGAACCTGAAATATACGCATAAACTTCCTTGTAAAAGAAGCTCACGAAGGTTTCATAGCCAATGGGCAGAGAGGTGACAGAAAAAGAAGCAAAGAAAGTTTCAGCTTCCTTTGAGATGAAAGAGTCCAAAGGAAGCTCAAAGCCCCGGATGAAAGACCTATTAGGGTTACAATGTCCTCTTAGATTGGTCCGAAGAAAGCCCGAGAGGAGAAGAGGGGGGGGAGGGGGAAGCATTGTAGTAGGTGTTTCAACAACATGTGAGAGTCATGACGGCATGATAATCATACCATAGTGAGACCTTAGAAAGTCTAATGGCCATGAATATATGGAGATCTTGAACTTTTGGTCAAGATGAAGTGTTAGCTAGTCCACCCAGTAAGCGTATTGCCTTGTCAAGAGCGTCCAAACCTTGATGGGGTAGATTCTTTACAAATGCAAAATCCTTCATTTCCTTGATGGGTAGATTCTTTACAATTGCAAAATCCTCTGTTGCTTTGACTTACTAAGAATGATCGAAGTGAAGAAGAGTCTAGAGTATCAAGAAAATGCCCTCAAGGCTAGGTACTTCCACCATAGGGTTGAAGCTAGGGTGAAGTATGAAGTGGTTCAAAAACATAAATAGACAACTCTTCAAGAACTTGAGGGATCCTCCTCAAAGGGGAAATCATCCACAAGGATTTGAAGCTTATCAAGAACAATTGAGTTATGTGATTGCATTAAGCGGGTGAGAAACTCCATTGGGCTATTTGCCTTTGGAATGAAGGAGATCTGGTGGATAATTTGAGCCATTGTCTGAATCAAGAATTACAATTATAAAAGAAGAACTGAAAGCTTGTCGCAAGAACACACAAGAATTCAAGAGATTGACGGAAATATTTAAGCGCTAATGAAAGCAAGCCATACAAAAGCAATGCACAAAGTGAAGGATTTCATGTTGGGTGGACAATTTTATTTTCATAAACAAAATTTCCTAAGATGATTGAATCAAAAGCAAAAGAATCATAATTTAAAATTCATAATTTTAAATAACTAAGCGTTTACTACTCGCATTGTACATCAAAATGCATAGTATGATAGACATAATACAAAAAACAAAGCAAATACGAAATCAAAAGTAATAGTTGAGAATTCTCAGATGCATGAACTGCTGGGAATATATGTCAAAAATTTTCCTTAGATCGGTTTGAGTGGGCACAATGGAATCACAATTTAAAATTCTCAATTTTAAATATAAATCCCCAATCTAATTAAACAATTTAATTAGATCAAAATCTTCCTCTAATAAGTTTATAATATGACAATAAAAAATACCAAATAAAATAAATATAAACATGGTATGTAGAATAAATAAAATTAAGAAAAAAATGAATTAAATATCACATATTTAATTGAACATACCTAAAGTGCGAATCTTTATTCCAACTTGAAGATCTGATATTGGAAGAAGGTTTTGTGATATCTCAAGGTATTCTTCACAATGACCTATTCTAACATCGAAAGTGTGCCTCCTAGAAATATTTAACTTAGGAAAAAATTTTCAGAAAAAAATTTTTTTTTTCTTCAATCTTTTTGAAAAAATAAATTTTTAGAAAGATTGTGCTAAATAAAAATTTAGAAAACCCCCAAAACAACTTTAGGATTTCGTCTTGGGAGAAAATCAAGTTCCAAAACCCTAATTCATAATTTTTCATGACAAATAACTTATGTATAAACAAATTAAACCTACTGAGTAACATGTTATTTACGTGTATTAAAACTCTACTTGCTGACGTCAGCAAGGTCCTTTTTCTTTTTTTGTTTTAAAATTGGGTTAGTGCATTGTGTTGCCCTTTTAACTTTCCGTTTTTATTTGTTTTTAATTCAAAACACGATATTTATTATATTATATATTCATTTCATTAATATTTGTTTAGCATAAAAATTTATTTATCTCATAAATAAATAATTTATATCATGAATTCAATTTTTAAATATTTTCAAACGATGCTTAAGTTGAGGCTTATGAATGGACCTCAAGGACAACCTAACTCTATCTCCAAATGGTTCAAATCTGATTATCATCTACTAATAACAATTGATTACCATTTATTAAAACTTATATCCACTAAATAAGTTTTACTGCACTGTAGAATTAAATACATTTACTCAAAAATTTTTCAAATAACTTTTTATTACGACAATTAACTCCTCTACTAGATATCCATGAGAAAACACAACTTTAACTACTATCGCTATTATTCTCACATCTATCGCCACAGTTCCCAACTCGCCCTTCTTGAATAATTCAATAATACAAAAATAATTTTCATATTAATTCGAAATGTCAAACATATATAATACTTTAGTCAAAGATTCTAGAATCTGTTCGTATGCTTGCAAATCAACTAAGGGCACATCTTTATCTCGTTAGAGGCTATAGATTCCACATAAAACAATTGTTCCCACTACACTTCATGTCATTATCCAACGCATGTAAGATTACGTTCAACGCACTTTGACTATTCCTTTTAGCACATCAAAAGCAACGAACAATCCATGCACGAGTTCAAACTATTTCATAGATTTAGAGTTATTGTCCTGTAGAACTATTTATTTTTTATAGCAGTTAAGAAACAAATAATTCAAGTGGTCCTCCTCAATGTTCCAATCATATAGACAATACCAACATAAAACTTTCGGATCCCTATCCACATGACCTAGACAAGCCACCTAAAGCATCGTATTATAGTCTTATTGATGCGTCTCATATTTACGCATCTTTTAATTATTATTTTAATTATTTTGCACCTATTTAATTATAGTTCTACACTCATTTTGGCAATTTTTATGTTTAACAGGTTTGAAATTAAAGTTATGAAAATTGTCAAATTTGGATGCAAATAAGATAAATTCGACGCTCAAAACAATTACCCGGGATAGCAATGTATAAGCTCGGCCCAGTCCGACCCGACCCACACTGCTACAGTAACCCGAGCCCAACAGCCCTGTTGACCGTCATCAACCCCCAGCCCGTCCAGCCCACACCAACACCTCAACACCAAGCCCAATCATCATCTTCACCAGCCCTATTCGACCACCAGCAGCACCGGCCCAATGCAGACCCACGAACAGCCCAGGCCTAGCACGTCATCATCAACCTCGGCCCAAAGTCATCATCAACGTAGCCCATCGGGGCCCACTCCTAGTTCATAGCCAGCCCACCAGCTACAACCGCAGCCCCGCATGGACAGGCCCAGCTTCGTCCTCAGCCCAGCTCGCTAGGTTTTTCTTTGGTTCGATTATAAGAAGAGGAGGACGAATGGATTTTGGAGCATCTCTATTTTGGGTTCTGATTAACGGCGCCTGTTTTCCTCTCTCTTCTCTCAGCTCTCTCTCTCCCTCATATTATTTTATTTTTCTTTTTTTTCGTTAAATTGGAACGAGATCGAAATTAGCGTGAAGACTAACATGAGTTCGTTTATCTCCTCCTTCACCAGATCATCCTTGATGGAGAGCTAACTTGCTCTCTAGGGATAGATGAAATCTTAGCCTTTACTTTTGTTTACCTTTAATTCGGGTTAATTTGATTGTTTACAAGAATTGCTTGGTTGAGATAAATAATTTGAAGTATTATATTTTTATTGTTTATTCAATTGATATGATTATTGAGTTTGTAACCTTTAATTGTTGATATTGATATTTATAAATTAATTCGTCGTGCTTGTAGCCTTATGATTAATTAATCAAGCAATAATATTAACTGAATTGTTAATTAAAGCCTGTCTTTCCTGTGCTTTAGTTAGATAGGGTCAATACATTATAATTAACAATACGTTAGGTAGAGCCTATTTTCCTTATGCTTTAGTTAGATAGGGTTAATTCGCAATACTATCAACATTATTTTAGTAGGTTGAAGCTTGTAGCCTAAACCACTACCCGTGTGACAATCAATAATCCCAATTTAAAAGTTGACTCAAAAATAAGTGGCTAATGATGGATTCGAAACCCTAGGCTCCAATTTAATACACGTTCCCGATTAGTAGTAGATTACTTTAGTTTAATTGTCATTTTCTAGATTAATTAACACAAAGATATCACTTTTCTATAAATCAATTTAGGTCATAGATTAAATTCACGCACTCTTAGTCCATGTGGTTCGACACCCTCTCGCCCTACACTTCAATTTAGGTGTATTTAATAGATAGGATTTTATGTTAAATTTTGATAGACGTAAAAAAATACATCAAGATTTTGGCACCGTTGACGGGGACTAGGCAACATTCGTGATTTTATTTTTGTGACTTTCGTTGATTTTTAACTTTCAATTTCTTCTTTAATTTTAAATTAATTTACTTTATTTTTCTACCCAGGATTTGAAATCTTAATTCGATTCTTAATTTAGGATTTTTAATTCTCATTAATTGTTATTGTCTCTTTTCTAAAAAAAAAAATTTCTTTTCTTTTTATTAGCATTATTTTTCTTGTGATTTTCATGCATAAATAGATTTTAGGGTATCTTGTTATTTATCTTTTTTTTAGTATTTGTTTTGTCTATTTTATTTGTTTTGCTTATTTAATTTTTAATTTACTTACTTTGTGTGGTTAATTTTTTATGCACGGTCATCGCTCTTTGTCTCTGGACCTTACTATGTTCGACCTTGAAATTTAAAGATCTTTAAGAGACTTTAGAGCACAACACCGAGCACAAACCGTAATGGCTGACAAACAACAACCATGTACACTAATGGACTACTTTACTCCCACCACATACGCTTCACCCTCATGCATTAGGTTGCCACCTGTGGCTCTTCAATTCAAGCTTAAACCACATACCATACAGATGCTTCCTTCATTCCATGGCTTAGGTAATGAGAACCCATACACACAGTTGGACAGTTTCATGGAGGTTTGCTCAACCTTTAGGATTCCTAACGTTAGTTATGACGCCATTTTACTTCGCCTCTTTCCTTTCTCTTTAAAGGAAAAGGCTAAATATTGGTTAGACACCTTACCTAGTGGGACGATTAGTACTTGGACTCAAATACAACAAGAATTTCTTAAGAAATTCTATCCCATTAGTAAGACTAACACTGCTAGGAGAGCCATTAACACCTTCGCCCAACTCCCTACTGAGGAGTTTCGCGAGACTTGGGATAGGTTTAGGGAACTCTTACAAGCTTGTCCACATCATGCTATCCCTAAATGGCAACTAGTCCACCCTCTTTTATTACGGGTTGAATGAGAAGGGTCAATAGACTGTTGATGCCTCATGTGGTGGTCCGTTCCTTAGGAAGAATGAGGACGAGGCGTGGGAATTATTCGACCTTTTGAATGAGAATTCACAGCAATCTGCCGCACGTGCACGTCTTAATGCTACTAGGTTAAATAAAGGAGTAAATGAGATTGCTCACACCTCCATCTTAGATAAGAAATTATACTCTCTTGCCTCCTCCGTAGAGCAGTTAACTTTCCTATTTAAGATGACATTGGCCCCCTATACTGTACCTAATGTGTCTCATGTTTCAAATGTGCATAGTGCTTGCTCTTCATGCTCTAGTGTCTCTCATTCTACACATGACTGCCCCCCTGCTTCACCTTATGTGGAGTGGTCGGAGGAACAAGTCAATGCAGCCCAAGGATTCTCACGAAACGACCCATACTCTAACACGTACAATCTGGGTTGGAGAAACCATCCTAACTTCTCCTGGAGGCAAGGAGGAGAAGGAAAGTTCACGCCACAACAACAGAACCCACGACCTCAAGAACCTGGTATGCCCCGGCCTGTCGGTTTTCAACCGCAAGGGTATGCTTCTAACTACTCTCAACCTCCTAATTATAGCTCTAATTCAAATTTTGATGAGAAGGTTTTGAGTGCGCTGAAAGGTTTAGAAGTTAATTCCCAACTCCTCCACTCCCATACACAATCGATTACAAAGCTAGAAACCCAAATAAGTCAACTAGCTAACACTCTGAGTAGAAGAGATGAGGGAAGACTCCCTAGTCAGGCTGTGGAGAACCCTAGGAACTGTGTAAGACAAGACAACTATCCTTCCCAACAAGAGCAAGCAAAGTACATTATACTGTTGAGAAATGGGAAGGAGGTTGACAATGGGGTAGTGCTGAAAGTGAAGTACCCATAGGTGGTGAGGAAGAAGAGAAGAGCAAGGAGAGAGAAAAGGAGCCGATGATGTCACGCACCCTTCTCCCACTCCTAAAGCCTCTGATCTTCCCTCGTCATATGAACCTAGTGTACCCTTCCCCCAAGCTTTAGTTACACCACATCCAAATGGGAAGGACAAGAAGTGGGAAGACATTCTGGAGACGTTTAGGCAAGTAAAGATAAACATTCCCCTTCTTGATGCAATTAAACAGATTCTGGCCTATGCGAAGTTTATTAAGGACATTCTAAACCAAAAGAGGCGATCTAGAGCACATCTGCCTAAAAAAGTGTTTTTAGCCTAGCAAGTGAGCTCTATTCTGAAGTGTGACACTCCAATTAAGTACAAAGATCCTGGTGTCCCCACCATCACTTGTTCACTTGGAGACTCCCTGATCGATAAAGCCTTACTGGACTTAGGAGCGAGTGTCAACATTATTCCTTACTCGGTTTATGAGAAGTTAGGCCTGGGAGAGTTGCAACCAACCATGGTGACCTTGCAATTAGCAGATAGATCAACTAGGATTCCCCGTGGTGAGCTGATTAATGTACTAGTGAGAGTAGACAAAGCCTTGTTTCCTGCTGATTTTCTCGTGCTTGATATAGAACCTTCTAGTCATTCGAAAAACCATGTCCCTGTCATTGTAGGTCGGCCTTTCTTAGCGACGACCAATGCTACCATCAATGGTAGATCTAGGGTAATGGATGTTAGCTTTGCCACTATGATTATTAGGTTGAATATTTTTAAGGCTTCGTTGTCACCCGCAAGTGAGGATGCGTCGGAGTGTTTCTGGGTGGATATTATTGATGATTTGGTGGACCAAACACTCCCTTCTATCCTAGTTAGTGATTCCCTTGAGCGAGCACTAGTATACGGTCGTTCTGATGATTTTGAGAATGAAAATGACATTAGAGAGATGAATGATTTGCTTAAGTTGTGTGCCCCTTCAGAGACTTGTCATTGGTTGTCAAAAGTAGAAGCTTTACCTACACTTTCGGATTCCCCTGCCTTGCCTTCCATAGTTTCACCACCCAAACTTGAACTTAAGTCGTTGCCATCTACTCTTAAGTATGCTTTCTTAGGACCCGATGAGACTTTACCTATGATTATCTCTTCTCAGTTGTCTAAGGAACAGGAGGATGCATTGATGATAGTGCTTAGTGATCATAAGAGTGCCATTGGGTGGTCTGTGGCTGATTTGAAGGGTATAGACCCTTCCATTTGTATGCATAGGATTTTTCTTGATGAGAATGCTAGACCCACTAGAGAGATGCAAAGGAGGTTGAACCCTAACATGAAAGAAGTGGTAAAGAAAGACATTGTGAAGTTGCTTGATGCGGTTATCATTTACCCAATTTCTGATAGTAGGTGGGTTACCCCTATTCAGGTAGTCCCAAAGAAGTCGGGTGTTACAGTGATTAGGAGTAGCATCCGAGAGTTAGTTCCTACTAGGGAGACCACGGGCTGGATAGTTTGTATTGACTATAGGAAGCTTAACTCTGCCACTAGAAAGGACCATTTTCCTCTACCATTCATTGACCAGATTTTGGAGAAGTTAGCTGGTCAGAGCTTTTACTGTTTTCTTGATAGATATTCAGGATATAACTAGGTAGCAGTCTACCCAGAGGATCGGAAGAAAACGGCCTTTACGTGCCCCTTTGGCACATTTGCCTACCGTAGGATGCCATTTGGTTTATGTAATGCGCCCGCTACATTTCAGAGATGCATGATGTCTATCTTTTTTGACATGGTAGAGAGATTTCTTGAGGTTTTCATGGATGATTTCTCTGTTTTTGGGCCTTTGTTTGATGAATGCTTGCAGAATTTAAGGCTTGTGCTAAAAAGATGTGAAGAGACCAATCTTGTTTTGAGTTGGGAAAAGAGTCACTTTATGGTTCAAGAGGGGATTGTATTGGGTCATAGAGTATCGAAGAAGGGTATTGAGGTTGATAAGGCTAAGGTAGATCTTATTGGAAACTTACCCCCTCCCTCAGACGTGAAGCAAGTTAGATCCTTTCTAGGTCATGCAAGTTTCTATAGGAGATTCATTAAGGACTTTGGGAAGTTAGCCAGACCATTAACTAGCTTGTTGGCTAAGGAGACATCATTTGAGTTTGATGAGTCTTACCTAGAAGCTTTTCAAAAACTATGGTCATTACTTGTTTCGGCCCCCATTATGCAACCCCCAGATTACTCTCTTCCTTTTGAAATTATGTGTAATGCTTCTGATTTTCCTATAGGTGCTGTCCTAGGTCAATGAGTAAACAAAGTGCCTCATGTCGTTTACTATGCCAGTAAAACTCTTAATGATTCACAATGCCATTACACCACTACTAAAAAGGAGTTGCTAGCTGTCGTGTTTGCTCTAGACAAGTTTCGATCTTGTCTTTTGAGGTCAAAAGTCATTATCTATTCTGACCATACTGCATTGAAATATTTGCTCTCTAAGAAAGAAACGAAACCGAGGCTCATTAGGTGGATTCTCCTACTTCAAGAGTTTGACATTGAGATTAGAGGTAAGAAAGGTGCAGAAAATGTGGTAGCTGACCATCTCTCTAGTATTTTCTTTGAGCATCATGATCCATCTATTTCAATGCATGACTCTTTTTTTCCGATGAGCAACTTTTTGTTGTCTCCCATTCACGTGGCCCTTGGTTTGTAGATATTGTTAACTTCCTCGCTACAGGTGCGATTCCATCTACTTGGTCTAAGCAAGAAAAGGATAGGTTTTACTCTCAAGTAAAGCACTTTTACTGAAACGACCCTGACTTGTCTAAACATTGTGCAGACCAAATAATTCGTAGATGTGTTCCAGAGTGTGAGTATCATAGCATTTTATCTTTTTGTCACTCATATGCATGTGGAGGACACTTTGGAGGTCGTAGGACTGCTGCAAAAGCCCTACAGTGTGGTTTTTATTGGCCTACTCTGTTCAAGGATGCTCACAAGTTTTGTCTTGCATGTGAGCGTTGTCAGCACACAGGCGCAATGACGCGTCGAGACATGATGCCTTTGAACCCCATTTTAATTGTGAAAATATTTGATGTTTGGGGTATTGACTTTATGGGACCATTTCCCCCATCTTTTGGGTTTCTTTACGTACTTTTAAGGGTCGACTATGTGTCTAAATGGGTTGAGGCTATACCTATTGGGACCAATGACCACAAAGTGGTCATGTAATTTGTCAAGTACCACATTTTTAACCACTTTGGTACCCCTAGAACACTCATTAGTGATGGTGGTAGTCATTTCATTCATAGGTCATTTGAGGCACTTCTTAGGAAGTACTCAGTGCATCATAGGATTTTTGCCCCCTATCATCCCCAAACTAGTGGTCAAGTAGAGCTTTCAAACCGTGAGATCAAGTCCATACTTTGGGCATACCGCACCGCCTATAAGACCCCGCTTGGTATGTCACCCTATAGGTTGGTCTTTGGTAAAGCATGTCATTTACCAGTTGAGCTAGAACACTGTACTCATTGGGCCACTAGAGCCTTGAATTTTGACTTAGACCAAGCTGGTGCTAACCGAAAGCTTCAATTGAGTGAGCTGGAAGAACTAAGGAATGAAGCTTATGAGAATGCAAAGATTTATAAAGCTAAAACCAAGGCTTTTCATGATAAACATATTTTGAGGAAAACATATTTTAAGCTCGAACACCGTGCTTATTGGGCTACTAGAGCTTTGGATTTTGACTTAGACCAAGCTGGTGCTAACCGAAAGCTTCAATTGAGTGAGCTGGAAGAAGTAAGGAATGAAGCTTATGATAATGCAAAGATTTATAAAGCTAAAACCAAGGCTTTTCATGATAAACATATTTTGAGGAAAACATATTTTGAGCTAGAACACCGTGCGTATTAGGCCACTAGAGCCTTGAATTTTGACTTAGACCAAGCTGGTGCTAACCGAAAGCTTCAATTGAGTGAGCTGGAAGAACTAAGGAATGAAGCTTATGAGAATGCAAAGATTTATAAAGCTAAAACCAAGGCTTTTCATGATAAACATATTTTGAGGAAAATATTTGCTCCTTATCAAAATGTTTGGCTGTTTAATTCCAAATTGCATCTTTTTCCTGGTAGGTTAAGGTCTAGGTGGGATGGCCCTTTTGTGGTTAAGTAGGTATACCCCTCGGGTGCTATTGAGATATACCACCCTAAAGATGGTCATGCGTTCACTGTAAATGGTCAAAGGCTTAAACTTGTAGTTGAGTTGGATGGCATTGCTGATAGACAGCTTATTTAAGTTGTCTCCTTAATGGACACCGTGACTGATACTTGATCTTTGCTTGATTCACTACGCCCGGCTGAAGGTGTAAAATTGAGTACTCCTAGGAGGCAACCTAGGATTGTTATTTCTTGCTTTTAATTTCGTTTTTGAATTAATTAGTTGCTTCGAGGTTTGTTTTCTCTCTTTTCGGGTTCTTGTGTCGGGTTGAAGGATTCCTATATACATGTCCATGCCGTCTCCTCATGTTGTATTGCTCCATCTCACCTATCTGCGCTTTAATGACTGATGTTGCATTGAGGACAATGCATGATTTAGGTGTGGGGGTAAGGTTCATTTGCATGTGCTCTTTTTTTTTCGGTCAAATTTTTAAAATTTTGGCATCTTTTGTGCATTTTGAGTGTGCACTATAACCGTTTAACCAAGTGTTCCCTGCTCGACGCGCATGTTATGATGACAGTGGGATTAGTTGTTTATTTCGTTCTCTTAATTCCATGAAGTTAAATGATACTACTACATACTTGTTAATGAGTATTGTTGATCATTGTTGATATTAATGGGTTCTACTCATACCGCTCACATATTCACTAAGCACAGGACTTTCGTGTTGCAGAAAATCTAAAGAATTTGCGTAAACAACCTTATATATCTTGAGTTTTGCAAGCCTGCCGTATTGGCTTATCCTAATCCTTGCCATTGATGTTATGTAAAGTACTAGTTGGTCAATGTCAATTGTAATGATAAAGTACGTGTTATTAAAAAAAAGTCCAAAAATGGACAAAAAAGAAAGAGGAAACAAAAAGGAAAAAAAAAATGAAAAGCAAAAAAGAAAAAAAAGGGTTTCCTCCAAAAGACAAAGGCAAAAGAAAAAGAAAAAGTAAAAATTGGTATACATTCATGACAAAGATGTTCTTTTGTGCTATACTGAGGTCACAATGTTGCAAAGTGGTCATTCATATGCCACTTAAAATTTCTCTATGTATAAGCATGTGTTTAGGTGATTCAATAGTGCGGGTGCACAAAACCTTTATATATTTGGTTGGAAGGGAGAATTTGAGGAGATTCTGTGGCATGAAATCCTATTCACTTTCACTTGTGCGTTGCTTAAGTAATTCCTATTAGTTGATACAAGGTTAATGAAATTTTGTGACGAGTTTTGAAGTATAATCATCTAAATTCATGGAATTGGTGAATGCTCTAGATGATTTAATCTTGTCTTGAATTGTAATATAGGTGTTAATCTTGGAAAACTTGGTAAAGGTTGGGATAGTTGGGGTAGTTGGTCATTGTAGTCTTTATGTTAAATCATATGCTTTGCTCGAGGACTAGCAAAGGTTAGATGTGGGGGCGTTGATGCGTCTCGTATTTACGCATCTTATAATTATTATTTCAATTATTTTGCACCTATTTAATTATAGTTCTACACTCATTTCGATAATTTTTATGTTTAACAGGTTTGAAATTAAAGTTATGAAAATTGTCAAATTTGGATGTAAATAAGATAAATCTGACGCTCAAGCAATTAAATCTGGACAACAACGTATAAGCTCGGCCCGCTCCGACCCGACCCACACCGCTACAGTAACCCGAGCCCAACAGTAAAGTGGGCCTAGCCCAACAGCCCTGTTCACCGTCATCAACCCCCAGCCCATCCAGCCCACACCGACACCTCAACACCAGGCCCAATGATCATCTTCACTAGCCCGATTCGACCACCAGCAGCACAGGCCCAACGCAGGCCCACGAACAGCCCAGGCCCAGCACGTCATCATCAACCTCGGCCCAAAGTCATCATCGACGCAGCCCATCGGGGCCCACTCCTAGTTCATCACCGACCCACCAGCTTCAACCGTAGCCCTGCACGGACAGGTCCAGCTTTGTCCTCAGCCCAGCTCGCTAGGTTTTTCTTTGGTTTGATTATAAGAAGAGGAGGACGAACAGATTTTGGGGCGTCTCTGTTTTTGGGTTATGATTCACGGCGCTTGTTTTCCTCTCTCTCTTCTCTCAGCTCTCTCTCCCCCTGATATTATTTTCTTTTTCTTTTTTTTTCGTTAAATTGTAACGAAAGCAAAATTAGTGTGAAGACCGACAAGAGTTCGTTCATCTCCTCCTTAACGGGATCATCCTTGATGGAGAGCTAACTTGCTCTCTAGGGTTAGATGAAATCTTAGCATTTACTTTTGTTTACTTTTAATTTGGGTTAATTTGATTGTTTACATGAATTACTTGGTTGAGATAAATACTTCAAAGTATTATATTTTTATTTTTTATTCAATTGATATGATTATTGTGTTTGTAACCTTTAATTGCTGATATTGATATTTATAAATTAATTCTTCGTTCTTGTAGCCTTAGGATTAATTAATCAAGCAATAGTATTAACCGAATTGTTAATTAAAGCCTATCTTCCCAATGTTTTAGTGAGATAGGGTCAATACATAATAATTAACAATACGCTAGGTAGAGCCTATTTTCCTTATGCTTTAGTTAGATAGGGTCAATACGCAATACTAACAACATTATTTTAGTGGGTTGAAGCTTGTAGCCTAAACCACTACTCGTGTGACAATAAATAATCCCAATTTAAGAGTTGACGCAAAAATAATTGGCTAATGATGGATTCGAAACCCTAGGCTCCAATTTAATGCACATTCCCGATTAGTAGTAGATTACTCTAGTTTAATTGTTGTTTTCTAGATTAATTAACACAAAGATATCACTTTTCCTTAAATCAATTTAGGTCATAGATTAAATTCATGCACTTTTAGTCCCTGTGGTTCGACACCCTCTCGCCCTACACTTCAATTTAGGTGTGTTTAATAGATAGGGATTTATATTAAATTTTTGATAGACATAGAGAAACACATCACTTATTAGACAAGTTTTCCAAACTCATCAATGACTATGAGCACATATTTTGACAACATATCACTAGTTTGATATAGGTCTATTTGTGGTTACTTGGTGAATGCACCAAAGTTGTCATAGTACATGGCAAAAGGTGTGAGCCCCTCTTTAATTACCTCAGGATTCATAAGTAATTCCTTAGCCAACAAACCTCCTTGGCAGCTTCATAAGCTGCCACATACTCAGTGTCTATGGTGGAGTCAATTATGCAAGACTGCTTGATACTCCTCCAACTAATGGCTCCACCTCTAAGTGTAAACATAATACTAGAGGCCAAAAGTCTAGCTTCTATGTCTAATTGAAAATCTGAGTCAGAGTAACCCACTGGAATCAACTCGTCTTCATGAAACACTAACATATAATCTTTAGGCTTTCTTAGGTGCTTGCAAATATACTTTACTACCTCATAGTGCATAAGACCTAGGTTAGACTGATATCTACTCACCATTCTCACAGCAAAATAGATATTAGGTCTAGTACACAACATAGCATACATAAAGCTTCCCACAGCTGAAGCATACAGAACATTCCTCATATGCTCTTTCTCTTGAGATGTCCTAGGACACTGCTCTAAAAAAAGAGATACTCCATGCCTGAAGGGCAATAAACCTTTCTTAGAGTTTGCTATGTGATACTTAGACAACACTTTGTCTAGCCTAAGATAGACCCAACAACGTATTCTCATGATCTGGCAAAATTTTGATCCCAAGATTATAGTTGGTTTCTCCTAAGTCTTTCATATCGAATTGACTTGAAAATGAAATCTTAATAGTTGATAAAACTCCCACATCATTTGGAATGAGTAGGATGTCATCCACATACAAAGTCACCACTTTCTCTATATTATGCTTGTACATGCATTGTCCATCAACAGATTGCTCAAAACTATAGGACTTTATCACTTCACTGAATCTTCTATTCCATGATTGAGATGCTTGCTTTAGTCCACAAATTGACCTTTTCATTTTGCATACTATATGCTCCGGACTTTTACTAATGAACCCGTTTGGTCGCACTATATAGATGTCTTCATCAAGATTACCATTCAAAAAGGCCATCTTGAATCCATTTGCCAAATCTCATAATCATAAAGGGCAGCAATGGACAAGAGTATCCTAATGGACTTTAACATGGCTACTAGAGAGAAGGTCTCGTCATAATCGACACCTTCCTTTCGGGATAACCCTTACCAACTAGTCTTGCCTTGAAAGTCTCTACCTTCCCGTCCACTCCCCTCTTCCTCTTCTAGACCCGCCTATATCCAATGGGCTTAATGCCAGGTGGTGTCTCTATAAGATCAGACTTGATTAAAATACATAGATTATATTTCAGCTTTCATTGTTAAGACCCAGTGGTCAACATCCTTGTCCTCGAGCACCTGAACAAAACTAAGAGGATCAGATACATCACCTTGTTCTACTACTAAAGCTCCACACATGTATCTGTCAGGTTTCTTGACAATGCTTCCCCTACACTGAGGCTCCCATGTATTTGGAATTGTCTAAAAACGAACCGCGGGTGTATCCAAAACATCCACTTGATCTCAAATCAAACTATTCAAAAGTAGCATCATTTTTACTTAATTCCTCCAACACTATTTGATACTTTTGTAGTCCATTACAAAATTCTCCTCCAAAAATCTGGCATTTGCACAAACAACACCTTTTAGTCTGAAGGATTATAGAAAAGACTAGTGCTTGTACCTCTAGGATAGCCTAAAAACACACACACTTCTGTTCTAGACCCTAACTTGTTAGGGTTGTTTTTCAACACAAGTGTTGTACATCCCCAAATACAAAGATACCTTGTGCCCATTCCACAACTCCATAGGTGTTGGAGCTGACTTTGAAGGAACCGAATTAAGAACATAAGTCATTTTTCCCAAAGCATAATCCCAAAAAGAGATTGGTGAAGTAGCATGACTCATCACGGACCGCAACATCTCTAGCGACATCTTATTTCTCCTCTCTTCTCTTAGCAACACCATTCTGTTGTGGTATATCCGGTGCAGAAAGCTAAGATCTAATCTCACTTGCAATTAAGAAATCTAGAAAATTTCCTGAAAGGTACCCACCATCTTGATCAGATCGAAATGACTTGATATGTTTATCGATTTGCTTCTCAACTTCAGCCTCAAACTCTTTGAACTTTTCAAAAGAATCAGACTTATGTCTCATCAAGTAAACATAACCACACCTAGAATGATCATCCAAAGGTGATCAAATACTCAATACCCTCCTCTCGTCTGAATATTCATTTTTCCATAGACATCTGTTTGAACCAATTCGAGCAAGTCACAAACTATGTTACCCTTACTCTTAAGGATGGACTTAGTCATCTTTCCTTCTATGCAGGACTCGCAGACTGGTAAGGATTTTAAGTCTGAAGACTCTATTAGCCCTTCTTTCATTAGTCTTTGGATCCTACTAGAATAAATATGACCAAGGTTTTGATGCTATTTGAAGGCATTATCAATTTTAGGATTTTTCCTTTTAAGAGGTATAGCCTACTAGTGTTAGATTCAAACATGCATTCAGTAGAGTTTTGATCAAGTATTAAAACAATCGACTAAACGAGAAACAAAAATTGTGCAACGCAGGTACATAAAGACTATTCTTTAATATTAAAATTCTGCTATTAAAAACTCAGCCAATGTCTCCCACACCTAAGACTAAAACGTGCCTCCCGTTACCCATGCTCAAGTACAACACTTCATCATACAGCCACCTGGTCAGCCTAAGTCCCTGCAACAAATTGCAGACATGGTCAGTTGAACCCGAGTCCACACACCAAAAACCTTGTGCTGATGGTTTCTTTATCTTAGCAGGAAGAGTAGCTAAGTAGTAAGTACAGTTCCTCTTTCAGTGATCATCCTTCCTATAGAAGAAATACTTTCCTCGTGATGGCTTCCTTTTCATTAGCTGCTATATTAGAAGTTTTGCTCTTATTCTTCTGGGTGATTTTACAAAATACCACATTTGGTAATTTTTCTTCCCAAAATAGTATGCAAAAATTTGAAACTACCAAAATGACAGCATGCACATTAAAACTTAAAATAAAGGAAAATTAGCTTCTTTTTTTTTTATGTGCTTCACTAAAATCTAAAAAAAAGGTACTTACCTAAACATTTTGTATTATATTATATGGATAGTATTATTTGATATACATAAATTTATAAAATTTTTAAAAAAAGTACTGTACAGAAAAGTATATTTATTGTTCAAAATTTCTATGTTATATAAAAAAAATAATTTTTTTGACACCATAAAAATAAAAATAAAATATTCAAATTATTAAAAATACAATTATCGTATAAAAAACAATTATAGACGCATAATTAAGTTATTAGTGTAACATGATACCATAATTATTAAAAAAATGGCATAAAAATTAAAGATTTTTCATATATAACTATCTGGTACAAACTCGCAAAACCATGGGGTACATTTACGTAAAACTCGTGGTACATTACTAAAACTAAATGCAAATGTGTCCAAACTTGGATGACCTTTCGGACCATTAGAGATTATTAATAAAGTCATTAGTGTAACATAATCCCATAATTAGTGAAAAATGGCATGAAAATTAAAGATTCCTTCAATTATAATTATATAGCACAAGCTAGTCTAAACTTATAGTAAATTTTGTTTAAAGTAGAGGAACATTTAGGTAAAATTCATGGTATATTTCTAAAACTAACTCCAAATGGGTCCAAAACAAGTTGGGCTATATTTAGGACTATTATTGATGCTTAATGAACCAATTAGTGTAACACAATCCCACAATTAGTGAAAAAATGGCATAATAATTAAAGATTCATTCATGTATAACAATGTGGTATAAGCTAGTAAGATCTTATGTTACATTTAATTAAAAATCATTGTATATTTACTTAAAACTCATGGTACATTTTTAAAACTAATTGCAAATAGGTCCAAACTAAGTTGGGCTAACTTTAGGACGTTTAGAGATTCTTAATGAAGTCATTAGTGTAACATAATCCTAGACGTTTAGAGATTCTTAATGAAGTCATTAGTGTAACATAATCCTATTATTAGCATAACTACGTGTACATGCTAGTTTAACCTTATGGTATATTTAGTTAAAACTTGTAGTACATATCTATAACTAATTCCAAATGGCTCTAAATTAAGTTGGGGTACGTTTAGGACCATTAGAGATTTTTAATGAAGTCATTAGTGCAACATAATCCCATAATTAGTGGAAAAATGGTGTAAAACTAAAAGATTTTTTCATGTATGACTATGTGATATAAGCTAATATAACCTTGGGGCACATTTAGTTTGAAGTAGGGGTATATTTAGTTAAAATACGTGGTACATATAGACGTTTAATGAAGTCAATAGTGTAACATAATCCCATACTTAGTGGGAAAATGGAGTAAAAATTAAAGATTTATTCATGTATAACTATGTAGTACAAACTAGTAGAAACTTGCGGTACATTTGGTTAAAAGTCGTGGTACATTTAGTTAAAACTCGTGGTACTATTCTAAAACTAATTCCAAATAGGTCCAAACTAAGTTGGAAAAAATGGGAAAAGGCGTAAAAATAGATGATTCCTTCATGTATAACTATGTGGTACAAGCTAGTATTACCTTGTGGTACATTCAGGTAAAAGTCGTGATACATTTAGTTACAACTCATGGTACATTTCTAAAACATGTCTAAAATAAGTTGGGTTATATTTAGGACCATTGTAGACGCTTAATAAAGTCATTAGTGTAATATATTCCCATAATTGGTGGATGCTATTTAAGTAGCCACAAGGTTATACATAAATGAATCATTCATTTGGACACCACTTTTTTACATATCATGGGATTATGGTACACTAATGATATTCCTAAGTGTCTCTAAGGGTCTAAATTACACCACACTTTACTTTGAAGCCAAACTAAGATAGTTTTAGAATAGTACCACGAGTTTTAAATAAATGTATCACAAGTTTTGACTAAATATACCACAACATTCAACTAACTTTTAACGCAAGGTTATACATAAAGGAATTTTTAATTTGGACGCAATTTTTACAAATTATTGGATCATGGTATATACTAATGATGTCGGTAAGTGTCCTAATTGTACCACAGTGTATATTGGAGCTAAATGAAGATCATTTTAAAATTGTACCACAATTTTTAACTAAATGTATCACACTATTCAACTAGTTTGTACCACAAGGTTATACACATATAAATCTTTCATTTGTATGCCAACTTTTCATATATTATAGGATTATGGTACACCAATGACGTTCCTAAGTGTCTGTAATGGTCCTAGTTACACCACAGTTTAGTTTGGAGATAAATGAAGATTGTTTTAGAATTGTACAACAAGTTTTAGCTAAATGTACCACTACTTTTAACTAAATATACCACACGTTTCTACTAGCTTATACACATGATTGTGTATGAAAAAATCATTAATTTTTGTGCCATTTTCCCATTAAATATGAGATTATGTTACACTAAAGACTTTATTAAGCACCCATAATGGTCCTAAATGTATCTCAATATTTTTTAGACCCATTTCGAGTTAGTTTTAGGAATGTACCACTAATTTTAACTAAATGTACCACTACTTTTAACTAAATGTACCATAAGATCCTATTATAACTTATACCACATAGTTATACATGAAAGAAGCTTTAATTTTTACGTCCTTTTTCATTAATTATGGGATTATGTTAATCTAGTGACTTCATTAAGAATCTATATTAGTCCTAAATGTGCCCCAACTCATTTTGGACTCATTCAATATTTGTTTTAGATATATACCACAAGTTTTAACTAAATGTACCTCTATTTTAAACTAAATGTACCACAAGGTTATACTAGCTTGTAATACAGTTATACAGGAAGGGATCATTCATTTTTAAGCCATTCTTCCATTAATTATGGGATTATGTTGCACCAATGAGTTCTTTAAAAATCTCTAATGGTCTTAAATGTACCACAACTTAGATTGGACCCATTTGAAATTAGATATAGAAATGTACCACGAGTTTTAGCTAAGTCTCCGTTTGTTTCGGGGGAAGTATTTTTCCTCGGAAAACATTTTTCTTAGGAAAAGGTTTCCCAAGCAAAATTAAATTCTGATTAACATTTTTTGTTGTTTGTTTTGATGGAAAACATGCTCCCGGCTTATAATATTGATTATTTGTTCTAAAAAAATAATCTTCTATAAATCATATTATACCTTGTTATAAGATAATATAAAATTGTGAAACTATATATTACAAGTTATATGGGCTTCCTTTAGTTGTAAGTTATTTTTATACAAAATATGAGAAATTTATCACTTATGGACCTAAAGTTTGACCATTTATCACCAAAATAACCTATATATTTCGAAATATACAATGAGACCTCTCGGTGTTCTAAAATTTTATCATTCAGTCTAATTAATTTTCATCATAGAACATTGATGTGGAACATAATTATAATATATATATATGTGTGTGTGTGTGTGTGTGTGTGTGTGTGTGTGTGTGTGCGCGTGTGTGTGTGTGTGTGTGTTTTAACAAAAATTCAGAAGATTACTGAAAAAATTCACTACATCATGACAGAATATATCTACATATTAGTGAAATAATGTGTCATAATAAGACCAACTTATATCCCAAAACGTTTTAAATCACTTGAAATTTTGACTTCACTTCTTTTACAAAGGATAAACATTTTCCTCATCTTATGTTGATGTATTTTCAAAATTAGATATGTTAATGAAGTATTTGAGATTAGTCCCGATGTTGTTTAAAGTGTTTTTTAGTTGTATGCGGAGTGTGTCGACACGCAAGGCTCGTGTGTCGATGCACAATCTTATACAACCAAAAATGCAGAGTTGTGTGCCGACACACAGAGCCCTGTGTTAACACACAATCTTACAGAAGCGCATGGAATAGATCTGTGTGTCGACACACAAGGCGTTTTTTGACAGTTTATTTGCGTGACTTTTATTGGTTTGTGCGCCTCTTTTGGGGTGTCTTCTTGGGACGTCTCTCTTTATGGTTTTCACAAATATATCCTCCATTTGTCAAATTTATTTGGACTGGAATTGATTAATCAAAAGTTTGAGAAGAACTTTGAGAAAGAAATTGTACAAGTGTTGAATGTTCTTGAAAACACCATTCTCATTCATCTCTTCTATCTCTCCCTTTACACACTTTCACTTCATAGTATTGGTTGTCGTTGTATCCCCGAGACTATTTCCTACGCGGAAATAAGTCTTAAGGAAAGTGACTACACGGCCTCGACACTTGAGATCTCTAGAATACCTGTTCTTGCGAGTTTTGCAAGTGCTTACACCAACAATCTTAAGACTTACTTTTGTTTTGTGATCTTGGTTTGATATGGCTTCGTCCCAGACCCCGCTTTTGTGGGAGCCCTTGCAGGCACTGTGTTTGTTGTTGTTGTTGTTGTTGGTTTGATATGGCTTCATCACTGAGGGAAATAGCAGCGAATTTTGTGAAGTTGGACCATTTTGATGGTGGTAATTTTCGCCGCTAGCAGAGGAAGATGCACTTCCTGATCACTACCCTGAATGTGGTGTATGTTCTGATACAGCGTTCCCTGCCCCCGCTACTCAGGAGGAGGAGACACTGGCTGAGCAAGGAGCTTCGTTAAAATGGAAGAATGATGATTACATCTGTAGAGGGCGCATACTGAATGGGATGGCGGATGTCCTCTTTGACATCTACTCTAACGTGCCTACCGCAAAGGAATTATGGGACGCTCTAGAGGCACGCTACACGGCTGAGAATGCCACAAGTCAGAAATTTTTAGTTAGTCAGTTTAATAATTACAAGATGGTTGATGAATGTCCGGTCATGGAGTAATTCCATGAAATTGAAAGAACTTAAAATATCTTTAAACAACATAGCAAGAATATGGACGATACCATCATTATGTCTTCTTTGATTGACAAACTTCCCCCTTCGTGGAGAGATATTAATAAATCTCTCAAACACAAAAAGGAAGACATGTCAATCGAAGAGTTGGCTAACCATTTACGAATTGAGGAAGGTTACACGCTATAGGATGACCACAAGAATCGCCTCGGTGACATTGGGAAAATCAATGTTACAGGAGAAGGCCAATCAAGTAGAGGAACCAAGAGAACCGGACACTTCTATAAGAAACGAAATGACGAGGAGGCCAAACTGGTCTGTTGAGAGTGTTAGAAGCCCGGTCACCTTAAGTGGGACTATTTTCGCCTAAAGAACAAGAAAGGCAAGGGACATGATCATTGCAACCAAAATTCGAACAATAAGTTCGTGATGATGATATCGGAGATCAACCTAGTTGAGAGTGATAACTCTTGGTGGATTGACTCAGGGGCCACAAAACATGTTTGTAAGACAAGGGGTTTTCAAAGATTTTGAACCCATAAACAACGGAACTATGTTGTTTATGGGAAATGGAGCGAGTGTACCGGTTAAGGGTAAGAGAAAAGTCGAATTACTTTTCGCTTCCGGGAAAACCCTTACCTTAACCGATGTATGTTATTCCCCAGATGTTAAAAAGAAACTCATGTCTAATGGCCTACTGAATAGGTTTGGGTTCAAATTGGTCTTTAAGGCCGACAAGGTCATTGTGTCGAAGGGGGGTGTCTTTGTTGGCAAGGCATACCTGTGCATGGAATGTTTAAATTGAACGTTGATAATAAAATTGCTAGTTCGGTTTATATGCTTAATTCTTCCAATTTATGGCATCATAGATTAGGACATGTGAATTTCCATAGGATGCATGAAACGGTTAATTCGTCGTTGATACCACATATTGATAAAGTGGATGATAAGGGTAAATTGTGAATGTTAACGAAAATAACGAAGTTGCCATTTCCATCGGTTCAAAAAGAAACGAACTTACTTGATTTAGTACATAGCAATTTGTGTGATTTTAAAGGTACTCCGACCATAGCAGGAAAAAGATATTTTATAACTTTCATTATTAATTGTTCGAGATTTTGCTATGTGTATCTAATCAATCATAAAGATGAGTCACTAGAGAGATTTAAAGCATATAAAGTGAAAACCCAACTACACTGTGAAACTTTCCTCAAACGGCATAGATCGAGCCGTGGGAGGGAATACTATGATCCCAAGTATTTCGAAAAAACGAGTATAGTGCATGAGGTTGCAGCATCTTATACGCCACAACATGAAAGGCGTGGCTAAGAGGAAAAACTGAATTTTAACTAAAATGGTTAATTCCATGTTATCCTACTCCGATCTCAGCGATGGGTTTTGGGGTGGGGGTATGTTGACAGCCTGTCATATATTAAATCGTGTTCCAAATAAGAAAAGTAAAATAACTCCGTATGAACATTGGAACAAGCGACCCCCTAATCTGGGTTATCTTAAAGTGTGCGGGTGTAGGGAAGTCATTAAAGTCCTTGAACCTAAAGATAAAATTTTAGGTGAGAGGCATCGACACTATATTTGTTGGATATGTGCTACATAGTAAGGCATATTGATTCAATGTAATTAAGCCAAATAATTATATCAATGTTAATACGATAATAGAATCAAGAGATGCCATTTTTTATGAGAATCGGTTTACCTATATTCCTAGACCAAGGAATTATGCAATAGTTGAGATTGACACTCTAGTGTCATATGGTGGTGATCACCATGAGAGGGAATAAGTCCCTGAGAATGCTCTAGAACTCCAAAGGAGCAAGAGAACAAGGAAAGAGAAATCTTTCAGGTTGGAGTTTGACACGTTTTTGGTAGAAGGTTCGAGTAATGATATGGACACTGTAACTCCATATTGTTGTGTCACGAAGGGGATCCCATTATGTTTGATGAGGCCATGAGGTCTCATGATGCCTCTTTTTGGCAAAAGGCTGTGAATGATGAGATGGACTCCATCATGGGTAATAATACATGGATATTGGTGGATCTTCCATGAGGCAATAAGCCTATCGGATGTAAATGGATCTTCAAAAAGAAGATAAAAGTCGATCGAACTATAGACAAGTTCAAAGGCTGATTGGTGGCAAAAAGTTTTACCCAGAAGCATGAGTTAGACTACTTTGACACGTATGCCCCTGTGGCAAGAATATCAACTATAAGAGTTTTAATAGCTCTTACCTTGATTTATAAGCTAGTGATTCACCAAATGGATGTCAAAATGGCATTCCTGAATGGTAAGCTAGAGAAGGAGGTGTATATGGAAAAAACGAAAGGGCTTGTTGTTCCTGGCCAAGAGAGAAAAGTATGTAAGCTCATACGTTCTCTGTATGGGCTAAAGCAAGCCCCAAAGCAGTGGCACCAGAAATTTGATCAAGTTGTTCTAAACAACGAATTCATTATACACGAATCGGATAAGTGTGTCTATAGCAAGTTCGATAATGGCAAAGGGGTCATTATATGTTTGTATACCGATGACATGCTGATTTTCGGTACTGATATGGAATAAGTGGAGAAAACAAAATAGTTTCTCTCGATGAACTTTGCTATAAAATACATGGGTGAGGCTGAAGTAATCCTTGGTATAAGGATTGTAAGGAATGAAGATAAGATTTCACTGACACAGTCTCACTACATTGAAAATGGGTTGAATAGATTCAACTATGGTGCTTGTACACCGGTGTCCACACCAATGGACCCTAGTGTAAAACTAGTATTGAATGTGGGCACTCCTATATTGCGGTTGGAGTATGCCTGAGTCATTGGGTGTCTTATGTACCCCAGGACTAGCACTAGGCCTACTATGGGAAAACTAATCACATATACTAGCAGTTCGAGTAAACTGCATTGGCATGCTGTGCATAGAGTACTGAAGTACCTTAAGAGTACCATGAATTATAGTATTTCTTATGTAATGGGAGGATACTCTAATGCCAGTTGGATCTCCGATGCAGAAGATTATTAATCCACAAGCAAATGGGTATTTCTACTTGGTGGGGGTGTGATTTCTTGGGGTTCCAAGAATACAATGGCGGCAGAATTCATAGCTCTTGCTTCTACGGCTAAAAAAACCGAGTGGTTAAAGGATCTCTTGTATGAGATTCCTTTGTGGCCAAAGCCGATCTCACCGATATCTATCCATTGTGATAGTCAAGCTACGCTTTCGAAAGCTTACAGTGAAGTGTACAACGGAAAGTCCAGACACATAGGTGTAACACACGGTATAGTGAGACAGCTTATTCGAGAAGGTGTCATCATTGCGGACTTTGTGAGAACCAGTTAGAATCTAGCTGATCCGTTTATGAAAGGCCTAGCTAGAGACTTGGTTCTGATAACTAGTGAAGGGATGGGGTTGAAACTTGTCATTATTAGTCACCTATGATAGGCACCGAACTCAATGCCTAGTATGACGTCAGGTCTCGGGTTCAATGAGTGAGACTTATCATCCATGTGACTGCAAGCACTAAAACAGAATTTTTCCATCCCACATGAGAAGTGCTTGGTTACCTACGTCAGAGAATCTAAGAGGATGAGCATATGCTCTTAATGGACCCAGTTTTATATTATTACTGAATGTTGAGTCATAGGGACATGATCAGTGGGGTCCACCTTAGTGAGTGTGAAGTTTGGCACTTCAAGGTGTGATTTTTGACAAAGGGTTTGGCCCAAAAACACTCACAAAGGGTACAGGACACAAGGCTTCATATGTGTCGATCTGGGAAGTTGTAGGGTGTGTACGGGGAGTACGCCTTGTGTGTAATGATGTGTTCAGTCGGTCAAATTGGTTGTATGGTTCAAAGCATGGTCTACCATCTTCAATCCAATTAACTGTATACGTGTCTTCACTAGCTAGGGGTTCAATCAAGGGACACCCTCATTGATACACAATAAAGCCTCCTTTAATTTAGAGATGTTGTTTGTAAGAATGGTTGTATTTTAAAAATGGCCAGGGATTATTGATGTATTTTCAAAATTAGATATGTTAATGAAGTGTTTGAGATTTGTCCCGATGTTTTTTAAAGTGTTTTTCAGTTGTGTGGGAGTGTGTCGACACACAGGGCTCGTGTGTTGACACACAATCTTACGGAACAAAAATGCAGAGTTGTGCGTTGACACACAGAGCTCATGTGTCAACACACAATCTTACAGAGGCGCACGGAACAGATCTATGTGTCGACGCACAGGGCTTTTTTTGACAGTTTTTTTGCACGACCTTTACTAGTTTTTGGCGCCTCTTTTGGGTGTTTTCTTGGGACGTCTCTCTTCATTGTTTACATACATATATCCTCCATTTGTTAGATTTATTTGGACTTGAATTGATTGATCAAAAGTTTGAGAAGAACTTTGAGAAAAAAATTGTACAAGAGTGTTGAAAATTCTTGAAGACACTATTCTCATTCATCTCTTCTATCTCTCCCTTCACACACTTTCACTTCATCGTATTGGTTGTCGTTGTATCCCCGAGACTATTTCGTACACCGAAATAAGTTTTAAGGAAAGTGACTACACGGCCTTGACACTTGAGATCTCTAGGATACTCGCTCTTGCAAGTTTTGCAAGTGCTTACACCAACATTTTAGAGGAATAGCTTTCTTTTGGAAAACTTTTTCCATCAAAACAGTGCACCAAATAACACAAAGAAGGAAAAGCATTTCCGAGAATTCCTTTTTCCTTCAAAACAAACGAAGCATAAATGTACCATAAAGTTTAACCAAATTAAAGATTAGTTGTACATGAAATAATCTTTAATTTTGATGCTACCTTTCCACTAATTATGGGACTCTGTTACACCATTGACTTTATTGAGCATCTATAATGGTCTTAAATGTACTCCAACTTTGTTTGAATTCTTTTTGAGTTAGTTTTAGAAAAGTACTACTAATTTTAACTAAATGTACCATGACTTTTGAGTAAATGTACCATAAAATCCTACTAACTTATACCAAATAGTTCTATAAAAAAAATATTTAATTTTTACGCCATTTTCCCACCAATTATAGGATTATGTTACACTGGTGACTTCAATAAGCGCCTATATTAGACCTAAATGTGCCCCAACTTATTTTGGACCCATTTGGAAGTACTTTTAAATATGCACCATGAGTGTTAACTAAATGCACCTCTACTTTAAACTAAATGTACCACAAGGTTATACTAGCTTATAGCATATAGTCATACATGAAGGAGTCATATATTTTACATCGTTTTTCCACTAATTATAGGATTATGTTGCACTCATGACTTCATTAAAAATCTCTAAATGTTCTAAAGGCACCCCAACTTACTTTGGATTTATTTGGAATTAGTTTGAGAAATGTACCACGACTTTTAACTAAATGTACCACAAGATCTCACTAGTTTGTACCACATAGTTATACTTGAAGGAACCTTTAATTTCTACACCATTTTCCCACTAATTATGGGATTATGATACACTAATCAGTCCGTTAAGTGTCTATAATAGTGCTAAATGTACCCTAACTCTTATTGGACCCATTTGGAATTAGTTTTAGAAATGTACCATAAGTTTTAACTAAATGTACCTCTACTTTAAACAAAATTTACCACATGGTTCTACGAGCTTGTACCACATAGTTATAAATGAAGGAATCTTTAATTTTCATGCCATTTTTCCCTAATTATGGAATTATGTTATACTAATGACTTAATTAACGATCTCTAGTGGTCATAAAGGCACCCCAACTAAGTGTGGACATATTTGGAATAAGTTTTAGAAATGTACCACGAGTTTTGCATAAATGTACAAAAAAATCTTTAATTTTTACGCTATTTTTCAATAATTATGGGATCATATTACACTAATGACTTTATTATGAGTCTATAATAATTTTTTTGCTAATAATTACATTTTTAATAGTTTGAATTTTTTTTTTTTGGGTGTTAAAAAAAAAATTATTTTATTTTTATATAATATATAAATTTCGATAAACAACAACAATAATAAATATATTTTTTTGGACAATACTTTTTTAAAACATTTGATAAATTTATGTATATCAAATAATAATATCTATATAATATAATACAAAAAATTCAGGCAATTACCCTTTTCTACATTTTGGTAAAAAGTTGCCACGGGCGTTAAAATTTTTTTTTTTTAAATTTTTAAAAAGTGAAATGACCAAAATGCCCCTGTTGACATGGCATGGCTACCTTGTGGCATGCTAACTGGGTGTACTATTTTGATAATTTACATTTTTGTGTGCTGTTTTGGTAATTTCTAATTTTCGCATGCTATTTTGGGAATAAAAATTACCAAATGTGCTATTTTGGAGAATCACCCTATTCTTCTTCCCAAACGTTCTCCTTGAAATTTTCCTGTTCCCCGTCCTAGGAGCATGGATAAATGGACAACCCCTTTAGCCCTCATCACTCCCTCGGGTACTTGTAGCTCCTTCATCAATTCACGTAACAAATAATCCTTGTTATCATTGTCTAGTTCAGCCTAAATTGAGTCAAGGACTCTACCAAGGAGTCAAGTATCATGACTTGTGGCAATTGATTATCAATCTTTGCGCCAAGGAACTTCAGTTTATTCAAATAAGCCATTAAAACATGTTCTTAAACTGGGCTTCCTTCAGACATATTAACAAATATGAGCTTTCTCATCCGCTCCTGGCAGGGTGCTCTATCTTGCCCACTAAATATACTTCTTAAGATGTTCCTTCATCTCAGCTATTGCCTACATCTCAAGCATCTGATGCTTAAGAACGTTAGACACGGAAGCAAATATGTAACACCTGGTTAAATCATTGGACTTAATCCAGCGCTTATAACGTTCCTTGACAGTAAGGCAACATTATTAGCAGGCACACGATGACAAGGTTTAGTTAAAATATATTTATATCCATCATGTATCAGCAAAATGTCTAAATTCATTTTCCAATTCGGGTAACTTGGCCCAGTAAGAAGACTATGCTTAATTATGGAATGCAGTGCACCAGCAGTTGTCATTATTCCAATGTAAAGATGCAGAACAATATAATATCTAATTGCGATATTTTTTTTCTTTCAAATTTGCAATCATTATTAATCAGATATCCACTACACCAAACATAATGAATGCAATGATAATCCAAACTACCCACTCATCACTCCCCGTAGGCGGGGCCGTAAAAAGCTTAGTTTGGTTGAGACACTTCTCTATTATTATATTTTCTTGTAATAATTCACCATTCTATCCTTAGGCTCTAAAAAGTACAACAAAGCTCTTCGAGGAGGCTAATATAGTACTTTAGTCAAGTGTAAACCATTACATGAACATTCATACAAGTTCATGAAATACTCCACGGTACTGTGGTCGCACCCATTTACTTTCACTGTAATTCATCCTATCAAAAGTTCAAACTTGTATTCTGTAAATCCACATCCTCCTCTAGAAGTAATGCCAACCAACTATACTGTCAAACCAGTAATGCAGGCCATGAGTTTTCAACCTTTCAACCCCGCTCCCACTTGGTATTTTTTCTTTTTTCCCCAACAAATTGGTGGATTTTAATTATCCAAGATTATCTCATGACCTTTTTATATTAATATAGCTAGAATAACTAAATTATCATTCTAATCCAATCAGGACTATTTTAAATTATTCACTCCTATTAGACTTGTTATTAAAACTCCATCTAACAACTTCAACTCATGTCTTCAAAGACTTAAAATATTTTTCTAAACTCTTTTAGAAATATTGATTATCAAATAATTTATTTTAGAATCTCATTCCAAAATAATAAAAAAAAAACCTTTCTTTATGGGTAATGTTAGCAGATGCTATGCCGAGTTAGCAAGTGACATCAATAAGTGACGTCAGCAAGCATCATCTGAAATTATTTTTTAAATTTAATTTTAAAAAATAGTTTCATATTTAATTGATCATAATCATATTATATCTATTAGGTCATCCAATCGTATTAAATAATTATTTGGAGAAGTTGACTAAGCATAAAAACCTAATTTTCACAATGAAAATCTAAACATAGTAAACATTGATAAATACATTTCTTTTCATTGAATTTTAAACAATTTAAACAATCAATTAAACATACACCAACTTATATGAACATATTCAACAATGATTACTTTATACTTTAATATGATCTCGTCACATATTCGTTTTCAAAACATAGTTATTCAATTATGCATAACAATGTCCTTATGCACATCATGAATAATCAGAGTCCACCTCTTATACCAATTATAGGGTGGGCAATTTTAATTTTGTAAAATATAATTTTCTAAAACATTGTATCAAGCATAAAGGAATCAAAATTTCAAATTCAAAATTTTAAATAATTAAGCATCTACTACTGTAATTATACACAACAATGCACAGCATGATAGACATAACACAGAAAACAAATCAAATACGAATTCAAAGGTAATAGTCGAGAATTCATACCTCGTTGTAGACTGCAAGTGTAAAAGATACACAAGCGGTACCTCCGAGATGTTCTTCGCAATTCCTCTATACACCGGACATGTGGACGCCATGAAATGAAGAAATCTTTAACAACAATTTTCAATAAACTAATGGGGAGAAGACTTTTCCTCTTCAATTCACCAATTGAAGAATAATGTCAAAAGTTTGAATTACATTAACCCTAAAGAGTCATATTTATTTTTATATAAGAGGCAAAAAAATCTAACTCTTTAATTTTATTCTTGATAAGTCAAAATACCAAGATACTTATCGAAAACAAATAAAAATACACGCGTAAATAACTCCCAGCAATGCACGTCACACCGCATCTTTTGATGCGGATCAACACACTTGGGCATCACGCGGTAGTTGGCGCAATGGAGGCAATGAAAATAACCCCCTCAACACTGGTCAGTGCGGGACATGTGTTGCATGTTGATTGGCTAAAACGTGTTTTTTTTTTTTCTAGTATGAATATATCTCATCAATTTTTGGGTTTAGTAATAATAAAAAATAATTTATTCAACTCTTGAATAAAAAATTCACCTCATGAATTCTCTTGATTTCTTGAGGTGCATAAGTTAAAGGCTTCTATAGAGACCTCATGGACAATTTACTTCTAGATACAAATTGGTCAAATCCTGTTATCATCTCATGATAATGATTGTTTACTATTTAGTAAAACTTAATTTCACTAAATAAGTTTTACTACATTCTAGAAATAAATATATTTACTTGTTAAATTCCCTGTAATAGTTTGCTCACAATTGACCCCTCTATTAGATGTCCACGAGAAAAATAATTTAAACTACTTTTATTATTCTTCCTCACATTACCTTCTTAGTTTCCAACTCAATCTTCTCGAATAATTCACTAATACAAAAAACCACTTTTGCACAAATTCCAAATGTCAAACATATGGAATGCTTTTGCCAAAGTCTCTCTAATCAATTCGATACATGTGAATCAACTAAGGGGACATCTTGCATTGTAGATTCCTAGTAAAATATTCGTTCCTGTTACACTTCATGCAATTACCTAATGAACATATGATCCTAGTTACACTTTGCAACCTAATCTGTTATGTTTCTTTCGAGTTGTAATTCAAATATAATAAGACGGGTAGGCTGTTTTGTTTGAATTAGTTTTGGCGCCAATGTTTGTTAGTTCGATTAGGATGCTGACTGCATTTTGGCGGGAGTTGTGTGTTGATGCCATTTTGTTATTTGTTCTTTAAATAGCGGTTTATGGATTGTAAGAGTCATTCAATGAAATGTTAATCAATCTCTTTGAGATTAATCTTCTTTCTCTCATCTAACTCTCTCTATTTTCTTATCTCCTTCACTTCTTTCTCATCCCATACTCTCTTTTATCTTAGGTTAAGATCAAGATTTAATCTCGATCTTAACAATTGGTATCAGAGCCTCGTTTGGCTTTCAAAATTAATGGATTCAAATGAAATTGCCTTGATTGGTGGTGTTACCACCAAATCGGCAGCTGCAAGAGCAGCTGCTAAGTCTTCCTTTGTTGAGGTTGTTGGTGGTAGTGATGCACCAGGACGGGACTTGGTTACAAATGCACAATTGGACAGTAAGCTGGAGATAATGCTTGCTCAATTCAAGCAAGCTCTCACTGAATCATTACCTCAGCAAATTGAGGTGAGGGTCGATCAGCGGGTTCAGTAGTTAGAGGCTAAGATTGCTGATCAGGTCTCACGACAATCACAAGAATTGGAGGAGAAATTCAATCAGCGATTCGATCAGCAAAGGCAGCTGCTGGAAGTGAAGTTAACTAAGATTCAAGAGCAAGTTATGAGGCCAAATTCTCTTGTTGTTCCATAACCATTGTTACCAGCAAGCGCATTACAAACAAATCAACCAATCAGACCTCCTGATGTTCCCACTCCAGCGATTAATACTGGTGTTGATATGAGAGCTCCATATCGAAAACCTGAAATTGAAGTGACTGATAGGCAAGGACGCAGTGAGCATGTGATGTCTTGACCTTCAAATTGGTATGCAGGACCTGGTGTGCGAGCTACTGAAGTTGAGGATACACACAGGCCGAGGGGATTGAATGTGGACCATCTTGATAGACCGCCTGATGATTGGTATCAACAACACTCTGGCAGTAATGAGGAGACAACCAATAGCAGAAGTGGTGCCCAAAGACAGCCTCGGGTGCAGATTGATGCATTTGATGGGAAGCAGCCTCATTCTTGGCTAACGAGGTGTGAACGTTACTTCCACTTCTACCATATTGACGATTCAGAGAAGGTACAAATCGCTGTTGTATACCTTCTTGGTGATCATAGATACCAAGGTCTTCTCCAGCCTTGACCTATTCCGGAGCGTATATGGCAGCATATAAGCATGGACTTCATTGAAGGATTGCCCAAATCAGAAGGAAAAGAGGTGATCTGGGTAGTAGTAGATCATTTCACCAAATTTGGTCATTTCATGGATTTAGCTCGACCGGTGACTGCAGAGAAGTTGGCTCCTGTGTTCCTTGATAACATCTACAAGCTCCATGGATTGCCTTAATCCATAACCTCTGATAGGGACAAGCTCTTTACAAGTCACTTTTGGAAGGAGTTGTTTGGTCTTTTAGGAACTACCTTGGCCCTTAGCTCATCTTACCATCCTCAAACCAACGGTCAGACTGAGAGGGTAAATCAATGCATTGAGCAATACCTTAGAAGTATGGTATTTAGCCATCCTAAGGTGTGGGGTAGGTGGCTCTCATTGGCGGAATTTTGGTATAATACCCATTTCCATGCTTCTTTGGGCACAACACCTTCTAAGGCGTTGTATGGGTATGATCCACCCAATCCAATGTTGTTGCAAGGAGTGGAGACACAAGTGGTTGAGGTGACTGAACTGTTACAGCAAAGGAAACATCTTATGTAGCTCTTAAAGCAAAATCTAAGTCAAGCTCAGTCCCGGATGAAGTGGTACACAGACCGCAAGAGAGTAGACAGAAATTTTGAAGTGGGTGATATGGTATATTTGAAACTTCAACCTTATAGGAAGTCTACAACAACTGTAAGGAAGAATGTCAAGCTTTGTGCAAGGTTCTTTGGACCTTACAAGGTTTTGGAGAGGATGGGCAAGGTGGCTTACAAGCTAGAGCTTCCACCCGATTCATGTATTCACCCTGTTTTTCATGTTTCACTTCTTAAGAAGCAGGTTAAACGTGGACATGGGGCTTCTTCAGTACCTCCAGAGGTGGGCTCCAGTGGATCCTTGATCCTACAACCTGCAGCAGTGGTAGAAGTTCAGCAGGCCAGACCCAATGTCCCCACCAGACTGGTGCAATCTGGACAAATCTTTCACTACCTGGGAGGATAAACATTTTTTGTTGAGCCAATTTCTGTCTTTTATTTCTTGAGGACAAGAAAATTCTAAGGGGAGGGGATTGTTATGTTTCTTTCGAGTTGTAATTCAAATATAAAAAGGCTGGTAGGCTGTTTTGTTTGAATTAGTTTTGGCGCCAATGTTTGTTAGTTCGGTTAGGATGCTGACTGCATTTTGGTGGGAGTTGTGTGTTGATGTCATTTTGTTATTTGTTCTTTAAATAGCGGTTTATGGATTGTAAGAGTCATTCAATGAAATGTCAATCAATCTCTTTGAGATTAATCTTCTTTCTCTCATCTAACTCTCTATTTTCTCTTCTCCTTCACTTCTTTCTCATCCCATACTCTCTTTTATCTTAGGTTAAGATCAAGATTAATCTCGATCTTAACATAATCCTTTTGGCGCATCAAAGTAACTAAAATTCCATGTGTGTGTTCAAAATATTTCTCGGATTTAGAGTCATTGTGTAAACATAATAAAATGAGTTGCTCACTTATAATAGTAGTGCAAGAAAGAGCAAGTTGTGTGGTCTAATTTAGGGTAATAATCTCATAGTAATACACCAACATAACATTCTGGATCACCATCCCCATAACCAAGACAAGTTATCTAAATGTTATATTATAATCACTACAAACAAGTAGTCAATTCTCATTATTGACTATTAATTAACAATTAAATAACATTTTATTTTATTATTAGTCTATCTATGGCATAATCTCATCATCCACTAAAACAAATATACCAAATGTCATTTATGGACTACGCCCATCTCATGGGATGTTACTTGAAACAAAATAACATCACATGCATCATAATAAACTATTAAACATAAAGACGACAATAAATTAATTTCATTCAGCAATAAAAGTGTTCACATAAATTGGGTTTTCTAAGACACCAATTCTAATAGGGCAAGGACCCAACTCTTCACATCAACTGTTATCACAATGTCAAACGTCATATGTTTCTAATGCATCTTGTTTCATGTTTCTGGCCACCTCTCCTCTTTTCTCACCGAGGATCAACTCTCCCCTCGAAAGGCTTGGAGTAAGTGGGACACGAGCCTGTCTGCAACTAGATCTAGAGTTATCCCCACAATCATAGAGATTAAGTATTGTGGTCAACTACCCATCCAGGTTTTGGCCTCAAAATCAAACAGTTGAGAAGCCTAGGCCCTTTAAAGGGGGCTTAAAGAATGACCCAAAAGAAACATCGCCATCATAAAGGATCTCAAGACCCTTAAGTGAATCCTTGTTAGAGTTTCTTAGCAAGTCCCCTTTCTTCTCCCACAGAAGCGCCACTGCCACTTAACAATCTAGGAGCTCAATTATTTAGCAAGACTTGGGCATATACACAATTTACTTGAGGATTGTTAGGCTCCCAAGGACACTCGAACTTAGCAGGCACGGAAGATTCAAGCAACTAAAGATCATATCCATATTTTAGAGGACAAAAGTCTCCATTTGGTCACCCAAATGACAAAAAATTGCCCTTTGGGTCACCCAACTCAATTTTTGAAAGATTTAGTCACCCAACTCTTTAAAAAAAGTTCCATTTAGTCACCCAAGTGATTTAAAATGAATAAGTTAGTCATCCAACTCAAATTTTGGAAAATTTGGTTTCCCAACTCCTAATAAAAATCTCATTTATTCTCGCAAATGTTTTAAAATGGACATATTGATCACCCAAATTATATTTTGAAATATTCGATCACCTAACTCCTAATAAAAATTCATTTAATCACCCAATTAGTTTAAAATAGACAAGTTGGTCATTGAAGTCAAATTTTGGAAAACTCTATCACTGACCTATAAACAAAATCTATTTTGATCACTTATGTGATTTAAAATGATAAATTTCATCGCTCAATTATAAAAATAATCAATTTACACTTCAATTTAGTGACTTGTATAATTTTAAATGATAAGTTTTACTACCAAAATAAAAAATTAAAATATTTTCAATTTAAGCACTAAAATTTACAAGCACACAATAAATTGCAAATATAAGAAAATTTTTTTGAGCCGTTGCCGTTTTTAATAATTTTTTGACAATATAGGCTAATATTGCAATATATTTAATTTTTGTTAATTACATTTTTCAAAGGGCACTTTTGAGGGAGGGGAGAGATTTTTGGAGGGAAATTGTTTTTCGGATGAATTTGAGAGGGAATTTTGATTAAATATTTAAATTAAAGTAAATGTTTCTACTTTTTAGTTTTTTACAATTATAATTATATGTAAATTATTTGGGTCATTTTTTGTTTAAATTATTTTTCAAGTTTTATTTCACAGAAAAATTAATTACTTATCTTTTAATTTTTACATAACATTAATAGCGAAATAATAATTTGATTATAAAATAGAAGATGAACAACTATTTTTTTAAAAAAATAGTAGATAAATTTTGATAAAGTCAGAAAATTGCAAACCAATGAAATAAATAATTTATAGATATGATTAATTTTGTTATTTTTCCTTGAGTAGTGAATTTAATTAATTTTAAACTATTTGGGTGACTAAATAAGATTTTTATTAGGAGTTGGGTGATCAAATTTTCCGAAATTTGAGTTAGCTGACTAACTTGTTCATTTTAAATCACTTAGGTGATTAAATAGAAATTTTTTTAAGAGTTGGGTGACTAAATCTTCCAAAAATTGAGTTGGATGACTAAAAGGGCAATTTTTGGTCACTTGGGTGACCAAATGGGGACTTTTACCTATTTTCGGGATACAATTAGCCAGCATCGAGGGAAGCTTATAGTCCTTAAACAACAAAATTTCACTCCAAACTCAAGGATCCATGGACTATAGCATGCAGCATCAGAGGCTCAAGACAAACAACAATCTCTTCAAGAATGCGTCATCTCAACAGATAACCAGCTAACTCAAGCTACAACCAAGTTGGTAGCTATTGAAGAATCATTAGCTAGGATTAGAGCTTTCCTTTTCGAGGTTCATTTCCTATAACTGGAGACTGAGTTGTAAAGTCTATACTTTTTTGTACAAACTTCATGTACCTTCTTACTCATGAATGAATTACACATTCTTTTTGCAATATGTCTTTCAAAAGCTAAGTGCTTATTATCTCAAGGATCCTCATTTATATCCTCAAGTCAACGATATTAAAATTGGCCCTAAAACTTTGGGAATCTAAACTTAAGCACTTCTTTGTTCGAATCTCAAATTGAAGACATATATTTCTTTAAGAACCTACCACTGATGGCCCTTGGATGGATTCTCCCGTATGCCTAAAAGTAAGTAGTCAATCCCTCCAAAAACCTTAATAACTCTAAATCGATCTTCCTAACTTGGGGACCGTTTGCCACAGACAAAGTCTTTCTGAACAATGAGCAAAACCGCTTTCCAGACTAAATCTCCCAGATCACATGACCTTGGATTGACTTTTGTATTATAAGCTTTGGCTACCCTTCTCTTTTTTTTCTCAAGTCTATGAAGAGCATCCAACCTATCTCGGTCCAAGTCATTTAGTCCATCTATATGGCAAGTTTATAATCAAGTTTAGTAAACATCTCTTGATGAGCCACTCTTGTAGATTGAAATATTGTTTCCATTGGGAGCACAACATCATGGCCATATGTTAAATTAAAAGGAGATGTATCACTAGCATCTCTTAGCTGTTTTATAAACCCAAATAGCATTAAGTAGCAACTCATGCTGCTTCCTAAGTGCTTCCTAACATTTACAATTAATTGGAGCGTAGCGGCAAAATAACCTTTGAACCATACGAGTCCATTTGAGTAACCACATATGTCTTCACACACAAGACTTACTTCTCATAATACACTTCAACTTTGATGGACACATTTTAGGCCTTGTGTCCTGTACCCTTGATGAGGGTAACAGAGACAAACCCATGTCACTAAAACGCTCCTTCAAGAGACAAACTTTACAGTCATTTGGGTAAACCCCATTGATCATGTCCCTGTAACATGACATTCAATAATTTCCTCGAGTTCATTAAGAGCATGTGCTCAACCTCCTTTTCCCTTTGTCACAGGTTACTAAGCACTACAGTTAGGATGTAATTTTACTTTTAGTGCTTGCAATCACACGAATGATGGAACTCTCACATTGAAAATAAGACTTAGCATTGTATTAGGCGTTGGGTTGAGGGTACATCATGAGTGACTAAAATTGACGGGTATAACCCATCCCTTTACTTGTAATTAAGACCAACTCTCTAGCAAGGCATTTCGTTAAGGGATTTGCTAGATTCTGACTTGCATTTTCAAAGTTCACATTGATCATCCAATGTTTTATGAGTTGTTTAACATAACTATGTCTCAAAGTAATGTGTCTAGACTTTCAATTATACACCTCACTCTTATGCATTTGAAAGCATAGACTCACTATCACAATAGATAGAATTGACGATATTGGCTTAAGCACACAAGAATCTTACAAAAATGATCATTTAATTATTTTGCTTCTTTAATAGCAGAAGTCAGAGCAATTAACTCTACAATCATGGTGGAATTAATGACTGTATGTTTCTTGGAACCCTAAGAGACAACACCCCAACCAAGTAGGAATACCCACTCCCTTGTAGAAGTGTATTCCTCCTTATTGGAGATACAACTAGCATTCGAGTATCCTTCTATAGTACAAGAATACTCATTAAAAGTAATACCATAATATATGGTTATTTTAGTAACCATAGACCACATGCCAGTGAAATTTACTTGGATTGCTAGTATACTTACTTAGCTTCCAAAAATTAAGGCTATATCGGGCCTCTTCATACTCCAAACTGGAGTACCTTCATTTGGGACTAAATATCCATACCACATATCAACATGAAATCAACATACAAATATACAATGACTAGTTAAACTTGCTAAATATGCATTTATTCGATTCATTTATTGCCTCTTTTCAAAAAAAGGGCATCACAAGACTTCATAGCGTCATCAAACGTTATAGGATTTGACTTTATGATACAACAATATGAAACTTGACCATCATATTGTCTCTAGTTTATTCCACTAGATATGTATACAGGTCTGATCAGAAGCACTTTCCCCGCTCACATTATGATTTTCATCACATGAATTCCATGGAACATGTCATTTTCCACCGAAACGACATCCTTCGGTCTAGAAATTAACAAAAACTATTGTAACTAAATTAAAAAAAATTTTAAAAATACATAGTCGTTTTGTACTAAAATTATTGTAATTCATTGATAAATAATATGAGATACAAATATATTTCTTTGCAAGTATACATGTTCAAAAAAAATAATACTAAATATATGTAATAAATAAAATACAATATACAACAAGTAATTATCAAAAAAATATCAGTAAATAAATAACGTATCAAATACAAATACAAAGTTGGGGCCTAATATTTAAAAATACAAATTTATTTACCAAAAAATATAAAGTTTGACATATGGAGTGTGCGGTCATCTTTTGACGTAAATATTTGAAAGTAAATAATTAACATACAAAAGTCTTGAATCTTGATATCAGTCATATCGGGGGGTTTCTACGCCATCATTTGACGTATCAGTTGTGCGGTCGTCTTCTTCATCGCTTGATGAATCCATCTTCATTCTCTGTTGATCTCTTGCCTCAGCTAGCAGCCAATCCTTCAAGCACACGGACATCTCCAAGCTCGACGGCGATAGCTTTGCCCTCGTCGTTCCAAGCAACCTGCCACCAAGACTAAAAGCACACTCCGATGCTACTGAAGACACCGGACAACTTAGTATATCACGTGCCATGGTGGAAAGCATGAGATATTGGGTTTGGTTTGTGTTCCACCATTGTAATAGGTCAAAATGCGGGTTGGCCGGCGGCCGAAAAATATGGACCAACGGTGTCCGCAAGTAATAATCTAGCTCGTCATATGACGTGGGGGACTACTGCGGGGGTAAATTGCTCCAACAGCTTCCACGAATATGACATGTGTGAACTACTTCCACAAGATGTGGAAGATCCTACTGCAGTAGTACTAGGATTATTAAATGATAATTTACGAGAATACTCAGAAAATAAATTATGCAAGTCATTATCGACATCGGCAATGAAAGTGTCGACATTAAGAGTAGGATGCAAATATTTAAAAAAATGTTGGCAAAACAAGTTGAAACCCCCGCGTTTACAACGAGGGTCTAAAATAGTTGCAAAGCAATAAGTAAGAGGTAGTTCAGAAAAATATTTGACAAACTTTTCTTTCATTGCCGTAATTGATCCGAACAAAATGGGGTTGGATTGATTACCCACCATCCAATTTACAATATCAAGCAATGTTGATATTGCTTGAGGCATGGTCGGATAGTAGCAACCCGAAAAAAATGTTGTCGCGTCTTAAAACATGCTAAAAAATTTACAAATTTCATCTATTGTCTCCCAATGTATACCGTCCAGGTTGTAATCGCGCCATTCTACACGATTTTCCTGGGCGAATTCCATCAAAGCGTCTTTTTATGGTCGAATGCGCTCTAACATTACTACCGTAGACGACCACCTAGTTTTGGAGTCTAATTTAAATTGTTTATATTCTATGTTATGCAACCTACATACATTTTTAAATCTTTTTTTCCTAGCGACGGATGCTTTAATTGATATTATTACAGATCTTAAGGTGGCAAGGGATACGTCTATAAGATCTAAACCATCCATTACCATTAAATGCAAAATGTGATAGATGCAACGAATATGAAAACACTTCCCACCTAACATGGGTCTTATTTTCCTAATTAAATGTGCTACGGATGCAGTGTTATTGGAAGCATTGTCAAACGTAATACTGAAGATACGTTGTTCTATGCCCCAATCGCGGACTGCCGACATAATCGCACCCGTAATTACCTCGGCAGTATGGGGGCAATCTAAAAGCCCAAAATGAATTATTCTCTTCTGGATGATGAAGGATTCATCGGTCCAGTGTGCCGTTATGCACATATAAGGTTGGCCGGGTTTGGACGTCCATACGTCCGACGTCAACGAGAACATGCTCGTGTTCGTCGGAAAAAGTGTATGTATCCCAATTTTAATATTGCGGTACAACGTAAAAGCGTCCCACTTTACGGTGTTCCGAGGAATCCTCACAATGGCGAGGTTCACACTTCGTTGAAGGTAGTCGACGAAATGTGGGTTTTCGCCGGTACTAAAAGGCCTTTCACTTAAAATTACATATTTAGCTAGCCCCCTACGGTTGCTCTCCTGAGAGAACCTAAAATTAGCAAGTGCACCGGTCACTTGCTGTACTAAACATTTTTGGCTCTTTTCCGGGAATTGCTCGGGGTGGCACCTAAGTATATGTCTATTTAGTGTGCCCATCCCACTGCCGGGTTGATGGCTAAAATTCTTAGGTGGGTCACATAATTTATAGGTTACTTTATTAGTTGTCTTATTAAGGGTAAAGTGCTTCCATGCCCCACTAGTTGTACGCCTACTAGTCAAGGTACTAGTTTCAGGCTGGGCATCGGTGGTGGGGGTGGGTTCCTCATCAGTTTGTGAGTCTCCAACCCCACCACTACCTGACTTATGATAATCTTGTAGTTGTGAAAAGTTATAATCTATGCTATCATCAGTGTATTGGGGTGTTGGGTCTGGTTGTATAAAAGCTCGTTCTTCAGTATCACGTAAGACAATTCTAGTCCTTTTAGGGATTCTGGGTGGCCGAGAAGAGCTAGAACTAGCATGACCTGCTCCAGATGATGATGAAAACTTGTGTGCTATATTAGTATAAATGATTATTATTTATAAAATATAAGTAGTAATGCAAATTAAATAACTAAAAATGCGAATCAAAAAAAATTACGATACTAAAATTACCGAAACGAGAGAACAATAAAATTCACTTCAACCAAATACTTTACGAACTTCGAACTTTAGAGCACGATTTTGCAATTAGCAAATTAGAAAAGATGGGAGATGATGAATGTATAGAGAGAGAAGAGAGAATTGAATATTTTGTGAGAAAATGAGTTGGGGAGGTTTAAGTATTTATAGAAAAAAAAAAAAAAATATATATATATATATATATATATATATATATATATATATATATATATATATATATATATATATATTTTGTAAAAAAAGAGCCGTTGGCTCTGTACAACAAAAGAGCCAACGGCTCATCCTGAAAAAATTAGGCCTGGCCCGGGGGACCTCAGGCCTGGGCCTGACCCGGCCCGCTACAATGCCATGCGGGCCGGGCCATAAACGGGCCGGGCCGACCCGGCCCGTTGGCCACCACTACATGGAACATGCCATTTTCCACCGAAATGACATCCTTCGGTCTAGAAATTAACAAAAACTATTTTCATATTAATATATTTTGCTTCATAATATCATAATGCAACATCATTTCATCAAAATTGATGCAAAATTCAAAATCACTTTTATGCACTCATCCACATTAATATTCATGAACTTCAATTTACCCATAATTATATCATATGAATCGTCATGCCATTTATAAGCGTCAAACCATGTGGGTAACATATGAATTATCATAATTCAATACTCAAATACTCTTAAGATTTGCCACTTTGATGACTAAAAACATCATGGCATATGGATATGAAGTCACATAAGAAAATCACTTATCATGTAAAAAAATTACACTCAATTTACAAACCATCAAAACAATGCCTAAGTGACAAATCATGAGTTCTTGAATTTTGGCTTTAATACCACGTGTATACTCAATTATATGCATAGAACAATGCATAAAGACAAATTCTCATACATCATGAGAACTTCACAGTTTTCACATAAATATGAATTAAAAAACATATGTTGATCCATAGCGAAGTATATAACAAAGAGATCAAAGAAGAAATCACACTTCTCTCTTTAATTACTTTCTCAAATTTCACAAAATTCGCCACAATCACAGCATGAGAAGAAGATATTTTCATAGACGAAATTAAGTTTTAACATTGTTAGAAAATATTTGGGGGGGGGGGGGGGGGGGGGGGGGGGGGGACACGCAATAATTGTTATGAAAATATAAGTCACCGGTTTCAAAATGTGTAGCGAACCACATTCCTTAAGACTTATTCCTTGGAGACTGAAATACTATGAGGGATACAATGGAACCCAAAACCGAAGTGAGAGTAAGAGTGTAAAGAGGATGAATAACTGAGACTTAAAGCATAAGAGAGTGATGTTTTTTCCAAGTTTATTTTGATATGTTCTAATTATGAGAATGGAGGAGGTATTTATAGTTTTTCAAGTTCTTTTCATGAGGAGGCACATTCCTTCATGAAGAGACATACTTTAGCACCTCAAAGACGCCAAATCATCTTTTGTTTATTTTAAAAATACGCCAATAATTGTTGACCTAAGGGAACTCGACAATCAGGTAGACATCATGACTATGTTCAATGGGCATCACCAGACCTTGGTTGAGTGAAATTGATTTAAATGGGTCTATGAAGCAGACAAGGCGGGTGTGGTTTCATTATTTGAAACTAGTTGGGTTAGCACATGATGTCTGAATGTTGAGTGCTCGAAAATGGTTTAGTCTTGGTGAAGCAGTGGGAGCCAGGGATGGCATTCAGAAGTGTGTTGAAATCGAATTTCGTCAAGTTCGCATCGAAAGAGATAATTTGGTCGTCATCAAGGTGATCCAAAATGACCATGGTAGATTAGGACCATTATTAAGGACATCTAAGAGATACTTACTGAGTTTGACAATATTTGAGTTTTTCATATTTTAAGAGAGGCAATTAGGCTATAGGTTTAGTTGCAAATGCAAATTATTTTTGGATAAAGCCGATTATACGTAAAAAGGAAAACATGGTAGATCATTCAAAGGATTTATATTCTGATTTATTGGGACGGACTATCAAATGTTCTTATTGCTTTCCTAAAAGAAGTAAGCGCAAATATGTCGAAGGTTCATCAAAAGAATTTGTATATCCCTTAGAACTACAATTTAGGCCCCAGCGGCTGACATCACTATCTATATTATCTTTTGCTCCAAACACCCCCCTCCCCCGGTACACTTAGTACTACCATTTGCCCCTTTCCCTAGGGGCCTAGGATCCTAGATTCTACCCTAAAATTTATATACAACATTTTCTATTCTACCCTAAAATTTATATACAACATTTTCTATGTCGCTTAATAAAATAAATATTTTGACCCACTGTGACAACCTGCGTCGAAAATGGCCATGTCGCAAATTTAAATTATATAAAAATTAAAATTTCATGATTAGGAATATATATATGTGTGTGTGCCTAAATTACATTAAAAAAAAAAAAAAACCTTAGGTCTTGTGTGTCAACCTTACATGAAAAATATATTTGGGTTTGGTTATTAACATGAAATTTTTTTTTCGATAATTAATGACATAAGTCACAGAACAAAATAAATGCAACTGTAAGAGTAAGAATATGAGAAACATGTATAAAAAATGTGTATAAAAAAAGAACAATAAATGGACACCTCAAAACGAAAACCAGACAAATCGAAATGGACTCTCTAAACCTATACCGCACTTTTGTCGGGAGGAACTAAAACTTCTTATGAATTAGTACTTACTAAGCACCCAGGTGACTCAACTTTCATGTAATAAAATAATTTTTTCCTTTTTTATGTTGTATAAATATCTTGATAACCAAATTAGAGGACAAATATTCACTTTCGATTATACTAATCAAAGAAAAGGACAAACCTTTATTTTCTAGAAATTACAAATTTCTATATTATAACTTGGTGGCATAAAGACAATCCCTCGTTGTATAAATGGTTGAAAAATTAAAACTAGATAAATTACATGTTAGTACTCCTAAAGCTTGGTATTTAATTTCTTAATCCATAAATTTTATGAAATAATTTTTTAATCCAAAAGTTTACATATATTTAATAAAATAATCTAAATAGCGGTGTATAAAAGTGGAAAATAGGCTCCGTTTTTATTTTTCACAATATTATTTGGAATATTTTATTAAATACTTATAACGACAAAAAAAAAAAAATTACTTCACTGAGTTTGTAAAATAAAAATTTAATACAACAAATCTTAGGATACAAACATATAATTTACCTTATTAAATTTTAATCCACTGTAACAATCCGTGTTCAAAAAGCCCGTATGCTTTCTAGTTTTTATGCTGCACATGCATGCAACCCCTTGGCCTTTTCTCTGCCATTGTGTATATAAATAGGACCTCTTTGCATTCATTACTTTCAATTTCTCAAACACCTTTAAAAAGGCAAGAAAAGAAAACGAATTTTGTGAATGGATTTTGGGTTTTGGAGTTCAATCTTGATGGGTATGATTTTGTTTGTATTTGGTGTTGTAGTGAAGCATTATTTGCCATTGTTCTTCAAACATCATGGCCTTCTCCCTAGAGGAAGTTTTGGGTGGCCCGTATTGGGAGAGACCCTTGCCTTTTTAAGTCCTCATCCCTCAAATTCAATTGGGTCTTTTCTTCAAAGCCATTGCTCGAGGTAGGATGTTCTACTTAGTTTTTTTATTTTTATTTTTTTGTTTCTGATTGCTTATTCTCGGTTTCCTTATGATTACTAATTGGTGTTTAACAGTAGAAGGTGGGAACTTGGAATGACGAACAAGGTCTGCACATCTTACCCACCATATACATAATATAAAACTACTTATTTTTGTTTTGATGTATTCTTTTGTTTCGATCTCAAGATTGTTGTTTCGGTTTCTTCATTAGAACTATTTATGAAACGTCTTTACATATGTAAATAATAATATTTTTGTGAAAAAATACTTCCAAATATATGTAGTACTAAATCCACACCTTAGCATTGATGCTTAATAAATGAGCACTTTACATCTTGTTTTCTTTGATATTAAACACTAAAGCCAATAAAATCTTGGTTAGTGATAATAGCAAAGTTTAGAACACAGTTAAACGATCATATGTACACATCCCATCATCCCAAATCCCACTTAACCGCAGAAAGGATTCATGCATTACAAGATGTAAAATGCTATTGATACTCAAGTTCATCTATCTTAATTTATATACCAAAAAACATGACACTGCCTCATCTGATGATAGAAAACATCAGAAAATTATTGTACCAGGTAAATTCATACCCAAAATGGGTAACAAATGGATTAAGGAAACATTTGGGTAATAGAAATTAGATAATGTTATTGACGTGATAAAAATGTTGAATTCGAAATAACTTATTAAAATTTTTGTTTATTATTCACTATAAATGACGTCATTACTCTGGTACCGTCAATTTGGACACAATTTTCTAACCTGTTGTTTTCTTATAAAAAAGTAGGTATGGCAAAGTGTTCAAGTCCCATTTGTTCATGTCCCCAACAGTGGTGTCATGTGACCAAGAGCTAAACAACTTGATACTCCAAAATGAAGGAAAATTGTTCGAGTGCAGCTACCCAAAGACAATACATGGGGTATTGGGCCAGAGTTCCATGCTTGTCACAGTGGGAGACACCCACAAGAGGCTCAGAAATGTGGCCCTCTCTCTTGTCAATACCATCAAATCAAGCCCTACTTTTTTGAATGACATTGAAGCCATTGCCATACAAGTTCTTGATTCTTGGAAAGACAAGCAACAAATCCTGTTTGCCGAAGAAGCTAGAAAGGTATATGTTTTAAGTATATTAGTTAGAGAATTGTTATTGACATGATAAAATTATTATTTTCAGAAAAATAATTTGACGTACAAATAGTAAGGGTCACAAAACTATGTTAAAAACTACAATCTTATTCTAACAATAATAATTCTACTATGACAATACCTTACCCTTTATTTATTATGTATGTTTTAAGAGCATCTTTAGTGGCGTTTCCCAAAATAGGCTTAATAGCAAGCTTAGACATGGGGTTCGACATTAGCTTTCCTGCATTTAAATGTTGATTTTGATGTTTTCAATGCAAGGCTTTGCATCCCATCATTAGGGGCATGCCCACCTGACATTTTTAAGCCACAAGCGGGCATATGCTTTTTTATATATAAATAATGTCAAAATAATTCATTGATAATATGAAACGCAAAAATCAAACTCTCACTAAAGAAATGAGCAGAGCTCAATAGAAAAACAAAAGACAAGACAAAAAAAAAAAAAAAAAACACCACGAAACACATAAAAATAAATATAAGTCATAATTCATAAAAATAAATATAAAGCTGTGTACATCTCACTCCCCGAAATTCTACATTGATAGGAACCTTTATGCAACTGAGTTTATGATTGTTGTTGTAATTTAAAACATAATCCTTTTTCTCCATTTATTTTAACATTTTTTTTTATCCTTCCGAACCGGTTCTCTACTCTCTCTCTACGTTAATGGTTTATGTACCTCCTCTCTCGCCATCTGTGCTTAACAATTTTGGCTGGCACGAGTAATCTCTCCCCCGGTCTTGGTAAAAGCAACCGATTATTTACTTTCCCTCTCTTTTAATATGTAGATTTTTGCTCCAGAAAATATTTACACATTCAATCTAATATTTTTAAATTTATTTAAATTAATCTCTTTTTTTTTTTTTCCAAATTAGTCCCAAATAATCATAATTTTGTTTAATTAGTCACTCAATTTTTTTTTCAATAGGGTCCTTAATGTTTTATTGTTACAACAAAATATAAGTCCCTTTCCTCGTGACAAAGATTAAATAAAAATTAAAAAGATAAGTGATCAATTTTTATATAAAATAAAGTATTAAGAATTATTTTAAACAAAATAAAAGATGAGTATCGATTTGAACAACTTTTAAAATATCATGGACCAATGTTGTAAATAACTCTAGATAAAGGCCACTTTGTTCTTGTATTTTTCTATTGCTTTTAAATTTTTAGAAAACTAAACTCTCAATCTTAAAAATAGCCTTTTTTTTTTTGTCGTTTGTGTTTTTTCAGTTTTTACTTAAATTAAAAAACAACTTTGAAAAATGAAATAAAAATTGTTTCTAAAATATACAATTCAGTTCTCAAAAGTTAAAACTGCAACTAGGGATGGCAATGGTGCGGGGCGGGTACGGGGGGCGCCTCCTCCATACCCGTATCCGTCACCTAAATCCTATACCCGTACCCATCCCATTATCCATCACAGGTATGAAATGGGTATCCGTACCCACCCCGGCGGGTACAAACTTATACCCAGACCCGCCCCATTACCCACGGGTACCCAATGGGTACCCATTACCCCCCCCCCCCCCCCCCCCCCCCCCCCCGCTCATCCGTACCCGCCCTTACCTGCTTCGTACCTGCTTTGTTACCTATCCATGTCCAACTTATTACCCATAAATTCTTTTCTTTTTCCCTTCAATAATAACCGTGAATTCATACTTATAAAATGCATAAGAAATATTTATATAAAATAACACAACGGGTAACTGCAATATGTGATTATAAGGTGGGTATATGCAGGTACAGGGCGGGGCGGGGTGGGTACAAGCCTATACCCGTACCCGCCCCATACCCGTGAGGGTATTGACATGTGTACCCTACCCGTACCCGTTACCTGCCTCATCTATATCCGCACCCGCCCCAAACGGGGCGGATACCGGCGGGTAATGGGTTTTACCCTCCCCATTGCCATCCCTAACTGCAACTTGGAAAAACATATCAAATAGCCCTACTGTCTATAATGTTCTTTTTGGGTCATTTTCTAACATAGCACATTTTGACATTTTTATTCCTAAAATAGCACGCAAAAATTCAAAAATGATTAAAATAGCACTCGAAAATTAAAAATTACTAAAACAGCACTCCCAGCCGGCATGTCCTTACCACCTAAGCATGGGCATTTTGGTCATTTTCCTTTTTTCAAAATTTGAAAAAAGAAAAGTTTTTTTTTAATGGTTGGAACAACCTTTCATCAAAATGTTTAAAAAAAAAAAATTTCATGTTACCTAAATTTTTTTATATTGTATTATATAGATACAATTATTCGATATGTCAAAATTTATCAAAATTGTAATTTTTTTATTGTAAGAAAAATGTATATTTACTTTTATTATTGTTGTTATATATCTAAATTTATATGTTACACAAAAAAATTAGGCAGCATTAAATTTTTTTAAACATTTTGCTTAGGTGGTAAGGGCATGCTGACTGAGCTTGCTATTTTGCTAATTTTCAATTTTTGGTTACTATATTGGAAATTTTAAATTTTTGTATGCTATTTTGAAAATAAAAATGTCAAAACGTGCTATTTTAAAAAATGACCTATTGTTTTATGTGCAAAATGTCACTTCAAAAATATTGATTGGTAAATATATTAGTACATGGGTCAATACACTTGTAATACAATTTTAAAAAATAATAATAAAATTGCAAGGATAAATGTTCAACTTTTTATGACGACTCCATGCTCAAGGCCTTCATTGAGGAAAGTCTATGAAGGGTGAAAAAATGCATGACTTTATTACTACTTTCCTAAAGAGATTATCTTACAATTTAAAATTGTTACTTTTCTTACCTTAATATCAATTACATTCTGACCCAGCCTCTTAAATCCATTTCTCTGTTGTCCAAAAAAATTAAATCCAATTCTCTAATAATGCTAAAATCACATGGGTTTCACTTAGAAATGTCAAATCTATGTTTTTTGTTATTAATTCAAAGATAATTTTTATTATTGTCTGAACATCTAAGAGATATATAGTCTATAACTTTTACAGGAGCTGCTTGGTAAGGTGGGGAAGGGGAAAATACTACTAGTAGAAATTGAACTTGGGTTGCGCCTTTGTGTTCCTCACCATTAGTCTACGTCCACCATGGACAATAAGAAGAAAAAATAGTCGTAGATTTAACACCAACCTCTATGGTTTAAACAGTCCCATTTTGGTGTTTTCAAATCTGAGGAATTTTGTACTTAAAGAATTAAATTAAGATTTCAAATCAATGACTAAGATTCCAGTGTATCCATATACAAACTTGAATCATAACATATTTTGACCAATTTCTCGTTGGTGGCCTTTTTGGGGATTTTTTTTGTGTTTTCTACAGTTCACATTCAATGTAATAGTGAAGCAGGTGCTGAGCTTGACACCAGACCAGCCACAAGCTGGCAAAATACTCGAAGACTTTCGCACATACATGAGGGGCCTTGTCTCTTTGCCCCTCTTCATCCCTGGTACTCCATATGCTAGAGCTGTTCAGGTGCTTTTCACATTTTTTTTAATGACAATTATCAATTAATTAATTATAGCATAATAATTATTTATGTACTTTTACATAACTATTTAAACTTTTGGGATAATTTGTTTTCAATCATGGTGTCTAAAGTCTCATGAACCAAAAAGTATAACACACCCTTGAAACCTTAACCTTACCTATTGCATCAAGACCATCTCAAATTTTCATGGGGTCAACATACATAAATGAAATGTAAAAAAGAGTGAGTGTGCTTTACAATGATGTAATAATATAATGTAGCAGGTTCTTTTGCCTTTATTTTTATTGGGAGATTGAATAAGAGTAGAAAAGAGAGCATGTGATGTGATGATCTTTACAGGCTAGAACAAGAATATCATGCAATGTGAAGGCAATAATAGAAGAAAGAAGAAAAAAAAGAAGAAAGGAAGCTGGGGATTGTAAAGAGAAAAGGAATGATTTTTTGGAGACAATATTGGGAGTAGAGAGTCTAAGTGAAGATGAAAAAGTTAGCTTTGTTTTGGATTCTCTACTTGGTGGGTATGAGACCACTTCCCTCTTGTTATCCATGCTGGTCCATTTTCTGGCCCATGCTCCCTCTGCTCTTCATCTTTTGCAGGTAATAACCTATAACCCACTCCTGAAAATACTTTATGTACATAATTTAAGTACTGAATAGAAAAATATAGAAAGAAGACGATTTCGTTACTAAATAAAAGGTTACCATTCACATGCGTGCTACTGGCAGTGCCGGTCAAGACCTCAAACAACACAAGCAGTTGTTTAAGGCCTCCATAATTCGTTAAGGACCTCTTTGAAATTAGTTTTGTTATTAGTTTGTTTCTACCTTACATAACCTTTCATCATGAGAGAAATAATGAAAAATGTATGATAAATAATTGATGCATATATGCATATACTATCTAATGAATCCGCTTATTAACTAGTACTAAACAAGACTATTGTGAGTGTGCTTAAGCTCTGGACACCTCCAAAATGAACCCACCAATCGAACATACTTTAGACCATTAAACTCTCAATACAAACCTAACATACTGAACTCTGATGCATTATTTGCGAGCATTACCCAACTATTTTGCAAACCAATGAATAATAATACATATACATGGGAGTAAGGATTACAAGAGAATAATTTAAAGGCCAAATTGGGTACCACATCACTTACTGTATCTATACAATAGGAAAAGTTCAGTTTACATATCCTTATATAGCAAGTGGAACATTCACTTTGTATGTCCGTCAAATGGAGTCAAATTTGTGAAAGAATTGAAAAAATGTTGAAGGTCGGATGTAGTGATAGGACATAATGAACACGTAAGAAAGTAAGTGCAATTTCTGATATGAAGTACATAGAATGAAATTCTTCAAAAAGGGATACTAGCAAAGTCAAACAATCGATTGAAAAGACTGCAACTATCATTTTTTATGTGAGAAGATAAAGTTGTTACAAATTTTAAGATACTTTTTAGTTGTCATTTTGATTAAACGTAAGTTAAAAAATAATGGAACTAATTTATTCTCTCACTTGCATTTGTGTTGATCATGTAGGATGAACATGAGAAAATCAAGGAAATGAAGCAGAAAGGCGAAAATCTGAATTGGGAGGATTTCAGAAAAATGAAGTTCACTCACAATGTAGGATGGAATTTTTAAATGGCTTTTCTAGTAGATTTTCATAGACACATTAATAAAGAGCATTTTTATAATAAATAACTACTTTTTAACATTTAAAAACTATTTTTTTAACATTTAAAAGTTACAATTTTTAGTATAAAGTATGAGATGTATAGATATGCATTATTCACACTTTATAGCTAATAGACATTAACGTAAGAGACATATCAAAGTATAAATTATATACTGAACCACTTGGGAGTGACAAACCATGTTCGTGCTGCCTTTTTAAGCATTGTACGTAAATATTTATCCTTTAGTCATCTTAACAAAATTGTTTGTACTAAAGAGCTGAGTTGATCTATTTTTTGATAGGTCCTTGTCATTCTTTTTACCTTTTAAAAAAAATATTAAAAGTATAAATTATTCTTATAGCTTTATATAATAATTTATGACGAAAAGGGGTGTAAAAAGTGGGTCAAACTGTGGGTGCAGGTCATAAGTGAAGCTCTCAGGTTTGGGAATGTTGTAAAGTTCGTGCACCGAAAGGCTCTTGCAGACGTTCAGTTTAAAGGTTCTGACCCTTCAAATCATCCAAACCATATATTATTATGAGTTTCTTAGTGTACTATAATATGCAAGTTCACTTTATTATATGCATAAACTTTTTCTATCTTTATATTTATAAAAAGGGCTTCTTTTTTTGATTTTTTAATAAATTGTATTCGCAGATTATTTAATTCCAGCAGGGTGGAAAGTGCTTCCAGTATTCAGTGCAGTCCATTTGGACCCTGCCCTCCATGTAGATGCCCTCAACTTCAATCCTTGGAGATGGCAGGTATTCACTGATACCGTTAATGCCTTTACATACAAGTCTCATAAGAAAGCTCATTAAGAAACTGTATGAGAAAAAAAGATCAATGTGTAAACTTAGTGATCTAATAAGAAATCAGACATGAGCTAACCTTGATTGTGATGTAGTCCACATCTTGAGTAGAAGGGGTACGACCCATGCCCTGGTAGGTTGGGTCTACTGTCCACGATTGGGTGAGTTTGGCGAGCAAAAGCTTGGCAGCAGGGAGAGGGGCCATAGCTTGGCGGAAATAACCCGTATGATCCGTTGACGAATTCGAGAACGAATTCGAGCCAACCCGGAGAGAATGATGCAACCCTGCCTTCATATTTGGCGGATAGCTTGACGGGAGGGTCTTGGCGAGCTGGCTAAGATGGCGAGAAGGGAGACGCGCGGCAGAAGATTGATGAGTTAGAGTTTAACATTAATTAGGATAGCTTAGATTACTTATTTATCTTTGTACATTTTAATCTTTTATTTTAGTAAGATCACACAGACTACTAGATGATGCACACGGATGGCGATCTCAATCGTTGATCTTAATTAGGGATTTAATTTAAAATTTGTATTAGTTTGAGTCTAGCTAGGAAATCTCTTCTATTTAAAGAGGGGAATAGTTAGGGTTTTATTCATTCAATTTTCTAGATTATTTTCACAAGTTGTTAGTTCTTTCTATTTTCGGGTGTGAAGATTAGAATAGACCTTTATTTTCCCCTTGTTTTATTATTTTCATAATAAAATTAAAGGGAAGGCCGTCAAACCTTCCCGTTCCCAAATTTTCCGCTTTATGCGCTGCATCAGTTGGTATCAGAGCTCAGAACGACTTCTGAGTTGACCCGTTAGTGACAAAGTACGCCGCCATCAGAGACGTTTGCAAGCGAGACATACAACGGCAGAACGAAAGGAAGTTTGAGGAGGTGGAGGAGAAATTCCGGCAAATCGAGCATTGCTTGATTCAATTGGGAGCCAAATCCCAAGCAAGCATCGGGAATCCAGCCCCAACACCCGCCAATAGGGGGTGACGACGAAGAAACAGATGAGAATATCAACGAGCCGTATCCGGAGGTTGAAATCCATGGGCAGAATGTTCAAAAGGCTCGACCGATTACTAGAACTTCATATTGTTTAGGCGATCATGGGTGGGAGTCCGGGCTTCGGGAAGAATTTTCGAAGTTTGAAGGTGATGGCGTCATAGTGGTGGAAGAGGCTCAGGATGAGCTAGCGTCGCTAGGCGAAGAGGAGGTAGCGGGTGACGAGGGTCACTTGCTATTAGTCAGGCGAATTGGCTTCACGCCTGAGGAAGCAAAAGGAGGTGAGTGGCTTCAATACAATATCTTCCAAATGACATGTACAATTGGCTAGAGGGTATGCCACCTAGTCATCAACTCCGAGAATTGTAAGAACACCATCTTCGAGGAAGCCATCCAAAAGCTAGGGTTGAAGATGGAGGAGCATCCGAACCCTTACAAGATGTCACAGCTCGAGAGAGGAGACCGGGTAACCATTTCAAAATGATGCCTAGTTAATTTGTCTATTGGATCAAAGTATCGGAATGGAGTATGGTGCAATGTTGTTTCCATGGATGTGTGTCCTCTGCTATAGGGACGACCTTGGCAATATGATAGAGGTACTATACATGACGGGAGAAAGAACCTGTATAGCTTTATCTTTGAGGGAACAAGGATTATCTTGTTGCCCAAGAAAAATGAGGCGCCATGTGCGTTGAAGACCGAACACCCAAAACAGGAAGATAGAGCCGTGTTCGCCAATGCAGTTGGCGAGTTAGAGATGGCGTCTACATCGATAGGCGACATTAGGAGAGAACCTATCTTTGATAAGTCAATCTATCTTTATTTGTCTTCTCCACCTATCTTTGATGAACCCACATATGGTGAGCCCGTCCTTGAAGGGGAGGAAGTGCCGAAGGTGGGAAGTCTATCAGAGGAGGAGGTTTGTCTAGAAGGGTTGGCGTATTACTTACGGCCAACATAGAGGATTCAATACCAAGTGGATTGGGTTCCAGAAGCTGCCTTACCAAGATGGCCCCATTGTCGAGTGAGCCTTAAGAAGCGTGAAGATATCAGGCACCAAGTTTGGAGACTACTTGACAGGAGTTACATCGAAGTGAGTCACAAGGGCGGATCAGCTGTCCTAACGCCAACAAAGGACCAGACTTGGCGGATATGCTTCGACAACAGAACCATCAGCACGATCACGAATTCAATGGTGTCTAGCAAGCGAGGTTTGAAGAACGGATACAACCAGAATCAATTTCCGCCAGAAGGTCAGTGAAAGATTAAGTTCAAATTCAATAGGGGGAGCTTGAGGGGTATAAGCATGGCAACCCCACCAACATTGTGTCGGATTGGGATATATGCTTTATGGGCTATTCTTGGAAGCCATTGTGGAAGATGGCGAGTAATCTAGATGTTGGCAAGAGTGGTGCAACCTTTGACTCGGTGAGAATGATCCGGAAGCATTGTTGGCAAATTCGAGGGCGAATTCTCTCCAAGACGGGAGGATGATGCAGTCCACATCTTGGGTAGACGGGCTACAACCCATGCCTTGGTGGGTCGGGTCTACTATCCACGATTGGGTGAGCTTGGTGAGCTGGAGCTTGGCAGGAGGGAGAAAAGGTGTGAGGGGACATAGCTTGGTGGAAATAACCCATATGATCCGTAGGCGAATTCGAGGACGAATGCTTTTCAACTCGGAGAAAATGATGCATCCCCGCCTTCGTATTTGGTGGATAGCTTGGCGGCATGGGTCTTGGCAAGCTGGCTAAGATGGCAAGAAGGGGGACGAGCGGCAGAAAGGTTGAGGAGTTAGAGTTTAACATTAATTAGGATAGCTTCGATTAATTATTTATCTTTGTATATTTTAGTCTTTTATTTTAGTAAGATCACACGGATTACTAGATAAAGCACACGGATGGCGATCTCAACCGTTGATCTTAATTAGGGATTTAACTTAAAATTTTTTATTAGTTTAAGTATAGTTAGGAAAGTTTCTCTATTTAAAGAGGGGGATAGTTGAGGTTTTATTCATTCAATTTTCTAGATTATTCTCGTAAGTTGTTAGTTCTTTCTATTCTCGGGTGTAAGAATTAGAATAGACTTTATTTTCCCTTGTTTTATTATTTTCGTAATAAAATTAAAAGGAAGGACGTCAAACCTTCCCGTTCCCAAATTTTCCACTTTATGCGCTGCATCAGATTGAACTTGAATACAAGTAGTGTGTCAAAAGTTTGCTCCATTTACAACCCAAGTATCCTATATAGTAGGAAATCTTATTTCCTCTAATACACCTTTCGTGTATATAACTGGTATGTTTATAAAGTTTTTCTTAGACATATAGCTGTAAACGAGTGAGCTGGTAGATTATTTTGTTGGAAGGTTAGATTAAATTTCTCATCTCAATATGAACCCTAGTTAAACCAAACATCTAGCAAATTTAAGCTCAATGACTCAAAATCCTAAACACATCCAAACAAGCCAATTCAATTAGATTACAAAGCTTAAATGAGCAAGAAAGAGCCTAAACCAGTCGAATGAGCATAAATATGGACAAACGAGCCAATTTTCCAATATAAATGATTTCTTAAACCAAACATCTAGCAAATTTAAGCTCAATGACTCAAAATCCTAAACACATCCAAACAAGCCAATTCAATTAGATTACAAAGCTTAAATGAGCAAGAAAGAGCCTAAACCAGTCGAATGAGCATAAATATGGACAAACGAGCCAATTTTCCAATATAAATGATTTCTTTGCGACCAAACGGAGCCTAAGTCTTGTTTACATTCATTAGAAATTATTTGCTGATTTCAGACCTGCAAAAAATTGCTAATTGCAGAAACAAAAGCAAATGAGCAAGAAATTTACCCCATTTGGAGGGGGGTCAAGGTACTGCCCAGGCTCTGAACTTGCCAAGGTTGAGGTGGCATTCTTCCTCCATCACCTTGTCCAAAATTATAGGTACATTGCGTCATCTTTTTTCCTTTAATCATTGTAGAGTGTAAACGATACACTTTGATTCATATAACCGACTAAACTTAGGGTTGTTTGTTTATCAAGAAGTAACACATGAATTTAGAATTCATAGGAAACATGCATTTGTCTTCTTGCTTGGTTATCATAAAACTCATAGAATATGCGAAGTGGAAATTCTTTATCAATTTACAATTCCTTTTTACACTAGAATTAACTTACCTTAGAGGAATAGGTAAGTTCTAATAAATGAGAAGCTTTCTATTTCCCATTTTAACAACCAAGCACTAATACCTACTTTTTAGAAAGTTAAAACAGTAATAAATTCCTAGAAAATGCAATTTTTTGTAGCAACTTCATTCCTGTGTTAACCAAATGAGATAGTATAATGAAATAAACTAAAGCACTCTTCCCCACTATAAAATGTTTACTTTTCAGTAACTATGCTATGTAAGTTTTTGGAAGTGGGGAAAAGCAGTAGAGTTCTTTGGTTACATTCTTTTCCAAAACAAAAAATTCTTAAGAAGTGAAATGAGATGCAAATTAACTATTTAGACTTCAATATAATAATATTTATTATAGCTTTCATGCACATTGTAATATATATATATATTTTACTATGGTTACTTGATCTATAATTACTTAAAAGCTATTTTAATAAGTTATATTATATTATATTAAACTTTTTCTGTTTATTTTAGTGATATCTTCGTACATACTTTTAGATTTAACATAATAAAATTTATGAGAAATTTTGTAGATTCTTGTTGATATTATTTTAGTGATATTAAGAATAATTATTGTGTTAGTTATTTTCATAGAAAATTATTGGTATGCCTCATAGTTAAGGCTGCAAATCCGACGGGTTGTGTTTATACAAGAATATATTATAATTCGTAATATTTTGTAAAGGTAATTTTCTCCTTTAGAACTCAGAATTGCTTTTGTGAAATGGGTTTTTCAAGAAATCCTTCTGTTCACTTTTTCAAAATTTATTTGGTAATAAAATGCTTTTCCTAACCAAACCTCAACCACAGGGGCCAAACATCCAAACTTTTATGAGAATAGTTGCGTCTTTTTTTATGAGATCCTCGATCAACGTTGTTCTGTATATAGAGTTATGTTTGGCCAAACTATTAAAAAAATATATATATATATTGTTTTTCAAAGTATGCTTTGCAAAAGCACTCTTGTGAAAAGTGCTTCAACATGGATATTTTGTCTAAAAGGTTTTTATTTTGATATAAATTGGAAGTGCTATTTTTCAACTTCTATTTAGAACTAAAAAGCAAGTTTTGCTTTTATTTAAAATCACTTTTCTTTTCTGGACAAACGCCCTCAAATCTTGGAGAAAATGATTTTTCTTCTAAAAGTCACTTTTTTTGGTAAAAGAAGTTTCGCCAAATGGGCCCTTAATGACTTCTGCAAATTTATTGATGGCGTTTCGGTGCATGTAGGTGGAGAGTCAAAGACGGAGATGACCCGATCGCGCACCCATACATTGAGTTTAAGAGAGGACTGATGATAGATGTGGAAAGAAGATGAGTGTGAGTTATCGAGGTTTTAAGAGGAGGTCTCAATGAGGCTGTAAAGTACTGCAGAGAGATTCATCACACGGAATAGTCTTCAACTTCATGCTCATAATACATTAGTACCTGGTAAATAGTATATGGAATTCACTAGTCTTGATTGTTTGTCCCTCCAAAAATATTGTATTTGTATAATAGCTCTTAAAATCTTGTGAGGGAAAAGTCGTGTTGATACCGATAAGGTTGTTTCATTGTGAATTGAAGAAACAGATTTAAATCTTGAAGACGGGATTTTTTGCATTGTATTATGCTTATATGATATCCCCGCAATTCACCAATGAAGTCTTAATATAAATGGCATGATTGTTCGATTGTGATAATGATGCAACCCGTGCATAAGCTTGGTGGGATTCTTGACGGCTTAGAGTTGGCGGCTACATGGTTGGTAGATACGGAGGGCAGAGCTCGTACGTGGTAGGGATTAGAGTTTAGCGGGTACCTTGGCAAGTACAACTTGGAGGGTCATGTTGGCGAATCCGGAGACGGAGATGCTGTGAAGATAGAGTTAGAGATTAATTAAGATTTAGTTTAATTTTGAGATTTAAATTTTGAGTTATCTTTTAGAATTCTAGTCTTATTCAAAAAGCACCCCTATAGAAGAGATCTAGGGTTTAGTTAGTTGATTAATTCTGAGATTTTTACTTTCTTTTTTGAGCCTCTTTCTCGCGTTGTTAGAATTGAGTTTATTTTCCTCTTTTCTTTTATTAGTGATTAATAAAATTAAAGGGTAGACTGTTAACTCCTTTACGTTCCTCAATTTTCCATTCACGCGCTACATCAGTTGGTATCAGAGCACAGAACATTTCTGAGATGGCCCGTGGGTGACAGAGATACGCCGTTGTCGAGGATGCTTATGATCAACAGCAGACCGAAAGGAGATTGGATGAGTTCGAGGAGAGATTCCAGCGAATTGAGCATTGCTTGATTCAAATGGGGGCAAATCCCGATGCATCGCCCCAATGCCCATTAACACTGAGTGCTATAGAAGAGCAGATGGACGAGAGCTTCCAAATTCTGTTCCTAGACAAGGAGCTATTGGATCCTAGGCCGAGGCACACCGACCCAATACCGGAAATCCCCATGGTTACGACGATCGGAGGTAGGAATCGAGCCTCTGAATTGAAATTCCGGAGTTCAATGGTGGAGGACGCCCGGAGGAGTTCTGTGACGGGCTAGCTGTAGTGGGAGAAGTTCTCGAGTTCAAAGAAGTCCTGGAAAAGAAACAGGCACCATTAGTCTCAATCTGGCTCCGGGGAAGGGCAACCGCCCGGTGGCAGCAATTGAAGCATTCATGACTTTGACAAAGAAAGGCGAGAGTTGAGACGTGGGTGAAGATGAAGAAGCACATAAGAGGTGCCTTCCTACCTCACAATCATGCCAAGATCATGTACCAACGCCTTCAGAGCTTACGACAGGGTTCTCGTACCGTGGAGGAGTACACGGCGGAATTTTATGCCTTAATTGCTAGGAATGACTTTGCGGAATCGAGGAAGCAGCTAGAGAATCGATATATTAGCGGGTTGAAGTAGTCGATATAGGAGGTGTTGAACATGTTCGACATCTTCTCGGTCTCAAAAGTGAGTCAGAGGGCAGTGAACATTGAAAAACAAGAGACGACGTCAAGTTGGTGGCATTGGGAACACCCAGAATAGTGGCGGTGACCAAGTACGACAAATCAACTCGAATACGCAAGGGAAGCCAGTTGCCGCCAACCTTAGGAAGGATCTGGTGGGTACCTCCAAAACCCATTGCTTCAAGTGTGGAGAGATGGAACATCGTGCTGCTGGGTGCCGTAAAGGCGACAAACCGGGCAAGGGTCTTTACATCGAGGGACTCTATGGAGAAGATGGCAGGGTTATTGAGGAAGAGGCTAGCCATGAGTTGGCGCCATAAGACGAGGAAGCAGTTACAGGTGACATGGGCCATTTACTTGTGCTAAGGCAAGTATGCTTCGTTCCCTTCACGGTAGCCCCCCTAAAGGGGGAAGGCTGCATATATCCACCCCCCTCCCCCCCAGACCCTGCGTATGCGGGAGCCCTTGCGGCACTGGGTCTGTTGTTGTTGTTGTTGTGAGTACGCTTTGTGCCAAAGGAAGAGGAGAGAGACAATTGGCTAAGGAGTAACATCTTCTAGACAATGTGCACTGTTGGCGAGAGGATATGTCGCCAAGTGATTGATTCGGGAAGTCGCGAGAATGTCATCTTCGAGGAAGCCGTGCAAAAGCTTGGGTCGAAGACAAAGGATCATCCAGACCCATATAAGCTATCTTGGCTCAAGAAAAGAAACCAAGTAACCGTCTCAAAACGATGCCTAGTTCACTTTTCCATTAGGTCAAAATATCAGGACGAGGTGTGGTATGACGTAGTAGCCATGGATGGTTATCATCTGCTATTGGGACGACCATGGCAATTTGATAGGGGCACCATCCATGATGGAAGACGAAACACTTATAGCTTCGTGTTTGAGGGCACAAGGTAGTCCTATTACCTAAGAAGGATGAAGCTCCACGACCCGAGGAAGGCAAGGACCTGAAGCCACTGGCTAGAACCTTACTAGCCAAGGATGTTGGCAGAAACGAGGACACAACCGTGCCGATAGAGGGTATACGCCATGTAGCAAAAGATGAGGGATCGGAAAAGGTACCAAGAGCCGTTTTGGCGATACGGGAAAGTTCAAAGTGGAAGAGTCGGGTACTGGGAGGAGAGTTACCAAGGAGACTCCAATACCATGTAAGCCTTGAGACACATCCGGATTCGGGGCTTCAGGGGTTCACAGCACCTTTGCTGCCAAAGAGGGACAAGACGTGGCGGAAGAACGATGGCGACATATGATCGTCATTGTGGGATTTGGGATCTCCAGTTCATTGGCAAGAATGGTTCAAGCGATCCGGTGTTGAATTCGTGGACGAATTCTTTCCAATCCGGGGAGGATGATGCCGTTCCCACCACTGCGGGACAAACTACAACCCGACTATTAGCAGAAAAAAAAAAAAAAAAACTAAAACCCACACCACGAGAAGCACGGCAGATGGGAGCTCAGAGGGAATGGCGGATGGTGTGAGGCAACTCTACTTAGCAAAGATAACCAAGAAGATCCCCTGGCGAATTCTCTCCAACCCGGAGAGGATGATGCAGCCCGTGCATAAGCTTGGCAGGATTCGTGGCGCGTTAGAGTTGGTGGCTACATGGTTGGTAGATACTGAGGGCGGAGCTCATACACGTCAGGGATTAGAGTTTGGCGGGTCATGTTGGCGGATGCGAAGATGGAGATGCGGTGAACATAGAGTTAGAGATTAATTAGGATTTAGTTTAATTTTCAAATTTAAATTTTGAATTATCTTTTAAAATTCTAGTCTTATTAAAAAAGCTCTCCTATATATACTAGAAGAGATCTAAGGTTTAGTTAGCTGATCAATTTTGAGATTTTTACTTTCTATTTTGAGCCTCTTTCTCGGGTTGAGAGAATTGAGCATTTATTTCCCTATTTTATTTTATTAGTGATTAATAAAATTAAAAGGGAAGGTTGTTGACTCCTTCCTGTTTTCCAATTTTTCACTCACGCACTGCATCAGATAATAGACTCAAAATTATCGTGTTTATGAATTGGAACAGCACCAAAACCAAAATTGAGTGAAGTAAAAATCAAGGAGAACGCCTAATTTCAACCCAAATCAATTGAACGACTCATAAAGCACCAAATAGTTGAATGCAATTACGACTAGCCCAAAATGACTATCAAGTCAACCTAAAAATAATATATTCTAATTCACCTAAAATTCTAACAAGTCTTAAACCAAAAATGACTCCCAAATCAAACACATAACCAAAATAACTTTAGGGCTAAGTCAAACTCAAGCCTGCAAACTACTTGAGTGAACTCAAAACCCATAAATTATTAGCACTTCTAGGAATCTCTCTTTAAATAAAGGGCATCACTCCATCTTGGGGGAACTAGAAGAAGAAACCCAGATGAGACAAAGAAGACGCTAAGAACCTAAGGAGAAGTCCTAAAATGTTACAATACTCTAAATCTAAGCAATTGGAAACGAAAACAAAATAGAAAGAGACATAAAATGTACTTGCACTTCATCCATACCAATTGTCATCACAATCCTCAATTTATAGGTTTGACAAAGGCCTAGAAATCACAATGCAATAAACAAATAAAAGGAAATTATTAGTTTTGATTGAGTTTGTCAGAGAAAAGATTGCCATCTCCTCCAACATGCTTGACGGCAAACCATAGCTAGAATTCCGATTTGCAAGTGGTGCATCACGAGTCCGACACATGTGTATCCACACTTCAATAGAAGTTGGGACAAAGGGTTGGCCCGTGCTTGTTGAGTTACTTCCCCATAGCTAGAAGCAGCAACATTAGTTGTTGCTAGTCCATAATCCCAAGCTAACACAAAAGAAGCGGCCCGATTAAGGAAATGTGGGAGGAATAGTAGGGTGTCTTCACATGTCTACAGGCTTTGGTCCACATGTTCTACTGAAAAGAAGTGAGATAAGTATGTCAACTGAATAGGGACTTGGCCTTATACCACTTCATAAGGAGTGGTTTGGGTTAGGGGTGTAAATGAGCCGAGTCAGCTCGCGAGCCCTCATGAGCCGATTTGTCATGAAGCTCGAAACGCTCAGCTCATTTCAAGCTCGAGCCGAGCTGAGCTGGCTCGTTTAGCCTATCAAGCCAAACCCAAGCCTAGTGAAGCTTGAGCTCATAAGCTCGTGAGCCTAAACGAGCCAAAACAAGCTTTTCTTAATATAATATTTTTGATTAAATATGACCAATGAAGCCAAATTTAAACCTAAATGAGCCGAGCCTGAGCTTAAACGAGCCCAAACAAGCCTAGATTGAGCTTAAATGAGCCAAAATATTGCAAGCTTAATTCGAGCTCGTCAAGCTTAGATTGAGCCGAGCCGAGCCGAGCCGAGCCCGAGCTTTTGACGAGCCAAGCTCGAGCTTGAACATTCCGAGCTCGACGAGCTTCAAGCCAAGCCCGAGTCGAGCTTAATATAAATGAGCCAAGCCTTGAGCCTGTCAGGCTTGGGCTCAGCTCAGCTTAGCTCAGCTCAAATACACCCCTAGTTTGGGTAGTGAAGTAATAATTGGTGTTCTACCATCACTCTGCTAATAAGACTCAATTAAACCATTTAAATGGATATTCGAACCACATGCATCAAAGATAGGAATCAAACAACAATTAAAAATCTCTGTTTGGCCAATTGTTTATGAATGGTAAGTTGTGGAGTGTAGAAGCTAAACACCTTGAAGCCTAAAAATTCTTCCCGAAAGTTGCTTTTAAGATCGAGTCTTAATTGAAAACGATTTCATCTAACATTCTATGCAATCTAAAAGTTTCTCACAAGAAAGTGTTAGCCATGGTCATAGTAGTGTACAGGTGAGACAGAGATAAAATGAGCATATTTGCTCAAGCAATCCAATACCACTAAAATGACTTCATTCTCGTGGCATTTGGGTAACCTTTATGGTGCCCATGGTGATGCCACTCCATATAGTATCCAGTATAAGGAGGGTTGTAGAATCCTCAACAATTGTAGGATCGTATTTGCAATGTTGGCAAACATCGCAGTTTTTTATGAAATTCTCGATCACCCCAAAGGCCTTGCCAATGAAAAAGTTCAACTACTTGCTTTCGCTTGGGGTTGACATATCTCCACCTATAAGAGATGTGTCAATATTTCATTTTTTACATTACCCTAGTGATTAACTACCAATTTACCCTTATGGTGCACTTGTCAGTTCTACCACACATAGTTTGGATGTGAATCCAAGTGACTTTGAAGTCCCTAGACCAACTTTTGAAACGAGGCTCAGTCAGCCAATCTTTGTGTTGTTGTTGTAGGGATCATTTGTCAAGTCTAAAGAGAGAAAGTAGAGAGAGAGACACTAGAATTTGAGGGCGGCGCATGGCTTTTCAACCCCCACCTTCTGGCGGCATGTGAGAGCACGTGCGGTTTCGTACAGCTGGACTCTTTACATTTCTATGATCCTTGCGATCTCCCCTTCCATGGAAACTGATCTACTTGCCAATCTGATCATGATTTGAGGGTGAAACACATGGTGAGAGAGGGAGTTTGAGGGTGATAGTGTTGATTTGCATAGGATGCTTTTCTGCTAATCTTTCAACTAGTTCTCAACCACGCATCATCTAGTGGCTCTCTTCTGTTGATCTTTGTGTCCTCTCTTATCACGGAGGCTATGGTGGTGATGGTTTTCTCTCTCCTACTTGGGTTTCACTTTCTTGGTTCTTGAATTGATTTCCTCCTCCTTGTAAGTTTTTGGTAAGACCTCTCTCTTGTTGATCTTCTTACTCTTTGTGATTATCCTTGCCAAATTTAGGTGATTTTGTTGCAAAATTGCTTTGATTCTTGTGGTTGCGTTTTTTGCACTGCTCTCTGCCAAAATAGGGGCTATTTTGTGTCGGTCCTATCTATGTTTGGATTGTGCTTGGGAAGTTCTTGTAACCTAGATCCTTTCTTGGTTGACTTGGTTATACTTTGGATGTGCTTTATGGAAGTTGGGTTGGCTTATGGAGATTTTCATCTTCATCTTCTTCCTTGGTTGCTTGTGCCTCACTTGAGTTAGAGAGTTATGTTTGGTTCTTGTTGGGATCTTCATTTTTGTGTTGCTTGCTTTGTTTTCCTTTCTCTTGCTTGCATTTTTCTTGAATGGCGTGGGCTTGACTTAGTGGTGGATTTGGGGTTGTGGCTCGGTGGTGGTTGGGGTTATGTTGTATCTTAGTGGTGGATCTTGTGGTAAGTTGGGTGGTTGGTCTTGTAGTTGGCTCGGTGGTGGCGGTGCCCTTGTCCAGTGGTGGTTGAGATTGTGAAAGGATGGCTTTTGGGGTGTGGTGTGCTGGTGGGTGGTAGCGTTGGCTGGGTTAACTTTCAGTTTCTGGTGGTGAGGGGTGTCTGGTGGCGGCTGGCGGCTGGCGGCTGGCAGTTGTTTGATGGCGAGGGATTGGTATGGTGGTGGGGTTGGGACTTGTGAATGGTGGTTGGTTGGAGGTAGCTAGGTCGTTTGGGAATTGTGCAAAGTTTGTTGCAAAGTTAATGGGGGTGTTAAGAGTTGTCATTACTAGCTTGTTTCTTGATTTTCTTGGGCATTATGTCTCGGGTTTTCTTGGATCTCATTTTTCCTTCGTTTCGTCCTCATGGCTAAGGAATCCGCTAACCCGAATGAGGAATTGGCTGCAGACTGGTTAATTGACGAGTTTTGGGATAAGAATTTGGGTGAGGCCTTAGATGTTTAGTGCGATTGTATTTGTACCCCTCCGAATGGGAAGCTCACCTACATTCCCCCTAAGCTCTTAAATGGGTCCCTTGTTGCTTCCATCTCTCAGATGATGTAACACTGGGTTTTGAGAAATGGAGTTGTTGCCTCATTGGAAACTTCATTGGTGGTCATGTGGCTCCTTCCCGATGTGCTGCAATTGCTCACTCTCTTTGGAGCTTGATGAGTCTTGAGTGTGTCATTCCTAGTAAGGAGGGCTATTCCTTTCGTTTTGGGTCCTATAATGATGTGGAAAGGGTGCTTCAGGGTGTTCCACAGTTCTTCAACAGCCACTATATTTCTCTTCAACATTGGGATCTCATTGGTTATCATGCTTCGCCCTCTCGGCTCTCGATATGGATTCAAATTCATGGCGTTAAGGCGCCTCTATGGACTGAAAAGGCCCTTAGCTCCATTGCTAGTAGAGTATCAACCAACCCTTGAGGGGACAATGACTCACTATGGTCAGGTTTGCATTGAAGTTGATGCTCGGGAACCCCACCACAAAATGTGGAGGTTGAATTTGATGGTATTCGCTTTTCGGTTCCTATCAAGTATAAGGGCTTGCCAAAAATTCTTGTCATACCCTGGATTCCACAGTCCTCCCCTTGATGTCATTGTCGGTGTCAAAAGTCACAAGCGAAATTGGCGACGCAAGGTTGTTGCTAGTGATGCTATTAGGGTGCTTGGGTTGCCATCTGGGCCAACTGGGAGGATGACCGAGCAGGGCCCATCAAATAGGCCTATCATTTCTAAGCCCATGGCTTCTTGCACTTTAGCTGGGCCTAAATTTGGGCCTGTGATGGTTAATGGTGCTGGGCCAATTTTCATTACTACTAGACCTGAGATATCTGCTGTAGGTAGGGATGGCAATGAGTCGGGTTTGCCTTCATCCATATTCAATCTAGAAAAAACCCAACCCAATCCAAATTCGAAAAAAACTCATTTATTCCATAAAAATTCAATCCAATTCCAAGTCCATTGGGTGAAATGGATATCCAACCCAAATCCATAATCCATTTAAATCCTAGAACAAAATATAATTTTAAAATTTTATACTAGCATATGTAACAATAATTTGCGACCATAGAAACTTAAAAGCAAATATTTCGACAAATCGCTACATATTTTTTTCTTTTTTTCATTAATATATATAATATAGTAATAATATAATATTAGGTTATCGTTTGAAAACCTTTTCACCGGTAATCTTTATACATATATTTTTTATATCATGGGTTTTACAAAGAATATTATAGTGTGAGAAAAACTATAAAATGTTGGCACATAAAAAAGAAATCGGAATTTGATTTGTCATGTTAAAAACTCAAATTTTAGTAATTTTAAAATTTTCCCTACACCAAACGTAATTTTAGGTCAGATTTGGGTCGAGTTGGGGTTAGGTTTGATGTCATCCAAATCCAACCCGACCCAAAATCCATTTATCAACACCCAAACCCAAATCCATTTAAAACCTATTTCTTACATCCAAATCCACCATAAGTGGATTGGGTTGAATGGACATCCGATAGGTTCAGGTCCAATTGTCATCCCTAGCTGTAGGATTGCATGCATCAAGTGTCAGGCCTTCCTTTGGCTCCATTGAGCCCACCGCTATTGGTGGGCTCACCTACTCAACCAGGCCATGGGGCCTAGTATATCCTATGGCCCAGCGCCACCCAACCCCCGAACTAGGGGCACTCAACCCCAAGTTTGCTTAGGCTCAAGTGGCGCTAGGCCACCCGAGTCAGCCTCCCCAGCCCCTGGCTTGTCTTCTCCTCTTGAGATTCCTCTTCTACGTCTCGATTTGCTAATGCTGATTCTTCTAGGGATTCAGCTAGGAGGAGATTGGACCCTTTGGATCTCTCGGATTCTCGCATCTCTGCTAATTCTAATTCTCAGGCTAGGGAGGATTCATCTTTCACCCCTGCTGAGATTGTTGCGGCTAAGGCTTCTTTAGTTAGGATTGATGAGCCTGTACTTTATACTCTTAACCGTAAGCCTAGTGGTCTGAGTATTGCTCCATTGAGTCGATCTACAGGCCAAGATGGTACAGCATCTTCATCTTTCGATCTACAGGCCAAGATGGTATATCATCTACATCTTCCTCTTCTCGCTCCTTCGCTTGCTCTCATGCTGTGACTCACATTGCTCATGTTGGTATTGTTGAGCCCATATTGTATGCTTCGACCCAGGAGTCTAGTGCGGCGGCTTCTTCTCGCCGTTCACGCTATGCTGAGCGTTGGATGACTAGAGCAACTACTAGAGTTGCTGCTGCTAGGGATTGATGCTTCATAGATCCGTTCCATTGTTTTTTTATTTCTTTTTTCTCATATTTTTATTTTCTTTGTAGGAGTGGGACTTGTTATATCTTTTCTTTCTCCCTTTGTTTCTAGCTTTGCCTTGTTGGGCTGGCATTTTTCGCTTTGTTTGTTTTTAGGTTTCATGTTGCTTTTTCTTTGTTCAGTCTAGCCATGCTTGTAGGCTGTGAATTTGTCTTGGAGTGTGCCTCATGTCTTCTTGTATTTTCTATTTAGTAAAAAATAAAAACTCGCTAACTTACCAAAAAAAATAATGTTATTGTAACTGGGCGAGAAGGTCAGAAGAGACAGATGATAGCGTAAGCATCCTTCACTATGCACCACACCCCCCCCCCCCCCCCCCCCCCCCTCCTCCTCCTTTTAATAGCTGATCTTTTATAATGATTGAAATTATTCTAATGATTGATATTAGTGTAATACATATGATGAAAATATACTTAAAATAAAAACATGATTAAAAAAAGGCCAAAACGTTACGTTTCAACTTTTATTTAGAAAAAAATAAAAGAGCTTGATTCCCCAAGTCCAAATTTGGGGCTCCCATTAGGCCTCCCCTGGAGCCCCATTTTCTTATGTGCCCCAAATTGAGGCACCATCCCCTCCCCTCCCCGGTTGCAATTTCTCATTTCTTTTCTTGTAGGAGATGCAGAGACTTATTAATTTGAACAACCATTGATGTTGTAATGGGGTTGCAGTATGTTACTCTAGTAAATGTTTTAAACTTTGATGATCCGTTAGAAATGCAGGCCAAGTAAATACAAGTACCACTTCTACATCGCATGTACTATGGCTAGAAATTCTTGTTCCTATACAAACTCGGCCTAGTGCTATGGAGACAAGGTTTTACTCATATAAGCAATAAGATATCCAACTTCAAGAGAACAACTCCAATGCATCAGTGTTGATGGCAAAGATTTTGCTGAAATCAAGCAAGACCAAGATTGGTGTTATTGGGGCTATTTTGAAGGTATTAATGGCCATTAGAGCCGATTGACTCCGTGAAAAATGTCCTTTTTAAGCAGGTTGGTCATATGTTTTGGAAGTTTTCCACAGCCATGAACAAATCGTTGATGCTAACTAGTTAAATTAAGAAATTCACGGAGTTGTTTCAAGTTCACAATTCGCGTCATTCCTGTACTTCCTTAATTTTGTTTGGATTTATGGAAAATACAAGCCAAGGGAAAGGCGTATGATAGAGTGCCAAGAGAGGTACTATGGTGGGTTTTCAGAAAGAAAGGCAACCCCATATCATATATCTAAATCATTAAAGATATGTATGAAGATGCATTAACCAATATGCGAATAGCGAAAGAGGAGACCAATACTTTCCCGATCATTGTTGGATTGCATCAAGATTAGCCTTGAGCCCTTTTCTATTTGTTGTAATTATGGACGAGCTCACTACACACATCTAAGGAACAGATGATATAGTTCTGGTGGAAGAGTCAAGAGAAAGGGTAATGAGAAGCTAGAACTTTGTAGAATTGCATTAGAATTGAAAGGTTTTCGGCTCAATAGATCAAACACTAAGTATATGGAATTTAAGTTTTGTACCACAACCAGACTAAGCTTAGAGGAGGTGAAGATTGGAACAAAATGCACACCAGAAAAAGAATGTTTCAAATAGTTGGGCTCATGCTGCAACAAGATGGCAAAGTTTGACGAGGATGTTAAAAACTGGATTAAAGAGGGATGGCATAAGTAGGAAAGATGGCATTAGTGATACTATGCGATAGAAACTTTCCCCTGAAGTTGAAGGGAAAATATTACATGACTACAGTGAGACCAACTAAGTCACATAGAACGGAATGTTGGGCAGTTAAACACTACACCCAATAATTGAAGATGGCGGAGATGAGGATTTTACAAGGAATGTGTGGCATACTAGGAAGGACATGATTAGAAATGGTGTTATAAGAAACAAATTAAGCATGGCTCCCATAAAGGATAAGGTAGGCCATGTTTAATGGGAGTCCTAGTTGGAATTCCAGTTTGCAAGTGGTGCTTTACGTATCCGATACCTATGTTTCCCATTTAGCTGAAGTTAGACCATAAGGGACCATGCACGTTGAGCTACTTTTCTCGTAGCTCAAAGCAGCAACCTGGGTTGGTGCAGGCCCATACTCCTTTTGGGCCTTCACAATTTGGAGCGACCCCACATGAGTGTTATAGTCATTATTCATTACATCGGACAATGTTAGCTTAAAATTGGTTATAAAATATTATTGAGTGGTTAAGATGGTCAGATATCTTATTATACATTTTTAGACTTTGTTAGGCAAGTTGTTAGATTGTTAGCAAAACTATAAATACTTGCAAATACTTGATGTATGGTATAACAAGAACCAAATCAATTCTCTCGATCTTCTCCTCTACTATTTCTCCCCCCTTCTACTATCTTCTTCTTATCTCTCTCTAATCTTCTTCTCCTAGTATATTATCCTCCCTAAAACTACCTAAATCTAGATACAATCTAAATTGATTTTACCAATTGGTGTGCTATCGTTTCTCGAAACCCGTAAGTTAAAAAAAAACCCATATTGTGAAGCGTCACAACTAAAGCCTTGGGTCTACCCACAACCATCGGAACTTCAAAAAGGATGAAGAATAAACATATTTTGAGCGAAGAATAAACATATTTTGAGCAAAGAAAAGTCCATGACCAATATTTCAAGAATTCTACATTTTCAATAAAAATTTATTTTGTTCTTTATCTAATAGATGAGGATGTATTGCACCAAATCCTTTCTCCATTTGGTTCTCTTTAGGAAATCAAAATAACATCATCGTCAATTTTAGAGGTTAAAACGCAAGTTCTTTTTTCATCAAGAGCAAAAGCAATTTCTGCATTTTCCTTACATAAGAGCTATATGTGATCATTCTTGTTATTTGAATATTCGATTCTTGATCTTGAGCCTATATTAGGGAGCACGTCTCTTGTGAGATTTTCTAGAGTCAATATTGATCATTACGGTAAGCCTATCACTGAGAAGGTTACTTTGAGTACTAATTCTCCTGAAATTGGTGCAATTCCTAATTTTCATGTTAAAGATGATATTGAGTCCTCAATATACAATGTACAACAATATATTAGAGGCAAACTAGCCAAAACATCAGCACATTTATGCAAAATGAAGTTGGTGACGTACAATAAATACTTGGTGAGAGTCATGCCTCTACCGAAATTGAATTCAAGATTCCAACAATGGGGCTGAAAATGGAGTTCATTTATCTAATATTGGAGCTCCAACGTATGTTGTTGAAGTTCTAGAACCTTAGCACTCAACTACGAATAATTGTGTCAAAACACGTCTTAATTGACAAATCCCACTTGAAATTCGACAATCTAGGTGATACTAAGCTAGACTTCTTGTTTACTGATGATGAATTTGTGCCCTGACCCCATGACAAATTTCAATTTAGGGAGAAGGCCCCATGCATTATATTTTTTGGGACTAAACTAACTAGTGATACCATGTTCAGGAAGAAAGCAATCAATGAAACTAATTTCAAGTCCCTTTTCACTGCTTATCTCATAGGTACATTGACATTCAATGTATAGGTTAGAAAGGGTAAAACTCTACGTACTTTTGAACGTTCTCATACCTCCCTTCAATGCTGAGATAACAGGTGAATTGCATAACCTTAATAGAGAACGCCTCTGCTAGTTTTTGAATAAAGTTTGATGCTCAACATCAATACATGGTTAGATTCAAAAAGCAGGCTCAGTCCAGGATACCCCCATACATCCAAAAGAAGACGAAGATAAACTAAAAGGTATGGAACAGACTCCACAGAAGCTGCAACACCCAATCAATTGGAAGACTGGCACCTCAAAACCCTGGTGGGTGGGCCTTAAAATGTCCAAACGGTTCAACCCAAATAAATGACAGAAGTCATTGGAACCAAATACAAATTGTTAGTTTACAAACATTCAGTCTAATGGGTTTTAAACTAATCATTACCCAATCACTCTTCATATGAAGACTACTTTTACAATGCCTACCAAATACCTATGCATCGTGTTGTACTTATCACAATTCACAACCTACTTACCAACATATTTACAGTTCAATCATACGGGTATTAGACCCATTTTTCGCAAAATGAAATTCAAAAGAAACAAGTCCCCTAGAAGACCCAACAGACATCTCGTAAGGCAATTTTTTTGACATCTCGCATCCATGATACTGCAAAACTCAAGCACGAGCTGCAATCAATTTGTTAATAGTCATGGCAGTCACAATTGACATGAACTCGGACTAAATCAGACCTGCTTTAGTTTCAAAAGAATGCTGGAACAAGAGGAAGCACTTGCGACTTGGACTTGAAATTGAGTCTGGGCATGGATTGTATGTATATTTTTCTCCTTCCCCTTTTAAAAACCTGACCCACACTTAATTTCAAAACTCAAATACTTCAACTCGAATCCACATTCATTGGTCAAATAGGACTAAACCAAAAGCCAAAGCGCAACAAATCTTAACGTATCCATATCCAAATCTAAATCCATCTATGAACCATTTATCATATGGGTCCATCCAAAATGATTGGAAAGGCAAGATGAAGACAGACTACAATTGCAAGAATTACTTCCTTTGAACTTGCATTATTGTTAATAATCATCGCATTATCGCTGAACAATCAGCAGGAATTACAATTCAAATACACCATGAGACTATTTCATAGGCCCTGGCGGAGCAATTACCTAGAGGGACTGATTTCAAGAGACTAAAATTGTACTATACTGCCTTTACTGTGAGAGGACTACTAACATAATTTTGACCATCTGACCATGTCAATCGCCCAAATACAAAACCCTTAGCAGCAGCTTTTGCACTCTTAACCCTCAAGTTTATACGGAAGCTCTTCTCTTCATTAACTCGCTCAAACTTCAAAACTCGAGGGTCTATGGAGACAAAGATTCCAGCCGGTTTTTGAACTTTGGCTGTGTAACTGGCTGGTTTACCAACATTCTTAAGAGTTCTGATCACAGTGATCGAATTTTTAAGGTTAGGGACTGTAATGGAAGGATAGTTGAGGTTGACGATGCTGAAGTTCTTTGGGCACCGGTAGGAGTTTGCGTAGAACAGAGCAATGGTGCTCTCGTTGTAGCCGAGGGCACATAGGAAGTTCAAGTAGTCATTGACGGTTAAGTCATACACCAGACCAGGGTCCATGGCTCGGTTTGGCTGAATGTGTCCAGCTCCATAGCTGAAAGGGTTTGCCCTCTTGTTGGATGCATTCTCAATTGGCTCCCTAACATTGTCTATAACAACAGCTGTGATTGAAACGAGAAGGGTAAAGAATTAGACCAAGATTGTCACATAGTCAGGATCAGTCTTGCAGGGAAGCTAAAGACAGAGTTACATTGGGCTTCAAATTTGATTTATTATATCGGAACAAACAACCTAGTTTTGAACTTAAAAGGCTATAGACACAGAAAAGAAAATTAGTGCCTACTCGCCGACTATTCTAGACTAAGAAATATATATATATATATATATATATATCTTTTCTTTTCCTTTACTTCAAGATTTACTAAATATATGAAATGAAAAGAATAGGTGTAGCCGATATAACGGTGTAGAATAGAGAAGCACAACTAAGCTAGTCCATAGCTCCCTTAGGCTTATATGTTCGATTTTTTACTTATGTTTGCTATTGTTGTGTGATGTTTGCTGCTTGATGCTAGCTGCTCATGTGTTGTATTGTGCTCCATGATACTTTGTGCTTTGTTGCTTGTTGCCTTGCTACTTTAGTGTTACTTTATGCTTTCTCTGTCATGTTTATTTTTATGTCTTTTAGGTTGGGGGTCCTTGGACATAGCCTCCCTTTAAGGTAGCACCCTGAAGGGATAAGGCTACGTACATCTCACTCCCCAGACCCTACATTGGCAGAAGCCCTTGTGGCACTAGGTTTGTTGTAGTTGTTGTTGTGAAATGAAAAGAAAAGACAACCAATTTCTATGATACTAAAAGATACATTGGTCCTATTGACATTTTTTTTGCACTAGGTAGAACTATTCTAAGAAATTAAAAGGAAAAAGAATTTGACATTGCTCTCCAAACTTAACATTCATCTTCTCAACTATCAATCATCAATTCTCAAAATTCATACTAAAATTTCACAATATTTGCCTCTTCAAGTAATCCAGAGAAGAACTTAATGTTTGTATTTTAATGTTAGAAATAGAAATTTCATTAACAAAAAGATGGTTAAGAGTTTGCAACTCCTGATAAGATGATTTCGGAAGTTAAAAGTTGAGCATTTCAATTCAATGATATGATTTCGCTTTGATGTATTATAAGATAAATTTTCACTTTTGTGAAATGGTCAATTTAAATTAATATATCATTACTTTGTTTCAATTAACTTAGGTTGTGTTTAGCATTAGCTTTTAGTTAGCTTCTCATATAGCATTTAGTTTCACAAATCAAATAGCTAAACATTGTGTTTGGTAACAATTTGTTTTAGTTAGCATGTCAAACAATTGTACTATGTTTTAAGAAGGATTTTAATAGTTAGCGTTCTAGTTAGTTTCTGGGGTTCACCTTTGGCTCTTAAAAAGGAACATACCCAGTGCCTCAAGAGCTCCCGCCTATGTAGGGTCGGGGGCGGATGTACGCAGCCTTCTCCCTTCAGGGTGTTAACCTGAAGAGAGGCTGTTTTCCAGTGCCCCCAACCTGAGGGTGAGGACTTCCCAGGAGGTCACCCATCCTGGTACTACTCTCGCCCAAGCACGCTTAACTTTGGAGTTCTAATGGGATCCGGTGACGGCGTGTTGGTGCCCTCTTTGGCTCTTCTAACCAAAAAACTAGCGGTTGAAATGCTGGGAGAAGTAGTTTTGGCTCTCAGAAGCTACCTATCAGGCAACGCACTTGTGTCCAATAGTTGCCAATATTTACATGTTATACTTTTTATTTTTGGTTATAATTTATTTTTTTTATATTTTTATTTTAAAATATTAGTTAGTGTAGAAAAAATATTTAGTTAATAGAAAATATCCTTTTATCTTTTATTATTTTTTATATTTTTCTATTTATCTTTTATATTAAAAATATTTAAATCTTTTTAGATATATTAGTCAATAAACGATTTAGTTTCAAAACAATATCTATTCGACTTTCTCTAATTTATAAAAAATATGATCCACTAACTTTATTTTTGTGTTAATTACATTTAAGTAACATTTGTAACTTAATCGTAAAAAGAACTTAAATTTATAACTCAATTTTAACCCTTAATGTATAAAATATATTTGTTAGAGTTTCACATGATGTGTTAATTCCTACAACTATTGCAATAGAATTATAAACATTAGCTGATATTCATGATAGAAATTAGTCATGTCCCTATATATAATTATACATTATAAGCCAACTACAACAGATAACAGCAGCAGCAGCATGGTGCCTCAAAAAGGCTGCTGCAAGGCAAGGTATAGGGAGGGTAAGATGTACGCAACCTTATCACTATAGGGTAGTTGTTTCTGAAGGACCCCAAACCCTAAAAAAAAGAAGTAATATATCGTTTAATGCAACCAAAATTTCATATCTAATTGTTTATCAATTAGTTAATAGCTGAAAGCCAATCACTAATAGCTATCAACTATTAGCTCTCATCTATCAGCCAACAGCTGACAACTCTCAAATATCAACCAATAAGTAACCAATAGTTGATAGCTCACACAAATTATAGCCTTAGTGTTTATGCTAAAGAAGTATACAATTTCCCATTTAATTTCACTGATTATACTTCAGGGCCCCATTGGAGAAGTCCGTTCCTGGGTCCAAAATGTTCAGGACAGGCACTACACATAATTTGGTCATGCTACATTTGGTATTAAGAAGCGAGGACAAGCAGCAGCACAAGATAGCTAACTCATGTTAGCTCTTGAATCAATTATCAATTTTGCCCTGTTTCTTATCTCATATGGATGGAGCATTAAAACTGAAGTAATGATAAGGGGAGAGAAGCCAAATTCAGAGGAGAACTTACCTGTAGTCATAATGGCCGACTTAATTGCTGCTGGGCTCCAATGGGGATAAAGGGTTTTCAGAAGGCCAGCGACACCTGAGACATGCGGGCAAGACATGGAGGTCCCGGATATTGAGTTAAATTGAACTCTGCGCTTATCAAATACTAGGTTTGTTGGCCCCTGTGCTTCAGTATATGCTGCTATGACACTGACTCCCGGTGCTGTGACATCCGGCTGAAAGTAACATGTGAAAAAAATAATTGAACTTGTTACCTCCAAAAGCCATAGTTACAACAAACCCAACCGAGATGCAAAATGTAGGGTTGCTCAAACAACCTTGAGAATTTCGGGTGTGATAGCATTGGGTCCTTTCGACGAAAATGCTGCCATGAAAGGAGATGGCTTCGTTCCTAGCTGTGTTAGCGGACGCGTAATGTAAGCTTTGGGGAACCTGTTTGGCATTGGATCATAGATAGAAAGCAACGGATAAGAAAGCACCACGGAAAGGGTTGGATATATGTCCAGGAAAGCCCGTAACTCTTGAATCCGGTAAACTGTAAGAAGTATCTCGTGCTACAAAAGCATAGTGCGTTTTCCTTCTAAGCAGGGAATCAGATTACTATTCCCATCGAGCTCCCAGTCTCAGGGAGGTTATGAAAAGGGTGTGACGAGTTTCACTAGGATAATATAAGTGATTTTTAATCTTATGTTTGCAAAATATAGATTAAAGAACCATATGATGATTATTTTCCAAGCCTCTTTGATGGTTAAATGAAGTATAATATACATGTATTGTGAAGAAATTACAAAATTAATGTTGATATTCAATCGCATAACAAATAGCTTACAATCCCATAGGTAACTGTTGTTAAGTTATGCGGTAGTGTTACTTAATATAATGGCCCTTACTTCTCAAAGCCAAGATATATAATGGATCCACAGGACTTGGCAAAGATGCAACAAAGATAGAGGGCAGTGTGCAACGGGAAATGGTGGGCCTCTGGTGATAGTAAAAGAACAAGTTTGGTCAACGAGGCTTTAGTCTATGATCAAAAGACTATCAAAGTTGAGACCCTAAGTCTGAGGGAGAATTCCCAACCCCTCTTGCCTAGCTCTGAAAATTAAAGAACAAGTTTGGTAATTCACGCATGAATCAGCTTACTCAGTTGAGTTTATGTAAGAGAAGATCGCAACACCATCGGCATAACTGATGTGTGAGGCAGGGAGGACATGAGGATCAGCGATGAGTTCGTTCCCAGTTGCCTGGTTGTTTGAAAGGACCATACCAACACCACCAGCCAAAGCAACCTGTTCGCCTTTGTCCACTCTAGCGTTATCCCCTCTAAGACAAACCAGTATCTTTCCTTTGGCCTTTTCCGGGTCAAGTGACCCGGGTTCACAAAGTTGTCTGCAAAAACAAAAATGCATCAACATACAACTTGTTGGAAGTTACCATGGTAGAAAGTACAAAACATGCAATTAAAGTAGCATTAATTGCATCTATTCAGGATCTGAGCACAAACTACAAACAACTCGGGTTGTTTTGAGGCTTACGCGTCTTCAACTGATGCTTTATTGGCTTTAGCATCTACAGCACTCATTAAAGGATAAAACTTGCCCGGTAGTAACAACTTAGTCGCCAGGCTTTCTCCCTTCAAATCACAAAATAAATGACCACTTAGTTTCTTTGCATGGAAAGTATAGCCACTAGATGTAAATCAAAAAAGAGAGAGAAAAGATATGAAGAAAAACATAGTTGCAGGAGGGGAGGTTTCATTCATGTTGGAAGAACCGTGTATGTTAAAAGCCTTTCATGGGGCTAGCTTTTACTCCTATTTGCTAGATAAAGGTTAAAAAAGTCAACAATCAAACTTCATCTGACTCATCTATAGGGATGAGCTGTACATATCAGGTAGATATTACAAAAGGTTAATATGGTTAGATTACAACAACAACAACAACAGTCTCAGTGCTTCACGGGCTCCCGCAATAAGCAGGGTCTGGGGGGGGGATGTACGTAGCCTTCCCCCTTTCGAATGGAAAAGAGGCTTTGGGTGGCTCAATTCAACTCGGTCTTTCTTTACACTTATAAAATTACTTTTGAAGTAGAATGTACATAAATTTTGAAGATATTTACAAGACAAAGGTCTAGTTCTAAAATTGTGGCATAGGTAAGAACGTGAAAATCTAAATAAATCTAAATCATGTTGATTGCATGGCTGGACTCATTTCATGTCGACCACAAATCAAGAGTTTCTTGTGTTGGCTCAAAGCCAAAAAAAAATATCCTCATGTACAGTTCTAACTCGGGTCAATTCGACTCTTTAATTTAAAGGTCAAATTTGACAGGTCATTAATAGGTTGCGTAGGTTGTGCAGCAACATGAGTCGGGCCAATTGCAGGTTAACTAAGCTGATTATTTATATTTTATAAAGATACTATGCTCATATTTGGTTAAGGGTCTTACAAAATTTTCATCCCGTATAGGGTTAAAAGTTTTGCAATATGGGAGACTAGCGAAACAACTTTAACCCTATAAGGCGTGAAATGTTTTTAAAGGTTAACACTGAACCCTCTTCATCTTGCATACCAAACGAGGAAAAATGAGGAAATTGTTTACACCTATTTGACAGAAGGGGTAAGGCTGCGTACATCCCTCCCCTCCAAACCCTGCTTATGCGGGAGCCCTGGAGGCACTAGGTTGGTTGTTGTTGTTGGTGGTGGTGTTGTTGACAAAAGGGTAGAGATGGGTAAAGAGAGGCAAGGGTCATAGCGGTTAAGCCCTTACCCTTTACGGAAAATATTTTTGAAGGGTAATGTGGATTAAAATTTACAACCCATTATCCCCATTTTCTTTACCCAATGGCCCCCAATTTGGGGGCGGTAAAGCAGGGAAGAGTAAAATTTTACAAGATTTTAGATAATTTTACGCTTATTTTAACTATTACTTTCTTTATCCTTACCCATTCACCCAATTATCAAACAAAGATAACCCATTTACCCCTCTTCATCAAATACACCCAAAGGAAGGTAGGATAACCCCCTACCCACCCCTTGTCTTTTACCTAGTTACCAAATAGAGCTAGGGTAACCATTAGCCCTGATTTCTCTCAAACCAAACATATGCCCTCAAGAGAAATGTGATCAAACACATGGTTGGATCATATGGGAAAAAAAAATAATACATTTTGTATACTGATTCATTTTTCTAGTCTTATATGATGACTTGTGGCTAATTGTATCAATTGAAAATGAAACTTTTTATACGTTGGACTCAACTTTTTTGTCTTATCCACTAGAGTTTATCCACTAGAGTCTTGACAATATAGAACTGAAAAACCCCATTTTTAAAGTAAGTGTTTAGTAATAACCATTTTTTACATGTTATAACTTAATGGGCTATTTACCATATCAAAGGTCCATGTACTATATCCACTACATCAATTTAGTCTTTCTACTATTAATTGTGTCAATTTAGTCCTAAGCTCATGATTTAGCTTTTCGCATTTTAAAGACCATTAAGTTACCAAGTCCTGCTTCTAGTAGAGTTATGGATTGTCAACTTAGTTTGACTATGGGAATCCTCAAAGTTGTCAACTGGTTCCCCTACTAATTGCTGAGTTACATAGTACATATTCTTTCCCAATCTAAAACTTCAAGATGCTTCCAAGCAACTCAGGGACCTTCTTAAGCATGAGATAGAAAGGCCAGGCTGTGCCCTTACATACGTGCTCTATATCTTGGTGTATACGCCCCCTCACAGCCTTGCGCTGGGTTGAGCCTTCTCTTTGATGTATCCTGTTGCCTTGATATGTATAGGTGTTGTCGGTTTTCTTGTTCAGGCTCGCCATTTCTTTACTGAAGGCTTAGAAGATGATACGGCATACTTCACCGTGATTATGGCAAATTTCACTTGTCAAAACATTATGCTCCTGGTTTTTCCCCTCTATTCTACAACTGATCCCAGATCCATCCGATTGAGGAAGGTACAATCCCTAGTAAGCTAATTAATCAATTTACTTGTGAAAAAGCAACCCCAACTAGCAAAATGAACAAGTTGGAAACAGGATGCTAAGAAACACCATTGCCAATATGGCCGCGGCTGAGCCTCTTAATTAAATTCACAGTAGGTATTCTGATCTTCAAATAAACATGAGCAGGCATGTTCATAAGTTCTTTCCGTTATCAGTTGAATCCCATAGAAATACTTCACATCTCAACTGCCATTTTTCTTTCATAATGATTCTTAGCTTCAGACTTCTAACGCTCTGAGTCGGAAGATTCTTCTTCAGGATCAAATTATCAATTTTCTGACTCTTTACAAAAATTATCGAAATCACCATACCCTAGCAAACCTCTTAATTTCCATACATCTCAGATGTTTTTGTGAGCAACATAGAGAAAATGAGGGCCAAAACTCAACCTGATGCTGCTCACTTAATCTTAACTAAAAAAATCTAACAAAGTCTTCAGGAATATAGTACCTTAATACCTCATCCCTCCAAAACTAATTATCTCACTTTTTGTTGCCATTAAATCATTTTCCACATAATTGTATAAGTTTCCATCAACTAAAATTCTTCATTCTTGTCCTGCTTTAAACTACCTTTAACACTGCTCAAATCAAACAATATCCTTGGAAATTTGCCAACTAGTTAGACATATGAATTATTTCGAGACCAAATAATTATTTTGGAATAAGAGCAGTGTTACATGCCCCAATTTAATGATAGGTTTTGGCCTCAATTGACCCAACTGCAAACCCCACACAAGTCCATAATCAAAGCCCAGCCAATTTCAAGGGACCAAAGCGCAACTAGAAAAATGGAGGCCAAACAAATGCATCCCCAGCTGATGAATATTGAGGGAGTAAAGCTCAAAAAAGCCACAGGAAGAACCCTAACAAATGCAACAGCTAGGAGGAATAATCACCACGGCAACCGACTCGATAGATATATTACCCAAAATCCGATATTTTCCAATGTATGTAATTGCAAGTCAACCCAGTTCACCGACATAAACAGCTAAGGGCAAAGGTAATATGCATGTCTTGAATGACATTTCCTCTTCTTAAGTTGTATGCTGCCTGTATTAGTTCCCATAAGGTTATTCTAGAAGGAGATAATGAAGCGGTGGTTAAGGCTATTATGGGTTTATGTGCGACTTCAGCAAACATTCTAACTATCGTGAATGATATTCATTTGATCAGTCAACAGTATATCAAGTCGCTTTTAATCATTGCCTTCGAAAAGCAAATAGACCAGCCGATTGGCTTGTAGATTTTGGTCTTAGGGGATCTGGCCTTTAAGTGTACGACTATCCGCCGGAAAGAGCCCTTTCCTCTCTCATTAGAGCTGATGCCTTAGGATTCTTAGCCCTTTGTGGACAATCCTAAGGCTGTTCGTCATTACTTTTACAAAAAAAAAGTTTTTTCTCTCATCTATCTATTGAATTTCTCCCTCAATTTCTCTCTAGCCTTATATTGAGTTCAAATTCCTGGAATCTCCTTCTCCAATTCCGTACTTTTGTCTCCCTTGCTAATTTTGGGCCTTGCAAATTCAGACTCAAGACTATTGCCAAGAGAGTGTGCAGCTATTAGTAAAATACAGTATGAAAATCAAACAGAATATAACATTATTCGGCTATACAATCGAAAACATTGGTTAGAGTCATTAATTCATAAAAGTAAAGGATAATTTTAGTCATCATAACGGTAGCTGAAAAATAAAACATAGTAAATGACAAGGTACAATCAATAAATTGAGAACTAAAGGGACGAATTACATAAAATATAGAATATGAATATTTAATTTAGTTATAATATTAATTATTTCCAATTATCAATTATCTTTCAAACAGGAAAACAAGGGATACATCATACATGTCATAATAGGTGTATTATATGGAAAACATTAAGAAAATGCGTATTTTACCATATTATTTGCAATGACATGTGCACGCCCTTTTTAATGGGGATAGTGCATATATGTGACTTAGAGAGGAGTCTCTTTGAAGCACTAGGTTTATTGTTGTAGTGCGGGTATGTATCCCAAAATGTGTATTATACACGAAATTTGCTAATAGGAGCCCGCTTAATTTGTGATTGTTTTCAACAAGCAATTTGAAGAATTGACGGGGTTAAAAACAATCAAGCACAACAATGAACAACCAGATCTCAATTGACAAAAGCAAAACAGAACAAAACAGCAAAACCTCACTTACCCTAATCTTCTTGCGACTGCCAAGCACAACTGCATTTGCAAACTCCCTGTCCATAGTACTCGCCCCCACCGTAATCTCCCACGGCGACAAGTTGGACACTGTCCCCTCGCTCGGCCCCGCGTTCCCCGCTGAGCATACCACCACTATCCCCTTCATCACCGCGTGGAATGCCCCAATTGACAAGCTATTATTGAAGTACGGGGTCGGCTGACCACCCAGGGAGGCCGAGATGACATCAACACCGTCAGCGATGGCGGCATCAAAGGCAGCAACAAGGTCGGCGTCGAAGCACTCGTTGCCGGAGACAGGAGGCCAGCAAACCTTGTAGGCGGCAACGCGGGCGCGAGGAGAGCCGCCCTTGGCAGTGCCCCAGCCATAGCCGAAGACGCTGGCGTTGGGGACAAAAGAGCCGGCGGCGGTGGAGAGGGTGTGGGTGCCATGGCCGTTGGTGTCGCGCGGAGTGAAGGAAACGGTGGTGGGGGTTGTGGAGTTGGCGGTGGAGAGGGCTGAGAGGTAGCCCTTGTTGAAGTACCGAGCTCCTATTAGCTTCCTGCCGCACAGGTCCGAGGAGCATTTTTATATTACAGACTATTGCTTGTTATGCACAAAAATTTAAAATATTATATTATATAAAAATTATTTATTTTTACTTCAATTGTTTAAAAATATAACCTTTAAAGAGTATTTTTATCATTTTATTTTAATATTAATAAAAATATAGTTGTCACATCAGTTATATAGATAAAAAATAATGTCCTCGTATCGGAGAGGTATATTATATAATACGACAAAAGAGCCCTTTTTATTAATTTAAAAAAGTTAGGATTTTTTTATTATTTCAAAAAAAGCATTAGATACTAAAAAGTAAATAATTTACTTTCTAAGAACTTTATATTTTCATGAACCATACTAACAACAATTAATGAAAGTTGGCCAAGTTACTCCAAAGTGTACTTAAAAAAAGTTATCAAAATTGAGTATCTCTATTGATAAAAAAAAACTAAATGTCTCTAAAATATTTTAAATCTCAAGGTATTTTCAAAATATACTATTAAAACTAGGGATACTAATACTGAAATTTGTTTTGAACTTTGGTATGTAAGTTTCTTATGGATATCTTAATATTAGGTGTACTACTTTAAATCTACTTTAGTATTTAAACATAATTGTCATGTATTTAAACCAAATGTTCCTTTTAGATACCCTCCAACTCAAAGTGTTAGGTTTCCTTTGATTTAGATTTGATGTTGCACCCAAGAAAATTAACAAAACAACACCACAATGAGGTAGAAGATACCTAAAAAAAATAAATTTATCCAAAATAGTTGTTAAATATTTCCAAACACTAGGGTACTTCTAAAATATTAAGGCTAATCTTCAATTAGCCATACAAAATTTACTCCTTTTTATAAAATGTCAATTCTTGTGTGTTGGAGAATTTCTTACAAATTCGAGTATTAGCAAATCAGTCTCAGGTTCCAAGGCATGCAATCACTGTCCTTAAGACTTATTTCGAGGGTAGAAAAATAGTCTCAGGGATACAATGAGAGCCAAAATGAAGTGAGATGATGAGTAAAGAGGAAGAGAAAGAGATGTTGATAAGAGAATGACTTTTCCAAGTAAAGTCACTTTCAAAGTGTTTTCATATGTCTTCAAACATTACGGTAGGGGTCTTTATAGATGAGCATGTGTCCCTTATGAAGGGACAGATCCATTCCAAAACTTATCCAAGAACAACTGCCAAAACTTCCATTAATTACACAAATTAATGGTCAAAACTGCTCTGTGTGTCGAAGCTGTGTTTCGACACACAGACCTTCACACAGCTTATTGTAAGGCTGTGTGTCAAAGTCAATGCCAACACTTAGATCAACACACAGGGTACTGTAAAATTATTTGTCGAAGTAAGTTTCGACACTCACTTCAACACACGCGGTTTTGAAAGATCTGTGTGTCAACACTCAGACCCCGGAGAGTATTTCTATAGAGTTGTGTGTCGACACACTCAACACATGTGTCGACACACACCATACTTAGATCAAATATATTACAAACGAGTCCAAAACACTTTATTAATCACTTTATTTCAAAAATACATCAACATTTTGTCATTGTGAACAAATGTTGTCACAAGTTTTTCACAAAAAACAATGAAGGTGAGTATGACTATTGTCACCTCCATGAATTTTGTTTCACACATGGAGTTCACTATTGCATGTCATGCCCTGACATCCGCTACAAATGGTGTTGATGATTCGAAAACAGTCAATAGTGGAAATGGCCTAGATCATGCACATTCTAGCCAACATGTGTCACAAACCCAAGGGTTTGGGACGGTTAATTCATGAACCAAGGCTCGTGATGGGAAATAGAGGTTAGGTGAGGAGAGAAATAGAGTTGAATTAAGATGAGAATTGAGAAAAAATAGATGAGAGAAAGAAATAAGTGTGATAATTTTATTGAATGCTCAAACTAATGACAAGTAAACTGTTAGCTTTCAATTAAGAATTGAAATACTAACCTTGTAGAGGAAAGAGTTAGATAAGAGAAAGAAGTGAAAGGAGATGAGAAATAGAGAAAAAGATGAGAAAAGAGAGAGAACTCCAAAAGGATTTCTGATTGTATTTCAATGAATGAATGAATTACATGTTAAGACCTCTATTTATAGACAAATGGATACAATGCTTCAAGTCAACTAATTAAACCGACTTTCCTGCCAGAAATACAACAGACCACCAGGTTTGACCTTGCTTTGACCAATTAACGGCCTTTGGCACCAAAATGCAACCCTAACCTACTTATGAACCCCACACTAAAGCACGGAAGCAATTAACCGCAATTACAACTAAAAATTACAATTAAATTCTAACGATTCATAACATTCCCTCCCTCTTGAGAAGCTTCTTGTCCTCAAGAAGAGAAGCTCAGGAATTGACTCTTCAAGAAATTGCAATCTTCCCAAGGCATCAACCCCTTGTCCAAGTTGCACCATGTCACCAAGACCTCTTGCACAGCCCCGTATTCATGCTGCAACGACCTTGGGGCCTTGATAGCAGTAGGCTGTAGCACCAGCAGACCAGTCGCCTCTGCAGCAGGAGGATTTCGAGCAGCTGCAGCTCCCTTTTCAACCTGCTTTTTAAGTAAGGACACGTGAAACACGAGGTGAATGTATGAATGGTTAGGTAAGTCGAGCTTATAAGCAACATTGCCAATTTTCTCCAGAATTTTGTACGGGCCAAAGTATCGAGCACTTAGCTTGACATTAAGCCTGACAACCAAGGAGGACTGTCTATACGGTTGTAATTTAAGGTAGACCATGTCACCAACGTTGTAGCTTTTGTCTACCCTTTTCTTGTCAGCGTAGTACTTCATCCGAGCTCGAGCTTGTTGAAGATTGTCCTTAAGCACTTGCATAAATTGCTTTCTCTGCTGAATTAGATCAGTTGCTGCAGAATCGGTGCCCTTCAGTTGTTGTATCAACATAGGAGAGGGTGGAGGATAGCCATACAATGCTTGGAAGGGGGAAGTGCCAATGGATGTGTGAAAGTGGATATTGAACCAAAATTCAGCTAAAGAAAGCCAACGGTTCCACTCCTTGGGCCTCAAGAAGACCATACTCCGAAGGTACTGTTCTACACATTGGTTGACTCGTTCAGTTTGGCCATCCGTTTGAGGATGATAAGAGGAACTGAGTGCCAATGTAGTACCCATCAACTTAAACAATTCCCTCCAAAACGTGCTTGTGAAAATCTTGTCTCGATCAGACACAATCGATTGAGGCAATCGATGTAATTTGTAAATATTGTCAAGAAAGATCCTTGCTAATTTTTCAGCGGTGATGGGTCGAGCAAGGGCAATGAAGTGACTCTACTTGGTGAAACGATCCACCACTACCCATATGACCTCTTTGCCTTCGAACTTCGGTAGTCCCTCAACGAAATCCATGCTAATGTGATCCCAAGCCCCTTCCGGAATAGGAAGAGGTTGAAGAAGTCCCTTGTAACGAGGATCTCCTAACTTCATTTGTTGACAAACTTCACAAGACTTCATGTAATCACTTACATCTTTTTTCATACTTGGCCATGTAAAATATGCTTTGATTCAATGATAGGTGCCTTCTACACCCTCATGACCACCCCAAGCAGCATCATGTGAAGCCTGGATGACCAATTCTCTCAAATCAGTGGCTAAACCAACATATAACAGACCCCTGATGCGGATCAGTCCCTGCTGCACAGTTACTCCAGTGTCTGCAACAACGAACTTGGCATCGCGTGTGAGAGCAGTAGCGACCAGATTTTCCTGAGCAAAAGGGTCCCCCTCATAGGACTTGTGTAACTCTTCCACCCAAGAAGGAATTACCACGGTAACAGCAGCACAGGTGGCCTGATTTTCGTCCTCAAACTGCCTTGACAGCACATCCGCAGCAGTGTTCTCTTTGCCACTTCTATATTCGATGTCGTAATCAAGGCCTAACATTTTCATGAGACCTTTCTTTTGAATCCTCGTCACGATCTTTTGTTCAAGGAGATACTTGAGACTTTGATGATCCGTTCGAATGATAAACTTACGACCCTCCAAGTATCGCCTCCATTTCTCCATGGCCAAGAGGATGGCTAAATATTCCTTCTCATATGTCGACATCGCTTGATGTTTAGGGCTAAGAGCTTGGCTCAAATAAGCTATAGGCCTCCCTTTTTTAGCAAGAATAGCCCCCTATACTAGTACCACTTGCATTGGTTTCCAAAACGAAGCTTCCGGTGAAGTCCGGCATCGCCAAAACTGGTGCAGCACACATTGCGGCTTTAAGGGCTTCAAATGCAGCCTGAGACCTCTCGTTCCATGTAAAAGCATCCTTCTTCAAGAGCTCGGTTAAGGGTTTGGCAATAGAACCATACCCCTTAATAAATTTTCTATAATACCCGGTCAACCCTAAGAAACCCCTCAATTTCTTCAAGGTGATCGGAATTGCCCATTCTTGCATTGCATGGATCTTGTTAGGATTAGTAGACACTCCCTCATGTGAGATGATATGACCCAAATACTCGAGCTTATCTTGAGCGAACGAACACCTGGACATCTTTGCAAAGAACTTGTTTTGCCGCATCAATTCAAACACTTGTCGGAGGTGAGTGAGATGAGCTTCATAGGTTGAGCTATAAATCAGTATGTCGTCGAAGAAAACAAGCACTGACTTCCTCAGAAAAGGCTTGAAAATGCCTTTCATGGCTGCTTGAAAAGTGGCCGGAGCATTTGTCAAGCCAAAAGGCATAACAACAAACTCGAAATGGCCATGGTGAGTTTGAAAAGCTGTCTTGTAAATGTCCGGCTCGAGGACCCTGATTTGATGGTATCCTTGCCTCAAATCAAGCTTTGAAAAGAAGCACGCACCATGTAATTTGTTGAGCAAATCATCAATGATCGGAATGGGAAACTTATCCTTCACCGTTAGAGCATTCAACCGTCGGTAATCAATACACATTCTAGCCGAGCCATCTTTCTTCTTTACAAGGATCACGGGTGAAGCAAAAGGACTATGGCTTAGTCTAATAAAGTTCATATGAATAAGTTCCTCCACTTGCCTCTCTATCTCTGACTTCTGGCCGTGTGCATATCGATAAGGCCTAATCTTCACCTGATCAACATTTGCACGCAAAGGAATGGCATGGTCCACACTCCTTGGAGGAGGGAGACCCTTCGGTGGCTCAAATATATCACCAAATTCATCCACTAATGATTGCACATCTGGTTAAAGCCCCTGCTGCAGCTCAACCGTGGCTATCATGAACAATTGACCAATCCATTGTATTGCCTTCTTCTTAATTCCATCGTGCACACTTTTGCCATCAATCAACTTGAGATGAGCCTCCTCTGACATACCTTTCAAGGACACTTTGGTGCCATGAACCTCGAATGCTACAGTCATCTTATCAAAGTCAAATATAACCGGGTTGAAGGTCCTCATCCAATCCACCCCTAGCACCATATCACAACCACCCAAAGGTAGCACTCTGAAATCAAAGGTGAAATGGTGTTCTTGCATAGACCATGGAAAAGCTATGCACTTGTTATGAATTGTTAGAGAATTGCCATCAGCCACCATCACTTGTAAAGGATGAGTTTTTATCGCTTCATGCCTTACCTTCTTACTCAACTTGGGATCGATGAAGCTATGTGTACTACCGCTATCAATGAGAATAATGATGGAATGTTTTCTAGCTTTGCCTCTGATTTTGATAGTGTTATGAGCTCCACTCCCCGTTAAAGCCTTCATTGATATCTCCACTTCATCTTCACTCAATTCATCTTGTGACAAATCACCAACACTGTCACTATCGGCTGCTGAATGTTCACTGCCTGATTCAGCCTCCACACGGGTCCCTTTAGCACACATTATTGCTTGTGTTTTTCACCTATGCCCAGGTTGATATGGCTGATTACAACGAAAGCAAAGTCTCACCGAGCTTCTGTCAACAGCACGCTTATAACCTGCACCAGAACCTGCTTTCGGTTGTGACCTAAACTTGCTGCCCGATTGCTTGAACTTGTCACTTGATTGGACATGAGTAGCTTCAATCAATTATGCTTTGCTATAAGCACTTGACAAAGTCTTAGGACCAATGGCTTTAACCATATTCTTGATCCTAGGCTTTAGTCCACTTATAAAGCATGAAACATAATAAGATTCAACATCTTCGGGAGCTAAGGTCAATACTGACAGCAAGTTAGCTCGTAAGTTCTCAAATCTGATCATATATTCCTCCACGGATGAAGTTTGAGTCAACTTGTTAAAATCATCCACAACATCCAATGTTTCACCTCCACCATAACGTTCACACATTTCCTCTACGAATTGTCCCCAAGAAAGATTCGGTTTGCTCTTCAACAAACTGTAATACCACACCTCATGGTCGCCATGTAGATGTACTGCAGCTAATTGGAGCTTCTCATCATCAGGTATGTTATAATACATGAAGTACCGGTCACACCTTCTAAGCCATGATTCCGGTAACTTGCCATCAAAATGATCAATTTTGACTCTTGGCTGCCTGTGATTACCACTCCTACCACCAGGTAATGTGTCATTACTTACGGTTCTATGCTGATAATGTCGATCAGGAGGTCTGTCCAAATGATCGAACTCATCAAAATCAGCACTGCGTTGCAACACTGAGTTCTGTGGTCTGCAATTGTGGTTTGAATTTGAAGCTCCAGGCCTGCAATGTGCCTGTCCAGAGACTCGATTCTGATTGTCTACATCACATTCAGGTTGCAAGGACTGATTTTGAGCTGATCTGATATTAGTTGAAGGTTCAACCATCGGCTGTACTATCAGTGATTTACCTTGGTTCCTCACCAGACTTTCAGACCTGTCCACATGATCTTGCTGCTGATCGGTTTCCATCTGATGAAAAATATGACTTGCAGGCTTCAAGATCGCATCAATACTTGATTCTCCTTGTTTATTAACCTGATCTTGCAATTTTTCTAATTTATCCTCAATTTGCTGTAATCGTTCATCCTTTTTTGAATCTTTATCCATCATCATGTTCAGCATTCGTTGAATGTTTTCATTTTTTTGTTCAAACTTCACATCAAACCTTGCATTTTGCTGATCAATCTTCATATCAAACCTTGCATTCAATTGTTCGATCTTGTCATTCAACTCTCTGAGGTGATCAGATGATACATTCACAACAGAATCTGTCACTGCCACAGCAAAATTCATTTCCGAACCAGGTGCATTGTTACCTCCAGCTCCCAATCTTGTCCTTACTCCACCAGACATACTTTGCACCTTAATTCCTTAATCTGAACCTGATCTTCAGTGTACCAATTAAATCAATGCTGAACCGAACTTGTTCTTGCTGAAATCAGTACCTGATTAAACCTTCTGAACTAAGGTTCAGTATTGAATTGATCTTGTTTGAATCTGATTGATTTTTTTTTTATTTTTTTGTTGTTTACGCACTCGATTGGAAGCCAAACGAGGCTCTGATACCAATTGTTAGCTTTCAATTAAGAATTGAAAGACTAACCTTGTAGAGGAAAGAGTTAGATGAGAGAAAGAAGTGAAAGGAGATTAGAAATAGAGAAAGAGATGAGAAAAGAGAGAGAACTCCAAAAGGATTTTTGATTGTATTTCAATGAATGAATGAATTACATGTTTTATAGGCAAATGGATACAATGTATCAAGTCAACTAATTAAACCGACCTTTCCCGCTAGAAATGCAACAGACCACTAGGTTTGACCTTGCTTTGACCAATTAAAGGCCTTTGGTGCCAAAATGCAACCCTAACTGACTTATGAACCCCACACTAAAGCACAGAAGCAATTAACCACAATTACAAGTAAAAATTACAATTAAATTCTAACGATTCATAACATAAACCTATATATAGGTGTGCCTCCTTGGGCTTGCCCCTTTCCTATTCTAACAAGGAATCATAATCCTTGTATAACAAGGAATCCTAATTATACAAGGATTTCTCGAAAATTGATAAACAAGATAAGAAAAATACTCTAATGACATCTAAATTACCTAACTATAATATTTGTAAAGTAATCCTAATTAATTGAGCCCATCGGGTGACCCGTCATGCTGGACGTCCCTCGGCCGGGCCTTGACAGCATCTTGACAATGTCATGGTAGCCTCTGGCGCGAACCCTGGCAATGTCACGGTTATTGACAATGTCATGCCCATGACATTGCCCCCTCCTTCAAACAATTCTTGTTCTCAAGGATTGAAATCTGGAAACTGTCTCCGGATGAAGGACCAATCTTCCCATGTGTGCACATTATTGTGCGCTGCTTCAAAACAGCTTGGGGCTTGACTTCAAGTTGTCCTTCTTGGTCACAGCAAGGTAGTTTTGTACTTGGAGCTATATTCTCTCCTAGTTTCTTCTTTAGGCGCGAGACATGGAACACCGGGTGGATCAAGGAACCCATAGGCAGCTCTAGCTCGTAAGCTACCTCTCCAACGCGTGCTAGGATCTTGTAGGGCCCGTGGTACAGTGTTGCCAATTTCAAATTTCTTCTCATAGCCACTGATGTCTAATGGTACGGCTACAACTTCAAGTAGACCCAGTCTCCTACCTCAAATTACCTTTCAGCCTTGCGTTTGTCAGCCTGCTGCTTGTACCCGTGCTGTGCCTCGTGTAAATTGTCTTTGAGCAAGTTGACCATGTTTTGTCTTTCATTTGTAAAGTCCTCTACTACTGTGGACGTGGACACGCATGGGTAGTGTAGGGCTAGCATGTGCGGTTTTGTAGCCATAGAGTGCATGGAAAGGAGTAGTCTTAAGTGAGGAGTGGTAATTAGTGTTGTACCGAAATTCAGTTAAGGGAAGCCATTGAGCCCACAGCTTGGGCTTGTGCACTGCCATCGTGCGTAAATAATTCTCTAAGCATTGGTTGACTCGTTCGGTTTGGCCATCAGATTGGGGGTGGTAAGTGCTGCTCATTTTGAGTTCAATGCCTGCAAATCGAAGCAATTCTTTCCAAAACAAGCTCTGGAAGGTTCCATCATGATATGAGCAGCCCATGCAATCGGTATATGTTGTCAAGGAACACTTGGGCTACTTTTGTTGCGTATGGGGGTGTGCAAGCACAATAAAATGTGCATACTTGGTGAATCTGTCCACTACCACCAAAATCGTGTCCTTGCCCAATGATTTCGATAGCCCTTCAATGAAATCCATGCTGACATTGTCCCACGCTTGGCTCGGAACTGGCATGGGCTGCAGCAAGCCATGGTAGGGAACGTGCTCCCACTTGGTGCGTTGACATACGTCACAGTTGCTAACCCACTCCGCAACGCTGCGCTTCATGTTTGGCCAGCAAAACAGCCCGTTCGCCCTCATGAGTGTGCCATGCACCCCTGAATGTCCACCCAAAGGAGAGTCATGCAAGGCCTCCGTAATCTTTTCCCTGAGTTCCGCGGCAGAGCCCACATAGATTCTTCCCTTGTAACGAAGTACCCAGTCCTTGTATGTGAATGGGTCATGTCTTGTTGGGTCCAGAACCAGCTGTGCAATGAGTTCTAAAGCGTGTGCATCCTTGTCATAGCTCTCTGCAACCTCACGCACCCATTGGGACACCATCGTAGTCATTAACGCACATGATGTGTCCGTAGTGTCCTCATCGCGTCTTGACAGCGCATCGGCTGCCTTGTTCTCAGCCCCCTTCTGGTACAAAATCCGGTAGCTCAGGCCCATCAGCTTTGACATCCTTTTTTGCTACAGCTGGGTTGTGATGCGTTGCTCTAGTAGACTAGCATGGTCAGTCTTGATAATGAAGGGGTTGTCCATCAAGTAATGTCTCCATTTTTCCACTGCCATGAGCACTGCCATTAACTCCTTCTCGTACATAGATAAGCCTAGATGACGTGGTCCTAGTGCCTTACTCAAGTAAGCGAGGGGCCTTCCTCCTTGTGACAACACAGCGCCAATGCCCATGCCACAAGCGTCTGTCTCCAACATGAATGGCTTGCTAAAATCCGGTACTGTCAACACCGGGATTGTCATCCTGGCTTGCTAGAGTGCCTCAAATGCGCGTTGTGCCTCAATACTCCAACAGGATTTCCCATTCTTGAGGAGGTTGGTCAATGGTTTGCTAGTAGTGCCATACCTTTTCACAAATTGCAGTAGTAGCTTGTCAACCCCAAGAACCCCCTAAGCCCTTTTATGTTCTTCGGTGTAGGCCAATCCTTCATAGCCTCTATCTTCTCCTCATCCATAGCTACCCCTTCTTTGGATATCACGTGCCCTAAGTACTCCACGAGGTCCTGGCCAAACGTGCACTTACTGCACATGGCATACAAACGGTGCACACGTAATGTCCCTAGCACCTTGTCCAAGTGGGCAAGGTGCACTTGCATGCTTGGACTGTAGAAGAGGATTTCATTGGAGAAAACCAAGATAAACTTGCGTAAGAGCGGTGCGAATACCTCGTTCATGAGAGCCTGGAAGTTTGCGGGTGTATTTGTCAAGCCAAAGGGCATGACACGGAACTCGTAGTGCCCGTGGTGTGTCATGAAGGCTGTCTTGTGTCTGTCCTCCTCCCGAACCTGGATCTGGTGGTACCCTACCCTTAAGTCAATCTTGGAGAAAATGCAAGCTCCCCTCAATTCATCCAACAAATCATCGATCACAAGAATGGGAAGCTTGTCCTCGATTGTTATGCTATTTAGTTGGCGGTAGTCCATGCAGAATTTGTACGTGCCATCTTTCTTGCGAACCAATAAAATAGGAGAGGCAAAGGGACTCTTACTTGATTGGATGATGGATGGGGCCAGCATCTCTTTAACTTGTTTCTCAATCTCATCCTTTTGTGCATGTGGGTAGCGGTAAGGGCGTATGTTGACCGGCTTGGGCTCAGGTAGCGTAGGAATGTTGTGGTCATGTGTGCGCTTTGGTGGAAGTGACTTTGGGATGGTGGAACAGCTGCGCAAGGTCAGGATGCAGCTGTGCCTCGGTGCTCTTTACTGCTGTGGCCATGAGCAAGTGGCCCACTACACACCCAATCTTCTTCTTCAAGAATCTAGTGATTCCCTTCTCCGAAATTGATTGTAAAGAAGCTTGCTCAGCTGTTCCTTGGAGGTGCACTGCTTTTCCTTTCTTAAAGCAAGAGAACTTCAAATTAGTGAAGTCAAAGGTCCCGGGCCCATACTTTTGTAGCCAATCAACCCCTAACACCATGTCACTACCCCTCAAGTCAAGGACCCCCAAGCCATTGGTGAAGGTTGTGCCTTGAACTTTCCACTTCATCTTCGTGCACTTTTGATAGCTCACCAATCTCTCATCGTTGGCCATGGTGACTGTCATGACAACGGTTGGGACGGTCTCTAACTTGAGCTCTTGGACAACGCGCGCATCCAAGAAGCTATTCGTGCTCCCACTATCCACCAAGATTGTCACCGTTCTCCTCTTGATGGATCCTCTCAAGCGCAATGTGTTATGAGTGATATGCCCCGACAACGCACTCAAAGAGATCTCCATGACACCATCACCTCCTTCTTGAGGAACCTCCTCAATTTCTTCTAGTTCATCCTCCTCTTCTTCTTGTCCTTCTATGCTTTGCAATTGTTTATTCTTGCAAACATGGCCCAGATAATACCTCTCGTGGCACTTGTAGCATTGCCCGGGCTCACGTCTTGGTGCGTTGGAACCGTAGGACACGTTTGCCCTTGGTGCGCTGGGCCTGGACATGGACGCTTGAGACTGTGCACTACTGTGGACGGACACGGATGGCCCTGACCTTAGCGAGGACCCTAACTTGGCTCCGTAAGACTGTTTGTTGAAGGTTGGCTTGCCCCAAGTAGCGTTCTTGATCTCTGCGATCGCTACTTCTCGCAATTTAGTCTGTTCCAATGCTAAAGTGACGTCCATAAGACGATTGGCTTTGACAGCCGCGTGCACCGCTGGCATTAACCCGCTAACAAAGCTTGACACGAAATAGGCCTTGCTCAACGTAGGGTGATAGATCAACATCCAACTCTTCAATTCTTCAAAACATATCCCATATTCTTCCCGGTCCTGGTTTGAGAAATTTTATTGAACTCCACCACCACGTCCTGAAGAGATCTATCCCTGAACCTCTTTCATATTCATCAATAAAAAAATTGCCAGGTCATGTTGGGATGCCTTATCTCTAAGGCGTGATACCACACATCCCCATAATCATGCATATGACTCGAGGCATAATCTACCCACTCCTCCGTGGGTACTTGATACCACCTACAATATTTGAGGCACTTACAGATCCATGCACATGGGTTGGTGCCATCAAACCTCTGAAATTCCAACTTCACGTTATGTTGCACTGATCCGGATCATGTGCTACCATCGTGCTTGCTCGGGTTTGTTTCGTCCTCGTACCGGCTGGGACCCTGGGTCCTCTTGGTTTGGGTGCACGCTGCGGTGGTGGTGGCGATGGGAGAACTGCTTGCCCTTCAACCCTCACATAACTCCCCGATTCCTCGGCTTCGTTTTGTTTTATCCATCTTTTGCAGCATCTGCTTGACGGAGTCATCAAGAGACGTCATGGTGAACTTCATCTCTTTTTGCTGTTTGGCCAATTTGTCCACGGTGATCTTCAAGTGATCGGAGGCTGCCTTCAAACCCTCCGTTGTTAATTTCAAGCCTTCGGTGATCTTTTGCTGCACCCGACTCCAATCGTCAAGTTTATCCAATCTTTTCTCGGGGGTTGAGACTCATCCTTGGATTTTAGAAGTCTCCTCAGATGAAGACATATTTGCAGCAGATTTATTCCTCATAACGGCCAGCTTCTTGATCGGAAAATGGCTCTGATACCACTTTGTCACAAACCCAAGGGTTTGGGACGGTTAATTCATGAACCAAGGCTCGTGATGGGAAATACAGGTTAGGTGAGGAGGGAAATAGAGTTGAATTAAGATGAGAATTGAGAGAAAATAGATGAGAGAAAGAAATAAGTGTTTGATAATTTTATTGAATTGCCAAAAATAATGACAAGTCAACCTATATATAGGTGTGCCTCCTTGGACTTGCCCTTTCCTATTCTAACAAGGAATCCTAATCCTTGTATAACAAGTAATCCTAGTTATACAAGAATTTCCCAAAAATTGATAAACAAGATAAGAAAAGTACTCTAATGACACCTAAATTACCTAACTATAATATTTGTAAAGTAATCCTAATTAATTGAGCCCATCGGGTGACTTGCCGTGCTGGACGCCCCTCAGCCGGGCCTTGATAGCGTCTTGATAATGTCATGGTAGCCTATGGCGTGAACCCTGGCAATGTCACTATTATTGACAATGTCATGCCCATGACAACATGTTGAGTGAGTTTCAGGTTGATTTTACTGTCGCTGTCACTTTCATTATTAATGGTCTTCCATTCTCTGTTTAAGTCATTCACCATTCTAAATACTATTTGATAAACCGAGACATATAGTTCTAAATCTTGGACAATGAATGCTACCCTAATTTCACTTCGTCTATGAACCACAAACTAGCCTCGTAGTCCACTAAATGTGTGTGTTTAGGTTGTGCTCAACACTACAAAGTTTATTATTGTCTTGACCATCTCAAATGTCAGGTACACACTTGTAGATATGTTTCTTTCCTTTCTAAGACAATTACACAAATTAACCTCAAGTTCTATCTCTACTAGTATGATCTCCTCCACCCCCCATGGATTCTCATAATATCAGACCATTCCTTCCATTTCCATACTAATGGTGCCATTGCTGCCCTTCTTGGGTGTAGCTTGTGTTTAAGTCATGAACCATGCAGCTTTTGAAGTTCTACTACATCTTGTACAGATATACAATAGCTCCCTGCAACACACCCTATCTTCATAAGACCCACTAGGTCTTTGCCAACCCTGTATCCCTCTTTTCTCTTGCTCCTCCCTTAGGATCAGCCGCTAGGATACTCCCTCTTCCCACATCCCTGCCTCACTTTACCCAAACTATATTAGAAGACACAAGCTTAGACAACCTATGTCCCTTTATGCTCTAGCCACCTTGTATGAGCACACTTGTTTCTCCCAAGCGTCCAAAAAACTCCAAGTGGAGAGGGAAAGCAGATGAATTCAACTCCCATATCGAACTAAACTTTAGCTTTTGCTCCCATGACCCCACCAAGACCCTAGTATGTGGCATTGGGAAGTATAAAGCTAAGTATTAAAGGTTATGGTTCAATTGAATACTATATGGCTTACCCAGTTGCCTAAGGCTTCACTCAACAACCAAACATACACTATAATAAGACCTAAAACCCCGTGATTAAGTTGACCATCGTTTGCCTTGTTTTTTCACTTAGTGTTAAGAACACATTCCTTTATGGATACTGCAATGATGATGTGTACATGAAACATCCCTCGGGTTTCTCCATCCATACTTACCTACCTCATGTTTGTCGTTAGTGCAAACCCATCTATGGCTTCAAATTGAACATAAAGGTTGGTTTTAATGCTTTTTTGCTCTGCCCTCTTGTATCTTGGGTTCATCAAAGTAGATATTTCCTTGTCGTCTACCACTCTAGTTAAGGTATTATGTTGTTTTTGCTCTATGTCAATGAGATGTTCATGATAAGTGGCCGAGTGGCCCTCATAATCATCTCCTTCCTTAACAATATCCTTAACTTTCTCGTGAAAAAAGCGTTAACAACCTACATTCTTTGCTTCATTAAATTGAACTGTACGCCCAATGGCCTTTACCTCACCCAACATAAGTATTGCCCCTAACTTAATTACACACGATTATGTCATGCAAATAAACATGGCAAGGTGCGCAAGTCCATCATAGAATTTTTAGTAACTAGCCATGGCCTACTTGTTTGTAGAGACCTACCAAATTTGACAACTTCTTTATGCATTCAAATTTACCTTCATCACCTAGTCATGGCACAATGTGAAAACATCGGTGCCGCATACCCATGAGCTAGCTTTATCTCATACAACAAGCATGTCAACGTGACCTCCATTACGTTTGTGAGAATTGTGTATAAGTCCATCATGGGTATTACATAGGCACTCTACAAGGTATACATGACTGTATGTCTGTAATATAAAGGCCTAACTATACAGTTCAAGTTTCTTTAAGAGAACATGTATGTGACCTTACCTAATACGAATTAAGGGGACATGTTAGTGTATGTATGAAGTCCATGGCCCATCTACTGTGTTTAAATTATTGGGTTATGTTTGGAGCTTGATTGTATTAGGCTTGTTTATGAGATGTAGGATTGGGCCAATCCTATTGAGGCCCATGACACACTAGGGTTTTAGTGTGGTGGCTTCATATATACACAGGGATTGTGTATGTTACCATTAGGGTTTGAGTTAGGGTTGGAGAGGATTGAGAGTTAAGATGTCTCATGTAAACTCTAATGTTATAATGAAATTATCGTGCTCCCCTCCGTGGATGTAGCCTTCAACTGAGCCACATGTATTCCCGTGTTCTCCCTTATCCCCTTTCGTATATGATTGTTATTTCGATTTGTGGTTTCGGTATCATGTGGATAATCTTAACTAGTTGTATCATGTCCCCAACAATTGGTATCAGAGCTTAGGTTCAAAGCTTGGTTCAGAACCTGGTTTGAACCAAAATTAAAGGTTTGGTAGCCAGAGAGAGATGAGAACCGATCGCTAACGTCAGTGGTGAAAATTCCAAATGGTGGTTCTAGTGGTGACCTGATCTCAACAAATAAAGGCATGGTGGTAGTTGATTCCAGTAGATCATGGGTTTGATCGGTAAATTGAAGGTGTAAACTGCTATGGTGCCCTAGTTGGAGTGATAGGTTGTGTTTCAGTGAAAGAGGTGATGGCTGAGTGTTAGTGGTGGTGACTTGGTTTGAGTGGAGGAGCAAGAGATTAGATTGGTGTACCTGAGCCTTAGATCTAGTGGTTTCAGTGCAAATCGGCATAGGAGATGACGGTTCAAACTCTCGTGGGAGTCCAAGCGGTGGTGAGTGATGCCTTTGTTCAAGTGTGGTGTCGATGTTGCTGTCGATGGTGGTGGTGACGCTCCGGGTGTCGTTGAGCCTAAGATAGAGACGCCTAAGAGATAGGTGAAGATGCCCAGTGTCGTTTAATGGACATTATGTGCCTCGACGAGGTGTCAGTGGTTCATCGAAGGCTAGTGGTTCGCAATGTGAATGAATGGCGATGAAGTTGCTCGCTGGCAACGAGCGTTGTTAACTATGACGGGTTTAGATGAAGATGTGCAGTGCAGTGCTGGTTAATCATTCAAAATTAGGGTTTTTTTCATTTTAGGTTGACAAGTTGTTTGACTAGGTTTGAATAGACTATTTGGGTTAGGTCCTCAAATTTATGTTGGATCTAAATTAAAATTATCGGGTGATTTAGTCGGATAATTATAAATATTCTAAGCAGGCTCCAAGTGGTAGAATTGTTGTGTGGAGTTTGGTTGTATTGAGCTTTGTTTATGAGATGTAGGATTGGGCCAATCCTATTGAGGCCCATCATACTAGGATTTTAGTGTGGTGGCTCTATATATACACAAGGATTATGTATGTTATCATTAGGGTTTGAGTTATAATTTGAGTGGATTGAGAGTTGAGATGTCTCATGTAAACTCTAATGTTATGATAAAATTATTTTGCTCCCTCCGTGGATGTAGCCTTCGGCTAAACCACATAAATTCTGGTATTCTACCCTATCCCCTTTTGTATATGATTGTTATTTCGATTTGTGGTTCGGTATCCTGTGGGTGATCTTAACTAGTGGTACCAAGACTTCAACAATTGGTATCAAAGCTCAGATTTAGAGCTTAGTCCTAGGTTGAACCTAAATCGAAGGTTTGGCAGCCAATAGGAGATGAGAACCGGTCGCTAATGTCAATAGTGAAAAATGTATACGGTGATTCTGGTGGTTATCCGATCTCAATGATAAAGGCACGATGGTAGTTGATTCGGGTAGATCATGGTTTGATCGATAAACCAAAGGTGTAAATTGTAATGGTGCCCTAGTTGGACTAATGGGTTGTGTCTCGATAAAAGAGGTGATGATTGAGCGTTAGTGGTGGTGAATTGGTTAGAGTGGAAGAGCGAGAGACTAGATTGGTGTACCTAAGTGTAAGATCTAATGGTCTCGATGCAAATCGGCGTTGGAGAAGACGGTTCAAACTCCAGTGGGAGTCCAAGTGGTGGTAAGTGACGCCTGTGTTCAGGCGTGGTGTCGACGTTGCTGTCGATGGCAGTGGCGACACACCAAGTGTCAGTGAGCCTAAGACAGAGATGCGCAAGAGACAAATGAAGATGCCTAGTGTCATTCGACGAACGTTGTGTGTCTCGATGGGGTGTCGGTAGTTCACTGAGGCTAGTGGTTTGGATGTGAATGAACGGCGGTGGAGTTGCTTGCTGACAATGAGCATTGTTAATTGTAACGACGGTAGATGAAGATGTGCAGTGCAGCATTGGTTGATTTGGTTTAATGTTCATTAGGGTTTTTCATTTTAGGTCAATGGATTTTTTGATCGGGTTTGAATAACCTATTTGGGTTAGGTCCTTAAATTTATGTTGGATCTAAATTAAAATTCTTGGGTGATTTAGTCAAATGGGCCGATCCTATTGAAGCACATAACACACTAGGGTTTTAGTATGGTGGCTCTATATATACGCAATGATTGTGTGTGTTATCATTAGGGTTTGAGAGGATTGAGAGTTGAGACGTCTCATGTAAGCTATAATGTTATAATGAAATTATTGTGCTTCCCGTCGTGGATGCAGGCTTCGGCTGAACCACGTAAATTCTGGTGTTTCTCCTCTTTCCCCTTTCATGTATGATTGTTATTTCGATTTGTGGTTCGGTATCCCATGGGTGATTTTAATTAGTGGTATTAGAGGCCATACAATATTGTACAACTATACTCATTATTATATCTATACCATGCCACAGAAAACCTTAGGAATAAAAGTTCCTATTATTCAATCAATCACGAAAACCCTTGACACATTTAGACTTGTGGTTCATCTAAGACTCGATTTGATTTAGATCACAAGTCATCAAGTTTGAGCATCACCAAACTTGGACTTGGCTCATATATCTATATGGAAAAATTCACTTTGACAGCTTAAAGCCATCTAAACTAAAGCAAAACTTGAAATACAAGGTCTTACAACCCAAATAATGTCTTTTACACTCATGAGTGAAATTATCCAAGATTGATAAATTGATATAATCAAAAGTTATACGCATGCCAGCTATATTATTACAATTCTTGGAAGCATGGATTGTCCGTGATGAATTATAATCCATTCCAAAACTTTAAACTATGAAATAAAGTCTAAAATATTTTTATACTCTAACATATTGTTTTATGTGAATCTTGTTATGATCAAGGCTGATTTTGATCAGTTTTAGCATAAGAATTGATGTAATTAGTGAATAAGGTTTGAATTGTGCTTTGGTGGGAAAGGTGGTTGATGTTAGTTGGGGTTCGTCCGTTGTTTTGGCAGCTGCAGCAGTGCGGGGGTGGCTGTCTTATGTTTATTTCTCTTGTCTTAGCTTAGCCTTCATTAGTATAAAGAGTTAGATATTTTCTTGTAATTGATTTTCATGAATGAAAATTTCTTGATTCTTATTCTCTTAACCCTAATTCTCTCTATTTCTCATCTCTTTTTTCTACTTCTCAACTCAAATTCCTCTTCTATCCTAGGTTATGATTCAAAATTAATCTTTAATCATAACAAATCTATAGAGGTCCAAAAAGTAGATATTGCACTATAATTATACTAGTATTTGGGAGTGAAGCTTGAGATTTCTTGGTTGAAAAGATTGCTACTATATTGATGAGTCATGAATCAACAAATCCAAATGTTTAAGCCATTAGAAGGAAGCTTATAAATAATTGTGGCTTCATTGATAGAGGGGATGATAGAGGATAAACTAGATTCGACGAACTTGTCCTCCTCTTTTGCCATGTCTACTCACCTTTTTGGGCCAAGGATTATTTTCGAGGGAAAAAATATTTTTCTCTCATTGGGTAAAAAATGATTGCCTTTGTAAAATAAGGGAAATAGTCCTTTTAAGTGGCGCAAATTTAAGCACAAAGCATTATCATATTCATCATTTCAAATTTGCATGGATCAGATATTGTCATAATGTTGGATGACAACTAGAACAAAGAATGGCTCCATCTTAAGTTGATCTTGAACTGAGTTATCCTATTTAGTCTTATTTGTGGCCATGACAAATATTTTACACTTAAAAATGTTATTAATTTACATTTGGACTAAAGATTGGTAAGGGTCTAAATCAAGGACATGGATGGAATGAAAAATAATTAATCATGCGCAATCCTAGATCAAATGGCGATGTCTGATATTTATGGTTTAGATTGATACTAGGACATTTCTATAACCACTAGTTCTCTTTGAAAAATTCCATTCCCCTATCCATCTTAAAGTCATCGTCTTAAAACATAAGTGTTCATTGGTTTAAACTTGGACCTGTCCTAATAAAAAAAAAGCTAGTAAATTTCTTAATAAAGGACTGTAGAGTAGGTTAGAAAATGTAAATCTAGCTGCATTTTTGGCCCATGTTTCAGTTTAAATCACTATTTTATGACTTTGTACATTTTGATCACTCCATGCCTAGACCATACCAACAAAGACTAACAATGGTCCATGTCAAGGGCCGAGGACATGACGAGTTATTGACCTTAAGAAAATGTTTTTCCTTAGACCATACCTACCATGAAGAGTTTATCTACGATGTAATGTCTTTTTTTTTTTTTTTTTTTCCTTCAAGCTGAAAAAAGAAGAACTAGTTTTTAATTGTGCTTTCTCTTGTCAAATATTTTCATCTACCAAATATTAGGATCTCTCCAACTAAAAAGAGTTCAAAATTTTTAGGGTTAGATGAGTAGAAGATTTTGTACAAACTTAAAATAGGGATCATACGGGTTTATATCAAATCATTAGTGAGTAATTACTAAGACTATTGAATCTCAACTAAATGCAATCTTTGGAGCCCTAAATAGCATGGGAATCATAAGAACTTGTTGGGATAAATAATAAAAAGGAATCAGACCTTATAATTCTAATTTAAATCAAGTTAGTTTTTGGTCATTTTAGGTTAGACATTAAGAGTTTCAGGTCAACTTGGGCTAAGTTGGTGTTAGGTCACATTATTTTGTGTTTGACTCATCTCAAGTTTTAGGGTTGTTTGGATGAGTAATTTCGATTCGAGTAAGATCCAGTCTAGTTTAAGTTAAGTTACATCATTCAGCTTTTTGTCATCTTGGATTTTGAATCAATAAGGTTGAATTATTTCTATTTTCAAGTCAACTTAGAATTGTTAGGAGGAGTTTGAGTCAAGTCAAGGTTTCTCAAATTTTTGGTCAATTAGGTGGACATTTTTGGTTTTAACTTGGCTTCGATCAAGGCAAATTCAAGTAGGGCTTGAATCGAGTAGGGTATTGGGCTCAAGTCATCATGGGCTTTAGCCTTCAATTCATCCGGTCGATCCGGTTTAAAGCAAGTCTAGTCATGTTGATTTTCTTCTCAATAGATGATTAAATTCAACTCGAGCCGAGTGATTTCAGTTTTGAGTCATTTTTTAATCTTGGTTTAATTAGGTTGAGTCGTTATGAGTTTAGGTTAATGAAGTTATTATAAAATTACTATTCTTTTCTCTCATCCTAAATATTAAACTATCTAATTTTCAGTTAGAACCAAGGAACTATAAACCCAAGAATAATAAATCTAATTCCAATCAATTATGAAACTAGAATTATGAAACGAGTTCTAATTTTGGACAAGTTATTCACCAAAAATTTCAAAATATTGAATCGAAATCTAGTTAAATGTACAGAGTTTCTGATACAGTTAACTAAACTGAATATGCATCTATACATACATACATACATACATACATACATACATATAGTTAATGAAGTTTACGCATATTTTTCATACATTCTATTCAAAATTGTAACTTGTAAGTGAAGTGTGGCTGGAGGCGACTCATTTAAACTTTTCAATTTAATATGTTCTTTCATAAAATCTATAAAAACTTATTTATGCCGTATTGTCAATGCCTTCCCCCTTTTCTCACAACTTGTCTCCCACTTTAGAGTCTGAGAGCCCTATGCGTCCCACCCCATCTAAATACTAGACAAATAATGCCTCAATTATCTTTTTGACATTACTTCTGTGCCCATAGGCTGGATAAATTTTTACGTTACTTTGCCAATGACTCCCTCCTTTTGATGTTATTTTAAATGTTTATATTTACTTATATTTAATAGTTTAGTTGTATATTTTTCTCTCTCCCCTTTTTTTAAAACTTTAGATACTTATAACGTGTTAAGGATAACTTATCATAAAAACATAAATATATTATATTATCTTTCTCTGGATGTTGGTTAACTGTTGTAATCAAAATGAAAAATTGTTTAGTACAGGGGTTTTCAGTCTTTTGTAAATGTTTATGATTAAAATCTTTTAAATATTTCACTTACAATTTACCAAAATATAATACTTTTTGTTTTCACTTACAATTTACCAAAATATAATACTTTTTGTAACATCTACTGTGCGTCTACTGTTGTGTAACGTCTCTCCTCCATCAAGCCGGCACCCTCGCCGACGCTGCCAAGGAACCACCGACGGCAACGCGAAAACGACGGCGACATCCAATCGCCGGCAACAGCGTCGCCCAAACGCCAACAGACCCCACCCTCACCATAACCCAAACCCTAACTAGACCGACTTCGAACACCCCTTCCTCTTCGAATACCCCTCCTTCCTCCTTCCTCCTGCCCCTGACAACCACCGTCACCAACCCAAACCTTGCCTCACCCAAACCCACCCCAACCCAGACCTCGCCTGACCCAATCACCCACCGCTTTGCCTTACCGACCTTGCACCTCACCACCACCTCACCTCACCTCAGCCACACCCACACATACATCACACACACCTCTCCCGCCCCACCACCATCACTACCCCCAACAATCCAAAACCAGCAGCCCGCAGCCGACAAGCAAGAGCGGGCTCAGGTAAGTTTTAGCCGGGTCAAAGTACCAACAATGCACCGGCCCCAGGTTTGATCTATCCTTTATTACAGCTGGGTAGTGTTTTGATTTACCATTGTTGAGTATCTTCTTTTGGTTTACTTGGCTTTGTTTCATTTCATTATTTTGAGCCGTGTGATTCATATTGACTGTGGGTGGTGCTCTCCGGTGTTTATACTATATTCAGCTTCTTGTCTTGTTGTTCACTAACCCGCGTTAGGTACAGCTAGTTTATGAGCGCGACCAGCTATGGAACCTAGACATTGAGGTCATCTTCTAAGGGGTTGGGGAGGGGGAGGGGGAGGGAGAGGGCGGGGAAAAAGGGGATAGGGAACTTGAGACTTGGATCACTAAATATCGGGACACTAACGAAGAAGAGTTTTGAGGTGGCTTATATGATGATGAGGAGGAACATCAACATCCTTTATCTGCAAGAGACTAAATGGGTTGGCACGAAAGCTAGGGAGGTGCTAGGGCATAAGCTTTGGTATGCGGGCAGGGTCAGAGGCAGGAATGGAGTTGGGATCATTGTGGAAAGCAGCCTCAAAGATAAAGTAGTCGGAGTATCAAGCGCTGGCGATAGGATCATAAGTATTAAGTTGGTCCTAGATGGTGAAGTATTGAACGTAATCAGTGCCTACGCACCTCAAACCGAATTATCTGAGCATGAGAAGGCAACATTCTGGGAGGACTTAGACACAATGATGTGAGGCATACCCCTAACCGAACAAGTAATGATTCACGGGGATTTCAACGGACACGTTGGCGCAACAGAGGACGGTTATGCTCTGCACCACGGAGGGCTCGGTTTTGGAACCAGGAGTGCAGAGGACAAAGCCCTATTGGACTTCGCGGTTACCTACGACCTAACAGTGGCCAACACCTTCTTCAGAAAGCGCGAGCAACACATTATCACATACCAAAGCGGCGGGACAAGAACTCAGATTGACTACATACTCTTGAGGAGAAGATTGCAAAGAGATTGCAGGGATTGCAAGGCTACCCCAGGCGAAGACCCGTCTACACAGCATAGGGTCTTGTGGGCGGATATAAAGGCCAAGGGGAGGGCCAAAAGAATCTGCAAACATGCGCATTCGTACACGTGTTGGAGGGAGCTCAAGAGGGAGAAGTATAAGGTATACAAGGAAAGAGTGGAGGCTGAGCTCAAGGAGGACTTCAAGGGAGATACAAACCTGATGTGGAACCATCTGGCCCAAAAGATGAGAGGACTGGCATGAGATGTTCTCGGCAAGTCAAAGGGAAGGGTACCAAGCAACAGAGAATCCTGGTCGTGGGGTGACGAGGTCCAAGAGAAGATTAAAGCGAAACGAGTTTGTTTCAGAGAGTGGGACCATAGCAGGGATGAGGAGATGCGACAGCGGTATATTCAAGCCAGGAAAGAAGCTAAGCGAGCAGTCAGAGAAGCACAATCAAGAGCTTATGAGGATTTCTACAAAAGATTGGAGACCAAGGAGCGTGCGAGGGACTTAAATAGAATCGCCAAAGCCAGAGAAAGGAAGACCAGATATTTGGACAGAGTTCAATGCATAAGAGGGAAAGATGGAGAGGTGCTAGTGGACAGGCATCTAATCAAGGCTAGGTGGAAAATGTATTTCCAAGAGCTGTTCAATGAACAAGGAGGCACAGAGATATCCTTAGGTGATCTTCAAACATTCGAGGTGCATTAAAAGCACTACGATTGTAGGCAAATTAGCCTCGATGAAGTCAAGGAAGCCCTGAGATCCATGGGAAGGGGTAAAGCAGTTGGCGCAGATGGCATACCCATAGAAGTATGGAAATGCCTTGGACAAAAGGGTGTTAGTTGGTTGACGAAACTATTTAACCAAATCCTCTAGGGGGACAAGATGCCCGAGGAATGGAGGAAGAGCATATTGATTCCGATATATAAGAACAAAGGCGACATTCAGAGTTGCGCCAACTATCGGGGTATCAAACTAATGTGCCACACTTTGAAGTTGTGGGAATGGGTCATAGAGAGGAGGTTAAGGCAACAGACTGAGGTGTCCGAGAACCAGATCGGATTTATGCCCGGGAGATCAACAATAGAAGCCATCCATATCCTAAGGCAGACGATTGAGCAATATAGGGAGAGACAAAAGGACCTTCATATAGTTTTCATTGATTTAGAGAAGGCATATGATAGAGTGCCAAGGGAGGTCCTCTAGAGAGTTTTGGACAGGAAAGGCATCCCCGTACCATACATCCGAGCCATTAAAGACATGTATGAAGAGGCACAAACTATGGTGCGTACAGCAGATGGAGAGACAGACGTTTTCCCGATGACAGTAGGGATTCACCAAGGGTCTGCTTTGAGCCCCTATCTGTTCATTCTGGTTATGGACGAGCTCACTAGGCACATCCAGGGATGTGTACCTTGGTGCATGCTTTTTACAGATGACATAGTACTGGTGGGGGAGTCGCGGGAAGAGATAAATGAGAGGCTAGAACTGTGGAGAGGAGTTTTAGAGTCCAAGGGTTTACGACTAAGCAGAAACAAGACCGAGTACATGGAACTCAAGTTCGATCCCTCTACCACGCCTAGTCGGGAAGAGGTCATGGTTGGACATGAGGCCATATCGAAGAAGGAGAGATTCAGGTACTTGGGGTCTACGATACAGCACAATGGCGAAGTGGACGAGGATGTCAGCTACACGATCAAAGCCGGATGGCATAAGTGGAGGATGGCCTCCGCGGTACTTTGTGATAGGAAGTTCCCCTTGAAGCTAAAGGGAAGATACTATAAGATGGTTGTGAGGCCAGCCATGGCATATGGAGCGGAGTGCAGGGCAATAAAACAACAGCACACACAGCAGATGAAAGTGACGAAGATGCGAGTGCTGAGGTGGATGTGTGGATACATAAGGAAGGATAGGATCAGAAACGACATCATAAGAGGCAAATTGGGCGTAGCCTCCATTGAAGATAAATTAAGGAGCCAACGTCTGAGGTGGTTCAGACATGTCAAAAGGAGACCAGACAACGCTCCAGTCAGGAGATGCGAATAGCCCCTTACTACTCTAGGCAGAAGAGGCAGAGGCAGACCAAAGAAGAGATGGCTGGAGACGATCCGACAAGACCTCATCCACCTAAACCTTCGGGAGGAGATGGCCTTAGATAGGGCCCAATGGAGGGCTAGCATAGGGGTTTTAGATTTTTCGGCTGGAGTAGGGTAGTCTTTGTCTCTACCTTATCTATTCCTTTCTCACTCTTTTTCTTTATCCCTTCTACCTCTATTTATATCCTCTATCTTTATCATCTTCTTTATCTTTATTTTTTTCTCTATATCCTTTTCTTTATATCCTTTTCTTTATATCCTGATGCTTCTCCTGTTACCAGGTCCTTGGCTGATTGGTGCAGACTATCTTTTTGGCTAGGGGTCCTCAGAAACAGCCTCTCTTCAGGGTAGCCCCCTGAAGGGGGAAGGCTGCGTACACCTACCCTCCCCAGACCCTGCTTTTGCGGGAGCCCTTAGAGGCACTGGGTCTGTTGTTGTTGTTGTTGTTGTTGTTGTATAATACTTTTTGTAATATAATTAATCAAATGATGAGGACTACTAGTGATGAATATGTTGAAAAAATAGTAATGAGTGGAAAAGGCTATATTTGAAAACCAATTAGTATCATTACCGTGCCATGAATTTCACCAATGTACTAAGTTTTTATTCCCAGGCAATGATACGATAGGACCAATTAGTACTCCGACACCCAAGGTTAAGACGGTGGGCAAATATATAGTGTACTCTAAAGAGATGGACCAAAATATGTTGTAGTTATCGTAGTAGCTGAATCGAATAGAATATAATGAACAGTGAGGAGAAGAGAGTGAAGAAAGAACGAACTAATGTTGTGATTTTGTGTTTTATGGGAATGAAGAACCATTAGAAAAATTAGAAGTTGAAGTTACTCCTCATTCCATACAAAGTACTTGCTTCCGACTTCCCACTTGATTCATATGCCTTGCTCCCCACCTAAAGCAACCTAAAAAATTGAAGCATTTCTAACCCGCATGATTCAATTTTTGAGACATAATTTTTTTTTTTTTTTTTAACAAGGTAAGAGAAATGCTAGAACTACTAAACAAAGTTAGTAAGATCTAGTGCATTATAATACTAAGCCTAGTAAAATTACATATAAATACTATTATGCTGGTTTTGTGGGGGAAGAGCTTAACGCTGCTATCCTATCTGCGGTCCTGTTACCTTCACGGAACAAATAAGAAATACAATACTTCACAAATTATTATAACATATCCCAAATATCCTCAACAATAATTTTAATTTGCTAAAGACATGGAAATTCGCGCCTTATTATTCAAACTACCACAAGAATATCCTCTCCAATATTCAGGCAGTCCAAACCCAAATTAAGACATCTTCAAATCCTTTCTCTAGCATCCCAAGCCTCCACCAAAATAATAGAGAGAACAATTACTAAGCAAAAGAAATTACACTTGATGATATCAATGCCTTTTGGACTTGAATTGATACCCAGTAAATATGCATGTCTTACAACTTTACAAGGTAAACTAAGCCTTAAACCTAAAAGATTATGTTGAAAGCACACAATCCTATTCCATGTAATTTCAATGTTGCAATATATTCAATGAACATGACTTATTATTTGCACTTGGTGTTTGCTATTCGGTGTGTATGGCTTTGTAAGAAAATAATGAAACAAACACGTTCAAAGAGACTTACCTTGACTTAGGAGTAAGTCTAATTTTCGAACCGCACGTGTTTGACCTTAATCAATTACCTCGAGATAAGGGTTGATGCTTTTGATGAATTTTGCTTTAGTTTACAATTAATTGTGGATTCCCCTCTTACTCCAATTAAGGAGACTCTTAATTTTAATATTTTTGGTGCATTTAGTTAACAAGAATAGAAAATTAAATTGCATATGGACCTAGCCCAAGTGGTAGTTGGGGTGACAAAACAAAGCCCACCCACACCTTAGCTCATCCACTTAAGAGCTAGGAACTGGGGTAGAGACACATTCAAGAGCTAAGTAGTCTGCTCTCTACCCTGAGTCATTTTAAGCCTGGCACCCTTGACTTGAGAAAGCTTGAATGAGTTAAATCTTGACACGATTAAGATGAAGCGAACCATATTTGGATCACCGGATTATGATCAACGCAATCAAGGTCAAAGACTTGGCTATCAAAGCCTTGAAATAGTGACTCAAACCTAATATCATCCTACACACTAAGCCGTGTGACAAACCTAAGACCAAAGCAATCAAGCTCTAGGCTTGGTTGTCAGAGCCTTAAATTAATGGTGCTAACTTAACTTGTCTAAAGTGTTGGGAACATAGATCATGGAAGAAGGGAATACCTTCTCATACACTGTAACTGAACACCCAATTGTATTGTTGAAGAAGCAAACATATGCTGCAACTATATCTACTCCTAATGAAATGGAAAACGATAAAGCATAAGTGCGCTATAAAAAAATGAAACTTTTTGAAATTTATGTGTTGGTTTTGGGACCCTTTGCCATGTTACAGGACTCATTTATTTATGGGCTAAATTTCTAACTACAACGTCCTTGGACAACGACATATATGCCTCACGTTTATCCACCCTGCCTCCACCATCTTGGATTGGCATTGTAAAAGTCTTGACACATGTGCTTGAGGTCAAATGGTCTTCCCCGCGTTTGAACAAACTCACTTGAACATTCTAGAGGCCCACATTCCTGATACGCGCTTTAGATAGCCATCTCGAGCCTTGGTACTTACCTTTCTCGTCGAGCTCCTAGTAATGCCTTTGAGCAAGAGCTTGTTAGTCCAATCAGCCATTCCGAGCAGTTATAATCTTAGGAATTCAGTTGATGAGGCAACTATGATTCATAGGACATTGTTTCCATTTCTCAAAACTTATGGGTCTCGAGCATACTCCCATTTGTTGAGCACGTGTGCTTTTATCCCTTAACGATGTCGCTCCAATCTCATCGAGTTGAGGGTGCAAACACTTATAAAGTCCCTTGTAACAATATGATACCTAGGTACTTAAGAATGCTCGAGGGCATTAACCGCATACTCTTAACAGAGGATGATTACCAACCTCTCGCATTGTTATAAGTAGATCCATCAAGTGTGCTATCCCAATACCACCATAATAATTGATGAACCCATTAAGAGTATAAGCTCAACCTCAATGTCAATGCAAAAGATACAGTAGTACATAACACTCTAGAGAATTATTCATATATTTTCGGAAAAAAATATTACTTCCTTCCCCACATTTTTAGAGGTAGATCTATCACATGTGTTGTCTCACACCTACGGCTATGCATCCATTGAGAGCATTAAGCTCAACTAGAAGGTTCAGTAGTAAGGAATGCTTATACTCTCAATAATTGATGATTACCACCTTCATATTCCCATATGTAGATCCATTAGGTGTACTACCCCACATCACTATAAAAGACTAGATATCCATTAAAAGCATTAAATCAACCTCCACATCATGGTAGAAGGTTTGGCTATAAGGAATGCTCAAGTGAGTCAAGCAAGTAGTCTTGGAATGGATGATTCACCCCCCCCCCCCCCCCCCCTTCCTCGTTGGTGGATTCATCAGGTGTGCTTCCCTAGACCATTATAAGCCTATTGATATTAGTAAGCTCAACCTCAATATCTTTGCAGAAACAAAAGTACATATACTATCTTTAGTTCAAGATGAGTTCAATAGTAAATAAACATACCAACCCTTAATTAACTTCATTCGACCCATTGGATGTAGAAGTTACTTCGAGTTGGATATCATTCAATATCAGGTTGCACTCACAGCCTTAAACTCTATTCCTACCATTGAACCATAAACTCATCTTCTAAAAGGGCTTCTAAATAAAGGTTTCCTTTTCAAAAGGCCTTTAGTTATGAATTGTTTTCTTAAAAAGCCCTTTAAATTGAGGATCTATCAAGTTTTTTCTCAATTTACACATTCAAATGAGCCCACATGATTCTAAATCATGTGCCTCATAAAAGCATATCTAAGGAAAATATGCCTTTGCTTACCAAACTCATCCTTCATGGACTAAGGGTTAGGTTAAGATCTTGAAGCTCAACCTTTATAAACGATATTTTAGCATTGCATAAAGTAAAACAGTAATCATGATTTGGGCATTTGTTAGCATCACTCAGAAACTTGTCAACATTAATGTTCTTCCCACCAATGAGGCATCTACTGGAGAGTTTGTCAACCAACTAACTTCATAGCCTACCAACTCAATAACAATGAGCACACAACATGTAAATTAAGATAAATTACAAGATATCACTTCTTGAGTTGCATCATATATATGGTTAGCTAGCAAACAATAATGCTACCTCGCTTTTTGCCACTTTAATGGTTAATTCAAGTGCACAATGTATTGAGACCAAAGGTGCGGCTTCTACCACAATGGAATTTCTCCTATCACATTCTTTAGCCATTTGGATTCTAAACTTGTTATCTCTAATGAATTCAAATTTCTAGTTGGTTTAGCAATATAGGTTTGTTTCCAAGACGTATTAGCATTAGCAAGGATAGAAATATAGCTACTAGAATAATGGATCTCATTATTCTTGAATACCTAGTTGGAATCACAATATGCCTCTAAAGCAATAGGGAAGTTCTTATAATGTAAACCTCAATACATAGTACCTTGTAAGTAACTTAACAATATGATGGAAGCAGTCTAGTGCTCATTATTATGATTGCGGGTATAACGACTAGTCTAGTAATGACATATGCTATCTTAGGATAAGTGTAGTTCATTAAGAACATAATTTTTACCAATTATCTTAGAGTATGCATCATGTGATACACTGTTACCTTTGTTTGTTTGAATACTAGGTCACATGAGGTTTTAATTGGTGTGTCATAAAATGACCGAACTTTTTAAATATTTTCTCCACTTAATATGATTGACTAAGAGTTAAACCCTCAAATAGTCTAGTCTCCTTAACACTAAGTATCACATTGTCTTCACCCAAGTCTTTCATGTAAAAACATGTCCTAAAAAGGAAGATTTTATACCATTTACAATATTCAAACTCATGTCAATGATAAACATATCATCGACATATAAAGAAATCATCACAAGGGTCACCATCACTAAAAACAAATCCATGCGTGACCAATGTACTTTCAGATTTTTATGGCACTATTTAGGAGCTTGTTTGGGACCATATAAAAGACTTTGCAAGCTTACAAACTTTATTTTCTGTAAGAACCACTCACCCTTTTGATTGTTTCATGTATATTTCTTGCTTAAGGTTACCCCTAAAAAATAAAATTTTGATTTCCATTTGATGCACTATAAGATCATGGATAGAAGTAAGAGTTATCAAAAGCTCTAATGGCGGCTATGGTAGTCAAGAGCAAGCCGGTTTCAAAGAAATCAACCCTATGGTTTTTTTTTTTAGAAAAACCTCTAACTACTAGCCTAGCCTTAAGCATGGTAATGGACACCCCCCCCCCCCCCCCATTCTAAATTTTTTTTTTCTAAACACCCATTTACACCTAATTGGTTTGCATCCCCTCAAAATGTCCTCTATCCAGGTTTTATTATCCATCATAGAATAATTCACTATTGATGATCTTTCTACAAAAAGACACATCGATGGATTTTATAGCTGATGTACATGTCTTAGGATCTTCTTATATCATGAATGCAAAACATTCATCAAAAAACTGTACTCAAACAAAAAAAAAATATTAATAAAGTTAGGTCCAAAGACATGTACAATGGCTATAAAATAGATGGCTTGTGACATTAATAGTAAAATAAAAAAAAGAAAAATTGAATTTCTTGTAAAAGACGACATGTTATATTTGTGGTGGAGTTAAACTTCTATTTGGTTTGCTTGTAAATTTTAAAACTTAAGTTTTGATGCAAAGTTGATATTAATATATCGGCGATTTATAGTTGCATATGTTAAAATATAGAGTGGGCAATAATTTAGTATCCAAATTAAGTATAACTAATGTCCGGGTGTGTAGAATAATATTATAATAGAGCTAATTTATTGAACGTTCATGCGCACGATAATCGAGTACTCGAATGATTAATCGAGTTCGAGTCTAAGCAAAATTTACTACTCAAATCGAGTTCGAGTACCCGAGTAGTTAATCGAGTTCGAGTCGAGTACTGAGATACTCGGCTTGACTCTACTCAATTACACCCCTAACCTGGATCGCTATGAATGAGTTCGAAAGAGCTAGTTATTCTTTCAACCAATTTATTAAAGGGTTCTTTTAGATGCTTGGCTTCAAGACATACTTTGCATTCAGTAAAACTGGTTTGGCTACATTCGAGAATTATAAAACAAGTCATAGCCATATTTTGATTACTCATATTATAAACTACTTTGACTGTTGAAAATTTAATGAGAGTAAAATATAACTTATATGAAAACTAAGTATTGTTGTGCTGTGGAGTTTCCCATTACCCTAAGTGGTTTATGTCTCCAAAATGGTATAACGGGACCAACTGGTGCTCTGATTCCCAAGATTAACACCATGTACAACTCTATAGTATACTTTAGAGTTTAGAGACATGGAGTAATTTATGCCCCAAGTTGCTCATCAATCGAATCAAACATTAAGTTTGAAGAGTGAGGAGAAGAGAGTGGAGAAAGAATAAATAGGTAATATAACTTTTTGTGTTTTATGCAAATGAAGAAATATCAAATTTATACGAAAATCAAAATCTAATCTTTACTCTTCACTTAACTCAAAGTGCTTACTTTCTATTTAAAGTAATCCAAAAAATTGAAGCATATCTAATAGATTGACCATGATTGGTCAGATGCAATGTATTCCAAATTTGGCCTCACAAGAATATGGGTGTGGTGGACCAAACCTTTTAATATTCTATGCCCGTGGGCATGCTATTAGGTGCTTTGTTGACGTTCCAAATTTTGCTTTCCTGAAAAGATATTTTATACTAAATATACAATGATGAGGTTTAATTCAAATTACTATCAAATTTTGCATCAATTATAGAACTTTAGGGTTTCAAATTATAAAGTCAGTATAGGATCAGTTTATTTTATAGTTTTCTTAAAAAAAAATAATATAATATTTGTTTTAAATAAGGTTAGCAATATAAGTTATAAAGCTTTAGACTCAAACTATTCTCAAATTGTGCAAAACATTACCATTTTGTCAATCATAGAACCTCAAATTTTCAAATTATAAAACTAGTATCTATCTAGATTATTTGTTATTTTTCATAGCACCTAATTTACTCAAAACTGGATCACCAACACATAAGAATTAAAAAAGAAGCTTGAATCCAAATTCTGATATAGTAGAACCTCTTTAAATTAATATTATGTAAATTAATAAATCTCTTTAATAATAAAATTGTCTGATTTTGACTTGGGATCAATGTGAGTAATAATCTCCGTAAAATTATAAGATAATAAATTTCAAACATTTCCTTTGTATTTTATGGGTCTCAACTATTTTATAAGTTAATAATTAGCTAAAAAGTATGAATAAGTCTATAATAAATTGACCTTTTTTTCTTGACACCTTTGAGACGAGAAACCATTTTTTCTATTTTAAAACTAAAGATACTATAAATAATAAGAAATTGCTTTGAGTTAAACAGCATTTGTTTTGATTCAATATACACTACATGTTAAATGAATTGAATATATTGGATCTATATATTAATTATAATTCAGTAAACTCTTGTTAAATACAGAGATAGTACTTGAAGTTTAACTTGGACACTTGATATGATAAAACTAATTCGTTAAATCTTGATAAGTAATTAAATATAAAATATTTATTGTTAGAAGAAAAAACTAATATTATTTATGCAAATTAAAAATTAATATATTTTAAATGGTCCTAAAACTATTAATTTGATGGGGTTATATTTGATGGGGTTATATTGTAGTTGAAAAAATCCTATGGGAATATTGCAACATAACATACTAGTATGTATGTATCTAGATAATGAAATTCTTTTCAAAGGTAAAAGTTTTTTGTTTTATTTTTTATTTTTTATTTTTTTTTGGTTGAATATTCAAAGAGATACTCAAATTGTGGGAGTGGGACTACTACTTTCTTTGCATAAGATTCTCTCACCTACAAGCTACAACTGTCCACGCCTGTAGGACCAGCAGAGACGTGTTTGCATATGCCGCCACAAAATGCTATGTACACCTAATTTAAATATAATTAATGTTATAAATATTTTATCATCTAATTATTATTCGTAATGGATCAAAGTTAACTGCGATGGTCACAAAAAGAGCTGAGTACTCATCATATGGATATATTATTTACGATGTTTGTAGAAGAGTTCTTAATTATGAGTCTCAAAATATCGAGAATGATGTAATTCTTTTTATTGAAAATGAATTAAAAAGTGCATATTATCGGATAAAATCGGGTGCAAACTGAAGAGATAATTCTACGATAATTCAAGTCATACATCGCGAATGCCAGTGCCCTTGGCTAATAAGAACCATAATTGATGATATTTGTGATATTCTACGGTTCTTTGTGAAATATAAAGTCCCTCATATTTTTGTGAAGGAAATGAAGTGGCAAATAGGGTAGCTGCGTTGGGTTCAACTTGCAAAATTCAAGGATCTCTAAGGAGAGAATTGGCGAGCAGCTTCATCGGATAATTCAATATGCATGCTAGACCTTCTTAACTTAATTTGCTTAGGAAATCTAGCGTTCTTTTTACATCTCTAAACAGAAGTGTTTTGAAAAGACTATGCTTTAATATATAATACACAATGGAGATACTTAAAATTTTATCATTTAAGCACTATGAAAATAAAAAAAAATTATCAATAAAGTATATTTTGCTAAAATTCAATGAATATTAGAAAATATTGATGTGGACTATGATATAAATAATATATAGATATTCTCATAAAATTTGATTTTGTTTGCTGAAAATATTAATAAAACACATTATTTTAATAATATATAGGCAACTTTCATTAGAATTTGTATAAATTTTGTAATGTACTAAATTTTTGCTAAAAGTAAGGCACATTTATCTCTAATATATGTGATACATGTTGACATTTGTTGATAAGAGAGAATATAAGATGTACTACATTTTGATAGTTTGACTTTATGCTAAGTAAATTAGTACCTCAAGAATTTTCTTAGTATGTGTGTGTGTATATATATATATAAATAACAGAAATAAAGATTTACTTATTTTGAAGGGTTTTTTTATAAATAAAAAAAAAACAACTTCAAAAATAGCGAAAATTATAAAAGTTTACTTCCAAGGTTTTTTTTTTTTTTTTTTAAATATAGAAAACCACTCAAAAGTAGTCTATTTTACTTAATTACTATAATTTTATAACTTTTTATAAAATTATCTTTCAATATTAAGTATTTTCAATCAACTATCTATATTAACGTCTTTAGTACGCTTTTTGGGAAACACGTGTAGTTTAGCTTAGGTTACATATAATATCCGGGAAAACATAACACATTTTATTTTTGGCACAGTTGGTAAAGAATATGCGACTAAGTTGGCTCTATGCACAGCTTATGTAAACACAAGCATGTAGTGGGATTCGAACCTTGACATTGAGACTTTTTTTGATGAATAAAAAAACTAACATGTTAATATAGGTGATTAATTGAAAAATAGTAACTTTTGAAGATGTTCTTCTACAAGTTTTACTGTAATTAAGTGAAAAATAATAATTTTTTAAAGGGATTTTCTTATTACAAAAATCCCTATTATAAAAACGGCAAAGAAACATTATTTGAAAAGAAAAAAGCATAATAAAAAGCTATAAAATATTTTTTAAAAAAATATATTGCTTCCCTTCGGATATATTATTGTGCTTATGAACTTATAATTGGGATAATATTATCATTAGAGTAAAAAAAGTATTATTATCTGAGGAATTTTGTAAAATTTTGTGACTATTATTCATTACAAATTTAATTATTATTATGATAATAATACTTATTACTCGAACAATAACAACTCTCCTCAAATAACATATATTTTGTTCCTTTCTTCATATACAATATCTTTTTTTATCATATTTTGTCTTCCTATGCTATGTGGATATAGAGATAAAGTATAGGATTAATTGCATTAACTAGTTTCAATATAATTTAATGAAGTAATTGTTAATTACCCACAGAAGTATACTTGGGCTTTGTACATTTTATGTTTGAACAGCGGGTTTTGTACATTTAAGAAGTTTTTTAGTGTCATTTTCAATTATGTCTACGAATAATGCTAACATTTTTAACTCTATAATGATGTAAATTTTATATGTGATAATTTTAAATAAATCTAAAAAAGATTTTAAAAGTTGAAGAGTGCATCAATAACCTTTAATCCACTAAATTAACTATAGATTAAAGCATGATTGTTTTAAGTTTATATGCGAACTTTGTTCACCTTTTCAGTGGCCCATATTGTGTTGATTTGAAAAGTGAATGCAATTATAAAGAAAAAAAAAATTTTAACGCAAAGAAAAAACAAAGTAAATGGAAAGAGTTACCTATTACAACGAATGCCACCAAAATCTGTGTCATTTTGGCATATTCCCTTCCACCTTGACGGAATTGGTTTCATTCCTTCATCACTAAAGCTTTTTGATTCCGGCCAAACCCCTGCATTGTTATTACAATCAAATTAATTAGTACTTAGCATTATTATAAGGCAAAAAGTCAGGAGGATAGAAAAAGTTTATATAATTTACTCATAACATTTATGAAATAAAAAAAAGAAATCGAAACAAGAATTGTTAATACACCAAAGAGGGGTAAAAAAAATGAGGTAAGCTATACAAGAAGATGAATCATCATACATACACATATATACAAGAGTCGATGACTTTTGGAGTTCCTCCTTAACAACAATACTACAACTACATGCAAGAAAAATAAGATAAAAGTATCTTTAAAGTGTATTGTATTTTGAGAAATAAAAAATAAAAAAGAATATTTATTATATACAAAAAAGGGTTTGCTTTTCATAGGGCAAAAAAATGACAACACATTTTTAAAAAAGAAAAGATAACATATAAAGTAATAACTTTTTTAATATTATCCAGATTCCAAAACTACTCCCAAATGTTTGAAATCACGAAAATATCTACTGTCCTAACGTGCGGCCCCATCACCACCATTGTAGTCAATAGTGTCCATCCTTACACCCACTGCAGATGGCCTAACCTACGTCACCCTTAGGTCAAAAGCCCTTGCCACTATCGGCCCCCTTCCCATCATCACACACCAAAACCCCTCGCCTTCTCCATCATCTTCCCTGACATTGATGCCTCATCCATGGGAGGATGTGAGAGAATAATGGCGGAACCCTTTGGGGAGCAATTGGAGGACTACTCCAATGCCCAATTCTGTTACCCTCGTTTGAATGACTTTCACAACTTACTCTAGGTCACTCCTCAAGTTCAAATATTGGAAGGCAGGGGTAGGGACAAAGTTGATCCACTGTTTTACCAATATGATCTAATGGAGCATGCTGATACTAGAAAAACTTATGGCCACTATAAAATTGGTACCCTTTAAATGAGTACTAGCCTCACCAAAGCTATGAAGCAGGCAATGCAGAATGGTGGGTGTGGGTAAAGGTGGCCAGTGGGCCTGGTCGACCCGGAACCCTGCCTGACCCAGCACATTTGAGCTTGGAGCGGGCCGGGTCAGGCCCAAACCTACCATTAACAGGGCCGGGCCACAGGCCCCAAATTTTTTGGGGTCTAGCCCGGGCCCGCGAAGAGCCCCAACGGCTCTTTATAAAAGCCGGTGGCCAACAACTCTTTTAAAAAGCCCCCCCTTGCTTTTTAATTAAAAAAAAATTTATCTATAAATATCCATCCCCACATTCCATTTCCTTACAACAAATCTTCATCCAATTCTCTCCTCTCTCTACATTCATCTATTTCCTTCTACTTGCATGAATTGTGCACCTCTAGCTCGTAGAATCTCGGTCAAGTTCAAATTTCATTATTCACTTCGATAATTTTAGTATCAAAATTTTATTTGTTTCGCATTTTTATCTACTTAATTTGCATTAGTAGTTGTATTTTTTAAATACTAATCATTTATACTACCATGGCACACAGCGCATCTTCGTCTGGAGCCGGTCATTCTAGTTCTAGCTCTTCTCGACCGTCTAAAGTACCTAAGAGGGGTAGAGTTGTCGAACTTGATGCTGATGAACAAGCATTTTTAGAGCTAGACCCATCACTTCCATACACTGACACCATAGATTGGTACCTCCAACAATAATAGTACTACAATGACCAGGATTTTTCTGAGTTGGGTGGTGGTGGTGGAGACTCACAGACTGAAGAGGAACCCACACCCACCACCGAACCCCAACTCGCAAAAACTAGTACTAGTAGGCCTAGTACTAGTGGGGTATAGAAGCACTTTAACTTAGATAAAAATAATAATAAAATGATGTGTACATTATGTGACCCACCCAAGACCTTTAGTCATCCACCGGGTAGTGGGACAGGCATATTAACTAGACATATAATTAGGTGCCACCCCGAACAAAACCCAGATAAAGCCCAACAACATTTAGTACAGCAAGCGATCGATGCGCTTGCTAACTTTAGGTTCTCCCAAGAAACTAATAGACAAGCACTAGCTAAATATGTAATTAAGTTTTAAAAGCCTTTTAGCACCAGCGAAGACCCTAGTTTCTTGGAGTATCTCCAAACAGGGGTGAACCCCGCCATCGTAAGGGTTTCTCGGAACACTTTAAAGCGGGACAAGTTTAAAGCTCACAATAAGTTGAAAACTGAGTTTTTCGAAATTTGTAGGGCGAACACGAGCATGTTCTTGTTGATGTCCGACACTTAGAAGTAGAAACCCGGTGTGCCTTACTTGTGCGTAGCACACTGGATCGATTCTTCCTTCACCATTCAAAAACGAATAATCCATTTTGTATATTTAAATTATCTCCACATTGCCGACATAATCACGGGTGCGATTATGGAGGCAGTCCGCAGGTGGAGGATAGAGCGTCGTATTTTTAGTATCACGTTCGACAACGCTACTAGTAATAACGCATCCATTAAACAACTAAGTAGGCATATGAAACCCGTGTTAGGTGAGCGGTATTTTCATTTACTTTGCATCTATCATATACTGCATTTAATGGTAATGGATGGTTTAGGCCTAATAAACACTTCTCTTTCTACCTTAAGAGATGTAACAATAATAATAAAATCATCTGGAACCAGAAAAAAGAAGATTTAAACTTCTCTGTAGGACGCATGGGTTAGAGTATGAACAATTTAAATTAGACACACCAACTAGGTGGTCATTAACCGTAGAAATGTTAGAGCGCATACTACCATATAAGGATATCCTAGTGAAATTTGTACAGGATACTCGTTCAGATTTAAGTGATTATAATCTGAACGAAGTACACTGGGACACAATTAACGAAATTTGTAAATTTTTACCATTTTTAGAGATGCTACCAACTTTTTTCTCGGTTACTATTATCCGCCTATACCACAAGCAATATCTAGATTGGTTAATATTGTATCTTGGATGTCGGAAAATGAATCGACCCCGTGTTGACTGAATCGATTAAAGCAATGAAAACCAAGTTTTATAGATATTACTCTGAACTACCCCTTACATACAGTTTTGCCACTATTTTGGATCCCCATTATAAACTCACGGTTTGAACTTGTTTGCCAAATATTTTTACAACAATTAAAATGTGATTTCAATACTGAAAATTCATTATGCAAGTCGATTTAGACCTACACACTTTATTTTCTCATTATTCTCAGAGATTATTATTTGATAATCCATATGTTACTCCTACTACAGTTGGATCTTCCACATCTAGTGGAAGCAGTGCACACAAGTCGATTACGTGGAAGCTGTTGAGCCAATTCAAGCCCACACAAACTTCCACGTCATGTGATAAGTTAAATTATTGTATGAGGACGCCGCTAATCCAGTTCTTCCCAACACCGCAAATCCGCAATTTGATATTTAAAAATGGCGGTGTACAAATCAAACCCAGTATCCCGTGCTTTCCACCATAGCACGTGATATAAAAATGGCGGCAGGTTGCTTGGAGTGAAGAGGGTGAAGCTATCACTGTCTAGCTTAAAGATGTCCGTGTGCTTAAAGGACTAGATGCACGCAAATGCTAGGGACCAAAACGTACTGAGGCTGGGTTCATCGAGCGAGGATGAAGACGACTGCACTACCGATACGTCAGACGGCGGCACAGCAACCCCCCCAACCAGCATAGACTAATTTCTTATTGTTGTACGTCTATATCTTGTATGTATTTTTTAACAAATATGTGTACTTTTAAATAGATCCTACCAACTGCTATAGTTGTATTTGTTATATTATTTACCATTACCATTATTTATTATACATTTTATTTTATTACATATATTTAGCATTATTACTGATTATGATGGATTGTATTTGTATCTTATATTATTCATCACAGAATTGTAATAATTTTTGTACAAAATGAATTTGTATTTTTTTATTTTTACATGTTAAAAAAATCGAGGGCGCCAGGCCAACGCGGGCCTAGGGCCAAGCTGAGCCCCAGAGGCCAGGACCCAGGCTCGGACCTGCCCAGTTCCCCAACAAGGCCCGGCCCACTACAGCTCGGGCCTAGAGGGCCCAGGCCCTTGCCTGGCCCAACCTGGCCCGTGGCCACCTCTAGGTGTGGGGCAGGCTATCCAATGGTGGGGGATAGGGGACGGGCATAAAACATAGGAGCAAAAATCTTGCACCTAAATCTAGGGTGGAAACGAGCTGAGATGAGCCGAGCATCCCCTTGTTCGAACTCGAGCTTGATAAGGTTATCGAGCTCGATTCGAGCTAAGCTTTTATTCAGGGTTTCCATCCCTTGTTCAAGCTCGGTTCGATAAGATTTGTGTATTCGATACTCGGCTCGGCTCAGCTAGCTAGAGTTATCGAGCCGAGTTGAGTTCATTATCGAGCCGAGTCGAGCTCATTATCAAGCCCAATCGAGCTTAAAACCGAGCCGAACTTGCTACTGAGTCGAGCTCGCTACCAAGCCAAGCTTTCAAGTTATTATCGAGCAACAAATATCAACTACTAACGAGCTCTTAACGAGCCCTTAATGAGCGCTTATCAAACTGTTCGGGAACGTCAACGAGCTGAGCACCCCCTGTTCGAACTTGGCTCCCTAATTAAGCTTATCGAGTCCGCTCGAACTCAGCTCAATAAGATATCGAGCCCTCATAATGAACACGAACGAGCCTTATATCTAGCATCTAGTTCGTTTGCACCCCCTACCCGAAGCCAAACTACACACCATAATCAAAGCTAGGTGACACAAATAACACCCTAGCTTATAGAATGGTCCACAACAATGTGGCTTGTCAACGGGTGTGTATGAAGCCGAAGCGCATTAGATTTGAGAATAGATGTGCAGACTAATTTGCGTAGCTCCTCGAAGCAATGGTGTGTAGAAATGCCGAGACGTCCAATTAACACTCTTGACCATGTAATTACCCTCAGTTTTCTGATTTCGAGAATACTTAACCAATCAGGATGAATTGAGTGCATTATTTATTTATCTTGTGTTATATGAAATTAAGTATATTAATTTTTTTATAAATTAAGATAATAAATGTGATAGTTGAACTAAAATATTAAATAACACTACAATATAAATAAAAATCTTATTTTGAAATTGATAGTTTAAAACGTAATTTTATAAATGTCAGTGTACTAAAGTATAATTACTCAAAATAATAATTAGCAGCAACTTTCAGAGCTGGTCTAAGAGCCTGTTTGGGATTGCTACGAAAAAAAAATGCTTATTTCAAAAGCACTTTCTATAGAAGCACTTATGTGAAAATTGCTATTTTAAAGAAGTAGTTTGTGTTTGGTTTAACCAGTCAGAAGCGCTTATTTTATTATTCATAGTATTTGGCCAGTATTTAAGAAAAGTATTTTGGTCAAATTACCAAAAAGGACCAAATTAGTTGGATAGAAGGTTAGGGTTTTAGAAGATAATAGGGTATGATGTAATTTTAATGTTTAAGTAAGGGTATTTTTACCCAAAAAATTTTAAGTTTTTGATTCAGCTTCTGCTTATAATCAGAAACACCAAATTTCTGCTTCTGCTTATAAGCAGAAAATCAGCTTCTGCTTTTAATAAAAAATACTTTTTGATGTTTGACAAACATTTTTCAGATTTTAGAAAAGTGATTTTTTAGAAAAAAAAAAAAAACACTTATTTCCCTACAATAAGCAACCAAACAGGCCCTAAATCTCAAGTGGTAGTCTAGGGGCCATGAATCTTAGCAGCTCTTAAATTGTAAGATTCTAAATTTGGCCCACACCTAACTTCTAATTTTATAATTTATTTAATTAATATTTATATTATGGAAGGAAACAAAATTATATAAATCAAATGTTTTGTTTTAAATGTCCGACTTTGGACTATAAAACTCCCATGCTACTTCTTGCATACTTTACATTAGTGAGTAATTAATTGTTATTGTTTATAAAAGCTGTTGAAGTAGTTATAGTAGTTAAAGTACTCACTCCTTAGTTAACATTTATCGTATCTTATTTTCCCAATAGTTAATGTATCTAAAAAAAAAGTTATATTCTCTTTTTTTAATAATTAAAGAAAAAACTCACAATATAAAAAATTGACACAAGTTCTGAGGAAGCTCACCAGGGTGAGAAACAACCCCAAGAAAAAAAAAAAAAAAAAAAAACCATTGCAATTGGTTATCATGAAATATGTTCCAGGCACGGCATTCTTAACACACCATGTGGCTGCTTAGATCTAGAAGATAGAATAATGGAAACATGTATTTATTCAATAATCTATATGATTAATTATTTAATTAAAATAATTAATTATAAAGTTGATATAATAAAATGTTATATTCAATATATATATTACTATAAAACAATTGCCTGTCTAGCTTTTTACATTTGTCAAACCCCCTCTTTCACTTTAATTATCCTATTATATCTATATATTATTATTAAGTCTACTCTATTCTTAAAATCTCTTAAGCCTTAAATCTTAGAATTATCTATATATTATTATTAAGTGTTTCCTATTCTAAAATCTTTTAAACCTTAAATATTAAAATTCTAAAAATCAAATGTAAATTAACAAAAAAAAAAATAGAAAATATAAAAAAGGAAAAAAATAAAATTATAAGTATCTATGGTATTTAATCACATTAATTGCGGAATCCAACATATAAAACTAAACGAGTGAGTACAATTGACAAAATGAAAAAAAGAAAAAGAAAATAATGACCTAATACAATTGCATGTGATTGTATACAAAAATTATACTTGTCCCTTAGGGACATAGCAAAGTGGTTTGCAGCGCCGGGTGCCAAAGGGGTGGCCCGGGTTAGATTCCCACTAAGCTCAAAGTGAGCCTCTTTATGAGGTGATTTAGGGGTATTATCCCCCCTCCCCCTCCCCCTCCCCCTCCCCCTATCCTTACCATCATAAAAAAAAAAAATACAAAAATTATACTTTTTGAATATAAATACCCTTCGTACATCGTACAGGGTAACACTAGTGGTAATAATTATCATTTTGTAAAATTATTGAAAAATGTATAGAGATACTTTATTCATCTTGTGGGACAGTTTAAGACTATGGAGATTGACTCAAGCGAGCTTGCAGTGGTAAAAGAGTGAGATAAATTAAGGTTGATTTAGTAGTATTTTCTTTTGTAGTGAGCGAGTAATTAAATATTTAATAGTAAATATGACTTTTTCTCATTTTAATAATTTCTATTTTTACTTCTATTAGGTTCGGAAATCCAAAAAAAAAACAAACAAGTTATGTTTTTATTTAATTTTTACAAACCAGGAAACAAAAATGAAAAATAATATGAAACAAGTCATGAGAGTTTCAGACGGGTAAGAACCCAGTGCATTTGTGAAAAACAAATGCCATGTATTTTGTCATATTAAGTAACTTTTATTCACACAAGCACAAATATACAAATATATATATTATACCATGTAGGGTATATTTATTAAAAATAAATGCATGAGATCCGGGTCTGTTTTAGTTATGGAAAGCATGGGTTTGCATGTTATGGTGTTCCTTTGCATGCCTAGAATATGGAAATATTTTCTGAAATTGCTAAGCAGTGGGGTAGTGTTCTAGCAATTGACATTAGATGCACCGATCAAGAATCCTTGGAAATTTGCGGGATGCTTGTGAAAACGGATAAACTGAAGGCCATTAAAGACATTTTGGTCTTATCTACAGGCAAGACATATAATATTCTCCATGCTTTTGAGGTTGCTCAAGGCTCCTCAGAGGCATTCTAAAAATGGATGGCATCTAATTCGGTTAAGAGTGGCACAAAAACCAGTGGCACAGAGGGTGATGTCGATAAGGGCATTGATTCAAGTGTGGATGGGCGGTGACCCAAAAATTGGTGGTGGTGGGGTTGATGTAGATGGTGATTTGAATAATGGTGGCGGTGGGGGCAAAAGTGTGTTGTGACTCGAATTGTGGTGGCCGGGTGGCTGGAGTGGGCGAGGACTAATTGGATGATGGCATGGAATTAGGTGATGATGAGGCTGAAGTGGGCGATGCTCAAAGAATACTCTTGCCGAAGAAAAGGCCTATGCCACCAGAATCTAGGCTAGTTCCGAGCTCAAATGTCAAGTTCGGTGCTTCTTTAGAATCCAATTTAGTAATGCAACATGAGACAAGAAAGAAGCTGAGTTGATCATGAAGGCGGGTGTGAAGACTGGGCTAAAATGGAAGGAGAAGGGGTTAAGTGGAGTCGAAGGCTTCCTGAAGATGAATGGGTTTGTAAAGTTAGCAAACAAGAAAGGTAAGAAAGTGGCTAGGTGTAGAGATAACAAGGACGTTGTTGCTGCTAGGAAATTAAATAATCCACTGGTGGAGATTGCTCCTTTAGCAACTTGAGGTATTGAAATTTCTGGTGAAGATGGTCACTACAAGAAAAATGACCTTTAGTATCAGAAAATTTAGTATCGGATATGTGAACCGATACAAAAAGACATTAATTGTATCGGATACATGCTACCGATACTAAGGTTATGGACACTTAAAGCAACATGATGGCGCATTGTAGCCGAAAAATTGTTATTGTATCGGAAAATTTTGTAACCGATACTAAAAATTCTATAGTATCTAAGGTTTTTCGATACAATTGAGTTGTTATCCTATTGTATCGAATATTTTCTGATACTAGACTATAAAATATATATTACAGCCGGTTCTCAAAATAATGCTCAAAAATTAAAAAAAATCAAAGAAATAACGCTGAAAATAAAATATTTACATAACAAATACCGCATTTAAAAAACGCGGTTATACTCAAATAAAACCGCGTTAACAAAACACGTTTATCTTGAGATAAACCCACGTTTACTTAACGCGACTTATAATCAGTGCACAGCAACATTAAAATAAAATTACATTAATAAAACCCCGTCTAGTGGACGCGTCTGACTCCAATTTAAACCGCGTCTTGTAGACACGGTTCACCTGTAAACCTCGTCTATGAAACGCGGTTCAATCTGTAAACCGCGTCTATGAAACGCGGTTCAATTACCTATAAGCCGCGTCAAATTTTATTCTCCAAAATTACTTAAACTACACTATTTTTTCATTCTTTTAACTTTCTTCATTCTTCCTTTTCTTCTTTATCTGTTTGCTTATCCACATTTCCATTCTTGTCGCCTTTCCAGTGAGTTAATCTATTTTATTTGTTATATTTCAGTCTCTTTTTTTGTTGATATATTCTTCAATTTATCCATTTTTTTTGTTAATTTTGTTGGATTTTGATGTAAATTAGGGTTTAGAAGTGAATGAAGCTGTTGAAATTAGGGTTTTAAGTGTGCACATTTTTGGTGTATTTTAGGGGTTTTGTTAACTGTTGAAATTTCTTGTTACTTCTGTATGAATGTTCATTTGCTAGTTGTTGGTGGTAATGTTCACTTATTGTAACAACTAAAAGTTCCGAATTTTTCATTTGGATTTTAGTTGAGTTCTCTATTGGGATGCCAATATGTGTGTAGAGAGTGAAAGGAGAAAGTAATTGGAAATTTGTTATGTTGGTGAAGGTATTTCCTTTATAATTAATTTTTAATTATTTTTGGTCAGAAACTAGATATTGTGAAAAATAAATATGGAAATTAGAAGTGGAATTTTAATTGAAAAGTGAGCTTGTAATTGATTATACTCAAGAAGATGATGTAAATGAGGTTCAAGTTTGTTGAATGTGACATGTTGTTATCTATTATTATTTGATCTGCAACATTTGTGATATTGCTGTACTTTGTTGTGCTAATATATGGTTGATATATTGACACTAATATACGTTTCTATGTAAGAAGATTTTATATTAGGAAACTTTTTGTATTATGAGTATGGACTTTAATATAGTTATAAGAATTAACTAATTTGTGATGCTTCTCAATTTGACTTCTATAGGAGAAGTGATTGATGGATGGTCAAAAAAGTTGGATAAATTTGCCCAGGTTTAGTCAAGAATTTATGAATGGAGTTGAACAATACATAAGCACTGCAAAAAGTACTACATCTTTAAATGATAGGATCAAGTGCCCATGTAGGATATGTGGTTCTGTGATATTTGTTCAACCAGACATTGTTCGTGAACACTTAGTTTGGAAGGGGTTTCATACAAATTTTTCAATTTTTCATGGAGATGAGTTGTTATCTATCGATGTTAATGATGAGAGTATTGATGATGGAGAGTCAGATGATCCACTTGATGATATGCATGGGTTGTTACATGATGCATTTGGGATGTCAGGCAATGAGAACCTTATGGATGAATATGAAGAAGTAGATAGGACATATGAAACATTAGAAGTCGAAAAATTTTATAAGTTGGTTGATGATGCTGAGAAAGAAGTGTATTCTGGGTGTAAAAAGTTTACAAGGCTTTCTTGCATTATTTGCCTTTATCATATGAAATGTCTTCATCGTTGGAGTGATACATCATTGAGTGATCTGCTAGATTTTCTCGTTGAGCTTCTCCAAGAAGGGGCTAACTTGCCAAAAAACTTTCATCAAATGAAAAAAAACCATATCTGATTTAGGCTTAGGCTACACCAAGATAGATGCATGCCCTAATGATTGCATGTTGTATTGGAAGGAGAAATCTAATGATTCTGCATGCTCTGCATGTGGAGCTTCAAGATGGAAAAGAGCTGATGACGGGAAAACTAAGATTCCATCTAAGATTTTACGTCACTTTCCATTAATACCTCGATTAAAAAGGCTTTTTATGTCTTCAAAAACATCAATTTCGATGAGATGGCATGAAAAGGGACGTAGTAAAGATGGGAAAGTAAGACACCCAGTTGATTCAATAGCGTGGCAAGATTTTGACAGCAAATACCTAGATTTTTCTAAGGATGCTCGGAATATTAGGCTTGGTTTGGCAAGTGATGGCTTCAATCCTTTTAGCACAATGAGTATCACTCATAGTACATGGCCAGTCATGCTTGTGACATACAATTTGCCTCTTTGGTTGTGCATGAAAGATTCTTACTTTATAATGTCCCTCCTGATCTCTGGTCCACAAGCCCCTGGCAATGACATTGATATTTATCTACGACCATTAATAGATGAGCTAAAGGAGTTGTGGGTAGATGGGGTTGAGACTTATGCATGCTTTTACTAAGATTAGATTATCCAGTTATAGTCTTGTGGTTATATTATTCTCTAATGTTTGGTTATGACTGAAATATTGTAGTCAAGGTTTACTTTTAGTGCTCCTAGTCCAAGAGAATGGACATTTGAGAAGATGAATTATTGTATGAGATCGTGGAGAACGAAGTTGAAAAAGAACACTATAGAGTTGTCAAGAGTCTTGAATTGAAGTTAAAACCACCAAATAACAGAGTGGATCCACAACAATGGAGGAATATGGTATATCGTTGGGAATCTACTGAGGCGAAGGTATCTTCAAACGTGTTGTTATATACATTTATTGTCATATGAATTTATTTTCCTATTTAGCCTTTACATTTCTTTGGTTATGAATTATGTTATAGAAAATAGCAGCTCAAAACACTGAAAATCGTGACTTGAGCAAAATGGTACACCACTTGGGGACTAAATCCTATGCTCAAAAACAAGAAGAATTAGTAAGTGACATGTTTTATGCATGTACTTTAGTGCTTTTATGTCATCTTTGATATTTCTTTTAATGTATTTGTGTTTTATTTATTGGATCTAGAAAGAGAGCAATGGAGGAAAAGAACCAGATCGAGTGAAACTTTTTCAAGTGGCATATGGACAAGCCAAAAAAGCATTTGTGGGTCAGGATTCGCAGACAAAGCTTGTATGTAGCTTATAATTTTTGCAATTAATCAATCTATAATATTGAACATGTTTATTATACAATGTGAATTAACTAAAATGTGGATTCAAATACAGGATGCCATACAAAGAAAGTTAGCTGTAACCCCGTCAGATTTCGATGTCAATGAGGAGCGAGATAAAATTTATAAAGAAGTTGTGGGAGAAGACAAATACGCATATAAGAAGGCATGTGGAATTGGAGTGAAGAGAAGTTGCATTGGTGGGTCAAAACAGAAAAATCACGAGACATTAATGATAGTTGCTGAAGAAGTGCAAAAGAGAAGAGCGTTAGAAGAAGAAATAGCTACTGAGAAAGAGAAAAGACATAAACTTGAGGAAGAATTTTCTATTAAGACAAAAGCTATGGAAGAAAAACAACAGAAATCGGAGGAAGATTTTGTTAATAAGACGAAAGCCATGGAAGAAGAAATACGCATGCTAAAGGAACTATATTTCAAGTCGAAATCATCAAAGAAAAAGGTATTTTTCTTCCTAATGACATTTTTATTGTACTAATATGATTGTCATATAATTTTCTAATAATGGTCTTATTAAATGTTGGATTGTCATGGACTTGTTTATTTTTCTCTATCTTTCTTAAGTGATACACAAAATTGTTATTGGTTTTTTAATTTTTTGTTGTACTATAGCAAATATTTGGTTGTACTATACTATTGTGCTGATCAATTTATTTTTTATTTTTGCAGAGGTCAAGTTCAAACTAAGGATGCGATCAATGTCATAAGGATGTATTTGTGGTCTTGTTGCATTGTGTTTATGGATTGGTTTTTTTGTGACGTGTTCAAAGTTGGTTTGTTCGTGATGCTGAAACACATGTTTGGAAATATCTTTTTTGGAGACTTGGTCATTTGTAATATTTTGTACTAGGAATTTAGAAAATTTGATGTAGAAGTTTTAAATACCTTGAACGTAGTTTGCTTGACCTACTATGTATTAAAGAGAATATTTGGATTATAATAGAAATTGGTAGTATTAAATTATAATTTCATATGAAGTAATTTCTATTGGTTATTTATATTATGCTTGTATCTAAATTTGGATGCTACTGAACTTTACAAATATCACAAAAAATTAAATAGAATTGAAAAGTTTTCGATTCTATGATAGTGGTCTTTTGCATCAATTATTAATTGATACTAATCATATTAATAGTATTGAAAAATAATTTGATACTATTATGGCTAAGCCAATAGTATCAAAAAAGAGATTTTTGATACTATTGTATTAACCTTTAGCAACGGAAAGACGCCGATACTAATGGCGTCAATAGTATCGGAAATAACCACGAATTGATACTATAGAAAATTCATTTGCATCAATAACCTTCGATACTACATCCGATACTATTGGGACATCCGATACTATTGCTCTAGATTCATTAGTATCGGATAAGTTTTATCTGATACTAAGGCAATAGCCACGCCAGTATTGCAATCGAAAAAATTTTCCGATACTAAAGGTCTATAGTATCAGAAAATAAGCTTTTACTATCGAAACTTTTTTGATACTAAATCGTCTTTTTCTTGTAGTGGGTTATGCAGCTGATGCCTCTTTTGTAGTGAATGGTTTACCAACATCTCAAGATAATGATGTTAGAGATGATATTCAGGTGGAGGTCGTTGATGAGGTGATGAGGGATGATGAGTTGAGTGATAACCTCCCTACTTTTACTAGCCAGGAGTACATTGAGTGCTTTGTTGATCTATCCCCCTTTAAAATATAACTCATCAAATGATCACTTTTGTCTTTCTGCCTCAGCTTTCGTCCTAGCTTGTTTCTTAAGATTTACTGATCTTCTTGAATTCCCACTAATCACACCACTTCCAGAAGAGAATCAGAGCACCGAGATCTGTTCACGCCCCACGGTCTCATCATTAAAGAAGTTTTCTGTAATATCTAACCGATCTTTTGAAATTACCGATTATATTCTCCAATTTTCCAATCTACCTTTCCTAATAAGCAGGTGAACTGATCCTTGCATAACCTTTTAACATCACCTTCCATAAGGGTCCCTATGTCTTCATCCCCCTTCCTATTCCAACTTTGTCCTTGGGCATTCTCAGACTACCCTTGGGCTTTTGAAGCAATTATATAGGATATAATTTTTGTTTTTGTTTTTTTTTTCTTTTTTCCTTTTTTAATAATGTTAATGGGTTCCTAGGAACCCTACTAGGGTTGCACATCTTGTTGCAAATAGGCATGCTAAAAATAGATGTGATCATATGTAGTGAGCTTATCCTATGCACTCTATTGTATCTAAAGTCATTATGGATTTTGGTTCTTAATGAAATTCTCTTGCCTTCGGGCTTTCTTTTGCTCAAAAAAAAAAAAAAAAAAAGTGTAAGACTATATGGTGTTCTTTTTCCACGATTGCACTTGGTCTTGATAAGGTTCTTGTGACTCCAAGTTTTGTTTTTTGATTCTTCGTTCTTAATTTTCTTTTTACTTCATTAGGTTGGTGTGACATAGAATTGCCCTAAACTTGTCATGATTACATAGTTATAAATACATTTTAAATGATTTATTTGGTATTTGTTTGCAATTTTTATTTTAGAAAAGCAACATTCTTAGTGTCCAAAGGGCTCCCGCCTAAGCAGAGTTTAGGGGGTGGATGTACGCAGGCTTTCCCCTTTGTGGTGGTACCCTGAAAAGAGGGTACTAATATGTAATATATCCTAAATTTTTTTCTTATTTTGGCTTTTTATTTTCACCTTTTTAGTTCAAATAAGAACTTAAAATAGAAAACCAAAATTCAAGAAAAAAATTTATTTTTAAATCTACAGAAAAAGCATAAAAACGATAGTTAACATTGCGTAAAACCGTGTAGTAAATCCTTTTTATTTTTATTTTTTTTAGCTTTTCTTTTTGAGCGAATTTTTGGTTTGGAGTTAAAAGAGAGAATAGACAAATTTATATATACTATGAACACGTTGCTAATGCATGTGCATTAAACAAGAGTATTTTACCTTTTTTTTAGCACTAGACTATTTTTCTTAGTTGTATTAAAAAATGACACTTTCATATAAAATAATATATAAGAAACTAATTGAGCAAAATATTAAATATATGAAATTTAATACTGCTCTGCTGACTTGGAAGTAGGGATGGCAATGGGGCGAGTAAAACCCGTTACCCGTGGGTATCCGTCCCGTTTGGGGCGGGTATGGGTCTAGATGATGCGGGTAACGGGTACGGGTAGGGTACACATTTCAATACCCGTCACGGGCATGGGGCGGGTACGGGTATAGGATTGTACCCGCCCCGACCCGCCTCGTACCAGCATGTATCTGCCCCGCTCTTCCCCGTACCCGCATATCCCCATTGTGTTATTTTATATAAAATAAATTTCTCAAGCAATTTATAATTATGAAGTCATGGTTATTATTGAAGGGAAAAAGAAAAGAATTTTATGTGTAATAAGTTGGACAATGGATAGGTAACAGGGTGGGTACGAGGAGCAGGTACGGGGTGGGTACGGGCGGGTACGGGGTGGGTTGGGGCGGGTAATGGGTACCCGTTGAGTACCCGCGGGTAATGGGGCGGGTAATGTGTATGGGTTTGTACCCGCCGGGGCGGGTACGGGTACTTACTTCATACCTGTGGCGGGTAATGGGGCGGGTACGGGTATAGAATTTGTGTGGCGGGTACGGGTATGGAGGAGGCGCCCCCCGTACCCCCCGCCCGCCCCGCCCCGCCCCGCCCCATTGCCATCCCTACTTGGAAGCGGTATTATTGCTCTACTAACGAATTTTGGAGGGTCCCCGACCGGAAAGCAGATTGAACTTACTATTGGTCGTCGTTAGTGTTAAGATCTATTAAGCTATGTGCACTAAAAAATATACCTTTACAAACAAGATATTTAATTTAATATTGTGTTTCCAATTTAATATTTATCTATTGCAGTTTTTTTAATCATGGTAGAGTCGGGGGGGGGGGGGGGGGGGGGGGATGCTCAATTGAGGATTCAAACCAGGAGCCTTCATTGGCCGTCGAAAATTCCAACCACTAAACTAGGAAGGAAGGACCATACTCAATGTCTCAAGGGCTCCCACCCACGGAGGGTCTCGGGGGGGGGGGGGGGGGGGGGAGGGGCGGATGTACGCAGCCTTCTCCTTTCAGGGTATTAACCTGAAGAGAGGTTGTTTCCCAGTGCCTCCAACCTGAGAGTGAGAACTTCCCAGGAGGTCACCCATCCTGGTACTACTCTCGCCCAAGCACGCTTAACTTCAGAGTTCTAATGGGATCCGGTTACGGCATGTTAGTGCTCTCTTTGGTATTCTAACCACTAAACTATGGACCTTTAACACAATTGGCTCAGTGAATATACAAATTAAATATTTAAAATGAGCAAATTTTCTCATAGAATATACAAATTCTATATAATTATAGGGAGTTGTTATTTGTGATATAAAAATTGTTATTGACAGAGCGATAATGTGACTTACAAATAATGAAAGCCATGAAATTGCATTAAAAATTACGATCTTGCTGCAACAGTAATAATTTTGTCTTGATAATAACATTATTATTATTGTTATTATATAATATAGGGTTATTTGCACCAAATTTCCCTATATTTTACTCATTACGTCAATTTAATCCTTATACTTTTAGTTGTGTTAATTTAGTCCCTCTACTATTTAAATTGTATCAATTTAGTCCAATTATCAAATTCAAGTAAAGTTAATAATGTAATTTTTAATAGTAAATCATGTTAAATGCTAAGAATCCACTGACTCAATTTAACCCAGCTCATAGCCGAACCATTAAAAATTTTATCGACGACTTAATATAAATTTTATTATAGGGACCAAATTTTCTGTGTGTAGGTGTTTGGTGCTTCTTTGGCCGTGGCCCGTGTGGTGTCCTGCGCCCGAGGTGCTTTGGTTTGGTGTTTCTTGAGTCCTCTTGTCTTTTGGGTGTTTTAAGTGTTTCGGGGGTCCTTGTGGGGGTGTCTTCTTGGAGTCCCATGTTTGCTTGTTCATTTGTATTTGATTTTCTCTATTAATAAATTCTCAAGTATCGAAAAAAGGGACCAAATTGACGCAATACAAATAGTAGAGGAACTAAAATTGACACAAATAAAAGTACAAGGACTAAATTAATATAATGGGCAAAGTACAAGAACATCAAACCGTAGATAGTTATCATCCCTATAGATAGTGCTAACATTGTAAGAATAATCTGAAATCACAACCTTGGTGGGCTGAAACTAAACTTGAACTATATAATATACAAGTGTCTTTTATTATGGTGTTTGTTTCCTGGCTTGTTCCTTTAGGACTCTCGGTTGTAGGTGCGCCCTATTTTATGCTGTGAGCGTTTTAGCTTGTTACCTATTGAAAGGGAAAAAAAAATACTAGTGTCATCTCTAGTTGAAATTCATATTTAACTAAGCTGAACCGCACTGAATTTGAACACTGATTAAGATCCAAACGTTATAAGATGAACCAGGGCCGACTTTGATAATTTTGAAGCCTCACGAAAATAGTATAAACGTTTTCTTTGTATATATAAACAATTTTTCTTAAAAATAGAATACTAATACAATAAAGTACAAAAAATTTATTATAAAACTTATTAATATGAATAACTAAGACTTTAAAAACTATAGCGTCAAAGTATGAGGCCCCTAAAATTTAAAGGTTACAAACGGTTACCTGGATTACTTAGATATTCGGTAATAAACTGGACCATAACAAACAATATAAAAATCGATAGGATTGTCTCCAAACCAAATCATTTGGTCCAATTTTGAATTTTGATCCAAATTGATATTTTGAAATATTAAGCTGTTTAACCCTACATTGGTCTAAATTGGTCCAAAGATAAATAAAAATTTAACTCTAAACATTCAATAAAGTGACAACCATATAATTTGAATTTATTTTTGGACCAATATTTCAATATTTTCACTTACTTAAGTAGACTACAATATTTTTTTCGATAATTAAAGAAAAAACTCTTATTATAACTCACAAATCGGAGCACAGGAGAGCCCACAAAACCATACCATTTTTTTTAACTTAATCAACCAAGATCCATTGACAAAACTTGACAGCTGAGTTAGACAATATTAAATAAAATCAAATTAATTGGAAGCCAAAATAGGATTATATAGTTGGCAATAGGATACTCTTCCTCTGTGTATTTATCTATTCGGTAATATTACGAATGCAAAAACAAAGTTTTATATATAATATAGGGTTATTTACACCAATAATCCTTGTACTTTATCAATTATGTCAATTTAGTCCTTCCACTTTTAATTATGTCAATTTAAACTATCTACAATTCATATTGTGTTAATTTGGTCCATGGACTAAAATTTATGTTTAGTTTTTAATGAAATTTTTAATTGGTTCGACCTTGGATTGGATTTAATTGAGTTAAATGGTGAATTTTTAGTAAATTACATGCATCTAACATAATTATGCCACGAAAAGTTACATCAATAACTTAACTTGAATTTGAGTGAAGGACTAAATTGACACAATGAGAAAAAAATACACGAACTTTTAGTGTAAATAACCCAATAATATATTAATTGACATTCCCATAAGTTCCTAATTCATTAATTAAATTCAATTCTTCAACTTTTTTTTTCTCTTTATTATTATTATTATTATTATTTATGCCAAGGTCCTTGTACTTTGTCCATTATATCAGTTTAGAGGTGGCCGCGGGCCTAGCCAGGCCAACTAGCCCGGGCCTGATAAATTTTTTAAATATTTTTTTATATCATGAAAAATGACACTGTGAGATTTGAACCCCATACCACTAACACATAAAGCACACCATTACCATGTGAACTATAATTTCTTTTTAATTTTATTAGGGAAAAAAATAATTTAACATATTTTTGCAAAGCAATTTGGGGGCCAACGACCGACTCGGCCCGGCCCGGCCTAGCCCGAGAGGTCCCGGGCAGGTCCGGGCCCGGGAATCGACCGGCAAGCCTAGCCCGGCCGAAATGGGGTGGGCCGGGTTTCGGGCTGGCCCGACCCACTGGCCACCTCTAGTCAATTTAGTTCTCTTACTTTTAATTGTGTCAATTTAGTCCCTGTACAATTCAAAATGTGTCAGTTTAGTCCTTAAACAAAAAAAAATTTATGTTAAGTTTTTAATAAATTTTTTAATTGTTCGGAGTCGAATTGGATAAATTTGAGTAAACAGATGAATTTATAATAAGTTATTTACATCTAACATAATTTTTCTGTTTAAAAATCATGCTATTAACTTAACTTAAATTTGACCAAATCACTAAATTGACATATTTTGAATTGTTCAGGGACTAAATTGATATAATTAAAAGTATAAGGACTAAATTGACACAATGGGCAAAGTAAAGGGACCTTTAGCGTAAATAACCCTTATTATTGTTAATATTATTATTATTATTATTATTATTACACGTTCATAACATTATGATACACATAATATTTGGTTCTATTTTTATTTTATCACTATTAGCTTGTATTTAGATCTATTATATAGGAACCACTAGTATTAAAATTTATTATACGAGTCCTATAGTCAGCCACACTGAGATATCTACCACCGCAATGGCAAGTACGGAGAAGTGGTGGATGACAACAATCATGTGGGGTACATTTTGTTTTCCATTTATAATAGCATGGCGCCCAATCTCGAGGCTTGTAAGTTCTTACATAAGAAAGGTTGTAGGGGCTGGAATCATCGAAGCATAATAGAAAAAAGAAAGTCAAAATCACCCCACAAATTCTAATATCATATATTTTATGCAATTCACTAATTATTTAATTCTATATTTTGTATATTATTAATAAACTAAAGATATTACTGTTGTTATTTTTTCAAAGATATTTTTTAAAAATTATTATACATCTTTTATTTTGAACTGTTTATTTTTGTCTTTGAACCCAACTGCGCACTTCGGTCTACAGGTTGAGTCATTGATTGATTCGGGTCCAACTTGCTGGTCACCTCTACTATTAGCTAATAGCCAGCAACTAATAACTAATGGCCAACAGCTAATAACTAACAAATCACAGTCTACTAGTTATCAGTCAAATGCCAACCACCAACAATTAACAAACAACTAGTAGCTAATCGTTGATGCTAATATAGCCTAAAAGTGCAAGAAGTTTGTTCTTCTAATAAAAAAGTTTAGAGGGCCTCACATTAATTGGTCCACTCGTACATACACACATATATATGAAACAATGACCTATTTATGACATATTGCAAACACATATGTGTGCATATTTAATATTAATGATCTACGTATTAAATGATATAAAAATATAAAGATAAATTATTGGATATGTGCTTATGCTGATCGGGATAGATCTGTGACTAGACTAGTGCAGTATATATAAATATAAAAGGGGGAGAGAAACTAACCAGTATCAAAATTAGCAATAATGGTATGTTCACCAAATCTGGCATGATTCCAAATAGAAGGAGGAGGCACTTCTCCATTGACCTTCTCAACTCCTAGAAATGTCCACGACCTTGTGGTATGCAGTTTCCTTCCTTGGTTTAAGAACATGGATACCACTTTCGGATGCCCTACATTTCAAAAACATGGAAAGAAAAATTTATTAGTAGGCAATTAATATTCCATATGTAAATCTAATAATAAAGTTTTGCATACCTTTTCATTCTTTGTCGCGTATTGGTTAAAGGACAATACTTTTTTACATAAAAGGTTTTCCACTAAAATGACATCCCTTGTAAAATAAAGGAAGTCATAATTTCAAATTGCGTAAAAACTTTTGCGCTAATTGTCATGCATGATGCAGTGCCAAAAGATAATTGCTTGGGAATGGAAGGATTCAACATTCTTTCTTTTAATCTCTATTTCAAAAGCTAATAAGAAATAACGGAAAAAAATTATTAATTTCAATTCTCATTACTAGAGAATTAGAAAGAACAAAAATAACAAAAACATCTAGATATGAAACTGAATCTTAAACCCTAATAAGCTTCCCTCTATCTATAGAGGAGCTTTATTAGCTAAGAAATCTTAAATAAATAAAAATAAAAATATTCAAGATAATTAAAATAAGGATAAATCTAACAAATCTAGCCAATCTGCATTGCACGGATCAAAACTCTTAGTCGCTCATCCCTTGCCCGCTACGATACGGGCTGCATCAATGAATATCTGGATCGAACCAAAATGAACTAAATTGGAACATAAACCTTACTTAACGTCATAACGTCGAATAAGAATTTGGTTGAATAATCAAACACCACAAAAATGTTACTTTGTCATTGTTAAAATAGAATAATTTGGTCATTTTGAGTTGCTATATGATATTATATAGGGAATTTATCAGTTAGTTACTTTGAAATTTAGATAGTTATACCCGAATATTCTAATATGATATAATGATGTATCCCGAAATTTAAAAGCTCTAATAAAAATTCATCATATTCTGACATAGGCTATACCTAAGTGATAAAATTTAATGTCTCACAGTATTTCATTCTATATATTAAAATTACATGGTGTGTACTTAATGATAAATGTTCAAACTTTGGAAAAGATAACTCTTTTATTTTATAAAAGCTTTGACTGTTATTTCATTTGTTTTTTTCTCTAATATATTTTGTATTACTACTTACATTGTCCTATAATAAACTATAAAATGACTGGTGAAATTTCTTATAAAATTATTTAAGAATACATCATAATGCTAAAACAACTTTTTTTTTTGAAACAAGCGACGAAAAACCACAGTTAGGAATTTAAAATTTTTTTCTCTTGATATGTGGCTCTTTCGGTTTTGAGTTTTTAAAAGAGCTGGAAAAACAACGTGAAATCCATTTGATCTTAAACTCTGTTTGGACATATAAATATACCTTACTTTTCAAATCACCATTGGACTAGTCAAAGGATGATACGGGTCGAACTTAGGGTAGAATGAAATTTGATAGTAGATTTGGAAATTCTTCAATAATAATGACAAATGGTGATTTGTTTTCGGTAGACTATTTTTTTCAATAATTAGTAATATGAGTCATAATACAGAACAAAAACATTTGTAAGTAAAAGACATATGCTAGCTTGCATAAAAGGGCGCAACAGAGTTTTTGGTTGGACTATACTTTCTCTTTAATCTGTTTTGCCCTTCTCTCATTTCGAAAAAAGAGGATGAAATTAAAACGTAAAATTCTTACTTTAGAGGTTTTGACCATCAAGCTAAAGCAGAAGTTTTTAAACAGAAGAACACTTCATTAATATAAATAAAGTATAAAAAGGTATGATGCCACTTGAAACAACGACATACTTGAACTATGTAACCTAAACTTTAAGAATTATTTTCTTAAACTCTACTTTGAGAATTTGTTTGGACATTATATCAAGAATCAACTCTAGTATTTCGTATTCGGTGCTACTATCGGAAAAAGGGGGAAAAAAAAGAATAGCTCTCAAGAATTTAAGAGACGAGGAAAAACATAGATAACGACATCAACAATGACAAGTTAATAAATTAAACTAATTAATATATCTTTCTTATTTTATTATGATTTTATTGAGGAATTATAAAATTGAATATATTACTAATAAATGATGAAAAACAATCCTATTAAACAGTTTAGAAAGAAAAAGAACAACACGCGGTTAAAAACAACATAAAGAAATAATGTGTGCAAAGTTGTGTTTGTATTTGAGTAACATATGCATTATGTATTTATTTTTAACCAATGCGGTTAATCCTTGTTAAGTTGTATTTGAGTTTTTCTCAATTTGATTATATTCTTTTTATCAAATATCGAATAGAGCGGTAAAATGTTCAAAAAATAAAATAAAGAAAACAAAGGAATATATAAATTGGTTTTACCAGCAATAATGGCAGCCTGGTCAACATCAAGCACTGCAGCAAAGCCATTGATGTGCCTTGTATACGAGTAGAATATTGCTTCTTTGGCTTTATCTCTGTTAATCACAACCACCACTCATAATTTAACACAACAAATTAAACCATGCTAATTTATTTATTTATTTATTTTTTTGCAGTTTTAATTTTGAAAAATTAAAAATAAGGTTTTTGAATTTGTATTGCAGTTAAGATTTTATATAATCTTGGAGAAAACCAAAAATTTGAACCAGAAGTTTGATTTTTAAGTTTTAAAATTAAACACTAACTGTAAGACAATAAATATGTACTGATTTTCAAAATTTGAAAACTTAAGTGGGTTAGTTATTGCTTTGGTGTTTGTTTCAAATTATACATTACCTTCCAATAAAGGACCCGAGGAAATCATAGTGCGATTCCTGAACTTGAAGTAGATCAAAATTTGTTATGTCATGGTCATGTGAATGTGCTCCCATATACACCACGTACGACTTCAAAGAGAAACAATTGAAATCGTAAGTCATATTAGCAAAACCTATAACAGTTCGATGTACCTATTCTATCTTTTGTGATATGTCATTTTTAAAACTCATGAAACAACCCTATCATTCTTAACAAGAGACACCCTTTCCTAATGTAAGAAAAACCGATCATTCTTTTCGTGATTCAGAATGAAAAAAAAGGTAAGATCGGACATTATATTATCTATTCAAATACAAATTTACCTAATATATTGTCATATCGATTAAAACAATGTCAAAAATCTGAATCATATGGTGTTAAAAATTTCACATGTAAATCTAATAAAAACTCTACATTAGAGTTATGAGAGATAAGAGATCAATACATAAGTCTGATGAATTACAACAACAGCCCAATGCCTCAAAGGGTCTTCAGCTGAGGCAAAATGAGAATAATTCAACAGGTTTCAAAAGACAAGGGCAAAAATGTGATTACCTCTAGTATGGCAAATGTTGGTGTTAGAAGGATGGACAAAATGCAAAGGATAAGACATGGAAGAACCCTCATTGCTTTTTTCCTTTTCTCTCTCTCTCTCTCTCTCTTTTTTTTTTTTTTCTCTCTTTTAATTAACCTGTTTCCTAAGAAGGTTAACAGTGGTGTTCTTTGAGCAGGAAGCTGCCATTTTATATAGAAGACAGGGTAGTTATAATGTGTATACTACCTCATGTTTTATTGGGTGATCTTACCAAGCAAAGTCGTTCACAGCCGTCGGATCGTATGATCCTTGAGATTGGACGGTCTCTGATCGGTTCCATGTTGAATCCATGCGGTCCAATGGAATATTGGATATCTATATCCACATCCCCACATAATATTCTTCTTTATGTAATAATTTTCAGTTGGAATATGTACCTATTTATGGTATGATAGTGCACCTAATGTTGTGTGGATATACTACGACCTTATTTTATAGGCTCGTACTTTTTTATCTTTGATCTGATACAGCCTTATTTAAGGGTAATACCTTAAAGAGGTAAGACTGCGTACATCATCCCTTCTAGACCCTGCATATGTAGGAGCCCTTGAGGCACTGAATCGGTTGTTGTTGTTGTTGTTGTTGCTGTTGTTATGTGTGTATACCAAAACTATTGGGTTATAGAAACTTTTGATATGGTTCAATTAGCGTCAAGGCTCTTCGGAAATAACATCTTTACGTGATAGTACGTTGCAAGGATAATGTTGTGTACATCTCACGCTTCCCATACCCTACCTTGGTGTGAGCCATTTTGAGACACTTGGTTGTTGTTATTGTTGTTGTTATTGTACAATTAGTTGGTTATTATAGTCAAAAAATCATTCCTTGTGAAGAAGAAATGACTTTCTTGAAATTGTTTTTTCCAAGAGATATGTTTAATAAGTTTTTTCATTTATAATTTTGCATTATCAACTTCCCATTAACTTCAAATAAATCAAACATGACTTTTATAAAAAAAATTATAACCCAAAGCAATTTTTGTAAATCAAATAAAGTAAACTTTCAACTTTTTTCAATAATTAGTGAAGGACAAAGCTCATAATACAAAAATCAGCATCTTCTGAGGGATAGACACACACAAAGTGTGGAAAAGGGGAAAAAAAACAAGTACCAGACTTCATTTTGGGAAAATATAGTGAGGCTTCATTTTTTGTCTATTCAAAACGTTTTGCAAAAATGTTCATTTTTCATCCATTGAAAACCTTTTTGCAAAAATGCTCATTTGTCATCCATCCAAATAAATTCTAAGTTTGAGGTTTTCTAGGAGGATCACTGGTAGTGAGCTTTATATGCCACACCAAAGCCCTGGGTTCGAATCTCATTCCCCCTTCCCTTCCCCCCTCTACCTCGCCTACGGGCGGATGTATGATCAAAAAATAAACAAAATAAAAACATATAAATACTAAATTCTTTTTTCTTTGGGTCAAAAAATAGATCCTAAGTTAATTACTCAAATAGAACCCAAATAATTTTGGGAAATCACCAGAAATACACCCCACAGCCCCCATTTAACCTAAAATAGACCCCTATAACCTTAAATAAACCTTTTTGGACAAAAATGCCCTCCCAACCCTAACCACCCCACCCGTCCTCTTTCTCTCTCCTCATTTAACCCGTCCCTTCCATCTCTCCTTCTCTCTCCTCACATTTAATTCTACGGCTGTAATTTTTGAATTTACCCCCTCCCCTTCACGTCTTCTCTCTTCCCCAAAACCAAACGTGTTTTGCAAGCCACCCTCTCTCTCCTCTTTCTCACACCCGTTCATTCTCTCTCTCCTCTCTCTCTCACCCGTTCATCCTCTTTCTCCTCTAACTTCAGCTGCGATTCTTGTTCCCGTGGGTGTGTCTGCAGAGGTGTGTGGCGATATCCTCTGTTTTCACACCTTCATCCTTGCCCTGTTGCTGCTCTAGGGTTTAATCACCATTTCCGAATGTGAGCACCGATTTTCGAAGTTATTTTTGTAGGGAAATGTATAGTACCTGTTAGGGTTTAGGGTTTTGGTGTTAGTGGCTTTTTTGAGTAAGGGTTAGTGTGTTTTATTGGTATAAAATCAACTTCTGGCATGTTTTGTGGTATAATGATGTAAAATCAACGTTTATAAGTGTGTTTCATGTAATCCCTGTGTGTCGACACACATGCATGGTCCATAAATCAACATACACTGTCTATGATTGGTTTTAATGGTGTAAAATCAACTTGTGTAGACTTTTTTTAAGCAATTAGTGGGTTATGAGCAACCATACACTGTGTATGTTTGGTTTAAATGGTTAATAACCAACTTGTGTTTGTGTGTGTTGAGTAATAAAGGTGTATGATCAACATACACTGTGTATGATTGGTTTTAATAGTGCAAAATCAACTTGTGTAGACTTTTTTTTAAGCAATTAGTGGGTTATGAGCAACCATACACTGTGTATGTTTGGTTTTAATGGTGAATATCCAACGTGTGTTTGTGTATGTTGAGTAATAAAGGTGTATGATCAACATACACTATGTATGACTAGTTTTATTGCTGAAAAATCCACTTGTGTAGACGTTTTTTAAGCAATTAGTGGGTTAGGAGCAACCATACACTGTGTATGTCTGGTTTTAATGGTGAATAACCAACTTGTGTTTGTGTATGTTGAGTAATAAAGGTGTATGATCAACATACACTGTCTATGATTGGTTTTAATGGTATAAAATCAACTTGTGTAGACATTGTTTAAGCAATTAGTTGGCTAGGAGCAACCATACATTGTGTATGTTTGGTTTTAATGGTGAATAACCAGCGTGTGTTTGTGTAAGTTGAGTAATAAAGGTGTATGATCAACATACACTGTCTATGATTGGTTTTAATGGTGTAAAATCAACTTGTGTTGACTTTTTAAAGCAATTAGTGGGTTATGAGCAACCATACACTGTGTATGTTTGGTTTTAATGGTGAATATCCAACTTGTGCTTGTGTATGTTGAGTAATAAAGGTGTAAGATCAACATACACCGTGTATGATTGGTTTTAAAGCTGTAAAATCAACTTGTGAAGACCTTTTTTTAAGCAATTCGTGGGTTAGGAGCAACCATAAACTGTGCATGTTTGGTTTTAATAGTGAATATCCAACTTGTGTTTGTGTATTTTGAGTAATAAAGGTGTATGATCAACATACACTTTCTATGATTGGTTTTAATGGTGTAAAATCAACTTGTGTAGACGTTGTTTAAGTAACTAGCTGGTTAGGAGCAACCATACATTGTGTATGTTTCATTTTAATGGTGAATAACCAACGTGTGTTTGTGTATGTTGAGTAATAAAGGTGTATGATCAACATACACTGTCTATAATTGGTTTTAATGGTGTAAAATCAACTTGGGTAAAATTTTTTTAATCAATTAGTGGGTTATGAGCAACCACACACTGTGTATGTTTGGTTTTAATGGTGAATAACCAACTTGTGTTTGTGTATGTTGAGTAATATGGGTGTATGATCAACGTACACTGTCTATGATTGGTTTTAATGGTGTAAAATCAACTCGGGTAGACTTTTTTTAAGCAAATAGGGGGTTATGAGGAACCATACACTGTGTATGTTTGGTTTTAATGATGACTAACCAACTTGTGTTTGTGTATGTTGAGTAATAAAAGTGTATGATCAACATATACTGTCTATGATTGGTTTTAATGGTGTAAAATCAACTTGTGTATGCGTTTTTTAAGCAATTAGTGGGTTATGAGCAACCATACACTGTGTATGTGGGGTTTTAATGGTGAATAACCAACTTGTGTTTGTGTATGTTGAGTAATAAAGGTGTATGATCAACATACACTGTCTATGATTGGTTTTAATGGTATAAAATCAACTTGTGTAGACTTTTTTTTACGCAACTAAGGGTTATGAGCAACCATACACTGTGTATGTTTAGTTTTAATGGTGAATATCCAACGTGTGTTTGTGTATGTTGAGTAATAAAGGTGTATGATCAACATACACTGTGTATGATTGGTTTAAATGGTGTAAAATCAACTTGTGTAGACTTTTTTTAAGCAATTAGGGGGTTATGAGCAACCATACACTGTGTATGTTTGGTTTTAATGGCGAATATCGAACATGTGTTTGTGTATGTTGAGTAATAATGGTGTATGATCAACATACACTGTGTATGACTGGTTTTCATGCTGTAAAATCAACTTGTGTAGGCGTTTTTTAAGCAATTAGTGGGTTAGGAGCAACCATACACTGTGTATGTTTGGTTTTAATGGTGAATAACCAACTTGTGTTTGTGTATGTTGAGTAATAAAGGTGTATGATTGACATACACTGTCTATGATTGGTTTTAATGGTATAAAATCAACTTGTGTAGACATTGTTTAAGCAATTAGTTGGTTAGAAGCAACCATACATTGTGTATGTTTGGTTTTAATGGTGAATAACCAGCGTGTGTTTGTGTATGATGAGTAATAAGGTGTATGATCAACATACACTGTCTATGATTGGTTTTAATGGTGTAAAATCAACTTGTGTAGACTTTTTTTAAGCAATTAGTGGGTTATGAGCAACCATACACTGTGTATGTTTGGTTTTAATGGTGAATATCCAACTTGTGCTTGTGTATGTTGAGTAATAAAGGTGTAAGATCAACATACACTGTGTATGATTGGTTTTAAAGCTGTAAAATCAACTTGTGTAGACGTTTTTTTAAGAAATTCGTGGGTTAGGAGCAACCATACACTGTGTATGTTTGGTTTTAATGGTGAATATCCAACTTGTGTTTGTGTATTTTGAGTAATAAAGGTGTATGATCAACATATACTGTTTATGATTGGTTTTAATGGTGTAAAATCAACTTGTGTAGACGTTGTTTAAGCAACTAGCTGGTTAGGAGCAACCATACATTGTGTATATTTCATTTTAATGGTGAATAACCAACGTGTGTTTGTGTATGTTGAGTTATAAAGGTGTATGATCAACATACACTATCTATAATTGGTTTTAATGGTGTAAAATCAACTTGCGTAAAATTTTTTTAATCAATTAGTGGGTTATGAGCACCCACACACTGTGTATGTTTGGTTTTAATGGTGAATAACCAACTTGTGTTTGTGTATGTTGAGTAATATGGGTGTATGATCAACGTACACTGTCTATGATTGGTCTTAATGGTGCAAAATCAACTCGGGTAGACTTTTTTTAAGCAATTAGGCGGTTATGAGGAACCATACACTGTGTATGTTTGGGTTTAATGATGAATAACTAACTTGTGTTTGTGTATGTTGAGTAATAAAAGTGTATGATCAACATATACTGTCTATGATTGGTTTTAATGGTGTAAAATCAACTTGTGTATGCCTTTTTTAAGCAATTAGCGGGTTATGAGCAACCATACACTGTGTATCTGTAGTTTTAATGGTGAATAACCAACTTGTGTTTGTGTATGTTGAGTAATGAAGGTGTATGATCAACATACACTGTCTATGATTGGTTTTAATGGTGTAAAATCAACTTGTGTAGAATTTTTTTTACGCAACTAGTGGGCTATGAGAAACCATACACTGTGTATGTTTAGTTTTAATGGTGAATATCCAACGTGTGTTTGTGTATGTTGAGTAATAAAGGTGTATGATCAACATACACTGTGTATGATTGGTTTTAATGGTGTAAATTCAACTTGTGTAAACGTTTTTTAAGCAATTAGTGGGTTATGAGCAACCATACACTGTGTATGTTTGGTTTTAATGATGAATATCGAACGTGTGTTTGTGTATGTTGAGTAATAAAGGTGTATTATCAACATACATTGTGTATGACTGGTTTTCATGCTGTAAAATCAACTTGTGTAGACGTTTTTTAAGCAATTAGTGGGTTAGGAGCAACCATACACTGTGTATGTTTGGTTTTAATGGTGAATAACCAACTTGTGTTTGTGAACGTTGAGTAATAAAGGTGTATGATCAACATACACCGTCTATGATTGGTTTTAATGGCATAAAATCAACTTGTGTAGACATTGTTTAAGCAATTAGTTGGTTAGGAGCAACCATACATTGTGTATGTTTGGTTTTAATGGTGAACAACCAGCGTGTGTTTGTGTATGTTGAGTAATAAAGGTGTATGATCAAAATACACTGTCTATGATTGGTTTTAATGGTGTAAAATCAACTTGTGTTGACTTTTTTTAAGCAATTAGTGGGTTATGAGCAACCATACACTGTGTATGTTTGGTTTTAATGGTGAATATCTAACTTGTGCTTGTGTGTGTTGAGTAATAAAGGAGTAAGATCAACATACACTGTGTATAATTGGTTTTAAAGCCGTAAAATCAACTTGAGCAGACGTTTTTTTAAGCAATTCGTGGGTTAGGAGCAACCATACACTGTGTACATTTGGTTTTAATGGTGAATATCGAACTTGTGTTTGTGTATGTTGAGTAATAAAGGTGTATGATCAACATACACTGTCTATGATTGGTTTTAATGGTGTAAAATCAAATTGTGTAGACGTTGTTTAAGCAACTAGCTGGTTAGGAGCAACCATACATTGTGTATGTTTCGTTTTAATGGTGAATAACCAACGTGTGTTTGTGTATGTTGAGTAATAAAGGTGTATGATCAACATACACTGTCTGTAATTGGTTTTAATGGTGTAAAATCAACTTGTGTAAAATTTTTTTAATCAATTAGTGGGTTATGAGCAACCATACACTGTGTATGTTTGGTTTTAATGGTGAATAACAAACTTGTGTTTGTGTATGTTGAGTAATATGGGCGTATGATCAACGTACACTGTCTATGATTGGTTTTAATGGTGTAAAATCAACTTGTGTAGACTTTTTTTAAGAAATTAGGGGGTTATGAGCAACCATACACTGTGTATGTTTAGTTTTAATGGTGAATAATCAACTTGTGTTTGTGTATGTTGAGTAATAAATGTGTATGATCAACATACACTGTGTATGATTGGTTTTAATGTTGTAAAATCAACTTGTGTAGACGTTTTTTAAGCAATTAGTGGGTTATGAGCAACCATACACTGTGTATGTTTGGTTTTAATGGTGAAAAACTTACTTGTGTTTGTGTATGTTGAGTAATGAAGGTGTGTGATCAACATACACTATCTATGATTGGTTTTAATGGTGTAAAATCAACTTGTGTATGCGTTTTTTAAGCAATTAGTGGGTTATGAGCAACCATACACTGTGTATATGTGGTTTTAATGATGAATAACCAACTTGTATTTGTGTATGTTGAGTAATAAGGGTGTATGATCAACATACACTATCTATGATTGGTTTTAATGGTGTAAAATCAACTTGTGTAGACTTTTTTTTACGCAACTAGTGGGTTATGAGCAACCATACACTGTGTATGTCTAGTTTTAATGGTGAATATCCAACGTGTGTTTGTGTATGTTGAGTAATAAATGTGTATGATCAACATACACTGTGTATGATTGGTTTTAATGGTGTAAAATCAACTTGTGTAGACGTTTTTTAAGCAATTAGGGGGTTATGAGCAACCATATACTGTGTATGTTTGGTATTAATGGTGAATAACCAACTTGTGTTCGTGTATGTTGAGTAATAAAGGTGTATGATCAACATACACTGTCTATGATTGGTTTTAATGGTGTAAAATCAACTTGTGTAGACTTTTATTGAGCAATTAGTGGGTGATGAGAAACCGTACACTGTGTATGTTTGGTTTTAATGGTGAATATCCAACTTGTGTTTCTGTATGCTGAGTAATAAAGGTGTATGATCAGCATACACTGTGTATAATTAGTTTTAATGCTATAAAATCAACTTGTGTAGACGTTTTTTAAGCAATTAGTGGGTTAGGAGCAACCATACATAGTGTATGTTAGGTTTTAATGGTGAATATCCGACATGTGTTTGTGTATGTTGAGTAATAAAGGTGTATGATCAACATACACTGTCTATGATTGGTTTTAATGGTGTAAAATCAACTTGTGTAGATGTTGTTTAAGCAATTAGGTTGTTAGGAGCAACCGTACATTGTGTATGTTTGGTTTTAATGGTGAATAACCACCGTGTGTTTGTATATGTTGAGTAATAAAGGTGTATGATCAACATACACTGTGTATGATTGGTTTTAATGGTGTAAAATCAACTTGTGTAGACGTTTTTTAAGCAATTAGTGGGTTATGAGCAACCATACACTGTGCATGTTTGGTTTTAATGGTGAAAAACTTACTTGTGTTTGTGTATGTTGAGTAATGAAGGTGTATGATCAACATACACTATCTATGATTGGTTTTAATGGTGTAAAATCAACTTGTGTATGCGTTTTTTAAGCAATTAGTGGGTTATGAGTAGCCATACACTGTGTATGTGTGGTTTTAATGGTGAATAACCAACTTGTATTTGTGTATGTTGAGTAATAAAGGTGTATGATCAACATACACTGTCTATGATTGGTTTTAATGGTGTAAAATCAACTTGTGTGGACTTTTATTTACGCAACTAGTGGGTTATGAGCAACCATACACTGTGTATGTTTTGTTTTAATGGTGAACATCCAACGTGTGTTTGTGTATGTTGAGTAATATTGGTGTATGATCAACAAACACTGTGTATGATTGGTTTTAATGGTGTAAAATCAACTTGTGTAGACGTTTTTTAAGCAATTAGTGGGTTAGGAGCAACCATATACTGTGTGTGTTTGGTATTAATTGTGAATAACCAACTTGTGTTCGTGTATGTTGAGTAATAAAGGTGTATGATCAACATTCACTGTCTATGATTTGTTTTAATAGTGTAAAATCAACTTGTGTAGACTTTTATTGAGCAATTAGTGGGTGATGAGAAACCGTACACTGTGTATGTTTGGTTTTAATGGTGAATATCCAACTTGTGTTTGTGTATGTTGAGTAATAAAGGGGTATGATCAGCATACACTGTGTATAATTAGTTTTAATGCTGTAAAATCATCTTGTGTAGACGTTTTTTAAGCAATTAGTGGGTTAGGAGCAACCATACATAGTGTATGTTAGGTTTTAATGGTAAATATCCGACATGTGTTTGTGTATGTTGAGTAATAAAGGTATATGATCAACATACACTGTCTATGATTGGTTTTAATTGTGTAAAATCTACTTGTGTAGATGTTGTTTAAGCAATTAGGTTGTTAGGAGCAACCGTACATTATGTATGTTTGGTTATAATGGTGAATAACCAAAGTGTGTTTGTATATATTGAGTAATAAAGGTGTATGATCAACATACACTGTCTATGATGGGTTTTAATGGTGTAAAATCAACTTGTGTAGACTTTTTTTAAACAATTAGCGGGTTATGAGCAACCATACACTGTGTATGTTTGGTTCTAATGTTGAATAACCCACCTGTGTTCGTGTATGTTGAGTAATAAAGGTGTATGATTAACATACACTATGTATGATTGGTATTAATGTTGTAAAATCAACTTGTGTATACGTTTTTTATGCATTTAGTGGGTTAGGAACAACCATACACTGCGTATGCTTGGTTTTAATGGTGAATATCCAACTTGTGTTTGTGGACGTTGAGTAAGAAAGGTGTATGATCAACATACACTGTGTATGACTGGTTTTAATGGTATAAAATCAACTTGTGTAGACTTTTTTTAATCAATTAGTGGGTCATGAGCAACCGTACACAATGTATGTTTGGTTTTAATGGCGAATATCTAACGTGTGTTTGTGTATGTTGAGTAATAAAGGTGTATGATCAACATACACTGTCTATGATTGGTTTTAATGGTGTAAAATCAACTTGTGTATACATTTTTTAAGCAATTAGTGGGTTATAAGCAACCATACACTGTGTATGTTTGGTTTAAATGGTGAATAACCAACTTATGTTTGTTTATGTTGAGTAATAAAGGTGTATGATAGCATACACTGTCTATGATTGGTTTTAATGGTGTAAAATCAACTTGTGTAGACATTTTTTAAGCAATTAGTGGGTTATGAGCAACCATACACTGTGTATGTTTGGTTTCAATGGTGAATATCCAATGTGTGTTTGTGTATGTTGAGTAATAAAGGTGTATGATCAACATACACAGTATATGATTGGTTTTAATGGTGGAAAATCAACTTGTGTAGACGTTTTTTAAACAATTAGTGGGTTATGAGCAACCATACACTATGTATGCTTGGTTTTATATCCAACTTGTGTTTGTATATGTTGAGTAATAAAGGTGTATGATCAACATACACTGTGCATGATTGGTTTTAATGATGTAAAATCAACTTGTGTAGACGTTTTTTAGGCAATTAGTGGGTTAGGAGCAACCATACACTGTGTATGTTTGGTTTTAATGGTGTAAAATCAAGTTGTATGGACGTTGTTTAAGCAATTAGCTGGTTAGGAGCAACCATACATTGTGTATGTTTGGTTTTAATGGTGAATAACCAACGTGTGTTTGTGTATGTGTGTAATAAAAGTGTATGATCAACATACACTGTCTATGATTGGTTTTAATGGTATAAAATTAATTTGTGTAGACTTTTTTTAATCAATTAGTGGGTTATGAGCAACCATACATTGTGTATGTTTGGTTTTATTGGTGAATAATCAACTTGTGTTTGTGTTTTTTGAGTAATATAGGTGTATGATCAACATACACTGTCTATGATTGGTTTTAATGGTGTAAAATCAACTTGTGTAGACTTTTTTTAAGCGATTAGTGGGTTATGAGAAACCATACACTGTGTATGTTTGGTTTTAATGGTGAATATTCAACTTGTGTTTGTGTATGTTGAGTAATAAAGGTGTATGATCAACATACACTGTGTATGATTGGCTTTAATGCTGTAAAATCAACTTGTGTAGATGTTTTTTAAGCAATTAGTGGGTTAGGAGCAACCATACTCAGTGTATGTTTGGTTTTAATGGTGAATATCCAACTTGTGTGTGTGTATGTTGAGTAATAAAGGTGTATGATCAACATACACTATCTATGATTGGTTTTTATGGTGTAAAATCAACTTGTGTAGACTTTTTTTAAGCAATTAGTGGGTTATGAGCAACCATACACTGTGTGTGTTTAGTTTTAATGGTGAATAACCAACTTGTGTTTGTGTATGTTGAGTAATAAAGGTGTATGATCAACATACACTGTGTGTGATTGGTTTTAATGTTGTAAAATCAACTTGTGGAGACGTTTTTTAAGCAATTAGTGGGTTATGAGCAACCATACACTGTGTATGTTTGGTTTTAATGGTCAAAAACTTACTTGTGTTTGTGTATGTTGAGTAATGAAGGTATATGATCAACATACACTGTCTATGATTGGTTTTAATGGTATAAAATCAACTTGTGTAGACTTTTTTTAATTAATTAGCGGGTTATGAGCAACCATACACCGTGTATGTGTATGTTTGGTTTTAATAGTTAATAACCAACTTGGTTTTATGTTTTTTAAGTAATTAATTGTTTGTCATGGGTTTAATCTTTGGGTTTGTGATGTTTTGCTTTTATTTCAGATGGCATTTTACTCACGCAGGAAGAGCTATTCAGCAGTGGAGGTTGATTACATTATCCTAAGGAGTGGCTGGAAATGCCTGCAAGTTAACAAAATGGGAGTGTCAACCAAAGTTGTGATAGAGATTCAGGAAATCTAGAAGGACGATGAAGCCAAGGTTTGGCACAGTATCCATTTGAATTATGTGACTTTTTACAATTACATTTGTGATGCCTTTTTAAACAAAAGTGTTTTGCATTACAGCTTGCCCTTGCTTCACAATACAATGTCGGGCATTTGCTTGAGCTGAGTGAGACTAATGTCAGCTTCTGGCATTGTCTAATTCACCTTCTCCTTCTCCACCTGGTGGCCAACCCAAATCCCGAGGAGTTATCATTCTTATTTGGTGGGAAGTTAGTGCACCTCGGGAGGAGGGAATTTTGCATTCTAACCGGCTTGAGATATGCCGGTGTAGAAGAGGTACGGGGTGGTCCCAACAGGCTGGTTGCCAAGTACGGCATGAGGGGTAAGATGACTAGGCAGCAGCTGCTTGAAGCATGCAGAACCTGCTCCATCGTGGAGGACCAGGTGAAGCTTGCTATTGCCTACCTGGTGGAGGGTCTACTGTTCGCCAAACACAAGCGAACAGGAATTGGGCCGAACATCCTGGCCCTTGTGGACGACGTGGACTCTTTCAACAGTGTTGCTTGGGGATCCTTGAGCTGGAAATTCTTGGTGCGGAAGCTCAATAATTTCGTTGCAAAAATGAAACACGGTTTAGAAAGGACCTACTCCGTCTACGGGTTCTATGACATGGTTTCCGTATTTGCCGTGGAAACCCTTCCAGAACTTGCCAAGGTTGGGGTGGTGAGGGTTGGCAACCAGCCTCTTGGGCGGATCCTTAACTGCAAGATGTGTGTTAAGGTTCCATACCCCATGCTGTTCTCAATGGTATTCGATCAGGTAATAATACATTATGTTGTTGTTGTTTTACTACTAGTTGTTTCATATCATTTGGGTTAGATTACTAACGTTCATATGATGTATCTTCCTTTGATCAGCAATTGAATGCCAAACCGATTGGACTGACGAGTGCGGAAGCCAATCAGCCTAATCTACAAGGCATTCTCTTTGCTGATGTTGGTGAGGAGGGGCTTCAATCTCCTGTTAAGGAAATGCCAGCAGATCCAGGCGTTGAACCAGTACCATTGGCAACTTCGTACTCCTTGCCGGCATCCAAGGAGGAACCACTTACTGCGTCGCCTAATTTGGCGTATCAATCGGTATTGACACTTTGTTTTGTGGTTACTTAATTGCATTTTTATCCTTTTAAGTACTATATTATTCAAATTCATGTTTATGACAATTTGGAGGACTTATTGTAGGTTATGGAGAGATTCGAAGCGATGGAGAAAGATGTGCAAAGCATGCGGATGCACTTCGAAAGCAGACTTGAAGCGCAGCAGCTTCAGCTGCAAATGTACGAACAACAGTTTGAGGCTCAGGAGGCAATGATTAAGGAGCTCTTAGACCGTCCACCGCATGCCACATCCCCACAGATCTATTCATCGACTTCCGCTCATCCATCCCCAATTGAGCAAGCAATTATTATTTCTCCTACACGTGCTGGGTAAGACACTACGGATCCTTGTTATTGTTATGATTTGGTATGTTTTCATGGTTGTTGAGGTTTATTGACTTTGGTATTTGCTCTGCCAACCAGGGACGAGGAAAATGTCAACAAGGAACGATCGTCTACGCATGTGGATGGTGTTAAAAACTTGATGACATTGTCCGCGACAGTTTGAGGTTTGGGCAAGAGAGGAGAGACCCCAAGCCAAATCCCAAGTACAAAGGTGAAGAATGGACCGCGGAGGGTAAGAGCAAACGGGCAAGGATGACCCAACCTGGACCGGAACCGGTTTTGCCCTTCGATCCACTCCAACCTCCCTCCAAGGAAGACAAAAAACAATTTGATGTATTTTACAAAAGTTTCCAAGCAAGGGTTAAGAAGTAAGTGTGATTTCACACTCTAGTTTTTGAAAATCAGTGTGTAAATGTTTCCAGAATGCATCTTTCTTATGGGATGCTCATATATTATGCTTCTTATTGTATGTTACAGCGATTTGAATACTCCCCTTGAGTTACCTAAGGATCAACATATGGATTTCACTGTTTTGGCTGCCACAACGGGTCAATTTTGGTATCGGTTGATAAACGATGACGCCTGGCTTACAGATGAGGTATGTTTCCCATCATGAAAGTTTTTTCGTGTGATTACTGTAATTGGTTCCCAACCTTTTGTTGTTGGTGTGTCAACTACTTAGTGGGGTGTGATTAATAATATACCGTGTATGGTAGGTTTTAAGGATGTGAAATCCACTTGTATAGGTGTGTTTTAAGTAATAAGTGGTGTATGATCAATCATACACCGTGCATGATATGTTTTAATGGTGTAAATCGATATATATGATCAACTTGTTTATGTGTTTTTGAAGTGATTAGTGGTGTATGGTTAACAATATACCATGTATGATAGGATTTACTTGCCTAAGAACAACTTGTGTTAGGGTGTTTCAACTAATTAGTGGTATGTTTGCAGGAAATGGATGTAGTTCTACACTACCTTCTGGAGAAGAAACATCAGTGGCCAGAGCATTTCGACCAGAGAGCAACATGCGCGTTTACGACGGTTGCTCCTCGATTTGGACCCCTATACAAACAGACTCAAAACGGAGAAATCCCGATCGAGGCAGTCTTTGCTGATTTTGAATGGTTGATCATTAAGTTTCTCGCCGGGGATGACACATACGGGGTCCGCTGCCACGACGTGGATCGGATATACATGCCCATCAATCAACCTAGTCAACATTGGTTCCTTGCTGCCATCCATTTTAAAGAATGGCGGATACAGGTAATTGATTATTTGTACTTCGTCGCAGCCAAGGAATCAAGATTAGAACATGTGGAACCAATTGCAATATTGCTTCCATATGCTCTAGATATGGTTAATTTTTGGGATGTCCGAAAGGACCTCATACATTTCAAAGGCAAGCCTTTCTTGATCACTTACGACCAGGGTGAATGTCCACAGCAGATGGGGTATGACCTCTACTTCCTACACAATTTTACTATTCCGTTCATTCGGCCTTTTGGTTATTAAGCGGATGAAAAATAGTCATTACTTGTAGTGATGTATAATTTCTGATTGTCTCATCTGTATTATTATGAACTGCAGGTCAGATTGTGGCTTTTTTGTTGTAAAGTTTATTGAATTTTTGCTTACAAATGGACTCAGCATCCACCAATGCACGCAAGTGCATATGGGGAAAATGCGGCTGAACACCTATGTACACTTGTACAGACTTGGAAGAAAGAAACAGATGCAATTGTATACATATGAATAAAATTATATCATGTGTATATGTTATCCTATATTACCATAGGATTTACATTGTATTCATCAAACTGAAAATTGTGTAAAGGTTGATATGTATGTAATATTGTATATTCTTTATTTTTTTTGAACAAAATAATGTTGTCTATTTCTGTTGATGTATTTTCAAATTGTGTAATAAAAATTGTCAATTGAAGTGTTTCGAAATTTGTACCAATTGTGTGTTCTTGGTGTTTGATGTGTTTTTGAAGTGAGTTACACATTCATACAGAATAGGAATAAATCCCAATATTTACGTCAACCACACCTATATATGTTGATTTTACACCTATATAAGTTCATCTTAACCCAGTATAACCGAACATAAACTAATTATTAATCTCAAAACACTTAATAAAGGTTGATTTTACACCTATAAAACTCATCATACACCGTGAATGATTCATAATACACCGCTATTTACTTTAAACACACCAATATAACCCATCATAAACCAATAAGTACCAGCAAACTTAAAAATACATGCAAAAGTTGTTTTTAAACATTCAAACTCATCATACACCGTGTATGATAGATTACACACCACTAAGTACTTGAAACACTGTTGATGAAACATTATCTGTAGAAGTGCCACCTCTCCCTGCGGCTCAGCCGTCATTAGCCCACCACCGCCACTGCTAGAACCACTTTCATTAGCAGTTGGAACAGCTGGATATATCACGAAATTGAAGGGCAAACTGTACATTTTTCACTGGCCCAAGTATTCCCGGACTTGTACAGTGCCTCTCAATCTCTGAATTTCCAACTCTAACACTTGTTATTATCTTTTTCGAGGGTGATTATCTTTTTGTGAAGCGCCTCTCTTTTTCCCCCTGTTAATCACAACCGAAATCAAGAAAAACGTAAAAATGTAATCAAAGAGAAATATGAATAGAATACAGATAGTTGAGTGTAAATATGAAAATCATCATGTGGATGCAATTCGCACCATTACCGTACACCATGTGTGATTGATCATACACCACTAATTACTTGAAACACTGTTGATACACCAATATATCTGTAGAAGTGCCACCTCTCCCTGAGGCTCATCTGTAACTGGCCTACCACCGCCACTGCTAGAACCACTTACATTAGCAATTTGAACGGCTAGATATATCATGAAATTGGGGAACCGTGTATGCTTGGCGTCCTTTCAACTACTCCATCTATAGGCAAAGGCATACAAGGTACAAAGTAGGTGGTAGTTGAGGTTATTAAATTGGGGAGAACCGTTGGAGAGGGGGAGGATAAAGCAGGTGGTAGTCGAGGTTATTAAATAGATGAGAACCGTGGGAGAGGGGGAGGATAAAGTAAGTGGTAGTTGAGGTTATTAAATGTCTTCCTTGGTAGTCCATTATGACCCCTGAACATTCAATGTTCAAACCCCAAACAACTCATCATACGTTGTGTATGATAAGTCACACAGCACTAATTACCTGAAACATACCGATGTAAGTCAATTTTGCACATTTATAACTTAACATACACAATGTACGACTCATCATACACAACTATTTATTTCACAAACACCAATATAACTTAATTTCACACAAATATATCCTATCATACACCAATAATAACTTGAAAAATACTCATAATACTAGCAAAACCATAAATATGTATGCAAAGCTTGATTTTACACCCAAACAACTCATCATACATTGTGTATGATAAGTCATACAGCACTAATTACTTGAAACACACCTATGTAAGTCCATTTTACACATTTATAACTTAACATACACAATGTATGACTCATCATACACAACTATTTATTTCACACACACCAATATAACTTCATTTTAAACCAATATATCCCATCATACACCAATAATTAAATAAAAAACACTCATAAAAGCAGAATGAACCCCATTATACTAGCAAAACCATAAATATGTACGCAAAGCTTGATTTTACACCGAAACAACTCATCATACATTGTGTACGATAAGTCATACAGCAGAAATTACTTGAAACACACCTATGTAAGTCCATTTTACACATTTATAACTTAACATACACAATGAATGACTCATCATACACAACTATTTATTTCACACACACCAATACAACTTTATTTTACACCAATATATCCCTTCATACACCAATAAGTACATGAAAAACACTCATAAAAGGTGATTGAACCACATTATACCAGCAAAACCATAAATATGTATACAAAGCTTGATTTTGCACCCAAACAACTCATCATACATTGTGTACGATAAGTCATACAGCACTAATTACCTGAAACACACCTATGTAAGTCCATTTTACACATTCATAACTTAAATTACACAATGTATGACTCATTATACACAACTATTTATTTCACACGCACCAATATAACTTCATTTTACACCAATATATCCCATCATACACCAATAATTACTTGAAAAACACTCATAAAAGCTGATTGAACCCCATTATACCAGCAAAACCATAAATATGTATGCAAAGCTTGATTTTACACCCAAACAACTCATCAAACATTGTGTATGATGAGTCATACAGCACTAATTACTTGAAACACACCTATGTAAGTCCATTTTACACATTTATAACTCAACATACACAATGTATGACTCATCATACACAACTATTTATTTCACACACACCAATATAACTTCATTTTACACCAATATATCCCATCATACACCAATAATTACTTGAAAAACACTCATAAAAGATGATTGAACCCCATTATACAAGCAAAACCATAAATATGTATGCAAAGCTTGATTTTACACCCAAACAACTCGTCATACATTGTGTACGATAAGTCATACAGCACTAATTGCTTGAAACACACGTATGTAAGCCCATTTTACACATTTATAACTTAACATGTAGAATGTATGATGCATCATACATAACTATTTATTTCACACAGACCAATATAACTTCATTTTAGACCAATTTATCCCATCATACACCAATAATTACATGAAAAACGCTCATAAAATCTGATTGAACCCCATTATACCAGCAAAACTATAAATATCTATGCAAAGCTTGATTTTACACCCAAACAACTCATCAAACATTGTGTACTATAAGTCATACAGCACGAATTACCTGAAACACACCTATGTAAGTCCATTTTACACATTTATAACTTAACATACACAATGTATGACACATCATACACAACTATTTATTTCACACACACCAATATAACTTAATTTTACACCAATATATCCCATCATACACTAATAATTACATGAAAAACACTCAAAAAGCTGATTGAACCCCATTATACCAGCAAAACCATAAATATGTATGCAAAGCTTGATTTTACACCCAAACAACTCATCAAACATTGTGTACTATAAGTCATACAGCACGAATTACCTGAAACACACCTATGTAAGTCCATTTTACACATTTATAACTTAACATGCACAATGTATGACTCATCATACACAACTATTTATTTCACACACACCAATATAACTTAATTTTACACCAATATATCCCATCATACACTAATAATTACATGAAAAACACTCAAAAAGCTGATTGAACCCCATTATACCAGCAAAACCATAAATATGTATGCAAAGCTTGATTTTACACGCAAATAACTCATCATACATTGTGTATGATAAGTCGTATAGCACTAATTACTTGAAACACACCTATGTAAGTCCATTTTACACATTTATAACTTAACCTACATAATGTATGACTCATCATACACGACTATTTATTTCACACACACCAATATAACTTTATTTTACACCAATATATCCCATCATACACCAATAATTACATGAAAAACACTCACAAATGTTGATTGAACCCCATTATGCCAGCAAAACCATAAATATATATGCAAACCTTGTCTTTACACCCAAACAACTCATCATACATTGTGTATGATAAGTGATACAGCACTAATTACCTGAAACACACCTATGTTAGTCCATTTTACCCATTTATAACTTAACATACACAACGTATGACTCATCATACACAACTATTTATTTCACACACCCCAATATAACTTTATTTTACCCTGATATATCCCATCATACACATATAATTACATGAAAAACACTCATAAAAGCTGATTGAACCCCATTATACCTGCAAAAATATAAATATGCCTGCAAAGCTTGGTTTTACACTCAAACAACTCATCATATACTGCGTATGATAAGTCATACAACACTAATTACCTCAAACACACCTATGCAAGCCCATTTTACACATTTATAACTTGACATACACAATGTATGTCTCATCATACACAACTATTTATTTCACACACACCAATATAACTTCATTTTACGCCAATATATCTTATCATACATCAATAATTACTTGAAAAACACTCATAAAAGTTGATTGAACTCCATTATACCAACAAAACCATAAATATGTATGCAAAGCTTGATTTTACACCCAAAAAATTCATCATACAATGTGTATGATAAGTCATACGACACTAATTACCTAAAACCCACCGATGCAAGTCCATTTTACCCATAAATAACTTAACATCCACAATGTATGACTCATCATACTTAACTATTTATTTCACACACACCAATATAACTTTATTTTACACAAATATATCCCATTATACTCCAATAATTACATGAAAAACACTCATAAAAACTGATTGAACCCCATTATACCAGGAAAACCATAAATATGTATGCAAAGCTTGATTTTACATCCAAACAACTCATCATACATTGTGTATGATAAGACATGCAGCACCAATTACCTGAAACACACCTATGTAAGTCCATTTTACACATTTATAGCTTAACATACACAATGTATGACTCATCATACATAACTATTTATATCATACACACCAATATAACTTCATTTTCCACTAATGTATCCCATCATACACCAATAATTGCTTGAAAACACTCATAAATGCTGATTGAACCCCATTATACCAGCAAAACCATAAATATGTATGCAAAGCTTGATTTTGCACCCAAACAACTCATCATACATTGTGTATGATAAGTCATACAGCACGACTTACTTGAAACACACCTATGTAAGTCCATTTTACACATTTATAATTTAACATACATAATGTATGACTCATCATACGCAACTATTTATTTCACACACACCAACATAACTTCATTTTGCACCAATATATCCCATCATGCACAATTAATTACTTGAAAAATACTCATAAAAGCCGATTGAACACTATTATACCAGGAAAACTATAAATATTTATGCAAACTTTGATTTTACACCCAAACAACTCATCATACATTGTGTATGATAAGTCATACAGCACTAATTACCCGAAACACACCTATGTAAGCCCATTTTACACATTTATAACTTAACATACACAATGAATGACTCATCATACACAACTATTTATTTCACACACACCAATATAACTTCATTTTACACCAATATATCCCATCATACGCCAATAATTACTTGAAAAACACTCATAAAAGATGATTGAACCCCATTATACAAGTAAAACCATAAATATGTATGCAAAGCTTGATTTTACACCCAAACAACTCATCATACATTGTGTATGATAAGTCATACAGCACTAATTACTTGAAACACACCTATGTAAGTCCATTTTACACATTTATAACTTAACATACACAATGTATGTCTCATCATACACAACTATTTATTTGACACACACCAATATAACTTCATTTTACGCCAATATATCCCATCACACACCAATAATTACTTGAAAAACACTCATAAAAGCTGATTGAAATCCATTATACAAGCAAAACCATAAATATGTAAGCAAAACCATAAATATGTTTGCAAAGCTTGATTTTACACCCAAACAACTTATCGTACATTGTGTATGATAGGTCATACGGCACTAATTACTTGAAACATACCTATGTTAGTCCATTTTGCACATTTATAACTTAACATACACAATGTTTGTCTCATCATACACAACTATTTAATTCACACACACCAATATAACTTCATTTTACCCCAATATATCTCATCATACACCAATAATTACTTGAAAAACACTCATAAAAGCTGATTGAACCCCATTATACCTGGAAAACCATAAATATGTATGCAAAGCTTGATTTTGCACCCAAACAACTCATCATACATTGTGTATGATAAGTCATACAGCACTAATTACCTGAAACACACCTATGTGAGTCCATTTTACACATTTATAACTTAGCATACACAATGTATGACTTATCATACACGACTATTTATTTCACACACACCAATATAACTTCATTTTACACCAATATATCCCATCATACCCCAATAATTGCTTAAAAACACTAATAAAAGCTGATTGAACCCCATTATACCAAGAAAACCTTAAATATGTATGCAAAGCTAGATTTTACACCCAAACAACTCATCACACATTGTTTATGATAAGTCATACAGCACTAATTACCCGAAACGCACCTATGTAAGTCCATTTTACGCATTTATAACTTAACATACACAATGTATGACTCGTCATACACAACTATTTGTTTCACACACACCAATATAACTTTATTTTACACCAATAAATCCCATCATACACCAACAATTGCTTGAAAAACACTCATAAAAGATGATTGAACCCCATTATACAAGCAAAACCAAAGCCTGATTTTACACCCAAACAACTCATCATACATTGTGTATGATAAGTCATACAACACAAATTACTTGAAACACACCTATGTAAGTCCATTTTACCCATTTATAACTTAACGTACACAATGTATGACTCATCATACACAACTATTTATTTCACAAACACCAATATAACTTCGTTTTAGACCAACATATCCCATCATACACTATTAATTACATGAAAAACACTCATAAAAGCTGTTTGAACCCCATTATACCCGCAAAACCATAAATATGTATGCAAAGCTTAATTTTACAGCCAAACAAGTCATCAAACAATGTGTACGATAAGTCGTACAGCGCAAATTACCTGGAACACACCTATGTAAGTTCATTTTACACGTTTATAATATAACATACACAATGTATGACACATCATACACAGCTATTTATTTCATACGCACCAATATTACTTCATTTTACACCAATATATCCCATCATACACTATTAATGACATGAAAAAAAATCATTAAAGCTGATTTAACCCCGTTATACCAGCAAAACCATCAATATGTATGCAAAGCTTGATTTTAGACGCAAACAACTCATCATACATTGTGTATGATAAGTCGTACAGCACAAATTACTTGAAACACACCTATGTAACTCTATTTTACTCATTTATAACTTGACCTACACAATGTATGACTCATTATACACAACTATTCATTTCACACACACCAATATAACTTCATTTTACACCAATATATCCCATCATACCCTAATAATTACATGAAAAACACTCATAAAAACTGATTGAACCCCATTATACCAGCAAAACCATAAATATGTATGCAAAGCTTAATTTTACACGCAAACAACTCATCATACATTGTGTATGATAAGTCATACGGCACTTATTACGTGAAACACACCTATGTAAGTCCTTTTTACACATTTATAACTTAACATACACAATGTACGACTCATCATACACAACTATTTATTTCACACACACCAATATAACTTTATTTTACACCAATAAATCCCATCATACACCAACAATTGCTTGAAAAACACTCATAAAAGATGATTGAACCCCATTATACAAGCAAAACCAAAGCCTGATTTTACACCCAAACAACTCATCATACATTGTGTATGATAAGTCATACAACACAAATTACTTGAAACACACCTATGTAAGTCCATTTTACCCATTTATAACTTAACGTACACAATGTATGACTCATCATACACAACTATTTATTTCACACACACCAATATAACTTCGTTTTAGACCAACATATCCCATCATACACCAATAATTACATGAAAAACACTCATAAAAGCTGATTGAACCCCATTATACCAGTAAAACCATAAATATGTATGCAAACCTTGATTTTACACCCAAACAACTCATCACACATTGTGTATGATAAGTCACACATTACTAATTACCTGAAACACACCTATGTAAGTCCATTTTACACATTTATAACTTAACATACGCAATGTATGACTCATCATACCCAACTATTTATTTCACACACACCAATATAACTTCAGTTTTCACCAATATATCCCATCATACGCAAATAATTACTGGAAAAACACTAATAAAAGCTGATTGAACCCCATTATACCAGCAAAACCATAAATATGTATGCAAACCTTGATTTTACACCCAAACAACTCATCATACATTATGTATGATAGGTCATACAGCACTGATTACCCGAAACACACCTATGTAAGTCCATTTTACGCATTTATAACTTAACATACACAATGTATGACTTATCATACACAACTAATTATTTAACACACACCAATATAACTTCATTTTACACCAATATATACCATCATACACCAATAATTACATGGAAAACACCCATAAAAGCTGATTGAACCCCATTATACCTGCAACGCCATAAATATGTATGCAAAGCTTGATTTTACACCCAAACAACACATCATACATTGTGTATGATAAGTCATACAGCACTAATTACCTGAAACCCACATATGTAAGTCCATTTTACACATTTATAACTTAACATACATAACGTATAACTCATAATACACAACTATTTATTTCACACACGCCAACATAACTTCATTTTTCACCAATATATCCCATCATGCACAATTAATTACTTGAAAAATACTCATAAAAGCTAATTGAACCCCATTATACTAGGAAAACCATAAATATTTATGCAAACCTTGATTTTGCACCCAAACAACTCATCATACATTGTGTATGATAAGTCATACAGCACTAATTACCCGAAACACACCTATGTAAGTCCATTTTACACATTTATAACTTAACATGCAAAATGTATGTCTCATCATACACAACTATTTATATCACACACACCAATATAACTTCATTTTACGCCAATATATCCCATCATACAACAATAATTACTTGAAAAATAGTCATAAAAGCTGATTGAACTCCATTATACAAGCAAAACCATAAATATGTATGCAAAGCTTGATTTTACACCCAAACAACTCATCGTACATTGTGTGTGATAAGTCATACGGCACTAATTACTTGAAACACAACTATGTAAGTCCATTTTACACATTTATAACTTAACATACACAATGTACGACTCATCATACACAACTATTTATTTCACACACACCAATATAACTTCATTTCGCACCAATATATCCCATCATACACCAATAATTACATGAAAAATGCTCATAAAAGCTGATTGAACCCCTCCATACCAGCAAAACCATAAATATGTATGCAAACCTTGATTTTACACCCAAACAACTCATCACACATTGTGTATGATAAGTCATACAACACTAATTACCTGAAACCCACCTACATAAGTCCATTTTACACATTTATAACTTAACATACACAATGTATGACTCATCATACAAAACTATTTATTTCACACACACCAGTATAACTTCATTTTACACGAATATATCCCATCATATAGCAATAATTACATGAAAAACACTCATAAAGCTGATTGAACCCCATTATTCCCGCAAAACCATAAATATGTATGCAAAGCTTGATTTTACACCCAAACAACTCATCATACATTGTGTATGATAAGTCATGCAGCACTAATTACTTGAAACACACCTATGTAAGTCCATTTTACACATTTATAACTCAACATACACAATGTATGACTCATCATGCACAACTATTTATTTCACACACATCAATATCACTTCATTTTACACCAATGTATCCCATCATACACCAATAATTACTTAAAAAACACTCATAAAAGCTGATTGAACCACATTATACCAGCAAAACCATAAATATGTATGCAAAGCTTGATTTTACACCCAAACAACTCATCATACACTGCGTATGATAAGTCACACAACACTAATTACGTGAAACCCACCTATGTAGGTCTATTTTACACATTTATAACTTAACATACACAATGTATGACTCATCATACGAAACTATTTATTTCACACACACAATTATAACTTCATTTTACACCAATATATCCCATCATAGAGCAATAATTACATGAAAAACACTCATAAAAGCTGATTGAACCCCACTATACCTGCAAAACCATAAATATGTACGCAAAGCTTTATTTTACACCGAAACAACTCGTCATACATTGCGTATGATAAGTCATACAGCACTAATTACCCGAAACACACCTATGTAATTCCATTTTACACATTTGTAACTTAACATACACAATGCATGACTCATCATACACCAATATTTATTTAACACACACCAAGACAACATCATTTTAAACCAATATATCCCATCATACACAATTAGCCACTTGAAAAATACTCATAAAAGCTGATTGAACCCCATTATACCTGCAAAACCATAAATATGTATGCAATGCTTGATTTTACACCCAAAGAACACATCATACATTGCGTATGATAAGTCATACAACACTAATTACCTGAAACACACCTATGTAAATCCATTTTACACATTTATAACTTAACATACACAACGTACGACTCATCATACACAACTATTCATTCACACACACCAATATAACTTCATTTTACACCAATATATCCCATCATACACCAATAATTACATGAAAAACACTCATAAAAGCTAATTGAACCCCGTTATACAAGCAAAAATATAAATATGCATGCAAAGCTTGATTTTACACCCAAATAACTCATCATACATTGTGTATGATAAGTCATACAGCACTAATTACCTGAACCACACCCATGTAAGTCCATTTTACACATTTATAACTTAACATACACAATGTATGACTCCTCGTACACAAATATTTATTTCACACGCACCAATATAACTTCATTTTATGCCAATATAACCCATCATACGCCAATAATTACTTGAAAAACACTCATAAAAGCTGATTGAACCCCATTATACCAGCAAAACCTTAAATATGTATGCAAAGCTTGATTTTACACCCAAACAACTCATCATACATTGTGTATGATAAGTCATACTGCACAAATTACTTGAAACACACCTATGTGAGTCCATTTTATACATTTATAACTTAACATACATAATGTATGACTCATCATACACAACTATTAATTTCATACACACCAATGTAACTTCATTTTACACCAATATATCCCATCATACACCAATAATTACTTAAAAAATACTCATAAAAGCTTATTGAACCCCATTATACCAGCAGAACCATAAATATGTATGCAAAGCTTGATTTTACACCCAAACAACTCATCGTACATTGTGTATGATAAGTCTTACGGCACTAATTACTTGAAACAAACCTATGTAAGTCCATTTTACACATTTATAACTTAACATACCCAATGTACGACTCATCATACTCAACTATTTATTTCACACACACCAATAAAACTTCATTTTACACCAATATATCCCATCATATACTAATAATTACATGAAAAACACTCATAAAAGCTGATTGAACCCCATTAGGCCAGCAAAACCATAAATATGTAAGCAAAGCTTAATTTTAGACGCAAACAACCCATCATATATTGTGTACGATAAGTCGTACAGCACAAATTACTTGAAACACACCAATGTAAGTCCATTTTACACATTTATAACATAACCTACACAATGTATGACTCATCATACACAACTATTTATTACACACACACCAATATAACTTCATTTTACGCCAATATATCCCATCATACACCAATAATTACTTGAAAAACACTCATAAAAGCTGATTGAAATCCATTATACAAGCAAAACCATAAATATGTAAGCAAAACCATAAATATGTTTGCAAAGCTTGATTTTACACCCAAACAACTTATCGTACATTGTGTATGATAGGTCATACGGCACTAATTACTTGAAACATACCTATGTTAGTCCATTTTGCACATTTATAACTTAACATACACAATGTTTGTCTCATCATACACAACTATTTAATTCACACACACACCAATATAACTTCATTTTACCCCAATATATCCCATCATACACCAATAATTACATGAAAAATACTCATAGAAGCCGATTGAACCCCATTATACATGCAAAACCTTAAATATGCACGCAAAGCTGGATTTTACACCCAAACAACTCATCATACATTTTGTATGATAAGTCATACAATACTAATTACCTGAAACACACCTATGTGAGTCCATTTTACACATTTATAACATAACATACATAATGAATGACTCATCATACACAACTATTTATTTCACACACACCAATATAACGTCATTTTACACCAATATAATCCATTATACTCCAATAATTACATGAAAAACACTCATAAAAGCTGATTAAACCCCATTATACAAGCAAAAATATATATATGCATACAAAGCTTGATTTTACACCCAAACAACTCATCATACATTGTGTATGATAAGTCATACAGCACTAATTACCTGAAACACACCTATGTATGTCCATTTTACACATTTATAACTAAACATAAACAATGTATGTCTCATCAGACACAACTATTTATTTCACACACACAAATAGAACTTCATTTTATGCCAATATATCCCAGCATACACCAACAATTACTTGAAAAACCCTCATAAAAGCTGATTGAACCCCATTATACCAACAAAACCATTAATATGTATGCAAAGCTTGATTTTACACGCAAATGACTCGTCATACGTTGTGTATGATAAGTCGTACAGCACTAATTACTTGAAACACACCTATGTAAGTCCATTTTACTCATTTATAACTTAACCTACACAATGTATGACTCATCATACACGACTATTTATTTCACACACACCATTATAACTTCATTTTACACCAATGTATCCCATCATGCACCAATAATTACATGAAAAACTCTCATAAAGGCTGATTGAAGCCCATTATACCAGCAAACATATAAATATGAAGGCAAAGCTTGATTTTACACCCAAAAAACACATCATACATTGTGTATGATAAGCCATACAGCACTAATTACCTGAAACACACCTATGTAAGTCCATTTTACACATTTATAACTAAACATACACAATGTATGTCTCATCATACACAACTATTTATTTCACACACACCAATATAACTTCATTTTATGCCATATATATCCCATCATACACCAATAATTACTTGACAAATACTCATAGAAGCTGATTGAACTCCATTATACTAGCAAAACCATAAATATGTACGCAAAGCTGGATTTTACACCCAAACAACTCATCATACATAGTGTATGATAAGTCATACGACACTAATTACCTGAAACACACCTATGTGAGTCCATTTTACACATTTATAACATAACATACACAATGTATGACTTATCATACACAACTATTTATTTCACATACACTAATATAACTTCATTTTGCACCACTATATCTCATCATACGCCAATAATTACTTGAAAAACACTCATGAAAGCTGATTGAACCCAATTATACAAGCAAAACAATAAATATGTATGCAAAGCTTGATTTTACACGCAAAAAACTCACCATACATTACGTATGATAAGTCATACAACACTAATCACCTGAAACCTAGCTATGTAAGTAAATTCTACACGTTCATAACTTAACATACACAATGTATGACTCATCATACACAACTATTTATTTCACACACACGAATATATTACTTCATTTTACACCAATATATCCCATCATACAGCTATAATTACAAGCAAAACACTCATAATAGCTGGTTGAACCTCATTATACCAGCAAAACCATAAATATGTATGCAAAGCTTGATTTTACACCGAAACAACTCATCATATATTATGTATGATAAGTCATGCAGCACTAATTACCCGAAACACACCGATGTAAGTCCCTTTTACACATTTATAACTTAACATACACAATGTATGACTCATCATACACAACTATTTATTTCACACACACCAATATAACTTCATTTTACACCAATGTATCCCATCTTACACAAATAATAACTTTAAAAACACTCATAAAAGCTGATTGAACCCCATTATACCAGGAAAACTATAAATAAGTATGCAAAGCTCGATTTTGCACCCAAACAACTCATCATACATTGCGTATGATAAGTCATACAGCACTAATTACCTGAAACCCCCCTATTTAGGTCGATTTTACAAATATATAACTTAACATACACAATGTATGACTCATCATGCACAACTATTCATTTCACACACACCAATATAACTTCATTTTAGACCAATATATACCATCATACAGCAATGATTACAGGAAAAACACTCATAAAAGCTGATTGAACCCCATTATACCAGCAAATCCATAAATATGTATTCAAAGCTTTATTTTACACCCAAACAACTCATCATACATTGTGTATGATAAGTCATGCAGCACTAATTACCCGAAACACACCTATGTAAGTCCCTTTTACACATTTATAACTTAACATACATAATGTATGACTCATCATACACAACTATTTATTTCACACACACCAATATAACTTCATTTTACACCAATGTATCCCATCTTACACCAATAATAACTTTAAAAACACTCATAAAAGCTGATTGAACCCCATTATACCAGGAAAACCATAAAAATGTATGGTTTTAATCAATTAGCGGGTTATGAGCAACCATACACTGTGTATGTTTGGTTTTAATAGTTAATAACCAACTTGGTTTTATGTTTTTTAAGTAATTAATTGTTTGTCATGGGTTTGATCTTTGGGTTTGTGATGTTTTGCTTTTATTTCAGATGGCATTTTACTCACGCAGGAAGAGCTATTCAGCAGTGGAGGTTGATTACATTATCCTAAGGAGTTGCTGGAAATGCCTGCAAGTTAACAAAATGGGAGTGTCAACCAAAGTTGTGATAGAGATTCAAGAAATCTAGAAGGACGACGAAGCCAAGGTTTGGCACAGTATCCATTTGAATTATGTGACTTTTTACAATTACATTTGTGATCCCTTTTTAAACAAAAGTGTTTTGCATTACAGCTTGCCCTTGCTTCACAATACAATGTCGGGCATTTGCTTGAGCTGAGTGAGACTAATGTCAGCTTCTGGCATTGTCTAATTCACCTTCTCCTTCTCCACCAGGTGGCCAACCCAAATCCCGAGGAGTTATCATTCTTATTTGGTGGGAAGTTAGTGCACCTCGGGAGGAGGGAATTTTACATTCTAACCGGCTTGAGATATGCCGGTGTAGAAGAGGTACGGGGTGGTGCCAACAGGCTGGTTGCCAAGTACGGCATGAGGGGTAAGATGACTAGGCAGCAGCTGCTTGAAGCATGCAGAACCTGCTCCATCGTGGAGGACCAGGTGAAGCTTGCTATTACCTACCTGGTGGAGGGTCTACTGTTCGCCAAACACAAGCGAACAGGCATTGGGCCGAACATCCTGGCCCTTGTGGACGACGTGGACTCTTTCAACAGTGTTGCTTGGGGATCCTTGAGCTAGAAATTCTTGGTGCGGAAGCTCAATAATTTCGTTGCAAAAATGAAACACAGTTTAGAAAGGACCTACTCCGTCTACGGGTTCTATGACATGGTTTCCGTATTTGCCGTGGAAACCCTTCCAGAACTTGCCAAGGTTGGGGTGGTGAGGGTTGGCAACCAGCCTCTTGGGCGGATCCTTAACTGGAAGATGTGTGCTAAGGTTCCATACCCCGTGCTGTTCTCAATGGTATTCGATCAGGTAATAATACATTATGTTGTTGTTGTTTTACTACTAGTTGTTTCATATCATTTGGGTCAGATTACTAACGTTCATATGATGTATCTTCCTTTGATCAGCAATTGAATGCCAAACCGATTGGACTGACGAGTGCGGAAGCCAATCAGCCTAATCTACAAGGCATTCTCTTTGCTGATGGTGGTGAGGAGGGGCTTCAATCTCCTGTTAAGGAAATGCCAGCAGATCCAGGCGTTGAACCAGTACCATTGGCAACTTCGTACTCCTTGCCGGCATCCAAGGAGGAACCACCTACCGCGTCGCCTAATTTGGCGTATCAATCGGTATTGACACTTTGTTTTGTGTTTACTTAATTGCATTTTTATCCTTTTAAGTACTATATTATTCAAATTCATGTTTATGACAATTTAGAGGACTTATTGTAGGTTATGGAGAGATTCGAAGCGATGGAGAAAGATGTGCAAAGCATGCGGATGCACTTCGAAAGCAGACTTGAAGCGCAGCAGCTTCAGCTGCAAATGTACGAACAACGGTTTGAGGCTCAGGAGGCAATGATTAAGGAGCTCTTAGACCGTCCACCGCATGCCACATCCCCACAGATCTATTCATCGACTTCTGCTCATCCATCCCCAATTGAGCAAGCAATTATTATTTCTCCTACACGTGCTGGGTAAGACACTACGGATCCTTGTTATTGTTATGATTTGGTATGTTTTCATGCTTGTTGAGGTTTATTGACTTTGGTATTTGCTCTGCCAACCAGGGACGAGGAAAATGTCAACAAGGAACGATCGTCTACGCATGTGGATGGTGTTAAAAACTTGATGATATTGTCCGTGACAGTTTGAGGTTTGGGCAAGGGAGGAGAGACCCCAAGCCAAATCCCAAGTACAAAGGTGAAGAATGGACCGCGGAGGGTAAGAGCAAACGGGCAAGGATGACCCAACCTGGACCGGAACCGGTTTTGCCCTTCGATCCACTCCAACCTCCCTCCAAGGAAGACAAAAAACAATTTGATGTATTTTACAAAAGTTTCCAAGCAAGGGTTAAGAAGTGAGTGTGATTTCACACTCTAGTTTTTGAAAATCAGTGTGTAAATGTTTCCAGAATGCATCTTTCTTATGGGATGCTCATATATTATGCTTCTTATTGTATGTTACAGAGATTTGAATACTCCCCTTGAGTTACCTAAGGATCAACATATGGATTTCACTGTTTTGGCTGCCACAACGGGTCAATTTTGGTATCGGTTGATAAACGATGACGCCTGGCTTACAGATGAGGTATGTTTCCCATCATGAAAGTTTTTTCGTGTGATTACTATAATTGGTTCCCAACCTTTTGTTGTTGGTGTGTCAACTACTTAGTGGGGTGTGATTAATAATATACCGTGTATGGTAGGTTTTAAGGATGTGAAATCCACTTGTATAGGTGTGTTTTAAGTAATAAGTGGTGTATGATCAATCATACACCGTGCATGATATGTTTTAATGGTGTAAATCGATATATATGATCAACTTGTTTATGTGTTTTTGAAGTGATTAGTGGTGTATGGTTAACAATATACCATGTATGATAGGATTTACTTGCCTAAGAACAACTTGTGTTAGGGTGTTTCAACTAATTAGTGGTATGTTTGCAGGAAATGGATGTAGTTCTACACTACCTTCTGGAGAAGAAACATCAGTGGCCAAAGCATTTCGACCAGAGAGCAACATGCGCGTTTACGACGGTTGCTCCTCGATTTGGACCCCTATACAAACAGACTCAAAACGGAGAAATCCCGATCGAGGCAGTCTTTGCTGATTTTGAATGGTTGATCATTAAGTTTCTCGCCGGGGATGACACATACGGGGTCCGCTGCCACGACGTGGATCGGATATACATGCCCATCAATCAACCTAGTCAACATTGGTTCCTTGCTGCCATCCATTTTAAAGAATGGCGGATACAGGTAATTGATTATTTGTACTTCGCCGCAGCCAAGGAATCAAGATTAGAACATGTGGAACCAATTGCAATATTGCTTCCATATGCTCTAGATATGGTTAATTTTTGGGATGTCCGAAAGGACCTCATACATTTCAAAGGCAAGCCTTTCTTGATCACTTACGACCAGGGTGAATGTCCACAGCAGATGGGGTATGACCTCTACTTCCTACACAATTTTACTATTCCGTTCATTCGGCCTTTTGGTTATTAAGCGGATGAAAAATAGTCATTACTTGTAGTGATGTATAATTTCTTATTGTCTCATCTGTATTATTATGAACTGCAGGTCAGATTGTGGCTTTTTTGTTGTAAAGTTTATTGAATTTTTGCTTACAAATGGACTCAGCATCCACCAATGCACGCAAGTGCATATGGGGAAAATGCGGCTGAACACCTATGTACACTTGTACAGACTTGGAAGAAAGAAACAGATGCAATTGTATACATGTGAATAAAATTATATCATGTGTATATGTTATCCTATATTACCATAGGATTTACATTGTATTCATCAAACTGAAAATTGTGTAAAGGCTGATATGTATGTAATATTGTATATTCTTTATTTTTTTTGGACAAAATAATGTTGTCTATTTCTGTTGATGTATTTTCAAATTGTGTAATAAAAATTGTCAATTGAAGTGTTTCGAAATTTGTACCAATTGTGTGTTCTTGGTGTTTGTTGTGTTTTTGAAGTGAGTTACACATTCATACAGAATAGGAATAAATCCCAATATTTACGTCAACCACACCTATATATGTTGATTTTACACCTATATAAGTTCATCTTAACCCAGTATAACCGAACATAAACTAATTATTAATCTCAAAACACTTAATAAAGGTTGATTTTACACCTATAAAACTCATCATACACCGTGAATGATTCATAATACACCGCTATTTACTTTAAACACACCAATATAACCCATCATAAACCAGTAAGTACCAGCAAACTTAAAAATACATGCAAAAGTTGTTTTTACACATTCAAACTCATAATACACCGTGTATGATAGATTACACACCACTAAGTACTTGAAACACTGTTGATGAAACATTATCTGTAGAAGTGCAACCTCTCCCTGCGGCTCAGCCGTCATTAGCCCACCACCGCCACTGCTAGAACCACTTTCATTAGCAGTTGGAACAGCTGGATATATCACGAAATTGAAGGGCAAACTGTACATTTTTCACTGGCCCAAGTATTCCCGGACTTGTACAGTGCCTCTCAATCTCTGAATTTCCAACTCTAACACTTGTTATTATCTTTTTCGAGGGTGATTATCTTTTTGTGAAGCGCCTCTCTTTTTCCCCCCTGTTAATCACAACCGAAATCAAGAAAAACGTAAAAATGTAATCAAAGAGAAATATGAATAGAATACAGATAGTTGAGTGTAAATATGAAAATCATCATGCGGATGCAATTCGCACCATTACCGTACACCATGTGTGATTGATCATACACCACTAATTACTTGAAACACTGTTGATACACCAATATATCTGTAGAAGTGCCACCTCTCCCTGAGGCTCATCTGTAACTGGCCTACCACCGCCACTGCTAGAACCACTTACATTAGCAATTTGAACAGCTAGATATATCATGAAATTGGGGAACCGTGTATGCTTGGCGTCCTTTCAACTACTCCATCTATAGGCAAAGGCATACAAGGTACAAAGTAGGTGGTAGTTGAGGTTATTAAATTGGGGAGAACCGTTGGAGAGGGGGGAGGATAAAGCAGGTGGTAGTCGAGGTTATTAAATAGATGAGAACCGTGGGAGAGGGGGAGGATAAAGTAAGTGGTAGTTGAGGTTATTAAATGTCTTCCTTGGTAGTCCATTATGACCCCTAAACATTCAATGTTCAACCCCCAAACAACTCATCATACGTTGTGTATGATAAGTCACACAGCACTAATTACCTGAAACATACCGATGTAAGTCAATTTTGCACATTTATAACTTAACATACACAATGTACGACTCATCATACACAACTATTTATTTCACACACACCAATATAACCTAATTTCACACAAATATATCCTATCATACACCAATAATAACTTGAAAAATACTCATAATCCTAGCAAAACCATAAATATGTATGCAAAGCTTGATTTTACACCCAAACAACTCATCATACATTGTGTATGATAAGTCATACAGCACTAATTACTTGAAACACACCTATGTAAGTCCATTTTACACATTTATAACTTAACATACACAATGTATGACTCATCATACACAACTATTTATTTCACACACACCAATATAACTTCATTTTAAACCAATATATCCCATCATACACCAATAATTAAATAAAAAACACTCATAAAAGCAGAATGAACCCCATTATACTAGCAAAACCATAAATATGTATGCAAAGCTTAATTTTACACCGAAACAACTCATCATACATTGTGTACGATAAGTCATACAGCACAAATTACTTGAAACACACCTATGTAAGTCCATTTTACACATTTATAACTTAACATACACAATGAATGACTCATCATACACAACTATTTATTTCACACACACCAATACAACTTTATTTTACACCAATATATCCCTTCATACACCAATAAGTACATGAAAAACACTCATAAAAGGTGATTGAACCACATTATACCAGCAAAACCATAAATATGTATACAAAGCTTGATTTTGCACCCAAACAACTCATCATACATTGTGTACGATAAGTCATACAGCACTAATTACCTGAAACACAACTATGCAAGTCCATTTTACACATTCATAACTTAAATTACACAATGTATGACTCATTATACACAACTATTTATTTCACACGCACCAATATAACTTCATTTTACACCAATATATCCCATCATACACCAATAATTACTTGAAAAACACACATAAAAGCTGATTGAACCCCATTATACCAGCAAAACCATAAATATGTATGCAAAGCTTGATTTTACACCCAAACAACTCATCAAACATTGTGTATGATGAGTCATACAGCACTAATTACTTGAAACACACCTATGTAAGTCCATTTTACACATTTATAACTCAACATACACAATGTATGACTCATCATACACAACTATTTATTTCACACACACCAATATAACTTCATTTTACACCAATATATCCCATCATACACCAATAATTACTTGAAAAACACTCATAAAAGATGATTGAACCCCATTATACAAGCAAAACCATAAATATGTATGCAAAGCTTGATTTTACACCCAAACAACTCGTCATACATTGTGTACGATAAGTCATACAGCACTAATTGCTTGAAACACACCTATGTAAGCCCATTTTACACATTTATAACTTAACATGTAGAATGTATGATGCATCATACATAACTATTTATTTCACACAGACCAATATAACTTCATTTTAGACCAATTTTTCCCATCATACACCAATAATTACATGAAAAACGCTCATAAAATCTGATTGAACCCCATTATACCAGCAAAACTATAAATATGTATGCAAAGCTTGATTTTACACCCAAACAACTCATCAAACATTGTGTACTATAAGTCA